>CM060915.1:287455730-289955730 GCA_030737875.1 Allium sativum
TATGATAATTTTGTCATGTATGTCTTGGAATGATTGTGGTTTATTGGACTTATCGTATAGGAATTGATGATGAACCTATTATGATTTGGGGAATGAAACTATCATACCGCATATAAGTTTGATAATCTTTTCATGATATGTTACATGCAAGTTTTTAGGCTAAATAATGTTAGATCCATATGCCTACATGTTTAGATATACAACTTTATGTGTTTAGATCCATGATAATTAGATCCAAGTCAAGATCTATACATATGTTCATACGATTTAATGCAAGTTACATGTTTTATGTTAGATCCATATGCCTACATGTTTAGATCTACAACTTTATGTGTTTAGATCCATGCTAATTAGATCCAAGTCAAGATCTATACATATGTTCATATGATTTAATGCAAGTTACATGTTTTATGTTAGATCCAAGTCAAGATCTATACATATGTTCATATGATTTAATGCAAGTTACATGTTTTATGTTAGATCGATATGCCTACATGTTTAGATCTACAACTTTATGTGTTTAGATCCAAGCTAATTAGATCCAAGTCAAGATCTATACATATGTTCATATGATTTAATGCAAGCTTTGTATGTTAGATCCAGGTCAAGATATATATATATATATATATATATATATGTTCATATGCAAGTTACATGTTTTGTGTTAGATCCAAAACTAGATCAATATATATATATATATATACACACATATGCATGTCTATAAAGTGATTCATGCAAGTTCATATGATCATTATTGTTAGATCTATTTCACATCTACATGTTAAAGTTAAACTTATACATGCTTTAGTAATGTACATGTCATGATTATGACATATGCTAATTTATAAACCAAGTTATGTTTACATATGCCTAGATCTACATATTAACATGTTTAGGCTTGTGATTATTTAGTCCAATTCATATGCAAGTTCATGAGACATGTTAGTTGAAATAAATGATGTTCTATGTCAACATTACATGACGTATGTTTGGTTGGATTTATATTAGGTACGTTACCTTCTTTTACCTCTTGTTTATAAATTAGGGTAATTTGCGGGCCTACTTACTTTATGTGATTGATGCGAACGTATAAACGGGGGGGGGTAATGTTGGGATGGACATTAAATTATAACATGTTAATGATGTAGGTGGGCCTATAACCATGTAAATGGTTAGGGCCATAAAATGGTATAATTTATATACCATTGGTTATGAACATAACTTAAGTTATGAACATAATTAAAATAATGTGACATGAAAACATTTGAAGAAAATTTACGTGTATACTTAACATAAATGACAAACATGTAAATTTGGCAAAAGACGAATATGCCTAACCGGAGGTTAAACTGAGTTGTGGTGTAAAACTGCCCGGAACCAACCGGCACATCCAGTGACCACAACAATACCTGTCTAATGTGGGTGGTTAGTGCATTGAGCCCAAAAAGGACCCTAGATTAGACTGAGTTGTGGTGTAAACTGCCCGGAACCGACCGGCACATCCAGTAACCACAACAATACATGTCTAATGTGAGTGGTTGGTGCTTTAATAAAGCTAAGTCAAGATTGGTAGGGTTAAGTCAATTAAGGAAACACTTAACCAGTTCAACATGTTAACTAAACTGATGGGTGAGGTTAAGTAAATTTAGAAAACTTAACCGTTATAACATGTTAATTAGACAAGTGGTGAGGTTAAGTAAATTTAGAACACTTAATCGTTATAACATGTTAATTAGACAAGTGGTGAGGTTAAGTAAATTTAGAACACTTAATCAATTTAACATGTTAATTAGACTAGAAGGTGGGGTTAAGTAAACTTAGAACACTTAGCCGTTATAACAAGATGAATGACTAGGGTTAAGTTAATAGGAAACACTTAACCAGTATAACATGATGAATGGGTAGGGTTAAGTAATAAGAAACACTTAACCAATATAACTTGATTTGTGGTAAGGTTAAGTAAAAACAAGAGGACAACACTTAACCAATATAACTTGATTTGTGGTAGTGTTAAGTTAACACAAGAAGGCAACATTTAACCAAAGTAATATGACACATAGGTGGGTTAAGTTAACTTAAATTGATTGATGACACTTAACCAATACAACAAGATGAATACGTGGGGTTAAGTTAACAAGAAATACTTGACCAATATATCTTGATAAACGAACGGGGTTAAGTTAATAGGAAACACTTAACCGATCCAACATGATAAGTAAGGAGGGTCAAGTTCATAAGGAACACTTAACCAACATGACACGATGAATGGGTGGGTTAAGTTAACATGGATGGACAACACTTATTCAATATGACACAATGTGCGGGAGGGTTAAGTACATATCGGGTTGGTGGGTAATATTAGTACATATAGGCCCACAAAACTTAACCGTTAAATAAACATACTTGAATCGATGGGAGGGTTAAGTACATCACATGTAAGTCGGTAATATTAGTACATATAGGCCCACAAACTTTACCGTTAGGTAAACATGCTAGAACCGGTGGGAGGGTTATGTACATTTCGTGTAGGTGGGTAATATTTGTATATATAGACCCACAAACTTAACCAATAAGGAAACCCTAGTAACGGGGACCCATTTCAGCAGTAACCCACATAGATGTATCACGGTACCCTGAACTAGGCAGGGTGGGGCACGATTACTGGGCTGATTATAAGCGGTCAAAGCAGCGGCAGGCGGTACGTCAGTGTAGGTTCCGACGGTTTACAAGCGTGCACGTACTCCAGAGTGGGAAAAAGCAGTCACTAGGTACTAGTAGTTATACACTGTGCATCTTGAATCGTGTCGAGTCGCTATCATAAGGATTGATACACCTTATGGTGGGACCAGCACATGGTATCTACATGCAAGAGAGGACTGATTGACATAGACGCATGGAACATGAATACAAGTAGGGAGCCGATCGATAGGGTAGTAAGGGTACATCTAACATGTTCATGGCAATTAGGCTGATTGAGGTGGAATCCTCACGATAGATGTACACCTGAAGGCTACCACAATTACGGAGGTTGGGATCACGATTATCATTTTATACAGATTACTAGTTGGGACACTAGTTAGGTGGTGCAGAGATAAATATAGAAATCAGATTAACAGAGTAGTAGCGAAGCAGAGAAAAAGTAGAAGCGCATTCAGTTCACCTTGCACTTAGCTTGTCTTTAGTTACCTTGTTTTTATGGTATTGTCCTATTTTCGGTTGATTCATGTCATGATCCTTTATCTTGTTTGCTGTTGAAAGATCACTAGACTTACCGGACTTATGTCCGACCTAGTTTGTTTTTCGCCTCTTTTCTTCCATTCCCCCCAGGTAGTCAGGGAGGGAATAGCTCAGCCTAACTTGGACCTCTTCTCTTTCCAAGCTTGAAGATTAGTTGGTGTATCACTTTGGACTCTCTCTCTTCCACTGCTATGGTTGGTTCTTGCTTTATCGGGGAATATCATTGTTTTTATACTTCTTTTATTCCTGGAAGTTTTTTAAATCAGGATAGAAGTTCTATGTATTACATTTAAGTATGATTGAGGAAATTGTTGTAAAAGCTTGACTGAATTAAGTTGTTTACAAAATGACTTATTTTTTTCACTGCTTTATTTGTCTGTCTTGTAATTTATCTGCATCTTTTACCTATAATGCTCCACCGAAGTTAAGGCATTCCCTCTGTGAGTGACCTTAACGGAGGTGGGGTGTTTCACTATGCATATATGTTCACCATGTTAGTATATGTTTATGCTAGTTATGTTAGAACATTCACCTTTGTCAAATTTCTATTACCTTCCCTTTTTATCGTTTATGATTAGGCTATTATTTAGCCTACACATGCCGAAAATTATGTGAACATGCTAGTTAGGGAATGGGGAGGGAAAAAGGTTAATATTGGCATAATTTGAATATAAACATGGCTTAGATGTATAATTCAATAATTGGGTAAATGGGCATAAATACCTAATAAGGCATAGGTATAATTAGTTGGACATATAATTCAAAAGAGGGAAAGTGGGGACATAATTACCTATAATGACATAGGTTAGAATTGGATAAAAATTGAATGTTTAATAATTACAATTAAAAATTGTAATTGCACTTACTACATGAAACTAGGTTGCATTAGTGGTGGAAGTCTGCCCGGGCCCGACTGACATATCCAACAGCCACTAATGTTAAACCTATTGTTAGAAATCTAAGTGCACGAATACGAATTGGGCTAAGATACGAGTTTAGGCCCGACTTATGGAATAAGACTGCCTGGACCCAACTGGCATATCCAGTATCCACAAGTTGTAGGCCTAATGTGGGATGTCTATCCCATTATAAGCCATAAATGGACATGGTAATAAATTGGACTACTTAACCTAATCTAATCCATAGGGTTGTATGATTATGAAATAAAGTTAGGGTTAAGTAAAAATTGGTTAGACTGTAGGTGGGTTAAGTTAATTTGAGGGGGTGGGTAATATTTATATATAGGCCCACAAACTTAACCCAATAAGGTAATATAATTAAAGACACCTTGTGGTATATATAATCGGTGGAAAATATAAAAAGTTATGTAATTAGACACCTTTTAGGGTAAGCATAACTAGTGGAAATGAATAGGGCTGTGTAATTAAAGATACCTAGCGGTATACATAGTCAATGAAAACCTTGTGCGGAATACAAGACAAAGGGGAGAGCTTGTATCATATTGTGTGGGACCCATTTCAGTCAGTAACTCGGAGTAGGTATCAAACAGATTACTCCATACTAGGAGGAGAAGGGGCACGCTTACTGACTAATTGTAAGAGATCGAAATGTGAAGGACGGTGTGGGCGGCACAAACCAGCCGGACCATGTGCGTGCATGAGCCCGGTAGAGGGTGATAAGATGACTGTGACACCTATAGATATGGGGCTGTGTATATCAGTGAGGGGTTGCCGCTTTAGGACGTGATACATTCTACTGCGGAGCCTGCACAGAGTATCTACGGAGTAGGAAGTCGATCGATTAGGGTAGTGGTTAGGGTACATTTGGACGTATGCCTAAGTATACCACCTTGAAGTGTAATGGATCATCTCATTCTGGTTATACTAGTAATAGTGTAGAGTAATCATTAGAAGCATATATACTTTACCCTGTCTACCTTGTCACACCTACCATTTATGTCGTAATCTCTCTCATCCACTTTATATGCCTGTTATGCTACTTTTATTTATTTACTTGCTAAAAGTCACTAGACTCACCAGACTTATGTCTGACCCTTTTTGTTTCTCCTTCTTTCTTCCATTCCCCCCACCCCTCAGGCTCTCAGGGAGGAAACACTCAGGCTTGACCGTGATTCTGCTTACTTTTGCTAGAGCTGCTGATATGTATGGCTCAAGCTCATATCCTTGTTGCTATGGCTATATTTTGTTCTTGGGGAATTTTTTTTCTTTTATGTACTCTGATATTTTTGAAGTACAAGACAGTAACTTTTATGTTGTAATGGGCTTTTATGTTTTAGACATGTTATGTTTTTGGACCACGATATCTTATGATAAATAAATTTTTTATTCTGTTGTTATTCTATATATCTGTCTTGTAATATTCTGTGTCTGTTTACCTATAATGCTTCATGCAACTTAATGCATTCCCTTTGTGAGTGACATTAACGAGTGTTGGGTGTCACACTTTGTATCAGTGCTGAAGGTTACCAAATTGGGTAAAGTTTTTAATAATTATTTTCAAAAAGGTTTTAAAAGAAAGAATTTTCAAAAATAAATGTTTGTTTTGAGAAAAATATATTTCCCTAAAGCCATATGTAATATGCTTTGGTCCTTTGCCTAAATCTCTTCCTTTTTCTTTTCAGCATGTCTGGGGAACAAAAAATTCCTTACATCCCAGAGGGAGTTACGATACTTGGATTGTTCCGTAGGTATCTAGAGGCCATGGCGCATGCCGAAGGCCAAGGTAACGTTCCTCCCCCAATGGACCAGTTATTCCTCCACCCCCCTCCAAGAGCAGATAATTTCACTAAGATCTGCAAAGACTTCCGTGCTATAGGAGGGAAGCCATTCGATGGGAACGAGACAATCATAGAAGCGCGGAATTGGATCAAGGAGACCGAGGACTTATTCGTAATCTTTGAGGTAAAGGATAGAAGGAAGGTTTAGTTAGCCACCTGGTTACTGAAAGAAAACCTCATTTTGGTGGGAAGACACTCAAGCTGGACGTCCGGTGGAAACTTAGGAAGATTTTAGACAAATATTTGAAATGAAATTTCTTTCCCAAGCCGAGAAAAGCATGCAGATGAAGAGGTTCTTGGCACTCAGACAAGGGAACTTGACGGTGAAAGAGTATGTAAACAAATTCAACCAACTAGCAAGGTTCGGGTTAGAGTTGGTGGATACGCCGCAGAAAAAGGCTTTGTGGTTTGCTAAAGGGCTGAGTGAACCCCTTCATGGGTAAGGCATGTCCTACATCCCAATGGGAGCCACTTTTGAAAAGCTTGTATATGGCCCTAATGCATGAGGAAGACAAGGGAGAAAAGAAGGAAGCAAAGGTTTAGGAAACATAGAAAAACAAGAAGACATGGCCCAAGAAGGGACAACAACAACAACAACAGAAGAAGAAGAAGAAAGGAGGAAAGAATGACAAGGGTAAGGAGAAAAGGAAGTGTCACAGTTGTGGGAAAGAAGGTCACTTGATCAAGGAATGTAAGAGAAGGAAGAACACTTGCTTTAATTGCGGAGAGGTCGGATACTTTGCTAGAGAGTGACCGAAGAAACAGGGATCATAAGGAAAAAGGGCAGGAACTCCTGGAGGGTAGGTGCAGGCTCTCGCGACCAGTGCTCCTGATAGAGGTAGAAAATATTCTTTGGAAGGTTTAGTTTCTCTTTCAAACCATCCTATTAGAATACTTTTTGATTCTGGTGCCTCACATTCATTTATATCTAGTTCTGTAGCTAAATCTCTACACCTAATTACTAGTATGGTAGTGGATCTCGTAGTTGTTTCAAACCTCAATGGTGGTTCGGCTCATTTATCTACGATTCTTCGGGGTTTGAAAATATCTTTGTTAGGCGTCAAGTTTGAATGCGACGCGTATGTGCTCGGGTTTATGGGCTATGGGTTGATTCTAGGAATGGACTGGCTGACCATATATGGTGTCATTCTGGTTAATGAGAAGAGGGTCGTTAGGCTTTTGAATTGTCATGGGAGGACCCTCAAGATTTCTTGTGACCCACAAGAGTCGGTTATGCTTAGTTTCTTAGAGTCTCTTGATGCATCTATTGATGACGTGCAATCCGTTCTAGTAGTTCGAGATTATTCCAATGTTTTTGATGAGGTTCGGGATTTACCTCCGAGGCGCGAGATTGACTTTTGTATATATTTTGTGGACAATGCAAACCAAGTTGCATTGCCAGTGCGCCACATGGGTCCGAGGAAACGGAGGGAGCTGAGTAAGCAAGTAGGGGAGCTACTTGAGAAAGGGTTTATCAGACGAAGCATATCTGAATGGGGTGCTCCTATAGTATTTGCGACTAAGGCGGATGGTCCGCTTCGTTTGCCTGTTGACTATAGAGAGCTGTATAAACTCACTAAGAAGAATAGGCGCCCACTTCCGAGGATTGATGATTTATTTGATCAGCTTGTTGGTGCCTCGGTATTTTCTCAATTAGACTTGGCCACGGGGTTTCATCAGTTGAGGGTGGCTGAGGACAGTATAGACAAGACTACTTTTAGGACTCCAGATGGTTTCTTTGAATGACTAATTATGCCTTTTGGGTTGACGAATGCACCTACCTATTTTGTTGATTTGATGAATAGGGTGTTTCGGGAGTTCCTAAACAAATTTGTCGTAGTCTTTGTTGATGATATCTTGATTTTCTCCAAGAATGAAGAAGAGCATGCCCAACATTCGAGAGAAGTTTTGAAAACTCTCCATACACATCAATTTAAGGAAAAGTTCTCCAAATGCCATTTTTGGAGAAAGGAGGTGAGATTCTTAGGGCATGTAGTCTCTAAAGAAGGGATAGCTATGGTTCCCGCATAAGTAGTTGCAGTGCAAGATATCAGATTCCTTAAAAATGCAACAGAGGGGAGAAGCTTTCTTGGGTTGGCAGGTTACTATAGGAAGCTCATTAAGGACTTCGCAAAGATATCAACCCCACTCACCCGGCTGACGAAGAAGAACTTGGCATTTCATGGGATATAGATTGTGACGTTACTTTCCAGTGACTGAAGAGGGCTCAGACAACAGCCCCAATCTTGACCTTGCTTGACGGAAGTAAGGTGTTTACCGTTTACATTGATGCATGTGGTATAGGGCTTGGTGCGGTATTGATGCAAGAAGGGAAAGTAGTATGTTATAGCAGTATATAGTTGAGAGTTCATGAAATGAACTACCCTACCCATGATCTAGAGCTAGCTGCCATAGTATTTGAATTAAAGAAGTGGCGTCGTTATTTACTTGGAAAGAAGTTCGAGTTATACCCCGATCATAAACCTCTCAAGTATATGTTCTCGTAGAAAGACCTCAATTTAAGGCAACAACGTTGGATGGAGTTTCTAGCTTCTTATGATTTTGATATTTCATATACCCCTAGCAAGGGTAATGTGGTGGCAGACGCACTAAGTAAGCAGAGGATGGCCCTGAGTCCTCTGTTTATGGAAAGAAAGAACTTGGAGTTCATATCAGCTTTTGATTTTAGACCCTCCATCGAGATTTTGCAAGATTTATTTGCATCCTTGGAGATACGACCAACTCTTCTGGACCAGATAGGAGCTTCGCAACAAGGTGACCCACATATTTTAGACATCATGGGAAAGGTCAGAAGAGGGGAGACCTCTAGTCACCTCAGTAGATATGGCATAGATGAAAAGGGGTGGTTGCGAAGAGATGGAACGCTTTGTGTTCCTCCAATTGGAAGCTTGATAAGGGCGGTCCTAAAAGAAGCCCACCATTCTAAGATGACCATTCATCTAGGCGGTGATAAGATGTACAGAGACATGAAGAGGGTTTTCTTTTGGGCTGGGATAAAGAAAGATGTGGCCGAAATTGTTTCCTAATGTTTAGTTTGCCAGCAAGTTGCAACTGAGCAAGAAAAAGCCCGGTGTATTACTTCTTCCGTTAGAGGTTCCTCAGTGGAAATGGGAGAGCGTCTCTATGGATTTCATAGATGGTTTGCCAAGATCGAAGAAAGGCAACACCAGTATCTGGGTTGTGGTAGATAGAGTCACTAAGAGCGCTCACTTTATTCCAGTTAAGAGCAAGAGGAAGACATTATGGTTCGCAGCAATTTATGTTCGTGAGATAGTTCATCTTCATGGGGTGCCTTCCAGCATCGTAAGTGATCGTGACCCCATCTTTACTAGTGAATTTTGGAGGAGCTTGCAAGAAGCATTTGGTACACAGTTGTGTTTGAGCACCGCTTATCATCCTTAGACCGATGGACAGACAGAGAGGGTGAACAAGATTCTTGAAGATCTTTTAAGGCTGTGTATCCTAGACTTCGTAGGGACTTGGGAAGAGCACCTTCCTTTAGTAGAGTTTGCCTATAACAACAGCTACCAATCCAGCATCGGCATGGCACCCTTCAAAGCATTGTACGGACAACCTTGTAGATCACCAACTTGTTGGTGGGAATCTACAGAAATATTATTACTTGGACCAGATATGGTTAGATAAACATCCGAAAAGATTGACCTTATTCGACGGTGAATGAAGACAGCTCAAGAAAGGCAGAAGTCCTATGTAGATAAGAGAAGGACTAACATCCAATTTGAAGTGGGAAGCTTATTTTTTATCAAAGTATCACCTATGAGGAATGTGGTTCGCTTTGGATCGGTTGGAAAGTTCGCACCTAGGTTTGTGGGATCATTTCCCATAACCAAGAAGATTGGCCAAATAGCCTGTAAAGTAAAGCTCCCAAAAAATCTATCTGGTGTTAATGATGTTTTCCATGTTTCTTATCTGCGGAAGTGCTTGTATGACACCGGTTGAGCCAAGTGTATTGGAACAGATGGAAGTGGAACGGAGGCGATAGTCAGGCAAATCCCTACCAGTATTCTTGGATCAGAAGTTAAGAAGTTACGCAATAAAGAGTTCAAGTTGCTAACGGTTCAATGGGGAGATAACCCAGAGGATGTAACTTGGAAGACCGAAGATAAGATTCATGCTTCATACCCTTTCCTTTTCGAGGGTATGTTCTTAACTCCCTTTTCAAAGTTTTATCAGTGCTTGTTTCTATCATTTGAGTATATCTTATCCATAGTAGTTTTCAACCTTTAGGAAAAATCCTATGGAGGTAAACATGTGTTTGAAACATGTCATGTTTGATGGATCCAAGTGGATGCAAGTGTTTGCTAGTGGTTGCCTGTGGACGCATATATACACACATAAGGCACTAGATCGGCTCAATCACTCTCATACTACATATGGATGTGTGTGCATTTTCTTTTCTTTTATGGATGGAAATGGATGATTTATCATATGGATGTTGCACCTTGACGAAAGAGTGTGCACACATATAGAACTCACATGTTATAATAGGATTTTTTGCGTACATATTGGATTCATGGCACTAACATACATTGCATTAAGGGGGTCAACTGAATCAGTAGACTTCTTGATTTTTGCATTAGTATTGGGACATATACACACACCTTTGCAAATATTTATATAAGCATTAGAAATCTTTAAGGATAATGGATGCAAGTGTTAGATGGATGATTAGATGGATGATGGATGGTAGGATATGCATTCTTCTTAACTTGGAGATTTCGGGGACGAAATCCTTTGAGTAGGAGAGAGTGTAACACCCCATATTTTTAACTCCACTAAAATAGGATAAATTAAAGAATAATTAATTCAATATTAAGAACTAAGGGAAACAGACTACGTCATTGTGTCCGTCTCAAAATTCTGGTCAAGAAAGACCCCTGGCTTGCATAAGATGGATAACATATAAAGAAGTTACAGACAATAAAATTTTGACAATCAAAATAGGGATACCTGGCACACTTGACAAGTGCACCAAGGCAATTTTGCACTAGTGCACCTGTAAAATGCACCCATAGGGGTTTTTGGGTATCCGAGCCATTTTCAAGTGGGTGGCGACCCATGACCTGATTCTCTCTGGGGCTGAGGTGGCATTCGAATTTTGGATGCTAGCAACTATAAATATACCTCAATTCCCTTGTTTTCTTCACAAAGAATCAATGGAAGCCAAACTCTGCTGGTTTCTAAATTGAACTGGATCCCTTATCTTCTACCATCAACTAAAGCAAATCAATTGGAGATTCAAGATCCAATCGTTTCTAGTTCAATTTCTAATCCAAACTTTATGAGTATAGTTACTTTTACAATTAAATATTTAAAAGTAAACTTGATAGGATTATAGTTTGAATTTGTTCATGTGCCTATATTATGTTGGATCCATTGTAAATTATGAACATATGACATTTTGGATTGGTCATAACTTGGATCTAAATTTTTATGATGTAGATCATATCCTTATTTGTGTTAGATCTATTTATATCTATTAGATCAGAATTATGTGGATGTTCTATGATGTAGATCGTATCCATATTTGTGTTAGATCTACTTTTATCTATTAGATCTGAATTATGTGGACATTTTATGTTGTAGATCGTATCCCTATTTGTGTTAGATCTACTTTTATCTATTAGATCAAAATTATGTGGACATTCTGTAATATAGATCGTATCCCTATTTGTATTAGATCTACTTTTATCTATTAGATCCGTATTATGTGGACATCTATATTATTAATCAGATCTAGTTTATTATTTGGATCCCCTTGTGCTTCTAATATTAGATCTGAGATCTAAATTAAATATAGATCTTGTCATGTTCATATTATCAACTTTGTTATGTTACAACTAGTTAACTGCCACAAGTTCATTAGATCTATGCTTATATGTTCACCATGTTGGTATATGTTTATGCTAGTTATGTTAGAACATTCACCTTTATCATATTTCCATTACCTTCCCTTTTTATCGCTTATGATTAGGCTATTATTTATCCTATACATGCCGTAAATTATGTGAACACGCTACTTAGGGAACGAGGAGGGAAAAAGGTTAATATTGGCATAATTTGAATATCAACATGATTTGGACGTATAATTCAATAATTGGGTAAATGGGCATAAATACCTAATAAGGCATAGGTATAGTTAATTGGACATATAATTCGAAAAGGGGAAAGTGAGGACATAATGACCTATAAAGACATAGGTAAGAGTTGGATAAAAATGGAATGTTTAATAATTACAATTAGAAATTGTAATTGCACTCATGACACGAGGTTAGGTTGCATCAGTGGTGGAAGTCTGCCCGAACCCGACCGGCATATCCAACAGCCACTAATGTTGAACCCAATGTGAGAGGTCTAAGTGTGCGAATACGAATTGGGCTAAGACACGAGGTTAGGCCCAACTTGTGGAATAAGACCGCCTGGACTCGACCGGCATATCCAGCATATACAAGTTGTTGGCTTCATGTGGGAGGACTAGCCCATTATAAACCATAAATGGACATGGTAATAAATTGGACTACTTAACCTAATCTAATCCATATGGATTTTATGATTATGAACTAAGTTAGGGTAAAGTAAAAATTGGTTGGACAATGGGTGGGTTAAGTAAATTTGAGGGGGTGGGTAATATTTACATATAGACTGACGAACATAACCCAATAAGGTTATGTAATTAAAGACACTTAGTGGTATACATAACCGGTGCAAAATATAAAAAGTTATGTAATTAAAGACACCTTTTAAGGTTAGCATAACTAGTGGAAATGAATAGGGCAATGTAATTAAAGGTACCTAGTGGTATACTTAGTCTGTGAAAACCTAGTGGGGGATACAAGATAAAGGGGAGAGCCTGTATCATATTCTGTGGGACCCATTTCAGTCAGTAACCTGGAGTAAGTATCAAATTGAGTACTCCGTTCAAGGCGAAGAAAGGGCATGCTTACTGACTGATTGTAAGAGATCCAAACGTGGAGGACGGTGTGGGCGGCGCAAACCGACCAGGCCATGTGCATGCATGAGCCAGGCAGAGGGGGATAAGACAACCGTGACACCTGTAGATATGGGGTTGTGCATATCAGTGAGGGGTTTCCACTTTAGGTTGTGATATATCCTACTATGGGGCCAGCACAGAGTATTTACGGAGTAGGGAACCAATCGATTAGGGTAGTGGTTAGGGTACATCTAGACGTACGCCTAAGTCTACCACCTTGAAGTGTAAGGGATCATCTCATTCTGGTTATACTAGTAATAGTGCAGTAATCATCAGAAGCATATATAACTTATCCTGTTTACCTTGTCACACCTGTAATTTATGTAGTGATCTCTTTTTCCACTTTATATGCCTGTCATGCTACTTTTATTTATTTACTTGCTAAAAGTCACTAGACTCGCCAGGCTTTATGTGTCACCCTTTTCATTTCTCCTTTTTTCTTTTGTTCCCCCCCCCCCGCCCCCTTGGTTCTCAGGGAGGAAACACTTAGGCTTGACCGTGATTCTACTTACTTTTGCTAGAGTTGCTGATATATATGGCTCAAGCTCCGATCGTTGTTGCTATGGCTATATTTTGTTCTTGGGCAATTTTATTTCTTTTATGTACTCTGATATTTTTGAAGTACAAGACAGTAACTTTTATGTTGTAATGGGATTTTATGTTTCAGACATGTGATGTTTTTGGACCATGGTATCTTATGATAAATAAAGTTTTTATTCCATTGTTATTCTATATATCTGTCTTGTAATATTCTGTGTCTGTTTACCTATAACGCCTCACAAAACTGAATGCATTCCCTTTGTGAATGACATTAACGAACGTAGGGTGTCATAGATATAGAAAAAGATTTTTTGAAAAGCTTACAAATTTTAAGTTTAAAAGTTTACATTTTTCAGAAATTTATTGATTTGTAATCTTAAGGTTTGCATTTAATTATTTTTTTCAAAAATTATGCAAATTCGTTTTCAAAAGAATAAATTATGTAAGCAAGTTGTGAGGTTAAGAAATATAAATGATTTGAGAAAAGAGTGAATATAAATTAATTAGACAAACATGGTGTATAAGTGATCTTGAGTAAAAGAGAATAACATATTTGTTTTGGAAATAGAATATAAAAATTTCTTCATAAAAGAATGGATTATGACATGCTTTAACTTATTGAACAAGAAGAATTATAAGATAAATATTATAAATCAATAAGTTCGCATGTAATCGTGTTTTGTTAAAATAAATAACAAGAAAATGCGCAACAAAAGCGGTGTACGAAAAAATAGGTGAAACACCATATTTTGGGCTACCTATTTCAACAAAGAAATGAAAAACACTAAAATAATAAAGTTTCCTTGTTACTTTACACAAAACAAAAAAGTTCTCTTTAGAAGAGATTCATATAGAACTTAACCTTATTAATTCCTTTTATAAATAAAATGCGTATTAAAATAAATAAGAGCTCCAATTGAGTTATAGTGCATTATCCTTTTTAACTTTTGAGAAAAGTTTAGAAAAAAAATATGGCTTAGTATAATGATTCCAGTAATGTGTTTTGACAGTTGGTAAAGTTATGAGGAATTATTTTGGTGTGTGAAAAAACCTTAAAACTTGAGTGATAATCACAAAAAAAATCATAAGGGAGAAATTAAGAAATCAGAAAGAGAAATGGTAAACACTCAAAGGTTATACAATAATGTAAGAGAACTAATAAAAAATATATTTAAAAAGAGTCTCTCATGTGGTTATTGTTTTATAGAGAGAATTTTAAAGTAATTTTTAAACTTGCAAGGTTTATGTGAAAAGGATAAGAAGGAAATGAGTTGGAAAGAGAAAGCCTGAGATTTTTATAAGTGAAATTATGACATGGTTTGTAATTATTGGAAATCCTTTTTCAGCACTTCTTAAAGAAAAAGAAAGGTTTGTCATGTTATATCGATCTATGGTGGAATGAGAACTAGGGGTATGCGTCATGAGTTTATACAATGTGGTAGATGGAAAGTAGGAGCCTATGGCTTTCTAGATTCAATGATAAGAACCATTTTATGTTAGAGGGACATGGTGCTAGGCCTCCTAGTCCTTGTGGATAGCCACATTTAGCCGTTATATCTTTTACCTAGTAGTGATTGGAGTAGACATGCTTTCTTTAGTATTGATTTGTTCTCCTATGTAGTATTTTGTTTTATTATTGAAAAATAAAATAGTTCTATAGCGACCCAGAAAATTTGATGCTTGAATTTTCGACATGCATACATCCATGTCCAAACTCGAGTACCGAACATCCAGAAGGCTAGAAGAAAGAAGTTAGAGGATGAAAAAAGATAAGAAAGAAATATTAGAATAGAAGAATAAGAAGAAGAACCAACTAAACAATAATACAGAGTCTCACATCGCAACGGAACAAAATATAATATATAAATAATCTTTATCAAGAGCTTGAAAAAAAAGTACTTGCATTCACCGGAGTACAGTAATATATCTGGATAGTTATAATGATCTTTCCTTGTACACAATACACAGAAGAATAAATATTAATACGTCTGGAACCTTTCAGCACGTCTTTAGAAGTTCGCAGCTTCCCGACCTAAACCTGTAAAACTTGGTCTGGCCCGAGCATTACAAATGCATTGGATCAGTCTATTAAACCAGTGTGAGAAAAACTCACTAAGTTTAAGTAGTATTCAACTTGCTTAACTTTAGAATACCCCTTTTGAAAGAAAAAGATAATAGCAAGACCAGTCCACACATAAACACGGATGGTTTTTACCTTACTATAACCCAAAACATTTTTGATATGATATTCGGTGATATTATAATAGTGTCTATATAAAATAAACAACCAAATAGCAGAATGCTTGCATCTCACGCTCCACATACATAGTATAAAATCAAAAACCGCGAGGATCTTATTAGAGAATGGATTCCAACTATGGCAAGGTATGGGGCCACCTCCCAATCAGTGTACATCTGGAGATGAATACACTGGGGTTCAACAAGAACGTCTTGCAACCAAGGCTAAACATGACCGATCACTCATTCTACTCGAATGGATCGAATATATCATTACCACGGTTGAGGGCTGGCCAAAGCATAAAAAAATAAGGATAAAAAAAGTCATTTTATTTTCCCAGATCAGGTAATGATATAACCTTCTCGGATATAACCCAACTAGCCATGTGATCTACCTGATTTTTGCCATTTCCCGATTGATGAGGCTTGAGGTCATGTTTGTCTTTTTAGAACAATGCATCATCATTCACTTTGAATGTCTCATCATCAAATCTGCCAGAAATCACTATTTGATTTTGATAAAAATACTTTTGGTATTAAGCTAAGAGAAATTGCCTTCTCTACCACCAAACTCGGTAAAGTTTGAAGAAATCAGCGTATAT
The DNA here is from genome assembly GCA_030737875.1 of Allium sativum. Lineage (NCBI taxonomy): Eukaryota > Viridiplantae > Streptophyta > Magnoliopsida > Asparagales > Amaryllidaceae > Allium > Allium sativum. Next base: position 287,472,139 of record CM060915.1, read on the forward strand.
GACCCCTTTGGAAATACTCTGTCTGACATTCGTCCATATAAGTCATCCAGGAACAGGATGAACTGAAGGCATCCTCCTACCACCTCCTAGGAATCACCCTAAGGATTAGTAGCGAGTAGTCCTATAACGACCTGCAAGAATTCGACATTTGAATTCTGACAATAATACTTAAAACTGCATTACTTGCCAAAACTCAAGTATCGAAACACATAAAATTATTAGAAAGAAATTAGAGGGTGAAATAAGAAAGAAAAAAATATTGGAATATAAGAAGGAAAAGAAGAACCAACACAACATAGAGTCTCACATCGCAGCGGAACAATATATAATATAGGAATAAATCTTCATTGAGAGCATTAAAAATACTTACAATCATCATAGTACATCAACACATCTGGACAATTATAATAATATGTCCTCATATACAACACACAACGGAATACACACCAAATATATATCACACATCTGAACTTCTCCAACACGTCTTCTGAAATTCACAACATCCAAATCTAAACCTATAAAACCCGGTCTAACACAATTATTACAAACGCTAGATCATTCTGGTGAACCAGAGTGAGAAACACACTAAATTTAAAGGTATCACACAACTTGATTTTTAAGTCAAAATCTTTTCAAAAGAAAAGGATAATCATAAGACCAATCCACACAGAAACACGGATGGTTTTTACCTTATGGTAACCCAAATTTTTTTTTGAAATTATATCTTACTATGATATTATAATAATGTCTAAATACAAATAAATATCAAATTAATAGAATGATTGCATCTTACTCTCTACATATACAGTATACAATCAAAACCGCTGGCTGTTATTGGAGAATGGATTTCCATGGCAAGGTATGGGAAACCACCTTTCCGACAATGTGCCTCTGGAGATGAATACATTAGGGTTCAACCAAAACATCTTGCAACCCAGGCTAAACATGACCAGCCCCTCAATTCGCTTGAGAGTATCGAATATATCATTACAATGGTTGGGGGTCAGCCAACCGAACCGATATCATATATACAGAATAAAAAGGGACAACCGAAGGCATTTTATTTCTCTTCCCTTAGGAAATTATTACCAATAAGATTCAAAAGTTTCTTGTTTCACATAATTTCGACTTAGAACGGGTTCTTTATATTCCATTGAAGTTCAAAACTCAATATTACGAACTGCCATGCCACTTCGAGCTCGATTTATATTATATATAAATTTAACGTTTAAACTTTGTTTTTAATAAATAATTAAATATTAAAATTCATTAATCTTCGAAATATAATATATAAAATAATAAATTAAATTAAATATTTGACTACTAAAAATACGGGACATTACAAGTCCTTGTAATCCGCATATTCAATCACGATAGAATCACAAGTCATTATAACTCTGGTAGCTAGCCAGAGAAATTTAACGAGTAGTTCTTACGCTCATGAAGATCCACGGTCTTCAATGCTTCATCTCGACCATCTTCTAATATCTTCAACATTTACGTATTTGTTGGTCGTAATGGTTTTCGAGTATAAATTCGACCCCGGTCTTTCCATAACAACAACATATAGGCCAGATTTGACAGTCCATTATTTAACTATCAAATAAATAATCATTTAAAATAAGATGGATTTACTGGTTCAGTTCACAGAGTCACTTGGCCTCTTTAATTTATTGGCGGTTAATCAAAACTCTTAAATCTTCAAATATTTGGAACACTACATTACTTCTAATTTAAAAATAAGAATATTCTCCAAATCATTTTACTCAGCTTATAAAACTTGATATTTAATTGAAATACTAGATTTATTTCCCTAATCTACCCCTGTTACGCAAACTAATATCATTCTTTGGATAATCATGGAGTCATTCAAGTTGGGATAATTTAATTACCTCTCAGACCTTGATTGATGACATTCTTACCTTCAGAATAATAAAAGTTTGTTAATAAAAACCCGATGATCAAAAATATTATTAAAACCTCGACGGCCTAATCGGTTTGAAAATATGGGCTTAAAACCATATTCTTCCTTTGAAAACCCCACCCCAAATCTCAATAACTTCACTTAAATTGAAATTATGATGATTACCTTTAAACATCTTTCACATATTATACCCAAGCCCGATTTTTATAAATAAAACTTCTTATAAGTCCATTTTAAACTTAGTTTGAGTTCATCTCAATAAAGCTTTCTTTAAAAATATTTCACCTTAAATCGAATAATTAACCTAGCTTGCATCCCTGATTTTCAATATATTGTAAACACTTATTTCAACTTTGTTTCATACTTCCCCTTTTAGACTTTTAAATCCCATTTATGGTCTTCCATAAGTTTATAAATCAGATTATAAATTCGCTTTAATTCTTAAGTCTTCAATACAATAATCTAGTCTAAACATAAGATATTATCCTTTGATTATTATTGACTAAATGATAATCCATTTCGATATTCTTAAAATAGTTTACTTCATTATTATCTATAACTTAATAATTAATCCTTCTTTAAAGGTTATCAAATTTATTAAATAAATAACTATTCAATACTTTCTTATAGGACTTGTTTAAATACAAGGATTTACCATATAATAGATTTTAAATATCTATTTTAGTTATAAAATAAATTTATAACTTCATTTCTGTTAATTTACCTAATGGTAAATCAACGGCTATAAAACGATGGATTTTAAGGCCATCAGCTGCTAATTACTCAACCAATACTGCCATTGGTTAACAATATAACAAATGTTGAATAGTCGATAGCCAAAACAATCATTCAATCATATTGGTCAAATAGTTCATATAATGATGATATAAAAATACACAATAAATTTGAGGAATCCAGTTGGATCCCTCCAACCTATTCTTCCCTACATCAAACGGGTTGTCCCAAATTCAATACGAAAATATATTATTTTTCACAATAAACGAAAATAAACTGTTTAACAAATGACGGTCAACAATCAATTAATAACATCCATTTAAGCATGCAGTTGTTTATTAACCATGTTAATATTATTATAAACCTAACCAACAAGGTAAGTTACCTCGTTTGGAATCTAATCGTTAAAATAACAATCTAATTCAATTAAATTAAACAACGTTTAATTTAATCAATGAATATTAAAAATATTCAGCATACATGCAAACAGTTATCCAATCATCAACCATTAGCAACCATTTCACACAAAATAAAAAACCCAGCTTATAGGAAATATAAGCGGGATAAACTAATTGAGTTGAACTCGTCTTGAATCCTATTCATCGTTTAAACATTTTAGTTTTAATTAAATTAAACATGCATTTAATTTAATTAAAAATATCAATTGCTTCCATTTCCATCCAAACCTGCTCCAACATGAAGTGCTCGTCAATATGATCCCAACGTCGTTTGGTTTGTCGAATTCTGGTAATGTTCGAATAGGTTATAAATATCATAAGTTATACATTTTATTTAAACTGATAGATTCTTATTTATTAACTAATCATATATTAATTACCGAAAAATAAATTAGCATGCTCATAAATATTTTCCTTCCATCGTTCCAACTGGATAACAAAATTTTCCGTTCTCCCACTTCTTATTAAATTTACGTGAAGCCTTAGAACAGCCGGCCCACCTCCATATTTTTACATTATTTTGATATATAAAGGTGTATAAACCCGTAACTTCCCCGTAAAGGAAAGCGCGGATAGTTCGAGAACAAGCCACAGAATAACGCAGACAGAAGAACATTTCATTGTATATTACAACAATGCACCAGAATACAAGAATATACAGAGTATAAATGAATATTACACAGAAATATCAGAGATTACAATAAATTACATAGCAGCGGAAAATAATACAATACACAACTAGAAATGGATATACGGATACAAAGCTTCCCGGATATCGTTCCAGCTGTAAACCAGGATCCTGTGAATATAAATCTGCAAAACCAAAACTACTAGCTGCCCGTGTCAAAATAGGGGCACCCAGAGTTTAGGTCAAAACAATAAACTCCAGGTCAGTCATGGGACTGGTGTGAGAACTAAAACAGTTAGTCTTTATTTTTAAAGCTAGGTAAATCAAGGGACCACGCCATATAACAAGGAACGGGTTTCCTCCCAAGAACACCAGTGCATAAAACAACAGCGCAATGCTAAATAAAGAAAAATGAAGCTGTTATAAGACCCAGGTCCTATCACACAATGCAACGCAAGCCGGGGGATAGGGTTTTTCCTTATAACAGCCAAAGAATGCTTGATACGTTTAAAAGAAATCATTTGATACTATTATAAGTGCATAGTGTATAAAACAACTTCAAATCATAAGTATCAATCATAGACGGCATAAGCACCCCATCCCACTATGTCGCCATACTAGGCTCTACAAATAAAACCGCAAATGTCACGTATTTGGAAATTGGATTTCCACCTATGAACCGAGGCAAAAGATAGTCCTCACCGACTTCGAGACTCTCTAGCCCGAGCCTCAGGGTCAGAGCGCATCGACCCTTGGATCCTCAGGGCCAGTCCACCGATGTGGATTAAACTTAAACCCTGAACATGCGTTTCCCCGCCCTATGGGGCGTAAATGAGCCAACGAATGACTCCATCGGACCCGGATCGTCCGATCAAACCGAGGCGCCCCGCAACAGCAACAACCACATAAGTCAAACTCGTTAGGGCGTGTAAAACCACTGACGCCACTTCTAGCTAGAAAGAAACGCATGCCCTCCCTGACGTCCTCTCCCGTTTTTGGTTCATACCGGGTGTGAAGCTCGCGAATCAACGTTACACAAAGCTATGCCACAAAGGCCGTGCTTTGATCCTCAAGCACAAGACTTTGCTTTTCAACAGAAGCCTTGATCATTTGCCACTTAGGCATGCCATATAGGCAGTTCACTCCATGCGTTTGATATCCATCAATATATAACCCCTGAGCTCGTACGTCTCAGAGAAGGGCGTTAAGCAAGAGAATAAATTCGCCGCCGCGAAACAGATATATATTTAATAGAGGTCAATCACACGGACTAAAATCCAATGTCAGACACACAATCCATTTACAAGTCCGTTCTGGGTCTGAACAAAACCGGAGGCACCTAGTACCCCGCATATCCATCGATCTCCAAGTACGTCTGGACGATCACCAACTGTTTCCATCTTCTTGGGTGTACAGCCCAATCAAGATCATCAGTAATCACCCAAACGACGTGAAGACTTCTGGTCTTCGACCACCGTCTTCATCTTCGACACCACGTCGAATCAGTTATTCGGAATGGGATAAACCCGGTCTTTCTGAATAACTCACGTATATATTATAAAAGTGTTACACAAACACAACATACGCCTCATTCCAATTCAGAATATTCTTTTATTCAAATATTCCTATACTTTGGGAAAAGTTCCCATTAATTTTATCCAAGATAAATTCTTTAAATTTATTCTTTAATCTCCTTTGAATATCAATTCAAACTAGTCGGGATTAGCGAACCACACCGAAGTAATCATTTGTTTTATTTCCCAATCCCAACCTATTCATCCCATGAAGTAAAACTGGTCATACTTTATATCTAACACCACGGTGTTATCGGTAAATTCAATTACCATTTCACGTTTAAATCTAATTAAAGATTTAACTATCGCCTGGAGTAAAACTGGTGATACTCCATTCTCGATCTTTTCAATCTAATTTAAAGATTCATTAAAACCCACTTAGTTTTAATCTGTGACTGGGTTAAAGAATCAGTGTCATTTAAAACACGGTTCACGATAAACCCAAAATCGCATTTCCATTAATTATCGGGTTAAAGAACGAGTGTTATTTAAAAACACCATTCACGATAAACCCAAGAATCAATATCAATTCAATTCCAATTAAATAGTGTTTAATTGGTACACTTCATTAAATCTAAATAAAAGATTTAATGTTTTCTCAACTGGGTTCAAGAACAGTGTTAATCAAGACACCATTCACGACAAACCCAAATCACATTTGATATTAAGTACAAGGTTCTGAATAGAAAATATATCGGCTTATATTCAATATCAGATTCTACGACCAACAGATATCGTATTGGAAATAACGATATATATATCTATATCTTTCAAATTTCCATAACAACATCTGTATAATAACGAAATCAAACATCGAAATATTCCGAAGACAATTTCGATTCAAATCCATTCCAATGCAATTATTGGAAGTTCTGGTTATTTTCAAAACCATTTTCAAATTCAATTTATTTACTTAAAAATAAATAGAATTATAATTCTAGTTCAAAACTAGTTTATTTCGATAAAAATCTATTTTTATCTTTTCAAGTATGGAGTTTTTCATCCCAATTCTTTCTAAATCATTTCTCATGATTTTACACAAATTATTACTATTTTTAATAATTTTATCAAGGCCCGTACAGTCGATTTCCATCAACGGTCATCGAACTGCACTTACAACGACCTTTTTCAAATTTGATTTGGACATAATTCCAAATCCAACCGTTAGATTTCAAATTTCTAATATTCGTTAGAAAGCTCTTTTCGATACGAACCCAACGGTTCCGGTTTCAGGAGAATCCGACGGTCGGATCTCCTGTAATGTCCGTTTGAAATAAATGGTCGAAATTCAAGAACTGCCGCGGCGCGGCGCGTTCTATTCAGGCCATTATATTATATATATAATATATATTTCGTCGATTTCTATTTAAACGAATTATATAGATAGTTTTAAATTCGTTTCAAAAACAATTTCAACTTCCATTTCAATTCAAATCAAAATTGAATTCTTCTTTATAAATTCGTTTTAAAATTCATTTCTATTCAATTCAAATTTCAATTCAATTTGAATTCATTTCAATTCGCTTTCAATTCAATTTGAATTCGTTTTCAATTTAATTCAATTCCAAAGTCGTTTTCTATTCGATTCAATTCAAATTGGTTTTCTATTCGATTCAATTCAAATTGGTTTTCTATTTGAATCAAATTCGTTATATATTCAATTGAAATCACATTCGTTTTCTATTCAATTCATTTCGAAATCGTTTTCAATTCAATTCATTTCGAAATCGTTTTCAATTCAATTCATTTCGAAATTGTTTTCAATTCAATTCATTTCGAAATCGTTATATATTCAATTCATTTCGAAATCGTTATATATTCAATTCATTTCGAAATCGTTATATATTCAATTCATTTCGAAATCGTTATATATTCAATTCATTTCGAAATCGTTATATATTCAATTCATTTCGAAATGAATAAAATCGATATAAATATCGTTCACGTCAAAATGGCGTCAATCTAATCAACACGGCTTAATGTATTTCTATTTTCAAATATTCTATTTCAAATATTTCTTATTATCAAAATATTTCTATTTCAAATATTTCGTTCAACACATGACTAATCTCAACGGATGAGTACAGTCAACACATGAACATTTACTTTATATTGATAAAGATGTAAATTTTATTATTAAAATATTTCGTTCAACACATGACTAATCTCAACGGATGAGTACAGTCAACATATGAACATTTATTTTATATTGTTCTTTATTTTCTAAATTGGAATGAGGCCCAATCAATCACCATATAAAGTTAATTGTATGGATTTTCATACATCACACGTATATCATAGCATTGAAAAATAATCAACCATCAACCAAAGTGCACTCCACTGTATAAGCAACAAATATTGATATCTAACGCTTATAACAGCCTGTCAATCAATCGATCGACATATTGAATCAGTTAGGATGAGTGAACTTCAAATTTCATCCCAATACCCGTGTGGGGTTTCAAGCAATCAAACACAGATTTTATTTGTGCAGTTGGGCGATGTGTAAAATTTATCGACCCAATCAATGTCCTTCAAATAGGTGTACATAAACAAACCGTCCGGTTTGTAAATGAATATTTATTTATTCGCATTCACTATATTCATATTCACGTTAAAAATTATATTCTTAACGATAAAACATTTTATTTTAACTTATGAATTTCTATTCAGTTCATTCTTTAAATAAAATGATATTTTTATTTTCTAACTTATTTTAGAAAATTTCGGCGGCATAACGGCACGATACTAGAAACGGGACAAGGCCTAGCCTTATCCCCGGTCTAGTGAAGGCCCACGCCATTCACACATCAATCAAATCCATTCATCTCACCAAACAATTCAATTTCAATCAAATAATCTAACTAAATTTTGCAATCAAACAAACAAGTCCATGGTCTGTGGACGATTGTGTCGGGTGCTACTAAACACCGTCTGCATCCTAGTATATATATAACTAGAAAATAAATTGAAGAGTGAGAAATTCTCACCGATAGCTATCCTAACACCATGGCTCTTCTTTTGGAGAAATTTTCATCGTTCTCGCCTTTTTTCACGTTCTCTGCCCGTATTCACTACATATATAAAAATCATATTTTTATTGTTACTTCATATATGTAAAAATCAAATTTTTATCGCTACTTCTTATATGTAAAAATCGAATTTTTACATCACTGCTTTCAATGAATAAAATCATAACTTTCATTGAATATAAATCATAGTTTGCATCGAATAAAAATCGTATTTTTATTTGCCATTTTCATATATATAATTACTATCTTTATACGAATTAAAATCCTAACTTTTCTAATCAAAAATCTCATCTTTTCATATTTATCAAAATCTATGCTTTCATATCTATAAAAATCAAATTTTTATTTTCAATTCCTTTGTATAAAAATCCTATTTTTATGCTCTAACTTATATAAATAAATAAAAATTCTATTCTACTCAGGTATAAAAATCGTAATCAATTCATGTATATATATATATATAATATATATATATAGTAATTATCTCGGAGCTTACAATATCAATTTTGGAAGAAGGGGACTGCTGCACCATCGTCGGAGAGGGGGTTTCACGTCGTCAGTGGGCTGTGGGTGTGTGGCAGCAGCGGTGACAGTTGTAACCGGCCCACGGCGACTGGAAGGATCGGATTTGGATGAGGGATTTGGGGCCACGTCGTATGTAGAGGAGAGAGAACCGGGGGAGGGTCTGGTGGTCGGTCTGAGGCGGAGGGAAAGGGCGGTGTGAGATCGGGGATAGCCGGAGGTGGGGCGCAGGTGCGTGGCGGCTGTAGTGGTGACGGGGAGGGGGAGAGTGAAGCGCGAGCTGATAGGGGAGGGGTGGCGGCTGGAACTTGGTGGAGGCGGCGGCTGCTGCTCATCCTTTTTTTTTTTTCTGTTTAATGAAATCGGGGGGGGGGGGGGGCAGAAAGATAAAAGGGAGGGAGATATTATTTTTTTATTTTATTTTATTAATTAATTTAATTCCATAAAGTTGACTTTTACCCACGACCTCGAAACGAGGCCCACCGCCTGTCGTCCTTAGCGTTTCACCCCCATTCCGAACACAATGGGATGTGTATCGCAGGTTGATTCGAGCGTTTGAATCAGTTTCCGTTGAATTTACATTTAAATCACCATATTGAATTTTAAACGTACATTTCAAATTACCGGGGTCACATACTAACTAGAAAAAATCTAGAAAATATTTTCTAGCTTCGTATTGACGATACGGTCCTAACAAAACTAGTTTCGTCGAATTCTGAGATCGTTTGAAAAATGGCCATTTTCCAGTCGATTAAAATCAACTAAAACTGGTCAAACGCATTTTCCTTTGCCACACTCACATATTGATTCGAAATATTATGAAATTTGAAACCTAGCAATAACTTGACGTCACGGTTCCAACAAAAGTGGTTTCGTCGAAATCCGAGATCGTTTGCAAAATTTCCATTTTTAAGGGCCTGAATTCCATAGCGACTATTCAGAATTTTCAACTGGACATATCCTTTGATTCCCGCTATGAAATTTTGATTTTTCGGATTCGTTGGGAAGATATTATCAAATAGATCCTAATGTTTTTGGTTTCACTAAAATCCGGATTGTTTTGCACCCGGTACATTCAATTGAAGTTTGAAATCGAATTATCGAACTACCGCGCCATTTTCAATTCCTTATATAATTATATATAATTATTTATATTCTAACGACGACGTATATAAAATATACGTTCTAATATATTCAAAATAAAATTTCTCGTCGATATTATTTAAAATAATCTATTTTAAATAATCAAAATTCGCTAAAATCGCCAAAATAAAAAATTTAAACTGGCCCAGATTTTCGGGTTGTTACAATCTCCCCCACTTAAAACTTTTCGTCCCTGAAAAGGAACAAAGTCGAAAGTGGTTTGATTATCAGCTCAACGTTCGATCTGGCTTCCATTCTCCAACTTTTCAGTTTCTGAGAATTTTCAAATTCTTCAAAAATTTGGCTAACACCCTAAATTTTCAAAAAATTTCGCCATAACCTCCCCTGCACCGGGAGCCACGGGAAAATCCCGAAATTGCCATATAGGCCTTCTGATCTCAAAAAGAAAAAGAAAAAGCCAATAGGCTCATAAAATCATCATCACCCAAACAAAACAGTAAATTATAGTAAACATGTACCTATTTGTCGGGCAAACAAATTTTATTCTTCGGCTCTAGCCTCCTTGCTATGACCTGTTCAATGTAAGCACAAGCATATGCAAGCAAATGCGACTAATTTTCAATACAATACAATTCAATATGTGATTCAATTAGGCTAAATGGCTAAAAATTAGCAAACAAATAAACAAACAACACAAACATCAATCAATTAGTGGATTATCATTTCAAATGCATAGCTTTGATATATAGTCAAAAATCAGATTTTTGATGCCAAATCACAACAATAAACCCTATCTAGTTTCGGTTCTCACACCAGTCAATTGGAAATATATAGAAATCTCACTTTCGTAACTCGAAAATAAATACTGGCGACGGTGCCCCTTTACCAGAATTATCCCCGGGCAACTAGAGTATGATTCTATAACTATCCAACACATTAAAACTTCGAATACACGTTTGCAAGACATATATGCAAAATCTCTATATATCAGATTGTCCAAATTCATATAGATTAATAATCAAATACGAGTAATTGATTTAAATTTGCAAAACAAAAATTGTTTTCATTTTAAAAATATACTCTTCACACTCGTTCTAGGATACTACTGATCCTATCTCTAACGAGTCATTCCCATTGGATATTACTAATCCAATTTTTGATGAATTCTATCGTATGGTTAATGTGTCTTATTCTCTGCTTTGTAAACCAAAGCTCTGATACCAACTGTAAAAACCCGTAACTTCCCCGTAAAGGAAAGCGCGGATAGTTCGAGAACAAGCCACAGAATAACGCAGACGGAAGAACATTTCATTGTATATTACAACAATGCACCAGAATACAAGAATATATAGAGTATAAATGAATATTACACAGAAATATCAGAGATTACAATAAATTACATAGCAGCGGAAAATAATACAATACACAACTAGAAATGGATATACGGATACAAAGCTTCCCGGATATCGTTCCAGCTGTAAACCAGGATCCTGTGAATATAAATCTGCAAAACCAAAACTACTAGCTTCCCGTGTCAAAATAGGGGCACCCAGAGTTTAGGTCAAAACAATAAACTCCAGGTCAGTCATGGGACTGGTGTGAGAACTAAAACAGTTAATCTTTATTTTTAAAGCTAGGTAAATCAAGGGACCACGCCATATAACACGGAACGGGTTTCCTCCCAAGAACACCAGTGTATAAAACAACAGCGCAATGCTAAATAAAGAAAAATGAAGCTGTTATAAGACCCAGGTCCTATCACACAATGCAACGCAAGCCGGGGGATAGGGTTTTTCCTTATAACAGCCAAAGAATGCTTGATACGTTTAAAAGAAATCATTTGATACTATTATAAGTGCATAGTGTATAAAACAACTTCAAATCATAAGTATCAATCATAGACGGCATAAGCGCCCCATCCCACTATGTCGCCATACTAGGCTCTACAAATAAAACCGCAAATGTCACGTATTTGGAAATTGGATTTCCACCTATGAACCGAGGCAAAAGATAGTCCTCACCGACTTCGAGACTCTCTAGCCCGAGCCTCAGGGTCAGAGCGCATCGACCCTTGGATCCTCAGGGCCAGTCCACCGATGTGGATTAAACTTAAACCCTGAACATGCGTTTCCCCGCCCTATGGGGCGTAAATGAGCCAACGAATGACTCCATCGGACCCGGATCGTCCGATCAAACCGAGGCGACTCGCAACAGCAACAACCACATAAGTCAAACTCGTTAGGGCATGTAAAACCACTGACGCCACTTCTAGCTAGAAAGAAACGCATGCCCTCCCTGACGTCCTCTCCCGTTTTTGGTTCATACCGGGTGTGAAGCTCGCGAATCAACGTTACACAAAGCTATGCCACAAAGGTCGTGCTTTGATCCTCAACCACAAGACTTTGCTTTTCAATAGAAGCCTTGATCATTTGCCACTTAGGCATGCCACATAGGCAGTTCACTCCATGCGTTTGATATCCATCAATATATAACCCCTGAGCTCGTACGTCTCAGAGAAGGGCGTTAAGCAAGAGAATAAATTCTCCGCCGCCAAACAGATATATATTTAATAGAGATCAATCACACGGACTAAAATCCAATGTCAGACACATAGTCCATTTACAAGTCCGTTCTGGGTCTGAACGAAACCGGAGGCACCTATTACCCCGCATATCCATCGATCTCCAAGTACATCTGGACGATCACCAACTGTTTCCATCTTCTTGGGTGTACAACCCAATCAAGATCATCAGTAATCACCCAAACGACGTGAAGACTTCTGGTCTTCGACCACCGTCTTCATCTTCGACACCACGTCGAATCAGTTATTCGGAATGGGATAAACCCGGTCTTTCTGAATAACTCGCGTATATATTATAAAAGTGTTACACAAACACAACATACGCCTCATTCCAATTCAGAATATTCTTTTATTCAAATATTCCTATACTTTGGGAAAAGTTCCCATTAATTTTATCCAAGATAAATTCTTTAAATTTATTCTTTAATCTCCTTTGAATATCAATTCAAACTAGTCGGGATTAGCGAACCACACCGAAGTAATCATTTATTTTATTTCCCAATCCCAACCTATTCATCCCATGAAGTAAAACTGGTCATACTTTATATCTAACACCACGGTGTTATCGGTAAATTCAATTACCATTTCACGTTTAAATCTAATTAAAGATTTAACTATCGCCTGGAGTAAAACTGGTGATACTCCATTCTCGATCTTTTCAATCTAATTTAAAGATTCATTAAAACCCACTTAGTTTTAATCTGTGACTGGGTTAAAGAATAAGTGTCATTTAAAACACGGTTCACGATAAACCCAAAATCGCATTTCCATTAATTATCGGGTTAAAGAACGAGTGTTATTTAAAAACACCATTCACGATAAACCCAAGAATCAATATCAATTCAATTCCAATTAAATAGTGTTTAATTGGTACACTTCATTAAATCTAAATAAAAGATTTAATCTTTTCTCAACTGGGTTCAAGAACAGTGTTAATCAAGACACCATTCACGACAAACCCAAATCACATTTGATATTAAGTACAAGGTTCTGAATAGAAAATATATCGGCTTATATTCAATATTAGATTCTACGACCAACAGATATCGTATTGGAAATAACGATATATATATCTATATCTTTCAAATTTCCATAACAACATCTGTATAATCACGAAATCAAACATCGAAATATTCCGAAGACAATTTCGATTCAAATCCATTCCAATGCAATTATTGGAAGTTCTGGTTATTTTCAAAACCATTTTCAAATTCAATTTATTTACTTAAAAATAAATAGAATTATAATTCTAGTTCAAAACTAGTTTATTTCGATAAAAATCTATTTTTATCTTTTCAAGTATGGAGTTTTTCATCCCAATTCTTTCTAAATCATTTCTCATGATTTTACACAAATTATTACTATTTTTAATAATTTTATTAAGGCCCGTACAGTCGATTTCCATCAACGGTCATCGAACTGCACTTACAACGACCTTTTTCAAATTTGATTTGGACATAATTCCAAATCCAACCGTTAGATTTCAAATTTCTAATATTCGTTAGAAAGCTCTTTTCGATACGAACCCAACGGTTCCGGTTTCAGGAGAATCCGACGGTTGGATCTCCCGTAATGTCCGTTTGAAATAAATGGTCGAAATTCAAGAACTGCCGCGGCGCGGCGCGTTCTATTCAGGCCATTATATTATATATATAATATATATTTCGTCGATTTCTATTTAAACGAATTATATAGATAGTTTTAAATTCGTTTCAAAAACAATTTCAACTTCCATTTCAATTCAAATCAAAATTGAATTCTTCTTTATAAATTCGTTTTAAAATTCATTTCTATTCAATTCAAATTTCAATTCAATTTGAATTCATTTCAATTCGCTTTGAATTCATTTTCAATTTAATTCAATTCCAAAGTCGTTTTCTATTCGATTCAATTCAAATTGGTTTTCTATTCGATTCAATTCAAATTGGTTTTCTATTCGATTCAATTCAAATTGGTTTTCTATTCGAATCAAATTCGTTATATATTCAATTGAAATCACATTCGTTTTCTATTCAATTCATTTCGAAATCGTTTTCAATTCAATTCATTTCGAAATCGTTTTCAATTCAATTCATTTCGAAATCGTTTTCAATTCAATTCATTTCGAAATCGTTATATATTCAATTCATTTCGAAATCGTTATATATTCAATTCATTTCGAAATCGTTATATATTCAATTCATTTCGAAATGAATAAAATCGATATAAATATCGTTCACGTCAAAATGGCGTCAATCTAATCAACACGGCTTAATGTATTTCTATTTTCAAATATTCTATTTCAAATATTTCTTATTATCAAAATATTTCTATTTCAAATATTTCGTTCAACACATGACTAATCTCAACGGATGAGTACAGTCAACACACGAACATTTACTTTATATTGATAAAGATGTAAATTTTATTATTAAAATATTTCGTTCAACACATGACTAATCTCAACGGATGAGTACAGTCAACACATGAACATTTATTTTATATTGTTCTTTATTTTCTAAATTGGAATGAGGCCCAATCAATCACCATATAAAGTTAATTGTATGGATTTTCATACATCACACGTATATCATAGCATTGAAAAATAATCAACCATCAACCAAAGTGCACTCCACTGTATAAGCATCAAATATAGATATCTAACGCTTATAACAGCCTGTCAATCAATCAATCGACATATTGAATCAGTTAGGATGAGTGAACTTCAAATTTCATCCCAATACCCGTGTGGGGTTTCAAGCAATCAAACACAGATTTTTACATCACTACATATATAAAAATCATATTTTTATCGTTAGTTTATATATGTAAAAATCAAATTTTTATCGCTACTTCTTATATGTAAAAATCGAATTTTTACATCACTGCTTTCAATGAATAAAATCATAACTTTCATTGAATATAAATCATAGTTTGCATCGAATAAAAATCGTATTTTTATTTGCCATTTTCATATATATAATTCCTATCTTTATACGAATTAAAATCCTAACTTTTCTAATCAAAAATCTCATCTTTTCATATTTATCAAAATCTATGCTTTCATATCTATAAAAATCAAATTTTTATTTTCAATTCCTTTGTATAAAAATCCTATTTTTATGCTCTAACTTATATAAATAAATAAAAATTCTATTCTACTCAGGTATAAAAATCGTAATCAATTCATGTATATATATATATATAAAATATATATATATATATAGTAATTATCTCGGAGCTTACAATATCAATTTTGGAAGAAGGGGACTGCTGCACCATCGTCGGAGAGGGGGTTTCACGTCGTCAGTGGGCTGTGGGTGTGTGGCAGCAGCGGCGGCAGTTGGAGGCGGCCCACGGCGACTGGAAGGATCGGATTTGGATGAGGGATTTGGGGCCACGTCGTATGTAGAGGAGAGAGAACCGGGGGAGGGTCTGGTGGTCGGTCTGAGGCGGAGGGAAAGGGCGGTGTGAGATCGGGGATAGCCGGAGGTGGGGCGCAGGTGCGTGGCGGCTGTAGTGGTGACGGGGAGGGGGAGAGTGAAGCGCGAGCTGATAGGGGAGGGGTGGCGGTTGGAACTTGGTGGAGGCGGCGGCTGCTGCTCCTCCTTTCTTTTCTTTTTTTTTATTTTCTGTTTAATGAAATTGGGGGGGGGGGGGCAGAAAGATAAAAGGGAGGGAGATATTATTTTTTTTATTTTATTTTATTAATTAATTTAATTGCATAAAGTTGACTTTTACCCACGACCTCGAAACGAGGCCCACCGCCTGTCGTCCTTAGCGTTTCACCCCCATTCCGAACACAATGGGATGTGTATCGCAGGTTGATTCGATCGTTTGAATCAGTTTCCGTTGAATTTACATTTAAATCACCATATTGAATTTTAAACGTACATTTCAAATTACCGGGGTCACATACTAACTAGAAAAATTCCAGAAAAATATTTTCTAGCTTCGTATTGACGATACGGTCCTAACAAAACTAGTTTCGTCGAATTCTGAGACCGTTTGAAAAATGGCCATTTTCCAGTCGATTAAAATCAACTAAAACTGGTCAAACGCGTTTTCCTTTGCCACGCTCACATATTGATTCGAAATATTATGAAATTTGAAACCTAGCAATAACTTGACGTCACGGTTCCAACAAAAGTGGTTTCATCGAAATCCGAGATCGTTTGCAAAATTTCCATTTTTAAGGGCCTGAATTCCATAGCGACTATTCAGAATTTTCAACTGGACATATCCTTTGATTCCCGCTATGAAATTTTGATTTTTCGGATTCGTTGGGAAGATATTATCAAATAGATCCTAATGTTTTTGGTTTCACTAAAATCCGGATTGTTTTGCACCCGGTACATTCAATTGAAGTTTGAAATCGAATTATCGAACTACCGCGCCATTTTCAATTCCTTATATAATTATATATAATTATTTATATTCTAACGACGACGTATATAATATATACGTTCTAATATATTCAAAATAAAATTTCTTGTCGATATTATTTAAAATAGTCTATTTTAAATAATCAAAATTCGCTAAAATCGCCAAAATAAAAATTTTAAACTGGCCCAGATTTTCGGGTTGTTACAAAAGGCCAAAGCCCATTGACAGAAAATGACAGCCCACATTATAACTTATTTCTTCTTCACCTTACTGCCTGCGTTTCTTCAAATTGTTCATATTCTCTAAAAAAAACCGCCTAAAGCTTCCTATTCTTTTCTTTTAAAAAAAACGAACACGCATGATCCTTCCCCATGCAAAGTTTTCCTCCTCTGTTATACAGACTTTCACCACCATTATGACGATCCCAAACCTCCGTGTAGACGGTGGCGAGGATAATCAGTGGAATATAACACATTAATCATCCTTAGCAGAGTACAGATAATAGCATAAACATGAAATAGAATAATTTACATCAATATATGATAGCGGAATCATAAAATGTAATAACATAAGAGTAGTACAGTGTAGGATACAACTTAATGCATAAAAGGAAATGATCAGTCTACATCAAGATCATTGGGACATATACATCGAAGAGTACACAATAGAGGTACATATGTCTACATCGCGATAAGCAGAATCATATACATAAGATACTAATGGCTGAATGTCAAATAGCCAAAATACTAAGAAATCTAGTCTTTGCCATACAAATCAAAAGGTGCACTCCATGCTGCAGTGCAAAAGCCAAAATACAACTTGTCACCTGTCACTAGGTTGCCCGTGTGAAAATAAGGGCTCCCGAGTTTGCAAAGTGAAACAAACTACGAGTCAGTCAGAGACCGGTATGAGAAATCTACTTAACTGGTTAAACAACGATAATAAGGAAAATCATAGGACTATGCCACTTTCACGGAACGGGTTTATTCCAGTGATTGCCAGTGCATGAAATAAGGTAAATCTTTTGAACAACGCAATGCTTTTTATAAAAAATATGAAGTCGTTATAAGACTCAAGTCCCATCACACAATGCAACGCAAACCTGAGGTAGTGATTTACCTTATAATGGCCAAAATATGCTTACTACGTGTAAAACAAAATCATTTGATATTATCTCTAGTGCGTATATGTTTCGAAAGTAAATTCAGTCATAAATATCAATCCTATATGACAGGGGTACCATATATCATGTCTCCATATATAAGTTACAATCAAATCCGTAATTTCATTTTGGAAATTTGGATTTCATCATGAGTCGAGGCAAGGGATGTACTCCTCGCCGGCTTCGAGACAATCTAGCAAATGCCTCAAGGCTCGGACGCTGGAGAGCCCTTGGATCCTCCGAGACCGGTCCACACATAGTGGATTAATTATACCTAAACACACATTCCCCGGTCCTATCGGACCTGTCCATCGACTCCGTAGATACTGATATATCCGAGGTGCCTCGCATCCCAACAACCATAAAGGTAAAAATAATATACATGTCAGGGCTTGTAAAACACCGACACCACCCATATCCAGAAAGAAACATCATGTCCTCCTTAGGTCTCTTATCCTTTTTTCACTCATTCTGAGGTGTGAGGCTCGCAAATCAATGCTATACACAAACCTATGCTATATTAAAGCCGTGCTTTGATCATCAACCACATGACTCTGCTTTTCAACAAAAGCCTTAATCACTGCATCTCCGCATGCCACACAGGCAATCCACCCCATGCGACTGATTTCTATCGATATATAACCTCTGAGCTCGTACGTCTTAGAGAAGGGTGTTAAGCAAGAGAATAAATTCTCCGCCACCAAACAGATGTATATTTAATAGAGATCAGTCAGCACAGAATAAAATCCATTGTCAGACATACATCCATTTACAAGTTTGTCTTGAGTTTGAATCAAACCGGAGGCACCTTATTCCTCGTTCCACATGTCCAATGCCGAAGAGAGGCCCTCGCATATCCGAACGATCAACAAGTATGCCCAGACCACTACCACTGTAACCCCATCAAGGGAGTTGCCCATCTCAAAGGCATCAGTAGCAATCTAGACGATGTGAAGATCACCGGTCTTGCACCGTCTTCATATCTTCGACATTTATTCGTCGATCAATTATTTGAAATGAGAATTAAATCGGCTTTTTCAAATAATTTACGTATACTAGAATTCAAAACAATTCTTTCCATGGTTAAATTATTCGACATCCACATTTCAGTTCTTTATTTAATTTTCATGTCAAACACATTTAACCATCATATATCAAGAAAACCAAGTAAAATCGGTTTATTTCCATTCCATATCGCCTATAATAGTTTTTAACGATATATCGCTATTTTTATTTATTTAAAAATAGCTCCATTTAACAAAACAACGTTTCAGGCCATAACGTGGCCTTGGCGCTGTTTTCCTCCAAATTTGATTTACACATTTCTCAAAATCTAACCATCGGATCTTAAAGAAGTTAATTATGTTGGAAAGATCTCTCCAAAGCGAACCCAACGGTTCCAGCTTCGGGAAAATCCGATGGTCGAATCTCTCGATATAATCGTTTAAAGTTACGATTTCAAAACACGAACTACAACGTCGTTACTCGTTTTATTTAATTTATATATATATATATATATATATATATATATATATGATTCATTCTAGCGATGTTTTTATTCAGATTTGAATTAAACATTTCACACAATCCAACTGTTGGATCCTAACAAATTTTATATTGTTGGAAAGATTTTTCCAAAGCGAAACCAACGGTTTCGGTTTTGGGAAAATCCAATGGTTGGATTTCTCGGTATAATCGTTTAAAATTAGGATTCCCAAACATGAACTACAGTTGCGTGATTCATTTTATTTAATTTATATATATATAAATATAATTCATTCGACAATTTCTATATCGTTTTTCACTTCAAATATTTCACTAACGCCATTAAGTTTTAGAAAATTTCGCCATAACCTCCGTTGTACGAGAAGGAGTTTGGAAATTTATTGGGCCGTATTAGGCACTCAATAAATCCTAAAAAGCATACACGTATCTATCGTGATATATTCCGGTGTCCACAGGGGAGTGTGTATAGATCATAACTCCAGAGGATAAATTCTCGTCACCCTATAAATAGTTTTTGTGTCTTAATGACTAGAGAGACGTGTTTATTGTCATCTCCAGACCCGTGTGGGGTTTTTATTAATATGGCAAATTTACCATTACATTTTATATAGTCCATATCAGTCTTCGGTTCAACCTGAAATATAGTCATCGCCATACAAGCCTCTCGCTTGTATGGTAAATCTACAACCTCGTCACATAAGCTCCAAATGCTTATGTGGTATATGATAGTGTATGTTATCTTCAAGAAGTAAGCCATGTGGTGTAGTTCAAAATTAATTATTACTATCCTATGGAGACGTTTATGATTTCAAATAGAACAACCAGTAATTCGCATCTCATGGCATTCACAGGAGTTTATATAATAATAAAATTGCGCAGCCAACTCATTAACGCTTACCTATTTGTTAGGAACGCAAATATATTCTTTACTCAATAACTAATGCATTCTCCTGTTCAACATATGTATGTGTATGTATGTATGTATGTGTGTGTGTGTATATATATATATATATATATATGCAGAACTAAGCTAAAAATAATATTTCTACCGTATAAATGTTTGTTTCAACACATGTTTATTTTTAACACTTCATACATAGGATAAAAATGATATTTTTAGCGAACAAAAATATGCTTCAACACATGTGTATTTTTAGTGAGTCATATACATGATAAAAATGATATTTTTATCGTTCAAAATATTTATTCAACACATGAATGTTTTTAGCACTTCATATTCACAATAAAAATGTAAATCATATTCTTCAATCCTTTTATTCAACACATGAATCCTTTCCAACACATGAATGTTTTATATAGTTCATACATACATTAAAAATGTGATTTTTATTGTTAAAATAATTTATTTAAAACACTAATATTTTATATAGTCCATATATATAATAAAAATGATATTTTTATCTTTTAAAGAATTTATTCAACACATGAATTTCTCAACATAAGAATATCTCAACATACGAATATTTCATATGCATAATAAAATTGTGATTTTTATTATCTGGACAATTTATTCAACACACGAATATAATTCAACACATGAAAATAATTCAAACACATGAACATTTCTGAAAATTTCGACAGCATAATGGTAGGTGGTTTAAAACTGGCACCGTCCCAAGTACGGCTCCTCGCACTACCTTAGGCCTCGCAACGTTCCATATGGGGCTTATCTAAATGATCTAAGATCAATTTCATACCATATGAATTTTCCACAAAAAATTCCAATTCATTTTCAACCACAAACAATTATTTCAACCACAATCCATCATTCTCAACCATTCGCATTGTCAACAAATTTTCACGCCAATCACAATCAATTCATATCGTTTATGGACGAGGGGAGTATATATATATTCGTATATAAATGTATTTCATTTCCATTTCAATTCATATATGATTTATATGACACATGTATAATTTATACATCACTCATATAATTTATACAACGCCCATACAGGAGGTACACAACGCGTATATAATTTATACTTCGATTATATAATTTATACAACACATTTCCATTCATATTTGAATTTAGAAGTCTTACATTGGTTTTTAATCCTTCGGAAATTGTAGCTAGCTCGGAATGCGTTCTAGCTTAATCTAAAAGGTAGATTACATCGCTACGAGTGCGATGTCTCCGGTTTCACTAGATTTCAACAACATAGCAAAAAGATATGATTTTTATTTGAAAATCATGATTTGCAACACCTAAAATTGTTATATTCTATTTTAAAAACAAAGGCCGCACCTTTCACATTGCTATTCGAAACTAGGTTTTGGAATAACTTCAAATCTATTGCACGATATGAAGATCGGGTTGCGCCACGGCCTAGAGCCTGGAGAGGCGCTCTGAACGATGGCGAGGGGGCCCACTTCGATGTAGAGATCGAGGCACGGTGGCGCCCTAAAGTGCGTGATTTCGGGGAGGCGGTTCTTAGCGATGGAGCGATGAGGGGTTGTGAACGAGGAGTTAATTTAAAGAGGAGAGGAAGTACTTCAAAAAGTTGAACTGGGGCAGGGGCTAACAATGCGTGGATTCGCCCGAAGTTGGCCGAGAAGTGATGAATTCTTTCCGCCGCCCGATACTGGGGGGGGGGGGTTACGGTTTTTTTTCATATTTTTATAAAATTAAATAATGGAAGAAAAAATCTTGTTCGCCAATATTTATATTTATTCAGAAATTAGGGTTTTCTTATACGAGCACCAAATTAAACCCAACGAGTGTTGCCACTAGCTAAATACTCCCATCCCGGACACAATGGAATATGTTTCGTAAGCCATTTGACTGTTATAGTCAGTTATTCTTCAAACTAAAATATAAAACATTCAAATTTGGATTTGAACGTACATTTTAATTTATCGGGACCACATAATGATTCCAAAAATTACCGAAAAATAAATCTAGCTATGTTGCGACGATACAGTCCCAACAAAACTGATTTCATCGAATTTGGAGACCATTTGAAAAATGATTTTTTTTGGTTGATCCAATTCAAACTGAAATTACAGAATGATCTCACATATCATTTCCAAAAATTATGGAATTTGAAATCTAGAAATAATTTGACATTCCGGATCCAACCAAAGTGGTTTCATCGAAAACGGAGGTCGCTTGCACAATGTCTACTTTTACGGGTTATATTTCCAACTCGACTATTCTGAATTTTCAATTGGGCATAACTTTTTATTCCCGCTATGAAATTTCAATTTTTCGGATTCGTTGGAAAGATATTTTCAAATAGATTCTAATATTTTTGGTTTTGCTAAAATCTGGTTTATTTTGAATCCTGTATATTCAGTCAAAGTCAATTTTCAAACCGTCGTGCCATTTCAGGCTCGTTACATAATTAAAATAAATTTATTCATTTTAACTTTGAGTTAATTAAATTTTTAGTCATTATTATGTAAAATAAATCATTTTAAATATTCCAAATTTATTAAAATAGCCAAATTAAAAAAATTAAATTGGTTTTGATTTTTCGGGTTGTTACAATCTCCTCCACTTAAAACTTTTCATCCCCGAAAAGGAAACAATGGTAAAGTAGGAAACAAAACGGAAATGCAAAGTATTGTAAATGTACCTTGCACCAGAGCTAATAAGAGATGTCCACTCTGCAATTGGGATAAGCCTACTTAATGCCCTTTTCGGTCTCCCAAGTACAGTCTCTTGGATCTCTACTCCACTGCACTTTAACTAAATAACTTTATTGTTCCCTGGCTCTTTAGTTTCTTTGCCAAAAATTTTATCGGCTCTCTTCTAACTGCTAATTCTAGAGTAATATCCAAGTCCTGTTGCGCTGCTTCTTCTACAACTAGATCTGGATCATGCATATGTTTTCTAAGTTGAGATACATGAAACACATCATGTACTCCAGGCAACCAATTAGGTAATTGAACCTTATAAGCAAGGGTTTCAATTCGTTCAAGTACAGGAAATGGACTAATAAATATGGGCACCAACTTCCCGGTTTTACCGAATCGGACCACTCCTCTCATCGGAGAAACTCTCAAATAAACATAATTACTAACAACAAATGCTAAATCTCTTCTTCTCAGATCTG
Organism: Allium sativum; assembly: GCA_030737875.1. Classification (NCBI taxonomy): domain Eukaryota; kingdom Viridiplantae; phylum Streptophyta; class Magnoliopsida; order Asparagales; family Amaryllidaceae; genus Allium; species Allium sativum. Next base: position 287,495,812 of record CM060915.1, read on the forward strand.
CATAGCTCTTCTGTCGGCTTTGAGCTGTTTATAATCGTTTCTTAATGAAATCGACTTTGCCTGAAGCTTCACGAATCATATCGGGACCCAATACGGTTTCCAGGTTCTACCCAACATGCGAGAGATCTACATGGTCTACCATACAATGCTTTAAATGGTGACATTTCCAAGCTCGCTTGGTAGCTGTTGTTGTATGAGAACTCAGCCAAATGCAAGTGGTCTTCCCATGATCCACCAAAATCAATAATACAAGCCCGCAGTAAATCTTCTAGAATACGGTTCACCCTCTTAGTCTGGCCATCTGTCTGAGGGTGATATGCGGTGCTCAGGTTCAGCTTTGTCCCTAGTTCTACTTGAAATTCCTCCCAGAATTTGCTAGTAAATATTGGATCTCCATCACTAACTTTGCCGATCGGCACTCCATGTAGCTTAACAATTTCTCTAAAATAAATCTATGCTAGACTTTGAGCGGTTCTATTGGATCTAACAGGTATAAAATGGGCGGTCTTCGTGAAACGATCTACGATCACCCAAATAATGTCATTTCCCTTCTCGGTTCGGGGCAACCCATCTATGAAGTCCATAGAAATTTGTTCCCACTTCCAATTTGGAATTTATAACGGTTGCAACAATCCGGCAAGTTTCTGTTGGTCGCTTTTTGACTAGTTGGCAAGTAGAGCACCTGCTAACATATAAGAAAATGTCTCTTTTCATAGATCTCACCAGAAGGTGCATTTGATATCATTATACATTTTGCTCACTCCTGGATGGATACTAAGTTTGGATTTATGACACTCATCCAGTACTTCTCTGCGGAGCTTAGGAATGTTTGAAACACACATTCGACCTTTGAACCTCAGAATCCCACCATTATCAGTCTGAAAACTCAAGGGTTCGCCTTTCTGAATTCTTTCTCTGATCCTCTGAATGAAGCGATCATCATTGTGAAGAGCAGAGGTTTTCTAAATCGGTGAAGGCATATTATAAGATTGGCGATGATTGCGGTTTACCTGCTAATGCATCCGCTACCACATTGGCTTTTCCCGGCATATACAGAATATATAAATCGTAAGCTACAAGGAATTCTAGCCAACGTTGTTGTCTCATGTTCAAGTCTTTCTGGGTCTACAGATATTTCAATGATCGACGATCGATATATAGTTCAAACTTCTCACCCAATAGATAATATCTCCAGATTTTCAAAGCAAATACGACAGCTAGCAACTTAAGATCATGAGTAGCGTACCTCGTTTCATGTGGTTTCAACTGACGGCTAGCATAAGCGACTAATTGGCCTCTTTGCATTAATATTGTTGTATATAACGGTGTTGTATACACAATTATATGATTTTGTTTGATGACAACAACCAAATATATATTATTTTCATGTGTTTGTCACTGTACTGTTCTATATTTAAATCACAGACAGGAATATAATATTTATATTTAAATAGAATACTACTTAACACAAATTTAAATATTCACCCAGTATTTTATTTAAATATAATATTTTATTTCAATATCAAACAGTACGGAATTACAACTCCACTATTTGTACACTTCACTAATATTTTTCATTCATACACAGCTCTTCACTACAGCCCTGTCAATATACATTCACATTGATTCATATACAGACACTCAACTCTTTATACAGTCAAATATACATTCATTTACACAGACTCATATATATATAGTGACACACACTGACACTCTTTTTCACTGTCAACTTCAGTCTTCAGTCTTCACAGCACTTCATTATCAGTCCAGTCTTCATACCTGTCATGTACAGAAACACACAGAGTAATCTTAAACAGAAATAATTTCATACTATAGCAAATATTAATTTAATTTTAAAAAAAATTTGCCTCATTTTTGTGGTGTGTTTCTCATCATTTTTTCATGACTTGATCTGATTTATCTATGTCTAGGCAGACAGTTTGTATATGTACAAGGACAGGAAATTTTCTAAATGGCTGCATATACACACATGTATATTTATACACGTGTGCACTGCCACACCAATTCAGTGTGCAACTGAGGAGTAGCCACGTGGACCTTCTCGAATCAATGCACATGAAAACAAATGTCAACCAGCAAAGTCAAAGTCAACACAAGTCAGAACAAAAGCATGGTACATGAACAGCTCAAATCAAACAGCAAAGAAAAATATGTTCAACTCAAATGGCCGAGCAATATATGTATGGACATATATACACAGTGCAGGAACAATACAAGTGTATACATGCACATTGATACAGCATAAGTCAAGTCAGCATAGCCAATATATTCAACACAGCAAGTATATGTGTGACTGGTCAATACATGGTATAACATGTGTGAATTTGGTACAAGTATAAGAGATGGCCAAACCAGCATGGCACTGGCAATACAAGTTCACAACAGCAACAAAGTTCAGCAAAGCTCATGTATAAGTTCAAATGCACAAGCATCAACATGGCATTTTTATGATGAGAAGAATGGTCAAGCTTTACAAGTAATAAGTATACATGCCAGCGCAGAACAACATGGATGAGCTTAGCAAATTCCCATAGCCAAGTTAAATGGCACAATGTTGATCCAGCATGAAGATACACAAGACTCAGGTGCATGGTGTCATGTACACATTCCAAATGCAAAACTCAACATAAAGAACATGAGCATAGTTATGAGTGCACAATTACAGTATAAACATGATGCAACTAGTTGAAGTGCACAAACTAGAAAAGAACAACAACTCAGCAAGAACATGAATGGATGGCACAAATGCATTGTGCAACTCTGGTACAAGCAATGTTTCAGCATGCCCAAGTTTAAGTATGGACAACATTAGGTTCAAGATTGGATGGATCAAAGTAAAACAAATGAACACAGACAAGCAAACATATGGAGCTCAACAATGGTCATACACTTTTCATTTATGCAAAATGGTGAATCAATTTTAAGAGGTGAATGGCACAGTGCTATGCAAATAATTTTAGCAAGATTCGGGTCAAGCTCAATCATGGCAAGACTTGGTTGTGCAAAAATGGGCTTAAATATAAATGGCAAGCATTAAAACTGAATGCAACTCTTTCCAGAAAATCAGTAAATGGATTGAATACTATTTTATGGAAAGATTTAAATTGCTAACCAAAGAATTCAATCAAATTTTGGCATGTGATAAATCTTGGGAATAATCATCAAAACTGGCATGCATTTATTTATTTCCAGAATCACTTTCCAGTTTTTTTTTCAATAAGCAAAAATCATTTTTGGGAAGATATCAATGGAGAAATGTTTGGGAAAGAAGTGTAGGAACAAAACTGGCAAGATTTTATTTCTGCAATTCAAAATTGTTCCAGGAATGCAAGTGTTTTTTTTCAAAGCAGAGAAATTAATTTTTAATCAAGGCAGCTTCTCAATCACATAAGGCAACAAATCAAATATTTCCGGTTTTTTGAATCATTAAGAAATGGACAGCATGTTTTTTTTAATGGCATGAATTGGCAAGCATGAAATTAAGGAGTCCATATTTGGCAACTAGTTTTTTTGATTCATAACATTTCCAAAAATCAGCAGCTAGTTCGAATGTTTTCTTTTTGGAAAACTGTAAATTCAGCAGATTATTTAAGGGTCAAAAACATGTCAAAATTCATAGCCAAAAATCACGCAAATTATTCAAGGCAACAATTTTTCAAATTCATTCGCGGAAATCAAAAGAGGAACTTCACAAATCGGCCAAGTCACATACGGGAAATCAGAGAGCATTAATAGGATTTTATAATCCTATATAATACACCATCTTCACCACAGGAAAAACAGGGATCGATACCACAAGCATCGAAAATCAACCCAAAAATTTAGAGAAAAAATCGAATCAAATTCAAAGAACTTACGAGATTTTCGATCGCTTGAAAGTTCCAAAATCAGTGAGCAAGAAAGCATCAGAGAGCAATCACAATTCAGAGAGCATTCAAGTTCAACAGAGAAGCAAATCGAAGAGCGATCTCGATCAATTTTATTTGGGATTTTTTGAAACCCTAATTTGTTTTTTTTTGACGGCCGCCATTTCCTTTTCAAGAGCAATGTAAAAGGGACTAACGAGAAGGTGCAACGCAAAGAAAGAGGGCCGGCACATTCAAAAAGGGGATGACCCCTTTAAATTCAATCTCCTTTATTCATTTTTTTTAATTGGGGTTTCTCCTTATTTTTAATTTTCTATTTGTTGTATTGTCTTTTAATTTGAGTTGTAAAACCGTCGAACCAGTCTTCTAGAGTCTGTAAAATCTAGTGGATCCTGTCAGCGTGTTGTATGCGGTTTGCGAGTGTACATGGTCTTGTATGCGGAATCTGTTCTATCACCTAGTAGAAACCTTAGAAATGCAGCAGTAGGCATGGTTTTGCCGAAGCTGGGTATATCTGTATGTGATTTATTTTCTGCATTTCTGTTTCTGCTACATTCTATAATTTGTGTATTATTATCTATCTCGTTAGATTTATAATTCAGTTAAAAACGGTGATAAACCCTATTCACCCCCCTCTAGGTTTAATCTTGATCTAACATTTGGTATCAGAGTAGGTATTTTTAAGTCTAGGGTCATATGTAACCCTAGTTGTCAGTCTAGCGAGAGTCAGTTCAGGTCATCTCCAAATGTTCACTCATAAATCAAAATCTCAACTCATTCTCCCCCTTTTGTTATCATCAAAAGGATACAGAATTTAAAAAATAGATGAATACTGAATAAAAGTATAATTTCAGCTTAAGAGAAAGAACCGTCATCATAAATCTCAATCAGTCAAACAAAAATCATAATATACTGAGAATTAGTGGCATATTTCACATTGTAGATAATGAAGGATTTACGATGAAATTTATATAAATGGGGAGAGTTAAAAAAATGAGTTCCAATTATTTTCCAAAGATTTTTTTTTAAAAAAAATGAGATTCAAAAACAGTGATGGATTTTGGACTAAAAATAATAATTTAATTTAAGTGACAACATCGTATAATCTCAAATCCCAGTAGATATCAATCAGCAAATCATAATACGTCATAAAATATTAACACATTTCACAGATTAGAAGATGGAGTGATAGACCGGTTTTTAAACACCAGGGAGAATTTCAGATATATTTCAATTTACAGCACATTATTTTATATATATATATATGTATATATATATATATATTTTATTTAAGAGCACACTGACCACGCATGACCAAAGCTTGGATTTTTAAATGAGATCAGTCGCAGCTTAAATTATAAGTTGTTTCATAACCATGCACAACCAGAGCTTAGATTTTTAAATGAGGTTAGAGACACACATATGTATTAATTATATATTTTATCATTTTCAGCTTTGAATAGAAAAAATCCTCGGTATATACAACCAATATGAATGATAGAAATGTGGTAGATGCAGAAATGGACTGTGAAATAAATTTCTAAATTAATTATATTATGAAATATGCTCGACTGTGCTAGGATCATTGAAAATACCAATTGTCACTAATTTTGAATAATAACATAACCACAATTCCATCACACATATTTTCACTTTATATTCAAGGTAATTTTTTTTTAAAAATTAACTCTCCATATTTATATAAAATTATCATGGAAGGTAGAATGATGGTAGATAAAGAAGATGTTCACGAAATAATTGCTAATTTAAAGATATTACAATAAATGCTCAACCATCTTGAAAATATAAATAAAATCTCCTCTTGTTGTGAAATATACTGCAGTCGTGATTCATCACAATTTCAAAATCTGATAATAATTTTGATGAATTATAAATACAGTTCAATTTGGATATTGATTTCAATTTCTGAATGAATAACCAATAAATAATTTTAAAATTGAAAATCAATTACTAGAGATATATGAAGATCTATACATGCCAAGAGGGATAAATTTGTACAAGGAAAAAAGGGTGTGTAGATCTATACAAGGTGAAAATTAGAATCTAAGTACAAATGAGTGAGACAAATATAAGGCACTTCTGATACCACTTGGAGTCTCTATGAATGAGCATTTTAACATGACACTGGAGACAAACCAAGATATCTCAGACAACAGAAATTTAAAGCCCAAGCAGACAAATTTAGCACAAAGCAGCAGACAGTTCAAAAATAAGCAGTAATCTAAAAACAGTATCAGAGCAGTACAAAGACAGTTTCCAAGAAGACAAGTCAAGATGGTCACAAAAAAAAATATTCCATGATCCCAGATTAAAAAATATACTTTATTTTAAATCATTTGAAGAAATGTGAAAGTATTAGTATTTAACGAATCAATCACACCAAGTTATTAATTTTTGATTCAAGATATGTGTGAGGTTCAATAAATCGATAATTTCAAATGATTTTAAACAAACAAATATTTAAATAAAATAACTATGAAATAATAGAGAGATTTACAACCAATTTTTCAAAGAATTTTTCACAAGTATTTCTGACAAGCACAAGGAATTTTTTTCAAAATATTTTACATCAAGTTTGATGACATATTCATGATCCAAAAAATATAAAAATTATTTATTTGAAATCACTTGAATCGATGTAGATCATAAGATATAATGAATCAATCACACAGAGTTAATAATTTTAGATCTGAGAGGTGTGTGAGATTCAACATATCAGAATTTTCAAATGATCTCAAACAAACAAAAATCTAAACCAGATGATCATGAATAACAGTGAATACCAAGGTATAAGCAATGATTCAAGCTATATCAAAAATATCCAAACCAATCTGAAAAATAATGAAATTATCACAACTGATAAATAACAGAGTTCTATTTAAATAAAGCAAATCTCCAGAAGATCATGAGTACTGCAATTTGAAGTTAAGGAAGTCCAAGAAGTTACAAAGATGTAGCAGTGATAAATCAAAACAAAAAAATTTAAAAAATAAACAGAAGGGACAGAGAGAGAAATAAAAAAAGAAAATAAAGACAGAGAATATTTACAAAGGTGAGTTTAGAGATCATACCAGAGTCCAATGTAAATCAGAATCTCTAACTCAACAAATCTTGGCCAAGGAACTGTAAAGAATACATAAGTATAACTCAGCTTGATTTCAAATTTCTTTTTGCATAGCGGTTCCTCAGTCTCCAATGGTACCTAGCAAATGAAAGGTTCGAGTCGTCTAACAAAAGTAGTAAACCACTCACAGTTATATTCGTACGTTTTGGTATCCAAACCTGTTTGTATAATAATCCATTCGAGTCTATCTTCGTACCCTTTGGAACCCAAAACTGTTTGAATTTCATGAAGTTTGTTTTATTTCTTTTTGGGATCCAGAATTGTTCAACTGGATTATTATAAAACAATTCCATATCACATTTATGATTCAAAAATCCTTTTCGATTATCAGAGTTTGAATTTTCATATCAATTCTTTCCAAAGCAGTTTAAAGGATTTTTAAAATCATTTGAGTTTTGATTTTCAAAAACATTATTTTTCTCAAATTCGAGTTCACATTTATTTCTAGCAGAAAATTGGTTTTTCAACAACATATTTAAAGATTTTTCTCCATTAGAAAATTTAACCAAAGTTGACTCTAGTTGTTAAATTTTAATTTAAGATCACCGTTCTCTTTTATTAAATTTGAACAGTGGTTATTAGTGATCTCCCTTTCAGCATCATATTGTTTCAAAACCAAATCTGGTAATTCAATTCTGACTTGGGACTCAGAAATTTCAGATTCAAAACATTTTTGTTTTTCAGACTCAAATTTCTTGGATTTTTCAATCTTGTTTTCAAGTTCTTTCAAAATCAAATCGGATTTCAACAAATTCTCCTTTTCTGCAATTTCAAATTTGGAATATATATCAGTCTTTAAAATTTCAAATTCCTTTTGTACAGAATTATTCAAACTTTATAACTTAATCTTGTTTTCTTTTAAGATTTGAATTTCTTTTTCAAACTTTTTAATATTTTATTGAGATGAACAAGATTGTTTTTCAATTTCAAACAATTTTTGCAATCTGAATTTGAAGAATTTTTAAAATTTTCTAGTTGTAATTCCAAATCATCCATTTTGCCGGTCAACTTAGAATTCTTAGATTTCAGAGATTTGTTTTTTGATTGGAGTTTATCAACAGATTTAGTCAAATCAATGCACATATAAACTAAATCTTCGTATGAGAAATTTTCTATTTCAGCATCTGTTGATTCTCCATCATCTGATCCTTCTGAATTTTCATTTGTAAATCCTGTTAAACAGAACTCTGAATCTGAGTTGACTTTCTCGGGTTTTGAGCTACCGTTGTCAGATCTTCCATACTTCGCATTGAGAGTATCCCAGATTTCCTATGCAGATAAACAATGGCAGATAAGATTAAACTGTTCAGTACTAAGATAATCAAATATCATTTTCATAGCACAGGTATTGAAAGTAATATCTACACTATCAAATCCATTGAGAACAACATCCCAATATTTAATATTAACAGATTTTAAATAAACTTCCATTTTGGATTTCCAGTTTAAAAAATCTGTTCCAGTGAAAATAGTTGGAGATGAACAACATCCCAATATTTATTATTCAAAATTAGTGACAATTGGTACTTTCAATGATCCCAGTACAGTCGAGCATATTACGTAATATACTTAATTTAGAAATTTATTTCACAGTATTTCTGTACCTACCACATTTCTATCATTCATATTGGTTGTATATACCGAGCAGTTTTTCTATTCAAAGCTGAAAATGATAAAATATATAATTAATACATAAGTGTGTCTCTAACCTCATTTAAAAATCCAAGCTCTGGTTATGCATCGTTATGTAACAATTTATAATTTAAGCTGCGACTGATCTCATTTAAAAATCCAAGCTTTGGTCATGCGTGGTTAGTGTGCTCTTAAATATATATATATATATATATATATATATATATATATATATATATATATATAATGTGCTATAAATTGAAATATATCTGAAATTCTCCTTGGTGTTTAAAAACCAGTCTATCACTCCATCTTCTAATCTGTGAAATGTGTTAATATTTTATGACGTATTATGATTTGCTGATTGATAGCTACTGGGATTTGAGATTATACGATGTTGTCACTTAAATTGAATTATTATTTTTAGTCCAAAATCCATCACTATTTTTAATCTCATTTTTTTTTAAAAAAATCTTTGGAAAATAATTGGAACTCATTTTTTTTAACTCTCCCCATTTATATAAATTTCATCGTAAATCCGTCATTATCTACAATGTGAAATATGCCACTAGTTCTCAGTATATTATGATTTTTGTTTGATAGATTGAGATTTATGATGACTGTTCTTTCTCTTAAGCTGAAATTATACTTTTAGTCGGTATTCATCTATTTTTTAAATTCTGTATCCTTTTGATGATAACAAAAGGGGGAGAATGTGTTGAGATTTTGATTTATGAGTGAATATTTTATAAATATTTTTAATTTTGAAAATTTATTATTATTCAATTTTCACTTTTCACTCATGCGCAGTTATAGGGGGAGTTCTCTGTTGTAGGGGGAGCTAATAAATAAGGGGAGTTCAAAATTCACTGTCAAACACATTTACTGACTGTATTCAAAATCTTAATATTTGTTTGTCATCATCAAAAGGGGGAGATTGTTGTATATAATGGTGTTGTATACACAAATATATGATTTTTGTTTGATGATAACAACCAAATATATATTATTTTAATGTGTTTGTTAATGTACTGTTCTATATTTAAATCACAGACAGGAATATAATATTTATATTTAAATAGAATACTACTACACACAAATTTAAATATTCACACAATATTTTATTTAAATATAATATTTTATTTCAATATCAAACAGTACAAAATTACAACTCCACTATTTGTGCACTTCACTAATATTTTTCATTATTACACAGCTCTTCACTATAATCCTGTCAATATACATTCACATTGATTCATATACAGACACTCAACTCTTTATACAGTCACATATACATTCATTTACACAGACTCATATATAAATACTGACACACACTGACACTCACTTTCACTGTCAACTTCAGTCTTTAAGCCTTAGTCTTCACAGCACTTCATTATCAGTCCAGTCTTCATACCTGTCATGTACAGAAACACACACACAGTAATCTTGAACAGAAATAATTTCATACTCCAGCAAATATCATTTTAATTTTAAAATTTTATTTTCCTTAGTTTTCGGGTGTGTTTCTCATCCTTTTTTCATGGCTTGATCTTATTTATCTGTGTCTAGGCAGACAGTTTGTATATGTACAGGGACAGGAAATTTTCTAAATGGCTGCATATACACACGTGTATATTTATACACGTGTGCACTGCCACACCAATTCAGTGTGCAACTGAGGAGTAGCCACGTGGACCTTCTCGACTCAGTGCACATGAAAACAAATATCAACCAGCAAAGTCAAAGTCAACACAAGTCAATACAAAAGCATGGTACATGAATAGCTCAAATCAAACAGCAAAGAATAATATGTTCAACTCAAATGGTCGATATATGGGCATATATACACAGTGCAGGAACAATACAAGTTTATACATGCACATTGATACAGCATAAGTCAAGTCAGCATAGCCAATATATTCAACACAGCAAGTATATGTGTGACTGGTCAATACATGGTATAACATGTGTGAATTTGGTACAAGTATAAGAGATGGCCAAACCAACATGGCACTGGCAATACAAGTTCACAACAGCAACAAAGTTCAGCAAAGCTCAAGTATAAGTTCAAATGCACAAGCATCAACATGGCATTTTTATGATGAGCAGAAAGGTCAAGCTTTACAAGTAACAAGTATACATGCCAGCACAGAACAACATGGATGAGCTTAGCAAATTCACGTAGCCAAGTTAAATGGCACAATGGTGATCCAACATGAAGATGCACAAGACTCAGGTGCATGGTGTCATGTACACATGCCAAATGCAAAACTCAACATAGAGAACATGAGCATAGTTATGAGTGCACAATTACAGTATAAACATGGTGCAACTAGTTGAAGTGCACAAACCAGAAAAGAACAACAACTCAGCAAGAACATGAATGGATGGCACAAATGCATTGTGCAACTCTGGTACAAGCAATGTTTCAGCATGCCCAAGTTTAAGTATGGACAACATCAAGTTCAAGATTGGATGGATCAAAGTAAAACAGATGGACACAGACATGCAAACATATGGAGCTCAACAATGGTCATACACTTTTCATTTATGCAAAATGGTGAATCAGTTTTAAGAGGTGAATGCTATGCAAATACTTTTAGCAAGATTCAGGTCAAGCTCAATCATGGCAAGACTTGATTGTGCAAAAATGGGCTCAAATATAATGGCAAGCATTAAAACTGAATGCAACTCTTTCCAGAAAATCAGTAAATGGATTGAAGATTATTTTATGGAAAGATTTAAATTGCTAACCAAAGAATTCAATCAGATTTTGGCATGTGATAAATCTTGGGAATAATCATCAAAACTGGCATGCATTTATTTATTTCCAGAATCACTTTCCAGGTTTCTTTTTCAATAAGCAAAAATCTTTTTTGGGAAGATATCAATGGAGAAATGTTGGGGAAAGAAGTGCAGGAACAAAACTGGTAAGAGTTTTTTCTGCAATTCAAATTTTTTCCAGGAATGCAAATGTTTTTTTTCAAAGCAGAGAAATTCATTTTTATTCAAGGCAGCTTCTCAATCACATAAGGCAACAAATCAAATCTTTCCAGTTTTTTGAATCATTAAGAAATGGACAACATGTTTTTTTAATGGCATGAATTGACAAGCTTGAAACTATGGAATCCATATTTGGCACCTATTTTTTTTTTGATTCATAACATTTGTAGAAATCAGCAGCTAGTTCGAAAGTTTTCTTTTTGGAAAACTGTAAATTCAGCAGATTATTTAAGGGTAAAAAACATGTTAGAATTCATGACCAAAAATCACGCAAATTATTCAAGGCAACAAATTTTCAAATTCATTCAAGGAAATCAAAAGAGGAAGTTCACAAATCGGCCAAGTCACATACAGGAAATCAGAGAGCATTAATAGGATTTTATAATCCATTATTATACACCATCTACAACATAGGCAAAACAGGGATCGAAGCCACAAGCATCGAAAAATCAACCCAAAAATTCAGAGCAAAAATATAATCAAATTCAAAGAACTTACAAGATTTTCGATCTCCTGAAAGTTCCAAAATCAGTGAGCAAGAAAGCATCAGAGAGCCATCACAATTCAGAGAGCATTCAAGTTCGACAAAGAAGCAAATCGAAGAGCGATCTCGATCGATTTTATTTGGGATTTTCTGAAACCCTAATTTGTTTTTTTTTTGGACAGCTGCCATTTCCTTTTCAAGAGCAAAGTAAAAGGGACAAATGAGAAGGTGCAACGCAAAGAAAGAGGGCCGGCGCATTCAAAAAGGGGACGACCCCTTTAAATTCAATCTCCTTTATTCATTCTTTTAATTAGGGTTTCTCCTTGTTTTTAATTTTCTATTTGTTGTATTATCTTTTAATTTGTGTTGTAAAACCGTCGAACCAGTCTTCTAGAGTTTGTAAAATCTAGGGGATCCAGTCAGCGTGTTGACTAGTAGTTGACAGAGTCTGTAAAATCTGGGTTACTGATTACGGTGTTGTAATTCGGGGAAATCTGATCGAGGGGATATTGGTTAGTCTAGGGTTTTGAGCGTAGGGTTAGAATAGGAGCAGGGTTTGCGAGTGTACATGGTCTTGTATGCGGGATCTGTTCAATCACCTAGTAGAAACCTTAGAAATGCAGCAGTAGGTAGGGTTTTGCCGAAGCTGGGTATATCCGTGTGTGATTTATTTTCTGAATTTCTGTTTCTGCTATATTCTGTAATCTGTGTATTATTATCTATCTCATTAGATTTATAATTCAGTTAAAAACTGTGATAAACCCTATTCAACCCCCTCCCCTCTAATGTTAATCTTGATCCAACAAATACCGCCCACGACCTCTGATTGAAGCATCCGTCCATACCGTCAAATCCTGATTGCCATCGATAATTGTTAATACTGGAGCGGTTGTTAATTTTAATTTCAGTTCCTGGAAAGCTTCCTGACATTCTAAAGTCCACTTAAATCTTTTGTGCTTCTTTGTAAGCTTTGTTAATGAACTGAATATCTTCGAAAAATCCTTAACGAATTTTCGATAATAACCAGCCAATCCTAGAAAACTTCGGACTTCTGTGGGTGTAGTAGGCTACTTCCAATCTTGAATTGCTATAATCTTGCTTGGATCTACAGAAATTCCTTTCTTTGATACGATGTGGCCAAGGAGCTTCACTTTATCTTGCCAGAAGATACATTTAGAGAATTTAGCTTTGAAGACGTTCTTTCTCAGAATTCCCAACACTTTTTCTAAATGTTTTTCATGCTCACTTTCTGACTTGGAGTAGATTAAAATATAATCGTTGAACACCAAAATAAATTTATTCAAGACTTCTCTGAACACTCTATTCATTAAATCGACGAAGTAAGCTGGAGCGTAACATAAGCCGAATGACATTACTAACCACTCGTAAAATATGTCTGGGACTTGAAAGCTGTCAAAGGAACACATTCTTCGGTAATTATCAGTTGATGGAAACTTGTAGCTAGGTCCATTCTGGAAAATACTTAGCCTCCATTCAATTGATCCAAAAAATCTTCAATCCGGGGTAATGGATATTTATTCTTGAGAATCTGTTTGTTGAGGTCTCGGTAATCAACAAACAATCAGAGAGTACCGTCTGACTTCGGGACAAACACTACTTCTGTACCCCAATTAGAGAAGCTAGGTCTGATCTGACCCTTCAATAGAAATTGTCGAGTTTGATCGCCCATTCCTTCTTTTTCTTTTAATGTCATTCTTCGAATTGGATGTACTACTGGTTTGGCATTTGGAAATAGATCGATTCTGAATCAATTTCTCTTTGCGGAGGCAAGTTATCGACTTCTTCAAACACATCCACATAACGTTTAACGACAGGAATATTTTCTACCAAAGCGGGAATAACTTCGAGAGCAGACCAAAATGCTTTTGTATCTGGATTTGAACCATGGCATGATATAGTATTTTATTCAAGCTTTGTTTTAATGTTAACTATTATTTCTGCACAATCTATTTCGGCCTTATATTTCGTTAACCATTCTGACCCGAGGATAATATCAAACTCAGAAAAATTCATGATGATCAAATTGATAGGAAACTGGTAGAAAGAATAGGAGACGGGCACTCTACAATAAGAACTAAGAACAAGAGACCCCCTATCGGATTATGAACTCTAATCGATTCTTTAGGTTTTCTCACTTTTAGTTTTAACTTTTCAACCGCGGTACTAGCAATAAAACTTTGTGATGCACCAGTGTCAAATAATACAGAAACAGGAGTATTTTTAATAGAAAGGGTACTTCCCAAAACATCATCTGGTTTACCTGTCCTATCTGAAATAGCTGGCAGATTCGCCCCGTTGTATACATGCGCAACTTCGGCCTTCTTCAGCAATGGACAATCTTTGACAAGATGTCGTGTCTGGTGGCAATTGTAGCACGATCTAGAGTTGCGCGGGTTCTGACTAGAGCTTGTTTTCCGCTTTGGAGCGGTGCATACATTGAAGTAATGTCTAGCTTGACCGTAGTTGTAACAACTTCCCTTGGGTGGCTTATCTGTTTACGGCTTGGCATTTGCTACCGTGTTGCTTGATTCAGGCTGTCTTTCAGAAGCCTTGCGCTTATTTCCCGCTTGATTCTTCGCACGATCTACTTGCATGTTCCTCAAATCCAAGCTCTCATAATTACACACCATATCAACCACGTTGGCGAATGTAAGCAAAACGTGGCTCATTGCCCTATTTTGGTACCTGCGCTGAAGTCCATGGATGAACCTCTTATTCTTCGCCTTAACAGTCAGAACTAGCTCTAGTGCATAGAGGGAAAACTGAGTAAACCTGTTGAGGTATTCTTGAACTGTGCGATCTCCTTTTTGGAGATAGGCAAACTCGTCATTCAGGCGGTCCATCTCCTTCTCGGGAATGAACTTCTCTTTGAATAACACTTCGAATTCATCCCAAGACATCCCCACCCCTTCCTCATTCAAGGTGATGGCTTCCCACCATAGTTGTGCCTCGTCTTGCAATAACCAAGCACCCATGAAGCTTTTCCTATGATCCTCAAGACCTAAGCCACCGAAGATCTTCTCACATGTTTTTAGCCAACCTAAGGCTTCAGTCATAGTGCCCATACCATAGAATGTCTTGCCTCCAAGATTCCTATACTTCTTTGCCACTCGGTCTAAATCGAACTGTTGCGGGGGCTGTGGTGCCTGAATCAAAGGCTCCTCGACAATGGGATTATTCCCCCATCCTCTGCCTCAGCCTCCTCTACCTCTAGCTGCTTGGGTAGCCATCTAAATCAGTTCAGTACAAGCAAGAAAAGAGTCAAGCCCACAGAAATGATAATTTTTAGATATGGTAAAAGCAGAAGAATATTTGAAAAGATATAGATGTACCGATCAAATTATTTTGCTATTCTTCTTAGCTCATTCTACGACACTACTAATCCTATCTCTAATGAGCTACTTGCCTTATAACACTACTAATTCTATTTTGACGAGGTGTTTAATATGTTAAATTCCTGAACTAAGATTAACCAAAGTTCTGATACCACCTGTGACGATCCCAAACACCCGTGTAGACGGTGGCGAGGACAATCATTGGAATATAACACATTAATCATCATTAGCAGAGTACAGATAATAGCGTAAACATGAACTAGAATAATTTACATCAATATAACAGCGGAATCATAAAATGTAATTACATCTGAGTAGCACAGTGTAGGATACAACTTAGTGCATAAAAGGAAATGATCAGTCTACATCAAGATCACTGGGACGTATACATCAAAGAGTACATAATAGAAGTAAATCTTCCTGCATTGCGATAAGCGGAATCATACACATAAGATACTAATGGCGGAATGTCAATTAGCCAAAATACTGAGAAATCCAGTCGTCGCCATACAAGCCAAAAGGTGCACTCCATGCTGCAATGCAAAATCCAAAATACAACTTGTCACCTGTCACTAGGCTGCCCGTGTGAAAATAAGGGCACCCAAGTTTGCAAAGTGAAACAAACTACGAGTCAGTCATGGGACTGGTATGAAAAATCTACTTAACTGGTTAAACAACAATAATAAGGCAAATCATAGGACCACGCGACTTTAGCGGAACGGGTTTACTCCTGTGATTGCCAGTGCATGAAATAAAGTAAATCTTTTGAACAACGCAATGCTTTTTATAAAAAAAAATGAAGCCGTTATAAGACTCAAGTCCCATCACACAATGCAACGCAAACAGGAGGATAGAGTTTTACCTTATAATGGCCAAAATATGCTTAGTACGTGCAAAACAAAATCATTTGATATTATCTCTATTGCATATATGTTTCAAAAGAAAATTCAATCATAAATATCAATCCTAGACGGCATGGGTACCATATATCATGTCACCATATATAAGTTACAATCAAATCCATAATTTCATATTGGAAATTTGGATTCCATAATGAGTCGAGGCAAGGGATGTACTCCTCGCCAGCTTTGAGACGCTCTAGCAAATGCCTCAGGGCTTGGACGCTGGCGAGCCCTTGGATCCTCCAAGGCCGGTCCACACATAGCGGATTAATTATACCTGAACACATGTTCCCGGGTCCTATCGAACCTATCCATCGGCTCCGTAGAGACTGATATATCTGAGGCGCCTTGTATCCCTACAACCACATAGGTAAAAATTATATACATGTCAGGGCTTGTAAAACACTGACACACCCTATAGCCAGAAAGAAACTCATGTCCTCCTTGGGTCCCTTATCCCGTTTTTAACTCATTCCGAGGTGTAAGGCTCGCGAATCAACGCTATATTAAAGCCGTGCTTTGATCATCAACCACAACACCTGCTTTTCAACAAAAGCCTTGATCACTGCATCTCCACATGCCACACAGGCAATCCACTCCATGCGACTGATTTTTATCGATATACAACCTCTGAGCTCGTACGTCTTAGAGAAGGGTGTTAAGCAAGAGAATAAATTCTCTGCCACCAAACAGATGTATATTTAATAGAGATCGATCAGCACAGAATAAAATCCAATGTCAGATACACATCCATTTACAAGTTCGTCCTGGGTCTGAACGAAAACAAAGGCACCTTATTCCTCGTTCCACATGTCCAATGCAGAAGAGAGGCCTTCGCACATCTTGACTATCAACAAGTACGCCTAGACCACTATCACTATAACCCCGTCAAGGGAGCTACCCATCTCAAAGGCATCAGTAGCAATCTACACGATGTGAAGATCACCGGTCTTGCACCGTCTTCATATCTTCGACATTTATTCGTTGATCAATTATTTGAAATAAGAATTAACTCAGCATTTTCAAATAATTTACGTATACTAGAATTCAAAACAATTCTTTCCATGGTTAAATTATTCGACATCCACATTTGAGTTCTTTATATATTTTTCATGTCAAACACATTCAACCATCATATATCAAGCAAACCAAGTAAAATCAGTTTACTTCCATTCCATATCGCATATAATATTTATAACGATATATTGCTATTTTTATTTATTTAAAAAAAGCTCCATTTAACTAAACAACGTTTCAGGCCATAAAGTGGCCCTGGCGCTATTTTCCTCCAAATTTGATTTACGCATTTCTCAAAATCTAACCGTCGGATATTAACGAAGTTAATTCCGCTCGAAAGAACTCTCCAAAGCAAACCCAATGGTTCCGGTTTTGGGAAAATCCGATGGTCGGATCTCTCGATATAATCGTTTAAAGTTACGATTTCAAAACACGAACTGCAGTATCGTTATTCGTTTTATTTAATTCATATATATATATATATATATATATATAATTCATTCTGGAGCAGTTTTTATTCATATTCGAATTAAACATTTCACACAATCCAACCATTGGATCCTAACAAATTTTATATCGTTGGAAGGATTTTTCCAAAGCAAACCCAATAGTTCTGGTTTCGGGAAAATCCGATGGTCGGATTTCTCGGTATAATCGTTTAAAATTACGATTCCAAAACACGAACAGCAGCTGCGCGATTCGTTTTATTTAATTTATATTTATATTTATATAAATACAATTCATTCGACGATTTCTATATCGTTTTTCACTTCAAATAGTTCACTAACGCCTTTAATTTCAGAAAATTTCGCCATAACCTCCTTTGTACGGGAAGAGATTTGGAAATTTATTGGGCCGTATTAGGCACCCAATAAATCCTAAAAAGCATACACATATTTATAATGATATATTCCGGTGTCCACAGGGGAGTGTGTATAGATCATAACTCCAGAGAATAAATTCTCGTCACCATATAAATAGTTTTTTGCCTTAATGACTAGAGAGACGTGTTTATTGTAATCTCCAGACCCATGAGGGGTTTTTATTAAGTGAAAATTAGGGTCACATCCCTAAAAGAAAACTTAATTAATGTCACATCCCTCCCAACTTTCTTATACAAACCCACCCCCTGTTTTGAAGATTCCACCTCCAACTTTTTGTGTTCCACCTCCTCCCATTTCACTTCCGCCTATTTTCGTTTTCTGTCCAAATTTTCAGGCGCTATCACTTAAAAAATAATTCTAAAATCTATAAATAATCTCGGAAGTCCACAGAAATTGAAAAAAAAGTTGCATAAATGTATGAAACTTTTACGAATAGTTGCATACATATATGCAACTATTCGAATACACATGCATATATTTATGCACGCCTCTAGAATAACTGCATATATGTATGCTGTTTTTCTGTATGAATGCATACATGTATGAAGATATGTCAAAATCTGTGCTAAAGTGAAAAAAATGCACGTACGTATGCAGGATTTTTATAAATGCATCAGAAGATGCATGTATTCACATTATGTGCATACGTGTATGCATTTATACTATAGTTTTGACGTAGATTTGAAATAAATGCATATATGTATGCATCTATTTGAAATATATGCATCTATCGATGCATTTTACTGCATTTAGTTGTTTTTCGTGTAATTCTTGACTTTGACGGGTTTTTGATGTTTTTTTAACCTGAATTTTTTTTAGATTAATTGTTTTAATTAATTACGAATTTATGTTTTTTTAATATATTTTTTTCCTTTTTTTTACTGAATTTTCAAAAAATAGGGACTAAATTTATAATAAGTTTATGACCGGATGTGAGCCTAATTTTGAAACTTAATAGGGACTTGTAAAAAACGCACCCTTTTATTAATTTGGAAAATTTACCGTTACATTTTATATAGTCCATATCAGCCTTCGGTTAACCTGAAATATAGTAATCGTCATACAAGCCTCTCGCTTGTATGGTAAATCTACAACCTCGTCACATAAGCTTCAAATGCTTATGTGGTATATGATAGAGTATGCTATCTTCCAGAAGTATGCCATGTAGTGTAGTTCAAAAAGAATTGTTACAATCCTATGGCAACGTTTATGATTTCACACTGAACAACCAGTACTCCGCATCTAATGGCATTCACAGGAGTTTATATAATAATAAAATCGCGCAGCCAACTCATTAAGGCTTACCTATTTGTCGGGTACGCAAATATATTCTTTACTCAACAGCTAATGCATTCTCTTGTTCAACATATGTATATATATATATATGTATATATGTATATATATATATATGCAGAACTAAGCTAAAAATAATATTTCTAGCGAATAAATGTTTATTTCAACACACGGTTATTTTTAACACTTCATACATAGGATAAAAATGATATTTCTGGCGAATAAAAATATGCTTCAACACATGTGTATTTTTAGTGAGTCGTATACATGATAAAAATGATATTTTTATCGTTCAAAATATTTATTCAACACATGAATGTTTTTAGCACTTCATATTCACAATAAAAATGTAAATCTTATTGTTCAATCCTTTTATTCAACACATGAATCATTTTCAACACATGAATATTTTATATAGTTCGTACATATAATAAAAATGTGATTTTTATTGTTAAAACAATTTATTTAAAATACTAATATTTTATATAGTCCATACATATATAATAAAAATGATATTTTTATCTTTCAATGAATTTATTCAACACATGAATGTTATTCGACACATGAATTTCTCAACACACGAATATCTCAACATATGAATATATCATATACGTCATACGCATAATAAAAATGTGATTTTTATTATATAGATAATTTATTCAACACATAAATGTAATTCAACACATGAAAATAATTCAAATACATGAATATTTCTGAAAATTTTGGCAGCATAACGGTAGTGGGTTTAAAACCGGCACCATCCCGAGTACAGCTCCTCGCACTACTTTAGGCCTCGCGGCGTTCCATAAGGGGCTTATCTAAATGATCCATGATCAATTTCATATCATATGAATTTTCCACAAACAATTCCAATTCGTTTTCAACCACAAGCAATTATTTCAACCACAATCCATCATTCTCAACCATTCGCATTATCAACAAATTTTCACGCCAATCACAATCCATGGTTTGTCGATGAGGGGAGTATATATATATATATATTCATATATAAATATATTTCATTTCCATTTCAACTCATATATGATTTATACAACGCATGTATAATTTATACGTCGCTCGTATAACATATATAACGCCCATACATGAGGTATACAACGCGTATATAATTTATACTTCGCTTATATAATTTATACAATGCATTTCCAATCCATATTTGAATTTAGAAGTCTCACATTGGTTTTTAATCCTTCGGAAATTGTAGCAAGCTCGAAATGCGTTCTAGCTTCTTCTAGAAGGTAAATGACGTCGCTACGAGTTTGATGTCTCCAGTTTCACTGGATTTCAACAATATAGCAAAAATATATGATTTTTATTTGAAAATCATGATTTGCAACACCTATAAGTATTATATTCTGCTTTAAAAACAAAGGTCGCACCTTTCACGTTGATTTTCGAAACTAGGTTTTGGAATAACTTCAAATCTGTTGCACGATATGAAGATCGGGTTGCGCCACGGCCTAGATCCTCGAGAGGCGCTTTGAACAATGGCGAGGGGGCCCACTTCGATGCAGTGGTCGAGGTACGGTAGCGCCCTGAAGTGCATGAATTCGGGGAAGTGGTTCTCAGCGATGGAGTGGCGAGGGCTGGTGAACCAGGTATTGATTTGAAGAGGAGAGGGAGTAATTCAAAAAGTTGAACTGGTGTAGGGGCTAACGATGCGCGGATTCCCCGAAAATTGGCCGGGAATTGATGAACTCTTTTCGCCACACGATACTGGGGGAGTGGGGGTTACGGTTTTTTTTTAATATTTTTATAAAATTAAATAATGAAAGAAAAAATCCTCTTCACCGATATTTATATTTATTCAGAAATTAGGGTTTTCTTATACGAGCACCAAATTAAACCCAACGAGTATCACCCCTAGCTAAATACCCCCATCCCGGACACAATGGAATATGTATCGTAAGCTCATTCGACTGTTACAGTCAGTTATTCTTCAAATTAAAATATAAAACATTCAAATTTAGATTTGAACGTACATTTTAATTTGCTGGGGCCACATACTGATTCCAAAAATTCCCGAAAAATAAATCTAGCTATTTCGGGACGATACGGTCCAAACAAAAATGATTTCGTCGAATTTGGAGACCGTTTGAAAAATGGCCATTTTCTGGTCGGTCCAATTCAAACTGAAATTACCGAACGCGTTTTCCTTTACCACGTTCATATATCAATTCCAAAAATTTTGGAATTTGAAACCTAGCAATAATTTGACATTCCAGATCCAACCAAAGTGGTTTCGTCAAAAGTGGAGGTCGTTTGCACAATGTCTACTTTTACGGGCTATATTTCCATATCGACTATTCTGAATTTTCAACTGGGCATAACTTTTTATTCCCGCTATAAAATTTCAATTTTCCAGATTCGTTGGAAAGATATTTTCAAATAGATTCTAATATTTTTGGTTTCGATAAAATCCGGTTTATTTTGAATCCTGTACATTCAGTCAAAGTTCAAAGTCAATTTTTAAACTATCACGCCATTTCAGGCTCGTTACATAATTAAAATAAATTTATTCGTTCTAACTTCAATTTAATTAAATTTTTAGGTGTTAATATTTAAATAAATCATTTTAAATATTCCAAATTCATTAAAATAGCCAAATTAAAATTTTTAAATTGGTTTTGATTTTCCGGGTTGTTACAACCATGCATCTCCATATCTTCAATCTGTCAACCCACTACTCGCGCCGACCTGATCGGGCCCCTGCCACCAACTGTACTCCGACCAACTTCGAACCACTGGCACCCTTCCTCCTTCTCTGGCCAGTCCAAGCTCGAGCACCAAGCGCCCTGTCTCCTCCTTCCTCCATACATTCGGGGTGAATTCTTAGCCACTAGAGGTGATCGAGCCTCACCAGACTCCAACCACGCATCGAGCCCACTGCCCGCTTCATCTATCTTCTTTTCCTCAATGTATTTGAACCCGAATAAAATCAGTAGCTCCATCATGCTATCTTTTCCCTTCCTCGCATCCTTGATGTACTTTTACTTTTTTTTCATTCTTGTTTTCCTATGTGCTTCAACTGCTTCCCCTTATCGCATATCACCTTCAAGTTCACTGTTGACCCTATGGTCTAATTCGAAGTGTTGGAGTAAATTTGAATTTATTAGAAAGAGTTTGGTTGTGTTATTCGAATGGAGTCTGCATCTTGTTTCATTGGAGGCCTTCCGTTCTATTTAATTGGGAAGAAATTAAGGTTGTCTGGGTTTCGGTTACAATCATTGCATTGATAATATGCAGAGAGGTATTTGGTTTATCTTCATTTTCCTGGGAATGAATTGCTTCAGCCGTATATGTAACACTCTGTATTTTTAAGATAATAAGTAAAACGGAATGCACCATTGCGTGGTCAAGATAGACACCTGGTTTGCGTAAAATTGACATCATATGAAGAAGTTATTAAGCCTAGAAGTTTCTATACGCAAAAGAGAAATATATATATGTATATATATACACACAAACAAATTAAAATGTAAAATAAAGAATAAAATAAGGACTGCATGTAATAAATACATGCACTGAAAAAAAATGTAATGCACGCATTAAAAGGAAGAAAGGATTGGTTGCATGTAATGTAAATATGTTGCATGCACTGATTTGCAAACATAATGCATTAACATTAAATGAAAAAGATTCATGCAATGGTTTAATTTAAGAATTGTAACTGACATGAAAAAAAGAAGTAAGGAGAAAACAATAATTATCATTATTCTAAGACTTATTAACAAAAGCCTTCACAGCTCAGTTGGTTAAGGCATTGGATTTGTGACATGGAGGTTGGGGGTTTGAACCCCGGAGCGGCATAATTTTTATTTTTGTTTTAGAGAGGGCCAACTTAATATGCAAATATATATATGTATACAAATTAGAAATTTGAAAGGATAAGAACATACATATAAGGAAATAAAGAAAATATATGAGAATATATACAAAAGATAAAATTCAAGATAAGGCTGCAGTCAATGAAATATGGCAAGAATCAAATAACAGTGCAACATCGTTTGAATTTTGAAAATAAAACGAAAATTGTGCGTATATATATACGCGTAAAATGGTCGGTAGAGGAATTGTATACATATAAGAATATTTTATGTGAATAAAACAGTTAAATAAATTCCAGAAATTCAAAAGTTCAAAAATCAAATTTCTACGTCAAAACAATTCAAATATTCGAAATTCAAAGTTTTGCCCCAAAACAGCTTGCGGGACCCAATGCTGACTCAGCACTGCGTGTACAATAAGATTTGGCTAGATTCATTTGCGAACCTGGACTGTTTTCTTAACTGGGTTCAATGCTGACTCAGCACTACGTGTACGATAAGGTCTTGAGCACCTATAATTAAGACCCTAGACCTAACCCTAAACATCATAGTTCAGCAGCTATGCTGGAACTCTGCCATGGCTCCCTCTCTCTCTTCTCAAGTCTATTGTGAAATTAAAATGTTAGCCTAGGAGGAATATGAATTCAGATCTAGAAGAGGGAATCAACATTAATAAAATGATTATTGAATCATGAAAGCAAGGTAAACCTCTAAGAACCAATCTATTTAAATTATTTCTCTTTCCCTTCTCTTTTCATGAAATAATAAATCCATGGTCGTTAGGTCGTGAATCAAATTAAAGGGAAAAGGAAAACCATGGATGATAAAACGAATCAGATCCAAAATTTTGGGAAAGCTTAAAGGTGAGTAGGTTTAAGTTATAGCCTTTAGATAATGTTATGACTATCATTTAACATTCCACTTTTTAATAAATTTTGAAACGGCGAGTTTAATTATAAATTGCTATTGTAACGAATTGAAATTTTGATATGAATATGTCAGGAAATTCCTATGTTGGATTGGCTAAGTTATTGAATGTTTACATGTTGGAGAAAATAAACTTGTTAGGATATGAATAGTCAATTCAGTGATTATAATTACATGCTTTACTTGGGATATATTATTGATTGAACGGCATGTTAAAATAATTACCCGATTGAATGTTTACATGTCCTAGTAGAATTAAACATATGTTGAAAATGAGATGCGACAAAATATAGGCAAAAATTAGAAGATATGTAAATTAGATCGCTGCAAACTATATTGCAGTAAAAAGGATAATATGTCTAAAATTTTCATGTAATGAACATAACATATATTATGTTTTGAGATTTTAATTTGGAACCGCAATTTGATATGAACATAAATGATTGAATGAAAATGAATATGCCTAGGATTACAATAAGAAATTGTAAATACACTTATGGCACGAGGTTAGGTTCCATTAGTGGCGGAAGTCTGCCCGGACCCGACCGGCATATCCAGCAGCCACTAATGTTGAATGTGAGAGGCCTAAGTGCAAGAATTAACAACATGTGCTAAGACATGAGGTTAAGTCAGCTTGTGGTAGAAATCTACCCGGACCCGCCCGGCAAATCCAGCGTCCACAAGTGTAGGCTTAATGTGAGAGGTCTAGTGCTGATATATATAAAAATAAATATATGTATATAACCAGATATGAATAAATGGCAAGGATGGTAATTAAATGTTTAACTCAAAAAATAAGAAAGGAAGGGATGTAATGAACTGAGTTAGTATGAAAGAGGGAAAAGTGATGTATTTCCCTAAACGACTTATTTCTGAGAACGTTATTGCAAGTAAACCCCAATAAATAAAGAAAAGGTAAGAAATTACTTGCTACCATGGATTTAGATGGGAAAACGTTATGAAAATAAATCATTGATTCCTTCTATCAAACTGATAAGGTGCATGAAGTGTTTCCTTAATATAAAAAGGAACATACATTACAGTGTATGAAGAATAATGGTTTACAGCAGTAAATGGTTTAACAGGGGAATGATAATAACCTATTATAAATAAATAACATTAATGAAAATGTTGTCTAATAGGTAGACTTATCCAAGGGACAAGTGAATATTATAACTTAGGTTATAATAAACTAGTAAGGGAATGGGATAACTGGTGAATTAAGTTAAGTGAAAATTGTAAATTAAGTAATCAGAAAAGGGGAAAACCTGAAACCAGTTAAGAAAAGGGGGGAAAATATATTGTACTTAATTATAAATTAAGTAGTCTAGGAGTCTAAAACTCGTTGCTAAGAATAACATGTTTAGACTTGTCCTAAGGACAAGGGGAAATTATAATATAGGTTATAATAAATGGGTAAAGTAACTTATTAATGGACCTTAGTTAATAGAACTAAGATAATAAGTAAACAACGGTAAGTCGTATTGACGATGTAAAGTGGGATTATGATTAAATGAGAAAGGATGAGGAAAACTTATGAAATGAAATATGTTATATTTAATCATAAATGGTAAGTGACATGTTAATTGGAAACATGTGAATTGGTCATACTTAATTACATATTAAGTAAAACATGTTATTGAAATCAAACAAGAATATAAAAGGGATTGTGGATCATAAACCTTGGGCCACAATCTAGAGAATAACACGTTGGAAGCTTATTAGTAAACTTAAATGGGTTAAGTTATAAATTGAATTAATAAGCAAGGTTAACTTGGTAAACTTGAAAAAGAGGTCAATGTGAAGGAGAATAACCAAGTTAATTGAGAAAACTCACGAGGTGGCGCAAGCGCGTAATTAACGGTTAGACGTAGGGTCTAATGACATATAAAACTGAGGCGCTTGGACCAGTCCATATGTTAGAGGATGAATAACCCTAAGGGGTAGATCATCGGGATGTCAAAAGACATAAAGAGGAGTGCATGTCCATCTAGATATTCTTGCAGGATCCAACGGATTGGGTTAAGAAGCACGCGGCTTCTGGGGACGTAGGTTACTCTTGGTATTCCTCTGTGAGTGGAAGATGATCCGCCTGTGCTCACAAAGGTTAGGTCTGCGTGGGTGAACCAATGATTATGCCTTGATTGCAATAATAAGGGGCAATCAAAAGACTAAGATGGACCAGCGTGACTCCGCAAGACCAGCTAGTGCCCTGTGATAGCAACTCGTCGTCTACCTACAATCTTCAGTCAGTACGTAAAACGGAAAGGCGGAGAACTCCAAAAGACCATATACTTTTCTACCTATTTATGGGTGAGGTTGGCCAATAGGTTTGAAGGGCATAGGGGGCCGGGGTTAAGTTCTCATTCCTGATATTCTTGGGTGCCTTTCATTAGTTGAGGGAGGGGTCTAGTGGGACCATAGCCATTGTAAAAGATAATCTTAGCATCTGCAATCGGCAGATATCTGAAAGCTCCCGACCGAGTTCCATGTTTGTTGATTAGCCCTACCACGGGACTCGGGCACACATATAGAGAACATGTGCAATAGACATCGAGGACGATTGACGATACATACGTGGGAAAGTCTAGGTACACTCATGTCGCTCTGGGTGGTGTATCATACGACTAGAGGGAATTATTCGAGGATGGAACCTAATTTGATCGAATGGTTCAAAGATGGTTGTCCGAACGCTTACGTAATATAGAAGTAGTGGTTCTTTGCAGACGTAGCATTGACATATATACAGAAATCCATACGACATTCGGGCGTAGGATTAGGGACTGCTATGATCCTGCGATGATACGGTGGAGACCGTGCAAGTGGGGTACCATGGGGTGTATCTCAATATTGAGAGATAGCTACATATACTGTTTTAGGTTAATTCACTAGGAAGTAAATGGGTATGACGTGTGTGTAAGCCTTGAGTGCTGTTAACCCAAGTAACCTAATAAATAAGAAAATATGATTGAAAGGTATATGTGAGATTATCCAAAATGGATAGTTTAAATCCAGTCATCGGAACTTGTGTTCTGACCCCCTCCTCATAACACGCTTGCAGGTTAGATTATGGCAGAGACATGATAGCTTTGGATACTGGTCAGGCATAATACGGCAAGGCTATGTTTTGATTATACTATATTTTATCCTTTCCGCTATAAGATATTTTTCTGAGCTTTGACATGTTTTATGTCTCTATCTTTTCTGCAGGATACCAGAGCAAACCAACTCAGGTTTCGATGGATTGGAATTTTGAAAAAAGTTCGGTCCGTCGGAATCGGGGTTGTCACATCTGGTACAGAGTTTAGGTTTAGGATTCCTATATAAATAGTGGGTCAGCGTACTTGTATTTTTAAAAATATAAATATTATATATATATATACCTAGATCCATAGACGAACCCACTAAATAGAAAGAGTATAATATGGTATGAAATGGGATGTTTGTTTTGTATACTAACGGAATGAATAAGGAAATTTGGGACCCTTAGGAAGTTTGGTTGGGAAGTGTACAATATACTTTGTACGGTAGAAAAGTAAATCCCATATGATTAGTATTTTAGGTTAGTGGTTTTGGTAGTAAAACCTTACAAATTGGAAAAGGTAGAACAGAGAAAAGTGGATTAGGAATATATATAATTGAGAGAATTGACCTTGGGGAGTGTCTAGGAGAACCTAGAAAAGTTGGAAACCCACTTTGAGTCTAACCCCATTAATAACATTTAATAACTTGGGATTATAAAGGTTTTGGGAAAAAATTGGTTTATGGTGTTTCCAAGTTTAAATCTTAAAAGTTATAGTTTTAAAATATGTCAAGAAGTACATATTGAGTTTTAAAGTAAAATTCTCTCAATAAAAGGTGCATATTATAGAGCATGTATAGCTCGCTAGCTTTTCTAGTTATATTTATATAAGAATTTTTAATCAAGAAAGTTTTGAAGTCTTTATTCTTTTTTATAAATTGTTCAAAAGAGAATTTTGTTGGGTGGACAAAATAAGTTATACAAAATGAGAATAGAGTGGATGTTGGCACCTTGTAGTTGGAGACTGAACTGACCTTATAGGTAAGAAAAAGTCATAAACCCGATTAAGGAAAATAGTTGTCCGTATGTACTCCAGTTTTGCGATTTGATTTTTTTTTTCCAAGATAAGACGAAAAAGAAAAGCTACAACAAAGAAAATCTTTCTTATGTGGGATGTGCTTGGATAGGAAAATAGGAAATCTTTATACATTGTTTCATAAAATCCAAGTACGGTTGGAAAAAGGTATATAAAAGGAAAAACGGAAGATGTGAAATTTTCCATTTTCCACCTTTTTGTAACATAAGAAATAGAATTTAGAAAATTAGATTTTTTTTTTTGAAATTCGAAAAATAAAGTCGGTTGGTAGGATTATGGATGCAACAATTGGATGGACTATGCTCTTACTCAATAAGAGTGTGGGAAAATTTGGATGAAAAAGCATTTTGATTTTCAAAATATTGCATTCATGTAGAACTGCTAGTATATCTAGGATGTGAGCATCATATTTTAAAAGGATTTTTGAGAAATTTGCATACACGTAGGAGGTACCGCTTAGGCATACATGCATTATTATGTTGTACTTCACTCTGCACAAGTGCATAATGTTTGCTAAAATTGGATGCACACATGATGGATATATATTATGCAAGGGGTTAATTGAATTTACCCTTATTAAATTTCGGGGATGAAATTTCCTAAGGGTGGGAGAATGTAACACCCTGTATTTTTAAGATAATAAGTAAAACGGACTGTGCCATTGCGGTCGTCTCGGAATTTTGGTCAAGATAAACACCTGGTTTGCATAAAACGGACATCATATGAAGAAATTATTAAGCCTAAAAGTTTGTATACACACATGAGAAATATATATATATATATATATATATATATATATATATATATACAAACAAATTAAAATGTAAAATAAAGAATAGAACAAGGATTGCATGTAATAAATACATGCACTGAAGAAAAAATGTAATGCATGGATTAAAAGAAAGGATTGGTTGCATGCAATGTAAATATATTGCATGCACTGATTTGCACACATAATGCATTAACATTAAAAGAAAAAGATTCATCCAATGGTATAATTTAAGTATTGTAACTAACATGAAAAATAGAAGTAAGGAGAGAACAATAATTATCATTGTTCTAAGACTTATTAACAAAAGACTTCATAGCTTAGTTGGTTAAGGCATTGGATTTGTAACATGGAGGTCGGGGGTTCGTATCCCGGCGACGACATAATTTTTATCTTTGTTTTAGAGAGGACCAACTGAACATGCAAATATACGTACGTATACAAATTCAAAATTTGAAAGGATAAGAACGTACATATAAGGAAATATAGAAAATATATGAGAATATATATATATATATATATATATGTATAAATATATGTATACAAAAGATAAAATTCAAGATAAGGCTACAGTCAATGAAATATGGCAAGAATCAAATAACAGTGCAACATCGTTTGAATTTTGAAAATAAAACAAAAATTGTGCATATATATATATATACACACACACACACACACACACGTAAAATGGTCGGTAGAGTAATTGTATACATATAAGAATATTTCATGTGAATAAAGCAGTTAAATAAATTCTAGAAATTCAAAAATCAAATTTCTGCGGCAAAACAATTCAAACATTCGAAATTCAAATTTCTGCGCCAAAACAGCTTGCGGGATCCAACGCTGACTCAATACTGCGTGTACGATAAGATTTGGCTAGATTCATTTGCGAACCTGGTCTATTTTCTTAACTGAGTTCAATGTTGACTCAGCATTGCATGTACGATAAGGTCTTGAGCATATATAAATAAGACCCTAGACCTAACCCTAAGCATCATAATTCAGCAGCTATGCTGGAGCTCTGCTATGGCTCCCTCCCTCTCTCTTCTCAAGTCTATTCTGAAATTAAAGTGTTATCCTAGGAGGATTATGAATTCAAATCTGGAAAAGGGAATCAACGTTAATAAAATGATTATTGAATCATGAAAGCAAGGTAAACCTGTAAGAACCAATCTATTTAAATTATTTCTCTTTCCCTTCTCTTTTCATGAAATAATAAATCCATGGTAGTTAGGTTGTGAATCAAATTAAAGGGAAAAGGATAACTATGGATGATAGAACGGATCAGAACCAA
Organism: Allium sativum; assembly: GCA_030737875.1. NCBI lineage: Eukaryota > Viridiplantae > Streptophyta > Magnoliopsida > Asparagales > Amaryllidaceae > Allium > Allium sativum. Next base: position 287,526,368 of record CM060915.1, read on the forward strand.
AATTTGGGGAAAGATTAAAGGTGAGTGGGTTTAAGCTATAGCCTTTAGATAATATTATGACTATCGTTTAGCGTTCCCATTTTTAATAAAATTTGAAATCGCGAGTTTAATTATAAATTGCTGTTGTAACGAATTGAAATATTGATATGAATATGTCAGGAAATTCATATATTGAATTTGCTAAGTTATTGAATGTTTACATGTTGGAGAAAATAAACTTGTTAGGATATGAATAGCCAATTCAGTGATTGTAATTATATGCTTTACTTGGGACATATTATTGATTGAACGACATGTTAAAATAATTACCCGATTGAATGTTTACATGTCCTAGTAGAATTAAACATATATTGAAAATGACATGCAACAGAATATAAGCAAAAATTGGACGAAATGTAAATTAGATTACTGTAAACTTTATTACAGTAAAAAGGATAATATATCTAAAATTTTCATGTAATGAACATAACATATATTATGTTTTGAGATTTTAATTTTTAAGTGCAATTTTATATGAACATAAGTGATTGAATGAAAATGAATATGCCTAGGATTACAATTAGAAATTGTAAATACACTTACGGCCCGACGTTAGGTTGCATTGGTGGCGGAAGTCTGCCCGGACCAGACCGGCATATCCAGCAGCCACTAATGTTCAATCTAATGTGTGAGGCCTAAGTGCAAGAATTAACAACATGTGCTAAGACACGAGGTTAAGTCAGCTTGTGGTAGGAATCTGCCCGGACCCGCCCGGCAAATCCAGCGTCCACAAGTGTAGGCTTAATGTGAGAGGTCTAGTGCTTATATATATATGTATATAACAAGATATGAATAAATGGCTAGGATGGTAATTAAATGTCTAACTCAGAAAATAAGAAAGGAAGTGATGTAATGAACAGAGTTAGTGTGATTAGAGGGAAAAGTGATGTATTTCCCTAAATGACTTATTTCTGAGAACGTTGTTGCAAGTAAACCACAATAAATAAAGAAAAGTAAAGAAATTACTTGCTACCACGGATTTAGATGGGAAAACGTTATGAAAATAAATCATTGATTCCTTCTATCAAACTGATAAGGTGCATGAAGTGTTTTCCTTAATATAATAAGGAACATATATTACAGTGAATGAAGAATAATGGCTTACAACCGTAAATGGTTGAAAAGGGGAATGATAATAACCTATTATAAATAAATAACATTAATGAAATTGTTGTATAATAGGTAGACTTGTCCTAGGTACAAGTGAATATTATAACTTAGGTTGTAATAAACTAGTAAAAGAATGGGATAACTGGTGAATTAAGTTAAGTGACACTTAATTGTAAATTAAGTAATCAGAAAAGGGGAAAAGCTGAAACCAGTTAAGAAAAGGGGGAAAATATATTGTACTTACGTATAAATTAAGTAGTCTGGGAGTCTGAAACCCGTTACTAAGAATAACATGTTTAGACTTGTCCTAGGGACAAGGGGAAATTATAATATAGGTTATAATAAATGGGTAGAGAAACTTATTAATGGTCCTTAGTTAATAGAATTAAGTTAATAAGTAAACAATGGTAAGTCGTATTGACGACATAAAGTGGGATTATGATTAAATGAGAAAGGATGAGGAAAACTTATGAAATGAAATAAGTTATATTTAATCATAAATGGTAAGTGACATGTTAATTGGAAACATGTTAATTGGATATACTTAATTGCAAATTAAGTAAAACATGTTACTGAAATCAAAAAAGAATATAAAAGGGATTGTGGATCACAGACCTTGGGTCACAATCTAGAGAATAACATGTTGTAAGCTTATTAATAAACTTAAATGTGTTAAGTTATAAATTGAATTAATAAGCAAGGGTAACTTGGTAAACTTGAAAAGGACGTCACTGTGAAGGAGAATAACCAAGTTAATTGAGAAAACTCATGAGGTGGCGCAAGCGCGTAATTATTGGTTAGACGTGGGGTCTAATGACATATAAAACTGAGGCGCTTGGACCAGCCTATACGTTAGAGGATGAATAACCCTAATGGGTAGATCATCGGGATGTCAAAAGACATAAAAAGGAGCGCATGTCCATCTAGATATTCTTGTAGGCTCCAACGGACTGGGTTAAGAAGCATGCGGCTTCTGGGGGCGTAGGGTACTCTTGGTATTCCTATGTCAGTGGCAGATGATTCGCCTGTGCTCACAGATTTTAGGTCTGCGTGGGTGAACCAATGAGTATGTCTTGATTACAATAATAAGAGGCAATCAAAAGACTAAGATGGACCAGCATGATTCAGTGAGACCAATTAGTGCCCTATGATAGTAACTCGTCGTCTAGCTACCATCTTTAATCAGTATGTAAAGCGGAAAGGCGGAGAACTCCAAAAGACCATATACTTTGCTATCTAGTTATGGGTGAGCTTGTCCAATAGGTTTGTAGGGCATAGGGGGCCGGGGTTAAGTTCTCATTCTTGGTATTCTTGGGAGCCTTCCATTAGTTGAGGGAGGGGTCTACTGGGGCCATAGCCTCTGTAAAAGCAGACCTTAACATTTGCAATCGGCAGATATCTGAAAGCTCCCGATCGAGTTCCGTGTTTCTTGATTAGCCCTGCCACGGGACTCGGGCGCACATATAGAGAACATGTGCAATAGACATCAAAAACGATTGACGATATGTACGTGGGAAAGTCTAGGTACACTCATGTCGCTCTGGGTGGTGTATCATAAGACTAGAGGGCATTATTTAAGGATGGAACCTAATTCGATCGAATGGTTCAAAGATGGTTGTCCTAACGCTTACATAATATAGAAGTAGTGGTCCTTTGCAGATGTAGCGCTGACATATATACATAAATCCGTATGACATTTGGGCGTAGGATCAGGGACTGCTATATTCCTGCGATGATACGGTGGAGACCGTGCGAGTGGGGTACCATGGGGTGTATCTCAATATTGAGAGATAGCTACATATACTGTATTAGGTTAATTCACTGGGAAGTAAATGGGTACGACGTGTGTGTAAGCCTTGAGTGCTGTTAACCCAAGTAACATAATAAATAAGAAAATATGATTGAACGGTATATGTAAGATTATCCAAAGTGTGTAGTTTAAATCCAATCACCAGAACTTGTGTTCTGACCCCTTCCTCATAACACACTCGCAAGTTAGATTGTGGCAGAGATATCACAGCTTTGGATACTGGTTAGGCAGTATTAATAATACGGTAAGGCTATGTTTTGAATATACTATATTTTATCCTTTCCGCTGTGAGATATTTTTCTGAGCTCTGACATGTTTTATGTCTCTGTCTTTTCTGCAGGATACCAGAGCAAACCAACTCGGGTTTCGATGGATTGGGATTTTTGAAAAAAAATCGGTCCGTCGGAATCGGGGTTGTCACAATATATATATATATATATATATGTGTGTATATATATATATATAGGTGGGAAGAAAAGATTGAATCAACATCGGTTTCAATTCATACGATGTAGGCATGTGAAGCATGTAGGCTGAATAGTGGATGTGCGTAAGCTCTGGGTGTGTATTAGTTTTGAATGCAGATTTGCAGGAAAATGACAGGATTTTGGCACACGGAAATTATAGGGTAGCTGCACCTATAACATGTGTATATATTTAATTTGAAAGCGATTTGCATGTGACATTAGTGTTTTTTTTTGGATAGATAGCATCTGCTTGAATAAATTTTGATTGGGACCTTATGAAGGTTTGGTATAGTATAGGGAAAGAAATAAGTTGGATATTTCAGCTCCCACATATTTCATAATAGGCATGTGCTTAGTGTGTACTTAGAGTAGGGAATGAGCGCAGTTTTCTTTTCATATGACTGCTGATTTAATGTGTTACATTTATTTGATTAGGCTGTATCAGGGAAAGGCAAGTTATTTGAATAGGAAAGTATAAGGTAGGTTGTATCGGACTTTTGATAAGTATAGCATAGATTTTATGCAGTTAATTTTATTGTACTGCAATTTAATGCTACTGTTTAATATCCTCACTGCTATACCTGAATTTCAAACGCAACAAAAATGGGCGTACTGCTTCCTCTTAACGAAATGGTCCCATTGAAACTTGTTTGGTTGAAATCCAACTCCATTTAGAAAAATGGCGTTATTTTATTCTCAAAATATTCATTAGTTCATATTTAAATTGTATCTATTGATAAAATAACTCCGATTGACTCCAAACTAGAAATCTAGCAATAATTAATTATACATATTTCAATAAAATTCGTTTCATCGAAAACGAAGATCATTTGAAAAACGACTAGTTCTTAAGGCTTGTATACTATATTTTTAAATCCAAAATAATTCTGTTTAATAATAATATTATTACCAAATATATCCAATTAGAATAACACCAAGCTTCAAATTAAACTAATTATAGATTTAAAAATCAACGCTCAAAAATTATGATTAAACGATACTTTATTTACATAAAAAACCCTTTTATATTTATAATTAAATCGTTATAATTTAAAAATGATTCCATAATGACTATTTGAAAATTTAATCTGAACATAACTTACAAACTATAATATGAAATCTCCATTTTTCTATTTCATTGGAAAATTATTATCCAACAAATTCAAACGTTTCTTGTTTCACAGAATTCCGACGTATATCAGATCATGTATATTCAATTAAAGTTCAAAACTCCATATTACGAACTACCACGCCGTTTCGAGCTCAATTTAATTATATTGTAAATTTAAACGTTCAAACTCCATTTTATTAAGTATGTGCAATATAAAAATCCATTAATATCACCAAATCAACATTTAAAACAGATTTAAATATTCGTAATTAACATTTAAAAATCTGGTAAGTTAGAAGTTTAATATGACATTCTCTCTATAAGTGTTTATGATGATCACTAGAAAAGAATAAAGACACAGGATATTGCAAATAAAATGAAAATGAAAGTAAACGTAGAATAACTGAAAGAAAAACAAACTAAGTTTATAGAAAGCAACGAATGTGATAAATGCAATAAATGAGAAAAACATTATAAAATAGATTCATTCAAAATAAGTTTGGGAAATTGAAAAAGAAATTCTTCTTAGGTAAATTGTTCTTCGAAAAGAAAATAGAGTTTCTATAGAGTAGTGTTGATAGGTTCTCAGTATAGGGGAAAAGGTATGTAAAAGTGAAGTGGTAAATATAAAATTTTCCATTTTCTGCCTTTTTCTAACATGAGAAATCGAATTCGAATAATTATATTTTTCTGATATTTGCTAATTTAAAGTTGGGTGGTAACGTTTGAATGAAAAAATTGGATGAACTGTTCCCATTATTCGATTAGGGTATGGGAAAATTGGATGAAAAGATATTTGTATTTTTTAAATTATTGCATTCATGTAGAAGTTGTTGTATATTTAGGTTGTGTGCTTCATGTTTTCAAAAGATTTTTTTAAAGAAAGATGCATTCATATAGAATGTACCACTTAGGCATTCATTAGATTCATGAACTTTTATGACGTATTGCATTGTGCACAAGTACACGGATGGGTTGTAAAATTGGATATATACATGATGGTTGTAAATTATGCGAGAAATTAAACAATTTTACCCTTGCCAAATTTCAAGGATTAAATTTTCTAAAGGTAGGAGAATGTGACACCCCACATTTTTAATAACAAAAGCAATCAAAATAATTACAGAAATTATTAATAGTAAAAAAGGGTCATTTTTGGAACTGTCAGAATTTGACTATGAAACATGTACCGTTGTATTCATATAAAATTTCTTATTATTTATATATACAGTATGTTCCGAACTGAGTTCGCACAGGAAAGTTGTTAACATTCGAAGTCTTATGTCGAAAAAATATTTATAAGTAAGTGTAAAGTTGCACAAATATATATATATTTTTAAAATATATCTGCGTATAATTTCAGAATTGTATGCGTTTGAATTTAAAATTAAGTTTATGTCAAAAACAAAAGAAAATAAAGTAAAATAGGAAACTAGAGTAATGGTGGAAACCAATGTTCTAGAAATAAATCTGAACGAAGAAAACAGTATTTAAACCGTGTTAAAAACAGGTGGGTTGACCCTTACATGGAATGGGTCGACCTAAGTATGGGTTAAGTCAACCCATGTGTCGACCCAAAAATAGGACGGGTCTACCCATGTTTTACGTAAATGACGAATTATTTTCTGATTTGTAGCCTAAATTTTATTATATTAAATCATACGAATGTGCTTTATTTGGACGTCTATAAATAAACCTATGTGAGTAGCCGTCAAAATCATATTTTTCTCAGTGAGCGCGAATTCTCCGTTATTTTCTTTCTCCTCCAATTCTTTAGAAACATGAAATACTAGATTTAGGCTAATCCAATTCAAGATTCAAAGGCAAATGCTGTAAATTTAACATTTAGATTCCCGAATTCTCCATCCATACGTGGTAAATTCTTTGTATCTAAATTTAAAATAATTTCTTTTACTCTTTTTGGATTCAGATTTGTAAACTCGTGAAAAATACTATTTGTAGATTCAAATAGGAAAGACCACAAATAAGAAATCTAAATCCAAATCAGATTCTATGGTTATCCAATGATTCTATGGAAACTAATCAAGTTGATAAATAAGTAAATAAAATTCAAATTAATTGGAGTGAATAATATTGTAAATCAATGAAAAGAAAAGTAAGTAAAATGCATAACCATAAATTAGATATATGGTTTAATTAAATAACGAACATTTGCGTTTGGACCAGCTTGAAGAAATGAAGAGCCCAATAGGGAAAATCATCTTAGATGTCCGAAAACACGGTGGGAGCATGTCCAACTTAATATTCGATGGGACTGGAAGGAAGTTATAGACTTTTATGGGACATAAGGATACTTTAAGATGGCATTCTCAGGTAGGCTTGACAAAGCTGTACGCCGAAAGGCAGGTCTGTACAGATCCACCCATAGAGTATGCCTTAGTTGCATATAGGTTGAGGGCAACTAGAAGACCAATGGGATAATTTTTAATAATCAGCCACTGCCTCGGCTCTAAGAGCAGCCTTTATGGCCAGGACCCAATAATGGTACTAATTTGTCGGATAACTGTCATCGTCAGTCAGAGCGAGTACATGAAAGATAGGAACTACACAAATAGGCCAATGTCTTTCATTATCGAGACATTGTATGAGGGAAAACGCCAATTTGGATGTTTAGATTGTCTGTTAAAGGCACGATCACTTAGCTTTTGAGATGGTCTTTCATTAGTTGAGGGTTGAGTGTGGCCATAACCACCGAGAATATAGACGGACCCAATATGTGGATATCTGTATTGTAGGTCTAACGAAGCTGTCCTTTATAGATGTAGAAATCCCCCGATTGAGTTCTATAGCAAAACTCAAATAGTAAATAATATGCTTTCGTATATGTATGATTTATTAGGTAAACCTACTTGGGAGTAGATGGGAACGATTTATGAGTAAAATCAATGCAATAAAATAAAACAACATAATAAAGGTAAGCCAATGATAGAACATTATACGTAGTGTTATTTCTAGAAAGTACAATTTATCCATTCTTCAAAACTTTTTTCTGACCCCTCCTCATAACAAACCCGTAAGTTAGACATGTGGCAAAGATTATATAGCTTAGAGACACTTGCTAGTTGGTGTCATTATTATGGTAAATATTTACTTACTATTATATTTTGTTCATTCTATAGTGAGACATTTTATTGTGAGCTCTTATATATTTATCTTTGCCTTTCTGCAGAATACCAGTCAAACCAATTCGGGTTTCAATGAACTAGAATTTTAGCATTTTGCTGCAAAATTCGGGACCGCTGAAATTTGGGTTATTACACTTTTATTTAGTTCCAACATTCACGAAAATACACATATCCACAACAAGCATGTATACATGAACTTATATCACCTAAACTTGCATAAATATTCATAAAAACGTACAACAATTTAGATCTTAATATAGAACCAAATTAACAAGCAAACGAAAAAGTGAATATCATTATTCACCTTGATTGGAATCTGAATAAACTTAATATTTGATTTCCACTTCAAGCTTATCATTTTCATCTCTTTTCCTAAAACAATGGTTGTCCTCCTTATGTGTCTTTAGTTTGCAAATGAAATGTGAAGAGAGAGAGAGAGAGAGATATGTGAGGTGGAAGGGTTTAAGCCTTTAAGGATAGCCTTTTTCCTATCTCATCCCTCTCATAATCATATCTTATCTTTCAATTCTAATAGATCCAATTAATTGATTAGTTATGGCTCAGCTCACTTAATTAAATAAATCTCATTCTCATTGTTAATTTACATTATTTTGGTTTAATTATCTAATTAAATGCTATAAATAAATTCTACTAAAGTAAGAGATGTTACGCATAAAACACTATTTATCAAAATAAATACAACACATAACAATCAATATGTTTGTTCTTACTCCAAACAAACACGTTCAGCACCATCTAATTTACTATAACCAATACATGTAAAATAATTATGATAACAAGATAATTTAACTTATTACCACAGTACCCACATTTAATACATTTATGATAAAAGAGAATGGAAATAATAATTATATGGTCCAATAAAAATGCTTCACAATAAAATGATCTTATTATTACATGTTCTAAAATTACTATATCAAGTTTAGTTATAACTTAAATGTTGCGTATTTCGTTTTGAAGCAATTTCTCGAGAAAGTCCTTTTATTCTTATATGAAACTCATATAGTATTTATTATAAATGCAATGAGCGCTTCAAAATCTAAATTTCAAGATTTATTATAACTTAAATATTATTACTGTATATTTCAGATTGAAGCCTCAAGTCCTTTACTATAAGGAAATATTAAATTAGCTTATTTGTGTTTCAAATTTTTATTTCAATATATAAAAGGCTTAATTTTTTGTCTTTGCATATAAGAATATCAAGTTGTTTTTGTTTCATACTTTAAAAATTTTGTATACTTCATGATTTGTCTATTCTTTTTTTTTCAAATTCACTTTTCGAAATAAATCAATATTGCTATTAAATTAAAAACTACACCGTGATATTTTATATCCATAATTTTGTCACATTTATCCCAAAAGAAAATTCAACATCTTGTCAAGAGGTAGTCGATCTTTAATATTTCCAAAAAAACATTAAATATTAAAAATAAGAGTAGATGAATGAAAGATAAATTTAGATCAACATCTGTATCCCTATTGATGAAAACAATACCTCTATATATATATTCAGAGGTACATAAATTGGATTGTAAACACCCAAAATTAGATTGAAAAAGGACTACAACATATCTAAAAGTATAATTTAGGTTAGAAAAATTAGATATGGAAATGTAAATCCAGTAGAACTCAAACCAAGAACTATAGAAATTTGAAAATGTATCTAAAAGTATGAAATAAGAACTCTCAAATAAAATTTAATTACATTACAAACCCAAAGATGTATGAAAGAAAGATTATCAATCAAAAAATAACCACCGAAAAAAAAATCAAGTAATGCAAATTTAAAATATTTCAAATTTGGATGTGAAAAACTAAAATAACATCAATACATTCTCCTCTTGGGAAAACAACAACCATGTATGTAAAGATGCAAGTGCAAACTCAACCATGAGTGTTGATGGGAAGCATAACAATAACCCATACAACAATATAACTCCTCCTCCTGGCCACAAGGACCCTTTAGAATCTCACTTGTATGATGGAGCTAAAGCTAAGAAAGCACTTCAAAGCAGCTCAAAGGTCAAAACAGCAGAATCAGTTCAAATCATGACAAGATCTATGGCAATTAACATCAAAAATATTGAGTCTCCTAATGCAGCAAAACCTTTGTGTTTGGAATATTAGGAGGGGTGTGCATCAAGACACCAAGTTAGATCAATGCAAGCTTATGATCAGAAAATATAATCTCTGTGCCCTTGCAATTTTAGAAACAAAGCTGGATGAGACACTTACCTTAAGAGCCGCAAGGTACATTAATCCTAACTGGCATTACATTCATAATCTTCAGGAGGCTAATTATGGTAGAATTTTAATTATATATGATCCTATTGTTCGTAAATTCACTAGAGTTACCTCTTCGAATCAACATATACACTATCATCTCATGCATTCTCCAACTGCTACTTCATATTATTTCACTGTTATATATCTGTTGAACTCTGCTAATGCTAGAACTTTTTTATTTCAATTGCTCTCTGCTTTTGGACAACACACTCACTTATGGTTAGTTTGTGGTGATTTTAACTCACCTCTGCGTCTAACTGATAGAATTGGAGGCTCCCGTGTATCATTATATGAGATTAGGCCAATTAATATTGCTCTTAATGACTCTGACTTACTTGAACTTAACTCTTATGGAGTTAAATACACATGGAATAACAGTAAGAGAGATGGTGTTAGAACCTTTTCCAAGATAGATCATGCTTTTTGTAATTTAGCTGCATTAAACAAGTGGCCTGCATTAACAATGAACTCCCCCGCTCATTTGATATGATCGTTCCCCACAAATTTTGCATTTGGGGGAGAATAGTTTGAACATGAAGTCTAGTTTCAAATTTTTTAACAATCGGGTTGAGGATCCTCAATGCTTGATTATTGTTGATGAGGAATGGAGAATACTCCAACTTTTGGTAATCCAATGTTTATCTTTCATAAAAAAGTAGAAAAATGCCAAAAATGGTTTGAAAACATGGGCTAATAGCAAATTTGGTAATGGTCATTCTCATTATTGGCAACATCAAGTGGTTGATATTCAAATTCAGATGAATAATGAACCTACCATTGCTAACCTTGCTTATTTGGAAACTCAATACTCTAAATATATGAGGGATGCCTTGCACCACGAATCATTAATAAGAAGGCAAAAAGCTAGAATTATGTGGGTTGATTATGGGGATAGGAACACTGCCTACTTTCATACAGCCTTGAAAGCAAAACAAACTAGAGAAAATATCCTATTCATCATTGATCTAAATGGTATAGTTTATACTTCTCAAGTAGATATTCAGCATGCATTCGTCCAGTACTTTACTATTTGGTAATGTTGATATCTTTTGTGACGGCCCGCCCCGCACCAGTCGACATTTCACTGAAATGCGCTGTATCGATGTCCAACCAGCACGGAACGGTCGCCAAAAGAAAGGAAAAGGAAAGGGATTTGAAGAACTGAATTAGCACAGAACCTGTAACATATCTCACAGCACATGGAATAAAATATAATAATAATATACTTGACATAAACATGCGAGACAGTGCATAAGCTGAAAACTAAATCAGAACCATTATAGCAGCGGAAATCCAAAATACAGCTTATTACAACTTAAAAATACTGTCTCTAAAGCAAAAAGGAAAGGTACACTACTAATGCCCAAAGTAGTGACCAGCTGCGACACAGGGAGAATATCTATATATCATACGTAGAAGCCTCATGTTCATCTCCGGATCAGCTACTCGTGCATACCACCTAACCTGTCTCTAGTCTGCTCGTGTGAGCACCCAGAGTAATAAGAAGAGACATAAAACTATAGGTCAGACAAAAGTCTGGTATGAGCGATAAGCAACTAAACAGAACAATAACAGGTATACTAAACCATACCTGAACCAGGACCTGCAACCAAAGAGTTAGCACTACATACTGTACAATACTCTAAGGTGCCTCAAAACAAGTGGTGTAAAGATACGGGGGTGGGGGTGTGCATGTCATAATGATAGCAAACAAATCAATCGTAGCAACCATCCTCACATCTCTCACTCAGTGCGTAAAGCATACGATGTCCACCACTGTCAATCACTAGACCCATTGAGGTAGTGACGGAGTTCAACTTGTACAACTACTGCTACTACCAAGCTTAACACATGGAATCATGACCAAACCTTTTCAATGATCCCACTTCATTGGTCTATAGCTACTTTTAGTCGTACCTAGGTCACTACATACTGTGACCCTGAATCCGTTCACGTACTTCCCATACATAGTGATCCAAAGATACAGACATCGACAACTCCTTAGCAAACGTCCCGCAGCAAAGCCCAATCATGAAGTGAACTCATTTGTTCCCTACTGGGTCCGGGATCCTGAGCTCTAACTTCCATTTGGACTACCTTTGCATCTCAGGTTTTGATCGAATTGGAGTTGGTCTTCAAAAGAGTCGTCGCATAGAAGTGGTCCTGAATTCGATTCGGTTCGGATATATACGTATAACACGGTTCGGTTCGGTGCAATGCTCCATGGTGTATTCCTGCGTGCGGTTCGGTTCGGTGATCCTTCCCCTTTAGACGTCGGTTCAGTTCGGATGTCACGCTCCAGTCGGTTCGGTTCGTCCCTCCTTCTCTAGCTTGCCTGCTCCGATCCGATCTCGTTCCCTGGCCTACTCCGATCCGGTCCTGCTCCATAGCTCCGATCCGATCCCCCTCGCTTGCCTCCTCCGATCCGATCTCGCTCCCTAGCCCACTCCGATCCGATCTTGCTCCATGGCTCCGATCCGATCCTCTGTCCAACTCCAACTCAAAGCAATGGCCTTCCTTCTTGCCAACCTTCTTTGTGCCAGATTCCAGTTCGGGTCGGATTCCTTGCCCAGCTCCCTATCCGATCCGAGCCCATACCCGATCCGATCTGAAACCCTGCACAACTTTCTGCAACTTTTTCCAGCGACTGTTTACGCCATTCGACGGCGTTTTTGACCAAACTAACACTTCTAAACAATCATAAAGCATACCATACAGTCATAGCAACATATAGTATCGATCACAAACACCAAAACATAAATCATAGCAAGTGAAATAGATCAAACATACCCAAAAACCATATTTTTCCCTTAAGCATGTTCAAGCAAACTTAATGATAGGATTAACAAAATTTAACCGAATTAGCCAATTTTTCAAACAGAGGTCTAAAATAATATTTTAGAATTTATAAATATTTTTCCAGATTTTTAACATGCATAAATTCGCTAATTTCCACTAATCACCCCTTAATCCCCCAAATTCCGGGATTTGCAAAATTAGTCGAAATTAACTCAAATTCATATCAGAGGCATAAAATGATGTTTTAGAATTTTAGGAATTTTTCTAGATTTTTCTGAGTTATAGTTTCGCTAATCTTCGCTAATTAACCTAATTAGCCGTAATTAGTGTAAAACAAAGCAAATCACTCACCTTTGGCACAATTAAACTTTCAGAACTGAAACTCCTCTGATGTAGATCCAATCTCTATGTATTCCAGCAACTCTCTCTCTGATTTGGTGCTAATCCCCTTTGGTTTGATGTAGTTTTACTTAATCTTTGATTAGAAAGTGATTAGAGGTGATTTGGAATGATTCTAGATGTTGGAGGCCATGACTAGGGTTGAAGAAAATAAGTGGCGGCTGGAAAAATGAAGTAAAAACCGAAATCCTAACCCTAGCAGCCCTTAATTACCACTAATCCCGAAATCCCCCAATGAGCCTAATTACTAACTACCCGGTTAAGCCCAATTAGCTGAAAATAACCCTTTAAACCTTAATTCAGCCATATCTCCCAAACGGTAAGTCCGTTTGACTAATGTAACCACTCTACGGAAAGAGAAACCATCATTTGAATCCAATGGAAGTGGTTTCAGGTCAAAACTCCTTTCCAGTCAAAAGTTATGGCCAAAACAGTACCAACTAGGGGCAAAACGGTCATTTAAAAATCAACAAAAAGAACATGGGAAATGACCCCAATAGTCGTCTCCCAAAGTTACATGACCATACGACTTCATATGTGAAAGAAATAAATATTCTACGATCCCATGATCCGTAGAATACGGGTCGTTACACTCTCCCCCCCTTAAGAAATTTCGCCCCCGAAATTCCCTAATCAAAACACACACAATGGTTCCCGCATGCCTATCAACCATAAACAACAATCAACATGCAAAACAAGTCTATCCTAGCATGCGGTTTACTAACAAGGGAAAGAACTATCACTACCAAAACCTTACTAGGCAAAGAGTTCTGTATACTTCTTCCTTATATCCTCCTTTGTTTCCCAAGTACAGCCTTTTTCATTCTCTCCCTACTGAAGATTTACTAGTTTCACTACTTTCCTTCGAAGTAGCTTCGTATCGTACTCGACAATACGCATCGGTTTGCGGTTCCTTACCTCCTCAGGTCCTACTTCGGCATCGTCCAAATGACCAAGTGAAATAGTCATATCGGGGTCGTGCACAAACTTCCTTAACGAGGAGACATGAAATACATTGTGAACTCCTGCCATCTTGTCTGGTAACTCTACGTTATATGCCAAATTTCCAACTTGCTCAATAACCGGGAATGGACCAACAAATCTTAGTGCCAACTTTCCTCTTTTACCAAAACGAATCACACTCTTCAACGGAGAAATTGTAACAACCTGTATTTTTAATAACCTGTTATAATATAAATCAAGGCAGAATTTAATTTAAATATCTGAATCAAGGGAAACGGGCTATGCCATTGCGTTCGTCTCGGAAAAATACGCGAAATAGAGTCCGAGTTTTCGAAAATCGGAGTCCGTATGACCTAGTTAAGGCCCATTGAAGTTTTCAGAAATTTCCATGTCAAAAACAGATTTGAATTTCAAGTTCAAAGTTGGAAATTAGGGCAAACTGGCGCAGGCGGGAAAACTCCCGCCAGGACCCCCATGTCGACAGGGTCCCCAGGGTGTCGACAGCCCTGTCGACACAGGGTGGCCGGGCAGTTTTGCCTGGCGCACCATTTTGGGTCTTGGTCTGGTTGTGTGGCTTAGTTCTGGAGACTTCCGAAATCTGATGGACCTAAACTAACCTAGGGTTAATCTTAGGGCTAAAAACACTTTAATCTTCTATAAATAAGACCCTAATCCTACCCTAAAACCTCATTTATTCATTCTAGTAGCTAAACTATGGCAAATTGATTTCTCAAATGGCCTCCACTTAAAAACCCTAGCCTCCACCCTCTTCAAAAATCATTCCTATGAAGATTTTGATGTTCATACAAGCATTTCTAAGTCGTATGAATGATCATTAGCTTGCATACATCATCAAGTTGCAAGCTTTATTGGCTAAGCTAGAGCTTTTGGAATTTTTGTTAAGAGTTTTCTTATTGGAGCTTTGTTTTGGGTTTTTATATGCTTGGATAAAGGGCTTCTCAATCTTTATTAGTAGATTTGTGTCTTCATAATATTTGTAAGCCCTCTTACCTTCATTTTAGAAACTCTAAAGTTAATATGTGATGCAAGTTGGGATTTATCCAAGTTTATTGAGTTATGCATGTTTATGCAAGTTCACTATGCCATGATTTGCAAGTTTATTGGGTTATGCATGTTTATGCAAGTTCATTATGCCATGTTATGCATGTTTAATAAGTTATGCATGTTTATACAAGTTCACTATGCCATGATTTGCAAGTTTATTGAGTTATGCATGTTTATGCAAGTTCACTATGCCATGATTTGCAAGTTTATTGAGTTAGGCATGTTTATGCAAGTTCACTATGCCATGATTTGCAAGTTTATTGAGTTATGCATGTTTATGCAAGTTCACTATGCCATGATTTGCAAGTTTATTGGGTTATGCATGTTTATGCAAGTTCACTATGCCATGTTATGCATGTTTAATAAGTTATGCATGCTTATGCAAGTTCACTATGCCATGTTATGCATGTTTAATAAGTTATGCATGCTTATGCAAGTTCACAATGACATGTTATGCATGTTTGACAAGTTATGCATGTTTATGCAAATTCCCTATGCCATGTTAGGCAAGTTTAACATGTTATGCATGTTTATGGTAATATGCAAGTTCACTATGCTAAGTTATGCAAGTCTAACATGTTATGCATGTTTGTTGTGATATGCAAGTTCATCATGTATGTTATGCCAAGTTCCCTCTTCCTATCCTTTATGCGTTATTACGAATATGTAAGCGATAGAATGACGTTGGGGGGGGGGGGGTTTGGGTAAACTTAAAATACATGAAAATATAAGATTGGGAATTTACCTATTAAGTTAGGTCTACCCCTTGGGAATTTACCTATTAAGTTAGGTCTACCCAAGTATTTGTTGACTTGTAATTATGTTTTGAAATAAAGTGGACATGACACTTAGAAAACATAAGTGTGGCCAACTCGAGGTTGGGTTGAGTTTGTAGCGTAATTCTACCCGGAACCTACCGGCTTAACTAGTGGCTACAAACAATAGGACCCAATGTGAGAAGTTGGTCATGTGGTGCCAAGACCCGAGCTTAGACCAAGTTGTGGTGTAAATCTACCCGGAACCCACCGGCTTAACTAGGTAACCATAACAAAGTCTAATGTGAGAGGTTAAGGTGCATTAAATTAATTAATGCCTCATGATTAGGGTTAAGTCAGGGTCCACTAATACTTAACCAATTTGGGGATTTGAGGGATTGAAATGGGGTTAAGTTGTGAACTGTCGGTTACACTTAACCAATTTAATCCATGATTAGTGAAGGGTTAAATCGCACTTAACCCTCTTAGGAAACCCTAGCAACGTGGTATGTTCCAGCAGTAATCCCAGTTTGGTATCATCACAACCCTAGAGGCTAGGTCAGGGCGGGGCACGATTACTGGACTGATGTAAGCGACCAAAGCGAGGGCTGAGTGGTACAGCGGTGCGGGTCTAGGCGGGCTACGGACGTGCACGTAGTCCGGTATTGGACAAACTCGAGGCACGGGTACCAGTAGGTTTAGACTGTGCATTATTGCTTCAGTGTCTGGGGTTGACACCCGAGGGCTTGATACACCCGAAGGTGGACCCAGCACAGTCTGACTACATCCATATGTGGGCCGTATGGACACCAACACTTGACGTGTTAGGCTTATAGGGAGCCGATCGACTAGACCGTTTGGTTGGACCTTATATTAAGGTCACTTCATGTTATTGGGTCAAAGCTTGGGCCAAGGGATCAATACCTGTTATGTTGGTTTGCTAGTACACCGTTGTGCAAAACTTAACCTTGTTTATGCGATGACACCTCTATCTATCTTGTAGTTAATTTATCATGCCAGTATGTTGTTATCTATGATCATCTCAGTTTCCATCATGCTGTTAACTTTTTTAGTTTATAGACTGATCGTAGCAGGGCTTACCAGTCTTTATGACTGACCCGTTGTAAAAACCCGAAACTTCCCCGTAAAGGAAAGCGTCGGATAGTTCGAGAACAAGCCACAACAGAACACATACAGAAGAACGTTTCATTGTATATTACAACAATGCATCAGATTACAAGAATATACAGAGTAAAAATGAATATTACACAGAAATATCAGAGATTTAAATTACATTTAAATACATAGCAGTGGAAAATAATACAATACACAACTAGAAGAGATATACGGATACAAAGCTTTCCGGATATCGTCCCAGCTGTAAACCAGGATCCTGTGAATATAAATCTGCAAAACCAAAACTACTAGCTGCCCGTGTCAAAATAGGGGCACCCAGAGTTTAGGTTAAAACAATAAACTCCAGGTCAGTCATGGGACTGGTGTGAGAACTAAAACAGTTAATCTTTATTTTTAAAGTTAGGTAAATGAAGAGACCACGCCGTATAACACGGAACGGGTTTCCTCCCAAGAATACCAGTGCATAAAACAAACAGCGCAATGCTAAATAAAGAAAAATGAAGCTGTTATAAGACCCAGGTCCTATCACACAATGCAACGCAAGCCGGGGGATAGGGTTTTCCCTTATAACAGCCAAAGAATGCTTGATACGTTTAAAACAAATCATTTGATACTATTATAAGTGCATAGTGTATAAAACAACTTCAAATCATAAGTATCAATCATAGGCGGCATGGGTACCATATATCATGTCGCCATATATAGGTTTACAAATAAAACCGCAAATGTCACGTATTTGGAAATTGGATTTCCGTCTATGAACCGAGGCAAAAGATAGTCCTCAACCGATTCGTGACTCTCTAGCCCGAGCCACAGGCAAGCGCGCAGGCAAGCCTTTAGATCCTCAGGGCCGGTCCACCGATGTGGATTATTATGCCTGAACACTACGTCTCCCCACCCTATGGGGTGTAAGTCTGGTCCGTCAGCCGACCAGAATGCATCGGCCGAAACCGATATAACCGAGGCGCCTCGCAACAGCAACAACCACATAAGTCAAACTCGTCAGGGCTTATAAAACCACTGATGCCACTTCTAGCTAGAAAGAAACGCATGCCCTCCCTGACGTCCTCTCCCGTTTTTGGTTCACAACCGGGGTGCGAGGCTCGCGAATTCACGTTACACAAAGCTGTGCCACACAGGCTGTGCTTTGATCATCACCACAAGACTTTGCTTTTCAACAGAAGCCTCGATCAATTGCCACTTAGGCATGCCACACAGGCAATTCACTCCATGCGTTTGATATCCATCAATATATAACCCCTGAACTCGTACGTCTCAGAGAAGGGCGTTAAGCAAGAGAATAAATTCTCCGCCGCCAAACAGATATATATTTAATAGAGATCAATCACACGGACTAAAATCCAATGTCAGACACACAGTCCATTTACAAGTCCGTTCTGGGTCTGAACGAAACCGGAGGCACCTAGTACCTCGCATATCCATCGATCTCCAAGCACGTCTGGACGATCACTAACTGTTTCCATCTTCTTGGGTGTACAGCCCAATCAAGATCATCAGTAATCACCCAAACGACGTGAAGACTTCCGGTCTTCGACCACCGTCTTCATCTTTGACACCACGTCGAATCAGTTATTCAGAATGGGATAAACCCGGTCTTTCTGAATAACTCGCGTATATATTATAAAAGTGTTACACAAACACAACATACGCCTCATTCCAATTCAGAATATTCTTTAATTCAAATATTCCTATACTTTGGGAAAAGTTCCCATAAATTTTATCCAAGATAAATTCTTTAAATTTATTCTTTAATCACCTTTGAATATCAATTCAAACTAGTCGGGATTAGCGAACCACACCGAAGTAATCATTTATTTTATTTCCCAATCCCAACCTATTCATCCCATGAAGTAAAACTGGTAGTACTTCATATCTAACACCACAGTGTTATCGGTAATTCAATTACCATTTCACGTTCAAATCTAATTAAAGATTTAATTGTCGCCTGGAGTAAAACTGGTGATACTCCATTCTCGATCATTTCAATCTTAATTAAAGATTCATTAAAACTCCACTTAGTTTTAATCTTCAACTGGGTCAAAGAATCAGTGTCATTTAAAAACACGGTTCACGATAAACCCAAAATCACATTCATTAATTATCGGGTTAAAGAACGAGTGTTATTTAAAACACTGTCCACGATAAACCCAAAAATCAATATCAATTCAATTCCAATTAAATATTATTTAATTGGTACACTTCATTAAATCTAAATAAAAAGATTTAATCTTTTCTCAACTGGGTTCAAGAACAGTGTTAGTGAAGGCACCATTCACGACAAACCCAAATCACATTTGATATTCAATACAAGGCTCTGAATAGAAAATATATCGGCTTATATTCAATATCAAATCCTATGACAAACAAATGTCGTATTGGAAATAACGATATAAATATATATCTTTCAAATTTCCATAACAACATCTGTATAATCACGAATTCCAACATCGAAATATTCCGACGACAATTTCGATTCAAATCCACTCCAATGCAATCATTGGAAATTTTGGTTATTTTTAAAACCCTTTTCAAATTCAATTTATTTATTTAAAAATAAATAGAATTATAATTCTAGTTCAAAACTAGTTCATTTCGATAAAAATCTATTTTTATCCTTTCAAATATGGAGTTTTTCATCCCAAATCTTCACAAATCATTTCTTAGGATTTTACACAAATTATTACTATTTTTAATAATTTTATCAAGGCCCGTACAGTCGATTTCCATCAATGGCCATCGAACAGCACTTACAGCGACCTTTTTCAAATTTGATTTGGACGTAACTCCAAATCCAACCGTTAGATTTCAAATTTCTAATATTCGTTAGAAAGCTCTTTTCGATACGAACCCAACGGTTCCGGTTTTAGGAGAATCCGACGGTCGGATCTCCCGTAATGTCCGTTTGAAATAAATGGTCGAAATTCGCGAACTGCCGCGGCGCGGCGCGTTCTATTCAGGCCATTATATTATATATATAATATATATAATATATATTTCATCGATTTTCTATTCAAAACGAATTATATAAATAGTTTTAAAATTCGTTTTAAAATCTATTTCAACTTCCATTTCAATTCAAAGCAAAATTGAATTCTTCTTTATAAATTCGTTTCTAAATTCATTTCTATTCAATTCAAATTTCAATTCAATTTGAATTCATTTCAATTCGCTTTCAATTCAATTTGAATTCGTTTTCAATTCAATTCATTTCGAAATCGTTTTCAATTCACTTTATTTCGAAATCGTTTTCAATTCACTTTATTTCGAAATCGTTTTCAATTCACTTTGAATTCGTTTTCAATTCACTTTGAATTCGTTTTCAATTCACTTTATTTCGAAATCGTTTTCAATTCGCTTTGAATTCGTTTTCAATTCACTTTATTTCGAAATCGTTTTCAATTCACTTTGAATTCGTTTTCAATTCACTTTATTTCGAAATCGTTTTCAATTCAATTCATTTCGAAATCGTTTTCAATTCACTTTATTTCGAAATCGTTTTCAATTCACTTTATTTCGAAATCGTTTTCAATTCACATTGAATTCGTTTTCAATTCACTTTGAATTCGTTTTCAATTCACTTTATTTCGAAATCGTTTTCAATTCGCTTTGAATTCGTTTTCAATTCACTTTATTTCGAAATCGTTTTCAATTCACTTTGAATTCGTTTTCAATTCACTTTATTTCGAAATCGTTTTCAATTCAATTCATTTCGAAATCGTTTTCAATTCAATTCATTTCGAAATCGTTTTCAATTCACTTTATTTCGAAATCGTTTTCAATTCACTTTATTTCGAAATCGTTTTCAATTCACTTTGAATTCGTTTTCAATTCACTTTATTTCGAAATATTCGATTCCAAAATTACTTTTTAATATTCATTTTAAAATGAATAAAATCGATATAAATATCGTTCACGTCAAAATGGCGTCAATCTAATCAACACGGCTTCATATATTGATATTTTCAAATATTCCATTTCGAATATTTCTATTTCAAATATTTCTATTTTAAAACTGGAATGAGGCCCAATCAATTACCATATAAAGTTAATTATATGGATTTTCATACAACACATGTATATAATAACATGGAAAAATAATCAACCATCAACCAAAGTGCACTACACTGTATAAGCATCAAATATAGATACCCAACGCTTAAAACAGCCTGTCAATCAACCGATCGACATATTCAATCAATCGGGATGAGTGAACTTCAAATTTCATCCCAACACCCGTGTGGGGTTTCAAACAATCAAACACATATTTTATTTGTGCTATTGGGCGATGTGTAAAATTTATCGTCCCAATCAATGTCATTCAAATAGGTGTACATAAACAAACCGTCTGGTTTGTAAATGAATATTCTATTTTATTCACTTCACGTTAAAAATTATATTTTTAACGATAAAACATTTTATTTCAACCTATGAATTTCTATTCAATTCATTTATTCAATAAAATGATATTTTTATTTTTCTAACTTATTTTAGAAAATTTCGGCGGCATAACGGCACGATACTAGAAACGGGACGAGGCCTAGCCTTATCCCCGGTCTTGTGAAGGCCCACACCATTCACACATCAATCAAATTCACCAAACAACCAAATTCAAATCAAATCATATAACTAAGCTATGCAACCAAACAAACAAGTCCATGGTCTGTGGACGATTGTGTCGGGTGCTACTAAGCACCGTCTGCACCCTAGTATATATATATATATAATTAGAAAAGAAATTGAAAGGTGAGAAATTCTCACATATAGCTATCCTAGCTCCACGGCTCTTCTAATGCAGGAAATCTTCGTCGTTTCGCCTTCTTGTCACCTTCGTTGACCGTAGCTACTACATATGTAAAAATCGAATTTTTACTTCGTTATTCAATATATAAAAATCATATTTTTATTTCGAAGTCATATAGATAAAAATTCCATTTCAAAAATATTTATTTCGCCTTTATAAAAATAAAGTTTTCGCCTTTATATAAAATAAAGATTTCGCCTTTATATAAAATAAAGATTTCGCCTTTTTATTAAAAATAAAGTTTATATTTTTTTCTCGAAGTAAAAATCATATTTTTACTTCACTACTCATCTCAAAATATTGTCTTTTCATATCTAAAAATATCGCCTTTTTATATTTAAAAATATCGCCTTTATTTCGCTACCTATATAAAGATGATATTTTTAATATTCCTATCATGTAAAAATTATATTTTTAATTTTCTACCTAACCAAAAATCATATTTTTACATCATCTATATAGTAAAGACTATATTTTTAATACTTTAAAAATATAAAAATCATATTTTTAACTTCATAAAAAATCCTATCTTTACAGTCTCTTCCTATAAAAAAAATCAAACTTTTTCTAATTATAAGCAAAAAAATAAAAAAAGAATTAAAACTAAAAAGAAAATCAAAGCTTTCAAATAAAAACCCTTTTCTTCTTTATGACTTGAATTTGCAGTTTTATTTTAGGAATGTAAATTACATAATAAATGATAAAGAAAATAAAGCAAATAAATAAAAAAAACTAAAATTAACTTACAGCGGGGGGCTGTGCTTGTTTGTCAGTGGAAGGGGGGGTTTCGGAGCTGCGGAGGAGCTTCAGAAGGCGGAGGCTGGGGGTCGGAGGAGGGTGCGGTCGGTGGCCCCACAGGCGCGGCACGTTGTTTAGGTTTCAAGGGGTTCAGATGCTGGGGGGGGGGGTCACGCGGTCGAAGGGGAAGAGGGTGGGGGTTCGACGAGGTGGGGAAGGCGTTGAACGGCGCGGTGATCGATGGGGGGGGGGCCGCGTCCACCGATGTCGCCATTTTTTTTTTTTTCCTGTTAAAATCGATAAAAGGATTCGGGGGGGGGGGGGGGAAGGCAGCGGGTTAAAGGGGAAAGTTAAATTTTTTTTTTTTTATTAATTTAATTATTTTATTTTCTTCAAAAAGTTGACTTTCACATACGACCTCTAAACGAGGCCCACCGCCTGCCGTCCCTAGCTAATTACCCCCATTCCGAACACAATGGGATATGTTTCGCAAGCTGATTTGATCGTTTCGATTAGTTTTCGTTGAATTTACATTTAAATCACTATATTGAATTTTAAACGTACATTTCAAATTACTGGGGTCACATACAAACTTTAAAAATTCCAGAAAAATATCTTCTAGCTTCGTATTGACGATACGGTCCTAACAAAACTAGTTTCATCGAATTCTGAGACCGTTAGAAAAATGACCCATTTCCAGTCGATTAAAATCAACTGAAACTGGTCAAACGCGTTTTCCTTTGCCACGCTCACATACTGATTCGAAAAATTATGAAATTTGAAACCTAGCAATAATTTAACATCACGGACCCAACAAAACTGGTTTCGTCGAAATCCGAGGTCGTTTGCAAAATGTCCATTTTTAAGGGCCTGAATTCCATAGCGACTATTCAGAATTTTCAACTGGACATATCTTTTGATTCCTGATATGAAATCTTGATTTGTCGGATTCGTTGGAAAGATATCATCATTTAGGTTCCATTATTTTTGGTTTCACTAAAATCCGGATTGTTTTGCACCCGGTATGTTCAATTGAAGTTTGAAATCGAATTATCGAACTACCGCGCCATTTTCAATTCTATTTATAATTATATATAAATATTTATATTCTAACGACGACGTATATAATATATACGTCGAATTCTATTCAAAATAAATTTTCTAGTCGATATTATTTAAAATAATCTATTTTAAATAATCAAAATTCGCTAAAATCGCCAAAATAAAAATTTTAAACTGGCCCAGATTTTGCGGGTTATTACACCCGTTTCTTTTCGCTTCTTTTCTTCCGTTTCCCCCCCCCCCCCCAGGTTCTCAGGGTGGGAACATTGGTGCTTAGCTTGGATCGCTTAGCTTGCTTGCTGGATTAGCTCATGTACGTTTGGATATTGAGCCCGCTATGGTTTATCACTCTTATTTGGGGATAGTACTTATGTATTTCAGTTTATCAGATGATGTATTTATCTAGACTTGTAATTTTGGGAAATTGACATTTTGATGTACCAGACTTGTGTTTTGAAATGGTTTAAAAATCTTCCGCTGTTTTATCTACTTACTCTGTTTATTTACATATATATATGTCATGTCCTGCCTTGTTATATCATTATGCATGTTTACCTAGTTTTAAAACGCCCCACCAAAGTCAGAGTTGCTTGCAAGAGCCACCCTGGCGGAGGTGGGGTGTTACATTTGGTATCAGAGCATATGGTTTACGAGAAGGGATAAAAAGGTTTTTAAAACTTTTGAAAAACTATTTTCAAAACCAAGTATAAAGTATTTTCCAAAGAAAAGTCTAGTTATTTTTAAAGGCTATTCCCCAAAAGCCATTAGCACTATCCTTTGACCCCTCGTTTGAACTCTTTTCTTTTCGTTTCCAGCATGTCTGATAATCTCATCTTGCCCGAAGGAGTAACAATACCCGATTGGTTTCGTCGGTACTTGGAAGTCACGGCACCGGTCCCGGGTGTCTCTAATGTTGTCTTTCCAGTCAAGGCCGCTGTTCCTCCTCCTCCTTCCGTAGCTGATGTTCCTCTTCTCCCTCAGCCTCCACAAGCGGATTTTGCGGAAACTTGTAAGAACTTTAAGATGATGGGTGGCAAGAATTTTAGTGGAACAGAGACTTTTGTAGAGGCAAGGAATTGGTTGAAAGAGACCGAAGATCTTTTAGCCACCTTTGATATAGGTGACCGTAGGAAGGTTTTATTAGCAGTATGGTTGCTAAAGGAAGAAGCTGCATGTTGGTGGGTAGTCACCACCACTACTAGGCCAATTGAGACTTGGGATGACTTTAGAGGAAGGTTTGGACTGAGGTTCTTATCACTGAAGCAAGGGGACATGACTATTAGGGAATACATAGATAAGTTTAATCAACTGGCTCGGGTCGATTTAGACTTGGTTAATACAGCTCAGAAGAAGGCCCTACACTTTGCTCTAGGATTAAACGAGCCATTACATGGTTTGGCCATGTCTCATATACCCTTGGGGGCGACTTTCGAGAATTTGGTGAATATGGCCCTACTTCAAGAAGAAGATAACAATGACAAGAAAGAGGTCAAGGCGAATGAGTCTCAAGGCAAGAGGGTAAATTCCGGGAAACGAGGCAAGAATAACAACAACCGCAAGGACAAGCCAAGAGAGAATAGGAAATGCAACTTCTGTGGTAAAGTTGGACATATATCCAGGGAATGTAGGAAGAAGAAGAGAAAGCGGGGCGAATGCTTTCATTGTGGAGAGTTTGGACATCTCAGCAAGGATTGCCCGAGGAAACAAGGGCAAGGTCAGACTCAGTGTGCAGGACTATCTGGAGGGCGAGTTCATCCCCTCAACACCGTTCTTCCAGCTCATAATAGAGGTAGTGTTTCTGTTGAAAGTCTTGTTTACATTTTCTGATTTCCCCTGTTCGTACTTTGTTTGATTCTGGCACATCGCATAGTTTTATTTCATCTGATCTAGTTGAAAGTTTGCACCTAAGTACTAGTCTAGTTGATGATCCCGTATGTGTTTCAAATCCAATTGGGGGTTCTGCCCGTTTGTCTGTGGTCTGAGTGGATTTGAAAATTTCTATCTTGAGTATAGAATTCTCGTGGGATGTTTATATTCTCGGTTTCAGGGGATATGGGTTGGTTTTGGGCATGGAATGGTTGTCCTGTTTTGGAGCCATTCTTGGTTTTTGTATATAGGGTTGTGAGGCTCATGACTCGCCTCGGTAATACCCTAGAAATTTCTAGCAACCCTATGGGTCCTGTCATGTTATGTTATCTTGAATCCCTCAACTCGTCTATCGATAGTTTGTAATCTGTGAGGGTGGTCCGAGAATATCCTGATATCTCGGGGGAAGTAAAGGGGTTACCCCTAGACGTGGGATAGATTTCCGCATTATCTGGTTGGTAATACCAAGCCAGTTTCGTGGCCAGTTAGGCACATGACCTCACGAGATTAGAGTTAAGAAAGCAAGTCAAGGAGTTGCTTGAGAAGAACTTCCTGAGACGAAGCATTTTCGAGTAGGGTGCTCCAGTAGTATTCGTTACTAATGTGGACAGTTTGCTTCGCTTATGTGTTGATTATCGTGAGAAGAATAGACAACCGTTACCAAGGATCGATGATTTGTTTGATCAGCTTGTAGGAGCATCTGTTTTCTTTTGATCTAGCTACCGGATTCCATCAGCTTAGGATGGCTGAGGATGGAATTGACAAGACTGCGTTTAGGACTCTAGATGGATTTGTAGAATGGCTAGTCATGCTATTTGGTTTGACTAATGCACCCGCATATTACGTGAACTTGATAGGTACGGTGTTTAGGGAGTCCTTGAACAAGTTTGTCGTGGTCGTCGTAGACGATATTTTGATCTCCTTAAAAGAACGAGGAAGAGCATGCTAGACATCTCAAGGAGGTGATGGATACGCTTAGAGCCACCAGTTGAAGGTCTAGTTCTCCAAATGTCACTTTGGAGGAAAGAAGTTGGATTTCTTGGGCACATAGTTCCTAAGTAAGGCTTAGCGGTGGATTCCGCTAAAGTGGTTGCGGTTTAAGACCGGAAAACTCTGAGGAGGGCAATTGAAGTAAGAAGCTTTCTCCGTTTGGCTAGTTAGTTAGCATTCCCTGAGCTTAGACTTACTCTTCTGGATCAAGAAGGGGGTTTCACAGGAAGAAGACCCGCAGTTAGTCAAGAACATGGACCAGTTGATTCGAGGCGAGATGTTAAGTCACCTCGCTAGATATATTATAGATGACAAGGGATGACTAAGGCGCGATGAGAGATTATGTGTTCCTCGAGTGGAAGACTTGGTAAAGAAGGTTCTTGAAGATGCGCATCACTCGAGGAGGTGGCCGAGTTGGTCTCAGGATGCATGTTGTGCCACCAGGTTAAGGCCAAGTCATAGAAGCCCGGCGGGCCATTACCTCCATTGGAGGTTCCGCAAGGGAAGTGTGAAAACATCTCGATAGATTATGTGGATGGACTACCTAGATCAAAGAAAGGGAATACGGGTATATGGGTCATAATAGGTAGACTCACAAAGAGTGCTCATTTCAGTCCGGTGAAGAGCGAGAGGACTGCATCATGGTTAGCAACGGTTTACCCTCAAGAAGTTGGCCAGTTTTGAAATAGCCTACAGGAAGCCATGGGTAGGCAACTGAATCTAGGTATGGCCTATCACTCATAGGCGGATGGTTCATTTCGATTAAGCATGAGTTATAGAAAATCACGTTTATAAGGGCAATTGGCAACGTGGATTGGTATTTTCAAGAAAAGTTCTGCTGCGTAGAATACTTTATAGTAAGTAGACGAGATCCAGGATTCACTAGTGAATTTTGGAGAGCTTGCATGAAATCATGAGGTTACAGTTATGTTTAAGCCAAGTATACAGAAAGAAGAATAAGTGGAAAAGGAAGACGAGAGGCGATAATGAAATGAGTTCCAACTCGAATTTGGGAAATAGGAGTTAGGAAGCCAAGAAATCATGAAGTAAAAGACGGTCAAAGCACAGTGGAGTTAAGCTCAAGGAAACGTGACTAAGAAGAGTAAAGACTAGATACGCGCATCATATCTCTTTTTAAGAGTGCATCCTTGATCCTTGTTTTCCTGTGGAGCTTGCTTGCAAGTTATCTTTTGTATATATCCTCTCGGTCCCATTCTCGATCTTATTTCTGTTGTAAACTCCATAAGGGGATTATGACTCATCGGTTAGTACTATATGTCAGAGTTTGAATGGATTTCTTGTAATCCAAAAAGGAGTTTATCTTGCTTATCTTCTAAGATCTCTTTTTAGCATATCTCTCTGTCCATGTTTATCTATTTTATCGTGTTTATCTTGTCATGAGAACCTTAGGTAGAAACCCTTTGGATGAAACATGTATTTGAAACATGTTATGCTTGATGTTTGCAAGTGGTTGCAAGTGTTTGCAAGTGGTTACTCGTGGATGCATTATACACATTAGGCACTAGATCGGCTCACACACTCTTCATGTTGCATATGCATGAGTGCTTACACTTATTCATGGTTGAAACTTGTTGTGCTACCACATGGATGTTGCATATGGATGAATGTTATGTGCACTCATATAGATACTATGAATTATGTTAGGAATTTCCATACATATGGATTCATTTCACTGACATACATATGCATTAAGGAGGTTTACTGCATCAGTAACCGCCTGATCTTTGCATTAGGTAAGTACATATACACACACTTTTGCATATGTTCATACCACATTTAGAATCCTTTAAGGACAATGATTGCTCGTGGATGATGTTTTGAGTAGATGGATGTTGGATGGTAGGATATGTTCTTCCTAACTTGAAGATTTCGGGGACGAAATCCTTTAAGGAGGGGAGAATGTAACAACCTGTATTTTTAATAACCTGTTATAATATAAATCAAGGCAGAATTTAATTTAAAAATCTGAATCAAGGGAAACGGGCTATGCCATTGCGTTCGTCTCGGAAAAATACGCGAAATAGAGTCCGAGTTTTCGAAAATCGGAGTCCGTATGACCCAGTTAAGGCCCATTGAAGTTTTCAGAAATTTCCATGTCAAAAACAGATTTGAATTTCAAGTTCAAAGTTGGAAATTAGGGCAAACTGGCGCAGGCGGGAAAACTCCCGCCAGGACCCCCATGTCGACAGGCATGTCGACAGGGTCCCAGGGTGTCGACAGCCCTGTCGACAGCCCTGTCGACACAGGGTGGCCGGGCAGTTTTGCCTGGCGCACCATTTTGGGTCTTGGTCTGGTTGTGTGGCTTAGTTCTGGAGACTTCCGAAATCTGATGGACCTAAACTAACCTAGGGTTAATCCTAGGGCTAAAAACACTTTAATCTTCTATAAATAAGACCCTAATCCTACCCTAAAACCTCATTTATTCATTCTAGTAGCTAAACTATGGCAAATTGATTTCTCAAATGGCCTCCACTTAAAAACCCTAGCCTCCACCCTCTTCAAAAATCATTCCTATGAAGATTTTGATGTTCATACAAGCATTTCTAAGTCGTATGAATGATCATTAGCTTGCATACATCATCAAGTTGCAAGCTTTATTGGCTAAGCTAGAGCTTTTGGAATTTTTGTTAAGAGTTTTCTTATTGGAGCTTTGTTTTGGGTTTTTATATGCTTGCATAAAGGGCTTCTCAATCTTTATTAGTAGATTTGTGTCTTCATAATATTTGTAAGCCCTCTTACCTTCATTTTAGAAACTCTAAAGTTAATATGTGATGCAAGTTGGGATTTATCCAAGTTTATTGAGTTATGCATGTTTATGCAAGTTCACTATGCCATGATTTGCAAGTTTATTGGGTTATGCATGTTTATGCAAGTTCATTATGCCATGTTATGCATGTTTAATAAGTTATGCATGTTTATACAAGTTCACTATGCCATGATTTGCAAGTTTATTGAGTTATGCATGTTTATGCAAGTTCACTATGCCATGATTTGCAAGTTTATTGAGTTAGGCATGTTTATGCAAGTTCACTATGCCATGATTTGCAAGTTTATTGAGTTATGCATGTTTATGCAAGT
Organism: Allium sativum; assembly: GCA_030737875.1. Taxonomy (NCBI): domain Eukaryota; kingdom Viridiplantae; phylum Streptophyta; class Magnoliopsida; order Asparagales; family Amaryllidaceae; genus Allium; species Allium sativum. Next base: position 287,556,056 of record CM060915.1, read on the forward strand.
TCACTATGCCATGATTTGCAAGTTTATTGGGTTATGCATGTTTATGCAAGTTCACTATGCCATGTTATGCATGTTTAATAAGTTATGCATGCTTATGCAAGTTCACTATGCCATGTTATGCATGTTTAATAAGTTATGCATGCTTATGCAAGTTCACAATGACATGTTATGCATGTTTGACAAGTTATGCATGTTTATGCAAATTCCCTATGCCATGTTAGGCAAGTTTAACATGTTATGCATGTTTATGGTAATATGCAAGTTCACTATGCTAAGTTATGCAAGTCTAACATGTTATGCATGTTTGTTGTGATATGCAAGTTCATCATGTATGTTATGCCAAGTTCCCTCTTCCTATCCTTTATGCGTTATTACGAATATGTAAGCGATAGAATGACGTTGGGGGGGGGGGGGGTTGGGTAAACTTAAAATACATGAAAATATAAGATTGGGAATTTACCTATTAAGTTAGGTCTACCCCTTGGGAATTTACCTATTAAGTTAGGTCTACCCAAGTATTTGTTGACTTGTAATTATGTTTTGAAATAAAGTGGACATGACACTTAGAAAACATAAGTGTGGCCAACTCGAGGTTGGGTTGAGTTTGTAGCGTAATTCTACCCGGAACCTACCGGCTTAACTAGTGGCTACAAACAATAGGACCCAATGTGAGAAGTTGGTCATGTGGTGCCAAGACCCGAGGTTAGACCAAGTTGTGGTGTAAATCTACCCGGAACCCACCGGCTTAACTAGGTAACCATAACAAAGTCTAATGTGAGAGGTTAAGGTGCATTAAATTAATTAATGCCTCATGATTAGGGTTAAGTCAGGGTCCACTAATACTTAACCAATTTGGGGATTTGAGGGATTGAAATGGGGTTAAGTTGTGAACTGTCGGTTACACTTAACCAATTTAATCCATGATTAGTGAAGGGTTAAATCGCACTTAACCCTCTTAGGAAACCCTAGCAACGTGGTCTGTTCCAGCAGTAATCCCAGTTTGGTATCATCATAACCCTAGAGGCTAGGTCAGGGCGGGGCACGATTACTGGACTGATGTAAGCGACCAAAGCGAGGGCTGAGTGGTACAGCGGTGCGGGTGCAGGCGGGCTACGGACGTGCACGTAGTCCGGTATTGGATAAACTCGAGGCACGGGTACCAGTAGGTTTAGACTGTGCATTATTGCTTCAGTGTCTGGGGTTGACACCCGAGGGCTTGATACACCCGAAGGTGGACCCAGCACAGTCTGACTACATCCATATGTGGGCCGTATGGACACCAACACTTGACGTGTTAGGCTTATAGGGAGCCGATCGACTAGACCGTTTGGTTGGACCTTATATTAAGGTCACTTCATGTTATTGGGTCAAAGCTTGGGCCAAGGGATCAATACCTGTTATGTTGGTTTGCTAGTACACCGTGGTGCAAAACTTAACCTTGTTTATGCGATGACACCTCTATCTATCTTGTAGTTAATTTATCATGCCAATATGTTGTTATCTATGATCATCTCAGTTTCCATCATGCTGTTAACTTTATTAGTTTATAGACTGATCGTAGCAGGGCTTACCAGTCTTTATGACTGACCCGTTTTCTTTTCGCTTCTTTTCTTCCGTTCCCCCCCCCCCAGGTTCTCAGGGTGGGAACATTGGTGCTTAGCTTGGATCGCTTAGCTTGCTTGCTGGATTAGCTCATGTACGTTTGGATATTGAGCCCGCTATGGTTTATCACTCTTATTTGGGGATAGTACTTATGTATTTCAGTTTATCAGATGATGTATTTATCTAGACTTGTAATTTTGGGAAATTGACATTTTGATGTACCAGACTTGTGTTTTGAAATGGTTTAAAAATCTTCCGCTGTTTTATCTACTTACTCTGTTTATTTACATATATATATGTCATGTCCTGCCTTGTTATATCATTATGCATGTTTACCTAGTTTTAAAACGCCCCACCAAAGTCAGAGTTGCTTGCAAGAGCCACCCTGGCGGAGGTGGGGTGTTACAGAAATCTTGACGAGTACCATGTCACCCACGGAGAACTTAAATCTCTTCGTCTCTTATCAGTCTAACTCCTCTACCTATCTTGAGTGGTCTTCTAATACTCGATTCACCCTATCTGTTTGACCGTCGATACCCACCCCCTCCTAGAGATGATTTCCAATAGGTTAGGATCGTTCCTCTGACTGGAACCAATCCACTCAACCAAAATCGATCTAATCGTCAAGCTTACTAGCGTTTCTGAATCCAATTCGCTCTTAGGTCTAAAATCATATTCCGTGATATACTCTAGTTTCTTCCAACCTAGAAACATAACCCTTAGACCGACATGTCTCCAACTCAATGCACTCGATGAAAAATCGCCACAACTATTTATCTCTCACGTAAACCATCCTTGTCGGACTCGACATTCCCAAAGCACAAGCCCCAAAGGCCTAAACCAATATCAGACAAGCACCCAAGGAATATCTCCTCCGAATTCAAAAAATCTACGTGATATGATACTAGCAAAACAACCAAACAAAAGCTTGATTCTTCTTTGTCAACTGAGTCAACGGTGCTGCTATCTTGGAAAAATCTTGGATGAACTTACGATAATGTCCATCTAATCCCAAGAAACTTCTTACGTCTGTTACGTTCTTGGGCGTAAACCAATCTTTCGCCGTAGCTACTTTTGAAGGATCAACGACAATACCATTCTCTGAAACGACATGGCCCAAGAATCTCGCTTCTCTTCTCTACAAGTGACACTTAGAAAACTTCGCCTTCAGTTGGTGTTTTCTTAACACCTCCATCACTATCTCCAAGTGTTCCTTGTGTTCTTCCTCTGTCCTCGAGTAAACCAAGATATCGTCCACGAACACAAGAACAAACTTATTCAACTAATCTCTGAATACTCTATTCATAGGATCCACAAAATATGCTAGTGCATTGGTCAGCCTGAATGGCATGACCAACCACTCATAAAATCCAGACGGCGTTCGAAAGGCCGTTTTATCTATACTATCAGCTGCCACCCTGAGTTGGTGAAATCTTGTCGCAAGGTCCGACTGGGAGAACACTCTCGCTCCTTCCAGTTGATCAAACAAATCATCTATCCGCGGTAGAGGATACTTATTCTTCCTCGTCACTTTATTCAATTCGCGGTAGTCCACACACAATCGAAGGGAACCATCGGCCTTGGTAGCAAACACAACGGGCGCTCCCCACTTAGAAACACTCCTTCTGATAAATCCCTTCTCAAAAAAAAAAAAAATTGCTGACTTGCACCCCGAGCTCTCGCTGCTCCCTTGGTGCCATACGACGAAGTGGCATCACTATAGGTCTGGCATCTTTAACTAAATCAATACGGAACTCAATCTCTCTGTGTGGTGGAAGTCCGGTCATTTCTTCGAAAACATCCGGATACTGGCCAACCACGGGCAAACCTGACAACTCACTATGCGGAATGTCGAGGGAGTTTAGAAAACTAGCCAATACCCCCTCACTGGGTAGACCACCAAACACTATCCTCCGCCCATCATCCGCTCTAGCTGTCACCAAAAAGCCCTCACAGTCTACCACCACCCCGTACCTTCGGAGCCAATCTACTCCCAAAATAATGCCAAACCCAGTAAAGCCCAAAACAAAGCAATCACAAACAAACATGCATCCATGACTCGATAAGACCAAATTCCTGCAAATCATACTAAGGCTAGTCGAACCACCAATCGGGTTCGTCACTATCAATGGTCTATCGACTATCTCGGGTTCCAGTCCCAACCTATCTACCAGGTCACTAGATATGAAGGAACGGGAAGCTCCGGTATCAAACAAAACTCTAACAGGAACATCGTAGACAGAAAGCATACCTTGAATGACGACATTCTTTCCTTTCTCCGCCGCAGTTGGGGCATTCGACGAAGAAGGAATAGAATTAAGGGCATATGCTTTCACCATTTGTTTTTCTTTTGGGGGTTGCGGACACTTGTCCTTGCGATGTCCCATCTGGCCACAGTTGAAGCACTTCCTATCCGCTGGCTTGGCCCGACAATTACTAGCATAATGGCCCTTTTTGCCACAACTAAAGCACTCGCCATCTTTCTTATTTTTCTTTTTCTGACCATCCTTAACTTGGTCTTGTTTCCTCTTGCTCTGAGAATTCTTCTTGCCTTCACCACTTGCTTGCGGCTTTGTCTCCTCTGTAGATGCAATAGCAACCTCAGTCTTCGACTTAGGGAAAAGGCTCTCAGACCTTAATGCTTTTCTTACAATAGACTCAAACGTCTCGTCGATATGGTTTACAAGTCTTTCCCCCAAGTACCCATCCAAGCCAATTATAAACTCTTGTTCTTCTTCTCGACTGTATCGATAAGGGACAATCCATATTTTGATAAAGTGTTGAATTCAGCAATATACTCCGAGACTGCCCTGCCATTCTGCTTAAGCTCTAAGAACCTCCTGAAAAATTCTGATCTATGGGAAGATGGAATGAATTTTTCGCTGAAACGAGTCATAAACTGATTCCAAGTAACTTGATTCCCTGGAGTAGCTGCCTTAATAGCGTTCCACCAATTCATAGCTCGTCCTTGCAATTGATGGGATGCTAGCATTCTCTTCATCTCATCCTCGATTCCCAAATCTTCAAAGATGCGCTCACAACTATCAAGCCAATCTTGAACTTCTGTAGCCGACTCCGTTCCGTGGAACGGCTTCCCACCAAGACTAGTATAATCCTTGTTAAGCTTGGCGAAATCGGCCCTAGGCGCCTGCACCGCTGCACCACCACCATTAACAACATTAGGGACTGCTCCTTGCACTTCCCTAAGCATCTCTCTCATGAGGTTAGTAAACATCGTCCTCATCTCAGCAGCATCCTCATTATTAGCTCCTCTACCAGTACCCCTTGTATATCGGCTCATCGTTCAATCTGTACAGAGAAAACGATTAACCCTCTTCTTTGTGGTGTCAGTGCAGTGCAACCTTATCTTTATCTATACTAGTAGTATATATATATAGCTTTCTGAAAACCAAAATAATCACAAATACGCTCTCTCATATACGTGTACTATCTCTCCCTAGTGTCTTTCCCTAGGTGAACTACGCAACCTAGAGCTCTGATACCAAGTGTGACGGCCCGCCCCGCACCAGTCGACATTTCACTGAAATGCGCTGTACCGATGTCCAACCAGCACGGAACGGTCGCCAAAAGAAAGGAAAAGGAAAGGGATTTGAAGAACTGAATTAGCACAGAACCTGTAACATATCTCACAGCGCATGGAATAAAATATAATAATAATATACTTGACATAAACATGTGAGACAGTGCATAAGCTGAAAACTAAATCAAAACCATTATAGCAGCGGAAATCCAAAATACAGCTTATTACAACTTAAAAATACTGTCTCTAAAGCAAAAAGGAAAGGTACACTATTAATGCCCAAAGTAGTGACCAGCTGCGACATAGGGAGAATATCTATATATCATACGTAGAAGCCTCCTGCTCGTCTCCGGATCAGCTACTCGTGCATACCACCTAACCTGTCTCTAGTCTGCTCATGTGAGCACCCAGAGTAATAAGAAGAGACATAAAACTCTGGGTCAGACAAAAGTCTGGTATGAGCGATAAGCAACTAAACAGAACAATAACAGGTATACTAAACCATACCTGAACCTGGACCTGCAACCAAAGAGTTAGCACTACATACTGTACAATACTCTAAGGTGCCTCAAAACAAGTGGTGTAAAAATACGGGGGTGGGGGTGTGCATGTCATAATGATAGCAAACAAATCAATCGTAGCAACCATCCTCACATCTCTCACTCAGTGCGTAAAGCATACGATGTCCACCACTGTCAATCACTAGACCCATTGAGGTAGTGACGGAGTTCGACTTGTACAACTACTGCTACTACCAAGCTTACCACATGGAATCATGACCAAACCTTTTCAATGATCCCACTTCATTGGTCTATAGCTACTTTTAGTCATACCTAGGTCACTACATACTGTGACCCTGAATCCGTTCACGTACTTCCTATACATAGTGATCCAAAGATACAGACATCGACAACTCCTTAGCACACGTCCCGCAGCAAAGCCCAATCATGAAGTGAACTCATTGGTTCCCAACTGGGTCCGGGATCCTGAGCTCTAACTTCCATTTGGACTACCTTTGCATCTCGGGTTTTGATCGAATTGGAGTTGGTCTTCAAAACAGTCGTCGCATAGAAGTGGTCCTGAATTCGATTCAGTTCGGATATATACGTATAACACGGTTCGGTTCGGTGCAATGCTCCATGGTGTATTCCTACGTGCGGTTCGGTTCGGTGATCCTTCCCCTTTAGACGTCGGTTCGGTTCGGATGTCACGCTCCAGTCGGTTCGGTTCGTCCCTCCTTCTCTAGCTTGCCTGCTCCGATCCGATCTCGTTCCCTGGCCTACTCCGATCCGGTCCTGCTCCATAGCTCCGATCCGATCCGCCTCGCTTGCCTCCTCCGATCCGATCTCGCTCCCTAGCCCACTCCGATTCGATCCTGCTCCATGGCTCCGATCCGATCCTCTGTCCAACTCCAACTCAAAGCAATGGCCTTCCTTCTTGCCAACCTTCTTTGTGTCAGATTCCAGTTCGGGTCGGATTCCTTGCCCAGCTCCCTATCCGATCCGAGCCCATACCCGATCCGATTCGAAACCCTACACAACTTTCTGCAACTTTTTCCAGCGACTGTTTATGCCATTCGACGGCGTTTTTGACCAAACTAACACTTCTAAACAATCATAAAGCATACCATACAGTCATAGCAACATATAGTATCGATCACAAACACCAAAACATAAAACATAGCAAGTGAAATAGATCAAACATACCCAAAAACCATATTTTTCCCTTAAGCATGTTCAAGCAAACTTAATGATAGGGTTAACAAAATTTAACCGAATTAGCCAATTTTTCTAACAGAGGTCTAAAATAATATTTTAGAATTTATAAATATTTTTCCAGATTTTGAACATGCATAAATTCGCTAATTTCCACTAATCACCCCTTAATCCCCCAAATTCCGGGATTTGCAAAATTAGTCGAAATTAACCCAAATTCATATCAGAGGAATAAAATGATGTTTTAGAATTTTAGGAATTTTTCTAGATTTTTCTGAGTTATAGTTTCGGTAATCTTCGCTAATTACCCTAATTAGCCATAATGAGTGTAAAACAAAGCAAATCACTCACCTTTGGCACAATTAAACTTTCAGAACTGAAACTCCTCTAATGTAGATCCAACCTCTATGTATTCCAGCAACTCTCTCTGATTTGGTGCTAATCCCCTTTGGTTTGATGTAGTTTTGCTTAATCTTTGATTAGAAAGTGATTAGAGGTGATTTGGAATGATTCTAGATGTTGGAGGCCATGACTAGGGTTGAAGAAAATAAGTGGCGGCTGAAAAAATGAAGTAAAAACCGAAATCCTAACCCTAGCAGCCCTTAATTACCACTAATCCCGAAATCCCCCAATGGGCCTAATTAATAACTACCCGGTTAAGCCCAATTAGCTGAAAATAACCCTTTAAACCTTAATTCAGCCATATCTCCCAAACGGTAACTCCGTTTGACTAATGTAACCACTCTACGGAAAGAGAAACCATCATTCGAATCCAATGGAAGTGGTTTCAGGTCAAAACTCGTTTCCAGTCAAAAGTTATGGCCAAAACAGTACCAACTAGGGGCAAAACGGTCATTTAAAAATCGACAAAAAGAACATGGGAAATGACCCCAATAGTCGTCTCCCAAAGTTACATGACCATACGACTTCATATGTGAAAGAAATAAATATTCTACGATCCCATGATGCGTAGAATACGGGTCGTTACATCTTTGTGCCTAACATTTAGGATATTAACCCAATGATGCTTCCCAATATTAACCCTGATCAGTACGTTAGTTTATGTGCTCCCATTACTAATAATAGATCAAGAGTGCCATGTTTTCCCTGAATATAAACTCTTGTGGAGGACCTGATGGCTTTAATGCCTTTTTTATCAACACTTGTTGAATGTTGTTAAGCATGAACTTTGTTGTGTTGTGCATCAATTGTTCAATAGGGAATGTAAAGAGTTCATCATTCCCCTTATTATCACAAAACCAATTGGCAATGTGATGGGGGCTACTCTTAGTTTTTATCCAGGGTCATGGTTGACATATTTCCCGATACGGGACTTATCCAACACGCCCCCCACACATGTAGCTCATCGCTATCACGTGGAGATCATAGGATGACGTATGTCGGACAAGCAAATCATCATTCCCATCGGATCCAACACGCCCCCCACACGTGTAGCATATCGCTTATCATGTGGAGACAATAGCGTGGGACAATCAAGTCAAACCGAATCCATGACTCCGATATCATATAAAGAGTTCATCATTCCCCTTATTATCACAAAACCAATTTGCAATGTAATGGGGCAACTCTTAGTTTATATCCAGGATCATGGTTGATATATTTCCCGATACATGACTTATCCAATAGGGAAAATTGTTGGGGTCTTTTAATAACACCATTATTGCATTGATACCTAAAATTAATGTAACACCCCACCTCCGCCAATGTCACTCTTGCAAGCGCACTAGCTTTGGAGGGGCGTTAAGCGAGGTAAACATGCATGCAGATATCACAAGACAGAACATATAAGTAAAAGCAGAGTAAATAAAGCAGCGGGTAAAAACTAACATTTCAAAACCATAGTCAAGTTACATCAAAGTACTTGGTCATTATTTTCCCACAAAACAAAGTCTAGAAACATAAACTGAAAACTGGGAAAAAAAACATAAAGTAACTATCCCCAAAGTAGAATAAAGCCATAGCATGCTCACGTCGAAACCGTACATGAGCTATCCAGAAAAGCAGCTAAAGATCCAAGCTAGGTGCTAGTGTTCCCACCCTGTAAACCTGGGGGGGGGGGGGGTGAATGAAAGAAAAGAGGCGAAAGAAAATGGGTCAATCAAAAGACTGGTAAGTCCTACCTACTATTAGTATAAAAACAAATAAAGTTAACTGGACATGTAAAACAGAGATGAAACATAGGATGATAACTGGCATGGTGAAAAGTTAACAAGATAGATCAAGTGTGGCACCGCATATACAAGGTTAAGTTTTGCACCAAGTGTACTAGTATTTCCAACCCATGTCAAGTACAAACAAGAAGTGACCCCTTGGCCCAATCTTGGCCCAATATCACGAGATGACCTAAATCAAGGTCCAACAACATGGTCTAGTCGATCGGCTCCCTAAAAGCCTAACTCGTCAAGTGTCGGTGTCATACGGCCCAATCACGAAGTGTAGTCAAACTGTGCTAGGTCCACCCTAGGGTGTATCAAGCCCTAGGGTGCCAACCACGGACACACATCAAGCACGCACAGTCTAAACCTACTGGTGTCCGTGTCTGCTTCTTTAACTCCGGACTAAGTGCACGACCATAGTCCGCCTGAACCTACACCGGCGCACCTACTCAGCCGTCGTTTTGGTCGCTTACATTGTCATCCCAGTAATCGTGCCCCACCCTAGCCTAGTCCCTAGGGTATCATGATACAACCAAGAGGGTTACTGGTGAAAAGGACCACGTAACTAGGGTTTCTAACGGATTAAGCGTGGTTAACCCTATCCAATCAAGTATCAAGTCGGTTAAGTGTACCCAAGGTTCATGACTTAACCCTATCAACCCATCGTGTTTAATTGGTTAAGTATTCAAGTGGTCCATGACTTAACCCTATCATGTGGCATTAATTAATTTAATGCACCCAACCTCTCACATTAGACCTTGTTGTGGTTACTAGTTAAGCCGGGCGGGTCCGGGTAGCTTTACACCACAACTTAGTCTAACCTCGGGTTTCAAGTGCGACATGACCAACTACTCACATTGGGTCCTATTGCTTGTAGCCACTAGTTAAGCCGGTCGGTTCCGGGTAGATTTATGCTACAAACTCAACCCAACCTCGAGTTGGCCATTCTCATGTTTTCTAGAAGTCATGTCCAAGTTCATGTTCATGTTCCAAGCATAATCACATGTCATATTTCGTGTCATTTTTCAAGTCATGATTTTATGTCATTTTAGTTTACCCATAACGTAACCCCATCGCATGTAAGTTCGCATAAACGCAAATAGATCTCAAAGAGGGAACTTTAGAAGAATGACATAATTAATAAGGTTTGGCCACAAGTTAAACATGGTGGCATATGAGGCAAATGTGTTCTTAAACTTGCATATTACATTATAAGCCTCAAAACATGCATGATATCAAAATTTAGCAAAATAGGTGAAACATGGTCATAAATGACATAGGATGATAGCTAGTGATTCGCATATAACATCATATGCAAGATAACATAAGGGTTATGAGAGTTTCTATGTTGCTTTATGCAACATTTCAAATCAAAGCTCATAGCTTTCTATGCACAAAGTCAAGGTGATAGCTTTACAAACATGCATAGAATAAATCTATGCATAACATGATAAAATCAAAGCACAAATCATACTTAGGCCCAAACTCAAACTTGCAACATGTCATATTTAACTTCATAGTTAGAATCTAAGAGTAGAATAGGGCTTACAATGCTATGAAGACCTATAAAATAAAATAAGATTGAGACGAAGCCACTAGCAACTCTAAAACCGCCCAAATAATAAGCTCCAATGAAAAACCCTTGAGAAATAAGAAGAAGATCCTTGCTTTGATGAAGAAAGATTGAACTTTGGCCTTGAATCAAACTTAGAAACTCTCAAACAAGCTTAGAAACTCTCATATGAATGAAGATGGAGACTATGACAAGAGGGTGGAGGCAATGATTAAACATTTTGGCATAATCTAGTTGTAGGATTGATTTATGATGGTTTAGGCTAGGTATTAGGGTCCTTTTATAGAAGTTTAGGTTAGTTTAGGCCATAGGATTAACCCTAATTCAGATCTGAGCCTTTAAAATCCATCACAAGCCTCCAAACATGTCTTGAGGAACAAGTCAGGTGCACCCAGGCCAAACTGGCCGACCACCCAAGTCGACAGGGGTGTCGACTGGGCAGTCGACACCACCTGGGGTGTGTCGACTCCCAAGTCGACTCCCCAGTCGACTTGGGGGTGGCGGGAATTTTTCCCGCCTATTTTGCTTGGCTGAATTTGAATTCTGAATTCAAATTTGAACTGTTTTTGAACTTGAAATTTTCTGAAAACTTTGACGGGCCATAACTTGGTCATACGGACTCCGATTTTCAAAAACTCGGACTCTATTTCGCGTATTTTTCCGAGACGAACGCAATGGAACAGCCCGTTTCCCTTGATTCAGATTTTATCATTTAATTCTGCCTTGGTTTATGTTATAACATGTTATTTAAAAATACGGGTTGTTACATTCTCCCCTCCTTAAAGGATTTTGTCCCCGAAATCTTCAAGTTAGGAAGAACATATCCTACCATCCATCATCCATCTACTCAAAACATCATCCACGTGCAGTCATTGTCCTTAAAAGATTCTAAATGTTGTATGTTCATATGCGAAAGGTATGTGTATATGTACTTATCTAATACGAAAATCAGGCGGTTACTGATTCAGTAAACCTCCTTAATGCAAAGTATGTTAGTGAAATGAGTCCATATGTATGCAAATTCCTAGCATGATTTATAATATCTACATGAGTGCACATAACGTTCATCCATATGCAACATCCACGTGATAGAATAACAAGTTTCATCTATGAATAAGTATAAGCACTCATGCATATGCAATATGAAAGTGTGTGAGCCGATCTTAGTGCCTAATGTGTATCATGCATCCATGAGTATCCACTTGCAAACACTTGCAACCACTTGCAAACATCAAGCATAACATGTTTCAAATACATGTTTCATCCAAAGGGTTTCTACCTAAGGTTCTCATGACAAGGTTAACGAGATAACAAGATAAACATGGATAGCAAAAGAAAGATATGCTAAATAGAAAAAGAGATTGAGAATGTACCCTCAAAAAGAAATGGATAAAGCCCACGCATCTTCTCCTCGGTTTCCCAAGTTGCATCCTCTTCGGCCTCACTCCACTGAACCTTCCGCAATTTGACTTCTCGATTTCTTAGCTTCTTGATCTTCGTTCCCAAGATATGAATCAGTGCCCTCCTCAAGGTTGCCTCTTTCTCTATCTCCACATCTTCAAGAATGCTAGGTTCAACCACCTCAGCGGACTCATGTAGGCACTTTCGGAGATGCGAGACATGAAAGACATTATGCACTCCGGCCAGCTTCTCGGGCAATTCCACCTTATAAGCCATCTTCCCAATTCTCTCTATGATAGGGAAGGGTCCTACGAACCTTGGTGCCAGCTTCCCAACTGCTCCAAAACGAACCACATTACGCAAAGGAGAAACCTTCACGAAAACCATATCTCCAACTTCGAATTCCAAATCTGTCCTTCGCTTGTCAGCATAGGATTTCTGCCTGTCTTGGGCCGTTTTCATCCGTCTTCTCACCAATTCAACTTTCTCGGAGGTGTCCCGTATCATATCGGGCCCAAGCATAAGTCTATCCGTTGTCTCCCACCAACAAGATGGTGACCTACACGGCCTCCCATATAAAGCTTCAAATGGTGCCATCCCTATGCTAGCTTGATAGCTATTATTATAAGCAAACTCTACAAGATGAAGGTGGTCTTCCCAAGTACCACCAAAGTCAAGCACACAAAGCCTCAAAAGATCTTCTAACACTCTATTCACCCTTTCGGTTTGGCCATCCGTCTGGGGGTGATAGGCTGTACTTAGATTCAATCGCGTACCCATCGCTTCTTGCAAACTATTCCAGAACTGGCTAGTGAAGATTGGGTCACGATCGCTAACTATGCTAGAAGGAACTCCATGCAATCGCACTATCTCTTGAAAATAAACAGATGCTAGCCATGATGCGGTCCTCTTGCTCTTCACTGGAATGAAATGAGCACTCTTCGTAAGTCTGTCAACTATGACCCATATGCTCGTATTCCCTTTCCTTGACCTAGGCAATCCATCCACAAAATCCATAGAGATACTTTCCCACTTCCATTGCGGGACCTCCAATGGATGTAATAGCCCACCGGGTTTCTTCGACTCGGCTTTCACTTGTTGGCACACCATGCACTTTGAAACATACTCTGCCACATCCTTCTTCATTCCAGCCCAAAAGAAAATGCGCTTCATATCCCTATACATCTTATCTCCTCCAGGATGTATAGTCATCTTCGAGTGATGCGCTTCTTCGAGAACTTTATGCACCAAGTCTCCCACTTGTGGAACGCATAGCCTTCCATCACGCCTTAGCCAACCCTTGTCATCAATAGTATATCTAGCAAGGTGACTAGACGTCTCACCACGAATCAATTTGTCCATGACCTCGACTATCTGCAGGTCTTCCTTCAGCGAAGTCCCTACTTGATCAAGAAGTGTAGATCTAAGCTCAAGAGATGCTAACGAACCCGTCATCGACTTAATAGCCGTTGTGAAATCAAAGGTTGCCAAGAACTCTAGGCTCTTCATCTCCACAAACAAGGGACTCAAAGTCAACCTTCTTCTGCTTAGTGCATCTGCCACAACATTACCCTTGCCAGGGGTATAAGCTATCTCGAAGTCATATGATGCCAAGAATTCCATCCACCTTTCCTGACTTAGATTCAGATCTTTCTGCGAGAAGAGGTACTTGAGCGACTTGTGATCAGTATATAACTCAAACCTTTCGCCTAGAAGATAGTGGCGCCAGGATTTGAGTGCAAAGACGATCGCCGCCAACTCCAAATCATGAGTGGGATAGTTCTTCTCATGAACTTTAAGTTGCCTACCCCCATAACATATCACTCTTCCTTCTTGCATCAGAACAGCACCTAACCCCGTGCCACATGCATCGGTGTATACGGTAAACATCTTACCGCCATCGGGTAATGCCAAAACTGGAGCTGTAGTAAGGGCCCTCTTGAGCCTTTGAAAAGCAAGCTCACACTCTAAGTCCCATGCAAAAACTAAGTTCTTCTTCGTCAACTTAGTAAGAGGGGCTGAAATCTTAGCGAAGTCCCTGATGAACTTCCTATAGTAGCCCGCCAGACTGAGAAAGCTTCTTACTTCGGTTGCATTCCTAGGAGTCTTCCAGTCTTGAACTGCAACCACTTTCGCGGGATCCACCGCTATGCCTTGCTTAGAAACTATATGTCCAAGAAACCGATCTTCCCTTCTCCAAAAATGGCATTTGGAGTACTTGGCTTTCAACTGATGAGCTCTAAGCGTATCCATCACTTCCTTGAGATGTCTAGCATGTTCTTCCTCATCCTTTGAGAAGATCAGAATATCATCCACGAAGACAACAACAAACTTGTTAAGGAACTCCCTGAACACCCTACTCATCAAATCTACAAAGTAGGCGGGTGCATTAGTCAAACCGAATGGCATGACAAGCCATTCAAAGAATCCATCTGGAGTCCTAAACGCAGTCTTATCAATATTATCCTCAGCCACTCTAAGCTGAGGGAATCCGATGGCTAGATCGAGCTGAGAGAAAACAGAAGCACCAACAAGCTGGTCAAAGAGGTCATCAATCCTCGATAACGGGTGCCTATTCTTCTTTGTCAGCTTGTTCAACTCTCGATAATCAACACATAGACGAAGCGAACCATCCGCCTTAGTAGCGAACACCACAGGAGCACCCCATTCAGAAATGCTTCGCCTAATAAAATTCTTCTCAAGTAACTCCTTGATTTGCTTACTGAGCTCTCTTCTTTCTCGCGGGGCCATGTGCCTAACGAGCAATGAAAATGGCTTGGCATTATCAACAAGATAAACGCGGAAATCTATCTCTCGTTTAGGGGGTAACCCCTTGACCTCTTCAAAGACATCAGGATATTCTCGGACCACCCTTACAGATTACAGATCATCGATGGACGAGTCAAGAGATTCAAGATAACATAACATGACGGGATCCAGCGGGTTGCAAGAAATCTCTAGGGTATTACCGAGGCGAGTCATGAGCCTCACCACCTTATGCTCACAATCGAGAATGGCTCCATAACTGGACAACCAATCCATGCCCAAAATCAACCCATATCCCGTGAACCCGAGAACATAAGCATTACACGTGAATTCTACGGTCAAGATAGAAATCCTCAAATCCATACAAATCATAGATAAATGGGCGGAACCCCCAATTGGATTTGAAACACTAACGGGATCCTCAACTAGACTAGTACTTAGGTGCAAACTTTCAACAATGTCAGAAGAAATAAAAGTATGCGATGCGCCAGAATCAAATAAAGTGCGAACAGGAAAATCAGAAATGTAAACAAGGCTTTCTACAGAAATACTACCTCGGTCCTGAACTGGAACAATGTTGAGAGCATGCACTTGCCCTCCAAAAGGTCCTGCACGCTGAGTCTGCCTTGCCCTTATCCTTGCTTCTTGGGGCAATCTTTGCTAAAGTGTCCAGTCTCTCCACAATGGAAGCATTCGCCCAACTTCCTCTTCTTCTTCCTACAATCTTTGGCTATGTGCCCAACAATCCCACAGAAGTTGCACTTTCTTGGGTCCTTTGCCTTGTTGTTGTTGGCCTTATTACCCTTGTTGTTCTTGTTGTTCTTGTTGTTCTGATTGCTCTGATTTCCTCCCCAGTTGGAGTCTGTCTTCTTGGTTTGAGTCTCATTAGGCTTGACTTCTTTCTTGCCATTCTTATCGTCTCCTTGAAGCAATGCCATGTCCACTAGGCTTTCAAAAGTGGCCCCCATGGGTATATGAGACATGGCTAAACCTTGTAATGGCTCATTCAACACTCGTGCAAAGCGTAAAGCCTTCTTCTGGGGAGTATTAACCATGTCCAAACTGAATCGAGCAAGCTGGTTAAACTTATTCACATACTCCCTCACTGTCATGTCCCCTTGCTTCAAAGATATAAACTTCTCCAATTGCAGATTCGCCTCAGCAGATGATAGAAACTTAAGCCCAAACCTCGTCCTAAAGTCAGCCCAAGTCTCTATAGGCCTAGTAGCGTTGGTGACCTCCCACCAATAAGCAGCTTCCTCTTTCAATAGCCATACTGCCAACAGAACTTTTCTACGGTCTTCCACATCAAAGATGGCGAAGAGAACTTCAGTTTCTTTCAACCAATTTCGCGCCTCAACAAAAGTCTCCGTCCCAATAAAATTCTTGCCACCCATCGCCTTAAAGTCTTTGCAAACCTTGGCAAAATCTGCTTGTGGATGCTGAGGAGGAGGAGGAGGAACCTCATTTACGGTGGGAGTGTTTGCTGGGCCCACATCGTTGGCCCTAGCTTCCAAGTACCTCCGGAACCATCCGGGAATGGTTACTCCCTTGGGAAGGTTAAGATCGGCCATGCTGAAAAAAAGGGAAAAGATAGATTTAGAACGAGGAAACAAAGGATAGTGCTAATGGCTTTTAGGGAATAGCCTTTTAAAATAAACTAGACTTTTCTTGGAAAATACTTAATTGGTTTTGAAAATAGTTTTCCAAAAGAATTTTTAAAACTTTTGTCCAGTCTAGTAAAACCTTATGCTCTGATACCAAATGTAACACCCCACCTCCGCCAATGTCACTCTTGCAAGCGCACTAGCTTTGGAGGGGCGTTAAACAAGGTAAACATGCATGCAGATATGACAAGATAGAACATATAAGTAAAAGCAGAGTAAATAAAGCAGCGGGTAAAAACTAACATTTCAAAACCATAGTCAAGTTACATCAAAGTACTTGGTCATTATTTTCCCATAAAACAAAGTCTAGAAACATAAACTGAAAACTGGGAAAAAAAACATAAAGTAACTATCCCCAAAGTAGAATAAAGCCATAGCATGCTCAAGTCCAAACCGTACATGAGCTATCCAGAAAAGCAGCTAAAGATCCAAGCTAGGTGCTAGTGTTCCCACCCTGTAAACCTGGGGGGGGGGGGACGAAAGAAAAGAGGCGAAAGAAAATGGGTCAGTCAAAAGACTGGTAAGTCCTACCTACTATTAGTATAAAAACTAATAAAGTTAACTGGACATGTAAAACAGAGATGAAACATAGGATGATAACTGGCATGGCATGAAAAGTTAACAAGATAGATCAAGTGTGGCACCACATATACAAGGTTAAGTTTTGCACCAAGTGTGCTAGTATTTCCAACCCATGTCAAGTACAAACAAGAAGTGACCCCTTGGCCCAATCTTGGCCCAATATCACGAGATGACGTAAATCAAGGTCCAACAACATGGTCTAGTCGATTGGCTCCCTAAAAGCCTAACTCGTCAAGTGTCGGTGTCATACGGCCCAATCACGAAGTGTAGTCATACTGTGCTAGGTCCACCCTAGGGTGAATCAAGCCCTAGGGTGCCAACCACGGACACACATCAAGCACGCACAGTCTAAACCTACTGGTGCCCGTGTCTGCTTCTTCAACTCCGGACTATGTGCGCGACCATAGTCCGCGTGAACCTACACCGGCGCACCTACTCAGCCGTCGTTTTGGTCGCTTACATGTCAGCCCTGTAATCGTGCCCCACCCTAGCCTAGTCCCAAGGGTATCATGATACAACCAAGAGGGTTACTGGTGAAAAGGAACACATAACTAGGGTTTCTAACGGGTTAAGCGTGGTTAACCCTATCCAATCAAGTATCAAGTCGGTTAAGTGTACCCAAGGTTCATGACTTAACCCTATCAACCCATCGTGTTTAATTGGTTAAGTATTCAAGTGGTCCATTACTTAACCCTATCATGTGGCATTAATTAATTTAATGCACCCAACCTCTCACATTAGACCTTGTTGTGGTTACTAGTTAAGCCGGGCGGGTCCGGGTAGCTTTACACCACAACTTAGTCTAACCTCGGGTTTCAAGTGCGACATGACCAACTACTCACATTGGGTCCTATTGCTTGTAGCAACTAGTTAAGCCGGTCGGTTCTGGGTAAATTTATGCTACAAACTCAACCCAACCTCGAGTTGGCCATTCTCATGTTTTCTAGAAGTCATGTCCAAGTTCATGTTCATGTTCCAAGCATAATCACATGTCATATTTCGTGTCATTTTTCAAGTCATGATTTTATGTCATTTTAGTTTACCCATAACGTAACCCCATCGCATGTAAGTTCGCATAAACGCAAATAGATCTCAAAGAGGGAACTTTAGAAGAATGACATAATTAATAAGGTTTGGCCACAAGTTAAACATGGTGGCATATGAGGCAAATGTGTTCATAAACTTGCATATTACATTATAAGCCTCAAAACATGCATGATATCAAACTTTAGCAAAATAGGTGAAACATGGTCATAAATGACATAGGATGATAGCTAGTGATTCGCATATAACATCATATGCAAGATAACATAAGGGTTATGAGAGTTTCTATGTTGCTTTATGCAACATTTCAAATCAAAGCTCATAGCTTTCTATGCACAAAGTCAAGGTGGTAGGTTTACAAACATGCATAGAATAAATCTATGCATAACATGATAGAATCAAAGCACAAATCATACTTAGGCCCAAACTCAAACTTGCAACATGTCATATTTAACTTCATAGTTAGAATCTAAGAGTAGAATAGGGCTTACAATGCTCTGAAGACCTATAAAATAAAATAAGATTGAGACGAAGCCACTAGCAACTCTAAAAACCCCCAAATAATAAGCTCCAATGAAAAACCCATGAGAAATAAGAAGATTCTTGCTTTGATGAAGAAAGATTGAACTTTGGCCTTGAATCAAACTTAGAAACTCTCAAACAAGCTTAGAAACTCTCATATGAATGAAGATGGAGACTATGACAAGAGGGTGGAGGCCATGATTAAACATTTTGGCATAATCTAGTTGTAGGATTGATTTATGATGGTTTAGGCTAGGTATTAGGGTCCTTTTATAGAAGTTTAGGTTAGTTTAGGCCATAGGATTAACCCTAATTCAGATCTGAGCCTTTAAAATCCGTCACAAGCCTCCAAACATGTCTTGAGGAACAAGTCAGGTGCACCCAGGCCAAACTGGCCGACCACCCAAGTCGACACCACCTGGGGTGTGTCGACTCCCAAGTCGACTCCCCAGTCGACTTGGGGGTGGCGGGAATTTTTCCCGCCTGTTCTGCTTGGCTGAATTTGAATTCTGAATTCAAATTTGAACTGTTTTTGAACTTGAAATTTTCTGAAAACTTTGACGGGCCATAACTTGGTCATACGGACTCCGATTTTCGAAAACTCAGACTCTATTTCGCGTATTTTTCCGAGACGAACGCAATGGCACAGCCCGTTTTCCTTGATTCAGATTTAATCATTTAATTCTGCCTTGGTTTATGTTATAACATGTTATTTAAAAATACGGGTTGTTACAATTAATAATGCTAGCTTTGTTTCAGCATTTAGATCCATTTCACGTTGCAACACTATTTATGAATGCATTACCAAGATTCTGGCCAACAGATTGAAATCTGTTTTGTCCTCTATCATTTCCACTAAGCAAATGTGCTTTTCTATCTGGTAGAAAATATTCTGGATAATGTGTTATTGGCTCATGAACTTCTGAAAAGCTACAAAACTAAGAATATTTCTCCATGTATTATGCTTATTAAGCTAGATACTAGAAAAGCATTAGACTCAATTCAATGGTCTGTTATTACTAGAATTATGAGTTACATGGGTTTTCCTCCCTATTTTAATGCTTGGGTTTACTCTTCTATTAGCACATTGCACTTTTCAATAAATGTTAATGGCTCTCCTGCTGGTCACTTTAAGAGTAGACAAGGTAGTAGACAGGGTGAACCAATTTCTGCATATTTTTTTATTCTAGTTATGGAGTTACATATCGAATGATTGATGATCTTGTTGACTCTAATCTTTTTAAAGTGCATCCCAAATGTAAAGATCCCTGAGTCAGCACACTCATGGTTGCAGATGATCTAATCTTCTTCTGCAAGCCTGACACCAACACTCTTGCTAATATTATGAACACGTTGGATAAATTCTATAGGATGACTGGCTTGAAAATTAAAGTGGATAAATCTGATTTTTTGGCTGTGAGTATTAGTAAGGCACATATTGCTCTGATTCATACTCAAACTGGGTTAAGGCACAATGATGCTACAATCTCATATCTAGGCAAGTTGGAGAAGAGATAATAGCCCTAAAGAGAACATCTGCTTATGGAAAGTGAAAAACAAAGCTATTCTAACTAAAGATAGATTAGTTGAGCGTGGCATAACTGTTGTAGAGCATTTTGATTTCTGTTGCATCGAAGCTGAATCAGCAAGCCATCTTTTCTTTGAATCTGGAGTGATCAAACAGTACTGGAGAGATTCTTTGATGGCCATTGGCAATATGAATGTTCAGCAAACCGGTCACATGGAATGGGAGGAAATCAGACGTAAAATAAAAGGTAGGAGCGGTAAGGCAAGGATTTACACTTGTGTATTAAAGAAGTTCGTATACGCAGTTTGGAAAGAAATAAATATGAAGGTGTTTGATCCGCAAAGAGTAATGAATCATTCCCAATTCAAAATGCATTTATGGCATGAACCGAGAGAAGGACAGAAATTCTTGCAATTCACATATGATTCTGGTATTTTTGGAAGCTAACGTTGCTGCTGGTGAAGTGAAGCTAGTGCAACTTGCGTTGGTTTTTTTTTTTTTTTTTTTTTTTGTGGTCTTCTTGTTAGCACAATAATATGTCATGTACTCCCTGTATTCTGTTTCTGTTTTGCTCTTTCCTTGTGTCTATGTAATCGTCTTCGGTATATTAATAAAAGTAGTAGGAATCCACTCAACTCCGTCGGCTATGCCAAACAATAAAAATTAAAAACTGAAATAACTATTGATACAGCTTGTGTCAAGTTATGAAGGGAAGAAATGAGAGGTTATTAAAGAGAAAAAAGAGAAGATAGTTTTATTTATTAAGAATATAGAATATAATACAAATGAGCACTTTATTTATAGACTCTATATCGTAAAAATTGCAATAATGTTGTTTGATATTTAGTATATTCAACCTTAATTAATTTATGTATAATGTAACACATGTCCATGTTTTCCTGCACATATAATGCAATTGTATCAAAAATTTGTTCTACTCACGCGCCCTTTTTGCTAAGTACGATTTATAATTAAATTCTTTATCTAGCTTGTTTTTCTTTTTCCATACTATGTACTTTCATTTGCCAAAATAGATAAAGAATTTGTTTAGCTTCTAATGAATTAGCTTATGAAAGATTGGAGAGAAGAATTGTGCGAGGATTATAATATGAGAGGTACGTCAATACTCTGTTTTTACCTTTATAGTTTACATAGTCGCTTTAGTTCAGTGGTCTTTGTTTATGTTGATTAGAGGGTAAAAAACAAAAAAAATAAAAATAAAATAATTAAAATAAAAGTTTCTACCATTACAGCATAGCCCGACGCGGGTCGCATGGTAAAAAAATAGTCTTAGATTAGGAGCTTGTAGAAAAAACACAAGTGTATTCAATAGTCAATTCTTCGTTGTTGAGTTAGTCTCTTAGTCCTTCCCCACTAATCCTGCCCAATTCAACGTGTCGTCCCAGATTCGTGGATTGTTAATGTTAAGATGTGAAAGCAGTCATTCCCAACGACCAGACTCTGTAGTTCAGCAACAATAAAGCGGAAGGAATATTCAAAATGAATCAAATTTCTCTACTTAGAACCTTCCTTCCAACAACCAAAAGAAAAAGCTTACAAGTAAAAGGTTTAAAAGTATGACTTAGATACCGAAGGTTCCTCTTATTTGGCAATAATCCCATGCATGATGTTCATAAAATAAAACAGATGATGACTTATAGTTGACTATAGCACTTGCGTTAGGTATTTGCCTATCTCGTGTCAGCAAAGGCTAGTAAGTTAAGCCCCATCGCACCTAACTATGACCACTCCAACATTGCTCAATTATATAAGCAGAACAAAACCCAAACTTTACTCAACTAAAAGTAAATCAAACACAATGTTTTCGTCACTTCTCATTGTATTCTCCATCTTGATCACAACCAGCCACTGCATAAATGAAACGGAAACGAACCTCCACTTCTACTTCCATGACATTGTCGCCGGGTCAAACCCGACAGCAATAAGGATTGCACAAGCATCAAACACAAGCATATCAAACTCCTTTTTTGGTGCTCTAAGCATGATAGACGACCCGTTGACAGAAACACCGGACCCAAAGTCAAAGCTTATCGGGCGTGCTCAAGGGATGTACGCTTCGGCTTCGCAGGAGGAAGCGGGTCTGATGATGGTGATGAACTTTCATTTCGTCCAAGGGGTGTACAATGGAAGCACGCTTGCTGTACTGGGAAGGAATGCAGTTATGAGTGGCATAAGGGAGATGCCTATAATTGGAGGGAGCAAGATGTTCAGGTTTGCAAGAGGGTATGCACAGGCAAAGACGTATCAACTGGACATGAGTACTGGAAATGCTATTGTTGAGTATAATGTTAGGGTTTTGCATGAGGATGTGAAGTTGGCTGATACGAATTCAAATTCAAATTCAAACTTTGATGACCCAAAATCAGCTGGATCCGGAGCTAGTAATTTGCATTTTGGAGGGTATTTTGTGTTGGTGTCTTTGTGTTTTCTGTGGTTTACAGTTGCTTGATTTTATATTGTTGCTCTTTTGTTTCACATTTTTGGTATGTAATAGATTACACAGCGATATTACTATTTATTTTTAAGCAGAAATTAGGAGTTGAACATCTGGTTTTAACACTGTGTTTTCTTTTTCTTCATCTATGTCCGGTGTTTATCAATATTTGCACGACATTGAAAAACGACTATTTTGTTAAACCCGTCTCCTCCAAATTCGACCGCTGTAGCACTTCTCATAGAAAATACAGCGTGCAACTATGACAGAGGCTTGATTTGCCTGGAATTCAAACGTCAGTTTCTTGAATCCCTCAAGCATTACATCACAAACAGGTTTCTTCATTAGCAATAGAGCAGGTGGAATGTCTTCCTCACAACTATAGCTACTCCTTTTCATTATGTCCTTACGTGTAATAATATACCAGAAGTATCACACCGAATCCTCCTTCCCTATATTTTGTGTATCCACGTCCATTATATCAGTCCAAATTTCGTTTCTTATCTAATTACGTGTATTTGATAAGTAAATGAATGTGATCTACATGCACATGGAAACATGAAAAATTAGAACATAAAGTTAACAAAGCTGAAGATTCAGATGGGAAGCAGTAACTATAGTTGGAAGAATTATAAAACTTGTCATTTTATTCAATAAGAAATTGCTTATTTTTTTGATTGATACTGGATAGAACAGAAAAACCTGTTATATATACTAGTAAA
Source organism: Allium sativum (assembly GCA_030737875.1). Classification (NCBI taxonomy): domain Eukaryota; kingdom Viridiplantae; phylum Streptophyta; class Magnoliopsida; order Asparagales; family Amaryllidaceae; genus Allium; species Allium sativum. Next base: position 287,579,351 of record CM060915.1, read on the forward strand.
TGTAACGGTAAAATACATTATTCTGGGTAAGTGAAATATGGCTGTGTCATTGTGACGTGGCACAGCAGGATAAACATAGCCATAATTAAATGTTTTGCTGACTCGTCATTGTGACGTGGCACAGCCGGATAAACATAGCTATAATTAAATGTTTTGTTGACTCGTCGTCTATTCCAGAATTCACCATATACTTTCCTTTTATTTCCCCCCTTCAAATCCAGGGTTGGCCATGTCGAACCATAGTTTGTTTCTGATCTTTTCTCCATTCACTTCGTACTTGACTTAAGTGTGCTGGATCTGAACTGTGAGCCTCAATTGAGTCTTCCTCTCTTGTCATTCGAGCTGTAGCTTTAATATTTGGCTTCGAGCTGTCGATTTGAAGTTCTGGTTGCTGGTTAGCTACACTCGACGTTGATTTTGTGTCGATTGGCCTGATGTTCAGGGCGTCGCGTAGTATAGTAAAGTTTTTAGCTGAGAGAGCCTTGGTAAGTATGTCGGCTTTTTGATGGTAAGACGGTATGTAATTTACTTGTAGCTTTCCCTCCTTTACTTGCTCTCGAACGAAGTGAATGTCGATTTCTATGTGTTTAGTTCGTGCGTGCTGAATAGGATTAGCTGTCATGTATATCGAGCTTTGATTATCACACCATATTGTTGCTTTTTGATTGTTTAATAGATTTAGCTCCTTTAATATTGATTGCAACCATATTATTTCTGATATAGCGCTGGCAATGCTTCTGTACTTTGCTTCCGCACTTGATTTTGAAATTGTTGGTTGCTTTTTCGATGTCCATGATATTAGATTGTCCCCTATATAGATACAGTACCCTGTTACTGATCTTCTGTCATCGGGATCTGCTGCCCAGTCTGAGTCAGTGAATCCTGTGATATTTAAGTCTTTTCCTCCTTTTATTGTTAAGCCATACTGTATAGTCCCCTTTAAATATCTCAGTATTCGCTTTACTGCTTTCCAGTGTTCGTCCCTTGGATCCTGCAAAAATTGTGAAACTTTGTTAACACTGAATGAAATGTCTGGTCGTGTTATGGTTGCATATTGCAATGCTCCCACAACACTTCTGTACTGCTTTATATTATTTATAGATTCTCCCCTGTTTTTAGAGAGATGCTGACTAGATATCATGGGTGTTGGTTGAGGTTTTGCTTCATGCATATCAGTCTTTATCAGGAGTTCAGTTATGTACTTCTTTTGGCTGATAACCATTTCTGTTTTTGATCTTCTTTGGGCTTCTATTCCTAGAAAATATGATAGACTACCGAGATCTTTTATTGAAAATTGCATTTAGATACTGAGTCAGTTGCTTTAGCTCACCTTCATTGTTCCCTGTTACTATTAAGTCGTCAACATATATTATTACATATGTTGTATAGTAATTATTTGATTTGAGGAATAATGACGTGTCAGATTTAGGTGGCCGATATCCCTGTGTCACTAGAGTTGATTTTAATTTGTCGAACCATCCTTTAGGAGCCTGTTTTAGACCATAAATTGCTTTCTTCTGTTTGCATACATAATTTGGATTCTGTATGTAGCCCTCTGGTTGTTGCATGTAGATTTCCTCTTGTAACACTCCATTGAGAAATGCATTGTTGACATCTAAGTGCTTTATATTCCATTGTTTGGTGAGAGCAATAGCGAGAATTAGTCTTATGGTAGCTGGTTTGACTACAGGTGAAAATGTTTCATTGTAGTCAAATCCATATTCTTGTGTATATCCTTTAGCTACCAACCTTGCTTTGTATCTTTGAACAGATCCATCTGGATTTCTTTTTGTTCTATATGTCCATCTGCATCCAATTGAATTTTTGTTGGTTGGTAGTTGAACAAGTTCCCATGTTTGATTATTCACCAGAGCTTTATACTCTTCGTCCATAGCTTCTCTCCTGTTTTTATATTGTGCAGCTTGCTGGTATGTAACTAGTTCATCTGAGTTGATAGTCGCTACGAGCAATTTTGGTTTAAAAATACCACTTTTAGCCCTGGTTATCATCGGGTGCCCAATATTTGTTGATGATTTTGTCTCTGATTGGCTTTCTTGATTGACTGTGGTTGCTGGTATATTGTTGTTGGTTGTACTTCTGATGTCGCTTTCTGTAACGACCCGCATTCTACGTATCATAGGATCGTAGAATATTTATTTCCTTCACATACGAAGTCGTATGGTCATGTAACTTTGGGAGACGACTATTGGGGTCATTTCCCATATTCATGATTTTTTACGATTTTTAAATGACCATTTTACCCCTAGTTGGCACTGTTTTGGCCATAACTTTTGACTGAAAAGGAATTTTTACCTGAAACCACTTCCATTGGCTCCGGATGATGGTTTACAATTCCGTAGAGTGGTCACATTAGTCAAAAGGACTCACCGTTTGGGAGATACGGCTGGAACAAGTTTCAGATGGTGAAAAACAGCTTAATTGGGCTTAACCGGGTGATTAACAGCTAGGCCCAATGGGGGATTTCGGGATTAGGGTAAGGAGGAGGCTGAAATCAGTTAGAGAACGATCTTATCCTCATTTCCCAGCCGCCACTTTCATTCTTGAACCCTAACAATGGCTGCCAACATCTAGAAACATCCCCAAATCACTTTCTAATCAAGTTTTGGCTTAATCTACATCAAATTAAGGAGAGGAAACACGAAAGCAAGGTTGGAGCTGCTGTTAGATATCAGTATTCACCCAAATCAGCGAGGTTTCAGTTCTGAGAATTTCATTTGTGGCCAAGGTGAGTGATTTGCATAGTTTTTGCACTAATTACGGTAATTAAGGGTAATTAGTGAAGGTTAGCGAATTTATACACTAATAAATTCTGGAAAAATATCTAAAAATTCGAAAATAATATTTTATGCCTCTGGTAGAAATTTGGTTTAATTTGATTAAGTTTTGTTAACCCTATGATTAGTTTTGTTTAAACATGCTTAAAGGAAAATATGGGGTCTTGGGTATATTTGATCCATTTTGACACGTAAATTCATTGTTTTGGGTGTTTGTGGTTAGTTTGCTATGTTGCTATGACTGTTTGAAATGATTTGTGGTTGATTAGAATAGTTAGATTGGTCGAAAACGTCGTCGAATGGCGTAAACAAGTTGTTGGAAAAGTTGCAGAAAGTTGTGCAGGGTTTCGGATCGGATCGGGTATGGGCTCGGATCGGATAGGAGAGCTGGGCAAGGAATCCGACCCGAACTGGAACCTGGCACAAAAGAAATTTGGCAAGAAGGAAGGCCACTGCTTAAAGTTGGAGTTGGATGGAGGATCGGATCGGAGCTATGGAGCAGGATCGGATCGGAGTAGGCTAGAGAGCGGATCGGATCGGAGTAGGCTAGGGAGCGGATCGGATCGGAGCAAGCAAGCGAGTGGGATCAGATCGGGTAAATGGAGAAGAACAGGATCAGATCTGGGAACTTAGAAGGGAGCAACCACCGAACCAAGCAGAGGATAGGCACTACACTTCCGAACGGAACCGAGAAGAGATGGAGCACTGATCCAGGCATGGGCTAGGACCACCGAACCGAATCGAGCAGGAAAGTTACACTGAACCGAACCGAGCTAGACGAGGAGCACCGAACCGAACCGTGCGTGGGCTATTACTACTACGCGATGACTTTTCTGAAGACCAACTCCAATTCGATCAAAACCCGAGATGCAAAGGAAGTCCAAATGAGGAGCTTTGACTCAGGATCCAGCTAGGAACCAATGAGTGAGCTTCATGATTGGGCTTTGCTGCGGGACGTGTGCCAAGGGGCTATCGATGTCTATGACTTTGGATCACTATGTATGGGAGGTACGTGAACGGATTCAGGGCCACAGTGGCCTAGGTACGACTAAAGGGCTATAGACCAATGAAGTGGGGTCATTTGTAAAGGTTTGGTCATGACTCCATGTGGTAAGCTTGGTAGTAGCAGTAGTTGTACAAGTCGAACTCCGTCACTACTTTGATGGGTCTAGTGATTGACAGTGGTGGACATCGTATGCTTTACGCACTGAGTGAGAGATGTGAGGATGGTTGCTATGGTTGATTTGTTTGCCATCATTACGACATGCACACCCCACCTCCGTATTTTTTACACTATCTATTATGGCACCCTAGAGTATTGTACGGTATGTGGTACTAACTCTTTGGTTGCAGGTCCAGGTTCAGGTATGGTTTAATATACCTGTTATTGTTCTGTTTAGATGCTTATCGCTCATACCAGGCTTTATGTCTGACCCAGAGTTTTATGTCTCCTCTTATTACTCTGGGTGCTCACACGAGCAGACTAGAGACAGGTTAGCTGGTGATGCACGGGTAGATGATCCGGAGACGAGCAGGAGGCTTCCACGTAATATATATATAGTATTCTCCCTGTGTTGTTGAAGATCACTGCTTGGGCATTGGTGGTGCATCTTCTACTTTAGCTTTCTTTTGTTTAGAGACAGTAAATTTGGAAAGTTGTAATAAGCTGTATTTGGATTTCCGCTGCTCTGATGTTGATGTTGATTTTAGTTATCAGCTTATGCACTATCTCACCTGTTTTATGTCAAGTATGTTATTATTATATTTTACTCCATGCGCTGTGAGACATTCTACAGGTTCTTGATTAGTTCGTTCCCTTCTTTCCTTTCTCCTGACGACCGTCCCATGCTAGTCGGGCATGTTTACAGCGCACTTTCGGAGGAAATGCAGGCTGGTGCGGGGCGGGCCGTCACACTTTCAATGTTTTGGCTCTCATTTTCTTCTTGTTGTTGTCTTTCAGGTGAGTAGTTGGCGAGGCTGATTGGCTCTTCATTGCTGGTATTGGGTGTAACTGATCCGGTAGTGCAGTTTCGATTGCCCTCAACAGCCACTGCTTTGTTAGTACCTGCTAGAGAGTCTGTATAGTATGGTATGCCAGGTATGCTACTCTTACCTGTGATTACTTTATTTGTGGTTTTGATGTCTGAACTCTTATATGGAAATACCTCTTCATTAAATATCATATGTCTACTGATGAAAATTCTGCCATTTTCATCTATACACCTGTATCCTTTTTTCTTCGTAGCATATCCAATAAATGTACATGGTTTGGATCTGAAATTTTATTTATTTGTGTTGTATGGTCTTAATTATGGGAAACACAAACATCCGAAAGTTTTAAGACTTTGGTAGTCTGGTTTGATGTGATATAGTTTTTCAATGGGACTAAAGTCTTTCAACACTGTTGTAGGCATTCTATTTATTAAGTATACGGCAGTGTTGAAAGCTTCTGACCAAAATTTTAGTGGTAGCGATGCATGAGTCAATAAAGTTAGTCCAGTCTCCACGATGTGTTTGTGTTTCCTTTCTACTAAGCCATTTTGTTCAGATGTGTAGGGGCAAGTGGTTCTGTGTATAATTCCCTTAGTTTTGAAAAATTCACTTAGGTTCTTATACTCAGAGCCACCATCAGATTGCAACACTTTAATTTTGGTATTGAACTGATTTTCAACCATATTAGAAAAATTAACAATAGTAGCATAAGTGTCAGATTTTTCTTTTAGGAAGTAAATCCAGGTGTACCTAGTGCAAGCATCCACAAATGAAATGTAATACTTGTAGTTAAAGTCGGTGCAAACAGGGGCAGGTCCCCATAGACCAGTAGCTATTAATTCAAATGGTTGTGTGTAGTTAGTTAAAGAGTTTGTAAACGGTAGTTTGTGGCTTTTGCCCATTTGACAATAAGTGCAAATGTAGGGATATGATATATCATCAAAAGCAATTTTATTATTCCTAAGAACTGTTTTGTCTACATTTACACTAGCATGACCCAATTTGTAATGCCATTTATCAAAAATACTTTTATTATTTTCTTCAAGTAGCATGACAGAATTGTAGCAGCTTTTCTCTTTATTATTGTTGTCTTGACCATCAACTTTAAACTGATACAGTCCATTAATAGTATTCCCCTGCAATAAAATTTCCTTAGTCAGTATGTCCCTGACTAAGCAATATTTCGGGAAGAATTCAAAGTAAACATTGTTATCCTTTGCAAATTGTGATACGCTTATCAGATTTTTCTTAATATTGGGTACCCTAAGTAGGTTATTTTAATATAGTTGTTTTTTCCATTAATTATAGCATTTCCTATGTGAGAAATTTTTACGCACTTACCATTACCCAAGCTTATAGTTTGATTACCTCGATACTCCTTGTTCCGAGATTAAGATTTTCCAAGTTGCTAGTGATGTGATTTGTTGCTCCCGAGTTTGGATACCAGTTGTCGTCTTGAATGTCTTCTCCATTGGCTTTGTCATTTTGACTATAAGCTCTGCTGTTATTGTTTTGATTTATCCCTTCTGTTTGAGACACAACCATGTTGACATTAGGATTGCTTCCTCTTTGACTGTTGTTATCTTGATTTGGTACATGGTTTGAGTTAAATCGAAAGTAGCACTTCACCGCAGTGTGTCCAATTTTCTCGCAAATTTGACATTTAGGTCTGTTGTTAGGGCTGCCACGTCCTCGTCCACGATTAGAGTAACCACCTCTTTGACTAGTGTTATTGTAACCACCTCTTTGACCAGTGTCGTTGTACCTATTACTTTGATTTTTCCCTCTGTTACTAGAAGTGAAGTTCAGTGAGTATTCACTTTCTGATGGCTTTTTGTCGTTGATCCTTGCTTCGTGAGAGAGTAGTATAGCACAGACATCGTCCAGTGGCGGTGTTGCCTTTTGTGATGTTATGACGGCTACTACGGCTTCATATTCGTCTCCCAGTCCATTTAGTAATGACAATACATGTTCAGATTCATCTATGTTGCTGCCAGCAGCCTCCAACATATCGCAAATATTTTTAACATTGGATATGTATTATCTCATACTTAGATTTTATTTTCTACAGTTTTGTAGTTGTCTTTAAAATAGCGACTTTGCAGCTGATTGCGAGTTGAACACTTTCTCCATGGTTAGCCATATATCACTGGCTGTTTTACAGCCTATGACTTGAGATAGTAGGCTTGGACTGATGGATGACAATAGCCATGCACTGATGAGTGTTTCCTGTCTATGATATTTTGTATACTCGTCGTTGCTAATGACTCTGTTTTCTTTGTCAGTTATATACCTTGCTGGAGTTGATAGCGTGCCATATAAGTAGCCTTCCAGTCCGTAACCTTGCACGGCAGTTTCTACTTGAAGTTTCCACAATAAATAATTGGTTTCTTCAAGTTGAATGGTGATTAATTGGCTTTGTGGGCTGATGATTGTTTTGATCAGTTGTTCGGCATATGGCATGGTAGCATTGATGTTGGAAGTAGCAGAGTTCTCTTCAGATATGATTATAGATCACAGATCCGAGTCCACGAAATGCAGGTAAGTGGTGAGAACTTTTGATGCCTTTTGAATTGGGGAATTTTCGAGAATTGTATGATGGGATATTCCAGATGGTTCTTTCTTGATTTCAATCAACTTGAATTGTTGTAGCCGTTAGGCTGTTGCTGGCTCTGATACCAAGTTAACAAAGCTGAAGATTCAGATGGGAAGGAGGAACTACAGTTGGAAGAATTATAAAGCTTGTCATTTTATTCAATAAGAAATTGTTTTTTTTTTGATTGATACTGGATAGAACAGAAAGACCTGTTATATATACTAGTAAATGTAACGGTAAAATACATTATTCTGGGTAAGTGAAATATGGCTGTGTCATTGTGACGTGGCACAGCAGGATAAACATAGCCATAGTTAAATGTTTTGCTGACTCGTCATTGTGACGTGGCACAGCAGGATAAACATAGCCATAATTAAATGTTTTGTTGACTCGTCGTCTATTCCAGAATTCACCATATACTTTCCTTTTATTTCATAATAATTGGTTCAAACAGGCATTCACCTTTAATCATAGTTTTCATGACTGTGCGGCATATTGAACCGTGATAGTCAAAGGTAGATCGGAGATTTTGAAGGTCCGATCGGTCGAACCGTAAGAGCCGTGAATATAAAAAATTTCACTAAAAGTAGTGCGTCAATTCAAAATAATAATAAGTATTTTTGAGAAACTGGAATAAAAATCATGATAGTCACTAGAACAAATCCCGTGCAAATCAGTTCTGAATAAACAATGAACTATGCATCAAATATGAATGTATCTGAACAGAAAATGAAGTTCATTGAAGAATTTATGTCCCACATCTCATAATTATGAAAGAGCCCACGCATATTCCTTTATAAATATATTGACTGCTACTACGAAACTCGGCACAGTTAGCGCGAGGTGTTTCTTTTGACTGCTCCATTCCACTATACCAATGCGTACCGTGTTTGTACACAAATAAATATTCAATGTTTGGTTTAATTTCTGGTTTGCAAAATAAAAAGACCGGGTTTTTTACGATTCAACCGCGGTTCAGGCGGTTTGATGGAAATAACGGTTACTGGATTCTGCGCCGAAGTGGCCTGGGTCTGCGGTTTTTTGGGCCGAATCGATGATTTGGTTCGGTTTTTAAACATGGCCTTTAATATAACTGTTTTTAGTTTCATTGTCAGCGTGAACCGTTAACACTTCTCATAACTAATTTTAATCTCACTTGAAAATATGATTTAACAATTTTTTTTTTACAAATTCAGAATCATACCTATCTACAAATATTATCAACTCCTAGTTTCACTTAAACATACTATCTAACGAATAAAGTTCTTCTATAAATTCAAAATGTTCATCACTTGTGCACCTAGCCCTGTCCATGGGTACCACATAAGTGGCTGATCTTAACATATGCACATGGTAAACCCTTAGCATGTCATTCTGGGTTTTCAACTCGCGTCGTTGTTATCTAGACAAAAATCCTTATCCGCGAGGCTAATGCTACAGACCTTAAGACACACACACACACACACGTGTGTATATATATATATATATAATAAATACATATATAAGGTAACTTAGACGAGGCTCGTTAATGGCGACAGGCGGTTTTTATTCCACCTGCTTTCGTTGTGCGTGAGATCTCGTCTGTCCCTAAATTCATCTTCAATTTATCCGATTTCTTCTTGATAACCTTCAACGAATCATCGTGATTCGTTGATAAGACATCAGATTATATTTTATCTATACCACCAAAAAGCCAGATCTAGATCCATTTTCATATGCGATCTGAAGCAAAGCCAGATCAATCGATTCGAGTAAAATCAAACCCTCACTACAGATCTTGAATCGTTTTACACCGCGTTATACTGTGCGATAGGCTTCGCGATTTTTTTGTCTAGATTTGTCATTAGATCCTACCTGTGAGTTTCGTTTTCGATATGCGAATTTGTTCAGTATTTGGGGATCAGGCCTTCGGAGTTTTGGGTTCAGGCATGGCCGACGTAAGTGAAAATCTCACTTCCAAATTCTCACAACCGATTCTTATCGTCGCTCAGAATCACAGTACAAAATTTACGGTGTATAGGTATGTATTAAAATCCTCAAATTTGGATGATTTAATCCTTGGGGTTTACTGTGCTTGCAACTCCGGTTGATGCTGATGGTGAACGATAACCAAGATCTGGTAGTTGATTGTCGGATTTTGATTTTAATTGGTGATGTGTTCTAAATAGAAAACTGTTTTAATCCTGGTTATACAACGAGCCATCTGGAAACTGCTGAAGGTTGGTGAAGAAGTGTAATTTTAAACTGGATTATCAGTGACTTGCGTTGCTTGATTAATCGCAATCTACCAACTTTGTTGGGTGATCTGAGAGGATTTGGTGTAAACACAACAAGAGATCGGTTTGAGTATCATGTAACAGTTACATGCACTTCATCTAGCAAAAACAGTTTCAGGAGATCTACTTAATTTTTAATACGTTTAGCAATTAAGGCATGAAATTATGATCATTCAATTTTCTACATACAACATGCTATAGCTGTCAATACAACTGGATTCACTTCATTTTAACTAATATATTCCAGACTTTGGGCAATCACTAATCACTATGATGTTATCTTCACCTGTTAGATGCAAAAAGTTTATATTTGTTTATCCATGACTGGTTTTTTTATTCAGTTCATGGACTCAAATTCATTGGAGAATGGTTGACAGTAGGTGGAAACGGGTCTACACTTTAGAAGCAGGGTGTTCAAGTTTCTTTCAATTTTTTTTGTAGTATCCTTTTACTGCAAGAAAGTCGAAGATTGATATACTATCCCTCACAAATTTTTAATACCAACTGTTATGTGATCCTACTTGTGTCGATTTCTTCATTTTGGGATCTTCTTATTGTTAATTGATTAATCCCGTCTATTGCTGGGATGATTTCAACACTCATGTGACGGTGTCAACTCAACATGCACTTCATGTTTATACTATTTAAGCAGATCTTTTTGAGATTGATTAATTGTAAAGTGGCAGTGATTGACAGTAACAGAGAATGTGGAGATGCATATTTACTATTTTGAATTTCTTTTCAGATGTATGGTTGGGTTTTCGTTGGGTATTTCACATGTCTTTAATCAGCAAGTTGAACTAGAAGATCATTGACAGATCCTCTCATCAGCAATTTCACATATATTTCAGATGTTTGTTTAGTTACTACGGGATACAAATGATAAGATCGTGGTCGTGGATCATGCACTATATGGTATGTGGTGTATGTGTAGAGCGAAGTGCACAAGATGTGCAACAAGCGGGAAGATCTCCAGACATAGGAGATGACCTCATCATGGGTCTTAGTTAGATTATTTTTATGTTTTGCATTTATTTTCCTTTACATTTTCGTTTTGTATTCTGTACTGTTATTTCTTAAATAATAAAAGTGTACCAATTTTTAATATATATGTATACGTGTGTGTGTGTATATATATATATATATTCATTCATACATAGATGTGTGCGCATATATATTCATGTTACTTATAGTAAACTAATATCTAGTCATCATCGAATCAACATCAATATAGTTAAATAAATAATTATTTATTTTTTGTAATTATTTAATCTGAATTGCACAAAATGCAAGCAATGTATACCTATTTTTGTCTTAACTCTATTTGAACTACGTTAAATTGTAAATCCAATCTTAACACCCAACACTCCACCCTACATAGAACTGACTATTAATCCTTTTCACAACTTGCATATACGGTGCTTCCTCGTCTTTCCGGTGCCAGTTTATCCATGCTTCCTTATTTATCTTTAAAAGTGAATAAAAATGGATCTTACGCATTCCCTTCATTTGTTGATGTAAAGAAAAATTACTTTTATAATTTTACTACAGTTGTCTCCATTTAATAATGTCGGAAATAATGTTGTTTAAAATCTACCGGTATTAACATATCTTAAAGATAATGTAACGATAAAGAGGGTTGAATAGTGTTTTATAACTTGTGTGTCACCCCATGTACCTTAATGTCACTCATAAGAGAATGCATTAAGTTTCGAGAAGCGCAATAGGTAAACGGTAACTAAAATCCACAAGATAGAAAGTAAATATGCAGTGGAAGAGCTTTCATTATTATAAAATCACCATTTCATCGTTACAACTTCAAATACCAAAAAAATAGTAATAACAATTTGTCTCATAACACAAAACATCATAGTACAAAACTGTAAAATCATATCCCTCCTCAAAATCCATAACAAGGTAGAACAAAAGTCAAAGCAATACATAAAGTCAGAAGTAGTCCAAGTCCAAGAATGAAATCACGGTCACAGCTACTTTCCACTCCCACTCTGAGAACCTGAGGGGGGAAAAAGAGAGAGAAAGGAAGCAAAATAGACCAGACATAAAGTTTGACGAGTTCCAGTGATTTTCAGCGATAGGATAAGACAGAAAGTATCAAGATAAATAAATAATGCTGAACATGAAACTACAATAAAATAAACAGTACGAGATAACATGATAATGAGATATAAGATAACAAGTCAAGGTAAAGATCATATACGCTTCTATTCATATCCAAAGAATAAAATTGATGCACCAATTACTAGAATTAACAAATATCATGTGTCATTCCTGATAGCAGGGTGTATCAGTCCCTAACCCGACGACTTATGCGACATAGACATATTTGTTGGTTTTATAGCATCTTAGTTTCCCATAATCGGAACGAGGCACGCTCATGAATTCGTCGGAACGCGCCCCGACCCAACTTCACCTTGAAACTCTTACAATCCAGATCAGTAAAGCGTGCCTTGGGCCCTACCTAGTGTGAGACCCTTCTCTAAGATACTAAAAGAGATACTGACTGATATGAGTTCCACATAGCAATGTTGACACAAGCCACCCCCTAGGCTTGTGCGCCTACCCTAGGATTCTAAGAGTACCAAAACTGGATACCAACAACAAGACTGTGTGGCCTCTAAACTTATTAATCAACAATTAATAACTTAGCAGATTTAAGTTTATTAATAAGCATGGTTGTAAATGACATTTCCTATAAATGTTATTTTGTATACAACTCCCTTCCCAAAACAAGCACATGCCCAGATGTATATGTATATTAAGTTGCCTATTTTACTTAAGTACATCTGATACTGCCAACATGTTCTACTTAATTATTAAATTAAGCCAAACCTATTCAGATTAACATGTTTTGCATATTATCTCAAATTTACAGTCATTGGATTTCATGTTTCAAAATGCCTAATCCTCCTTTTTACTATCATTTTAAGTTATTTCCAATTAACCTAATTTATGCAATCTAAACGTGGATAACTTATGCATTAGATAACCTAGATACAACGCAAAATATAAAGAAAAAGGAGAAAAATACATACCTGGTTCAGAAACACATAAACTGAACAAAATAGGCATAAGACTGTAAATAGATCTAAAATTGAAAATGGATAATAGGATATACATGTAACTATTAAAACAACTGAAAAATAAATAGGTATGTGACAGTAACATATAAACATGTATAATCTTAGATTCAGATTTATTTACTGTCCAAAATATTGTTTAATCATCAAATCTGAAAATAACTAGAACTTATAGTGGTTGGATTGAAGTTCAGAAAAATATTTCTTTTAGATGCTATTGTTGAAGAAAGCCCCCTTTTGGATTTTTTGTAGAAGAATAAGAACTGTCCACTCTAATATATGTTTATGAAGCATCTCAACATTTTCATATTTTTATTTTTAGAAATTTTTTAATGGAAGTAGAATGAAGAATAGTTAGTGTGTAGAAAACAATGAGGCTGCTAGGCTTTATATAGATTACCTAGGATAATCCCATACGTTAGATTCTATGTTTACAAATCCAACCGTACACCTACTGTTGAGTCAACACACGTATGTAGTTAAGAAATCAGTCCAAATGTAGAGCCAAGAACCTGCCTTTGAATGCAGGTGGGTCGACCTACCCTTACCTGTGTCGACCCCTGGATCGACTTGCCTTAGACATGGGTCGACCTAGTCAGGCTGGGTCACCCAGTGACCGTTGCTTTCTGAATGTTTTATATTTTATTTAATATATAATTTGTATATATTTTAGTGCATGCTTCTTAAGTCCATAACTTCGTCATGTTAAATCCGATTTACGAAAAAAAAGAGTCTATCTGAACCAAAATTTCGTAACGGACGCAACGGTAAAGTCGGTATTACCGAATTCTGAATATTTTATTAACTAATATTCATTTTATTACCTTCATTATATAATTATTGTGTATTAAGATATGAGGTGTTACATTCTTCCATCCTTAAAAGGATTTCTTCCCTGAAATCTCTAAGTTATGAAGAATGTTATGCCTTATAACCTACATCCATATACTCATCCATCATCCACAGGCATCCATTGTCCTTAAAATTTCTAATGCTTTGTATTAACATATGCAAAGGTGTCATGTGTATTCTTCTAAACTAATGCAAAAATCAGGCGGTCGAAGGATTCAGTGGACCTCCTTAATGCAATGTATGTCTGTGAAATATACCCAATAATATGCAAATAATCGTAATAATACATATAAGTTCTATATGCGTGCACAACCATTTATCCAAATGCAATATCCATGTGATGATTCAACCATTTTCATCCATTGAAAATTTAAAATGCATACACATTCATATGCAATATGTAAGTGCTGGAACCGATCTAATGCCTAATGTGTGTGTATATGCGTCCACGGGAATCCACTAGCAAACACTTGCATTCAATTGCAATCATCAAATATAACATCTCTCAAACACATGTTTTCAAACATAGGTTCTACCTAAGGATCGACGATTCAAATAATAGGGATAAATAAATTCTAATTCAAAAGCTAGAAAGGAAATTAAGAATGTACTCTCAAAGAGAAAATGGTAAGAAGCGCAAATATTATCTTCGGGTTCCCATGTCGTGTCGTCTCGGTCTTCTTCCCAATGCACCTTCATTAACATGATCTCTTTGTTGCGTCACCTCTTAACTTCCGTTTCAAGAATACGAGTAGGAACTTTCCGAACTGATGCCTCTTTCTCGACTTCAATATCCTCAAGTGTACTTTGCTCTATTACCTCTGCTGAATAAATGTAGACATTTCCTCAAATGGGAAACATGTGGAACACGTCATGAACTCCCACCAGCCTCTCCGGTAGTTTAATTCTATAGGTTTTTTGGCCTATCTGCTCAACTACAGGAAATGGTCCTATGAACCTTGGTGCCAATTTCCCTACGAGCCAAATCAAACAACATTCCTCAATGGCGATAGTTTGATGAAGACCATATCTCCTACCTCGAATTCCAAGTCAGCCCTTCTCGTATCAAGATATGACTTCTATCTATCTTGAGATGCTTTCATCCTTTTTCAAATAAGGTATATTTTCTCAGAAGTCTCTCTCGCCATTTTTGGTTTAAGTAGAAGTTTTCCCGTAAACTCCCACAAACATGTGATGATCTGCAAGGTTGTCCATAAAGTGCCTCGAAAGGCACTAACCTCATGCTTGATTGGTAACTATTATTATAGGCAAACTCAGCCAATGGGAGATGCTCCTCCTAAGTCCCTCTGAAATCGAGTATACATAGTCTTAGTAGATCCACGAGAACTCTATTAACTCTTTCAGTCTGTCCATTAGACTGAGGGTGATAAGTTGTGCTAAGTCTTAACTGTGTACCTAGGGATTCTTGCAAGCTCCTCCAAAACTCGCTAGTAAATATGGGGTCACGGTCACTTACTATAATGGAAGGTACCCCATAAAATCGAACGATCTCTCTAAGGTATACTGATCCTAACCAAGTCCTCGTCCTCTTACTCTTGACCGGAATAAAGTGAGTGCTCTTAGTAAGTTTGCCTACTATCACGTATAGGCTCATGTTGCCCTTTCTTGATCAGGGAAGTCCATAATTGAAGTCCATAGAGATGCTCTCCCATATCCATTGTGGGATATCACAGGGCTAATGCAATCCAACAGGCTTTCTTTGTTCACTTGTTGACAAGTCAAACATCGAGCCACGAACTATGCCACATCTTTCTTCATGCAAGTACAATGAAAAACTCGCTTCATGTATTGGTACATCTTGTCACTGCTCGGATGGATAGTCATCCAAGAGTGGTGAGCCTCCTCAAGAACTGATCTTAGAAAATATCCAATTCTAGGAACATATAATCTACCATCTCATCTTAGCCACCATTTATTTTTCAAAGAATATCTAACTAGGTGACTAGAGGCCTCTCCTCTATCGAGTCTATGCAAGATTTCTACCAATTGTTGATCCTCTCGCTGCGTAGATCTAATACACTCCATAAAAGTAGGTTGCACCTCCAATGACGCCAACAACCCAAATGTAAAATCCGTAGATGGCTTAAAGTCAAAGGTCAGGATAAATTCCAAGCTTTGCCTCGCTACGAATAAAGGACTCAAGGTCATCCATTCCAAGCTTTGCTTTAAGCTGATGCGATCTGAGTGTATTGAGAACCTCCTTTAAGTGTTGGGCATGTTCTTCCTCGCCCCTCGAGAAAACCAAAATGTCGTCCACAAAGACCACCATGAATTTTTTCAGATACTACCTAAAAACTCGACTCATTAAATCCATGAAATATGCGGGTGCATTGGTCATCACAAAAGGCATGACCAACCACTCAAAGAAGCGGTCTGGAGTTCTGAAAATTGTCTTGTCAATTCTATCGTAGGCCACCCTAAGCTGATGAAATCCCGTGGCTAGATCCAACTGTGAGAAAAACGAAGCGCCCACTTGTAGATCAAATAAGTCATCAATCTTCGGAAGTGAGTGTCTATTCTTCTTGGTGAGTTTATTCAATTCTCTATAGTCCACGCATAGACGGAGAGAGTCTTCTAACTTGTTTGTAAAGACGACTGGAGCTCCCTATTTAGAAATGCCCCGCCTGATAAATTCCTTTTTCAATAACTCACCTACTTGTTTGCTGAACTCCCTCCTCTCCTTAGGAGACATATGGTGCATTGGTAAAACGATGGCTTCACATTCTCCACCAAGTAAATCCAGAAATCTATCTCATGCCTTGGAGGTAATCTTCTAACCTCATTGAATATGTCTGAAAAACTACCAACTATGGGTACAATCGATGATCATCAACGGAAGCATCAAGAGAATCTTGGAAACTGAGCATAACAAACCCCCGTGGGTCACCAAAAATTTCGCGAGTTCTACCTTGGCACATTAGAAGTCTAACAACTCTCCTCTCACAATCAAGAATGGCACCATACATGGCTAGCCAATCCATTCCTAGAATTAATCCGTTACCCATAAAGCTAAGAACATATGCGTCACATTCAAATTCAACACCCAAAACGGAAATTCTCAAACCCCTACATAGCATAGATAAATAAGTCATTCCTTCTATGGGGTTTGTGACTATAACAGGATCAGAAATAGTTCTAGTGTCTTGGTGCAGATATTCTACCACAGAGTTGGATATGAATGAATGAGGAAGCACCGGAATCAAAGAGTGTTCTAATAGGCTAGTCTAAAAAGAGAAATCAAACCTTCCATAGCAACTTTCCTACAAAGATTCGGTCCACCAGTATCTCGAGCATTAACTTGTTCTCAAGATGATATAGCCTTCTGCCCTTGCATGTTAGGGCATTGTCCTTTATAATGTCCAACTTGACCACAAGTGAAGCAAGCATTCCTCGTCTTCTTACATTCTCTTACAAAGTGCATGAAAGCCCCCACAACAATGGCATTTCACCTCAGTCTTGATCTGTGCCTTATCGGACTTTCCTCCATTTTTAGTTATGCCCTTCTTGGACCACCACTTCTTTTTCTCAGCCTTGGGTTTCTCCTCCTCAGTCTTAACCTATTTACCATCCTCGTGCATCAAGCCATGTCCACAAGCCTCTCGAAAGTTACTCCCATTAGTACTTGCGTCAGCGCTAAATCTTGGAGTGGTTAGTCAATCCCTTTACGAACCTTAAAGCCTTTTTATAAGGAGTGTTTACCAAGTCCAATCCAAATCTTGCTAGTTGATTATAACTGTTAGTATATTCCTTTATTGTCATACTTCCTTGCTTTAAATTCAGAAATCTCTATATTTTCATTCCTTTCTCTGCTTGCAATAAAAATTTCTTTACGAATCTAGTCTTAAATTCATCCCAAGTAGCCACTATATGCCCAACCTGAATCAACTCCCACCAACACGATGCTTCGTCCTTCAGATGCCAAGCGGCCAACTGGATTCTCCTCCGATCATTGAGCCCCATCAAATCAAACACATTTTCCGTTTCTCTAAACCAATTGCACCCCTCCACAAAACTCTCGGTACCACAAAACGGCTTGTCTCCTATCGTGTAGAAGTCCTTACAAAGCTTAGAAAGGTTGACTACAGAAGGAGGCAGAGCGATTGTGGCTGCAGCTGGGGGAGGGACATTTTCCTGCACTCCCACACGTGTCGTAGGTTCTACGTATCTACAAAACCATGTAGGAATAGGAATGCCCTCGGGGAATTTAGGATCCCAGACATGCTGAAAAAGGACGAAACAAGGATTCAGAAAGAGAACAAAGAAATGTTGTAAATGACTTGAGGGGATATATTTTTCAAAAATTGGTTTTATTTGAAAATCCTTTACTTCTAAAAACTTTTCCTCTGATCTTGTAACCTTAGGCTCTGATACCAAATGTGACACCCTACGTCCCTTAATGTAACACCCCATGTCCATTAATGTCACTCACAATGGGAATGCATTAACTTCCATGGAGGTTATAAGTGAATATAGAACAGAAAAATTACAACAAGACAGATAATAAGTAGTACTTGGTAATCTAAAACTTCATTTTATTGCAGCGGAAATTAAACATGTTTGTTACATCATCAAACCATAAATCATAGTCAAGTACATTATCCATCTTGCTAAAACAAAATTACATAATCACATTACACAAATAGCCATTAAAGAAGATAATAAGCTGGACTTTACTTCAATGGTCCAAGCTTTCCAAGAGAGATGAAGCAATCCAATCAAACTCCACTAGAGCTGGGTCCAACCTGAGTACCTAGAGGGGGAAAAAGGATAGAAATGGAGGGGGTCAGACATAAAGTCCGGCGAGTATGATAATTCTAACAATACTATTATCAAAATAACTAGACTAAGGCATAAGCTAGAAGACAAGTAAATGTCTATGAACTATTAGGTATGGAAGAGCAGATAAAGATAATGTTTAAGATAATGTTAAAGGCACACCTAATTACTAACGGACAATTGCTACACTGCACCGCACATTACTACACTGCACCGCACCAGTCACCCTAAAGGTTGATCCCACTTGCTTCACACAAAAACTATATAAATAGCCTTACATACCCCTAGCTGACTACATAGGTGCCGTCTGCCCCTATCTCCGCTAGGTGTACCCCACTACCCACTTTCGATCGGCTCCCTACTCGTAGATACCCGTGCTGGCCCCACAGTGGGGTGTATCACTCCCCTAAAGTGGCAACCCGATACAACTTGAGAATGCACGGCTTATACCTACACGATGCAACAACGTCTTACCTACCAGCCCGGGTCCACACACGCATATGAAACCCGTTGGACTTGCGTTGCCACCGCTCCCCGTTTTGGCCTCTTATAGTCAAACCCAGTATGCGTGTCCCGTCCTCGACTTGGGTCGAGCCCACAAAGATATGTTTGGGATACTGGTTGAAATGGGCCCCCACAAGCTACCCACCTAAGCTTGTCCACTAGTATATCCCACTTAACCCTCTTAGTCATGTTCATTTACTTGTGTGTTTGGTTAAGTCTTACTAATCGTATTTCACGTGCCACTAAGAGCACCCACTAGATTCCTCATGCCACCCAAGGCACCTACTTAACCCCCATGTCCCACTGTACATGTTTATCTGGTTAAGTATTTCTTAATTCATTCAGGCCATAACCTCATAAAGACCTCTCACATTAGACTGGCATTTATGGCAGCTGGATTTGCCGGGCGGGTCCGGGCAGTCTTATACCATAAAAGAGTCTAACCTCGTGTCTTTACAACTGTTATGCTTTAGTTTGGACCTAGGACCTCTCACATTGGGCTGACATTTGTGACCACTGGATTTGCCAGGCGGGTCCGGGCAGGTTTACGTCACAAACGAGTCCAATCTCGTGTCCTAAGCATTGATTATCAATTATAATCTTTTACCCCAGTTTTAATAATTCCCTATTCAAATTATTAATACAAATGCAACATCCACATGATAACACATCAAGTTTCAATCATACGAGTACCTATATGCATATGCAATATGAAAGTGACTGAGCCGATCTAACACCTAATGTGTGTGTATATGCATCCACGAGCAACCACTAGTAATCACTTGCAACCACTTGCAACCATCAATCATAACATGTTTCAAATACATGTTTACATTCATTGGTTTCTACCTAAGGATCAAGAATAGCACTAAGGATGTAACACCCACCTCCGTTAAGGTCACTCACAAGGGGAATGCCTTAACTTTGGTGGAGCATTTTAGTAAACATAACAGAAACTTACAAGACAGATAAAACAGTACTTGAAAAATTTATAACTTTATTTCAACAGAACCGAAATAAACTTGGTTACATCCTTTCAAATCACATTATCGGAATTCAAGTACAAAATATCAGTCTTGTACAAAAGCCTTCAAAATGCATAGTTTAAAATCATAATCCCCATAGAACGGAAGCTATACAGAGCCAAGACATACTTTAAGCACTTCAAGCAGAAGAAATCCGGATCAAGCTAGAGTATTCCCTTCTACAAAACCTGGGGGGGGACGGAAGAAAGGAGGCGAAACAACAAGGGTCAGCCAAAAAGTCTGGCAAGTCCAGTGATTTTCAGTTATGAACAGATAATAATAACATGACATGAACATAAATCTGGATGAGAGATAGCTGTAACAGGTGTAGCAGATATAACAGAAGAACAGAATGACATAAGTTATTTCTTTACACTTCTCTGCACTAATACTAGTATAACAGAATTAGGCGGCACCCTAATGTCTAAACTGAAACAGAACGGGTGCAGAATAATTTAACAGAAACAGAATGCTAATAATGGGCCTTTACTACCCGATCAGAAACAGACAGAAGCAGAAACAGATTAATCCCTACGGAAACAGAATGTAGAATTAGGTGTACACTAGTAATGGGCCTTTACCACCCGAACAGACGGTACCACGTAGAAACAGACAGGTGTTACCACCTAACAGAAACAGACGGTACCAACAGAAATAGACAGAAATAAGTGTACCCTAAAACCCTACCCCAAGCGATCGGCTCCCTAATACATAAATATCCTGTGTCGGCCCCACAGTAGGGTGTATCACTCCCTAAAGTGACAACCAATTGGCACAGACCTATTTACAGATGTCACGGCGTCTTACATCCTCAGAGGCAGCCCGGGATCCATGCATGCACATGACCGGTTGGAACGCACCATCAACACCCCTCGCCATTATCAGAATGAACCGCTTATAATTAGTTCAGTAAGCGTGCCCGGACCCTACTTACTGTTGGGTCAAAGTTTTGATACCAGAAAGGGTTACTGACTAATATGGGTCCCAAAAAACAGATGACACAAGTAATTCCCCTCCTAACCTTGTGTCCCCAGACTAACAGATTTCAGCTTAACTTGTCTACAAGTTTCAGACATACAAAATTTAGATTAACTAGTTCACAGATCAGACAATCAAGTTAACAGGTTTTCAGACTAACGGATCAGATGTTCGGATTGACAGGCTTACAGATTTACTGGTTACAGATTAACAGACTTACAGATTTACTGGTTACAGATTATCTAACTTTGTATTGGGCCTACGGATTCACAAAACGGGTTTATCAGATTCATTGGTCCAATTGGTTTAACCTTACCCAACACGTTTTAGACATCATAATTATCTCAGATTTTTATTAATTAAATATTAATGCCCAAACCTCTCACATTAGACTTACAGTTTGCGGCTACTGGTTAGGTCGGTTGGTTCCGGGCAGGTCTCTGTCGCAAACTGAGTCTAACCTCGGGTTTCAAGCACGTTATGACTAACTTCCCACATTAGAACCTATTGTTTGCGACCACTGGAATATGCCGGACGGTTCCGGGCAGAATTACGCTGCAAACTCATTCTAACCTCGAGTTAGCCATGTTTATCTTTGCGGCCAATTAATTAATGATTTAACATTTATACCCACGTCTAATATACATGTCAATTATTCATAACTAATTCAGATTATGTCAATAACAGACTGAATATCTCAGCTTAACAGATATAGTAGATAACAGATTTTCGCAGATTAGGCGTCTTAACGGATTTAGCAGATTAGGCAAACTAGCAGATTTAGCAGATAACAGATTAGGCATCTCAACAGATTTAGTTTAGCAGATTTGGCATTTTCAACAGACTTAACAAATGACAGATTTGGCAGATGAACAAATCTAGCAGACTAGGAAGTAGAGCAGAACTAGCAGATTAAGCAATGTAACAGACTAGCAGATTAGGCAAATATAGCAGAACTAAATTAGGCAAATATAGCAGATTTTATTATTCCTTAAGGTTTCATTGACCCATCTTGCCTAATTATAAATTTGGCCTAAGTTTGCATGCCTAAATAATTGTCATGGTTCACAATATGATTATATACCAAATATAGCCATCTATTACTATTCATGTCATATATCCCAAAGATCCCATACTTAGGTGTTTATTTACATTAATAGATACCCTACTTTCATGTAAATCTTTATACCGAAGCCATATTCTTTTTATCACAAATCATATGTTCAATACCCATTTATGTTATAAATACAACATGTCCAGTCATATGTCTCAAATTTATGTTCTAACTACAGTCCATGTTCTTTCCTCAAATCAGTCACCTATTGGGCATGCCCAATTTATGCATCATTCATTTTACTGTCCCAAACAATTTAGCGTAGGTTAATCTCTTATGAGATTGGCTCAGGCTTGTGGTAGCCTGGCTATAGCACAGAAAGAGGAAAGAGATACAAAATAAGATAGATCTAAACAGAACAGAACAGATATAACCTCAGATTCAGATTTACAATTCATGTCACAATCAGAATTAACGTTTATATCGGAAAATAATTGTTCTTGCCTTGATTGGATTAAAGAAAGAACTTTAGTTGTTGTGGAATCGTTGCAGAAGCTTTAATCTCTAATTTGAGTTGCTTAGGTTGATGTTGATTAGCTTCTAGTTTTGATTCCAGCAGAGTAGCGACGCCATGTTTATTTTTATTTAGAACAGAGGCAGAGAAGAAGCAGAATAGAATTGTGTGTAGGGAAGGCTAGGTCTTAGGTTGTTTTTATAGGTGTAGCAATTCATTTCAGCCATCAGAGTAACCCTAAAACCAATCCGGACCATCAAAAATCGTCCCTGGGCTTCAAAAACGTGTTCTGGACTGAAACAGGCCGACTAGGTCGACCTGTAGGGGGGGGGGAGGTCGACACTATAGTAGACCCCCAAGGGGGAGGTCGACCACCTGGTCGACCTGGCCCCCAGGTCGACCACCAGGTCGACCTGCCCAGTTCTGTGCTGACCGAAACCTTCTGAATCTTCTACAGGCCATAACTTCTTCATCCGGACTCCGATTTCCGAAAACTCGGACTCTATTTCATGTAAAATTTTGAGAGGAACGCAATGGTGATGTCCATTTTACCTAATTCCTGATTCTTAAATTAATTATCCTCATTTTACTATCTTTTCCGTTACACACACCGTTATCGAACTAATTTTTCTTCTCTTTCATGTATTAATTAATTCTTCTTATGCATCACCATTATTTACCTATAATAAGCATATTTTCATATATTTTATTTCATTTTTAATTATACTTAAAAATGTGGGGTGTTACATTCTCCCCTCCTTAAAGGATTTCGTCCCTGAAATCTTCAAGTTAAGAAGAATGTGTCCTACCATCCAATCATCCATCTACTCAATCACCAATCACAGGCATTCATTGTCCTTAAGAGATTTCTAATGCTGAATGAACATATGCAAGAAGTGTGTGTATATGTTCCTTGTCTAATGCAGAGATCAGGCGGTCCACTGATTCAGTTGACCTCCTTAATGCGAAATATGCCAGTGCCATGAGTCCAACATGTATGCAATTTTCCTACTCGATACATATCATTTCTATATGAGTGCACAACCATTCAGTCATATGCAACATCCATGTGCTGAGTCAATCATTTTGCATCCACAAAAATTAAAAATGCTCACACATCCATGCAGTATGAGAGTGTTTTCGAGCCGATCTAGTGCCTAGTGTGTGTATATACATCCACGAGCAACCACTAGCAACCACATGCATCCGCTTGCAACCATCAAACATAACATGTCTCAAACACATGTTTACACCCATTAGTTTCTACCTAAAGTTCGAAGATTCGATCGACAGGATACAATCGAATGATGGAAGCGAGTACAGATAGAACAAAAACTTGGTTCCCATTAGGCATGGGTCCTAAGTATCGGCCCCGAAGACCGAAACCAACATCAAATTGACACTCAGAGGATTACCCTCTTTAGACAATGTCAAAACTGGAAATCTTATCAGAAGTATTCAGATATTTACAGACTACTGGTACAGATCAGGTTCCCTAATGGCTCTTAGGAAGTTAAGCATGATAAAATCATACCCCACGAAAACTCAGAATGTATGCGTCATACTTGACGCCTAACACAGATATCCTTCAAACCCCAATCTCAAACAGATGAGTCATAACCCTTATGGGTCTGAGTCTACAGCGGAATTCAGAAATAATACTGGTATTAAAGTGCAGAGTATCGATTACAAAATCAAAATACCAGAATCAGAAAAAGTCATAACTCCATAAAAGAAATTAAACCTACTATATGAATTCTCCTATTTTTATCCTAGTTACTAGCTTCAAGAGTGTTCGCCTGCCCTCCTGGTCCTCGTCTCTTCGGGCAGTCCCTAGTGAAGTGTCCCATCTCTCCACAGTTGAAGCAAGTGCCCTTCCTTTTTCTGCAATCCTTGTTCAGATGAGTCGAGCTCCCACAAGTAAAGCACTTTTTCCCCTTCTTATCTTCAGACTTCTCATCCTTCTTTTGTGTTTCCTTTTTGGGCCCTGCTTTCTTATTCTGTGGTTCTTCCTTCTTTGTCTCTTTCGGGCCCTTGTCTTCCTCGTGCAGTAGTGCCATGTCCACCAATTTCTCGTAAGTCGCTCCCATGGGTACATGGGCCTTGGCTAGGCTGTGCAGTGGCTCGTTCAATCTTTTAACAAAGAGGAGAGCCTTTTTATGCTGAGTGTTGACCAAATCCAATCCGAACCTAGCCAGTTGGTTGAACTGGTTGACGTATTCCTTTACCGTCATACTTCCTTGCTTAAGAGATAAGAACTTTTCCAGTTGTAGACTTCGCTCTGCTTGCGAGAGGAATTTTGTCTCCAACCTTGTTCTGAAATCCATCCATGTTTCAACCGGTCTCTCGGCGTTAGTGACTTCCCACCAATAGGAAGCTTCGTCTTTGAGCAGCCATACCGCCAGCTGTACCTTCTCCTATCGTCCACCTCGAAGATAACGAATAGATCCTCAGTTTCTTTGAGCCAGTTCCTCGCTTTGACGAATGATTCAGTTCCCTTGAAATCCTTTCCACCCATGGCACTAAAATTTCTACAGATCTTTGAGAAAGCAATTGCACGAGGAGGGGGCGGAGGAGGAGGGGGGTTATTTGCTGGACCTGCGGCGGCGGTCCTAGCCTCAAGATATAGACGAAACCAACCGGGTACATGAACACCCTCTGGTATCTCAGATGCTTCAGACATGCTGAAACGAAAAAGGAAAGATTCAATACAAAAAGGACTGAAGGAAAGATATATGGCTCTTGGGGATCATGTTCTGAAACACCCCACCTCCGTTAGGGTCACTCTCAAAGGGAATGCCCTAATTTTGGTGGAGGTTTATAAGTATAAGTCACAGATACACAAGACAGATATAAATACACATATTTTTGAACAGCGGAAAACAACAGCTATTTTTATTTCAACGAAATACGTGTTACATAAACCATGTCATAATTTGTCTTACAATATTTCCAAAAACATAACATCCTCATAACTGTCTTGATTACATTATTTAAAGAAGCATAAAAACATAAGTAAACTGCATAAGTCCCACAATTGCTGTCCAAAGCCATAGTCCAAAACGAAAAAGATCCAAGCAATACATTCTTTCTCTTCAACCTGGATGTGAAAACTGGTCAAGCTGCGGTATTCCCTCCCTGTGGACCGGGGGGGGGGGGGGGGAGGGAACGAAAGGAAAGAAGACGAAAGAAAAGTAGAGTCAGACATAAAGCCTGTGTAAGTCTAGGACTATTCAGTCTATGAATAAAGAACTGGGTATGATAAGTATAAACTGGAAATGAGAAAGCACCATAAACTAAGTTAAGTTGTCTAGAGTCGAATATACTATCGTACCCCATATTAATCTCTGCATCCATATAAACTAGTTCCCAACAGGCACCCCATAATCAGGGTGAAGTGATTCGTTTCTAATGATGGCTCCTACTCGCATAGTTACATGTGTCTTACGGCCCCCGATGTTGTAGTTACCTATGCTGGTCCCACCATGGGGTGTATCAAGTCCCATGGTGGCGGCCCGACACAATCCTAGAATGCACAGGTATGCTACTGGTGCCCAGTGCCTTATTTTTCTGCGCCGGAGTGTGTGCACGCACGCACCCCGTTAGAACCTACATTACTGCACTACCGCCGTCGATTTGACCTCTTACAGTAAGCCCAATAATCGTGCCCCACCCTGCCTAGTTCAGGGTATCCTGATACACCTTGTAGGGTTACTGCTGAAAAGGGTCCCCCGCTACTAGGTTTTCTATTTCTAGCCAACATGCTAAGTTGGTTAAGTGTTTTGTAAACCCAACCCCCAATCAGTCTGTATAGTTTAGCATGTTCCAATTTGATTAAGTATTAATTCAATTTACTTAATCATATCAATCCTGACTCAGCCTTAATTGTCTTATTAAAGCCTTGACCTCTCACATTAGACAGGTATTGTTGTGGCTGCCTGTTGCCGGTTGGGTCCGGGCAGTCTTACGCCACAACTCATTCTAACCTCGGGTCCTTATTGGGCTCCGTGTTTAACCACCCACATTAGATAGGTGTTGTTGTGACTACTGGACAGCCGGGCAGTTCTGGGCAGGTTTACATCACAACTCAATCCAACCTCGGGTTAAACACATCGTATTTTCTAAATTTACATATTTTGTCTCTTTTCTTTTTATATGTAAATATTTGCAGCCCATTATTCAAATTCATCTTTATTGGGTAAAATTAATTTATGCCACATAATTGTTTTTCAAGGTTGTTGGCATGCGTCAAACATGCCAACACATATGTTCTATGTTTTAACCCAATCGTCATTACCCCCGTTTTATACGTTCGCTACAATATAACATATGTTGGGTTTAACATTTAAACCCAACTTAGCCACATGAAAAAGGGGAGGCTTAGAACATGGTGTTTATTATTCTAAGTAACATAAAAAGGGGAGTGTGAACGCATGAACTTGCAACATAACGAACTGATTAACATGAATTAGGCACATGTGAACTTGCATTGTAATAGCATATAATCATGGCATAAACATACTTAAACATGAATCATTTTATTCATATAATCATGGCATAAACATCTCTAAACATGAACCATTCTATTCATGTAAACTTGCAATTGGAATGTAAATCTAACGTAATTATGTGTTACATATATCACCATATGATTTTGATAACAACATAGGCCTAAAACATGTTTTCAACTAGGCATAATACCAAACATAGTTTAGTCATGTTCATAAAGATGCTTACTTTTGTCTCTAATACAAAAGTATGGTTTTACACTTGAATCACGATGCCAATTCCAACATAAATTCATATAAACCATAGTACTTAGTTGAATCCAATTTCACACTAAAAGTGATCATAAAAGTATGTACATCATATTGGCATAATGGTGAATCATATGCTTGCATGAATTTCAAATAAACTACCACAACATATGGACGTTAACATGTATCATATACTTGCAAATATCCCATCGTTATACCACAACATTTCCAAATCGTTTAGAATCAAAGCAACATACAAATATAGATTATTACCATCACAAATCGAATACAATTCTATTTCTCATTTTACACAAATCAAAACACAATTATTTATTCACATCGGAATAGCACTCTACTTACAACGTATGACAAATCATCAATTCAGGAATCTGAATTCTGAATTTGGAGATGCTATCCTTTGTTGTAGGCATTGTTTTGATTTTAATTGACGTTGCTTTAAGCTTTCGAATTGTCTCCTAATTGTCTCTCAATTTCTGACGGCTATTCCTAGTCTTTTCTCAGCAGCATGACGGTCTCATCTCCATTTTTGTTTGTGTGAATTAGGGTGAGTCTTAGGTCCTTTTTATAGAGTTTGTGAGTTGATTAGGACCGTCGATGGAGCTTGGTTTAATAATAGCCGTTTGTTTGAAGGAGAGACCAATCAGGAGCTGACACCTAGACCTAGTGACAAGGCAAGGCTCAGAAAATCGACCAAGCACAGACCAGGCCAGCCAGGGGGGCTGGGTTCGACCTAGCTCAGGGGCCAGGTCGACCCCCCAGTCGACCCCCAGGTCGACTACCCAGTCGACCTGGGTAGCCCAGGTCGACTACCCAGTCGACCTGGGTGTCTTGGGCGGGAAAATTTCCGCCCTGGCCAATCCGGCCCGATTTTTGAAATTTAAATTAGTTTTCTAAGCTGTTTTGGTCTGTTTGAATTTTAAACTAAATTCTGAAACTTCCGGAGGCCTATCTTCTTCATACGGAGTCCGTTTTACGCAAACTTGGACTCTATCCCAAGCAGAATTCCGAGACGAACGCAATGGTGTATCCCATTTCCCTTAATTATTTGATTTGAAATTAATTATACTTTAATTTGTGAATTTCACTATTATAGAATACACGGGGTGTTACATTTTCCCCCACTTAAAAGGATTTCGTCCCCGAAATCTCCAAGTTCAGGAAGAATGTATGTCCTAACATCCAAACATCCATCTACTCATCCATCAAACACGAGCATCCGTTGTCCTTAAAAGACTTCTAATGCTTCATGATCATATGCGTAGTGTGTGTATATGTACTTATCTAATGCAAAATCAGTCGGTCTACTGATTCAGTTGACCTCCTTAATGCAAGTTATGTAAGTGCCATGAATCCATTATGTATGTACTTTCTCTTATTCATTATTCTACATGAGTGCACAATCATTCATATAAATGCAACATCCATATGACAACACATTAAACTTCAACCATATACGAATATAAATACATTTATGCATATGCAGTATGAAGTGACTGAGCCGATCTAAAACCTAAATTGTGTGTGTATATGCAACCACGAGAACCCACTAGCAATCACTTGCAACCACTTGCAACCATTATCCATAACATGTTTCAATTACATGTTTTCATTCAAAGAGTTTCTACCTAAAAGATAAGGTCGAGGAGATATACCTAAAAAGATAGATACAAGCGCAACTTAAGGGAAAAGAAAGATCAAAGATGTTCCCTCAAAAAGAAAAGGGTAGGCTGCGCGTATTCTAGCTTCAGTTTCCCAAGTTGCATCTCCCTCGGCGTCGCTCCACTGAACTTTGATGAGCTTGACTTCGCGGTTGCATAGCTTCTTCACTTCCGTTCCTAATATGCGGGTTGGAAATTTCCTCACGGTTGCTTCCCATTCCACTTCAGCTTCTTCTAGGATATTTGGCTCTACCACTTCAGCAGATTCATGTAGACATTTTCGGAGGTGCGAAACATGAAAGACGTTGTGAACTCCGGCCAGCTTTTCGGGTAGCTCTAATCTATAGGCCATTTTCCCTATTTTCTCAATAATAGGAAACGGTCCTACGAACCTTGGTGCTAGCTTTCCTGTGGTTCCAAAACGAACAACGTTCCTTAGCGGAGATACCTTTAGAAAAACTCAGTCCCCAACCTCAAATTCAAGGTCGGTCCTCCTCTTGTCGGCGTAGGATTTTTGCCTGTCTTGGGCTGTCTTCATTCTTCTTCGTATTAAGTCTACTTTTTCCGAAGTCTCTCGGATCATATCTGGTCCAAGTATGAGCTTGTCGGTAGACTCCCACCAACAAGTGGGCTATCGGCACGGTCTTCCATATAAAGCTTCGAAGGGCGCCATTCCGATGGTTGCTTGGTAGCTGTTGTTGTAGGCAAATTCCACCAAAGGAAGATGGTCTTCCCACGTTCCTCCGAAGTCAAGGACGCACAGTCTTAAAAGGTCCTCCAAAACTCTGTTCACCCTTTCTGTCTGGCCGTCGGTTTGGGGATGATAGGCTGTGCTCAAGCATAACTGTGTGCCTACCGCTTCTTGCAGACTCTGCCAAAACTCACTTGTGAAGATAGGGTCTCGGTCACTAACAATGTTGGATGGTATTCCATGGAGTCGAACAATTTCCTTGAGGTAAAGAGATGCTAGGGATGAGGCAGTTCTTTTACTCTTGACAGGTAAGAAGTGGGCGCTTTTAGTAAGCCTATCCACTATTACCCAAATGCTAGTGTTGCCTCTTCTAGACCTAGGCAGCCCATCAATGAAGTCCATTGAGATGCTATCCCACTTCCACTGCAGGACCTCTAGAGGATGGAGCAAACCGCCAGGCTTTTTCTGTTCCGCCTTAACCTGTTGGCACACCATACACTTAGAAACGAAATCTGCCACGTCCTTCTTTATGCTGTTCCAAAAGAAAGTTCTCTTTATGTCCTTGTACATTTTATCTCCGCCTGGATGTATCGCCATCTTGGAGTGATGTGCTTCCTCGAGAACCTTCTTTACTAAATCCCTTGCCTGTGGAACGCATAGTCTTCCGTCTCGCCTTAGCCAACCCTTGTCGTCGATGGAGTATCTGCTGAGGTGACTTGAAGTCTCACCCCTAATGAGCCTATCAATCGTCTCCACAAGCTGAGAGTCTTCGCGTTGTGCTATCCCTATTGCGTCCACTAAAGTCGGGCGTACTTCGAGAGATGCTAGCAAGCCCGGTACAAAATCGGAGGAGGGCCTAAAGTCAAAGCTGGCTATAAACTCTAGGCTTTGTCTTTCAACAAACAGCGGGCTTAGGGTTAGTTTATTTCGGCTCAACGCGTCTGCCACTACGTTGCCTTTGCCCGGAGTATAGGAGATCTCGAAATCGTACGAGGCAAGAAACTCCATCCATCTCTGTTGCCTCAAGTTAAGATCTTTCTGCGAGAAAAGATATTTCAATGATTTATGGTCAGTGTAAAGTTCAAACTTCTCACCTAGGAGATAGTGTCGCCATGACTTGAGTGCGAAGACGATGGCAGCTAACTCAAGATCGTGGGTCGGGTAGTTCTTTTCATGAACTTTCAATTGCCTTCCACCATAAGCTGCTACCCTCCCTTCTTGCATCAAGACAACACCTAGCCCTGTCCTACATGCATCTGTATAAACTGTAAACATCTTGCCTCCATCTGGCAACGTCAAAACTGGGGCTGTTGTAAGAGCCCTTTTTAGTCGTTGGAAAGCAAATTCGCAATCCAAGTCCCAATTGAACACTAGATTTTTCTTGGTCAGCTTTGTGAGCGGATATCTTTGCAAAGTCTCTGATGAATTTCCGATAGAAGCCTGCTAGCCCGAGAAAGCTTCAGACCTCTGTTGCGTTCTTTGGTGTCTTCCAGTCCTGCACCGCTACTACTTTTGCCTGGTCTACAGCTAACCCTTCTTTGGATACTATGTGCCCAAGGAACCTCACTTCTTCTCTCCAAAAGTGGCATTTGGAGAATTTGGCTTTTAGCTGGTGGACTCGCAGAGTTTCCATGATTGCCCTTAGGTGCAGAGCATGCTCTTCTTCACTCTTTGAGAAGATCAAGATATCGTCTACGAAGACCACTACGAACTTATTGAGGAAATCTCTGAACACCCTACTCATTAGGTCCACGAAGTAAGCGGGTGCGTTTGTCAAGCCGAAAGGCATGAAAAGCCATTCAAAGAAGTCGTCTGGGGTTCTGAATGCCGTTTTATCGATGCTATCTTCAGCCACCCTTAGCTGATGAAAACCGGTCGCTAAATCGAGTTGGGAGAAAACAGACGCTCCTACAAGCTGATCAAACAGATCGTCAATTCTGGGGGGAGGGTGCCTATTCTTTTTCGTTAGCTTGTTGAGCTCCCTATTGTCAACACATAGATGGAGTGAACCATCCGCCTTTGTAGCGAACACAACTGGAGCGCCCCATTCTGAAATGCTCCTCCTAATGAACCCCTTTTCTAGAAGCTCTTTAATCTGTTTACTGAGCTATTCCCGTGGAGTCATGTGTCTAACGGGCAACGCAACGAGCTTTGCATTATCTACAAGATAGATGCGGAAGTCTATCTCCCGCTTCGGAGGCAAGCCCTTCACCTCTTCGAAGACATCCGGATGTTCCCGGACCACTCTAACCCATTGCAAACTTTCAACAGAGGCATCTAGCGATTCAAGATAACTAAGCATAACCGCATACGAGGGATTACAAGTAATTTCCAGAGTATTACCGAGTTGGGTCAGAAGCCTAACCACCCTTTTCTCACAATCCAGGATGGCACCATTACTGGATAGCCAATCCATATCCAAAATCAAACCATATCCCGAAAAGCCCAAAACAAAGGCACTACATCTAAATTCTACGCTTAGAATATAAATTTTCAATCCCACACAGATCATAGATAAATAAGCTGGGCCCCCAATTGGATTTGAAACAATTAAGGGGTCCTCTACCATTCTAGTTTCTAGGTGCAGAGATTCTACTAAATCAGATGAGATAAAGGAGTGTGATGCGCCAGAATCGAATAAAGTGTGAACTGGGTGATCATAAAGATAAACTACACTTTCTACAGAAGTATTTATACCTCGCTGCTGCAGAGGTGGCGCTTCTAGCGCATGAACTTGTGCCCCTGAGGTGGATCCAGCCCTCTGCCCCTGCCCTCGCTTCTTTGGGCAATCCTTAGTCAGGTGGCCTGTCTCACCGCAAGAAAAGCACTCACCATTCATCTTGGCCTTCTTTTTCCGGCAATCTTTCACTAAGTGCCCCACTTTGCCACAGAAATTACACTTCCTCTTCTCTTTGTTGTCTTTACCGCCCTTCTTAAAGTCTGTCTTCTTAGGCTGTAAACCCTCTTTCTTCCATTGAGAGCTTTCTGCCTTTGTCTCCTTCTTGCCCTTATCCTCTTCGTTCAGCAATACCATCTGCACCAACCTTTCATACGTAGCTCCCATGGGTATATGGGTCATGGCCAAACTGTGTAATTGGTCATTCAACCCCTTGACAAAGCAGAGAGCCTTCTTGTGCGGAGTGTTGACTAGGTCCAGTCCGAACCTAGCCAGCTGATCGAACTGATTAACATACTCTTTGACTGTCATATTCCCTTGCTTAAGAAATAAGAAATTTTCCAACTGAAGACTCCTTTCAGCTTCTGAGAGAAATTTAGCCTCAAACCTTGCCCTAAAGTCCTCCCATGTTTCCACCGGTCTTTCTGCATTAGTGACTTCCCACCAGTAGGAAGCCTCGCCTTTAAGTAGCCATACTGCCAGTTGTACCTTCTGCCTATCTTCTACCTCAAAGATGACGAATAAGTCCTCGGTTTCCTTCAGCCAATTCCTGGCTACCACGAAGGACTCGGTTCCATGAAAGTCCTTTCCTCCCATAGCTTTAAACTCTTTACATATCTTAGCAAAAGTATTTCCCCGCGGAGGAGGTGGAGGAAGAGGTGCTGCTGCAGCTGGATGATTTCCTGCAGCTGGGGGAGGAGGAACGGTAGGACCTGGCTGAGTGGCCCTTGCTTCTAAGAATCGTCTAAACCAACCAGGTATTGGTACACCCTCTGGCAAGTTAAGTTCTTCGGACATGCTGAAACAAAAAGGATAGATTCAAAAACGAAGGATAAAAGATAGTACCTATGGCTTTGGGGGGACTATGCCTTTTTAAAATAAAATAATATTTTATCTTTAAAAATGCTTCTTTAAATTTTCTTTTGAAAATAAATTTTCAAAACTTTTTATCTTATCTGGTAAACCTATGCTCTGATACCAAGTGAAAACACCCCACCTCCGTTAGGGTCACTCTCAAAGGGAATGCCCTAATTTTGGTGGAGGTTTATAAGTATAAGTCACAGATACACAAGACACATATAAATACACATATTTTTGAATAGCGGAAAACAACAGCTATTTTTATTTCAACGAAATACGTGTTACATAAACCATGTCATAATTTGTCTTACAATACTTCCAAAAACATAACATCCTCATAACTGTCTTGATTACATTATTTAAAGAAGCATAAAAACATAAGTAAACTGCATAAGTCCCACAATTGCTGTCCAAAGCCATAGTCCAAAACGAAAAAGATCCAAGCAATACATTCTTTCTCTTCAACCTGGATGTGAAAACTGGTCAAGCTGCGGTATTCCCTCCCTGTGGACCTGGGGGGGGGGGACGAAAGGAAAGAAGACGAAAGAAAAGTAGGGTTAGACAAAAAGCCTGTGTAAGTCTAGGACTATTCAGTCTATGAATAATGAACTGGGTATGAAAAGTATAAACTGGAAATGAGAAAGCACCATAAACTAAGTTAAGTTGTCTAGAGTCGAATATACTATCGTACCCCATATTAATCTCTGCATCCATATAAACTAGTTCCCAACAGGCACCCCATAATCAGGGTGAAGTGATTCGTTTCGAATGATCGACTCCTACTCGCATAGTTACATGTGTCTTATGGCCCCCGATGTTGTAGTTACCTGTGCTGGTCCCACCATGGGGTGTATCAAGTCCCATGATGGCGGCCCGACACAATCCTAGAATGCACAGGTATGCTACTGGTGCCCAGTGCCTTATTTTTCTGCGCCGGAGTGTGTGCACGCCCGCACCCCGTTAGAACCTACACTGCTGCACTACCGCCGTCGAATTGACCTCTTACAGTCAGCCCAGTAATCGTGCCCCACCCTTCCTAGTTCAGGGTATCCTGATACACCTTGTAGGGTTACTGCTGAAAAGGGTCCCCCGCTACTAGGTTTTCTATTTCTAGCCAACATGCTGAGTTGGTTAAGTGTTTTGTAAACCCAACCCCCAATCAGTCTGTATAGTTTAGCATGTTCCATTTTGATTAAGTATTAATTCAATTTACTTAATCCTATCAATCCTGACTCAGCCTTAATTGTCTTATTAAAGCCTTGACCTCTCACATTAGACAGGTATTGTTGTGGCTGCCTGTTGCCGGTTGGGTCCGGGCAGTCTTACGCCACAACTCAGTCTAACCTCGGGTCCTTATTGGGCTCCGTGTTTAACCACCCACATTGGATAGGTGTTGTTGTGACTACTGGACAGCCGGGCGGTTCTGGGCAAGTTTACATCACAACTCAATCCAACCTCGGGTTAAACACATCGTATTTTCTAAATTTACATATTTTGTCTCTTTTCTTTTTATATGTAAATATTTGCGGCCCATTATTCAAATTCATCTTTATTGGGTAAAATTAATTTATGCCACATAATTGTTTTTCAAGGTTGTTGGCATGCGTCAAACATGCCAACACATATGTTCTATATTTTAACCCAATCGTCATTACCCCCGTTTTATACGTTCGCTACAATATAACATATGTTGGGTTTAACATTTAAACCCAACTTAGCCACATGAAAAAGGGGAGGCTTAGAACATGGTGTTTATTATTCTAAGTAACATAAAAAGGGGAGTGTGAACGCATGAACTTGCAACATAACGAACTGATTAACATGAATTAGGCACATGTGAGCTTGCATTGTAATAGCATATAATCATGGCATAAACATACTTAAACATGAATCATTCTATTCATATAATCATGGCATAAACATCTCTAAACATGAACCATTCTATTCATGTAAACTTGCAATTGGAATGTAAATCTAACGTAATTATGTGTTACATATATCACCATATGATTTTGATAACAACATAGGCCTAAAACATGTTTTCAACTAGGCATAATACCAAACATAGTTTAGTCACGTTCATAAAGATGCTTACTTTTGTCTCTAATACAAAAGTATGGTTTTACACTTGAATCACGATGCCAATTCCAACATAAATTCATATAAACCATAGTACTTAGTTGAATCCAATTTCACACTAAAAGTGATCATAAAAGTATGTACATCATATTGGCATAATGGTGAATCATATATTTGCATGAATTTCAAATAAACTACCACAACATATGGTCGTTAACATGTATCATATACTTGCAAATATCCCATCGTTATACCACAACATTTCCAAATCGTTTAGAATCAAAGCAACATACAAATATAGATTATTACCATCACAAATCGAATACAATTCTATTTCTCATTTTACACAAATCAAAACACAATTATTTATTCACATCGGAATAGCACTCTACTTACAACGTATGACGAATCTTCAATTCAGGAATCTGAATTCTGAATTTGGAGATGCTATCCTTTGTTGTAGGCGTTGTTTTGATTTTAATTGACGTTGCTTTAAGCTTTCGAATTGTCTCCTAATTGTCTCTCAATTTCTGACGGCTATTCCTAGTCTTTCCTCAGCAGCATGACAGTCTCATCTCCATTTTTGTTTGTGTGAATTAGGGTGAGTCTTAGGTCCTTTTTATAGAGTTTGTGAGTTGATTAGGACCGTCGATGGAGCTTGGTTTAATAATAGCCGTTCGTTTGAAGGAGAGACCAATCAGGAGCTGACACCTAGCCCTAGTGACAAGGCAAGGCTCAGAAAATCGACCAAGCACATACCAGGCCAGCCAGGGGGGCTGGGTTCGACCTGGCTCAGGGGCTAGGTCGACCCCCCAGTCGACCCCCAGGTCGACTATGTAGTCGACCTGGGTGCCCCAGGTCGACTACCCAGTCGACCTGGGTAGCACAGGTCGACTACCCAGTCGACCTAGGTGTCTTGGGCGGGAAAATTCCCGCCGTGGCAATTCCGGCCTGATTTTTGAAATTTAAATTTGTTTTCTAAGCTGTTTTGGTCTGCTTGAATTTTAAACTGGATTCTGAAACTTCCGGAGGCCATATCTTCTTCATACGGAGTCCGTTTTACGCAAACTCGGACTCTATCCCAAGCAGAATTCCGAGTCGAACGCAATGACGTATCCCGTTTCCCTTAATTCTTTGATTTGAAATTAAGTATACTTTAATTTGTGAATTTCACTGTTATAGAATACACGGGGTGTTACATGTTCTTCAAAATAATCTTTATTTTTGAAAATACTTCCTTTCAAAACCTTTTTGAAAATAGTTTTCAAAAACTTTTATCTAATCTAGTAACCTTTAGCTCTGATACCAAGTGTAACACCCCACCTCCGTTAAGGTCACTCACAAAGGGAATGCCTTAACTTTAGTGGAGCATTTTAGTAAACAGAACCGAAACTTACAAGACAGATAAAACAGTACTTGAAAAATTTATAACTTTATTTCAACAGAACCGAAATAAACTTGGTTACATCCTTTCAAATCACATTATCAGAATTCAAGTACAAAATATCAGTCTTGTACAAAAGCCTTCAGAATGCAT
This sequence comes from Allium sativum, assembly GCA_030737875.1. Taxonomy (NCBI): domain Eukaryota; kingdom Viridiplantae; phylum Streptophyta; class Magnoliopsida; order Asparagales; family Amaryllidaceae; genus Allium; species Allium sativum. Next base: position 287,616,332 of record CM060915.1, read on the forward strand.
AGTTTAAAATCATAATCCCCATAGAACGGAAGCTATACAGAGCCAAGCCATACTTTAAGCACTTCAAGCAGAAGAAATCCGGATCAAGCTAGAGTATTCCCTTCTACAAAACCTGGGGGGTGGAACGGAAGAAAGGAGGCGAAACAATAAGGATCAGACAAAAAGTCTGGCAAGTCCAGTGATTTTCAGTTATGAACAGATAATAATAACATGACATGAGCATAAAACTGGATGAGAGATAGCTGTAACAGGTGTAGCAGATATAACAGAAGAACAGAATGACATAAGCTATTTCTTTACACTCTCTGAACTAATACTAGTATAACAGAATTAGGCATCACCCTAATGTCTAAACTGAAACAGAACGGGTACAGAATAATTTAACAGAAACAGAATGCTAATAATGGGCCTTTACTACCCGATCAGAAACAAACAGAAGCAGAAACAGATTAATCCCTATGGAAACAAAATGTAGAATTAGGTGTACACTAGTAATGGGCCTTTACCACCCGAACAGACGGTACCACGCAGAAACAGACAGGTGTTACCACCGAACAGAAACAGACGGTACCAACAGAAACAGGCAGAACTAAGTGTACCCTAAAACCCTACCCCAAGCGATCGGCTCCCTAATACATAAATATCCTATGTCGGCCCCACAGTAGGGTGTATCACTCCCTAAAGTGACAACCAATTGGCACAGACCTATTTACAGATGTCACGGCGTCTTACATCCTCAGAGGCAGCCCGGGATCCATGCACGCACATGACCTGGTTGGAACGCACCATCAACACCCCTCACCATTATCAGAATGAACCGCTTATAATTAGTTCAGTAAGCGTGCCCGAACGCTACTTACTGTTGGGTCAAAGTTTTGATACCAGAAAGGGTTACTGACTAATATGGGTCCCAAACAACAGATGACACAAGTAATTCCCCTCCTAACCTTCTGTCCCCAGACTAACAGATTTCAGCTTAACTTGTCTACAAGTTTCAGACATACAAAATTTAGATTAACTAGTTCACAGATCAGACAATCAAGTTAATAGGTTTTCAGACTAACGGATCAGATGTTCGGATTAATAGGCTTACAGATTTACTGGTTACAGATTAACAGACTTACAGATTAACTGGTTACAGATTATCTAACTTTGTATTGGGCCTATGGATTCACGAAACTGGTTTATCAGATTCATTGGTCCAATTGGTTTAACCTTACCCAACACGTTTTAGACATCATAATTATCTCAGATTTTTATTAATTAAATATTAATGCCCAAAACCTCTCACATTAGACTGACAGTTTGCGGCTACTGGTTAGGCCGGTTGGTTTCGGGCAGGTTTCGGTCGCAAACGGAGTCTAACCTCGGGTTTCAAGCATGTTATGACTAACTTCTCACATTAGAACCTATTGTTTGCGACCACTGGAATATGCCGGGCGGTTCAGGGCAGAATTACGCTGCAAACTCATTCTAACCTCGAGTTAGCCATGTTTATCTTTGCGGCCAATTAATTAATGATTTACCATTTATACCACGCCTAATATACATGTCAATTATTCATAACTAATTCAGATTATGTCAATAACCGACTGAATATCTCAGCTTAACAGATATAGTAGATAACAGATTTTTGCAGATTAGGCGTCTTAACGGATTCAGCAGATTAAGCAAACTAGCAGATTTAGCAGATAACAGATTAGGCATCTCAACAGATTTAGTTTAGCAGATTTGGCATTTTCAACAGACTTAACAAATGACAGATTTGGCAGATGAACAAATCTAGCAGACTAGGCAGTAGAGCAGAACTAGCAGATTAAGCAATGTAACAGACTAGCAGATTAGGCAAATATAGCAGAACAAAATTAGGCAAATATAGATGATTTTATTATTCCTTAAGGTTTCATTGACCCATCTTGCCTAATTATAAATTTGGCCTAAGTTTGCATGCCTAAATAATTGTCATGGTTCACAATATGATTATATACCAAATATAGCCATCTATTACAATGCATGTAATATATCCCAAAGATCCCTTACTTAGGTGTTTATTTACATTAATAGATACCCTACTCTCATGTAAATCTTTATACCGAAGCCATATTCTTTTTACCACAAATCATATGTTCAATAACCATTTATGTTATAAATACAACATGTCCAGTCATATGTCTCAAATTTATGTTCTAACTACAGTCCATGTTCTTTCCTCAAATCAGTCACCTATTGGGCGTGCCCAATTTATGCATCATTCATTTAACTGTCCCAAACAATTTAGCATAGGTTAATCTCTTATGATACTGGCTCAGGCTCGTGGTAGCCTGGCTATAACACAAAAAGAGGAAAGAGATACAAAATAAGATAGGTCTAAACAGAACAGAATATATATAACCTCGGATTCAGATTTACAATTCATGTCACAATCAGAGTTAACATTTATATCGGAAAATAACTGTTCTTGCCTTGATTGGATTAAAGAAAGAACTTTAGTTGTTGTAGGATCGTTGCAGAAGCTTTAATCTCTAATTTGAGTTGCTTAGGTTGATGTTGATTAGCTTCTAGTTTTGATTCCAGTAGAGTAGCGACGCCATTTTTATTTTTATTTAGAACAGAGGAAGAGAAGAAGCAAAATAGAATTGTGTATAGGGAAGGCTAGGTCTTAGGTTGTTTTTATAGGTGTAGCAATTCATTTCAGCCATCAGATTAACCCTAAAACCAATCCGGACCATCAAAAATCGACCCTGGGCTTCAAAAACGTGTTCTGGACCGAAACAGGCCGACTAGGTCGACCTGTAGGGGGGGGAGGTCGACACTATAGTCGACCCCCATGGGGGAGGTCGACTCTCAGGTCGACCCCCTGTTCGACCTGGCCCCCAGGTCTACCACCAGGTCGACCTGCCCAGTTCTGTGCTGACCGAAACCTTCTGAATCTTCTACAGGCCATTACTTCTTCATCCGGACTTCGATTTCCGAAAAATCAGACTCTATTTCATGTAAAATTTCGAGGGGAACGCAATGGTGATGTCCATTTTACCTAATTCCTGATTCTTAAATTAATCATCCTCATTTTACTATCTTTTCCGTTACACACACCGTTATCGAACTAATTTTTCTTCTCTTTCATGTATTAATTAATTCTTCTTATGCATCACCATTATTTACCTATCATAAGCATATTTTCATATATTTTATTTCATTTTTAATTATACTTAAAAATGAGGGGTGTTACATTCTCCCCTCCTTAAAGGATTTCGTCCCTGAAATCTTCAAGTTAAGAAGAATGTGTCCTACCATCCAATCAACCATCTACTCAATCACCAATCACAGGCATTCATTGTCCTTAAGAGATTTCTAATGCTGTATGAACATATGCAAGAAGTGTGTGTATATGTTCCTTGTCTAATGCAGAGATCAGGCGGTCCACTGATTCAGTTGACCTCCTTAATGCGAATTATGCCAGTGCCATGAGTCCAACATGTATGAAATTTTCCTACTCGATACATATCATTTCTATATGAGTGCACAACCATTCAGTCATATGCAACATCCATGTGCTGAGTCAATCATTTTGCATCCACAAAAATTAAAAATGCTCACACATCCATGCAGTATGAGAGTGTTTTCGAGCTGATCTAGTGCCTAGTGTGTGTATATACATCCACGGGCAACCACTAGCAACCACTTGCATCCGCTTGCAACCATCAAACATAACATGTCTCAAACACATGTTTACACCCATTAGTTTCTACCTAAAGTTCGAAGATTCGATCGACAGGATACAATCGAATGATGGAAGCGAGTACAGATAGAACAAAAACTTGGTTCCCATTAGGCATGGGTCCTAAGTATCGGCCCCGAAGACCGAAACCAACATCAAATTGACACCCAGAGGATTACCCTCTTTAGACAATGTCAAAACTGGAAATCTTATCAGAAGTATTCAGATATTTACAGACTACTGGTACAGATCAGGTTCCCTAATGGCTCTTAGGAAGTTAAGCATGATAAAATCATACCCCACGAAAACTCAGAATGTATGCGTCATACTTGACGCCTAACACAGATATCCTTCAAACCCCAATCTCAAACAGATGAGTCATAACCCTTATGGGTCTGAATCTACAGCGGAATTCAGAAATAATACTGGTATTAAAGTGCAGAGTATCGATTACAAAATCAAAATACCAGAATCAGAAAAAGTCATAACTCCATAAAAGAAATTAAACCTACTATATGAATTCTCCTATTTCTATCCTAGCCACTAGCTTCAAGAGTGTTCGCCTGCCCTCTTTGTCCTCGTCTCTTCGGGCAGTCCCTAGTGAAGTGTCCCATCTCTCCACAGTTGAAGCAAGTGCCCTTCCTTTTTCTGCAATCCTTGTTCAGATGAGTCGAGCTCCCACAAGTAAAGCACTTTTTCCCCTTCTTATCTTCAGACTTCTCATCCTTCTTTTGTGTTTCCTTTTTGGGCCCTGCTTTCTTATTCTGTGGTTCTTCCTTCTTTGTCTCTTTCGGGCCCTTGTCTTCCTCGTGCAGTAGTGCCATGTCCACCAATTTCTCGTAAGTCGCTCCCATGGGTACATTGGTCATGGCTAGGCTGTGCAGTGGCTCGTTCAATCCTTTAACAAAGCGGAGATCCTTTTTATGCTGAGTGTTGACCAAATCCAATCCGAACCTAGCCAGTTGGTTGAACTGGTTGACGTATTCCTTGACCGTCATACTTCCTTGCTTAAGAGATAAGAACTTTTCCAGTTGTAGACTTCGCTCAGATTGCGAGAGGAATTTTGTCTCAAACCTTGTTCTGAAATCCATCCATGTTTCAACCGGTCTCTCGGCATTAGTGACTTCCCACCAATAGGAAGCTTCGTCTTTGAGCAGCCATACCGCCAACTGTACCTTCTGCCTATCGTCCACCTCGAAGATAACGAATAAATCCTCAGTTTCTTTGAGCCAGTTCCTCGCTTCGACGAATGATTCAGTTCCCTTGAAATCCTTTCCACCCATGGCCCTAAAATATCTACAGATCTTTGGGAAAGCAATTGCACGAGGAGGGGGCGGAGGAGGAGGGGGATTATTTGCTGGACCTGCGGCGGCGGTCCTAGCCTCAAGATATTGACGAAACCAACCGGGTACATGAACACCCTCTGGTATCTCAGATGCTTCAGACATGCTGAAACGAAAAAGGAAAGATTTAATACAAAAAGGACCGAAGGAAAGATATATTGCTCTTGGGGATCATGTTCTTCAAAATAAGCTTTATTTTTGAAAATACTTCCTTTCAAAACCTTTTTGAAAATAGTTTTCAAAAACTTTTATCTAATCTGGTAACCTTTAGCTCTGATACCAAGTGTAACACCCCACCTCCGTTAATGTCACTCACAAAGGGAATGCCTTAACTTTGGTGGAGCATTTTAGTAAACAGAACAGAAACTTACAAGACAGATAAAACAGTACTTGAAAAATTTACAACTTTATTTCAACAGAACCGAAATAAACTTGGTTACATCCTTTCAAATCACATTATCAGAATTCAAGTACAAAATATCAGTCTTGTACAAAAGCCTTCAGAATGCATAGTTTAAAATCATAATCCCCATAGAACGGAAGCTATACAGAGCCAAGCCATACTTTAAGCACTTCAAGCAGAAGAAATCCGGATCAAGCTAGAGTATTTCGTTCTACAAAACCTGGGGGGGAACGGAAGAAAGGAGGCGAAACAACAAGGGTCAGACAAAAAGTCTGGCAAGTCCAGTGATTTTCAGTTATGAACAGATAATAATAACATGACACGAACATAAAACTGGATGAGAGATAGCTATAACAGGTGTTGCAGATATAACAGAAGAACAGAATGACATAAGCTATTTCTTTACACTTCTCTGCACTAATACTAGTATAACAGAATTAGGCGTCACCCTAATGTCTAAACTGAAACAGAACAGGTACAGAATAATTTAACAGAAACAGAATGCTAATAATGGGCCTTTACTACCCGATCAGAAACAGACAGAAGCAGAAACAAATTAATCCCTACGGAAACAGAATGTAGAACTAGGTGTACACTAGTAATGGGCCTTTACCACCCGAACAGACGGTACCACGCAGAAACAGACAGGTGTTACCACCCAACAGAAACAGACGGTACCAACAGAAACAGACAGAACTAAGTGTTCCCTAAAACCCTAACCCAAGCGATCGGCTCCCTAATACATAAATATCCTATGTCGGCCCCACAGTAGGGTGTATCACTCCCTAAATTGACAACCAATTGGCACAGACCTATTTACAGATGTCACGGCGTCTTACATCCTCAGAGGCAGCCCGGGATCCATGCACGCACATGACCCGGTTGAAACGCACCATCAACACCCCTCGCCATTGTCAGAATGAACCGCTTATAATTAGTTCAGTAAGCGTGCCCGGACCCTACTTACTATTGGGTCAAAATTTTGATACCAGAAAGGGTTACTGACTAATATGGGTCCCAAACAACAGATTACACAAGTAATTCCCCTCCTAACCTTGTGTCCCCAGACTAACAGATTTCAGCTTAACTTGTCTACAAGTTTCAGACATACAAAATTTAGATTAACTAGTTCACAGATCAGACAATCAAGTTAACAGGTTTTCAGACTAACGGATCAGACATTCGGATTAACAGGCTTACAGATTTACTGGTTACAGATTAACAGACTTACAGATTAACTGGTTACAGATTATCTAACTTTGTATTGGGCCTATGGATTCACGAAACGGGTTTATCAGATTCATTGGTCCAATTGGTTTAACCTTACCCAACACGTTTTAGACATCATAATTATCTCATATTTTTATTAATTAAATATTAATGCCCAAACCTCTCACATTAGACTGACAGATTGCGGCTACTGGTTAGGCCGGTTGGTTCCGGGCAGGTTTCTGTCGCAAACGGAGTCTAACCTCGGGTTTCAAGCACGTTATGACTAACTTCTCACATTAGAACCTATTGTTTGCGACCACTAGAATATGCCGGGCGGTTCCGGGCAGAATTACGCCGCAAACTCATTCTAACCTCGAGTTAGCCATGTTTATCTTTGCGGCCAATTAATTAATGATTTACCATTTATACCCACGCCTAATATACATGTCAATTATTCATAACTAATTCAGATTATGTCAATAACAGACTGAATATCTCAGCTTAACAGATATAGTAGATAAAAATTTTCGCAGATTAGGCGTCTTAACGGATTCAGCAGATTAAGCAAACTAGCAGATTTAGCAGATAACAGATTAGGCATCTCAACAGATTTAGTTTAGCAGATTTGGCATTTTCAACAGACTTAACAAATGACAGATTTGGCAGATGAACAAATCTAGCAGACTAGGCAGTAGAGCAGAACTAGCAGATTAAGCAATGTAACAGACTAGCAGATTAGGCAAATATAGCAGAAGTAAATTAGGCAAATATAGCAGATTTTATTATTCCTTAAGGTTTCATTTACCCGTCTTGCCTAATTATAAATTTGGCCTAAGTTTGCATTCCTAAATAATTGTCATGGTTCACAATATGATTATATACCAAATATAGCCATCTATTACTATGCATGTCATATATCCCAAAGATCCCTTACTTAGGTGTTTATTTACATTAATAGATACCCTACTCTCATGTAAATCTTTATACGAAGCCATATTCTTTTTATCACAAATCATATGTTCAATACCCATTTATGTAATAAATACAACATGTCCAGTCATATGTCTCAAATTTATGTTCTAACTACAGTCCATGTTCTTTCCTCAAATCAGTCACCTATTGGGCATGCTCAATTTATGCATCATTCATTTTACTGTCCCAAACAATTTAGCGTAGGTTAATCTCTTATGAGATTGGCTCAGGCTCGTGGTAGCCTGGCTATAGCACAGAAAGAGGAAAGAGATACAAAATAAGATAGATCTAAACAAAACAGAACATATATAACCTCAGATTCAGATTTGCAATTCATGTCACAATCAGAATTAACGTTTATATCGGAAAATAACTGTACTTGCCTTGATTGGATTAAAGAAAGAACTTTAGATTTTGTAGAATCGTTGCAGAAGCTTTAATCTCTAATTTGAGTTGCTTAGGTTGATGTTGATTAGCTTCTAGTTTTGATTCCAGCAAAGTAGCGACGCCATTTTTATTTTTATTTAGAACAGAGGCAGAGAAGAAGCAAAATAGAATTGTGTGTAGGGAAGGCTAGGTCTTAGGTTGTTTTTATAGGTGTAGCAATTCATTTCAGCCATCAGATTAACCCTAAAACCAATCCGGACCATCAAAAATCGTCCTTGGGCTTCAAAAACGTGTTCTGGACCGAACCAGGCCGACCAGGTCGACCTGTAGGGGGGGGAGGTCGACACTATAGTCGACCCCCATGGGGGAGGTCGACTCCCAGGTCGACTGGCCCCCAGGTCGACCTGCCCAGTTCTGTGCTGACCGAAACCTTTTGAATCTTCTACATGCCATAACTTCTTCATCCGGACTCCGATTTCCGAAAACTCGAACTCTATTTCATGTAAAATTTCGAGAGGGACGCAATGGTGATGTCCATTTTACCTAATTCCTGATTCTTAAATTAATTATCCTCATTTTACTATCTTTTCCGTTACACACACCGTTATCGAACTAATTTTTCTTCTCTTTCATGTATTAATTAATTCTTCTTATGCATCACCATTATTTACCTATCATAAGTATATTTTCATATATTTTATTTCATTTTTAATTATACATAAAATGCGGGGTGTTACAAAGGAAATACTTCAAAAGATAGATACGAGCATGAACAAACTTAAGGAAAAAGATATCAAAGATGTACCCTAAAAAAGAAAAGGGTAGGCTGCGCATATCTTGGCCTCAGTCTCCCAAGTCGCGTCTTTCTCAGCGTCACTCCATTGAACTTTAACAAGTTTGACTTCGCGGTTGTGTAGCTTTTTGACTTCTGCACCCAAGATACGAGTTGGAACTCTTCTCACAGTCGCCTCTCGTTCTAAATCTACTTCCTCTAACATGCTTGGTTCCACCACTTCCGCAGACTCATGTAAGCACTTCCATAGGTGAGAAACGTGAAAGACATTATGAACTCCAGCCAATCGTTCGGGAAACTCTACTCTGTAAGCCATCTTTCCAATCCTTTCAATGATAGGAAACATCCCTATAAATCTTTGTGCCAACTTTCCTGTGGATCCAAAGCGAACGACGTTCCTCAAAGGAGATACATTAAGGAAAACCCTGTCTCCAACCTCTAACTCAAGGTCGGTCCTTCTTTTATCTGTGTAGGACTTCTGTCTATCTTGGGCAGTCTTCATTCTTCTTCGTATCAAGTCCACTTTCTATGAAGTTTCTCTAATCAAATCTGGTCGAGTATGAGCTTGTCTGTAGACTCCCACCAACAAGTTGGTGATTGGCATGGTCTTCCATATAAAGCTTCGAAGGGTAGCATACCTATGGTGGCCTGGTAGCTATTGTTGTTGGCAAACTCAACCAAAGGAAGATGATCCTCCCATGTTCCTCCAAAGTCAAGAATGCATAATCTCAAGAGGTCTTCTAATACTCTGTTCACCCTTTCCGTCTAACCATTGGTTTGGGGGTGATAGGCCGTGCTCAAGCATAGCTGTGTGCCTACAGCCTCTTGCAAGCTCTTCCAAAACTCGCTCGCAAAGATAGGACCTCGGTCGCTTATAATGCTGGAGGGTATCCCATGGAGTCGAACTATCTCTTTAAGGTAAATGGATGCTAAAGATGAGGCAGTCCTTCTACTCTTAACGGGTATAAAGTGAGCGTTTTTTGTGAGCTCGTCCACTATTATCCGAATACTGGTATTGCCCCTTCTTGACCTAGGCAGCCCATCAATAATGTCCATTGAAATGCTATCCCATTTCCACTGTGGGACCTCTAGAGGATGAAACAAACCACTAGGCTTCTTTTGCACTGCCTTGACTTGCTGGCATATCAAACACTTAGCGACGAACTCAGCTACATCACTCTTCATGCCATTCCAAAAGAAAACCCTTTTTATGTCTTTATACATTTTGTCTCCACCTGGGTGTATGGTCAACTTGGAATGGTGTGCCTCTTCGAGAACCTTCTTCACCAAATCCCTTGCTTGTGGGACGCATATCCTTCCATCCCACCTCAACCAACCCTTTTCATCGATGTAGTATCTATTGAGGTGACTAGAAGTCTCACCCCTAATTAGCTTGTCCATCACATCAACTAGCTGAGGGTCTTCACGTTGCGCGGTTCCTATTGAGTCCAAAAGAGTAGGTCGCACCTCTAGTGATGCTAACAAACCAGTCACATGATCGATGGAGGGTCTAAAGTCAAAGTTGGCTATGTATTCCAAGCTCTGCCTTTCTACAAAGAGAGGGCTTAAGGTCAGCTTTTTTCTACTCAAGGCATCTGCTACTACATTGCCCTTGCTAGGGGTACAGGAAATCTCGAAATCGTAGGATGCCAAGAACTCCATCCACCTTTGTTGCCTCAAGTTAAGATCTTTATGCGATAAAAAGGTACTTCAACGATTTCTGGTCAGTATACAATTCAAACTTCTCACCTAGGAGAAAATGGCGCCAAGACTTAAGCGCAAAGACGATGGCGGCCAACTCTAGATCGTGGGTTGGGTAGTTTTTCTCATGTACTTTCAATTGTCGGCTTCCATAAGCTACTACCTTCCCCTCTTGCATCAAGACAGCACCTAGTCCCATACCACATGCATCCCTGTATACGGTAAACATCTTGCTCCCATCCGGCAATGTCAGAACTGGGGCTGTTGTTAGAGCTCTCTTTAATCGTTGGAAAGTAACATCGCAATCCAAATCCCAATTGAAAGTTAGGTTCTTCTTCGTCAACCTTGTAAGCGGAGCTGAGATTTTCGCAAAGTCTTTAATGAACTTTCGGTAAAAGCCCGCTAGCTCGAGGAAGCTTCGGACTTCGGTTACATTCCGTGGAACCTTCCAATCTTGCACCGCAACTACTTTTGCGGGCTCCACAGCTAACCCTTCCTTAGATACCACATGTCCAAGAAATCTCACTTCTTCTCTCCAAAAATGGCATTTAGAGAATTTGGCTTTCAACTGATGTGCTCGAAGAGTATCCATGACTTCTTTTAAATGCTGAGCATGCTCTTCCTCACTCTTTGAGAAAATCAAAATGTCATCTAGGAAGACCACCACAAATATATTAAGGAACTCCCTGAACACTCTGCTCATCAAGTCAACGAAGTAAGCAGGTGCATTTGTCAGGCCGAAAGGCATGACAAGCCACTCAAAGAAACCATCCGGAGTTCTGAACGGGGTCTTATCAATGCTGTCTTCAGCCACTCTTAGCTGATGAAACCCGGTAGCCAGATCTAGTCGGAAGAAAACCGATGCACCTACAAGCTGATCGAACAAGTCATCTATTCTTGGGAGTGGGTGCCTATTCTTCTTGGTCAGCTTATTTAGCTCCCGATAGTCAACGCATAGGCGAAGTGAACCATCCGCTTTGGTTGCGAATACTACTAGAGAACCCCATTTAGAAATACTCCGCCTTATAAACCCCTTCTCAAGAAACTCTTTAACTTGCTTGCTGAGTTCTTTCCTCTCCCTTGGAGCCATGTGTCTATTGGATAAAGCAACGGGTTTTGCATTATCAACGAGGTATTTGTGGAAGTCTATCTCCCGCTTCGGAGGTAAGCCCTTCACCTCTTCAAAGACATCTGAGTATTCACGGACTACTCTAACAGACTGCAAATTCTCAACAGACGCATCAAAAGATTCTAGATAGCTAAGCATAACAGAGTTCATGGGATTACAAGATATTTTGAGAGTGTTACCGAGGCGAGTCATGAGTCTAACCACTCTCTTTTCACAATCGAGGATGACACCATTACTGGATAGCCAATCCATGCCTAGAATCAACCCATAGCCCGTGAAACCCAAAACATAAGCATTGCATCTAAACCCCACACTTGGTGTAGAAATTTCCAAATCCAAACAAATCATTGACAAATAAGTTGAGCCCCCAATTGGATTTGAAACAACCAAGGGATCCTCTACTAAACTAGTGTCTAGGTGCAGAGATTCAACTAAAGCAGTAGATATAAAAGAGTGCGATGCGCCAGAATCAAAGAGTGTACGAACTAGATGATCAAAAAGATAACAGAAACATTTCTACCTCGTTGTTGCGGGGGTGCCATGAGAGCGTGAACCTGCACTCCAGAAGTAGATCCAGCTCTCTGCCCTTGCCCTTGCTTTCTTGGGCAGTCCTTAGCCATGTGTCCTGTCTCGCCGCAATGGAAACAGCCACCCATCTTCCTCTTCTTCTTTCTGCAGTCCTTAACCAGATGTCCGGGAATGCCACAAAAATTACACTTCCTCTTGTCACGGGGTTTGTTGTCCTTCCCGCCCTTCTTGGAATCTGTCTTCTTGCTCTGTGATCCTTCCACTTTCTTATCTTGAGGTACTTCCACTTTTGTCTCTTTCTTGCCACCCTTATCTTCCTCTTGTAACAGTGCCATGTCCACCAGCCTCTCATAAGTTGCACGCATAGGTATATGGGACATAGCTACGCTGTGCAGTGGCTCATTCAATCCTTTAATAAAACGGAGAGCCTTCTTATGTGGAGCGTTTACTAACTCCAATCCGAACCTAGCCAGTTGATTGAATTGGTTAACGTATTCCTTGACCGACATACTCCCCTGTTTGAGAGCTAAGAACTTCTCCATTTGTAGGCTTCGTTCAGCTTGTGAGAGGAATTTCATTTCAAACCTCATTCTGAAATCCATCCAAGTTTCAATTGGTCTTTTAGCGTTAGTAACTTCCCACCAATAGGAAGCTTCGTCTTTGAGCAACCATACGGCCAACTGTATCTTCTGCCTATCATCCACTTCGAAGATATCAAACAAATCCTCAGTTTCTTTGAGCCAGTTTCTTGATTCCATAAAGGATTCATTTCCATTGAAGTTCTTTCCACCCATGGCTCGAAAGTCCCTACATATTTTTGAGAAAGCATTTTCATGAGGAGGAGGAGGAACAGCTGCAGCTGGGGGCAGAGGAACATCTGCTGGGCCTGCGGCATTAGCCCTAGCCTCTAGGTACCTTCTGAACCAGCCAGGTACCGGCACGTCCTCTGGAAGGTTAAGATCCCCAGACATGCTGAAATGAAAAAGGAAAGATTCAAAACAAAGGATAGAAAGATAGTGCATATGGCTTTGGGGGATTAAGTTGTTTTAAAATAAAACAACACTTTTTCTTGAAAATTGCTTCTTTAAACTTCTTTTTGGAAAACAGTTTTCAAAAATTTTATCTAATCTGGTAAACCTTTGCTCTGATACTAAATGAAACACCCCACCTCCGTTAAGGTCACTCACTTTGGTGGAGCATTATAGGTAAAAGACACAGATAATTTACAAGACATACATATATAAGCAGCGGAAAAAGATTAAATTTATTTCATACGTGGTTCATAACAAAAACATTACAGCAAACTGTCTTAAAACAACTTCCAAATCATTACGTAAAAATCTCTGTCTTGATTATAACATAAAGAAGCATAAAACAAAATAAAACTGCTTAAATCCCCAAGTAGTAGTGTGTCCAAAGCCATAGCCAAAGATAAGATGTTACAAGCTATACATCACAGAGTCTTCAAGCTTGGAAAAATGAACGGTCCAAGTTAAGTTGAGATATTCCCTCCCTGGGTACCGGGGGGAGGGGGGAATGGAAGAAAAGAGACAAAAGAAAAAAGGGTCAGACATAAGTCTGGTAAGTCCAGTGATTATTCAGCATGTAAATTGGTAAGAGAACCATGACATAAATAAACTGGACGCAGGACGATAACAAAGAAATAAGGTAACCTAGGATAAGGCAAGACAAACAAGGAAAGATAAACTAATCATACTATCGCACTCATATACATATTCTCTGCACGTACTAGATATTTCAACCATCATCATGAGTTCAAACCCAGTGATCCCTTTTTATCGATCGGCTCCTACTCGCACGCATTTACTACTTGTGTCATACGGCCCCGCTCGATTGTAGATACCTGTGTTGGTCCCACCATGGGGTGTATCAAATCCTATGGTGGCAACCAGACACGATTCAAGATGCGTAGTGTATAACTACTGATGCCCAATGCCTAGTTTTTCCACTCAGGAGTACGTGCACGCCCGTACTCCGTCGGAACCTACACTGACGCACCGACCGCCGTTGTTTTGACCGCTTATAATCAGCCCAGTAATCGTGCCCCACCCTGCCTAGTTCAGGGTACCATGATATATCTATGTGGGTTACTGCTGAAATGGGTCCCCGTTACTAGGGTTTCCTAATCAACATGTTAAATTGGTTAAGTGTCCAAGTTAACCTAACCCCACCCATCAGTTTAGTTAACATGTTGTATTGGTTAAGTGTTGCCTTAGTTAACTTAACCCTACCATTCCTGACTTAGCTTTAATTTATTCATTAAAGCACCAACCACTCACATTAGACGGGTATGGTTGCGGTTACTAGATGTGCCTGTCGGGTCCGGGCTGTTTTACACCGCAACTCAGTCTAACCTCGGGTTCTTTTGGGCTCGATCCACTAACCTCCCACATTAGATATATATTGTTAAGGTTGCTGGATGTGCCAGGCGGTTCTGGGCAGTCTTACACCGTAACTCAATCTAACCTCGGGTTAGGCATATTCGTCTTTTCTAAATTTACATATTTACCTCTTTATATTTATATGTAAATTATTGTCATTTAAGTCTAGCCCCACTTTCCCTTTAAATCAAGTTCATAATTTTAGGTATAAAAATTTATACCACTTTATACCATAAAACATTTACATGTTTATGTGCCAAATATGCCAATTATATGCAATTTCATGTTTTCCCCAACGTTACCCCCGTCAAACGTTCGCATAAATCACATAAAATGTTAGGCTCGATACATAGCCTGACTTATACACAAAAGGGGTAAAAGAGGAACATGTAATAATCCCTACATCATAAAAAAATATGGACCTAACTACACATGTATAATATGAATTTGGCATAGAACAATATACATTCAATTATGAACTTGCAAATTTATATCTACTCAACATGAATCATGAAATAGGGGTTTTACATAGAACTACATAAACTTAAAATTAGGTTATCGGTCATGTGTGGCCGGGTTGCAAGATGTTCTTGTTGAACCCAGTGTATTTCCCTCTAGAGATACACTATCGGCAGGTGGTTCCATACCTTGTCATAGTCAGAATCGAATCTCCAACGAGTGCCAGCGGTTTTGATTGTATACTATACATGTGGAGCGTGAGATGCAAGCGTTTCGCTAGATTGCTATTTGTTTGCATTTAGACACTATTATACTATCAGAAGATATATATATATATATCTATATGATTTCAAAATGTTTGCGTTATAATTTTTAAATCTATGTGATATTCTAGAATGGCGTCTATATCTAACCCTAGCTCCGGCAATGCTCCAATTTCAGGATCTAAAAGCCTTGATGATAATCATGGAGAAACTAAGGAATCGGATGAAGGCTGGCAAGATGTATGTAGGAGACGCAAAACTTTTCTACAGGCGGCAACTCAGGGACAGTAAGCTCATGGGAATCTTGCCAGCCTTCATCTTACCCCAGATAATCATCTTACCCCAGATCAGCCCATGATAATCACTAACTTTGCAAACTTAGAGGATGACGATGGCGAATATGCAGATCTGGACGACCTTATTTTTGATGAAGCAAAAAACATGTGGAGGAACTCTATCTACATATATTTAGTTGGTAGAAGGCCATATTATGTTCATCTCAATGCGTACATCAGAAGAGAATGGAATCCAAAGGGAGCGTGGGATGTTTTTGCACGAGAAAATGGTTTCTATTTGATTAAATTCGAACTAGAAGAGGACTGTCATAAAGTGCTGAATAAAGGTCCATGGTTCATGGACAGTAAGCTGATATTCATCAAACGATGGGAACCAAATTTAAGACTGGAAAGAGATATGCTTGAATCTCACCCAGTGTGGGTAAGATTGTTGAATCTAGACTTATCACTGTGGAATGCTAGAGGAATATGTAAATTAGCCAGTTTGATTGGTACCCCGTTGGCCATGGATGATCTCACTAAACATGTCAAACGCTTAAACTATGCTAGAGTTCTTGTAGACATTAAAGCGAACACAGAAATGAAAAAGCAAATCAGGGGAAAAGACAAACAAGGAAACATATATATACAACAAGTAGAATATGAACACATTCCCCCTTCTTGCATTAACTGCAAATGCTTTGGCCACAATACCGATCAATGTGCTATTGTAGTGAAGCCTGTTAGTCAGGTCTGGGTTAGGAAAGACCTGAAAGATAACCCTAAAGAGGATGCCCAGCAGCCCAAAAACTCTGTTGATGAGGTTCAACAGCACATATACACTGAGACCATCAGTGACAAAACAGCTGTACCCAGCTCCCCCCTTAACTGTACAAACCAAAACGAGTCTGATGATGAAGTAGATGAGGTCATTCAGGTTGTGGATGCAACACCGGATCAGGTGGCACAGGTTGAGACATCTGGAGTAGTTGATCTAGTTCATTCGTCCCCTGCTCGTCCACCGCAACAGGCACTTCAAGCTCCTGACCCTGAAACAGTAGAGCAATTGAAAGACTTAAACATTGGTCTTGAGGACAAAGAAGAAGACAAAGAGTATGAGGTTAATAGCAAGGGTGAGAACTATACAAAATCAAACCCACAATATACTCAACAGTTTCGCACTCAGCAGAGTAACGAAGACGCTAATAGTAGGCGTGGAATTCCTCCTTGGGATTTGAGGAGTAAATTCCACAATTCTAAATGTCGTTAATTAGTTGGAATGTTAGAGGTCTAAATAATGATACCCGACTTTTAGACCTCTACAATCTTCGTAGGAATTTTCTTCCTTCCTTTTTGGGTATCTTGGAAAACAAGCTTAATGAAGATAATTTATGTTTCTTGAGCGAACAGATGGGAAGTGAATGGGATCTAATTAATAACAATGAATTCACTGATAAAGGCAGGATCCTTGTAGCTTGGTGTAAGTCAATTTGGAATTGTGTCATCAATGACAAGGATAATCAACAAATAACTGTCACTATAAATAACACAGGAGGGCTTAAAATGTGCGTAACTGTTGTTTATGCTAGTAATAATGCGAGTGAAAGAACTAAGTTATGGGACAAGTTAAAACTGGTGGCCCAAAGCATGGACGGTCCCTGGATAGTTATGGGGGACTTTAATGTTATACTTAAACCAAGCGAAAAACAAGGGGGTGTTACCGTAAGAGTTTCCCAGTTATCGGAGTTTAACAGTTGCATTGTTGCGTCTGGATTGGTTGAACCAGTCCACTGTGGCCTACAATACACATGGCGAAGTGGTGAAAATCGGAAAATTTCATGCAAACTTGACAGAGTACTTATTAATACTGATTGTATGAATAAATTCTCTGATCTGAAAGTTAATGTGTTGCCAGCATCAACCAGCGATCACTGCCCTATCCACGTGTGCTTGGTTGAACGAGAAAATGATGTCAAAGGAAAACCGTTTCGATATGCTAATCATTGGAGTGCAATACAAGGGTATTACTCTACAGTAGACAGTTAAAGCTTTGAAGTGTCTACATATAATCACATGCTTCACTTCCTTCGGTTTCTCAAGAATACCAAAATCAAACTCAAAGAATGGAATAAAACTCGACCTAAAGACGATGCTCATATCAAAGATCTTGAAAAACGCAATGCTGAACTTCTGCAACAAATAGATGATGGGGATGATAGCAATGAAATGTGGAGGCAGTATCAAGAGTGTAGAACTGAGCTAACAGATGCATTAAAAATTAAGGCAGTAGAGCTAAAACAAAAATCCAAGGAGAAATGGATAACAGATGGAGATGAATGCACAAAAATTTTTTACACTAAAATGTCAGTTAGACGTAATACTAACTTTAATTTTCAACTTCTTGATCAGGATGGCAATGCTATAACAGACTTGAAGAAATTTGAAGATGAAGCTATACAATACTTTACAGAACTATATAATGGTGAATGTGAGACAATCTTACCCAACATCAACCCCCGCAAACTGTTGAATGCCAGAGGGCGCAGAATGCTGTGCAGGCGCATAACTGAGGAGGAGCTGAAGGAAGCCACCTGGTCCATTGGTGTTGACTCCGCCCCCGGGCCCGACGGGTTCGGGTCCAGCTTCTACCACACCCACTGGGTTGACCTGAAAGATAATTTGCTGTCAGTTGTGCAAGAAGCCTTCAACTCAGGTAAAATTATTAAAGAAATTAACCACACGTTCCTATGCCTTATACCAAAAAATGAGAAACCTTCCAGGGTTGCTGACTACAGACCTATTGCATGCTGCAATGTGCTATATAAAATTTTAAGCAAAATCATTTGCAATAGAATTAAGGTGGTTCTACCGAATTTGATCGCTGAATGCCAAAGTGCTTTTATTAAAGGCAGAAGTATTTCTGATAACTCCCTCCTAGCTCATGAACTTATTAGAAATTTCAACAAAAAAGGAGCAGACAAATTTTGTTTAAAAGTTGATTTGAAAAAAGCATATGATAAAGTCAACAGACAGTTCATTATTCACATGTTATTAGCGATGGGCTTCCCTGTGAAAATTACTAGATTAATTTCAGAGTGCAAACAATCCCCTACGTTTTCTATTCTAATCAATGGAGTGCCAAAAGGATTTATTACCAGCAACAGAGGTATCAGACAAGGGGATCCTCTTTCCCCTTATTTGTTCGCTATTGCTATGGAGTATTTTACACTGCAGATGGAGTTAGCAGAGTTTGCTAAAGAGATACAACCAATTCATAATTTCCAACCGTCCATTAGCCACTTGTTGTACGCTGACGACCTGATAATATGTGTCAAGTCAAATGTTAAAGCAGCGAATTCGATCACTTTGATTTTTGACAATTTGGGGAAATATGCTGGGCTCAAGCTGAATGAGCAAAAGACTAAATGTTACTTCAATAAGTTCTGTGTGAACAAGGAAAGGGTGCTTAACATTTTGGGGGTTAATGAGGGTGAATTACCTGTAAAATACCTAGGAGTCCCTCTCTCTTCAAATAAAATAACTGATAGAGAATGTGCAGTGCTTATCACCAAGATCAGAGAAAGACTACAGGGGTGGAACTCTAGATTATTATCTTTTGCTGGAAGAATTGAACTAGTCCACACAGTAATTCAAGCAAAAATTAATTTTTGGTTACAGACATTTCAGATTCCTGAGACTTCTATTAGAAAAATTGAAAGTGTGTGTGCAGACTTTATTTGGAAGGGAGGTCTACATAAAATAAAATATGATGATCTATGTAGACCAAAAGAAGAAGGGGGTGTTGGATTGAGGAGAATTAGAGACATGAGAGAGGATTTTACTCTAAAGCAAGCATGGAAAATCATAAATGCTAATGGATTATGGGCTAGATGGATGAGGAAAAGATATGTCAGGACTAATTTCGGGACTATGGAAATAGATAATAATGCATCGGCTACGTGGAAAGCTATTCTCAGAGTTAGAAACAAGCTGGCTGTGAATTGTGAAAGAGTTTTTGCTAATGGAAATGAAACTGATTTGTGGCATGACCCTTGGATTAAAGGTAAATCTTTAATCAACACTCTGGGATGGGACACCTATTCAGCTTATGGGTGCCCGAATCAAACTGTTAATCACATCATTCAAGACGGTAGATGGAACTGCGATGGTATTCCTTGTAATTTGGCTATGAAGAAGGAAATCGAATTCATGCCTTTATATTTTGATAGAGATTTTGATATATGGAAATGGTCATCAGGCACTGACTTCAAATTAAAAGATGCATGGAATGCAAGCAGAATATCTGAACCTAAGGTGGAGTGGCACAAAGTGATTTGGGACAAATTATTTCCCCCAAAAGTGTCATACACTGCATACAAAACTATGCTAAATCGTCTTCCCACTAGAGACAGGCTGTTTAATTGGGGTATTATTCCTATCAATAGTTGCGCCTTATGTGATAATAATGTTGAGACTCATCAACACTTATTTTTCCAGTGTAACTTTGCATGTGAAATTCTTGGATTCTTCAAACAGAAATACACTACAAACACGCAAGACGAAAGCTTTCAGAGCATAATTACTCACCTGAGCTTGAATTGGGCGGACATAGATGCAAAAGTAAAAGAGTACGACATTTGCATAGTTACTGCTTGTTGGTGGATATGGAAGGAGAGGAATAGGCGCATTTTTCAAAACAAAAAGAAATCAGCGACTGAGATTACAAAGCTAATCGAATTTGAAGTCAATTTGATTATACGCACAAGGGGGAGAAGACTTACAACATCTGCGGTAACACTACTACCTCGTACTGGAGTAGAGGATCGAGTGGGTGCGCTGGAACCACGTTCAGCAGCTCAAAACCTAAAGCCGCCATGAATTGATCGTTGAAGACGAAACTGGCCGCCATCCCTAATTTGGAAAGTTGCGGTTAAAATAAAATAATGTTTATGATTTAGATTGCCACGTTTGTATATTTGCTACTGTGCGTTGTCGAAATGTTGATGCGCATCTCTTTTGGGCTGAAATAGGCCTTAATAATATCTACCCAGTTTCAAAAAAAAAAAAAAAAGGTTTGCGTTATCGTAAGGTAAAAATCGTCCGTATTTATGTGTGGATTTGGTCTTACAATTATCCTTTTCTTTCAAAAAGATTTTGAGCTTTAAAACCAAGTTGGATGATTCCTCTTAAACTTAGCGAGTTTTCTCACTCTGGTTCACCAAACTAATCCGGCATTTGTAATGATCGGGTTAGCTCGGGTTTGACAGGTCCAGGTTATTGGACACTACGAAGTTCAGAAGACGTGCTGGAGAAGTCTAGACATATTAGTGTTTTTTCCCCTGTGTGATGTGTGTGAGTACATATCATTATAACTGTCTAGATGTGTGATGTACTTTGATGATTGTAAGTTCTATTTCAAGCTCTCAATAAAGATTTATTTATATATTATATTTTGTTCTCATGCGATGTGAGACTCTGATTCTGTTGTGTTTCTCTTCTTCCTATTTCTTCTATTCTAATATTTCTTTCTTTCTTATCTCATCCTCTATATTCTTTCTATTGTCATCTGGGTTTCCAGTACAATTTGGGCTGGACTGGTGTTGTTTGGTCAGCTCAAAAGGTACTATAAATTTGGGTCATCATAGCAAGTCTAAGAAGACCTAAGTAGCACTTCCAAGTTGTGGAAGAACAATAGGAAAGATGATGTCTTCGAGTCTCTCAGTGAAAGCATTGGAATGTTGATGCGTAAAATTTGGCACATCACCCAAAGCGTTCCAAGACAATCAAACTATATGTACGGAGTTGAAACAATATCCAGGAAAGTAAATAATAGAGTATTTAGTAGTGGTTCGGTTCGCGAGAATCTACGTTCACTTTGAAGGTTTTGCTCCTTTTATTTACTTTTAGTCAAAGTATAATGGTGGGAAATATAGCTCCATATGAGTACATTTGCAATGGTGGAAAGTAAGTTCTACAAGGTCCAAAATGAAGCCCAAATCCTTCTTTCCGGAATGCCTATGTTGTCCAAATAGTCTAATTTCTTGAAAAGAGGTAAGTTTCTTCTTTCTGAAGAGATGGAGCAAGCATCGGGGGTCAAGAAGGCAATATCTTCTTTCAAAAGTATCAAATGAGCAAGGTTTCAACCCTTATTTCCAGTGCATAATATAGGGTATTTATAGGAGGAAGGACCAGGCAGGAGTAGGTAGGAAGCAGAGGCTGAAAAGCATGTGCCCCTAAATTTCGTTCCCCGGGTCGGTACATAACCTAGGACTTAGTTTATTTTATGCTTCTTGGTTGCCACAAATCCTTTTTATCTTAGTTGTATTTGTATTCCCTAATACGAAGCTCTTTATACCGATCCTGCTTAACATTGTTGAATCGTGGAAGTGTTCAAATTCTGGGGTACAAAATGAGGAGTCGAGGTTGGGATACGAAATGGGCGAAGAGAAGTTGGGGATATGAATTTTTACATGGGAGGTTATACCGGTCATAGGAGTTTGCTATAGGATACAATTTTTGGTTAGCGGGTGAATATCGATCCCAAGATACACAAGCGATTTTGAGCAGTTTCGACGTGCCGCTTCGACTATACTTGTAGAATCCAACTGGGCTTGATTTTCGAATGACTTGGCGACACTTCTGGGTTATTTGAATATGCGATGGGCTGAGTTGTGTGGGCCTGGACCAGCTCTGGTATTCAGAACTAAAGGCCGGATAACAAATCATTAATTAGATAAGTTTATTTACGATATTCATTGGAAAATTTACAATTATTTTTTAAATGAGCATTGTTTTCTATTTTTTATTTTGCTAAAATTATTTTTCATATAAGCGTACATTTTATCACCATGTGTCAAATTACTACTATTATGTGATTACTAAATGTCCTTTACTAATTCTATGGTATTGACCTTTCTATGATAATGTCCACCTCTCCATGAAAGGTATTGTTATAAATTTACTCTATGTTCGATAAATAGAACTAGATATATTGTAATATTAAATTTTAAAATAGTATGTGAATATTCTAATGATTTTTTTTTGCAAAACTATTAAATATAGCTCTTCATTGAAGAAATTGAAAATAGCAACTCCAACTCTATTTATAATGTAAATAATGATAAATCAACCTATTTTTATAGTCATTCACGTATATGACACTAAATGCATACAACCAATATTTGAGGATGAAACTGTTCAATTAGTATCTTTTGAAACATAATTATTTTGGAATGATGCATTTAAAATTTATTGTATACTTAAACAAAAGGAAAATTACTTAACAGGCTGAATTAACAAAATCAATATAGTTATATTTATAGAACTATCACTGACTAAGCATACCATATTTTCTTTTATTATTTTTGATGATAAAATTTTAGTCCATGCATATATATTGACTTAGTTGTCTCTATATTTGCTTAACTACTTTTATTCGAATACACCATATATTATAATAAACAAATGATCAAACATGGAATGCAAGAAAATTTGGAATAGTTTTTAAAGCGAAACTAGACGTCAACTATAAAAGGTTTTCCAAACTTGAATGAGAATTATTTAAAAATAATAATCAGTGTAGCCAATAGACTACTACAATATACATATGTATCCTTTATAATAACATTTACATATATATTTCGAAAATCACACGATATAAACGACCTTAACTTTACGAAATATTCAAGTGGTGATAATGATCGTATTTAAATTGGGATTTTAAATTATGTTATGCAAAAAATTGCATGGATGCGGAAGAACAATAAACAAGATCTAGATTTTCCAATTGAACATCGATCTAATCTGATAGCAATTATTATATTACTATAAACAAATGGTAAATAAATATAACGAAGGAACAAAGAGACACAAAATATATATACTTATTCCACTACCATCGAGATAGTGTACGTCCAGTCCCAAGGAGAGAGATTACATTCCAAATGAGAGAATTACAAGTGATTACAAAATAAGAGTTTGCATATCCAAACCTCAAATCAGGCTTAACAAGAAGAAACACTCCTTTTGGGATCACTGGCTTCATGCCAGGATGAGTTTACAATGATGTCTACCCACAATATGTATCCAATGAAATCTATGTGAGTCATCAATCAAATTACCTGGATATGGTAATAAATAACGAAGGCAAATCGCTGAGGTAACAAATGGCGCAAATATAGTGAGTAAATTGCTAATTTCTTTCATTATCAAAGATGGAAGAAATTAATCTCTGCATTTATTTAATTTCCATCTCATGCAAATGAAGTCAATAATTTATGCATTTCCATATTAAAGATATTTGCTTCCCATTTTGTATATTCGTTTCGACCAATTTGTAATTTTGTTTCATCAAAATTTAACACTCCACCTTAATGCAAAATCACATATCTCCAATACCCTGACTCAAGTCAAATTCTCTTTTCAACATAGAACTCTTCAAAAGAACTCCACCTTAAACCAAAATCTCATAATGAGATAGAAACCAAAATTGAATATTTACTTAATGGATTACAACAAACCTACCCCCGTCGCACCTTGTTAACAAGCCCAAACTATGTCTCTGCCCGCTAACAAAATGTTGCAAATATCCAAAATCAAAAGAAGGTAGATTCCAATGTATTCTCAACAACACCTAATCCAAAAATATTCTCTCAATAACCGATTAAAATACAGAGACAAAATTTAAATCTCCGTATGAAAGATAAATCTCTCTCCTTCCACATACCTGCATATAGCACCACTCCTTTAAGGCGGTCATCACAAAATCGACAATGTACCACAGTTGCACCAAATCCGCCAAAATCAACTCTATATCACTACGCCATAAGTGGGCATTTTCGACACTTTTGTGGGTGTTGCAAGAAAAGCATTGCATAATCTAGGCTTTTTTTGATTTTCTGCAACAATACACAAAAGTTGTTGCATTAGACGTGAGTGCACTGTTTTACATATATACAATCCAACTCATCGATCCGCATTATCAGTTTAAACAAAGCCGCAATCGTAGATGCGTGATTAATCCAATGGTTCAAACCAATCCCTTCTTTTCATTATGTGAAATTTTTGCGCGATGTTCCCCTTTCACGAAATACTTCGCAAAAAAATCTCTCCCTATGTACTCTATTCTCTCCCCCTCTCTCTCTCTCTCTTTCTCTCGACTAAATCACTGCAAAGTCTCTCAATGAAATCTGTAAAACACCTCTGATTGCTTCCGCACCTCCAATTACAAACTTTGTACCTCTGATTGCTCCTATTTTACAAATTTTACACCTTTGATTTGAATCATTCAAGGCAATTACAAGCAGTTATGGCTTCATTATTTGGGATTTATGTAGATGATTTCATCTCTAACTTATTTGGGTTTACATTCAAAGTCTCTATGTGATTTGGGTACACCAATTGCCTTAAATTAGGGATTTTCAGCTCATTTATTATTTGATTATTTATATGTTTGGGGTTTTTAATTTGAACATTTCGGGTTTTTTATACTTGAAGTTTTGTATTTATATGTTTTCATGTGTTGAAATTGTGCAAGTTTTGTATTTTTATGTTTGCCAAACGATTGATCTATTGGTAAATAAATTAACATTGACTTAATATGTTTAAATGTCAAATTGTGAAAAGTTGAAAAAAATTTAGAGGAAAAAAGAAATAAAATTTTAAACAAATTCAAAAATTAACTTACTAAACGAAAAAGAACCTTTCTAATTTAAAACAATGTCTATTTCAGTTTGTAGTAAAACAATGCCTATTTCTCTTCCTACATCATACAACTATGAAGATACTCTGGGCATGGGTGATCCAGGACCGTCGAACCCATCATCACAAGAAACTCCTATTGATTTCTACATAGAGATGCAATAAAGGCACTATGAAGATTTGCGTGAGTATGAACTAGAGCAAGAAGAACTCCAAAGACAAAACCGAGAACAACGACGTGAAGAAAGTCTACGTCAACGGCAAAGTCGTGTTGCCTTGCGTCGTCAGCATCAAAACAACCAAGTGGAAAATGAACAACTAGTTGACTCACTAATCATAATGGGTAGTGGGAATGCCTCTATAGAAGATGTTATTTCGATTGGAGTTAACATTGGTCGTCGTTATTTTAGATGTCATGTTTATCCCACAGGATGTACCTTTTGGCAATGTATTGACCATCCATTTCCAAGTCGAACCGCTAACTAGGCAAGTGGATTACAAAATCAAATTACAACGCTGCAAACTCAATTTGTTGGTTTTCGTAATCAAATTAGTAGACTTAACGACCAACTTCACGGGCTAAACATTAGAAGACAAAATTAAATTATTGTATAGTTCTTTGTATATATCCAACTGTATCGTCTTTGTATCCACCTGTATCGTCTTTGTATCTGTACTGTTTTATTTTGGTGCAACCATGTAATTTTATGAATTTGTGTCTTGTATCCTTATTTGCTTGTTTTATGTATTCTTCTGATAATTTAGTTCCAAAAGTTAGTGATAATTCAAATCAAAACAATCATTGATTTGGCTACATACTGATTTCACCCACTGCACCAAGCAATAAATTTGGCACATAAAGATGCAGAGATACAATATGGCTTAAAGCCAAATTTGATAGTGCTTAGATCTGTATCAAACTACATTTTGCGATCCGCACCACCCCAAACTTCTTAAATATTAACGTCCATCAACAAAGCTACAGATCAGTTAATTTGATACGGCTTCGGGTCAAATTGAATGTGCATCAAAGTGTGCATCCCATTTGATACTTGGAATAAAAAAGTTGGCCGCTCCCCTTTCCCTCTTTTTTACTTTAATGGTGGCCGCAAACCCAAATTTGGGTTTTCGGTCACCAAATCGTGCCTCCAGTTTTCTCTAAAATCTCCTCCTTTGACAAAGATGAGCCGCCCTCTCCTTCGACAGAAACGTAGCAACCCTAAGTCCCTAGCCCTCCTTTGACGGTAGGTATGTGTTTCAATGGAATTGTGTTGTGCATGCTTGATAGTAGGGCACAAGTTGTAGTCTTACTATGACAAATCACACTGGTTTTTATTGGTGTGTATTAGTGTATTAGTTGATGGATTTTGAATTAGTTCAGTCACAAGTAGTTTATTGTTGTCATACATGATTTTAAATTAGTTCAGTCACAAGTATGATTTATTGGTATGTATTAGTGTATTAGCTGAATGATTTTGAATTAGTTTAGTCACAAGTTTGGATTTTTAATTACTGTGACAAATCATACATGATTGCTACTTTGTGTTATATTGTTGCCATACTATATCATATTTTGTAATGATTACTCTATTTTGAGAGGTAACAGGTTTACTCAAAATATATTAGCAGGTTTGTTGAAAATTTGGAAGATGGATGATTACTTGACTTTCTGGTTAACAATTTAATGGGCGATCCACCAGGTGGATGCATTTTAGCTTACGCGTAGGGGCAGGTATCCATGCTTATTAGATTTATCCAAGTGTCGACTACTACTTCATCTTTAAGACATATACTGATCGACTACACAAACACATGTGTATTCATTGTGTTATTTGATTAGTTCGATTTTGAACTAACAGCTTACACGATATTGTTTTGTAAAGCGGGGAAATGAAATAATTTTGCACAAATTATATTTTATATATAAAAGAAATAATTTTATGGAATTATTTAGATATTGATTTGTTGGATTGATTTGAATCGAATTCAAATTGGATTAGAAATTTGGAATGGTTTAATATAACCAAAATATTTCATATATGAAATTAGATAGAGAAAATGGATGATTTTTGAAATAAAATCAAAATTTGAAATGGAAGTGAGTAAATTAGTAAATTAAATAGTTAATTGAATATGGATTTGGAACTTATCTCGGTTAAGTCAAGTTAATATTGGAGTTAAAATAGACTACGGAGTTAAATGAAATCAATTTAGAATTTGGAAACTAAGTAATTTATAAATGGATTAGTTTAGTTAAGTTGTTTGTGTATTGATTATGGTTGTGCCTTGATTGTTGTTTGTTAGATGTGTTGAATAGAATTCATAAATTTTTAATAACATAATTGAAGGAATTAAAAACTAAATTCCAGTAAAATGAATTTAAATAAATTCGAATATGAAATAAAATTGAATAACCCTGTATTTATTACTTGCATTGTAAATGAGTTAAGCACATGTTGGTTGGAAAAGGATGAGCTATTAATTGCTATGCTTTGGAATTTGAGTTTGGCTGCCCGATAAAAAGTTAAACCTTAATTATATTGATTGGTGGTTGATTTTATAACCTTGAGTTAGGCAGCCATTTGGTTTTGATTTTATTTTGACAGATGTGAGGCCCGGAGTGGCAGTTGTTGTGTTCCAATTAAATCGTACAGAAGAGGTGCTGGCCATTTTTTTTGTAAGTTTATAAAACCTAGAAATTTTTAATGATAAGTCTACAGTAATTTTTTTGGAAATAATTGGGATTGGAACATTTTTCTTACTTGAGTTATTTCGAGGACGAAATTCTTTTAAGGGGGAAGGAATGTAACGTCCAGCATTTTTGACAATTAGATATTTGATATATTTTATTATTTTAAATATCGATTTGGGATAAATAAATGGATTTATTATATATAATTCATTTATATAACGAAGTTCGAACGTTTAATTTGTATTTAATTATAAAACGAACTCAAAACGTGTCGTAATTTACGATTTGAACTTCAATTGAATATACAGGACCCGATATAAGTTGGAATTTTGCGAAATAAGAAATGTTTGAATCGATTTGATTATATTTTTCTAATGGAAGAGATAAATGGTGATTTTATATCGTAGATTGTTAGTTATGAACAATTCAAATTTTCGAATAGTCGCTATGGAATTCGTTAATAAACGATAACATTTATTTTATAAATTGGAATTTTTATATAATCAGTATGTCAGATAACCCATAATTTTATATATTGAGTTGATACCCATATTTGGTTTATATTTGGAATGATGTGTATATCCATTTGGATATGCACGATATAAATAATTCAATATTATTTATATTGAATTGTTTTGGAATTAATATATATTTTATCCTTATTATATAGGCCTTAAAGGTAGTTTTCTTTTCAAATGACCTCCGTTTTCGATGAAGCAAATTTTGTTAGAATACGTCTAGCCAATTATTGCTAGATTTTCAGTTTAGAGTCAATCGGAATTGTTTTATCTATGCGTGCAATTTAAAGGTGAACCGATGAATAATTTGAAATTAAAAATATGACGTTGTGCAAACAAAATCTATTTTCAATGAAATTAATTTCATTGGGACCGGAATGTTGAGAGATACCGGTGTATCCATTTCCATAGTGTTCGGAGCTCACGTCTGGCGGTATGCGAATTTAACGGTTAATATTAAACAACGTTTAATGGTAGAGTTTAATACCGTAGAAAATAAAGTAAAACATTTAAAGGTTCACTCCTAAGTAAAGTAAAATATCAGTCTAATCCTATAACCCTCATTTTAGCCTGTGTTTGAAAACAGAGAGCACACAGATATGTCCGACCTTTTGAGCGAGCACACAGCTAACACACATGCTAAGGAAAAGATTATTCATTTGAAACGATAATACATTGCCGCTAACCTACATTTCTTCTTCAGATACATGCCTAGATGAAAATGACATGGTTCTTATCTCATACTTCTTCCTCTATAAATACATATTCCCCTCACCATTTTCTTCCAACAACTAAAAACCTTCCCTCCCTTCTTCTATAATAATTCTATACCTCTCAACGAACGAAATCGTACCCCTTATAAAATAAACAACTGGAGCGATGGCATCAGCCTTAAGTTTTAACGTGGGCTAGGTTTTTGAAACATGGGGACTGGAGAAGCATGGTGATAGTTGCGTGGGAGGAAATTAAGGTCGAGTTTGCATTTGTTAATAGAAGGTTTCGGAAATGAGAAGGAGGAGTGAGGAATTGCGTGTGAAGGGGGAAGATGCGGTTGGCATAAACATGGAGAAGGAAGATGATAGAAAATGTGAGGGTGCATGGAGTTCGAAAAGAATACATAGGGAGGCCAACGTTATTGTTGCATGCGGAGCAGATGGCGAAGGATGAAAAGAGCTCGCGGTTTGCAGTGGTTTTGGCTAGGTTTCGATGTAAATGTTGAGATAGGTTATGTTGAGTTGAAGGTGTAGGTGGTAGTTTTAATTAAAGTGATGGAGAATGGAATGGTTGCATGGTTTGAATGCAAATAGTGAAGTGGAAAAGGCGTGAGTAGCAGAAAGGAACCAGAAAGCTTTAGAAATTAAAAATATGGAGCAGGAAGCATGCGTTCCTTAAGAGGATCAATGGACTGGTCTGTTGAAATGATTGGAGTGGATCAGTGTAGGAGGTGGAGGGCGACAAGGCTCTCTCGCAATAGTTGAAGCGGGATCGAGAAGGTTGAATGGGTCACGAGAAGAATAGTACAGAGCAAAGAAGGAGATGAACAGTGAACAACTAGTATATAAATTTTGCCTAATTAATATTTGAGTTTGCCTAATTGCGCCTAACTAGATTAATTAAAATATAATATATATTAAGTTTCACGTAGTCGAATATGTATTGAAACGTGCCCACTCCTATTATATTTAAGTGCCTAATGAAGTTTTATTATAACATAAGTAATGCAACGGGGCCACCTGACCGTGATAACGTGATAATATATTTAAACTGCCATATTTCTAAACAATATATATATATATATATATGTATGTATATATAAGCTGTAACACGTAATATGTCTAACCGATAGTTAACTCATTTTAAATACAACATGGCCTGAAATTAGAATGCATCTGATCCAATTTTGTACGTGGCCATGAAACACACCACCTCCGTTAGGGTCACTCTCAAAGGGAATGCCCTAATTTTGGTGGAGGTTTATATGTATAAGTCACAGATACACAAGACAGATATAAAATACACATATTTTTGAACAGCGGAAAACAACAGCAACTTTTATTTCATTAAAATACATGTTACACAAACCATGCCATAAATGTCTTACAATACTTCCAAAAACATTACATTTTCATAACTGTCTTGATTTCATAACTTAAAGAAGCATAAAAACATAAGTAAACTGCATAAGTCCCCTGTGACGGCCGGGAATTTCGCTCGATCCGAATCAGTCGTTAAACCGATCTAGACCGTTCGATACCCCTGATCGTTGAGAACAGGACAAAACAGAACGCAGACGGAAGAACATTTCATTGCTATTACAACAATTCCATCAGATACAAGAATATACAGAGTATAAAAGAATAAATTACATTCGATAAATATCAGAGATTACAATAAATTACAAAGCAGCGGAAAATAATACAAAGCAAAACTGAAGGTGATATACGGATACAGAGCTTTCCGGATATCATTCCAGCTGTAAACCAGGATCCTGTGAATATAAATCTGCAAAACCAAAACTACTAGCTGCCCGTGCGGAAAATAGGGGCACCCAGAGTTTAGGTTAAAACAATAAACTCCAGGTCAGTCATGTGACTGGTGTGAGAACTAAAACAGTTATTAAAACTTTAATTTAAAAGAGAGTAATTCAAGGGACCACGCCGTATAACACGGAACGGGTTTCCTCCCAAGAATACCAGTGCATAGAATAAACAACGCAATGCTTTTTCGAAAAATGAAGCTATTATAAGACCCAGGTCCCATCACACAATGCAACGCAAGCCGGAGGATAGGGTTTTCCCTTATAATAGCCAAACATGCTTGGTACGTTTAAAACAAATCATTTGATACTATAATAAGTGTATAGTGTCAAAACATTTCAATCATAAATATAAATCATAGACGGCATGAGTGCCCCATCCCACTATGTCGCCATACTAGGCTCTACAAATAAAACCGAAATACACGTATTGGAAATTGGATTCCGTCATGAGTCGAGGCAAGGGGCAAGCTCCTCTCCGCGTTCGAGACACTCTAGCAAATGTCCCAGGGCTACGCACTCTGGGCAACCCTTGGATGCTTCAGGGCCGGTCCTCACTTACGTTAGAGGATTAGTATTCCTGAACACACGTTTCCCGGTCCTTACAGACCTATAATCGAGGCGCCTCATCCAACAACCACAAAGGTGAAAAGTATATATATGTCAGGGCTGGTAAGTCACTGACACCACCAAAGCTAGAAAGAAACGTCGTGCTCTCCCTGCAGTCCGTATCCCGTTTTTAACTCATACCGAGGTGTGAGGCTCGCGTATTCACGTTATACACAAAGCTGCCACGTAGGCGTGCTTTGATCATCAACCACAAGACTTTGCTTTTCAACAGAAGCCTTGATCATTGCAACTTAGCATGCCACACAGGCAATTCATGCTATGCGATTGATATCTATCGATATATAACCTCTAAGCTCGTACGTCTCAGAGAAGGGCGTTAAGCAAGAGAATAAATTCTCCGCCGCCAAACAGATATATATTTAACAGAAATCAATCAACACAGAATAAAATCCAATGTCAGACACACAATCCATTTACAAGTCCGTTCTGAGTCTGAACGAAACTGGAGGCACTTTCCTCGCATATCCATCCATCTCCAAGTACGTCCGGACAACCACCAACTATTTCCATCCTCTTGGGTGTACAGCCCAATCAGGATCGTCAGTAATTACCCAAACGATGTGAAGACTTCCGGTCTTCGACCACCGTCTTCATCTTCGACATATCGTCGAATCGGTTATTCAGAATGGGTATAAACCCGGACTTTCCGAACAACCCGCGTATATTAAAACAAACGTTACACAAACACAACATACGCCTCATTCCAATTCATTAGTCACTAACCGCAAATTAGCAAGAGAACAATTTCCCAAACATTAACCCCGAAGGCCGAAACCAACATCAGATCAATACCCAGGAAACCATCCTTCTTAGCCAACCTACAGCTAGTTTCTAAATTCCACATTCTTAGGGAAAGGTTCCCATTAATTTTATCCAAGATAAATTCTTTAAAATTTATCCTGTAATCTTCCTTTGGATGTCATTTAAAACCAAATTATGGTTTTTCCAACTAGTCGAGATTAGCGAACCACACCGAAGTAATTATTTATTTTATTTCCAAATCCCAACCTATTCATCCCATGAAGCAAAACTGGTAATACTCCATATCTAACACCGTGGTGTTATCGGTAAAATTAATTACCATTTCACGTTCAAATCTAATTAAAGATCTAACTATCGCTTTGGAGCAAAACTAGTAATACTCCATTCCCGCTCATTTCTAAATTTGATAATTTAGATTATAGATTCACTTTTCAATCTAATTGCAGATTCGTTAGAACTCCTTTTACTGGGTTAAAGAACTAGGTGTTATTTAAAACACAGTTCACGACAAACCCAAATCACATTCTATTTGTTATCGGGTTAAAGAACTAGTGTTATTTAAAACACCATTCACGATAAACCCATTTCAAATTCAATCAAATATATTAGATATTCCGATTATTTAAAACCCCTTTTTAAATCTAATTCATTTATTTAAAAATAAAAACCCGGGTTTTAATTTGAGTTCAAACTAGTTCATTTCGATAAAAATCTATTTTTATCTTTTCAAATATGGAGTTTTTCATCCCAAATTTTCCCAAATCATTTCCTATGATTTTACACAAATTATTGATATTTTTAATAATTTTATTAAGGCCTGTACAATCGATTTCCAACAATGGCCATCGAACTGCACTTACAGCGACCTTTTTCAAATTTGATTTGGACGTATCTCCAAATCCAACCGTTAGATTTTAAATTTCTAATATTCGTTAGAAAGCTCTTTTCGATACGAACCCAACGGTTCCGGTTTTAGGAGAATCCGACGGCCGGATCTCCCGTAATGTCCGTTTGAAATAAATGGTCGAAATTCACGAACTGCCGCGGCGCGGCGCGTTCTATTCAGGCCATTATATTATATATATAATATATAATATATATTTCGTCGATTCCTATTTAAAACGAATTATATAAATAGTTTTAAATTCGTTTCAAAAGCGATTTCCACTTCCATTTCATTTCAAATCAAAATTGAATTCTCCTTTATAAATTCGTTTTAAAATTCATTTCTATTCAATTCAAATTTCAATTCAATTTGAATTCATTTCACTTCATTTTAAATTCAATTCGAATTTGTTTTCAATTCAATTCAATTTCAAAGTCGTTTTCTAGTCGATTCAATTCAAATTGGTTTTCTATTCGATTCAATTCGTTATATATTCAATTGAAATCAAATTCGTTTTCTATTCAATTCATTTCGAAATCGTTATATATTCATTTCATTTCGAAATCGTTTTATATTTAATTCATTTCGAAATCGTTTTCCAATATTCATTTCGAAATCGTTTTCCAATATTCATTTCGAAATCGTTTTCCAATATTCATTTCGAAATCGTTTTATATTTAATTCATTTCAAAATATTCGATTTCGAAGTCACTTTTCGATATTCATTTTAAAATGAATAAAATCGATATAAGTATCGTTTACATCAAAATGGCGTCAATCTAATCAACACAGCTTCATATATTTCTATTTTCAAATATTCTATTTCAAATATTTCCTTTTCAAATATTTCTATTTTCAACAAATGAATATTTAATTTTTGTCAACACACGACTAATCTCAACGAATGAGTACTGTCCACGTGTGACTATTTCGTTAAATTATTTTATAAAAATTAAGATATCTATCCTTTGATATAAAATTAGACTCCAACTATAAATTAGTAAGAGAACAATTCCCTGAATATTAACCCCGAAGGCCGAAACCAACATCAGATCAATATCCAGGAGACCACTCATCTCATCTATTTTTCAGTTGATTTCTAATTCTATATATGATAAAGATGTAAATTTTATTATTAAAATATTTCGTTCAACACATGACTAATCTCAACGAATGAGTACTGTCAACACATGAACCTTTATTTGATATTGATAAAGATGTAAATTTTATTATAAAAATATTTCGTTCAACACATGACTAATCTCAACGGATGAGTACTGTCAACACATGAACCATTATTTTATACATTCTTTATCTTCTAAATTGGAATGAGACCCAATCAATCACCATATAACGTTAATTATATGGATTTTCATACAACACATGTATATAATAGCATTGAAAAATAATCAACCATCAACCAAAGTGCACTACACTGTATAAGCATCAAATATAGATATCTAATGCTTATAACAGCCTGTCAATCAATCGATCGACATATTTAATCAATCAGGATGAGTGAACTTCATATTTCATCCCAACACCCGTGTGGGGTTTCAAACAATCAAACACATATTTTATTTGTGCAGTTGGGCGATGTGTAAAATTTATCGACCCAATCAATGTCCTTCAAATAGGTGTACATAAACAAACCGTCCGGTTTGTAAATGAATATTTATTTATTCACATTCACTATATTCATATTCACGTTAAAAATTATGTTTTTACCGATAAAACATTTTATTTTAACATATGAATTTCTATTCAGTTCATTCTTTAAATAAAATGATATTTCTATTTTTCTAACTTATTTTAGAAAATTTCGGCGGCATAACGGCACGATACTAGAAACGGGACGTGGCCTAGCCTTATCCCCGGTCTAGTGAAGGCCCACGCCATTCACACATCAATCAAATCCATTCATTTCACCAAACAATTCAAATTCAAATCAAATCGTCTAACTAATCTATGCAACCAAACAAACAAGTCCATGGTCTGTGGACGATTGTGTCGGGTGCTACTAAGCACCGTCTGCATCCTAGTATATATAGATAACTAGAAAAGAAATTGAAGAGTGAGAAATTCTCACCGATAGCTATCCAAACTTCACGACACTTCTATTGTAGAGATCTTCGTCGTTTTCGCCTTTTGTCGCCTTCGTTGCCCGTAGCCACTACATATGTAAAAATCGAATTTTTTACTTCGCTATTCAATACATAAAAATCGAATTTTTATCAAAAATATAGATTTCGCATTTTTACATCTAAAAATTTCGCCTTTTCACATTTAAAAATATCGCCTTTTCTCTTTTAAAAATATCGCCTTTTCTCTTTTAAAAATATCGCCTTATCATATTTAAAAATATCGCCTTATCATATTTAAAAATATCGCCTTATCATATTTAAAAATATCGCCTTATCATATTTTTACATCTATATCTCATAAAGATTATATTTTTATAGTTCCTACTATGCAAAGATCATATTTTTATCTTTCTACATTATAAAAGATTATATTTTTACTACTTTAAAAATATAAAAATCATATTTCTACCACTTCTATATAGTAAAGACTATATTTTTAATATTTAAAAATATCAAAATCATATTTTTCCACTTTCTACATATATAAAAAAACAAGTCTTCATGCATATAATCTCGTCTTTTATATAACTAAAATCTAATTTCCTTATAACTAAAAATCTAGTTTTTCTTAGACATAAAAATCAATTCTTTTCGAAATAAAAATGTAATCTTTCTTCAATAAAAATCCTAACTTCATTTAAAGAAATAGTGCTACTTCTATCTTTAAATCAATTCTATATTTAATTTACAAAAAAAATCAGATTTTTAAACTTTCGAATAATTTAAACTAGAAATTAAATTAATTAGTTAATTGAATTGAATATGATAACTTTTAAAACTTACGTTGTCCTTCCCTGCTAACCAGAAAACATGCCGACGCCTTCAAACTTAGCTCGCCTCCTAGGGTTGGATCTTGCCGCTGCCATGATCGCCTGCACCCTGATCGGAGGGTTGGAGGTGAGGCTGCAGCGTCTGAGGTGGTGCGCACTTCGAGCTCGCGGTCAGGTGGGGGCGCGTGGCGGTTCCGTCGATCTCGTGCTCACGGGGCTTCGGGTTTTGCGAGTTCCAGAAGGGGAAAGGAGGAGAAAGGAGAAGGGGAATCGGAGGGGCGGAGGCCGTGGGGCTCACAGTGGCGTCGGCGTTGGGCGACTGGAGGTAGGGCGGCTGGTTTTCGTTTTCTTCCCTTTTTTTTTTATTTGTGAAATCGATTTTTCTGAAGTGAATTCGAAAAAGGGGGGGGGGCAGAATGTATAAGGAGAGGAGAAGAGATATTTTTTTTTATTTTTATTTAATTATTTTATTTGTAAAAAGTGGACTTTTACATACGACCTCGAAACGAGGCCCACCGCCTGTCGTCTATAGCGTTTTTCCCCCATTCCGAACACAATGGGATATGTATCGTAAGCTGATTCGATCGTTTGAATCAGTTTCCGTTGAATTTACATTTAAATCACTATATTGAATTTTAAACGTACATTTCAAATTACTGGGGTCGCGTACTGACTTTAAAAATCCAATAAAAATATTTTCTAGCTTCATATTAACGATACGGTCCTAACAAAACTAGTTTCGTCGAATTCTGAGACCGTTGGAAAAATGGCCATTTTCCAGTCGATTAAAATCAACTGAAACCGGTCAAACGCGTTTTCCTTCGCCACGCTCACATATTGATTCAGAAAATTATGAAATTTGAAACCTAACAATAACTTAACATAACGGACCCAACAAAACTGGTTTCGTCGAAATCCGAGGTCGTTTGCAAAATTTCCATTTTTAAGGGCCTGAATTCCATAGCGACTATTCAGAATTTTCAACTGGACATACCTTTTGATTCCCGCTATGAAATCTTGATTTTTCGGATTCGTTGGAAAGATATCATCAATTAGATCCTACTGTTTTTGGTTTCACTACAATCCGGATTGTTTTGCACCCTGTTCATTAAATTGAAGTTTGAAATCGAATTATCGAACTACCGCGCCATTTTCAATTCTATTTATAATTATATATAAATATTTATATTCTAACGACGACGTATATAATATATACGTTTGAATTATATTCAAAATAAATTTCTCATCGATATTATTTAAAATAATTCATTTTAAATAATCAAAATTCGCTAAAATTGCCAAAATAAAAATTTTAAACTGGCCCAGATTTTCCGGGTTATTACAATCTCCCCCACTTAAAACTTTGCGTCCCCGAAAAGGAACAAAGTCGAAAGTGGTTTGATTAATCAACTCTACGTTCGATCTGGTTTCCATTCTCCAACTTTTCAGTTTCTGAGAATTTTCAAAATTTCAAAAATTTGGCTAACACCCTAAATTTTCGAAAAATTTCGCCATAACCTCCCCTGCACCGGGAGCATCGGGGAATTTCAAATAGCTTCCCCGGTCCTTCAGATCTCAAAAAGAAAAAGAAAAAGCCAAGCGGCTAGCCAATAGGCTCATAAAATCATCATCACCCAAACAAAACAGTAAATTATGTAGTAAACATGTACCTATTTGTTGGGCAAACAAATTTTATTCTCTGCTCTAACCTCCTTGCTATGACCTGTTCAATGCAAGTATATGTATATGCAAGCAAATGCGACCAATTTTCAATATAATTCAATATTTGATTCAATTAGACATAATGGTTCAAAATTATCAAACAAATAAACAAACAACACAATCATCAATCAATTAGTGATTATCATTTGAAATTCATAACTTTGATATATAGTCAAAAATCACATTTTTGATGCCAAATCACAACAATAAGCCCTATCTAATTTTGGTTCTCACACCAGTCTAATGGAAATATATAGATATCACACCTTCGACACTCGAATATAAATGCTGATGATGATGCACCATCATCAGGATCATCCCCGGGTGACTAGAGTGTGATTCTATAACTATCCAGTATATTAAAACTTCGAATATACGTTCATGACGCGTATATGCAAAATCTTTATATAACGGATTGTCCATATGAAAAATAAATAAATATTCAAATACGTATAAAATGGTTTAAATTTTCAAAACAAAAATTGTTTTCATTTGAAAAATATGCTCTTCACACCCGTTCTAGGATACTACTGATCCTATCTCTAACGAGTCATTCTAATTGGATATTGCTAATCCAATATCTGATGAATTCTTTCGTATGGTTCTAATGTGTCTTGTTCTCGAGCTCTGTAAACCAAAGCTCTGATACCAAATGTGACGGCCGGGAATTTCGATCGATCCGAATCAGTCGTTAAACCGATCTAGACCGTTCGAAACCCCTGATCGTTGAGAACAGGACAAAACAGAACGCAGACGGAAGAACATTTCATTGCTATTACAACAATTCCATCAGATACAAGAATATACAAAGTATAAAAGAATAAATTACATTCGATAAATATCAGAGATTACAATAAATTACAAAGCAGTGGAAAATAATACAAAGCACAACTGAAGGTGATATACGGATACAGAGCTTTCCGGATATCATTCCAGCTGTAAACCAGGATCCTGTGAATATAAATCTGCAAAACTAAAACTACTAGCTGCCCGTGCGGAAAATAGGGGCACCCAGAGTTTAGGTTAAAACAATAAACTCCAGGTCAGTCATGTGACTGGTGTGAGAACTAAAACAGTTATTAAAACTTTAATTTAAAAGAGAGTAATTCAAGGGACCACGCCGTATAACACGGAACGGGTTTCCTCCCAAGAATACCAGTGCATAGAATAAACAACGCAATGCTTTTTCGAAAAATGAAGCTATTATAAGACCCAGGTCCCATCACACAATGCAACGCAAGCCGGAGGATAGGGTTTTCCCTTATAATAGCCAAACATGCTTGGTACGTTTAAAACAAATCATTTGATACTATAATAAGTGTATAGTGTCAAAACATTTCAATCATAAATATAAATCATAGACGGCATGAGTGCCCCATCCCACTATGTCGCCATACTAGGCTCTACAAATAAAACCGAAATACACGTATTGGAAATTGGATTCCGTCATGAGTCGAGGCAAGGGGCAAGCTCCTCTCCGCGTTCGAGACACTCTAGCAAATGTCCCAGGGCTACGCACTCTGGGCAACCCTTGGATGCTTCAGGGCCGGTCCTCACTTACGTTAGAGGATTAGTATTCCTGAACACACGTTTCCCGGTCCTTACAGACCTATAATCGAGGCGCCTCATCCAACAACCACAAAGGTGAAAAGTATATATATGTCAGGGCTGGTAAGTCACTGACACCACCAAAGCTAGAAAGAAACGTCGTGCTCTCCCTGCAGTCCGTATCCCGTTTTTAACTCATACCGAGGTGTGAGGCTCGCGTATTCACGTTATACACAAAGCTGCCACGTAGGCGTGCTTTGATCATCAACCACAAGACTTTGCTTTTCAACAGAAGCCTTGATCATTGCAACTTAGCATGCCACACAGGCAATTCATGCTATGCGATTGATATCTATCGATATATAACCTCTAAGCTCGTACGTCTCGGAGAAGGGCGTTAAGCAAGAGAATAAATTCTCCGCCGCCAAACAGATATATATTTAACAGAAATCAATCAACACAGAATAAAATCCAATGTCAGACACACAATCCATTTACAAGTCCGTTCTGAGTCTGAACGAAACCGGAGGCACTTTCCTCGCATATCCATCCATCTCCAAGTACGTCCGGACAACCACCAACTATTTCCATCCTCTTGGGTGTACAGCCCAATCAGGATCGTCAGTAATTACCCAAACGATGTGAAGACTTCCGGTCTTCGACCACCGTCTTCATCTTCGACATATCGTCGAATCGGTTATTCAGAATGGGTATAAACCCGGACTTTCCGAACAACCCGCGTATATTAAAACAAACGTTACACAAACACAACATACGCCTCATTCCAATTCATTAGTCACTAACCGCAAATTAGCAAGAGAACAATTTCCCAAACATTAACCCCGAAGGCCGAAACCAACATCAGATCAATACCCAGGAAACCATCCTTCTTAGCCAACCTACAGCTAGTTTCTAAATTCCACATTCTTAGGGAAAGGTTCCCATTAATTTTATCCAAGATAAATTCTTTAAAATTTATCCTGTAATCTTCCTTTGGATGTCATTTAAAACCAAATTATGGTTTTTCCAACTAGTCGAGATTAGCGAACCACACCGAAGTAATTATTTATTTTATTTCCAAATCCCAACCTATTCATCCCATGAAGCAAAACTGGTAATACTCCATATCTAACACCGTGGTGTTATCGGTAAAATTAATTACCATTTCACGTTCAAATCTAATTAAAGATCTAACTATCGCTTTGGAGCAAAACTGGTAATACTCCATTCCCGCTCATTTCTAAATTTGATAATTTAGATTATAGATTCACTTTTCAATCTAATTGCAGATTCATTAGAACTCCTTTTACTGGGTTAAAGAACTAGGTGTTATTTAAAACACAGTTCACGACAAACCCAAATCACATTCTATTTGTTATCGGGTTAAAGAACTAGTGTTATTTAAAACACCGTTCACGATAAACCCATTTCAAATTCAATCAAATATATTAGAAATTCCGATTATTTAAAACCCCTTTTTAAATCTAATTCATTTATTTAAAAATAAAAACCCGGGTTTTAATTTGAGTTCAAACTAGTTCATTTCGATAAAAATCTATTTTTATCTTTTCAAATATGGAGTTTTTCATCCCAAATTTTCCCAAATCATTTCCTATGATTTTACACAAATTATTGATATTTTTAATAATTTTATTAAGGCCTGTACAATCGATTTCCAACAATGGCCATCGAACTGCACTTACAGCGACCTTTTTCAAATTTGATTTGGACGTATCTCCAAATCCAACCGTTAGATTTTGAATTTCAAATATTCATTAGAAAGCTCTTTTCGATACGAACCCAACGGTTCCGGTTTTAGGAGAATCCGACGGCCGGATCTCCCGTAATGTCCGTTTGAAATAAATGGTCGAAATTCACGAACTGCCGCGGCGCGGCGCGTTCTATTTAGGCCATTATATTATATATATAATATATATAATATATATTTCGTCGATTCCTATTTAAAACGAATTATATAAATAGTTTTAAATTCGTTTCAAAAGCGATTTCCACTTCCATTTCATTTCAAATCAAAATTGAATTCTCCTTTATAAATTCGTTTTAAAATTCATTTCTATTCAATTCAAATTTCAATTCAATTTGAATTCATTTCACTTCATTTTAAATTCAATTCGAACTTGTTTTCAATTCAATTCAATTTCAAAGTCGTTTTCTAGTCGATTCAATTCAAATTGGTTTTCTATTCGATTCAATTCAAATTGGTTTTCTATTCGATTCAATTCGTTATATATTCAATTGAAATCAAATTCGTTTTCTATTCAATTCATTTCGAAATCGTTATATATTCATTTCATTTCGAAATCGTTTTATATTTAATTCATTTCGAAATCGTTTTCCAATATTCATTTCGAAATCGTTTTATATTTAATTCATTTCAAAATATTCGATTTCGAAGTCACTTTTCGATATTCATTTTAAAATGAATAAAATCGATATAAGTATCGTTTACATCAAAATGGCGTCAATCTAATCAACAAGGCTTCATATATTTCTATTTTCAAATATTCTATTTCAAATATTTCCTTTTCAAATATTTCTATTTTCAACAAATGAATATTTAATTTTTGTCAACACACGACTAATCTCAACGAATGAGTACTGTCCACGTGTGACTATTTCGTTAAATTATTTTATAAAAATTAAGATATCTATCCTTTGATATAAAATTAGACTCCAACTGTAAATTAGTAAGAGAACAATTCCCTGAATATTAACCCCGAAGGCCGAAACCAACATCAGATCAATATCCAGGAGACCACTCATCTCATCTATTTTTCAGTTGATTTCTAATTCTATATATGATAAAGATGTAAATTTTATTATTAAAATATTTCGTTCAACACATGACTAATCTCAACGAATGAGTACTGTCAACACATGAACCTTTATTTGATATTGATAAAGATGTAAATTTTATTATAAAAATATTTCGTTCAATACATGACTAATCTCAACGGATGAGTACTGTCAACACATGAACCATTATTTTATACATTCTTTATCTTCTAAATTGGAATGAGACCCAATCAATCACCATATAACGTTAATTATATGGATTTTCATACAACACATGTATATAATAGCATTGAAAAATAATCAACCATCAACCAAAGTGCACTACACTGTATAAGCATCAAATATAGATATCTAACGCTTATAACAGCCTATCAATCAATCGATCGACATATTTAATCAATCAGGATGAGTGAACTTCATATTTCATCCCAACACCCGTGTGGGGTTTCAAACAATCAAACACAGATTTTATTTGTGCAGTTGGGCGATGTGTAAAATTTATCGACCCAATCAATGTCCTTCAAATAGGTGTATATAAACAAACCGTCCGGTTTGTAAATGAATATTTATTTATTCACATTCACTATATTCATATTCACGTTAAAAATTATATTTTTACCGATAAAACATTTTATTTTAACATATGAATTTCTATTCAGTTCATTCTTTAAATAAAATGATATTTCTATTTTTCTAACTTATTTTAGAAAATTTCGGCGGCATAACGGCACGATACTAGAAACGGGACGAGGCCTAGCCTTATCCCCGGTCTAGTGAAGGCCCACGCCATTCACACATCAATCAAATCCATTCATTTCACCAAACAATTCAAATTCAAATCAAATCGTCTAACTAATCTATGCAACCAAACAAACAAGTCCATGGTCTGTGGACGATTGTGTCGGGTGCTACTAAGCACCGTCTGCATCCTAGTATATATAGATAACTAGAAAAGAAATTGAAGAGTGAGAAATTCTCACCGATAGCTATCCAAACTTCACGACACTTCTATTGTAGAGATCTTCGTCGTTTTCGCCTTTTGTCGCCTTCGTTGCCCGTAGCCACTACATATGTAAAAATCGAATTTTTTACTTCGCTATTCAATATATAAAAATAGAATTTTTATCAAAAATATAGATTTCGCATTTTTACATCTAAAAATTTCGCCTTTTCACATTTAAAAATATCGCCTTTTCTCTTTTAAAATTATCGCCTTTTCTCTTTTAAAAATATCGCCTTTTCACATTTAAAAATATCTCCTTTTCTCTTTTAAAAATATCGCCTTTTCTCTTTTAAAAATATCGCCTTATCATATTTAAAAATATCGCCTTATCATATTTAAAAATATCGACTTATCATATTTAAAAATATCGCCTTATCATATTTAAAAATATCGCCTTATCATATTTAAAAATATCGCCTTATCATATTTTTACATCTATATCTCATAAAGATTATATTTTTATAGTTCCTACTATGCAAAGATCATATTTTTATCTTTCTACAATATAAAAGATTATATTTTTACTACTTTAAAAATATAAAAATCATATTTCTACCACTTCTATATAGTAAAGACTATATTTTTAATACTTTAAAAATATCAAAATCATATTTTTCCACTTTCTACATATATAAAAAAACAAGTCTTCATGCATATAAAAATCTCGTCTTTTATATAACTAAAATCTAATTTCCTTATAACTAAAAATCTAGTTTTTCTTAGACATAAAAATCAATTCTTTTCGAAAAAAAATGTAATCTTTCTTCAATAAAAATCCTAACATCATTTAAAGAAATAGTGCTACTTCTATCTTTAAATCAATTCTATATTTAATTTACAAAAAAAATCAGATTTTTAAACTTTCGAATAATTTAAACTAGAAATTAAATTAATTAGTTAATTGAATTAAATATGATAACTTTTAAAACTTACGTTGTCCTTCCCTGCTAACCAGAAAACATGCCGACGCCTTCAAACTTAGCTCGCCTCCTAGGGTTGGATCTTGCCGCTGCCATGATCGCCTGCACCCTGATCGGAGGGTTGGAGGTGAGGCTGCAGCGTCTGAGGTGGTGCGCACTTCGAGCTCGCGGTCAGGTGGGGGCGCGTGGCGGTTCCGTCGATCTCGTGCTCACGGGGCTTCGGGTTTTGCGAGTTCCAGAAGGGGAAAGGAGGAGAAAGGTGAAGGGGAATCGGAGGGGCGGAGGCCGTGGGGCTCACGGTGGCGTCGGCATTGGGCGACTGGAGGTAGGGCGGCGGGTTTTCGTTTTCTTCCCTTTTTTTTATTTTTTTTTTATTCGTGAAATCGATTTTTCTGAAGTGAATTCGAAAAAGGGGGGGCCAGAATGTATAAGGAGAGGAGAAGAGATATTTTTTTTTATTTAATTATTTTATTTGTAAAAAGTGGACTTTAACATACGACCTCGAAACGAGGCCCACCGCCTGTCGTCTATAGCGTTTTTTCCCCATTCCGAACACAATGGGATATGTATCATAAGCTGATTCGATCGTTTGAATCAGTTTCCGTTGAATTTACATTTAAATCACTATATTGAATTTTAAACGTACATTTCAAATTACTGGGGTCGCGTACTGACTTTAAAAATCCAATAAAAATATTTTCTAGCTTCGTATTAACGATACGGTCCTAACAAAACTAGTTTCGTC
Source organism: Allium sativum (assembly GCA_030737875.1). Taxonomy (NCBI): domain Eukaryota; kingdom Viridiplantae; phylum Streptophyta; class Magnoliopsida; order Asparagales; family Amaryllidaceae; genus Allium; species Allium sativum. The sequence goes on from CM060915.1 coordinate 287,661,309, forward strand.
GAATTCTGAGACCGTTGGAAAAATGGCCATTTTCCAGTCGATTAAAATCAACTGAAACCGGTCAAACGCGTTTTCCTTCGCCACGCTCACATATTGATTCAGAAAATTATGAAATTTGAAACCTAACAATAACTTAACATCACGGACCCAACAAAACAGGTTTCGTCGAAATCCGAGGTCGTTTGCAAAATTTCCATTTTTAAGGGCCTGAATTCCATAGCGACTATTCAGAATTTTCAACTGGACATACCTTTTGATTCCCGCTATGAAATCTTGATTTTTCGGATTCGTTGGAAAGATATCATCAATTAGATCCTACTGTTTTTGGTTTCACTACAATCCGGATTGTTTTGCACCCTGTACATTAAATTGAAGTTTAAAATCGAATTATCGAACTACCGCGCCATTTTCAATTCTATTTATAATTATATATAAATATTTATATTCTAACGACGACGTATATAATATATACGTTCGAATTATATTCAAAATAAATTTCTCATCGATATTATTTAAAATAATTCATTTTAAATAATCAAAATTCGCTAAAATTGCCAAAATAAAAATTTTAAACTGGCCCAGATTTTCCGGGTTATTACATCCCCATAGTTGCTATCCAAAGCCATAGTCCAAAAAGAAAGAGATCCAAGCAATACATTCTTTCTCTTCAAGCTGGATGTGAAAACTGGTCAAGCTGCGGTATTCCCTCCATGTGGACCTGGAGTGGGGGGAACGAAAGAAAAGAAAACGAAAGAAAAGTAGAGTCAGACATAAAGTCTGAGTAAGTCTAGGACTATTCAGTCTATGAATAAAGAAATGAACATGATAAGTACAAACTGGAAATGGGAAAGCACTATAAGCTAAGTTAAGTTGTCTAGAGTCGAATGTACTATCGTACCCCATATTAATCTCTGCACCCCTATAAACTAGTTCCCAACAGGCACCCCATAATCAGGGTGAAGTGATCCATTTCTAATGATCGGCTCCTACTCGCATAGTTACACGTGTCTTATGGCCCCCAATGTTGTAGTTACCTATGCTGGTCCCACCATGGGGTGTATCAAGTCCCATGGTGGCGGCCCGACACAATTCTAGAATGCACAGGTATACTACTGGTGCCCAGTGCCTAATTTTTCTGCGCCGGAGTGTGTGCACGCCTGCACCCCGTTAGAACCTACACTGCTGCACCACCGCCGTCGATTTGACCTCCTACAGTCAGCCCAGTAATCGTGCCCCACCCTGCCTAGTTCAGGGTATCCTGATACACCTTGTAGGGTTACTGCTGAAAAGGGTCCCCCGCTACTAGGTTTTCTATTTCTAGCCAACATGCTAAGTTGGTTAAGTGTTTTGTAAACCTAACCCCCAATCAGTCTGTATAGTTTACCATGTTCAATTTGATTAAGTATTAGTTCAATTTACTTAATCCTATCAATCCTGACTCAGCCTTAATTGTCTTATTAAAGCCTCGACCTCTCACATTAGACAGGTATTGTTGTGACTGCCTGTTGCCGGTTGGTTCCGTACAGTCTTACGTCACAACTCAGTCTAACCTCAGGTCTTTATTGGGCTCAATGTTTAACCACCCACATTGGATAGGTATTGTTGTGACTACTGGACAGCCGGGCGGTTCCGGGCAGGTTTACGTCACAACTCAATCCAACCTCGGGTTAAATACATCGTATTTTCTAAGTTTACATATTTTGTCTCTTTTCTTTTTATATGTAAATATTTGCAGCCCATTATTCAAATTCATCTTTATTGGGTAAAATTAATTTATACCCCTTAAATGTTCTCAAGGTCATTGGCATGCGTCAGACATTCCAACACATATGTTTTATATTTTTAACCCAACGTCATTACCCCCGTTTTATACGTTCGCTATAATATAACATATGTTGGGTTTAACATTTAAGCCCAACTTAGCCACATGAAAAAGGGGAGGCTTAGAACATGGTGTTTATATATTCTAAGTAACATCAAAAGGGGTGTGTGAACGCATGAACTTGCGACATAACAATCTAAATAACATAAATTAGGCACTTGTGAACTTGCATTGTAATAGCATATAATCTTGACATGAAACATACCTAAACATGAATCATGGTTTTAATCTAGTCATGTAAACTTGCATTTAAATTGTGAACCTAACTTAAATTATGTGTCACATATATTATCACATGATTTTGATAACAACATAGTCCTAAAACATATTTTCAATTAGGCATAACACCAAACGTAATCTAGTCATGTTTATAGAGTCAACACAAGTTCACATAGGCCTAAAATGTGTTTTGGTCAATTACAGTTAAATTGGATCGACCAGAAATGGGCCTTTTTGCAAACGGTCTCAGAATTCAATGAAACTAGTTTTGTTGGGAACGTATCGTCAAAACATAGCAAGATTTATTTTTCTGGAATTTTTCGAATCAGTTTATGGCCCTGGCAAATTGAAATGTACGTTCAAATCGAATATTGAATGTTTTATATTTTAATTCGAAGGAAAATTTACTCAAACAGTCGAATGGGCCCTCGAAGCATGTCCCATTGTGTTCGGAATGGGGGTAAAACGCTAGGGACGACAGTCGTTGGGTTTGGATTGGTGTTCGTGTGTGAAAGAGGGTATTTTAGAGATTTTAAAATATATAAATAAATAAAAAATTCATTGGCCCAGGCTTATTCTCTCTCCCCGATAATATCGCGATCGACGACGAAAAGGTGTTCATCACTTCCCGTTCATTTTCTGATCAATCCACGCAAAATTAGCCCCTCCTCCAGTTGAAGATTTTGAAGAGCTCGAGAAGATCTTCAAATCCATGTATAGTTTGGATTTTTTTCATTGAGTATTGAGGGAGATCCACCGCCGTGAACATCCGCCGTTCGAACAACCGCCACGCCGCCATATCGCCGTCGAGTTGGGGGTGGCCACCACCGTCGGAGGCGCCTCTCCGTCCTCTTCCATGTGGCATCTTCCGATCGTCACCAAACCTCACGGATTGCAAGAAAAACTCCGACCTAATTTTGAAGAAATCAGACAGGTAACGGCTGAAATTAATTTCAACTATATTATAGCAGTTTAAAGCACTACGGTTTTTGTTTTCACTGTAAAAATCATATCTTTTTCGTTTCTCGACGAAATTTAGTAAAACAAGAGACAGTGGACTCGTGTGGACGTCTTCTACATTCTAGAAGAGACCGCATATTTTTCTGAGCCTTCTGCTATTTTTGGTGGAGTGGAACCCAATGTTAGATTTCTAATTTATAAACGATATGGAAAAACGGCGATGTATAAATTATATAATCGATGTATGACTTGTATAAACGTTGTACACCTCATGTATAAGCGTTGTATAGGTTGTACGTTCGATGTATAAGTTATATACGCGTTGTAAAAATTATACATGTGTTGAATAGAAGTGAAATGCTTATATATATATATATATATATATATATATATATATACGCCCCTCGTCCACAAACTATGGACTATATTTATTGGTTGTGATTGGTGTGAAAATTGATTGGATACGAATGGTTGCTTAGAATTGTTTGTGGTTGAAATTGATTGATTGTGGTTGAAAAATACCCGTTTGTGGTTGAGAATTATTTGGTTGAAACCACATAGGATTAGTTTGTGGAAATGAAAAATATATACATATCGCCTGCGTGCGAACTAGATGCATGATTCCCCATTGTCAAAAGCTGCGAGGCTTTAAGGTAGAGCGAGGAGCCGTACTAGGGACGGCCCCGGTTTTAACGACCCTGCCGTTATGCTGCCGAAATTTTGAATAATATTCATGTGTTAGAATTATTTTCATGTGTTGAAACTATATTCGTGTGTCGAATAGAAATTCATCTATTGAACGACATTCATGTTTTAAATATAAAAATCACCTTTTTATCTATATATATAAACTATAGAAAACCTTCATGTGTTGAATTGAAATTCATCCGTTGAATAGAAATTCATGTGTTGAATGGTATTCATGTTTTAAATATAAAAATCACCTTTTTATCAATATATATAAACTATAGAAAACCTTCATGTGTTGAATTGAAATTCAACCGTTGAATAGAAATTCATGTGTTGAATGGTATTCGTGTTTTAAATATAAAAATCACCTTTTTATCTATATATATAAACTATAGAAAACCTTCATGTGTTGAATAGAAATTCATTCGTTGAATGGAAATTCATGTGTTGAATGGTATTAGTATTTTGAAATAAATTGTTTTATAATAAAAATCATATTATTATCATCTATATGAACTATATAAAATAGTCATGTTTTGAAATAAATTGTTTTATAATAAAAATCATATTTAATTCATCTATATGAACTATATAAAATAGTCGTGTTTTGAAATAAATTGTTTTATAATAAAAATCATATTTTTACCACATATATAAACTACATAAAATAGTCGTGTTTTGAAATAAAATGTTTAACAATAAAAATCATATTTGTTATTATATACATGAATTGTTAAAAATAGGGAAGTGTTGAAACAGAAGACGGTTGGATAAAAATATCATTTTTATCAAATGTATGAAAAGCAAATAATTTTTAAATCGAAGAATCGATTATATTTACATATATATATATATAAATATAATTAAAATATATCAAATAATGAAGCTGCAGTTCGTGTTTTGAAACCGTGATTTCAAACGATTAGTGCAGGAGATCCGACCATCGGATTTTCCCGAAACCGAAACCGTTGGGTTCGCTTTGGAAATATCTTTCCAACGACACCAACTTTGTAAAGATCCAACGGTTGGATTGTCTGGAATGTTTAATTAAAATCTTAAGAAAAACAGCGCCAGAATCGATTATATATATATATAATTAAAATAAATCGAATAACGACGCTGCAGTTCGTATTTTGAAATCGAAACTTCAAAGGATTGTACCGGGAGATCCGACCGTCGGATTTTCCCAAAATTGGAACCGTTGGATTCGTTTTGAAATGATCTTTCTAATGATGTAAATTTTGTGAAGATCCAACAGTTAGATTTTCAGATATGTGTAAATCTAATCTAAAGAAAAACAGCGACACAGCCGCATTATGGCCCGAAGCGTCGTTTAAATAAATTGGCTATAAATAAATAAATAAAAATAGCGACAAATCGTTATAAAATATTATAAACGGTATGGATGTGAAATTTAGAAATTAACTGAAGGTTGGCTAAATTGAATGGTCTCTTCGGTTTTGATCTGATGTTGGTTTCGGCCTTTGGGGTTAATATTTGGGAAATCGTTCTCTTCCTAATTAACGGTTAGTGACTAATGAATTGAAATAAGGCGTATGTTGTGTTTGTGTAGCACTTGTTAATTATATATGCGAGTTGTTCAGAAAGACCGGGTTTAACCCATTCTGAATAACTGAATCGACGATAAGAAGTCAAAGATGAAGACGGTGGTTGAAGACCGATCTTCACCTCGTTTGGATGGTAACTGATGTCCTGATTGGGAGGCATCCCGAAATATGGATAGTGAGTGGTGATCGTCCAGACGTACGTGGAGATCGATGGATATGCGAGGTATATAGTGCCTCCGGTTTCGTTCAGACCCAGAACGGACTTGCAAATGGACTGTGTGTCTGACATTGGAATTTATTCTGTGTGATTGTCAGCCATCAGTTGCATGGCATGAATTGCCCGTGTGGCATGCTAAGATGCAGTGATCGAGGCTTCTGTTGAAAAGCAAAGTCTTGTGGTTGATGATCAAAGCACCGCCTGGGTGTGGTAGCTTTGTGTATAACGTGAGTTCGCGAGCCTCACACCCCGGTATGAACCAGAAACGGGAGAAGGACCTCAGGGAGGGCATGCGTTTCCTTCTAGCTAGAGGTGGTGTCGGTTCTTAAACTGGCTGACATTTATATTATTTTCACCTATGTGGTTGTTGCTGTTGCGAGGCGCCTCGGTTATATCGGTCGACCCGGGACCAATGGAGTCATTCGTTGGCTCATTTACGCCCCAAAGGGCGGGAAACTTAGTGTTCAGGAATTTTAATCCACATCGGTGGACCGTCCCTGACGATCCAAGGGTCGATGCGTTCTGATCCTGAGACTCGGGCTGGACAGTCTCGAATTCGGTAAGGACTATCTTTTGCCTTGGTTCATGGCAGAAATCCAATTTCCAAATACGTGATTTTGCGGTTTTGATTGTATATATATATGGCGACATGATATATGGTACCCATGCCGTCTATGATTGATACTTATGATTTTGTATGAAATTAGAAACTAACGGTAAACGAGATAAGATGGATGGTTTCCTGGGTATTGGTCTGATGTTGGTTTCGGCCTTCGGGGTTAATACCTATGGAATCGTTCTCTTACTATTTTACAGTTGGAGTCTGATTATCAAATGATTTGTTTTGCTCGTATCAAGCATATTTTGGTCGATATAAGGTAAAACTCTATCCTCCGGTTTCCGTTGCATTGTGTGATGGGACTTGAGTCTTATATCGGCTTCATTTTTATAAAAAGCATTGCGATGTTTAAAAGATTTAATTGTTTTAAAGCACTGGCAATCCAATGGAGTAAACCCGTTCCGCGAAAGTGGCGTGGTCCTGTGATTAGCCATATTATATAATGTGTTAAGTAGATTTCTCATACCAGTCCCATGACTGACTCGTAGTTTGTTTCACTTGCAAATTCGGGTGCCCCTTTTCTACATGGCAAGCCTTGTATTCAGGTTATTAGCAGGCTCTTTTTGGATAGCCGGAGCTGAAGATGGATTCTATTATTTATCTCTTTTTATGCTGTTCAGCTCCTATTGTACATATTATGTTTGTTTTCCGCTGTAGACATTTATGTATAGCTGAACTGAATTTGTACTAAGTATGATCCTGTATACTGTGTAACTCTGATGATTATGTTTATCCAGTGTATTATTTGTTCATTATCTGGTGAATTTATTTATTTCTGTTCTGCTATTATCTGTTTCTGTGTTATATTCCAAAGATTACCCTTAACACCGTTAGTACGGGTTTTGGGGCCGTCACATGCATCCATGCAAATATTTCTATTATGCATCTGTGTTGATTTTCTTGCATACATCTGTGAAAGTATTGCAGAATTCTTGCATATAAATGTGCAATAATATGTAGCCGTGCAAATCAGTTCACATTTATTTGCATTTAGGTGTGCAAATAAAGCGGGAACGTAGCACACATGTATGGAACAATCTATAGGCAAAATTTTAGTTAAGTTTTCTTCATGCAATAATTTGCATACATGTGTTCAAGTATTTCAAAATAGTTGTATGCATGTATGCAAGTTTCTGTCCAGATTTTCAACAGAAATAGCATATTCAATAGTTGCATACAGTGTGCCATTGTTGGTAATAATTGCATACATGTATGCAATTCTTTTTAATTTGTGTGGACTTCCAAAAATATTTTCAGATTTTTGATTTTTTTTTCACTTAGCAGTGCATTTTTTTTGTAGGAAAACGTGAAAGGTTTGAAAATAGGGACCGTGTTTGAAATGAAAAGATGGGAGGGATGTGGCTTACATTTGAAACTATAACAGGGGTGCATCCTAATTTCCACTAAATTAAATGTTTGTTTAATTTAATTTAAAACCAATCGTTATTTTTAACGATTATTTCCAAATGAGGTAACCTACCTCGTTGGTTACGTTTATAAAAATATAAATGTATTAAATTGGGATGTGTACATTTAGGTTGTTGTTATTATTTGATTGTTGAATAGTGTCTCTGTTTTTTGAATAGATCGTTGATTAGTTTGTGGAAATGAAAAATATATACATGCCGCCTGCGTGCGAACTAGATGCATGATTCCCCATTGTCAAAAGCTGCGAGGCTTTAAGGTAGAGCGAGGAGCCGTACTAGGGACGGCCTCGATTTTAACTACCCAGCCGTTATGCTGCCGAAATTTTGAATAATATTCATGTGTTAGAATTATTTTCATGTGTTGAAACTATATTCGTGTGTCGAATAGAAATTCATCTATTGAACGACATTCATGTTTTAAATATAAAAATCACCTTTTTATCTATATATATAAACTATAGAAAACCTTCATGTGTTGAATTGAAATTCATTCGTTGAATAGAAATTCATGTGTTGAATGGTATTCGTGTTTTAAATATAAAAATCACCTTTTTATCTATATATATAAACTATAGAAAACCTTCATGTGTTGAATTGAAATTCATCTGTTGAATAGAAATTCATGTGTTGAATGGTATTCGTGTTTTAAATATAAAAATCACCTTTTTATCTATATATATAAACTATAGAAAACCTTCATGTGTTGAATAGAAATTCATTCGTTGAATGGAAATTCATGTGTCGAATGGTATTAGTGTTTTGAAATAAATTGTTTTATAATAAAAATCATATTATTATCATCTATATGAACTATATAAAATAGTCATGTTTTGAAATAAATTGTTTTATAATAAAAATCATATTTCTATCATCTATATGAACTATATAAAATAGTCGTGTTTTGAAATAAATTGTTTTATAATAAAAATCATATTTTTACCATCTATATGAACTATATAAAATAGTCGTGTTTTGAAATAAATTGTTTAACAATAAAAATCATATTTTTTATTATATACATGAATTGTTAAAAATAGGGAAGTGTTGAAACAGAAGACGGTTGGATAAAAATATCATTTTTATCAAATGTATGAAAAGCAAATAATTTTGAAATCGAAGAATCGATTATATTTATATATATAAATATAATTAAAATATATCAAATAACGAAGCTGTAGTTCGTGTTTTGAAACCGTGATTTCAAATGATTAGTGCAGGAGATCCGACCATCGGATTTTCCCGAAACCGAAACCGTTGGGTTCGATTTGGAAATATCTTTCCAACGACACCAAGTTTGTAAAGATCCAACGGTTGGATTGTCTGGAATGTTTAATTCAAATCTTAAGAAAAACAGCGCCAGAATCGATTATATATATATATATATAATTAAAATAAATCGAATAACGACGCTGTAGTTCGTATTTTGAAATCGAAACTTCAAACGATTGTACCGGGAGATCCGACCGTCGGATTTCCCCAAAACTAGAACCGTTGGATCCTTTTTGAAAAGATATTTCTAATGATGTAAATTTTGTGAAGATCCAACGGTTAGATTTTCAGATATGTGTAAATCAAATCTGAAGAAAAACAGCGCCACAGCCGCATTATGGCCCGAAGCGTCGTTTAAATAAATTGGCTATAAATAAATAAATAAAAATAGCGATAAATCGTTATAAAATATTATAAACAATATGGATGTGAAATTTAGAAATTAACTGAAGGTTGGCTAAATTGAATGGTCTCTTGGGTTTTGATCTGATGTTGGTTTCGGCCTTTGGGGTTTATATTTGGGAAATCGTTCTCTTGCTAATTAACGGTTAGTGACTAATGAATTGAAATAAGGCGTATGTTGTGTTTGTGTAGCACTTGTTAATTATATACGCGAGTTGTTCAGAAAGACCGGGTTTAACCCATTCTGAATAAATGAATCGACGATAAGAAGTCAAAGATGAAGAGGTGGTTGAAGACCGATCTTTACCTCATTTGGATGGTAACTGATGTCCTGATTGGGAGGCATCCCGAAATATGGATAGTGAGTGGTGATCGTCCAGACGTACGTGGAGATCGATGGATATGCGAGGTATATAGTGCCTCCGGTTTCGTTCAGACCCAGAACGGACTTTCAAATGGACTGTGTGTCTGACATTGGAATTCATTCTGTGTGATTGTCAGCCATCAGTTGCATGGCGTGAATTGCCCATGTGGCATGCTAAGATGCAGTGATCGAGGCTTCTATTGAAAAGCAAAGTCTTGTGGTTGATGATCAAAGCACCGCCTGGGTGGCGTAGCTTTGTGTATAACGTGAGTTCGCGAGCCTCACACCCCGGTATGAACCAGAAACGGGAGAAGGACCTCAGGGAGGGCATGCGTTTCCTTCTAGCTAGAGGTGGTGTCGGTGCTTAAACTGGCTGACTTTTATATTATTTTCACCTATGTGGTTGTTGCTGTTGCGAGGCGCCTCGGTTATATCGGTCGACCCGGGACCAATGGAGTCATTCGTTGGCTCATTTACGCCCCAAAGGGCGGGGAAACTTAGTGTTCAGGAATTTTAATCCACATCGGTGGACCGGCCCTGACGATCCAAGGGTCGACGCGTTCTGATCTTGAGACTCGGGCTGGATTGTCTCGAATTCGGTAAGGACTATCTTTTGCCTTGGTTCATGGCGGAAATCCAATTTCCAAATACGTGATTGTGCGGTTTTGATTGTATATATATATGGCGACATGATATATGGTACCCATGCCGTCTATGATTGATATTTATGATTTTGTATGAAATTAGAAACTAACGGTAAACGAGATAAGATGGATGGTTTCCTGGGTGTTGGTCTGATGTTGGTTTCGGCCTTCGGGGTTAATACCTATGGATTCGTTCTCTTACTATTTTATAGTTGGAGTCTGATTATCAAATGATTTGTTTTGCTCGTATCAAGCATATTTTGGTCGATATAAGGTAAAACTCTATCCTCCGGTTTGCGTTGCATTGTGTGATGGGACTTGAGTCTTATATCGGCTTCATTTTTATAAAAAGCATTGTGATGTTTAAGAGATTTAATTGTTTTAAAGCACTGGCAATCCAATGGAGTAAACCCGTTCCGCGAAAGTGGCGTGGTCCTGTGATTAGCCATATTATATAATGTGTTAAGTAGATTTCTCATACCAGTCCCATGACTGACTCGTAGTTTGTTTCACTTGCAAACTCGGGTGCCCCTTTTCTACACGGGAAGCCTTGTATTCAGGTTATTAGCAGGCTCTTTCTGGATAGCTGGAGCTGAAGATGGATTCTATTATTTATCTCTTTTTATGCTGTTCAGCTCCTATTGTACATATTATGTTTGTTGTCCGCTGTAGACATTTATGTATAGCTGAACTGAATTTGTACTAAGTATGATCCTGTATACTGTGTAACTCTGATGATTATGTTTATCCAGTGTATTATTTTTTCATTATCTGGTGTATTTATTTATTTTTGTTCTGCTATTATCTGTTTCTATGTTATATTCCAAAGATTACCCTTAACACCGTACGGGTTTTGGGGCCGTCACATGCATCCATGCAAATATTTCTACTATGCATCTATGTTGATTTTCTTGCATACATCTGTGAAAGTATTGCAGAATTCTTGCATATAAATGTGCACTAATACGTAGCCGTGCAAACCAGTTCACATTTATTTGCATTCAGGTGTGCAAATAAAGCGGAAAAGTAACACACATGTATGGAACAATCTATAGGCAAAATTTTAGTTAAGTTTTCTTCATGCAATAATTTGCATACATGTGTTCAAGTATTTCAAAATAGTTGCACGCATGTATGCAAGTTTCTGTCCAGATTTTCAACAGAAATAGCATATTCAATAGTTGCATACAGTGTGCCATTGTTGGTAATAATTGCATACATGTATGCAATTCTTTTTAATTTGTGTGGACTTCCGAAAATATTTTCAGATTTTTGAATTTTTTTTCCACTTAGCAGCGCATTTTTTTGGGTAGAAAAACCTAAAACATGAAAGGTTTGAAAATAGGGACCGGGTTTGAAATGAAAATATGAGAGGGATGTGGCTTACATTTGAAATTATAACATGGGTGCATCCTAATTTCCACTAAATTAAACATTTGTTTAATTTAATTTAAAACCAATTGTTATTTTTAACGATTATTTCGAAATGAGGTAACCTACCTCGTTGGTTACGTTTATAAAAATATAAATGTATTAAATTGGGATGTGTACATTTAGGTTGTTGTTATTATTTGATTGTTGAATAGTGTCTCTGTTTTTTGAATAGATGATTTTATTTGAGGTAACATATTTGGATGCAGGGGAAAACAGGTTGGAAGGATCCAACTGGATTCCTCAAATATATTAATGTTATTTATTTTCATATTATCATCATATGAACTGTTCTAATTAGGTGATTGGTTTGGTTATTGATCGTTGATTTGAAACTCAATGTTGGTTTAATTTTACCCGATGAACGGTATTGGTTGAGTAATCGGTAGCAGTTGGCCCAAAAATACATCATTTTATAAGTGTTCATTTACCATAAGGTGAACCGACGGTAATGAAGTTATATAATTTACTTTATAAATAAGGATAGATTTTGAAATCTATTTTAAATAAAAGTAATAAAGGAAATTAATATGTATTATTAAATGATTTTATAAATCGATTCTTTTGTTAATAAGATCTATAAGCAGACAAGGAGATATTAATATAACTGTTAAGACTTAGATTAATTATTTCTCGAGAGAGAATTAAATGAGATTATTTAAATTAATTATATAATTATATTAGTTTAAAAGAAGAACTAATTGGAGTTGAATAATGAGATAATCGTCGTTTAAGTTGACGAGCCAAATAATTAATTGGAATTGGTTACTTGATCAATTTGTTTTGAATTAATCCAATGAAATAGTTTAATGAATATTTGTTTTAATCTAATAAGATTTTAAGAAAAGAATTTGTTATTTATTTTATTTGGTAAAGAATTTAACTACTTTACAGTAGTTAGTGATGAAGTAAATTGTTAATTTAATTATTAGTAATTTAAGTGATTACTTCTTAAATTTATTTCATTTATGTAAGTAATTAAAGTGGGTAAGTAATGGTATCTGGTTAAATTTTGAAAGGAGTCGGCGAACGGTTTATATTTAAAACAGAGTTTTTATAATGAAGTTATAAAAGAGAATTTAAGCAAAATGTGATAGCTCAAATATAACATTTACTTAATATTTAAATTAAGAAAACGAAAGCGGGAAAAAGAGTTTTATATTAAATCATAGTTTATAAACAAGGTTTATAAAAAAGGGGGCACGAGGCTAAACATTAAGTTTTAAATTAATGTTAATTAACAATTAAATTGGAAACAAGATTTTCAAAGTGGAAAATGGTTAAATGAATTAGAACTGGAATATAATGGATTGATGACAAGCTAAGATAAGAATTAGAACCTAACTGGAGATTGGTTGAGTTGAATGATTTTCTGAGTATTAATCTGATGTTGATTTTGGTTTTTGAGTTTGATACTCAGGGAATTATTCTCTTACCAATTTACTGTTAGGGAATAATGATTGTTGGTGTATAAAATGCATAAACGATGTTGTAACTAATGTTTTGAAATAATAAGTAAGATGGAATATTCGATATAGTTATAAGAAGATTTCCCAGATATTGAAATGAAATGGTTTTGAGAATATTACTATATTAAAATAAGAAGTGAATACCGTGTTTTAAAATATTAAAAGATTAAGAAGTTCTATTTAATCAATCATTAATTATTTTTAATTAAAAGAGGTCAAGTGATGCTGAGTACTGAACCAGTAAATCTATTTTTATTTTCATGATTGAAAGGTTGTTTATTTGATCGTTAAATAACCAACTATCAAATCTGGCTAATACGATTGTTTGTACGGAAAGACCGGAATCGAATTTATATTCGAAAACCATTATAACCAATGAATACATAAACATTGAAGATACCAAATACTGATCGAGATGGGGCAATTGAAGACCATGGATCTTGTAACACCCCGTATTTTTAAGATAATAAAATAAGAATAACTTAATTAAATAATGAGAATTAAGTAAAACGACTACGGCATTGCATCCGTCTCGGAATTTTGGTCAAGATTCACCTGGTTTGCGTAAAACGGACATCATATGAAGTAGTTGTTAAGCTAGAAGTTTGTATATGCATAAGAGAAATATATATATATATATTTGAAACTTGGTATAGCTTTTATTAAGGCTATTTCAGCCCAAAGAAGCCCAACAAGGCAGAATCATTACAACCGCTAAAAACAACAGTTATATCCCACTCAGTTAAAAATACAACAACTCATCACATTAATTAAACAATAACCCTTCGTCTCCTTCCTCTAATGCCTCTCACTAAAGAGATTATGGCGGCACTAGGTTTCGAGTATCAGTACTCCTTCCCCGCGTCGCCTGTTCATCCACTGCACCATTATCAGGTCGTCGTGTTGCCGCACATCCGGTAAGGCGTTGTCCCCTTGTTAATTTGATAATTTTAACATCAATTTCAGTTAATTTAATTACCTCCTCCACTGATTTCTTCTTGTGTTGAAAACAAATTAAAATGTAAAATAAAGAATAAAATAAGGATTACATGTAATAAATACATGCACTGAAAAAAAAGTAATGCATGCATTGAAAGAAAGAAAGGATTGGTTGCATGCAATGTAAATATGTTGCATGCACTGATTAACATAATGCATTAACATTGAAAGAAAAAGATTCATGCAATGGTTTAATTTAAGTATTGTAACTAACATGAAAAAGAGAAGGAGAGAACAATAATTATCACTGTTCTAAGACTTATTAACAAAAGAATTCATAGCTCAATTGGTTAAGGCATTGGATTTGTAACATAGAGGTCGGGGGTTCGAACCCCGGCGCTGGCATAATTTGTATCTTTGTTTTAGAGAGGGCAACTGAACATGCAAATATATGTACATATACAAATTCAAAATTTGAAAGGATAAGAACGTACATATAAGGAAATAAAGAAATATATGTATATATATGAGAATATATATATATATATGCATAAATATATGTATGCAAAAGATAAAATTAAATATAAGGCTACAGTCAATGAAATATGGCTAGAATCAAATAATGGTGCAACATCATTTGAATTTTGAAAGTAAAACGAAAATTGTGCGTATATATATATATATATATATATGCGTAAAATGGTCAGTAGAGGAATTGTATACATATAAGAATATTTCATGTGAATAAAACAGTTAAATAAATTCCAGAAATTCAAAAGTTCAAAAATCAAATTTCTGCGCCAAAACAATTCAAACATTCGAAATTCAAATTTCTGCGCCAAAACAGCTTGCGAGACCCAATGCTGACTCAGCACTGCATGTACGATAAGATTTGGCAAGATTCATTTGCAAACCTGGACTATTTTCTTAACTAGGTTCAATGCTGACTCAGCTCTGCGTGTACGATAAGGTCTTGAGCAACTATAAATAAGACCCTAGACCTACCCCTAAACATCATAATTCAGCAGCTACGCCGGAGCTCTGCCATGGCTCTCTCTCTCTTCTCAAATCTATTCTGAAATTCAAATGTTAGCCTAGGAGTATTATGAATTCAGATCTGGAAGAGGGAATCAACGTTAATAAAACGATTATTGAA
This sequence comes from Allium sativum, assembly GCA_030737875.1. Classification (NCBI taxonomy): domain Eukaryota; kingdom Viridiplantae; phylum Streptophyta; class Magnoliopsida; order Asparagales; family Amaryllidaceae; genus Allium; species Allium sativum. The sequence goes on from CM060915.1 coordinate 287,676,565, forward strand.
TCATGAAAGCAAGGTACTCTAAGAACCAATCTATATAAATTATTTCTCTTTCCCTTCTCTTTCATGAAATAATAAATCCATGGTCGTTAGGTCGTGAATCAAATTAAAGGAAAAAGGAAAACTATGGATGATAGAATAAATCAGATCCAAAATTTGGGGAAAGCTTAAAGGTGAGTGGGTTTAAGCTATAACCTTTAGATAATGTTATGACTATCGTTTGGCATTCCCCTTTTTAATAAATTTTGAAATGGCCAGTTTAATTATAAATTGCTGTTGTAACGAATTGAAATGTTGATATGAATATGTCAGGAAATTCCTATGTTGAATTGGCTAAGTTATTGAATGTTTACATGTTGGAGAAAATAAACTTGTTAGGATATGAATAGCGAATTCAGTGATTGTAATTACATGCTTTACTTGGGACATATTATTAATTGAATGACATGTTAAAATAATTACTTGACTGAATATTTACATGTCCTAGTAGAATTAAACAAATGTTTAAAATGTCATGCGACAAAATATAGGCAAAAATTGTACGACATGTAAATTAGATTACTGTAAACTATATTACAGTAAAAAGGATAATATGTTTAAAATTTTCATGTAATGAACATAACATATATTATGTTTTGAGATTTTAATTTGGAAGCACAATTTGTTATGAATATAAGTGATTGAATGAAAATGAATATGCCTAGGATTACAATTAGAAACTGTAAATACACTTATGGCACGAGGCTAGGTTGCATTAGTGGCGGAAGTCTACCCAGACCTGACCGGCATATCCAGTAGCCACTAATGTTGAACTTAATGTGAGAGGCCTAAGTGCAAGAATTAACAACATGTGCTAAGACACGAGGTTAAGTCAGCTTGTGGTAGAAGTCTGCCCGGACCCGTCTGGCAAATCCAGCGTCCATAAGTGTAGGCTTAATGTGAGAGGTCTAGTGCTTATATATATATATATATATATATATATATATATATATGTATGTATATAACAGGATATGAATAAATGGCAAGGATGGTAATTAAATGTCTAACTCAGAAAACAAGAAAGGAAGGGATGTAATGAACTGAGTTATTGTGATAAGAGGGAAAAGCGATATATTTCCCTAAATGACTTATTTCTGACAACGTTGTTGCAAGTAAGCCACAATAAATATAGAAAAGTAAAGAAATTACTTGCTACCACGGATTTAGATGGGAAAACGTTAGGAAAATAATTCATTGATTCCTTCTATCAAACTGATAAGGTGCATGAAGTGTTTTCCTTAATATAATAAGGAACATATATTACAGAGAATGAAGAATAATGGTTTACAATAGTAAATGGTTTTAAAGGGGAATGATAATAACCTATTATAAATAAATAACATTAATGAAAATGATGTACAATAGGTAGACTTGTCCTAGGGAAAAGTGAATATTATAACTTAAGTTATAATAAACTAGTAAGGGAATGGGACAACTGGTGAATTAAGTTAAGTGATAGTTAATTGTAAATTAAGTAATCAGAAAGGGGGGAAACCTAAAACCAGTTAAGAAAAGGGGGGAAAATATATTGTACTTAATTGTAAATTAAGTAGTCTGAGAGTCTGAAACCCGTTGGTAAGAATAACATGTTTAGACTTGTCCTAGGGACAAGGGGAAATTATAACATAAGTTATAATAAATGGGTAGAGAAACTTATTAATGGGCCTTAGTTAATAAAACTAAGTTAATAAGTAAACAAGGATAATTCATACTGAGTTCGTAAAGTTGAATTATGATTAAATGAGAGAGGATGAGGAAAACTTATGAAATGAAATAAGTTATATATAATCATAGATGGTAAGTGACATGTGATTGTGGATCACAGACCTTGGGCCACAATCTAGAGAATAACATGTTGTAAGCTTATTAATAAACTTAAATGAATTAAGTTGTATGACTGAAATTAATAAGCAAGAGAAGCATGGTAATTTGAATAAGAATTCAATATGAATTGTAATAACCAAGTTAACTGGAAACCTGGTGAGGTGAGACAAGCGCGTAAAAGAATGTTTTGACATAGGGTCTAATAACATACTAAAGTAAGGCGCTTAGATCAGTCCATACGGTTGAGGGTGAATAACCCAACAAGATAGATCATGGAGGTGTTATAAAGCACGAGGGGAGTACACATTCATCTGATTGTTTGACGGCTCCAAAGGACTGGAAGGCGAAGCATGTGGCTTCCGGGGACGTAGGGTACTCTTGGTATTCCTCTGTGAGTAGCAGATGATCCGCCTGTACTCACAGAGGTTAGGTCTACGTAGGTGAACCAATGAGTATGCCTAGATTGCAGTAATAAGGTGCAATCAAAAGACTAAGATGGACCAGCGTGATTTGGCGAGACCAGTTAGTGCCCTGTGATAGCAACTTATCGTCTACCTACCATCTTCAGTCAGTACGTAAACCGGAAAGGCGGAGAACTTCAAAAGACCATATACTTTGCTATCTACTTATGGGTAAGGTTGGCCAATAAGTTTGAAGGGCATAGGGGCTTGGGTTAATTTCTCATTCTTTATATTCTTGGGTGCCTTTCATTAGTTGAGGGAGGGGTCTAGTAGGACCATAGCCACTGTAAAAGCGGACCTTAGCATCTGCAATCGACAGATATCTGAAAGCTCCCGACCGAGTTCCGTGTTTCTTGATTAGCCCTGCCACGGGACTCAGGCGCACATATAGAGAACATGCGCAATAGACATCGAGAACGATTGACGATATGTACTTGGGAAAGTCTAGGTACACTCATGTCGCTCTGGGTGGTGTATCATAAGACTAGAGGGCATTATTCGAGGGTGAAACCTAATTCGATCGAATGATTCAAAGATGGCAGTCCGAACACTTACGTAATATAAAAGTAGTGGTTCTTTGTAGACGTAGCGTTGACATATATACAGAAATCCGTACGACATTCAGGCGTAGGATTAGGGACTGCTATATTCCTATGATGATACGGTGGAGACGATGCGAGTGGGGTACCATGGGTGTATCTCAATATTGAGAGATAACTACATATACTATATTAGGTTAATTCATTGGGAAGTAAATGGGTACGACGTGTGTGTAAGCCTTGAGTGCTGTTAACCCAAGTAACCTAATAAATAAGAAAATATGATTGAACGGTATATGTAAGATTATTCAAAGTGTATAGTTTAAATATAGTCACCAGAACTTGTGTTCTAACCCCATCCTCGTAACACACTCGTAGGTTTGATTGTGGTAGAGACATGATAGCTTTGGATACTGGTTAGGAAGTATTGATAGTACGGTAAGGCTGTGTTTTGATTATACTATATTTTATCCTTTCTGCTGTGAGATATTCTTCTGAGCTCTGGCATGTTTTATGTCTCTGTCTTTTCTGCAGGATACCAGAGCAAACCAATCCGAGTTTCATAGATTGGAATTTTGAAAAAATTCGGCCTGTCGAAATTGGGGTTGTCACATCTGGTATCAGAGCTTAGGTTTAGAATTACTATATAAATAGTGAGTGAACATATTTGTATTTTTGAAAATATAAATATATTATATATATATATATACCTAGATCCATAGAGGAACCCCCTAAATAAAAAGAGTATAATATGGTACGAAATGGGATGTTTGTTTTGTACACTAAAGGAATGAATAAGGAAATTTGAGACCCTTAGGAAGTTTGGTTGGGAAGTGTACAATATACTTTGTATAGAAGGAAAATAAATCCCATATGATTAGTAATTTGGAAAAAGTTGAACAGTGAAAAATGGATTAGGAATATATATAGTTGAGAGAATTGACCTTGGGGAGTGTCTAGGAGAGCCTAGAAAAATTGGAAACCCGCTTTGAGTCTAACCCCATTATTAACTTTTAAGAACTTGAGATTATAAAAGTTTGGAAAAAAATAAACGGTTTACGGTGTTTTTAAGTTTTAATCTTAAAAGTTATATCTTTAAAATATGTAAAGAAGTACATATTGAGTTTTAAAGTAAAATTCTCTCAGTAAAAGGTGCATATTATAGAGCATGTATAACTCGCTAGTTTTTCTTGTTATATTTCATACATAATTTTTAATCAACAAAGTTTTGAAGTCTCTATTCTTTTGACAATTATTTTTTATAAATTGTTTAAAGAAGAATTTTGTTGTGTGGACAAAATAAATTGTAGAAAATGAGAATAGAGTGGATGTTGGCACCTTGTAGTAGGAGACTGAACTGACCTTATAGGTAAGAACAAGTCATAAACCCGATTGAGGAAAATAGTTGTCTGTATTTACTCTAGTTTTGCGATTTGAATTTTTTTTTTGCAAGATAAGACGAAAAAAAAAGCTACAACAAAGAAAATTTTCTTATATGGGATGTGCTTGGATAGGAAAATAGGAAATATTTATACATTATTTCATAAAATCCAAGTACGGTTGGAAAAAAGATATATAAAGAAAAATGGAAGGTGTGAAATTTTCCATTTTCCACCTTCTTGTAACATAAGAAATCGAATTTAGAAAATTAGATTTTTCTGAAATTCAAAAAATAAAGTTGGTTGGTAGGATTATGGATGCAACAATTGGAAGAACTATGCTCTTACTCAGTAAGAGTATGGGAAAATTTGGATGAAAAAGCATTTTGATTTTCAAAATATTGCATTCATGTAGAACTGCCAGTATATCTAGGATGTGAGCATCATATTTTAAAAAGGATTTTTGAGAAATTTGCATACACATAGGAGGTACCGCTTAGGCATACATGCATTATTATGTTGTATTTCACTTTGCACAAGTGCATAATGTTTGCTGAAATTAGATGCACACATGATGGATGTATATTATGCGAGGGGTTAATTGATTTTACCTTTATTAAATTTCGGGGATGAAATTTCCTAAGGGTGGGAGAATGTTACACCCCATATTTTTAATATAATAAAATAAGAATAACTTAATTAAATAATGAGAATTAAGTAAAACGGACTGCGCCATTGCGTCCATCTCGGAATTCTGATCAAGATAGACACCTTATTTGCGTAAAATGGACATCATATGAAGAAGTTGTTAAGCCTAGAAGTTTGTATATGCAATATATATATTTATATATATATATATATATATATATATATATATATACACAAACACAAATTAAAATGTAAAATAAAGAATAAATAAGGATTGCATGTAATAAATACATGCACTGAAAAAAATGTAATGCATGCATTGAAAGAAAGAAAGGATTGACTGCATGCAATGTAAATATGTTGCATGCACTGATTTGCAAACATAACGCATTAACATTGAAAGAAAAAGATTCATGCAATGGTTCAATTTAAGTATTGTAACTAACATGAAAAAGAAAAGTGAGGAGAGAACAATTTATGTACGTATACAAATTCAAAATTTGAAAGGATAAGAACGTACATATAAGGAAATAAAGAAAATATATGTATATATATGCATAAATATATGTATACAAAAGATAAAATTCAAGATAAGGCTACAGTCAATGAAATATGGCAAGAATCAAATAACGGTGCAACATCATTTGAATTTTGAAAATAAAAAAAAAATTGTGCGTATATATGTACGCGTAAAATGGTTAGTAGAGGAATTGTATACATATAAGAATATTTCGTGTGAATAAAACAGTTAAATAAATTCCAGAAATTCAGAAGTTCAAAAATCAAATATTTGCGCCAAAACAATTCAAACATTCGAAAATCAAATTTCTGCATCAAAATAGCTTGCGGGACCCAATGCTAACTCAACACTGTGTGTACGATAAGATTTGGCTAGATTCATTTGCGAACCTGGACTATTTTCTTAACTGGGTTCAATGCTGACTCAGCGCTGCGTGTACGAAAAGGTCGTGAGCACCTATAAATAAGATCCTAGACCTAACCCTAAACATCATAATTCAGCAGCTACGCTAGAGCTCTGCCATGGCTCTCTCTCTCTCTTCTCAAATCTATTCTGAAATTAAAATGTTAGCCTAGGAGGATAATGAATTCAGATCTGGAAGACGGAATCAACATTAATAAAAAGATTATTGAATCATGAAAGCAAGGTAAACCTCTAAGAACCAATCTATTTAAATTATTTATCTTTCCCTTCTCTTTTCATGAAATAATAAATCCATGGTCATTAGGTCGTAAATCAAATTAAAGGAAAAAGGAAAACCATGGATGATAGAACGGATCAGATCCAAAATTTGAAGAAAGCTTAAAGGTGAGTGGGTTTAAGCTATAGCCTTTAGATAATGTTATGACTATCGTTTAGCATTCCCCTTTTTAATAAATTTTGAAATGGCCAGTTTAATTATAATTTGCTGTTGTAACGAATTGAAATGTTGATATGAATATGTCAGGAAATTCCTATGTTGAATTGGCTAAGTTATTGAATGTTTACATGTTGGAGAAAATAAACTTGTTAGGATATGAATAGCCAATTCAGTTATTGTAATTACATGCTTTACTTGGACATATTATTGATTGAATGACATGTTAAAATAATTACCCAATTGAATGTTTACAGGTCCTAGAAGAATTAAACATTTGTTGAACATGACATGTGAAAAAATATAGGCAAAAATTGGACGACATGTAAATTAGATTACTGTAAACTATATTACAGTAAAAAGGATAATATGTCTAAAATTTTCATGTAATGAACATAACATATATTATGTTTTGATATTTTAATATGGAAGCGCAATTTGATATGAACATAAGTGATTGAATGAAAATGAATATGCCTAGGATTACAATTAGAAATTGTAAATACACTTATGGAACGAGGCTAGGTTGCATTAGTGGCGGAAGTCTACCTGGACCCGACTGGCATATCCAGCAGCCACTAATGTTGAACTTAATGTGAGAGGCCTAAGTGCAAGAATTAACAACATGTGCTAAGACACGAGGTTAAATCAACTTGTGGTAGAAGTCTGCCCGGACTCGCCCGGAAAATCCAGCGTCCACAAGTGTAGGCTTAATGTGAGAGGTATTGTGCTTATATATATAAGTAAATAAATATATGTATATAACAAGATATGAATAAATGGCAAGGATGGTAATTAAATGTCTAACTCAGAAAATAAGAAAGGAAGGAATGTAATGAACTGAGTTTGTGTGATAAGAGGGAAAAGTGATGTATTTCGCTAAATGAATTATTTCTGAAAACGTTGTTGCAAGTAAGCCACAATAAATATAGAAAAGTAAAGAAATTACTTACTACCACAGATTTAGATGGGAAAACGTTATGAAAATAAATCATTGATTCCTTCTATCAAACTGATAAGGTGCATGAAGTGTTTTCCTTAATATAATAAGGAACATATATTACAGAGAATGAAGAATAATGGTTTACAATAGTAAATGGTTTAAAAGGGGAATGATAATAATCTATAATAAATAAATAAAATTAACGAAAATGCTATATAATAGGTAGACTTTTCCTAGGGACAAGTGAATATTATAACTTAGGTTATAATAAACTAGTAAGGGAATAGGATAACTGGTGAATTAAGTTAAGTGACACTTAATTGTAAATTAAGTAATCATAAAAGGGGAAAACCTAAAACCAATTAAGAAAAGGGGGGAAAATATATTGTATGTAATTATAAATTAAGTAGTCTGGGAATCTGAAACTTATTGGTAAGAATAACATGTTTAGACTTGTTCTAGGGACAAGGGGAAATTATAACATATGTTATAATAAATGGGTAGAGAAACTTATTTATGGGCCTTAGTTAATAGAACTAAGTTAATAAGTAAACAACGATAAGTCGTATTGACGACGTAAAGTGGAATTATGATTAAATGAGAGAGGGTGAGGAAAACTTATGAAATGAAATAAGTTATATATAATCATAAATGGTAAGTGACATGTTAATTGGAAACATGTGAATTAGATATACTTAATTACATATCAATTAAAACATGTTATTGAAATCAAACAAGAATATAAAAGGGATTGTGGATCACAGACCTTTGGCCACTATCTAGAGAATAACATGTTGTAAGCTTATTAATAAACTTAAATGAATTAAGTTGTATGACTGAAATTAATAAGCAAGAGAGACTTAGTAATTTGAATAAGAATTCAATATGAATTGGAATAACCAAGTTAACTGGAAACCTGGTGAGGTGAGACAAGCGCGTAAAAGAATGTTTAGACATAGGGTCTAGCAACATGCTAAAGTAAGGCGCTTAGACCAGTCCGTACGGTTGAGGGTGAATAACCCAATAAGGTAGATCATCTAGGTCTTATAAGGCACGAGAGGAGTGCACACTCATCTGATTGTTTGACGGCTCCAAAGGACTGGAAGGCGAAGCACGCGGCTTCCGGGGACATAGGGTACTCTTGGTATTACACTGTGAGTGGCAGATGATCTGCCTGTACTCACAGAGGTTAGGTCTACGTAGGTGAACCAATGAGTATACCTAGATTGCAGTAATAAGGGGCAATCAAAAGACTAAGATGGACTAGCGAGATTCGATGAGACCAGTTAGTGCCCTGTGATAGAAACTCGTCGTCTACCTACCATCTGCAGTCAGTACGTAAAGAGAAAAGGCGAAGAACTCCAAAAGACCATATACTTTTATGTCTAGTTATGGGTAAGGTTGGCCAATAGGTTTGAAGGGCACAGGGGCCGGGGTTAAGTTCTCATTCTTGATATTCTTGGGTGCCTTTCATTAGTTGAGGGAGGGGTCTAGTGGGACTGTAGCCACTGTAAAAGCAGACCTTAACATCTGCAATCGGCAGATATCTGAAAGCTCCCGACCGAGTTCCATTTTTCTTGATTAGCCCTGCCACGGGACTCAGGCGCACATATAGAGAACATGTGCAATAGACATCGAGAAAGATTGACGATACGTACGTGGGAAAGTCTAGGTACAGTCATGTCGCTCTGGGTGGTGTATCATAAGACTAGAGAGCATTATTCGAGGATGGAACCTAATTTGATCGAATGGTTCAAAGATGGCAGTCTGAACGCTTACGTAATATAGAAGTAGTGGTTCTTTGCAGACGTAGCGTTGACATATATACAGAAATCCATACTACATTCGGGTGTAGGATTAGGGACTGCTATATTCCTATGATGATACGGTGGAGACCGTGCGAGTGGGGTACCATGGGATGTATCTCAATATTGAGAGACAACTACATATACTATATTAAGTTAATTCACTGGGAAGTAAATGGGTACGACGTGTGTGTAAGCCTTGACTGCTGTTAACCCAAGTAACCTAATAAATAAGAAAATATGATTGAACGGTATATGTTAGATTATCCAAAGTGTATAGTTTAAATCCAGTCACAAGAACTTGTGTTCTGACCCCCTCCTCATAACACACTCGTAGGTTAGATTGTGGTAGAGACATGATAGCTTTGAATACTGGTTAGGCAGTATTAATAATACGGTAAGGCTATGTTTTGATTATACTATATTTTACCCTTTCCGCTGTGAGATATTCTTATGAGCTCTGACATGTTTTATGTCTCTGTCTTTTCTACTGGATACCAGAGCAAACAAATCTGAGTTTCGATAGATTGGAATTTTGAAAAAAATTCGGTCTGTCAAAATTGGGGTTGTCACAGATCTTCAGAAAATGGTGGAATTACTTGTAATCTCTCGTTTAGTAGCCAGAGATGTACTGAAATTCTGTCGTGGTTGAAATCTATGGATTTGCAAGAACTACTCACTACCAATCTATAGGGTGATTCCTAGGATGCGGTAGGAGAGTGCCTTCTGTTCATCCTGTTCCTGGATGACTTGTATGGATGAATATCTAATAGAGTATTTCTTGAAAACCACGTACGTTGATTTTTACAAACATACCAAGTTGGTGGCAAAAAATGGCCCTTTTATTAAACCCAAAGTATATTTGTGGACGTCAATTAGTGATTTGAAGGATCAAATAATGTGACATTCAAAGTAAAAGATGACCATATATTCTAAAGGTGAATTCTAACCTCAAGCCTCACAACTAGGAAATGACAATAATCGGGCAGGTAGCATGGCTAAGTGGGTCTCTCCCATTAGGGTGTTTAGTCACCTATCTACAGAAAAATTATTTCCTTCTTTATTCTATTTCGATGCTATCCCTTTTCGGGAAATGGTTGCTGATCCCAACCGTTGGTGATATACATTCGATACACTCAAGCGAAATGAATGGTCGGTCATGTGTGGCCGGGTTGCAAGATGTTCTTGTTAAACCCAGTGTATTCCCCACTAGAGATACACTATCGGAAGGTGGTTCCATACCTTGTCATAGTGGGAATCCAATCTCCAATAAGCATCTGCGGTTTTGATTATATACTATATATGTGGAGTGTGAGATGCAAGCGTTCCGCTAGATTGTTATTTACTTGTATTTAGGCACTATTATAGTATAAGAAGATATACATATGATTTCAAAATGTTTTCGGTTATCGTAAGGTAAAAACAGTCCGTGTTGATGTGTGGGTCTGGTCTTACGATTATACTTTCTTTCGAAAAGGAATTTTGTAACAACCGGATTTTCAAAACCAATTTAAATTTTTTATTTTGGTTATTTTAGTGGACTTTGATTATTTCAAATGATTTATTTTAAATAATAACGACTATAAATTTAGTTAAATCAATGTTAGAATGTATAAATTTATTTCAATTATAAAAAGAGCCTGAAATGGTGCGGCAGTTTGAAAATTTGATTTTAAATTTCAAATGAATGTATAAGATTCAAAATAAATCAGATTTTAGTAAAACCAAAAATATTTGAATTTGTTCAATAACATCTTTCTAACGAAGTTAAGAAACTAAGATTTCATAATATAAAGTGAAAGTTATGCCCAGTTTAAAATTTAAAATAGTCGCTATGGAATTTATATATATTTTATATAATATATAGCCCTTAAAAATAGCCATTTTGCAAACGACCTCTATTTTTGGCGAAACCGCTTTTGTTGGATCCGGAATGTCGAATTATTACTAGATTTCAAATTTCATAATTTTTGGAATTAATATGTGAGCACAATGAATTTAAACGAGTTTGGTAAATTCAGTTTGAATTTAATCAACTGGAAAATGAACATTTTTCAAACGGTCTCCAAATTCAACGAAATTAGTTTTGTTAGGACCGTATCATCAAAACATAGCTAGATTTATATTTCTGGAATTTTTGGAGTCAGTATGTGGCCCTGGTAAATTAAAATATACGTTGAAATCAATTTTGAATGTTACATTAATTTATATTTTAATTTTAATGAAATCTAATCGAAACAGTCGAATCGGCTTGCGGGACATATCCCATTTTGTTTGGAATGGAGGTATTTGGCTAGAGGTGATAGTCGTTGGGTTCAATTTGGAGTTTAAATGAAAAATCAACTTTTTGGAGAATTAAAATAATTTAATATAAAATTACATTAACTAGGTCAACCCCCTTTTTTCTCCACGTCGTTCAAATCAGAAAAGAAAAAAAATCGTCGATCGCAGAAACCCATCGCCCCTCCTCCAGACCGCCACCACCGCCATGTCGCACCCCTTCCCAGCCGCCGCGCCCCAGCCATGACCACCATCCTCCTCCTCTTCTTGTTCCTCCTCTTTCCCTCTTTCAATTAGCAAATCCCTAAGCCCGAACCACCCAAATCCACCACCATCCGCCACCGTGGACCCCACCCCACTATCCCCGCGACCTCCCTACCTCCAGTCAAACCTTGCGCCGCCACCCACCATCCCAACTCCGACCGTGGGCCCCTCCTCCTCAAAAATTACATTTTTCACAAATTTGCCGTTTTGCAATTAACCCTCTGTCACTATTTCGCCAATAACTATCAAATGGTGCACTTCTGGCCAAAAGTCCACAGTGCCAAAGTCGAAGAGCATGATTTTCTCTTTGATTTGAGTATATGGAAGTCATATTTTTGGATTGCGGAGTTGTCCAGAAAACGCATCCAAAGTCTGCTATCCAAATACTGTCTTTTCGCGATTTCCGGTGAAATGGAGCATTATTGGGAAAAGTCCATTAGGGGAAAGTTGTCCGAAATGGCGCATTTAAGCTAGAAATAAAAACTGCGTGAAGATTGGAGCTCGTTTGCAAATTCTGGAACCAGAACAGATCAGAGCGTCAAAACAATGGCGGAGTGGATCCCAATGTGACAACACCTTCTCACTCAAATTATTTTACAGTTAAATATATTTAAGGTTGCAGTCGGGGCTTCGTTGCCCCCGACACTATTTATTTGTACAAACCATGATCTTTTGTTTGTTAGGATTGAATTTTGGGAAAATTGACTATATTGTGGTGTATTAAATGTGATTGATGATTGCGTATGGCGCGAGCCAGTATCAGGAGAGGGGCAATGCTAGACATTACTCCGGTTCTAATATCGCGCTGTTATAATGCCGAAATTTTCTGAAATAAAAATGTATTGGTTAAAAATAACATTTTTAATGTGTAAATAAACTATATAAAATATTCATGTGTTGAATTAAATGTTTAAACAATAAAAGTACCATTTTTATTGAATGTGTGAGCTATATAAAATAGTCAAGTTTTGAAATAAATATTTTAATGTTAATTTTTTTTTAACGTATATACGAATAGCATAAAATTCTCCTAAAACGAAAATAAATATTCATTTATAAATCGGACGATTTGTTTATGTACACCCATTTAACTAACATTGATTGGGAAGATAAATTTTACACATCACCCAACTGCACAAATAATATTCAGTATTTGTTGGTTGAAACCCCACACGGGTATTGGGATGATATTTGACGTACACTAATCCCAATTGTTCAGTTGTATGTCCATCGATTGGTTGACAGGCTATTATAAGCATTAATTGTTTATATTTAATGCTTATGCATTTGTTAATGCACTCTGGATGATGATTGATTGTTTATCATTGTTGTTGTATACATATGATGTATGAAATCCATATAACTAACATTATATGGTAATTGATTGGGTCTGACTCCAATTCAGAAGAATATTTTAAAATAACGAATATTTTAAAATAATATTCAGTAAACGATTAAAATGTGAGTTTGATGTCCGATTTTGGACGGATACGAAAATATTGAAATATATAAATACGTATTGATTAGATATGCGCCACTTTAACACGAACGATATTTATATCGATTTTATTCATTTTTATAATGAATATCGAAAAGGAAATGATTTCAAAATATAATATTTTGAAAATATTATCATTTAAATATTATAATGATAAGGAGTATTCAATTTTGATTTAAAAGTGAAAAGAAAATGGGAATCGTTTTTAAAACGAATTTATAAAATATGTTTTGAATGAAATATATATTATATTATATTATATTATATTATATATATATATATTAATGGCTTGAATAGAACGCGCCGTGCCGCGACCGTTCGCAAATTTCAACCATTGACTTCGAATTGACATTACGGGAGATCCGACCATCGGATTCTCCTAAACTGGAACCGTTTGATTCGTATTGAAAAGAGTTTTCCAATGAATATAAGATATTTGAAATCTAATGGTTGGATTTGGAATTATGTCCAATTCAAATATGGAAAAGATCGCTATGGATGCAGTTCGAGGGCCGTTATTGGAAACCGAGCGTATGGGCCTTGATAAAAATATTAATAATTTTTGTAAAATCATAATAAATGATTTGGAAAGAATTGGGTTGAAAAATTCCACGTTTGTAAAGATAAAAATATATTTTTATCAAAATGAAACAGTTAATAACTAGAAAGATAATCCAACGTTTTTAAATAAATAAATTGGATTTGCGAATGTTTCTAATCTAATCAAAATTTTCCAATGTATGAATTGGAATGGATTTGAATAGAAATCATCTTCGCGATATATTAATATTGAATTCCGTGACTATGCGGATATGGTGGAGGAATTTGGAAGAGATATATATATATATATATATATATATATATATATATATATATATAGTGTTATTCCTCATACGGTACATGTCGGTTTCAAAATTTGATATTGAATATAAGCCGTTATAATTTCTATTCAGAGCCTTATATTTAATATCAAATTGGATTTTGGGTTTGTCGTGAACGGTGTCATTAGTAACACTGTTCTTAAACCCCGTGTGAAAAGAATAAATCTTTTAATAAAGATTATTAGAGTTTCTAGTTATATTTAGTAATTGGAATAAAAATGGAATGTGAATTGGGTTTATTATGAACGTTTTTTTAACGACATTCGTTCTTTAACCCGATTAACAGTGAAAGGTGGTTTGGAATATATAAATCTTTTTATTAATATTTTAATGGAAATTTTCCAAAGTAAAGTTTCCCAATACAATAAAATAAATTGGAATGGAATGGAATTTGACGTGGTAATAATCGAAGTGAGCTTCTGTGGAGGAAGATTGTTAATATATATGGAATTTAAAAGGCTTTGTCGTTATTCCATTTATATTATTAGTTGGATACAGGAATTGATATCGATTATAAATTGATCTGCTTTCCGTGAAGATTCCATAATTAATGGAAGGTGATTTCGTGTAACACCCCACCTCCGTTAAGGACACTCACAAATGGAATGCCTTAACTTTGGTGGAGCATTTTAGTAAATAGAACAGAAAATTTCAAGACAGATAAACAATACTTGAAAAATTATAACTTTATTACAGCGGAAAACAGAAATCAATATGGTTACATCTTTACCAAAAACTCAAGTACATAAATATCAGTCTTGTTCAGAAAGTCATCAGAGTACAAAACTTTAAAATCATAATCTCCACAGAAGATGCCATAAGAAGTTAAGCCATACTTTACGCACTTCAAGCAGAAGAAATCCGGATCAAGCTAAAGTATTCCCTCCTTGGAAAACCTGGGGGGGGGGGGGGTTGACGGAAGAAAAAGGGGCGAAAACAAGCATGGTCAGACATAAAGTCTGGTAAGTCCAGTGACTTTCAGCATATGAACAGATAATAATAATTATGACCTGAAAATAAAACTGGATGCGAGATAACAGTAACAGGAGTAGCAGATATACTTAGGTTAAACAGAAAAAAGAACAGAATGATGTAAGCTACTACTTTTCACCTCTCTGCACTAATACTAGTATAACAGGATTAGGTGTCACCCCAATGTCTAAACTGAACAGAAACAGGAACAGAATAATTTTCACAGAAGAGAATGCTATTAATGGGCTTTTACCGCCCCAACAAAAACAGACAGAAACAGAATGCTAATAATGGGCCCTTACCACCCGAACAGAAACAGACAGAAACAGAATGCTAATAATGGGCCTTTACCACCCGAACAGAAATAGACAGAAACAGAAACAGATTAATCCCTACGGAAACAGAATGTAGAATTAGGTGTACACTAGTAAATGGTCCTTTACCACCCGAACAGACGGTACCACGCAGAAACAGACGGTACCAACAGAAACAGACAGAACTAAGTCTACCCTAAAACCCTACCCCAAGCGATCGGCTCCCTAATACATAAATACCCTGTGTCGACCCCACAGTAGGGTGTATCACTCCCTAAAGTGACAACCAATTAGCACAAACCTATTTACAAATGTCACGGCGTCTTACATCCTCAGAGGCAGATTGGTATCCATGCACACACATGACCCAGTTGGAACGCACCATCAACACCCTTCGCCATTATCAGAATGAACCGCTTATAATTAGTTCAGTAAGCGTGCCCGGACCCTACCTACTGTTGGGTCAAAGTTTTGATACCAGAAAGGGTTACTAACTAATATGGGTCCCAAACAACAGATGACACAAGTAATTTTCCTCCTAACCTTGTGTCCCCAGACTAACATATTTCGGATTAACTTGTTTACAAGTTCAGACATACAGAGTTCAAGTCAACTAGTTCACAGATCAAGTTAACGGAATTTCAGACTAACGGATCAGATGTATTAACAGACTTACAGATTGTCTAACTTTGTATTGGGTCTACAGATTCACGAAACAGGTTTTATTAAATTCATCAGTCCGGTTGGTTTAACCCTATTTACCAAAAACGTTTTAGACATCATATGTAACACCCCGTATTTTCTGAGAATATAAAAAAAATGATTAATTATGAAGAAGTTATTAAGCCTTGAAGTTTATATGCATATGAGAGAAATATATATAGATATATATAAAAATTAAATAAATAAACATGCAAAAAAGTTCAAAACAAAGAATTGGAAGGGGGAATAACCGAACCGGCCCATTTTTGAGGTCGACCCAAGCCCCGCTGGTTCGACTAGGGGTTAATCCAGGGTGTTTGGCTGTCATCCCGTGGGCTGATTCGCTCAAATGCAGATTTTGCATTTGAATGGTTCTCATGATTCAGGGTTAATCTAATGGTCCTAAATAACTTCCTACACCTATATATACATCCCTAACCTAAACCTAAATCTCATATACAATTCTCTAGCCTCAATTGCTCCCTTCCTCTCTAAAAATAAATAAATCAATGGCGTCTCTACTCTGCTGAAACCTAAGCTAGGACTTGTGCTTCTTCTTCCTCCAATTCTGATTAGGATTAAAAGAGAATAGCTACAACACCTTTTTCTTTTAGAATCCAACCAAGGCAAGTGCAGTTATTTTCTGATATAAACTTTAATCATAATTGTGACATGATTGTAAATCTGAATTTGAGATTGTGTATGTTCTGTTCTGATCTATTTTATTCTGTA
Organism: Allium sativum; assembly: GCA_030737875.1. Classification (NCBI taxonomy): domain Eukaryota; kingdom Viridiplantae; phylum Streptophyta; class Magnoliopsida; order Asparagales; family Amaryllidaceae; genus Allium; species Allium sativum. Next base: position 287,693,219 of record CM060915.1, read on the forward strand.
TCTCTTCTTCTTTCTGTTCTATAGCCAGGCTACTACGAGCCTGCGCCAATCTCCTAAGAGATTAACATACGCTAAAATATTTGGGACAATAAAATGAATAATGCATGAAATGGGCATGACCGATATGTGACTGAGTTGAGGAAAGAACATAGGTTGAACTTGGAACTTAGGACATAAATCTAAGGCATATAATTGAACCTATGACTTGAGTTTGTGGCATAAAGAATATTGAACATACGACTTGAGAAGTTGGTTAACCTGTGACTGATTTAAGAAAAAGGACATAGGTTGTAAACTAGATTTAGATCTATGCATATTCTGTGAATTGGAAGAAGAGGAACCATGGTATGTTAACATATGACTTGAGACAAAGAAAATATGGTTTAGGTATAAAGATTTACATTAAAGTAGGATATCTATCAAATGTGAATAATACCTAAGTAGGAGATTTTTGTCAATAGCTATATTTGGTATAATTTATATGTGAATCTTTTGTACTAGGCAAGTTGAACTAAATTCGGACGTGTAAATTATGACCTTAATCCGTGACATGCAAATTTAATGCAAACATGGGGTATATGATCATATTGTGAATCATGACTATTATTTATGCATGTGAACTTAGGCAAGATTTATAATTAGGCAAGATATGTTGTGAAACTTTAAGGAATGATTAAATCTGTTATATTTGCCTAATTTGCTAGTTCTGCTATATTTGCCTAATCTACTAGTTCTGTTATATTGCTTAATCTGCTAGTTCTGCCCTACTGCCTAGTCTGCTAGATCTGTTCATCTGCCAAATCAGTCATCTGCTAATTCTGTTAAGAATGCCAACCTAAATCTGTTGAGATGCCTAATCCGTTATCTGCTAGTTGCTTAATCTGCTGAATCCGTTAAGTCGCCTAAACTTGTTATCTGCTATGTCTGTTAAGTTGATATATTCAGTATGTTATTGACATAATCTGAATTAGCTATGAATAATTGACATGTATATTAGGCGTGGGTATAAATGGTAAATCATTAATTAATTGGCCGCAAAGATAAACATGGCTAACTCGAGGTTAGAATGAGTTTGCGGCGTAATTCTGCCCGGAACCGCCCGGCATATTCCAGTGGCCGCAAACAATAGGTTCTAATGTGAGAAGTTAGTCATAACGTGCTTGAAACCCGAGGTTAGACTCAGTTTGCGACAGAAATCTACCCGGAACCAACCGGCCTAACCAGTAGCCGCAAACTGTCAGTCTAATGTGAGAGGTCGGGGCATTAATAATTAATTAATGAAAATCTGAAATAAACATGATGTCTAAAACGTGTTGGGCGGATAGGATTAAACCCACTAGACTGATGAATTTAATAAATCTGTTCCGTGAATCTGTAGGCCCAATTACAAAGTTAGACAAATCTGTAAGTCTGTTAATCTGTAACTGGTTAATCGGTAAGTCTGTTAAATCTGTATATCTGATCCGTTAGTCTGAAAACTTGTCTGTGAACTGGTTGATCTGAATTCTGTATGTCTGGACTTGTAAACAAGTTAATCTGAAATCTGTTAGTCTGGGGACACAAGGTTAGGAGGGGAATTACTTGTGTCATCTGTTGTTTGGGACCCATATTAGTCAGTAACCCTTTCTGGTATCAAAACTTTGACCCAACAGTAGGTAGGGCCGGGGCACGCTTACTGAACTAATTATAAGCGATTCATTCTGATAATGGCGAGGGGTGTTGATGGTGCGTTCCAACCGGGTCATGTGCGTGCATGGATCCCGGTCTGCCTCTGAGGATGTAAGACGCCGTGACATCTGTAAATAGGTCTGTGCCAATTGGTTGTCACTTTAGGGAGTGATACACCCTACTGTGGGGCCGACACAGGATATTTATGTATTAGGGAGCCGATCGCTTGGGGTAGGGTTTTAGGGTACACTTAGTTCTGTCTGTTTCTGTTGGTACCATCTGTTTCTGTTGGGTGGTAACACCTGTCTGTTTCTGCGTGGTACCGTCTGTTCGGGTGGTAAAGGCCCATTACTAGTGTACACCTAATTCTACATTCTGTTTCCATCGGGATTAATTTGGTTCTGCTTCTGTCTGTTTCTGATCGGGTAGTAAAGGCCCATTATTAGCATTCTGTTTCTGTTAAATTATTCTGTACCCGTTTCTGTTTCAGTTTAGACATTAGGGTGACACCTAATTCGGTTATATTGGTATTAGTGCAGAGAAGTGTAAAGCAATAGCTTATATCATTCTGTTCTTCTGTTATATCTGCTACATCTGTTACAGTTATCTCTCATCCAGTTTTATTTTCATGTCATGTTATTATTATCTGTTCATAACTGAAAATCACTGGACTTGCCAGACTTTTGTCTGACCCTTGGTGTTTCGCCTCCTTTCTTCCGTTTCCCCCCAGGTTTTGTAGAAGGGAATACTCTAGCTTGATCCAGATTTCTTCCGCTTGCAGTGCTTAAAGTATGGCTTGTCTTCTTCTGTGGGGATTATGATTTTAAACTATGCATTCTGAAGGCTTTTGTACAAGACTGATATTTTGTACTTGAATTCTGATATTGTGATTTGAAAGGATGTAACCAAGCTTCTGTTTGAAATAAAGTTATAATTTTTCAAGTACTGTTTATCTGTCTTGTAGTATTCTGTTTCTGTTTACTAAAATGCTCCACTGAAGTTAAGGCATTCCCTTTGTGAGTGACCTTAACGGAGGTGGGGTGTTACACTTGGTATCAGAGCTGAAGGTTACCAGATTTGATAAAAAGTTTTTGAAAACTATGTTTTTAAAAGGAAGTATTTTCAAAAGTAAAGCTTATTTTGAAAAAAAAACATAATCCCCAAAAGCCATATATCTTTCTTTCGATTCTTTGTTTCGAGTTCCTTCCTCTTTCCCTTTTTGAATCTCTTCCTCTGCGTATAGATGCTTTTTCTAAGATATGTAAGGACTTCCGTGCGATGGGCGGAAAACCGCTTTATGGGACTGAGACGTTATCGAGGCTAGAAGTTGGCTGAACGAAGTGGAGGACTTGTTGGTACCTTTGAGATAGACGATGGGAGGAAGGTTCAACCAGCTGCTTGGTTAATGAAGGATGAAGCTTCATTTTGGTGGAAGGTCACGAATGGAGAATGTACATGGGAGACATGGATAGGACACACGATAAGAAAGTGGATCCAAAGAAGGGCACTTGCTTCAACTGTGGTGAGATGGGACACTTCACTAGGGACTGCCCGAAAAAACGAGGACAAGGGCAGAGGGCAGGACCAACTGCTGGAGGGAAGGCGAATACTCTCGAGGCTAGTGGATAGGATAGGATTAGGAAAACTTTCTGTAGGAGGTTTAATTTCTTTATCTGATTGTTGAGTTAAAACTCTTTCTGATTATGGTATTTTGATTCTGTAATCGATACTTTGCACTTTAATACTAGTATTGTTTCTGATTCCGCTGTAGACTCAAACCCATAAGGGTTATGATTAATCTGTTTGTGATAGATTGGGGTTTGAGAGATATCTGTGTTAGGCGTCAAGTATGACGCATACATTCTGAGGTTTTGTGGGATATGATTTTATCATGCTTAGCTTCCTAAGAATCATTAGGGAACCTGATCTGTATTAGTAGTCTGTAAATATCTGAATAATTCTGATTTCCAGTTCTGACATTGTCTAAAGAGGGTAATCCTCTGGGTGTCAATCTGATGTTGATTTCGGTCTTCGGGGTTGATACTTAGGGGAATTATTTTCTCAACCAATGTCTAATGGGAACCAAGTCTTCGTTTTATCTGTACTCGCTTCCATCATTCGACTGTATCCTATCGATCGAATCTTCGAACTTTAGGTAGAAACTAATGGGTGTAAACATGTGTTTGAGACATGTTATGTTTGATGGTTGCAAGTGGATGCAAGTGGTTGCTAGTGGTTGCTCGTGGATGCATATACACACACTAGGCACTAGATCGGCTCGAAAACACTCTCATACTGCATATGGATGTGTGAGCATTTTCAATTTTTGTGGATGCAAAATGATTGACTCAGCACATGGATGTTGCATTTGGATGAATGGTTATGCACTCATATAGAAATGATGTGTATCAAATAGGATTTCTTGCATACATTTTTAGACTCATGACACTAACATGATTCGCATTAAGGAGGTCAACTGGATCAGTAGACCGCCTGATTTTGCATTAGATAAGAAACATATACACACACTTTGCATATGTTCATACGGCATTAGAAACCTTTTAAGGACAATGGATGCCTGTGATTGAATGGTTGAGTAGATGGATGTTGGATGTTAGGATACATTCTTCTTAACTTGAAGATTCCGGGGACGAAATCCTTTAAGGAGGGGAGAATGTAACACCCCGTATTTTCTGAGAATAAAAAAAAATGGTTAATTATGAAGAAGTTATTAAGCCTTGAAGTTTATATGCATATGAGAGAAATATATATAGATATATATAAAAATTAAATAAATAAACATGCAAAAAAGGTTCAAAACAGCGAATTAGAAGGGGGAATAATCGAATTGGCCCATTTTTGAGGTCGACCCAAGCCCCGCTGGGTCGACTAGGGGTTAATCCAGGGTGTTTGGCTGTCATTTCGTGGGCCGATTCGCTCAAATGCAGATTTTGCATTTGAATGGTTCTCATGATTCAGGGTTAATCTAATGGTCCTAAATAACTTCCTACACCTATATATACATCCCTAACCTAAACCTAAATCTCATATACAATTCTCTAGCCTCCATTGCTCCCTTCCTCTCTAAAAATAAATAAATCAATGGCGTCTCTACTTTGCTGAAACCTAAGCTAGGACTTGTGCTTATTCTTCCTCCAATTCTGATTAGGATTAAAAGAGAACAGCTACAACACCTTTTTCTTTTAGAATCCAACCAAGGCAAGTGCAGTTATTTTCCGATATAAGCTTTAATCATAATTGTGACATGATTGTAAATCTGAATTTGAGATTGTGTATGTTCTGTTCTGATCTATTTTATTCTGTATCTCTTCTTCTTTCTGTTCTATAGCCAGGCTACTACGAGCCTGTGCCAATCTCCTAAGAGATTAACATACGCTAAAATATTTGGGACAATAAAATGAATAATGCATGAAATAGGCATGACCGATATGTGACTGAGTTGAGGAAAGAACATAGGTTGAACTTGGAACTTAGGACATAAATCTAAGGCATATAATTGAACCTATGACTTGAGTTTGTGGCATAAAGAATATTGAACATACGACTTGAGAAGTTGGTTAATCTGTGACTGATTTAAGAAAAAGGACATAGGTTGTAAACTAGATTTAGATCTATGCATATTCTGTGAATTGGAAGAAGAAGAACCATGGTATGTTAACATATGACTTGAGACAAAGAAAATATGGTTTAGGTATAAAGATTTACATTAAAGTAGGATATCTATCAAATGTGAATAATACCTAAGTAGGAGATTTTTGTCAATAGCTATATTTGGTATAATTTATATGTGAATCTTTTGTACTAGGCAAGTTGAACTAAATTGGGACGTGTAAATTATGACTTTAATCTGTGTCATGCAAATTTAATGCAAACATGGGGTATATGATCATATTGTGAATCATGACTATTATTTATGCATGTGAACTTAGGCAAGATTTATAATTAGGCAAGATATGTTGTGAAACTTTAAGGAATGATTAAGTCTGTTATATTTACCTAATTTGCTAGTTCTGCTATATTTGCCTAATCTGCTAGTTCTGTTATATTGCTTAATCTGCTAGTTCTGCCCTACTGCCTAGTCTGCTAGATCTGTCATCTGCTAATTCTGTTAAGAATGCCAACCTAAATCTGTTGAGATGCCTAATCTGTTATCTGCTAAATCTGCTAGTTGCTTAATCTGCTGAATCCGTTAAGTCGCCTAAACCTGTTATCTGCTATGTCTGTTAAGTTGATATATTCGGTCTGTTATTGACATAATCTGAATTAGCTATGAATAATTGACATGTATATTAGGCGTGGGTATAAATGGTAAATCATTAATTGGCCGCAAAGATAAACATGGCTAACTCGAGGTTAGAATGAGTTTGCGGCGTAATTCTGCCCGGAACCGCCCGGCATATTCCAGTGGCCGCAAACAATAGGTTCTAATGTGAGAAGTTAGTCATAACGTGCTTGAAACCCGAGGTTAGACTCAGTTTGCAACAGAAATCTGCCCGGAACCAAACGGCCTAACCAGTAGCCGCAAACTGTTAGTCTAATGTGAGAGGTCTGGGCATTAATAATTAATTAATGAAAATCTGAGATAAGCATGATGTCTAAAACGTGTTGGGCAGATAGGATTAAACCCACTAGACTGATGAATTTAATAAATCTGTTCCGTGAATCTGTAGGCCCAATTACAAAGTTAGACAAATCTGTAAGTCTGTTAATCTGTAACTGGTTAATCGGTAAGTCTGTTAAATCTGTATATCTGATCCGTTAGTCTGAAAACTTGTCTGTGAACTGGTTGATCTGAATTCTGTATGTCTGAACTTGTAAACAAGTTAATCTGAAATCTATTAGTCTGGGGACACAAGGTTAGGAGCGGAATTACTTGTGTCATCTGTTGTTTGGGACCCATATTAGTCAGCAACCCTTTCTGGTATCAAAACTTTGACCCAACAGTAGGTAGGGCCCGGGCACGCTTACTGAACTAATTATAAGCGGTTCATTCTGATAATGGCGAGGGGTGTTGATGGTGCGTTCCAACCGGGTCATGTGCGTGCATGGATCCCGGTCTGCCTCTGAGGATGTAAGACGCCGTGACATCTGTAAATAGGTCTGTGCCAATTGGTTGTCACTTTAGGGAGTGATACACCGTACTGTGGGGCCGACACAGGATATTTATGTATTAGGGAGTCGATCGCTTGGGGTAGGGTTTTAGGGTACACTTAGTTCTGTCTGTTTCTATTGGTACCGTCTGTTTCTGTTGGCTGGTAACACCTGTCTGTTTCTGCGTGGTACCGTCTGTTCGGGTGGTAAAGGCCCATTACTAGTGTACACCTAATTCTACATTCTATTTCCGTAGGGATTAATCTGTTTCTGCTTCTGTCTGTTTCTGATCGGGTAGTAAAGGCCCATTATTAGCATTCCGTTTCTGTTAAATTATTCTGTACCCGTTTCTGTTTCAGTTTAGACATTAGGGTGACACCTAATTCGGTGATACTAGTATTAGTGCAGAGAAGTGTAAAGCAATAGCTTATATCATTCTGTTCTTCTGTTATATCTGCTACATCTGTTACAGTTATCTCTCATCCAGTTTTATTTTCATGTCATGTTATTATTATCTATTCATAACTGAAAATCACTGGACTTGCCAGACTTTTGTCTGACCCTTGTTGTTTCGCCTCCTTTCTTCCGTCTCCTCCCCAGGTTTTGTAGAAGGGAATACTCTAGCTTGATCCAGATTTCTTCCGCTTGCAGTGCTTAAAGTATGGCTTGTCTTCTTTTGTGGGGATTATGATTTTAAACAATGCATTCTGAAGGCTTTTGTACAAGACTGATATTTTGTACTTGAATTCTGATATTGTGATTTGAAAGGATGTAACCAAGCTTCTGTTTGAAATAAAATTATAATTTTTCAAGTACTGTTTATCTGTCTTGTAGTATTCTGTTTCTGTTTACTAAAATGCTCCACCAAAGTTAAGGCATTCCCTTTGTGAGTGACCTTAACGGAGGTGGGGTGTTACATCATACTTATCCCAGATTTGCATTAATTAAATATTAATGCACAGACCTCTCACATTTGGTCGGTAGCTTGTGGCCGCTGGATATGCCGGGCGGTTCCAGGCAGACTTTTGCCACAAGCCAGACCTAACCTCGTGTCTAAGCATATTTTAGTTATGCCTACGACCTCTCACATTAGACTGACAGTTTGAGGTCGCTGGTTAAGCCGGTTGGTTCCGGGCAGGCTTCTACCGCAAACAGAGCCTAACCTCGTGTCATAGCCAATTCATTCCAATACAGATTTTTCAGATATCAGACTAATTCTGTTTATTTAACAGATTAAGCTTCTTCATAGGATACAATAGATTAACCAAATTTCCATGTTTTACTAAATCTTAGGTCGAGCCTACGGATTTCCATACCCAGATTACCATTATCTAGTTTTCAACAGATCAGACAATTCAACAGGTAGCAGATCTAGCAGTTTAAGCGATTCAACTGATTTAGCAGATTACAGATTTAGCAGTTTAGGCAATTCAACAGATTTAGCAGATAACGGATTAGGCAATTTAACGGATTTAGCAGATAACAGATTTAGCAGATTATATATATCTAAAACTCTATTTACATATCTTGCCTAATCATAAATTTAGCCTAAACTTACATGCCCAAATCAAGGTCATAATTCATAATACAATATATGCCCCAAATCTTAGCCTTAATATTCCCATTTATAGTTCATGTCAAAACTAGATTTAATATTCTAGTTTACCATTTTTGTCCAAGACTAATACACATGTAGATCATTCTCCATTATAGCCAATTCAGATTATGCCAACATATTTGTTATGCCAAATTAACTTAATTAAGCTATGCCCAATCCCTGCATAACATGTTTCCACAAGTTCTCTAAATACTCATGAAATGGCCCTAGCAAAAGGAATAGGGGATAAGCACAAGAAAGAATAGGCATGCAATAATGAACCAAATAAAATGATAATGGCCCTACTAGGCTCGATGTACATAACAGTGAATGGGAATAAACTAGCAAGGTTACATACTAAATATGAGATCCAACATCATTAAGGGAATAGGCATAAGAAACTAACTACAATAGTTATAGGCAACTAACCCCAATATTCATGAAAGACTAATCACAATAGTTCTTATTCAATGTCATAGGCAATACTCTCATAGGCGTGAATCATAGTCATAGGGAATAGTCTCATAGGCATGAATCATAGTCATAGGCAATAGTCTCATAGGCATGAATCATAGTCATAGGCAATAGTCTCATAGGCATGAATTATAGTCATAGGCAATAGTCTCATGTCCAATTATGCATTATTCATTATTTGTCCCAAAATTTAGCTTTCGTGCGTTAATCTCTTATGAGATTCGGCGCAGGCTCGTAATAGCCTGGCTATAGAACAGAAAGAAGAAAGAGATACAGAATAAGATAGATCTAAATAGAACAGAACAATCATAACCTCAGATTCAGATTTACAATCCATGTCACTATCATAATTATCGTTTATATCGGAAAATAACTGTACTTGCCTTTCGTGGTTTAAGAAAGGAAATAAACTGATGTTGATGCAGAAAGGCTAAATTACTCCTCTTTAATTGTTGTTGTAGCTCTAAACTTTGATTTGAGATTTGATTTAGCTTTTAATTCTATTCAGGTTGGAAGAAGGTGCATCAGTCCAAGTTTTGATCCCAGCAGAGTAGCGACGTCATTTTTATTTTTTTATTTAGAACAGAGACAGAGTATAAACAGAATGAAATTGTGTAGAGAAAATGAGGCTAGGGGCTGTTTATATAGGATTAGGCGGACGAATCTAGACAGAAAACGAGATCGGATACATCAGAATGAACCAGGTTCAAAAACTTGGTTTCGGGAGCAGGTCGACCCCCCGGTCGACACTATGGTCGACCTGGTCTGGCCAGATCGACCCCCATGTCGACACTATGGTCGACCTGGCCCCTGGGATGTCGACACTATGGTCGACCCCCAGGTCGACCTAGTCCATGGGCGGGGATTTTCCCGCCCAGCCTGTTCTGGGATTTTGAATTCGAATTTGAATTCGAATTTTCGAGCTGTTTTTGATTCTGAAATTCTTTGAAACTTCGGAGGGCCATATCTCCCTCATACGGACTCCGTTTCTCGAAAACTCGGACTCGTTTCCAAGCAAAATTTCGAGACGAACGCAATGGCGCAAACCATTTCCCTTGATTCTTATTTTAAAAATTAATTATTATCTGATTTGTTACTTATACGATCATAGAAAATACGGGGTGTTACATTCTCCCCTCCTTAAAGGATTTCGTCCCCGAAATCTTCAAGTTAAGAGGAATGTGTCCTACCATACAGTCATCCATCTACTCAACCATCATCCACACGCATGCATTGTCCTTAGAAAACTTCTAATGTTGTACGAACATATGCAAAAAGTGTGTGTATATGTTCCTTATCTAATGCAAAGATCAGGCGGTCCACTGATTCAGTTGACCACCTTAATGCAAATTATGTCAGTGCCATGAGTCCAACATGTATGCAATTTTCCTATTTGATACATATCATTTCTAAATGTGTGCGCAATCATTCATCCAAATGCAACATCCATGTGACGAGTCAACCATTTTGCATCCACAGAAATTGAAAATGCTCACACATCCATATGCAGTATGAGAGTGTTTCGAGCCGATCTAGTGCCTAGTGTGTGTATATGCATCCACGAGCAACCACTAGCAACCACTTGCAACCATCAAACATAACATGTCTCCAACACATGTTTACACCCATTGGTTTCTACCTAAAGTTCGAAGATTCGATTGATAGGATACAGTCGAATGATGGAAGCGAGTACAGATGAAACAAAAATTAGGTTCCCATTAGACAATGGTTGAGAGAATAATTTCCCTAAGTATCGGCCCCGAAGACCAAAATAAACATCAGATTGATACCCAGAGGATTACCCTCTTTAGACAATGTCAAAACTGGAAATCTTAATCTTATCAGAAATATTCAGATACTTACAGACTACTGGTACAGATCAGATCACCAAATGATTCTTAGGAAACTAAGCATGATAAAACCCAGAATGTATGCGTCCTACTTGACGCTTAACACAGATATCTCTCAAACCCAATCTATCACAAGAAGATGAGTCATAACCCTTATGGGTTTGAGCCTACAGTGGAATCAGAAACAATACTAGTATTAAAGTGCAGAGTATCGGTTACAGAATCAAAATGCCAGAATCAGAAAGAGTTTCAACTCAACAATCGGATAAAGAAATTAAACCTCCCACAGAAAGTTTTCCTAATTCTATCCTATCCACTAGCCTCGAGAGTGTTCGCCTACCCTCCAGAAGTTGGTCCTGCCCTCTGCCCTTGCCCTCTTTTTTCAGGCAATCCCTAGTGAAGTGTCCCATCTCACCATAGTTGAAGCAAGTGCCCTTCCTTTTTCTGCAATCCTTTTTCAGATGAGTCGAGCTTCCACAGGTAAAGCACTTTTTCTCCTTCTTATCTTCAGACTTCTCAATCTTCTTTTGTGTTTCCTTTTTGCCTCCTTTGTGAACCAAGTCCATATCCATGAGTTTCTCATCCTTGGGTTGTGCTCCTTAGCCAATCTCCCTTATTCTCATCTTTACTATCTATGTGTAACCTGTTGACAAGTCCCTCGAAAGCTGCCTCCATCGCACGGAAAATCCTACAAAGCTCGAAAGAAAATTAGCCGTAGGTGAAACTACTGCGGCTACAGACGGAAGTCGGGTGTTTATTTGCCCTTTGACCAGTGTCGTAGTCTTATCAAGCCTACGGAACCATGCCGCGATGAGGTTACCTCCCAGAAAGCCGGGAGCCCCGAAGACTCAGAAAAGAAGGAAACAAGGATTAAACAGAAAATCAAAAGATAGATATATGGCTTTGGGGGCTATGTTTTTCAAAATAAACTCTACGTTTGAAAATACTTCCTTTTTAAAACCTTTTTGAAAATAGTTTTTCAAAAGCTTTTTATCAAGTCTGGTAACCTTCAGCTCTGATACCAAGTATAACACCCCACCTCCGTTAAGGACACTCACAAAGGGAATGCCTTAACTTTGGTGGAGCATTTTAGTAAACAGAACAGAAAATTTCAAGATAGATAAACAATACATGAAGAATTATAACTTTATTACAGCGGAAAACAGAAATCAGTATGGTTACATCTTTACCAAAAACTCAAGTACATAAATATCAGTCTTGTTCAGAAAGTCATCAGAATACAAAACTTTAAAATCATAATCCCCACAGAAGATGCCATAAGAAGTTAAGCCATACTTTACGCACTTCAAGCAGAAGAAATCCGGATCAAGCTAAAGTATTCCCTCCTTGGAAAACCTGGGGGGGAACGGAAGAAAAAGGGGCGAAAACATGCAAGGTTAAAGTCTGGCAAGTCCAGTGACTTTCAGCATATGAACAGATAATAATAATTATGACCTGAAAATAAAACTGGATGCGAGATAACAGTAACAGGAGTAGCAGATATACTTAGGTTAAACAGAAAAAAGAACAGAATGATGTAAGCTACTACTTTTCACCTCTCCACACTAATACTAGTATAACAGGATTAGGTTTCACCCCAATGTCTAAACTGAACAGAAACAGGAACAGAATAATTTCCACAGAAGAGAATGCTAGTAATGGGCTTTTACCACCCCAACAGAAACAGACAGAAACAGAATGCTAATAATGGGCCTTTACCACCCGAACAGAAACAGAATGCTAATAATGGGTCGTTACCACCCGAACAGAAACAGACAGAAACAGAAACAGATTAATCCCTATGGAAACAGAATGTAGAATTAGGTGTATACTAGTAAATGGGCCTTTACCACCCGAACAGACGGTACCACGCAGAAACAGACTGGTGTTACCACCCAACAGAAACAGACGGTACCAACAGAAACAGACAGAACTAAGTGTACCCTAAAACCCTACCCCAAGCGATCGGCTCCCCAATACATAAATACTCTGTGTCGGCCCCACAGTAGGGTGTATCATTTCCTAAAGTGACAACCAATTGGCACAGACCTATTTACAGATGTCACGACGTCTTACATCCTCAGAGGCAGACTGGGATCCATGCACGCATATGACCCAGTTGGAACGCACCATCAACATCCTTTGCCATTATCAGAATGAACTGCTTATAATTAGTTCAGTAAGCGTGCCCGGACCCTACCTACTGTTGGGTCAAAGTTTTGATACCAGAAAGGGTTACTGACTAATATGGGTCCCAAACAATAGATGACACATGTAATTTCCCTCCTAACCTTGTGTCCCCAGACTAATAGATTTCAGATTAACTTGTTTACAAGTTCAGACATACAGAGTTCAAGTCAACTAGTTTACAGATCAAGTTAACGGATTTTCAGACTAACGGATCAGATGTACATTTCTTAACAGACTTACAGATTGTCTAACTTTGTATTGGGCCTACAGATTCACGAAACAGGTTTTATTAAATTCATCAGCCCGGATGGTTTAACCCTATTTACCCAAAATGTTTTAGACATCATACTTATCCCAAATTTGCATTAATTAAATATTAATGCACAAACCTCTCACATTAGGTCGGTAGCTTGTGGCCGCTGGATATGCCGGGCGGTTCCGGGCAGACTTCTACCACAAGCCAGACCTAACCTCGTGTCTAAGCATATTTTAGTTATGCCTACGACCTCTCACATTAGACTGGTAGTTTGCAGACGCTGGTTAAGCCGGTTAGTTCCGAGCAGGCTTCTAACGCAAACAGAGCCTAACCTCGTGTCATAGCCAATTCATTCCAATACAGATTTTTCAGATATCAGACTAATTCCATTTATTTAACAGATTAACCTTCTTCATAGGATACAACAGATTAATCAAATTTCCATGTTTTACTAAATCTTAGGTCGAGCCAACGGATTTCCATACCCAGATTACCATTATCTAGTTTTCAACAGATCAGACAATTCAACAGGTAACAGATCTAGCAGTTTAAGCGATTCAACAGATTTAGCAGATAACAGATTCAGTAGTTTAGGCAATTCAGCAGATTTAGCAGATAACGAATTAGGAAATTTAACGGATTTAGCAGATAACAGATTTAGCAGATTATATATATCTAAAACTCTATTTACATATCTTGCCTAATCATAAATTTAGCCTAAACTTACATGCCCAAATCAAGGTCATAATTCATAATACAATATATGCCCCAAATCTTAGCCTTAATATTCACATTTACAGTTCATGTCAAAACTAGATTTAATATTCTAGTTTACCATTTTTGTCCAAGACTAATACACATGTAGATCATTCTCCATTATAGCCAATTCAGATTATGCCAACATATTTGTTATGCCAAATTAACTTAATTGAGCTATGCCCAATCCCCGTATAACATGTTTCCACAAGTTCTCTAAATACTCATGAAATGGACCTAGCAAAAGGAATAGGGGATACGCACAAGAAAGAATAGGCATGCAATAATGAACCAAATACAATGATAATGGCCCAACTAGGTTCGATGTACATAACAGTGAATGGGAATAAACTAGCAAGGTTACATACTAAATATGAGATCCAACATCATTAAGGGAATAGGCATAAGAAACTAACTACAATAGTTATAGGCAACTAACCACTATAGTCATGGGAGACTAATCACAATAGTTTCTTATTCAATGTCATAGGCAATAGTCTCATAAGCAGGAATCATAGTCATAGGCAATAGTCTCATAGGCATGAATCATAGTCATAGGCAATAGTCTCAAAGGAATGAATCATAGTCATAGGCAATAGTCTCAAGTCCAATTATGCATTATTCATTATTTGTACCAAAATTTAGCGTTCGTGCGTTAATCTCTTATGAGATTCGGCGTAGGCTCGTAGTAGCCTGGCTATAGAACAGAAAGAAGAAAGAGATACCGAATAAGATAGATCTAAACAGAACAGAACAGACATAACCTCAGATTCAGATTTACAATCCATGTCACAATCATAATTAACGTTTATATCGGAAAATAACTGTACTTTCCTTTCGTGGTTTAAGAAAGGAAATAAACTGGTGTTGATGCAGAAAGGCTGAATTACTCCTATTTAATTGTTGTTGTAGCTCTAAACTTTGATTTGAGATTTGATTTAGCTTTTAATTCTATTCAGGTTGGAAGAAGGTGCATCAGTCCAAGTTTTGATCCCAGTAGAATAGCGAGGCCATTTTTATTTTTTTATTTAGAACAGAGACAGAGTATAGACAGAATGAAATTGTGTAGAGAAAATGAGGCTAGGGGGCTGTTTATATAGGATTAGGCAGACGAATCTAGACAGAAAACGAGACCGGATACATCAGAATGAACCAGGTTCAAAAACTTGGTTTCGGGAGCAGGTCGACCCCCAGGTCGACACTATGGTCGACCTGGTCTGGCCAGGGTGACCCCCAGGTCGACACTGTGGTCGACCTGGCCCCTGGGAGGTCGACACTATGGTCGACCCCAGGTCGACCTGGTCCATGGGCGGGAATTTTCCCGCCCAGCCTGTTCTGGGATTTTGAATTCGAATTTGAATTCGAATTTTCGAGCTGTTTTCGATTATGAAATTCTCTGAAACTTCGGAGGGTCATATCTCCCTCATACGGACTCCGTTTCTAGAAAACTCGGACTCGTTTCCAAGCAGAATTTCGAGACGAATGCAATGGCACAACCCGTTTCCCTTGATTCTTATTTTAAAAATTAATTATTCTCTGATTTGTTACTTATACGATCACAGAAAATACGGGGTGTTACATTTCACGTTTATTATAAATTGTGTTTTATATGACATTGGTTTTTTAACCCCGTTAAAGGCAGGATTACACGTATAACATTTTATTTCGAACTGTATCGTTGATCTCTGCTAAATATATATCTGTTTCGTGGTGGAGAATTTATTCTCTTACTTAATACCCTTCTCTGAGAAGTATGAGCTTAGAGGTTATATATTGGTGGAAATCAGTGGTACGGTGTAGATTGTCAATGTGGCATGTTTGTGTTTCCAAAGTTAAATAATCATTAAATAATGATTGTTGAAAGATTAAAACTAAGTGGAGTTTTAATGATTCTTTAATTAGATTGAAAGGGAATATGATAATTTAAATTATTAAATTTGTGAAATGATCGAGAATGGAGTATCACCAGTTTTGCTCCAAGCGTTAGTAAATCTTTAATTAGATTTGAATGAGAATTGGTAATTAATTTTACCGATAACACCGTGGGGTTAGATATGGGGTATTACAGTATTGGTCCATGGGATGAGTAGGTTGGGATTGGGAAATAAAACAAAGGATTACTTCGGTAAGGTGCGTTAATCAAAACTAGTTTGGAAAACATTAATTTGATTTAATCTATGAAAAGAATATTTCAATAAAAGAATATTTTGGATTGGAATGAGGCGTATGTTGTGTTTGTGTAGTAATTGTTTATGAAATACACGAGTAATTTGGAAAGACCGGGTTTCTGCCCATTCTGAATAACTGATTCGACGATAAGTCGACGATGAAGACAGTGGTTGAAGACCAGAGATCTTCACATCGTTTGGATGATTACTGATGTCTTGATTGGGCTGTACACCCAAGACAAGGTAATAAGTGGCGATCTGTAACGACCCGGAAAATCTGAACCAATTCAAAAATTTTAAATTGGCTATTTTAGTGGATTTTAAATATTTAAAATAAATATTTTAAATAATAACGATGAAAAGTAAGTTGGAATCGACGTTTGAAAATAAATATAATTACTTTGAATTACAAACAAGGCCTGAAATGGCGCAGCAGTTTCAAATTTTCATTTCAAACTTTGACTGACTGTACCGGGTGCAAAATAAAACAGATTTGAGTGAAACCAAAAATATTTAAATCTGTTAGTGAATATCTTTCTAACGAATCTGAAAATTTGAAGTTTCATAGCGGGAAGCAAAAGTTATGGACAAATGAATTTTCAGAAAGTTCGCTATAGAGTTTATATGGCCCGTGAAAATGGCCATTTTGCAAGCGACCTCGGAATTCGACGAACCACTTTTGTTGGATCCGGGATGTTAAACTATTGCTAGGTTTTAAATTTCATAATTTTTGAAGTAAGTATGTGAGCGTGGCAAAGGAAAATGTGTTTGGTCGATTTCAATTAAATTGGGTCGACCAGAAAATGACCATTTTGCAAATGGGCTCAGAATTCGACGAAACTAGTTTTGTTGGGACCGTATCATCAAAACATAGCTAGATTTATTTTTCTGGGATTTTTCGAATCTGTTTGTGGCCCTGGCAAATTGAAATGTACGTTCGAATCGAATATTGAATGTATTATATTTTAATTTGAAGAAAAACTGACAGAAACAGTCGAATGGGCCTACGAAACATATCCCATTGAGTTCGGAATGGGGGTATTTAGCTAAGGACGACAGTCGTTGGGTTTGGATTGGTGTTCGTGTGTGACAAGGGGTATTTTTGAGAATTTAAAAATTATAAAATAAAATAAAAAATTTCTTTTGGCCATCATTTTCTCTCTCCCCGTATTTCCTTCAGGCGCGCACGACGGAAAGGGTTCTCCACCTTCTCTCCTCTTTTTCTCCAAATCTACTCAATAAAATTTGGGGCTCATGTTATGGATTTTGTAGAGCTTGGAATTCTCTTCAAATCCATATAAAGTTTGCTAATTATCATTGAGAAAATCGAGAGAATCACCCTCGTGAAGTTCCGACCTTTGGACCTCCGCCGTGGCTGCCTCCGACCACCGAAGTGGGCCCCACTTTCTGCGAGCAGGCGCCGCTCCTCCCCCTTCGACCTCGCGCAACCCGATCATGGAACTGTTACACGGATTGATCGAAAAATCCAAACCTAGTTTGGAACCAATTCAGAAAAGGTACGGCCTTGTTAATTAAAACTGATTTTTACAATTTTAAGTGTTGCAAACTTGTAAAAATCATATCTTTTTCGTTTCTTGTCGAAATCC
Source organism: Allium sativum (assembly GCA_030737875.1). Lineage (NCBI taxonomy): Eukaryota > Viridiplantae > Streptophyta > Magnoliopsida > Asparagales > Amaryllidaceae > Allium > Allium sativum. The sequence goes on from CM060915.1 coordinate 287,710,897, forward strand.
AGTGAAACAAGAGACACCGGGACCGTGAGGACGTCTTCTACATTTTAGAAGAGACCGCATATTTTTTTGAGCCTTCTGCTTTTTTTGGTGGAGTGGAACCCAATGTGAGATTTCTAAATGATAAACGATATGGAAAACGACGATGTATAAATTATATAGTCGATGTATGAGTTATATAAGCGTTGTACACCACTCGTATAAGCATTGTATAAGTTGTACGTTCGATATATAAGTTATATATGCATTGTAAAAATTATATATGTGTTGAAATAGACGTGAAATGCTTATATATATATATATATATATATATATATACGCCCCTCGTCCACAAACCATGGACGATATTTATTGGTTGTGATTGGTGTGAAAATTGGTTGGTAGCGAATGGTTGATTAGAATTGTTTGTGGTTGAAATTGATTGATTGTGGTTGAAAAATACCCGTTTGTGGTTGAGAATTATTTGGTTGAAACCACATAGGATTAGTTGGTGGAAATGAAAAATATATACATGCCGCCTGCGTGCGAACTAGATGCATGAAATCCCCATTGTCAAAAGCTGCGAGGCTTTAAGGTAGAGCGAGGAGCCGTACTAGGGACGACTCCGGTTTTAACTACCCTGCCGTTATGCTGCCGAAATTTTGAATAATATTCATGTGTTAGAATTATTTTCATATGTTGAAACTATATTCATGTGTTGAATAAAAATTCATATATTTAACGACATTCATGTTTTGAAATAAATTGTTTTGCAATAAAAATCACAATTTTTTTACTTTATATATACAAACTATATAAATTCATTCGTTGAATGGAAATTCATGTTTTGAATGGTATTCGTGGTTTAAATATAAAAATCACCTTTTTATCTATATATATAAACTATAGAAAACCTTCATTGTTGAATAGAAATTCATTCGTTGAACGGAAATTCATGTGTTGAATGGTATTCGTGTTTTAAATATAAAAATCACCTTTTTATCTATATATATAAACTATAGAAAACCTTCATGTGTTGAATAGAAATTCATTCGTTGAATGGAAATTCATGTGTTGAATGGTATTCGTGTTTTAAATATAAAAATCACCTTTTATCTATATATATAAACTATAGAAAACCTTCATGTGTTGAATAGAAATTCGTTTGTTGAATGGAAATTCATGTGTTGAATGGTATTCGTGTTTTAAATATAAAAACCACCTTTTTATCTATATATATAAACTATAGAAAACCTTCATGTGTTGAATAGAAATTCATTCGTTGAATGGAAATTCATGTGTTGAATGGTATTCGTGTTTTAAATATAAAAATCACCTTTTTATCTATATATATAAACTATAGAAAACCTTCATGTGTTGAATAGAAATTCATTCATTGAATGGAAATTCATGTGTTGAATGGTATTCATGTTTTGAAATTAATTGTTTTATAATAAAAATCATATTTTTATCATCTATATGAACTATATAAAATAGTCGTGTTTTGAAATAAATTGTTTTTTGAAATAAATTGTTTTATAATAAAAATCATATTTTTATCATCTATATGAACTATATAAAATGGCCGTGTTTTGAAAGAAATTGTTTTATAATAAAAATCATATGTTTACCATCTATATGAACTATATAAAATAGCCGTGTTTTGAAATAAATTGTTTTATAATAAAAATCATATTTTTATCATCTATATGAACTATATAAAATGGCCGTGTTTTGAAAGAAATTGTTTTATAATAAAAATCATATGTTTACCATCTATATGAACTATATAAAATAGTCGTGTTTTGAAATAAATAGTTTTACAATGAAAGTCACATTTTTATTACATACATGAATTGTTAAAAATAGAGAAGTGTCAAAATAAATGTCGGTTGGATAAAAATATCATTTTTATCAAATGTATGAAAAGGAATTGGTTTTGAAATCGAAGAATAGATTATATTTATATATATATATATATAAATATAATTAAAATGAATTGAATAACGAAGCTGCAGTTCGTGTTTTGAAACCGTGATTTCAAACGATTAGTGCGGGAGATCCGACCATCGGATTCTCCCGAAACCGAAACCGTTGGGTTCGCTTTGGAAATATCTTTCCAACGATACCAACTTTGCAAAGATCCAACGGTTGGATTGTCTGGAATGTTTAATTCAAATATAAAGAAAAACAATGCCAGAATCGATTATATTTACATATATATATATATATATATATATATATATAATTAAAATTAATCGAATAACGACGCTGTAGTTCGTATTTTGAAATCGAAACTTCAAACGATTGTACTGGGAGATCCGACCGTCGGATTTTCCCAAAACTGGAACCGTTGGATTCGTTTTGAAAAGATCTTTCTAATGATATAAATTTTGTGAAGATCAAACGGTTAGATTTTCAGATATGCGTAAATCAAATCTGAAGAAAAACAGCGCCATGGTCGCGTTATGGCCCGAAGCGTCGTTTAAATAAATTGGCTATTTTTAAATAAATAAAAATAGCGATAAATCGTTATAAAATATTATAAACGATATGGAATATGAAATTTAGAAACTAACTGAAGATTGGCTAAGTCGAATGGTTTCCTGGGTTTTGATCTGATGTTGGTTTCGGCCTTCGGGGTTAATATTTGGGAAATCGTTCTCTTACTGATTGACGGTTAGTGACTAATGAATTAGAATGAAGCGTATGTATGTTTGTGTAGCACTTGTTTATTATATACGCGAGTTGCTCAGAAAGACCGGGTTTATCCCATTCTGAATAACTGAATCAACGATAAGAAATCGAAGATGAAGACGGTGGTCGAAGACCGGAGATCTTCATATCGTTTGGATGGTAACCGATGTCCTGATTAGGAGGCATCCCGAAATATGGATAATGAGTGGTGATCGTCCAGACGTACGTGGAAATCGATGGGTACGCGAGGTATATAGTGCCTCCAGCTTCGTTCAGACCCAGAACGGACTTGTAGATGGACTGTGTGTCTGACATTGGAATTCTTCCTGCGTGATTGATAACTATCAGCTACGTGGTTTGAATTGCCTATGTGGCATGCTAAGATGCAGTGATCAGAGCTTCTGTTGAAAAGCAAAGTCTTGTGGTTGATGATCAAAGCACCGCCTGTGTGACGTAGCTTTGTGTATAACGTGAATTCGTGAGCCTCACACCCCGGTATGAACCAGAAATGGGAGAGAACCTCAGGGAGGGCATGCGTTTCCTTCTAGCTAGAGGTGGTGTCGGTGCTTAAACTGGCTGACATTTGTACTATTTTTCACCTATGTGGTTGTTGCTGTTGCGAGGCGCCTCGGATATATCAGTCGATCCGGGACCGATGGAGTCATTCGTTGGCTCATTTACGCCCCAAAGGGCGGGGAAACGCAGTGTTCAGAAATTTTAATCCACATCGGTGGACCGGCCCTGACGATCCAAGGGTTTGACTGAGTACTTACCCTGTGGCTCGGGCTAGAGAGTCGCGAAGTCGGTAAGGACTATCTTTTGCCTTGGTTCATGATGGAAATCCAATTTCCAAATACATGACTTTGCGGTTTTGATTGTATACCTATATATGGCGACATAGTGGTATGGGGCATTAATGCCATCTATGATTGATATTTATGATTGATTATAAAATTAGAAACTAACTGTAAACGAGATAAGATGAACGGTTTCCTGGGTATTGGTCTGATGTAGGTTTCGGCCTTCGGGGTTAATACTTAGGGGGTCGTCCTCTTGCTTATTTACAGTTGAAGTCTAATTAAGAATTAAATGACAAAGTTTACATTTGAAATGATTTGTTTTGCTCGTATCAAGCATATTTTGGTCGATATAAGGTAAAACACTATCCTCCAGTTTGCATTGCATTGTGTGATGGGACTTGAGTCTTATATCGGCTTCATTTTTATAAAAAGCATTGTGATGTTTTAAAGATTTAATTGTTTTAAAGCACCGGCAATCCAATGGAGTAAACCCGTTCCGCGAAAGTGGCGTGGTCCTGTGATTAGCCATATTATAGAAATGTGTTAAGTAGATTTCTCATACCAGTCTCATGACTGACTCATAGTTTGTTTCACTTGCAAACTCGGGTGCCCCTTTTTCTACACGGGCAGCCTTGTTTTCCGGTTTTAGCAGGCTCTTTCTGGATAGCTGGAGCTGAAGATGGATTCTATCATTTATCTCTTTTTATGCTGTTCAGCTCCTATTGTACATATTATGTTTGTTTTCCGCTGTTGACATTTATGTATAGCTGAACTGTATTTGTACTAAGTATGTTCCTGTATACTGTGTAACTCTGTTGATTATGTTTATCCAGTGTATCATTTATTCATTACCTGGTGTATTTATTTAATTCCGTTCTGCTATTATCTATTTATGTGTTATATTCCAAAGATTACCCTTGACACCGTAGTACGGGGTTTTGGGGTCGTCACACGATCGTCTAGACGTATTTGGAAATCGACTGGATATGCGAGGTACTCTGTCTTGTATTGGACATATGGGGTGAGGAATAAGGTACCTCTGGTTTCGTTCAGACCCAAAACGGACTTATAAATGGATGTGTATCTAACACTGGATTTTATTCTGTGTTGATTGATTTTTATTAAATATATATCTGTTCGGTAGCAGAAAATTTATTCTCCTTCTTAACACCTTTCTCTGAGACATACGAGCTTAGAGGTTGTATATTGACAGACATCAGTTGCATGGCGTGAATTGTGAGTATGGCATGCTGAGATGCAAATGATCAAGGCTTCTGTTGAAAAGTAGAGTCTTGTGGTTGATGATCAAAGTACGACTTTAAATAGCATAGATTTGTGTATAGCGTTAATTCGCGAGCTTCACATCCCGGTATGAACCAGAAATGGGATGAAGGAAGGCAGGGAGGACATGCATTTCTTTCTTGCTAGGATTGGTGTCATGGTATGGAGTCCAGACATTTTTACTTATGTGAATAATGGATAGCGAGGTACCTCAGATTTGAGTCCCTAGTGACTCTTGATTTACGCCACATAGGGCGGGGAAACGTATTGTTCATGAATTGCCAATCCTCAAAAGTAAGAGAGGACCGACCCTGCATTTTCCTAGGTGCAGTTGCGGCTGTATCCTGACGCTCGGGCTAAAGAGTCTCGAATTCGGTAAGGAAGATCCCTTTCCTTGGTTCATGATGGAATCCAATTTCCAATACGACACTTTTCGGTTTGAGTTGTAAAACTAGTATGGCTACATGATATATGGTACCCATGCCATCTATGATTGATACGTTTATATTTGAAGTTGACTTTGACACTATGCACTTATAATAGTATCAAATGATTTGTTTTAAATGTACCAAGCATGTTTGGCTATTATAAGGGAAAACTCTATCCTACGGCTTGCGTTGCATTGTGTGATGGGACCTGAGTCTTATAGTAGCTTTATTTTTCGAAAAGCATTGCGCTATTTATAAACTGTTTTATGCACTGGTATGCTTGGGAGAAAACCCATTCCGTTGTTATATGGCGTGGTCACTTAATTTACTTTATTTTTAAAGTAAAATTTTAAATAACTGTTTTAGTTCTCACACCAGTCCCATGACTGACCTGGAGTTTATTGTTTTAACCTAAACTCTGGGTGCCCCTATTTTTTATACGGGCAACTAGTAGTTTTCGTTTTGCAGATTTCTATTTTACAGAATCCTGGTTTACAACTGGAGCTATATTCGGAAAGCCTTGTATGCATGTATTTCTCTCAGTTGTATTTGTTAATGTATTTCCGCTATGCATTGTATTAATTTTTCGTTGCTTTGTAATTTAATCTCTGATATTTTTCTGATGTATATTATTTATTCATACTCTGTTATATTCTTGTACTCTGATGTAAATTGTATGTCGTTTGTGTTTCGATTTGTCATGTTCTCAACTCAATATGGGCTTTCCCTTACAGACGAGTATAGGTCGTTTCAAATTTTAATCTTAAAATCAAGTTGGAAGTTGTTTATAAACTTAGTGGGTTTCTTACTCTGGTTCACCGGACTGATCCGGCGTTTGTAAATGCTCGGGTTAGATCAGGTTTTACAGGTTCGGATAACTGGATACTACGAAGTTCAGAAGAAGTGCTGGAGGACTCCAGACGTATTAATATTTATTCCACTGTGTGTTATATATGAGGACAGAATATTATAAATGTTTAGGTGTATTGATGTACTCTGATGATTGTAAGTTTTATTTCAAGCTCTCAATAAAGATTTATTTACATATTATATTTTGTTCCATTGCGATGTGAGACTCTAATTCTGTTGCGTTTTCTTCCCCTTTTTTCTTCTATTCTAATATTTCTTTCTTTCTTATCTCATCCTCTAAATTCTTTCTATTAGCATCTGGGTTTCTAGTACGATTTGGGTTAGACTAGTGTTGGTTGGTGAGTTCAAAAGGTACGCGGAATTTGGGCCATCACAGATAACAAAAGAATACTTAATTTAATTTTGGGAATAAATTAAAAAGGACTATACCATTGCATTTGTCTCGGAATTCTGATTTGGATAGACTCTGAGTTTGCATAAAATGGACATTGAATGAAGAAGATATTAAGGTTTAAAGTTTGTATACATATTTGTGAAATATATATAACAAATCAGTCCAGAATTTAAAAAATATCCAAAAATCAAAGAGGGAAAAGGGCATGGGATTTGGACCCATTGGGGTTCGACCCACGCCCCAGGGGTGTCGACCCTAGGGTCGACACCAGGGTCGACCCACACGCGATCCAACCAGGTTCATTCCCTAAACCTGGACTTGTTTCTGAACGAGGTTTATTGGAGAAAGTCTATATAAGGGCTAGTATTTCTATTGTTTTATACACCTAAAACAATGGAGATATCGAGATGCTGCCCCATCTTGGATATAATAGCCTATTTTCTTTAACAACAGCTTATACACATACAATAATTTCTTCTATAGCTTCATCCTAATTATTCTCTAATCTTTAGATCCAGTCTCCATGAGTTCATGTTATTTTTGGATATAAACATTCAACAAGTAATCTTAACATGTTTATAAATCTGGATCTAAAACCTATGCCTGTTAAGAATCTAATTCGTACCAAATCAGTCCTGCTATTACATGTACACCTGATCAGTTGTTCAGTTCTTATATGCCTATTTCTAATACGTCTATTTCTGATATGCCTATTTCTGCTATCATATGCCCACCTATATTATTATATTATTTCTTCGTTTTGTGCCTATTATGTTTTCTCTCTTTCCCTTTGTATTTTTATAGCCTAGGCTACTTTCAAGCCTAAGCCAATACCACTGAAATTTACATACGAACGAAATTGGGATTGATTGGGAATGGTAATTTGGGGGCATAACCTGTACTATGAATATGACTAAAATTTAGGGAATAACTTATATTGTGGAAATAACTAAAATATGAGGTGTATGAACATGTAAACATATAGGCTTAATTCAAAGATTAGGTGGAACATGTTAATGCAACTGTATGTCACTTATGTAATCTATTGATCTGTTGGGGTTGTAGGGACACTATTAACCTGTGTAAAACTTAACTTGTGTAAATCCTAGTTGATTGGGAACATAAGTTTAGGGGTTTGACTTGTGTCATCCATTGTGTGGGACCCATATTTGTTAGTAACTCATTCTGTTATTAAAAGAGGACCCTGCACTAGTAGGTGTCAGGCCACACTTACTGACCTAATTATAAGTGGTTCATTTGGGATGGGGTGTTCCGATGGCGCGTTCTAACGGGGTCATGTGCGTGCATAGGTCCACTCTGTCTGGGAAAATAAGATGCTATAACACCTGTAAATAGGTTTGTGTCCTTCTGGTGGTTGCCACTTTAGGAAGTAATACACCCTGCTGTGGGGTCGGCACAAGGTATTTACGTGGTAGGGAGCCGATCAATTGGGGTTAGTAATTAGGGTACATCTTGTTCTATTTAGGTACCTGTTATTTCTATTCGTGGTAACACCTGTTTGGGGTGAAACCCGTTGCTAGAAGTACACCTAAGTATACCATTTATGTTCTATTGGGATCATTTTGTTTCTGTTGAGTAATTGGAAAACACTTATTTGGTATACTAGTATTGGTGCAGAGAAGTATTTAAGAAGCATAGTTTATTATGTTTATTCTATTTATCCTGTCCATCCTGTTCATACCTGTTATATGATACTGTTATCTCTTATTTGGTTTATATGCTTGCCATGATACTTCTACTTATTTATATGCTAAAAGTAACTGGACTCACCAGACTTTATGCCTTACCCGTTTTGTTTCCTTTCCTCTCTCTTCCTCCCCCTCTGTTTCTCAGGGTGGGAACACTCAGGCTTGATTAGGATTCTCTTTTTTGTTCCTGCTTGGATTTGGATTTGCTTCAATGTACAGCTTTGACTTCTTGTCTACTTGTTTATGACTACTTATGGGGACTATGGATTTTTTACTTTTGTACTCTGATGGTTTTTAGCGCAAGACAAATGCTTTTATTTGATGTATTTTATTCCAGTATTTCAATTTGGTGTTGTAACTGGATTTTGAGACTACTATGTTTTCCACTGAAAAATGAAGATTTAAATTTCTACTGCTATTTTATATGTTTGTCTTGTGAGATTCTGTTTCTATTTACCTATAACGCTTCATTGAACTTAATGCATTCTGTTAAAGAGTGACATTAATGGACGTGGGGTGTCACACTCTCATACACAAGCGTGATGTGGTATTTATACTTAAACAACATATTAATTGTTTGGTTTTTTTTATATTTAGTATTTTAGTTTCAAGGTGACAAGATATGCACACACAACAAAATTCACGATACCTACGTTGAGTCAGTTTAGTGTTTATTTAGTGTGTGGTCGACATGAGGTTTTGCTTGAAATTCGTGCACTTATTCACTTGTCTATGCTTCCATTGTTTTGCTACTAATTCATGTTATATATGGAATTGTTTTGTGTTGTGTCCTGTAATCATGCCCTTCACTGTTATCAGTACGATGCTCGACTAGTCGACTAATCGAGATCAAACCATCGACATGAATTCTCGAATTTCTTTTTGTATGAATTCCGGGCGCACGGGTAGAAATTAGTAGACTAATCGACTAGTCAAGTGACTAGGTAGTTATTGGTGCGACTGGTTTGGTATTGGTCCATTTTAGAAAAGAAAAAAAATCTGAACCCCTTATAGTTATCGATACATCAAATAGGAAAAATCCTGAAAGTTATCGATACCTGTATCAAATAATAAAAAATAGTAGAAATGGATCGATACTTAGTATCGATCAAAAAAACAAATCAATCTAAAGTCGATTTTACAATTTTCGAATTGAAAAAGATCGAGTATCGATTATCAAACAGAAAAAAAACCTTCGAACCCAAGCTTCGATCATTACCTTGAACCTACAGCACCGACTTTCCACTGTCATCTTGCAACTTGCACTTTATTAAATTATATGCTTTGTGTTATGAAAAGTCGATTGAAATTCGATCGATACGCTAAACCCAACTTTCGTGTTGTTTATTTTCTTTGTTCAGTAGCAATATATTTGTTTGTAGCAATATATTAGAATTGATGACCTTTGGTGGCAGCAATATAATAGTCTACTTGCCTATGACTAATCGACTTGTCGACTAACTGGACCTCTGTGGACTCAACTCGACTTACCGTCATAATAACAATGATGCCCTTAAACTTGCACATGTATTTGTACCCACTATTTAGACTTCTCTGGACCTATTGACCTGCCATATGCCTATTTGCCCATGTACATGTTGCTAACCTTGTATATTTATCACCATTACCGACCTGATTTGTCGCCATTATCATTTTGTACTTGAATTTTGCGTAATGAGTGGTTTGGTATTTTCATGAATATGCACAAACTGTGCACATGATCCGTGCACACATCAACAATTAGCTTAATTATGCTTATAATTTCTTTGAAACATATAAAATTTGAACATTATGTATAACAACATTAGCTTACGATCATCACTGCTTTAATTTACAGCAATATGGACTTCATTAGCATGATCAACACGTACGCTCAATCTTCCTGGCCTCCTCCAGTTTTATCAGACTGATATGTTTTATTCTTTATGATTGTTACTTTGTAATTTGACGAAAAATCTTTGACAGTTTCCTTTTATTGTATATGCTTTGTATACATTGTGTTAGTGTTATTAAAAATCTTGTTATGCTTTGAGTATATATAAATTGTGTTATCCTGTGTATAAATTGTGTTATATATGCTTTGTGTTATGAAAAATATGTTTTGCAGTTTCTGTTTATATACATACACACACATATATATATGTATATATAATTAGATACGGTATAAGGCCATGTCTGAATTACAACATATACATCTACAAATTATTTAGATACGGTTTATATTCATATCTAGTAATCATTTAGATACGGCTAAGAGTCGTATGTTATTACTAGTGAGATATAGTTTAAAGCCGTATTTGATAACTTAACACGTCATTTTTTGGTATGGCTTATAGTCATGCCTAATTGCATTAGATACGGCTAAAAACACAATCTAATTAGCATAAATGGTGTAGTGACCACACTGATTACGTATATTTATAAATTATTAATTTGATTGTTTCGTGTATATGTGCAACTTGTTGTGTTTTTATTTTCTAATTTAATCAAACCTTACAGGATAGCCTCTGTTCGTGTCTTGAAACTGTCAGTGGTATCAAATTTAGTCTTACTAAGCCGTGGTAAGATTTTGGCGATGGGTAATGAATAAATCTTTTCATTAGCTAGTCTACTTATGAAACTTATAAAATCTATATATTTTTTGTAATTTTTGCTTCCCTTGGTTTTGGTATTCATTTTATATGCCTGCTTGTGTTTGGTGATGTGATTAGTCAGTACTTAGTAGACTATATATCACAACAGGGTTATTCAAATTAAATAAGTATGATAGAGTAGTATTCTCAGTTCTATGGTGTAAGAAGTATTCTTAGTTGTCATTAGATAAAGAAACAGAAATTTTGTAGGAGAAGATCCAAGCAATGGTAGATGCAGGAAATATTGCTGAGGTAGATGCAATTGCCTCTGGTGGGAAGACTCATGGGCAGAACTGGCTTGTGGGAAGGCGAGGTAAAAATCTGAAAAGTCTTCTACTTCTGCTCCTACAGAAAGTTATGTGCAAGAGCTAATCAAAAAAACAAGGCAAGAGCTTGAGGCTGATTTGGAAGAAAAGTGAAGGAGAACGTGTCATGGGCGGTTAAAAAGCTAGGTGAAGCTAATCCAGATCTTAATTTAAACGTTTGAGACTTTTGCGTCACCACAATAAGTGATGAAGATTACATTGGTACTCCTGAAACACTTGCAATTGAATGAAATTTTTGGATGGTAATGTGTTAGCACTTGTGGTACTTGTAGATTTTTTGCAAATTGTACTTTTAAATTATGTACTTGATTATATGTGTTAGCACTTATGGTATATTTGAAGAACTGGTATGGTACGTCGAATGTTTTGGATTGTTTGAATGTGATGATGAATGTTTTGGATGATTTTATTCTATGTACAATGTTTTGGATGGGTTTATTCTACGTACAAATATGGAGTTGCAGAATTTTTAATTAAAGTGTTATATTTGCTTACTTCTAATGTAGCTTTTGCCTTCTTCTATTGTTGCATTTGACATTTTTGTGATGTTGCATTTTAAGACAATGGTATTGCATTACATAATGCAGTGGTGTTGCGTAACATAAAATATCATTAATCCCACTGTGGTATGACACGTGGTCCCCACTGCAGACGCGGCTTGTGACATATGGGTAGCTGACATGGCGTTAGACACGTGGAAGCTTATGTGGCCCCCTGGAACCAAGGCTCTAACTTATGCTTAAGGCAGCGCTGTATATTGTTTCATTACTTGCAAATAGTGTTGCAATATGGTTATAATGCAATACTTTCTTTTTGTGGCAGTAGATGGCAAAATGTGTTGCCTTAGAGAGAAACGACAACGGCTGCGGATGCCATGCTCCTCTGTTGTTACCTATTTGAAAAAGGTCCTATGGCAATGCTATTTCGATCTACGACCACATTAGAAAAGTGTCAAATATGCTCACTTATGGCGTAGTAATAAACTGAATTCTCCAAGTCGGCATCATAATTCGGTAAGCCTCAATGGCGTCAAATCCATCATTAAATTCAGCTAAATTAGATATAGTTTCTAAATCCAATGGTCCCTATTACACCCCGTATTTTCTATTAACGTTATAAAAATGAATCCAAGAATACTTAATTTAAAATGTGAGAATTAAGGGAAACGGGTTACGCCATTGTGTTCGTCTCGGAATTCTAGTTGAGATAGAGTCCGAGTTTGCGTAAATTGGACTTCGTATAAAGAAGTTATGGCTGTCGGAAGTTTCCGAAAAATTCGAATAAATTCAAATAGCTCGAAAAACAAGTTCAACTTCGAATCAGAAGTCCGAAGCGGGCTGGGCGGGAAAATTCCCGCCCAGGACCCAGGTCGACCAAGGGGTCGACGCTAGTGTCGACCTCCCCTACAGGTCTACCTGGGGGTCGGCCTCGGGGTCGACCTGCCCCCTTGGGCATATCTGAATGGTGACAATTTTGTGACTCAGTGTTGAGTCACTAGGGCTGAGGTGTCACCCTTTCTTCACTGGATGGCTGTGGTTACCCATAGGATCATCTGACGGCTCAAATTGAATTGAAATTCTATATAAACAATCCAGTACTCAAACCTAAAAATCGCACAAAAATAATCCTAGAACTATCATGGTGTCAGTTGAGAACTTGGGGTAGCCATCACCAATTCAAAGACAAGATAAGAACTTGAATCAAAAATCAAATTAAAAGATTATCAAATTCAACGATCTACATCAAAGGCGAGCTTACCAATTTCAGAATTCAGATTTCAGAACGCAAGAATTCTTTTTAGTTTGTAAGTTGGTTGTTACGCAGATTTAAACATTCTTTCAATTGAATCATGACATGTTGTAATTTGGATATAGAATGATGCTTATGTATAAGATTTGATTCTCGTTTATCTTAAAGTATTGTTGTAATTAATCATGTCTATATGCTTGTGGCGATGAACATGCTGTATATTAATCATGTCTATATGCTTGTGGTGATGAACAACATTGTATGTTATTGGAATCTATTATGATTGGGTAATGGATTTATTTTGCCAATTAAATGCTAAAACTTGTCATGTTATAAATTGGTGGTTATTTGCAAGTTTATGATCTAAAACACATGCTTATATGTTAGATCAACATTCATGTATATTCATGTTAGGTTGAATCTAATTATGTTGTAGAAGTTGGAATTGTAGTCCTCTTATGTTTTTAACACATAAGTATCATGCTAAATTGTGATTAAAATGATTATAATAGCTTTCTTATGTTTTGACATACATAAGTTAATATGCTAAGTTGTGGGTTGAAAACTGTGATTATATGTAAAAAAAAACCATGTTAGACCTTTGCCAAGTTTACAGGACAATTTGACCCAACTTAGTCACAAGTTCACCTTTACCCATTTAATTAAAGTTAATGATACCTTTATGCCAAGTTAAACATGACAAGTTGAAATGTATGCTATTTTATGATTATTTCATGTCTCTTGTTTATTACCCCTTTTCTTGTTTATGGGTTGGGCTAATTTACTAGCCTAACATTTTATGTGATTCATGCGTATGTTCCACGGGGGTAGCGAGGGGAAATATGGAAATTCATGGCATAGATTTGTTCATTAAATGGTATATTTGATATACCATTTATGGTGAGCAAAATCAAAGGATAATTATGGCGTGATTAAATTAAATTTAATCCACATAAAGAAATTTGACATATATAGAAAAATATGAATTTAGAAAAGACGAATATGCCTAACCCGAGGTTAGACTGAGTTGTGGTGTAAATCTGCCCGGAACCAACCGGCATATCTAGTGACCACAACAAGACCTGTCTAATGTGGGTAGTTAGTACATCAAGCCCAAAAAGAACCCGAGGTTAGACTGAGTTGTGGTGTAAATTTATCCGGAACCGACCGGCACATCCATTGACCACAACAAGACCTGTCTAATGTGAGTTGTTGGTGCTTTAATAAATTAAAGCTAAGTCAGGATTGGTAGGGTTAAGTAAATTAGGAAAACACTTAACCGATTCAACATGTTAACTAAACGAATGGGCGGGGTTAGGTAAACTTGGACACTTAACCAAATAAACATGTTGATTAGAAAACCCTAGTAATGGGGACGCATTTCAGCAGTAACCCACATAGATGTATCATGGTACCCTGAAACTACGCAGGGTGGGGCACGATTACTGGGCTGAATTATAAGCGGTCAAAACGTCGGCGGATGGTGGGCCAGTGTAGGTTCCGACGGAGTATGGGCGTGCACGTACTCCGGAGTGGAAAAATCAGGCATTGGGCATCAGTAATGTACACTGTGCATCTTGAATCGTGTCGGGTTGCCACCAGAGGGACTGATACACCCCATGGTGGGACCAACACAGGTGGCTACAGTCAAGCGGGGCCGAATGACACATGATATGAATGCATGCGGGTATGAGCCGATCATTAAGGGGACCATTTGTTATAAACACGTTGGGTTGGTTGAACCAATGGTTAAGTAGGTGCAGAGACTATAGTAATGGGTGCGATCACATGTTCCTCTTAACTTATATTAGGGTATTGTCCTATGTTTGTTATCACTGTCATGATCCCTTTCCTTGTTTAAATACTAGTAATCAATGAACTTACCAGACTTATTGTCTGACCCATTTTCTCTCGTCTTCTTTTTTTCTGTTCCCCCCTCCCCAGGTCCACAAGGAGGGAATACTCCAGCTTAGTCAGACTCTTTGCAAGCTAAAAGAAAGTAGATTATGATTGGGACTCTCTTACCTTGGCTATGGCTTTTGGATACTACACTTGGGGATTTATGCAGTTTTATTTATGGTTTATGCTTCTTTATTAAATAATCAAGACATAAATTATGGTGTAATGTTTTGGAAGTTATTTTGAGACAATTTGACGTAATGCTTTTGTATTGAACTATGTATGCAATAAATATTTGAATTTACGCTACTTAAATTTATCTGTCTTGTAAATTTTTATGTGTCTTGTACCTATAACCCTCCACCAAAGTTAAGGCATTCCCTTTGTGAGTGACCTTAACGGAGGTGGGGTGTTTCAGTCCCTTTTACACAGTAAATTCTTTATCTCCTAACTCTCATACAATGTGATCCATGCCTAATAGATCTCCACCTTAGCAAGCATTTCTCAACTGAACTTGAAATTATACAGAGTCCTCAAACACTTAGAAAGGTCGCTAACACCTCTAGCAGTTCGTCTTAGGCCGCTACTACCTCTAAGAAGTTTTGCAAAGAGTCTCCTTTCTACGGTTGGTCAAGCTACGTTCTAACATATAAATCCACCTTAATGAGAATCCATAGCTCAAGCTACATCAAAGTTTTAAGCCTCAAACACTCTTCTCTCTCAACATAATCTTCTCCACCAAAGTCTCCTTTTACCCCAAACTATAATAGCATAATCACCACTGAATCTACCAATTTTTGTAGAATTACTTGACGCACAATTTAAAACAAATCACCTTACTCTGATATCAATCTATTGTGCGAATAATTGCAAAAATTGCTCCAATACCAATTTGTTGAGAAACAATTGATTTGATTTGCACAAACTTCAAAACTACACATCGGAATCCAAAAGGTGCAGGACAATACAAAAAAGAGGATCTAGCTTGTCAATTAGTTCTTTTCTATAGTTGGTCAAGCCTCGTTCTAGCATATAATCCACCTTATTGAGAAACCAGAGCTCAAGCTACATCAATATTCCAAGCCTCAAACATTCTTCTCTCTCAACATAATCTTCTCCACCAAAGTCTCCTTTTCCCCCAAACTATAGCATAATCACACTGAATCTACCAATTTTTGTAGAAATACTTGGTGCACAATTTAAAAAAATCACCTTACTATGATATCAATCTATTATGTGAATAATTGTACAAATTGCTCCAATACCAATTTGTTGAGAAAAATTGATTTGATTTGCACAAACTTCAAAACTACACATCGGAATCCAAAAGGTGCAGGAGCAATACAAAAAAGAAGATCCAGCTTGTCGATTAATTATCGGTTACCAACTCAATGAAAAATAATCACCAAACAAGACAAAATATAAGAAGAGAAGAAGGCATAAAAATTTAACGTGGTTCAGCTATGGCTACATCCACAGACCCGACAACTATTCTTTATTTCATTGAAGAGAGTACAAAAGAAAACAAAAGGGAGAAATTACAATTTATAGGTAGTAGATGAAGAGACTAATATATAATTGCAAATTGAATAATCAATTTCAATAAAGACATGTATCCACTTAGAACCCCTAATTTATTGACAACATAAATTAGGGTAACTAAAGAAGAGGATACTGGTAGACACTCTCTCACATTCACACTCCACAAATACGAAGATTTAAATAGGCTTCAGAATGAAAGGTTCCCTTCAGATGGAGATTATTAATTTCCCGATTGTAACACCCCACGTCCATTAATGTCACTCACAAAGGGAATGCATTAACTTCTATGGAGCGTTTTAAGTTGTATAGAACAGAAAATCACATCAAGATAGATATAAAGCAGTACTTGGAAATTTAAAACTTTATTTCATTGCAGCGGAAAACACATATGTTTGATTACATCATCAAAACCATAAACCAAAGTCAAGTACATCATATCCATCTTGATAAAACAAAGTACATAAACTGAAAGACATAATCCCCAACATTAAAATAGCCATAAATAAAGAGAAGCTGAACTTTACTTCAGCGTTCCAAGAAATCTTCTAAAAGCAGTCCAAAATCAAGCTCCACTGGTGCTAGTTCCAACCTGAGCACCTGTGGGGGAGGGGGGAAGGAAAGAGATGGAAAAAGGGGGGTCAGACATAAAGTGTGGCGAGTGCGATAATTCTAACAATATAATTAACAAAGTAACTAGGCTAAGGCATAAGTTGGAAAATAAGGAAATGATCATGAACCATTGAGTATGACAGAGTAAACAAGGAAACAAGATGAACAAAGATATCGTTAAAGCGCACCTAACCCACTAAGATAAATTTACTAAACTACACAAACACTATAGGATAATTGCTATACTGTACCGCCACTAGTATACTGCACCACCACTAGTCACCCTAAGGTTGATCCCGCCTACAGACTTAACAATGATATTGGTAGTTTCGTGCACCCCTAGTTGCCTTCATAGGTGTCGTCTGCCCCTATCTCCACTAGGTGTACCGATTACCCCCTAGTGATCGGCTCCCTAACTCGTAGATAACCGTGCTAGACCCACAGTGGGGTGTATCACTCCCCAAAGTGGCAACCCGATACCACCAAGAATGCACGGCTTATACCTACACGATGCAACAACGTCTTACCTACCAGCCCGGGTCCACACACGCATATGAACCCGTTGGACTTGCGTTGCCACCGCTAACCCGGTTTGGCCTCTTACAGTCAAGCCCAGTATGCGTGTCCCGTCCTCGACTTGGGTCGAGCCCACAAAGATACGTATGGGTTACTGGTTGAAACGGGCCCCCATTACTTGACACAAGCTATCCACCTAAGCTTGGTCCCCTCTAGTACATCCCACTTAACCCACTTCTTATTCATGTTTCAATTTACATGTTTCAATTTTGGTTAAGTGTTTCTAATCGTATTTCCAAATGCCACCCAAGGCACCCACTAGATTCCACATGCCACCCAAGTCACCCACTTAACCCCCTCATGTCCCACTACGTATTTAGTTTGTGCCTAAGACATCTCACATTAGACTGACATTTGTGGCAGCTGGATTTGTCGGGCGGGTCCGGGCAGTCTTACACCACAAAAGAGCCTAACCTCATGTCTTAGACGATTAATTACTCCTAATTAATCATTTCCCTAATTTGAATTATTTTCCCTATTCAAATTATCAATCAATTAACGATGTCCATAATTGACTCAATTATGTCCATCCATTTATGGTATGTAAAATCATACCAATTTTCACCACAATTATATTTTATGCCTTTTAAGGCATTTATGCCAATTAAATATTTTTAATATTATCTCCTTTTTCCCCACGTAGTACGTTTGTTCTTTTAACGTAAAAATATACGTTAGAGTCGAATAGTCTAACTCATAAAATAAAAGAAAACATCACAAATCTAACATAGAGGTGAACTTGCATATGTGAATGATGTTCTACATCTAAAACTTGCGTAGGCCAAAATTACAACTCGCATAAATAACATATGTCATGGATCCAAATCTAAAGGTGTGAACTTGATGAGATAATGGCCACAAACTTGCATAAACATCATATGTCATGGATCCAAATCTAAGGTGTGAACTTGATGAAATAATGGCCACAAACTTGCATAAATAACATATGTCATACTTCTATATTTGCATAGGTAATAATCCTAAACTTGCATAACATGATTTATATCCAACTCATAAACTTACATAGGTGATTCATACATCGCAACAATGGTGTAGACATGTAAAGTATCATGTAGAATTTAGCATATGTCATAGCCTAACTTTCAATTAAATTCTCACATAAACTAGGTGCCATAGCCATGTAAGGTCACATATAATTCTACTCAAACTTGTATATGGTTCATATTTGAATCAACATCTAAACTTTCCTACATATGATTTATCATATGAATCAATATAACAAACTAGCATAAGAAACATGATGATTCAGCTAGACATAAGCCAATCATAGGATTATAACATGGGTGATAGCATCATAACTTTGCATCATAGATGATAGCATCATAACATAATATCATAGAAATTACAACATAATTCTACAACATAATTACAACATGAAATCAACAATTCATATCACATCCAAATTATCCGCATTATAACTCAATCCAATTCAGTTATTAATTATTTTGTTAAGACTATCGAACTCACAACTCAAAAGCAGTCTTGAGTTCTAAATTCTGATTTCTGGGGTTGAATTAGCGCTCCTTTGATGAAGATTCATTATTAGAGTTGAAAAGGATTGAATTTGATTTGCTTTCTTCCTCTCTAATGGGCGGCAGCTATTCTGAGTTGCAAGTTGACGGCATAGAGGCCATGAATCCAATTTTATTTTGATTTTAGGGTTTGGGTCTATAGGTGTTTTTATAGAGTTTAGGATCAGTTTAAGCCGTCCGATCAACCCAGAATTAATCCCAGCCAATCAGAGCAGTTCAGAAACCCTAATGAGTCAGCATCTAGTCACAAACAGGTCATTATTCAAATTTGCCCGGGGGGGAAGGTCGACCCCTAGGTCGACACTATGGTCGACCTGGTCAGGGTAGGTCGACCCCCAGGTCGATACTATGGTCGACCTGGCCCTGGCGGGAATTTTCCCGCCTAGCCTGTATGACTCTGAATTTTGAAAATTTATTTTGAATTTTCTGAAACTTCCGATCGCCATAACTTCTTCAAACGAACTCCAATTCACGCAAACTCGGACTCTATCCCAACCAGAATTCCGAGACGAACACAATGGCGCAACCCGTTTCCCTTAATTCTCACGTCTAAGATTGATTATTGTTTAATTTAGTTAATTTGATTATTCAAAAATCCGGGGTGTTACATTCTCCCCTCCTTAAAGGATTTCGCCCCCGAAATCTCTAAGTTAAGGAGAATGCAAATCCTAACATTCAAATAACCATCTACTCAACCATCAAACACGGGCATCCACTGTCCTTATAAAATTCCTAATGCTGTATGAACATATGCAAGAAGTGTGTGTATATGTTCTTTATCTAATGCAAAATCAGGCGGTCTACTGATTCAGTTGACCTCCTTAATGCAAACCATGATAGTGCCATGCATCCATTATGTATGCGAAAGAACCTTATCGATACATATTATTTCTACATGTGTGCACTACCATTCACCAAAATGCAACATCCATATGATGGTACAACCATTATACAACCATTAACTTAAATATGTACACACATTTATATGCAATATGCGATATGAAGTGACTAAGCCTATCTAGTGCCTAAAGTGTGTATATATGCATCCACGAGCAACCACTAGCAAACACTTGCATCCGCTTGCATCCATCATACATAACATGTCTCAAACACATGTTTCAACCATAGGACTATCCTATCTAAAGGTCAAAGATACTAGAGAGAGGACACACTAAAGATAAGATAAGTACAAGGTAAGCGATAAAGGAGAAATTAAAAGACATACCCTCGAAAAGAAAAGGGTATAATGAATGCATCTTCGCTTCCATCTCCCAAGTAGCGCTGCTCTCATCATCTCCCCATTGCACTTTGACTAGTTTGACCTCTCGATTCCTCAATTTCTTAATCTCCGACCCAAGAATGCGCGTAGGAGCTCGTCGAATCGTCGCATCACGCTCGATCTCCACCTCTCTAAGCAAGCTCGGCTCTACCACTTCCACGGTCTCATGCAAGCACTTCCTCAAATGTGATACATGGAATACGTCGTGTACACCACTAAGTCTCTTGGGCAACTCTACTCTATACGCCATCTGCCCAATCCTTTCTCTAATAGGAAACGGTCCTACGAACCTTGGTGCTAACTTCCTAACGGACCCAAAGCGAACAACGTTCCGTAAAGGAGACACCTTAACAAAGAACATGTCCCCAACATCAAACTCAAGATCTGACCTCCTCTTATCCGCATAAGATTTCTGTCTATCTTGTGCCATCTTCATCCTCCTTCGAATCAAATCGATCTTCTCCGAAGTCTCTCTAATCATATCGGGTCCAAGCAAGATCTTATCCGTAGATTCCCACCAACATGTAGGCGAACGACACGGCCGTCCATAAAGAGCTTCGAACGGCGCCATGCCAATGCTAGACTGAAAGCTATTATTATATGCGAACTCTACCAACGGAAGATGTTCCTCCCAGATACCTCCGAAATCTAAGACACACAACCTCAATAAGTCCTCTAGAATACGATTCACCCTCTCGGTCTGACCGTCCGTCTGAGGATGATATGCGGTGCTCAAACATAACTGAGTCCCTACCGCCTCTTGCAAGCTCTTCCAAAATTCGCTAGTGAAGATGGGATCGCGGTCGCTCACTATGCTAGAAGGAACACCGTGCAAACAAACTATTTCTCGAATGTATACGGAGGCTAACCATGGAGCAGTCCTCTTACTCTTCACGGGAATGAAAAGGGCTCTCTTAGTAAGTCTGTCTACCACGACCCAAATCCCCGTATTACCCTTCCTCGATCTTGGTAATCTGTCAACAAAATCCATCGAGACGCTTTCCCACTTCCATTGTGGGACCTCCAACGGGTGAAGAAATCCACCGGGCTTCTTTTGCTCTACTTTACTTGTTGGCACACCAAGCATCTAGCGACATACTCAGCCATTTCTTTCTTCATGCCGGCCCAAAAGTAAACTCGTCTCATGTCCATGTACGTCTTGTCCCCGCCGGGATGAATGGTCATCTTCGAACGATGGGCATCATCAAGAATGGTCTTCCTCAGATTCTCGTCCCGTGGTACACAAAGTCTACCATCCCTACGCAACCAACCCTTATCATCTAGAGTATACCTACGGGGATGGCTCGATGACTCCCCTCTTTTGAGCTTTTCTACTAACTCAACCAACTGTGGGTCGTCTCGCTGTGCCTCGCCAATCCGTCCCAAAAGCGTAGCTCTGACCTCTAAGGATGCTAGCAAACCAGGTACGAAGTCAATGGAAGGTGTAAAGTCAAATGTAGAGATGAACTCTAAACTTCGCCGCTCAACAAACAACGGACTCAAGGATAATCTTTTTCTACTTAAGGCATCTGCCACCACGTTACCTTTGCCAGGGGTATATGCTATCTCAAAGTCGTAGGATGCTAAGAACTCCATCCACCTTTGCTGCCTTAAGTTCAAGTCCTTCTGAGAGAATAAGTATTTTAGCGATTTGTGGTCAGTGAACAATTCGAATTTCTCGCCAAGAAGATAATGACGTCAAGACTTAAGCGCGAAAACAATAGCGGCCAACTCTAGGTCATGTGTAGGGTAATTTCTTTCATGCACTCTCAACTGCCTTCCACCATAGGCTATTACCCTTCCCTCTTGCATTAAGACTGCGCCTAGTCTTGTCCCACAAGCGTCGGTATAAACGGTAAATGGCTTACCTCCATCTGGCAACACTAAGACTGGGGCTGTGGTCAAAGCTCTCTTTAAACGTTGGAATGCATCATCACAATCTACATCCCACATGAAAACTAAGTTCTTCTTCGTCAAACGTGTTAATGGAGCTGATATTTTTACGAAGTCTTTGATGAACTTCCTATAGTAGCCAGCCAACCCTAAGATACTTCTCATCTCGGTAGCATTTTTAGGAACCTTCCAATCTTGGATGGCCACTACCTTCGCGGGATCCACGGCTATCCCTTCTTTGGAAACCACGTGCCCTAAGAATCGCACTTCCTTTCTCCAAAAGTGACATTTAGAAAATTTTGCTTTAAGGCTATGCGCTCGAAGTGTCTCCAACACTTCCCTAAGATGTAGGGCATGCTCTTCTTCGCTTTTAGAAAAGATCAAGATGTCATCTACAAAGACTACCACGAATTTATTAAGGCACTCCCTAAACACCCAACTCATCAAATCAACAAAGTATGCGGGGGCGTTTGTCAAACCGAAGGGCATCACCAGCCACTCGAAGAAACTGTCTGGAGTCCTAAAGGCAGTCTTGTCTATGCTATCCTCAGCCACTCTCAACTGATGGAAACCGGTGGCTAGGTCCAACTGCGAAAACACTGAGGCACCAACTAACTGATCGAAAAGATCGTCAATCCTTGGAAGTGGGTGTCTATTCTTCTTAGTAAGCTTATTAAGTTCTCTATAGTCCACGCAAGTCTAAGGGACCCATCTGCCTTTGTGGAAAATACTACTGGAGCACTCCACTCCGATATACTACGTCTGATGAACCCCTTCTCAAGCAATTCTTTCACTTGCTTACTGAGTTCTCTTCTCTCTCTAGGAGCCATGTGGCGCACTAGCAATGCCACTGGCTTTGCATTGTCCACTAGATATATTCGAAAGTCTATCTCACGTTTTGGGGGTAAACCCCTCACCTCATCGAAGACATCAGCATATTCAAGGACTATGGGAACATAATGTAAATCATCATCGGATGCGTCAAGGGATTCTAGGTAACTAAGCATTACTGGACCTCTAGGGTCACAAGAAATATCAAGGGTCTTTCCAGAATGAGTCAACAATCTAACTACCCTTCTTTCACAATCTAGGATGGCCCCATATCTAGTTAGCCAATCCATACCTAGAATTAAACCGTAGCCCATGAAGCCAAGAACAAAAGCGTTGCACTTAAACTCAACGCCCAAAATAAACACTCTCAAATCCCGACAAATCATAGAAAGATGAGCTGAACCACCAATAGGATTTGAGACTACTAAGGGATCAGTAAATAGACTAGTATCTAGGTGCAGTGTTTCAACTAATGATGTAGAAAGAAACGAATGCGAAGCGCCAGAATCGAATAAAGTACGGACAAGATGGTTAAACAGAAAAACTAAACTTTCAATGGAAATTGCTCTACCTCGTTCTTGCAGCGGTGGGACCATGAGAGCCTGAACTTGTCCCCTTGCCTGCCCTGGTGCCATAAGAGCTTGCACCTGTCCTCCCGTGTAGACCCTGCCCTCTGCCCTTTCTTTGGGCAGTCCTTAATAAGATGTCCAGCTTCGCCATAGTGGAAACAACCAGTCTTCTTTTTCTTCCTACAATCTTTTCTTAGATGGCCGGGTGTCCCACAGTTAAAGCATTTCTTCTTCCCCTTAGCATTGTTGTCTTTGCCACCTTTCTTGTTCTGTTGTTGCTGTTGCGGCTTCTTTTGATCCCCTTTCTTCTCGGGTGCCTTATTAGCATTGGCGCCCTTCTCTTCTTCATGCATGAGTGCCATGTCAACTAACCTCTCAAAGGTAGACCCCATGGGAATGTGGGTCATACCTAACCCATGAAGCGGCTCGTTTAAAACCTTAACAAATCTTAGAGCCTTCTTTTCTGGAGTATTCACCAAGTCTAAGCCAAAGCTTGCCAATTGGTTGAATTTGTTAACGTACTCTTTCACCGATAAATTCCCTTGCTTCAGCGCCAAAAACATTTCCATGTATAAATTCTCTTCAGCCCGTGAGAGAAACTTCGCCTCAAACCTTTGCCTAAAATCTGGCCATGTATCGACTAGACGTCCCCCATTAGTGACCTCCCAACAAAACGAGGCCTCATCCTTCATTAGCCACGTAGCTAGCTGGACTTTCCTTTCATCATCCACTTCAAAGATTCTAAACAATTATTCCACCTCCTTTAGCCAGTTACGAGCTTCAACAAATGTCTCCGCCCAGTGAAAAGATTTTCCACCCATTGCTCTAAAGTCCTTACATATCTTTGCGAAATTATCGACACGAGGAGGAGGAGGAGGAGGGTTTGCTGGACCTGCGGCGGCGGCCCTAGCCTCAAGATATTGACGAAACCAACCGGGCACATGAATGCCCTCTGATATCTCAGATGCTTCAGACATGCTGAAACGAAAAAGGAAAGATTCAATACAAAAAGGACTGAAGGAAAGATATATGGATCTTGGGGTTATGCTTTCTAAAATATACTTTTCTCTTGAAAATACTTTCCTTAAATCATACTTTTGAAAGTACATCGTTTAAAAATTGCTTTGAAAAATAGTTTTTCAAAAATTCATATATGTTCTAGTAACCCTCAGCTCTGATACCACGTGTAATACCCTACGTCCATTAATGTCACTCACAAAGGGAATGCATTAACTTCTATGGAGCGTTTTAAGTAAGTATAGAACAGAAAATCACAACAAGACAGATATAAAGCGGTACTTGGAAATTTAAAACTTTATTTCATTGCAGCGGAAAACACATATGTTTGATTACATCATCAAAACCATAAACCAAAGTCAAGTACATCATATCCATCTTGATAAAACAAAGTACATAAACTGAAAGACATAATCCCCAACATTAAAATTGCCATAAATAAAGAGAAGCTTAACTTTACTTCAGCGGTCCAAGAAATCTTCTAAAAGCAGTCCAAAATCAAGCTCCACTGGTGCTAGTTCCAACCTGAGCACCGGGGGGAGGGAGGAAAGAGATGGGAAAAGGAGGGTCAGACATAAAGTCTGGCGAGTGCGATAATTCTAGCAATATAATTAACAAAGTAACTAGGCTAAGGCATAAGTTGGAAAATAAGGAAATGATCATGAACCATTGAGTATGACAGAGTAAACAGGGAAACAAGATAAACAACAATATCGTTAAAGTGCACCTAACCCACTAATATAAATTTACTAAACTACACCAACACTATAGGATAATTGCTATACTGCACCGCCACTAGTATACTGCACCACCACTAGTCACCCTAAGGTTGATCCCGCCTATAGACTTAACAATGATATTGGTAGTTTCGTGCACCCCTAGCTACCTTCATAGGTGCCATCTGCCCCTATCTCCACTAGGTGTACCCATTACCCCCAAGCGATCGGATCCCTAACTCGTAGATATCTGTACTGGCTCCACAGTGGGGTGTATCACTCCCCAAAGTGGCAACCCGATACCACCAAGAATGCACGGCTTATACCTACATGATGCAACAACGTCTTACTTACCAGCCCGGGTCCACACACGCATATGAACCCGTTGGACTTGCGTTGCCACCGCTAACCCGGTTTAGCCTCTTACAGTCAAGCCCAGTTTGCGTGTCCCGTCCTCAACTTGGGTCGAGCCCACAAAGATACGTATGGGTTACTGGTTGAAACGGGCCCACATTACTTGACACAAGCTATCCACCTAAGCTTGGTCCCCTCTAGTACATCCCACTTAACCCACTTCTTATTCATGTTTCAATTTACATGTTTCAATTTTCGTTAAGTTTTTCTAATCGTATTTCCAAATGCCACCCAAGGCACCCACTAGATTCCACATGCCACCCAAGGCACCCACTTAACCCCCTCATGTCCCACTACATGCTTATCTGGTTAAGTGTTTCTTAATTCATTAAGACCGTAACCTCATAAAGACCTCTCACATTAGGCTGACATTTATGGCAGCTTGATTTGTCGGGCGGGTCCGGGCAGTCTTACACCACAAAAGAGCCTAACCTCGTGTCTTTACAACTGTTACGTATTTAGTTTGTGCCTAAGACCTCTCACATTAGACTGGCTTTTTTGGCAGCTGGATTTGCCGGGAGGGTCCGGGCAGTCTTACACCACAAAAGAGCCTAACCTCGTGTCTTAGACGATTAATTACTCCTAATTAATCATTTCCCAAATTTGAATTACTTTCCCTATTCAAATTATAAATCAATTAACGATGTCCATAATTGACTCAATTATGTCCATCCATTTATGGTATGTAAAATCATACGAATTTTCACCACAATTATATTTTATGCCTTTTAAGGCATTTATGCCAATTAAATATTTTTAATATTATCCCCTTTTTCCCTACGTAGTACGTTTGTTCGTTTAACGTATAAATATACGTTAGACTCGAATAGTCTAACTCATAAAATAAAAGAAAACATCACAAATCTAACATAGGGGTGAACTTGCATATGTGAATGATGTTCTACATCTAAAACTTGCATAGGCCAAAATTACAACTTGCATAAATAACATATGTCATGGATCCAAATCTAAAGGTGTGAACCTGATGAGATTATGGCCACAAACTTGCATAAACATCATATGTCATGGATCCAAATCTAAGGTGTGAACTTGATGAAATAATGGCCACAAACTTGCATAAATAACATATGTCATAGTTCTATATTTGCATAGGTAATAATCCTAAACTTGCATAACATGATTCATATCCAACTCATAAACTTACATAGGTGATTCATACATCGCAACAATGGTGTAGACATGTAAAGTATCATGTAGAATTTAGCATATGTCATAGCCTATCTTTCAATTAAATTCTCACATAAACTAGGTGCCATAGCCATATAAGGTCACATATAATTCTACCAAAACTTGTATATGGTTCATGTTTGAATCAACATCTAAACTTTCCTACATATGATTTATCATATGAATCAATGTAACAAACTAGCATAAGAAACATGATGATTCAACTAGACATAAGCCAATCATAGGATTATAACATGGGTGATGGCATCATAACTTTGCATCATAGATGATAGCATCATAACATAATATCATAGAAATTACAACATAATTACAACATGAAATCAACAATTCATATCACATCCAAATTATCCGCATTATAACTCAATCCAATTTATTTATTAATTATTTTGTTAAGACTATCGAACTCACAACTCAAAAGCAGTCTTGAGTTCTGAATTCTGATTTCTGAGTTGAATTAGCACTCCTTTGATGAAGATTCGTTGTTAGAGTTGAAAATGATTGAATTTTATTTGCTTTCTTCCACTCTAATGGGCGGCGGCTATTCTGAGTTGCAAGTTGACGACATGGAGGCTATGAATCCAATTTTATTTTGATTTTAGGGTTTGGGTCTATAGGTATTTTTATAGAGTTTAGGATTAGTTTAAGCCGTCCGATCAACCCAGAATTATTCCCAGCCAATCAGAGCAGTTTAGAAACCCTAAGAGTCAGCATCTAGTCACAAACATGTCATCATTCAAATCTGCCCGAGGGGGGAGGGGAGGTCGACCCCCAGGTCGACACTATGGTCGACCTGGTCAGGGTAGGTCGACCCCCAGGTCGACACTATGGTCGACCTGGCCCTGGCGGGAATTTTCCCGCCTAGCCTGTTTGACTCTGAATTTTGAATTCTGAAAATCTGTTTTGAATTTTCTGAAACTTCCGATCGCCATAACTTCTTCATAGAAGTCCAATTCACGCAAACTCAGACTCTATCCCAACCAGAATTCCGAGATGAACACAATGGCGCAACCCATTTCCCTTAATTCTCACGTCTGAGATTAATTATTCTTTAATTTAGTTAATTTGATTATTCAAAAATCCGGGGTGTTACACCGATTGTCTTGAAACCTTTCCAAATACCCAAAATTTGACTACACTGTAAAAAGAAAGTGAAGATCTTGATTTCCATATGTTTCGTCCCTTACTTGATTCTCCAAGCCTAATAATTTATTTCTTCCCACTACAAAATCAATGAATTTATATACTTCTTTCATCATTTATAAATCAATTGATTAATTAATTGATTATGTAATCAATTTATTCCCTTCCAAAATATCCTCTCAAATATTTCCAAATATAACATAATTGATTGATTGAATCGATTAATTACTTTCTTTCTCTTCTAGACAAATATTTGAATACATAAATTCAACACTCCACCTTGGTTCAAATATAACAAATCTCAACAAATTGTTGGGTCTACAACATCAAGCTCAATGTGAACTACTTTGGGCAATATTGCCCAAACAGAGCTTCCAAATCTTTCCCAAGCATAAGAAAGATAGAAAATACAAAAAAGTCTTCAAAAAATCCGACGAAGGAGAAAAACTTATAGATATAGAAATCTGAGAGACTAATGGAGACTTAATAGTGCGCCTCACCTTCTATATCATATATTGAGTGAGGACATTCTCAATATTATTTACTTCAACCTCCTTCCTAAGTATTTTATTCGACTTCACCTAGTCTACCTTATCAAACAAGACCAACAAAGGTAAAAGGTTTTAGCTGCGATAGAGCTCCACCTAGAGTCTGAATAAATTTAATCTTATTATCAACTGTGGTACCATCGGAAATACCACTTCCTCTTCAATTATGGAAGCAATCTGATGACTCCAAACATGTTTGGAAATTTTGAGTCCTCTTAACATCATCACTTGAAAGGTGCTGCATCTTCAATAAGGACCTCTCATCAAATATCGCATGCCTGCTAGTCACAGTTCTCCTAGTTGTTTTACACCACAACCTATACTTCTTCATTCCTTCTCCATAGCATAACAAAATGTTCTTGCTTCCTCTAGGCTTCAGCTTATTACGTGTGACGATCCCAAAACCCCGTACGACGGTGTTAAGGATAATTATTGGAATATAACACATTAATCATCATTAGTAGTGTACAGATAATAGCATAAATAGAAAATAGAATAATTTACATCAATATGACAGCGGAATCCAAATATGTAATAAACATCAGAGTAGCACAGTGCAGGATACAACCTAGTGCATGAAAGGAAATGATCAGTCTACATAGAGATCACTGGGACATATACATCATGGATACATAATGGAAGTAAATCTGTCTACATCGCGATGAGCGGAATCATATACATAAGATACTAATGGCAGAATATCAAATAGCCAAAATACTGAGAAATCTAGTCTTCGCCATACAAGCGAAAAGGTGCACTCCATGCTGCAGTGCAAAAGCCAAAATATAACCTATTACCTGTCACTAGGCTGCCCGTGTGAAAATAAGGGCACCAGAGTTTGAAAATTGAAACAAAATAAGAGTCATTCATGAGACCGGTATGAGAAATCTACTTAACTGGATAAACAACAATAACAAGGCAAATCATAGGACCACGCCACTTTCACGGAACGGGTTTACTCCAGTGATTTCCAGCACATGAGATAAAGTAAATCTTTCGAACAACGCAATGTTTTTTTACAAAAATGATGCCGTTATAAGACTCAAGTCCCATCACACAATGCAACGCAAACCGGAGGATAGAGTTTTACCATATAATGGCCAAAATTTTCTTAATACGTGTAAAGCAAAATCATTTGATATTATTACTAGTGAATATATATTTCAAAAAGCAAATTCAATCATAATATCAATCATAGACAACATAAGTGCCCCATACCACTATGTCGCCATATATAAGTTACAATCAAATCTGTAATTTCGTATTGGAAATTTGGATTCCATCACGAGTCGAGGCAAGGGATGTGCTCCTCGCCGGCTTTGAGACACTCTAGAAAATGCCTTAGGAATCCCCGTAGAGAACCCTTGGATCCTCCAAGGTCGGTCCTCCCTTATGTTTGAGGATTAATTATTGCTAAACACACGTTTCCCGGTCCTATCAGTCCTATCCATCGGCTCTGTAGAGACCGATATAACCGAGGTGCCTCGCATTCCAACATCCACGAAGGTAAAGATAATATACATGTCAGGGCTTGTAAAACACTAACACCACCCATAGCTAGAAAGAAACGTCATGTCCTCCTTGGGTCCCTTATCCCGTTTTTAACTACCGAGGTGTGAGGCTCGCGAATCAACACTATACACAAAGATATGCTATATTAAAGCCGTGCTTTGATCATCAACCACATGACTCTACTTTTCAACAAAAGCCTTGATCACTGCATCTCCGCATGCCACACAGGTAATTCACGCTGTGCGACTGCTTTCTATCGATATATAACCTCTGAGCTCGTACGTCTCAGAGAAGGGCGTTAAGCAAGAGAATAAATTTTCCGCCACCAAACAGAAATATATTTAATAGAGATCAATCAACACAGAACAAAATCCAATGTCAGACACACATCCATTCTGCGTCTGAACGAAACCGGAGGCACCTTGTTCCTCGTCCCGTATGTCCAATACTAGAGAGAGGCCCTCACACATCCGGACGATCAACAAGTACGTCCAGACCACTACCACTGTAACCTCATCAAGAGATCTACCTATCTCAAAGGTGTGACGGCCCGCCCCGCACCAGCCTGCATTTCCTCCAAAAGTGCGCTGTACACATGCCCGACTAGCACAAGACGGTCGTCATAAGAAAGAAAAGAAGAGAATGAACTAATCAAGAACCCTGCAGAATGTCTCACATCGCATGGAATAAAATATAATAATAACATACTTGACACAAAACAGGCGAGACAGTGCATAAGCTGATAACTAAAATCAACATCACTCATCAAAGCAGCGGAAATCCAAATACAACTTATTACAATTTTCCAAATTTACTGTCTCGAAACAAAAGAAAGCTAAAGTAGAAGATACACCAACAATGCCCAAGCAGTGATCTTCAACAACACAGGGAGAATACTATATATATTACGTGGAAGCCTCCTGCTCGTCTCCGGATCATCTACCCGTGCATCACCAGCTAACCTGTCTCTAGTCTGCTCGTGTGAGCACCCAGAGTAATAAGAGGAGACATAAAACTCTGGGTCAGACATAAAGCCTGGTATGAGCGATAAGCATCTAAACAGAATAATAACAGGTATACTAAACCATACCTGAACCTGGACCTGCAACCAAAGAGTTAGTACCACATACCGTACAATACTCCAAGGTGCCATAATAAATGGTGTAAGAATACGGGGGTGGGGTGTGTATGTCAAACAATCAAGCATAACAACCATCCTTATGTCTCTCACTCAGTGCGTGAAGCATACGATATCTACCACTTTGGAACACTAGACAAACTGAGGTAACGACGAATCCCGACTTGTAGAAACCCTGCTGTGACCAAGCCAAACACTTGGAGTCATGACCAAACATTTCAATGACCCACTTCATTGGTCGTAGCCCTTGGTTCTACCGATGCCATAATGGCCCTGAATCCGCCTTCGTACCTCCTACCATAGTGGTCCAAAGCTATAGACGTCGATAACTCCTTAGCACGCGTCCCGCAGCAAAGCCCAATCATGAAGTGAACTCGTTGATTCCCATCTGAATCTTAAGCTCTAACTTCTCATTTGGACATCCTTTGCATCTCGGGTTTGGTCGAATTGGAGTGGGTCTTCAGAAGAGTTGTCGCGCAATAGCAGCTCTAGAATTCGGTTCGGGTCGGTAGTCGTTATTCTCGTCGGTTCGGGTCGGTCCTCCTTGTCATCTTCCCATTCGGTTTGGGTCGGGTTCTTCACTTCGGGTCGGGTCGGTGTCCTCCCCCGGGTCGGGTCGGGTTGCTGTTTTCCTTCGAGTTCATGCTCCTCCTTCGATCAGCTTCCTCGTTTCCCATCTACTCCGATCCGATCTGATCCCTTCGTCTTGTTCTAGTCGTAGCCTCCCATTCGCGAGTCGATCCGATCTGGCCTCTATTATGCTTCCTATCTGATCCGCTCTCTCCTACTCCGATCCGATCCTGCTCCATAGTTCCGATCCGATCCCCCTGTCCACTCCAACTCTAAGTAAACGGCCTTCCTTCTCGCCAAGCCTCCCCCAGTGACAAGTTCCAATCCAGTTCGAATCCCCTTGGTCAGTCCACAAATCCGATCCGACCCCTTCTTCCGATCCGAACCGGTTCGGAACCTGCACACTTCTGCAACTTTCCAGCGAGCTTTCTACGCCATTCGACGACGTTTTTGACCATTTTAACTATTCTAATCAATCATGAAACATATCATAGAGTCATAGCAACATGTAATAGCAATCACAAACAGCAAACAACAATCCAAATGAATCAAAAGGGATCAAAAGTGGCTAAAACCTCACATTTTCCTATAATCCTTCTTAATCATGTTTAAGCACATACTTAGTAAAACTTAATCAAATCGTCTAAATTTTCTAACAGAGGCATGAAATATTATTTAAGAATTTCTAAACATTTTTCCAGAATTTATTAGTGTATAAATTCGCTAATCTTCACTAATCACCCTTAATTAACTGTGATTAGTGTCAAAATGATGCTATCACTCACCTTGGCCACAAACAAAATTCTCTGAACTGAAACTCCTCTGATTTGGGCGAATACTGATGTCCAACAGCGGCTCTAACCTTGCTTTGGTGCTTTTTCTTCTTAATTTGATGCCACTAAGCCTTAATCCTTGATTAGGAAGTGATTTTGGGTGTTTTAGAGAGATTTAGAGAGTGGAGGCCATGGCTAGGTCAAGAGAAATGAAAGTGGCGGCTGGAAAATGTCTAAAGAAATGTTTTCTAACCCTAATCAGCCTCCATATACCCCTAAACCCGAAATTCCCCTTGGGCCTAGCTGCTAATTACCCGGTTAAGCCCAATTAAGCTGTTTTTAACCATCTGAAACTTGTTTCAGCCATATCTCCCAAACGGTAAGTCCGTTTGGCTAATGTGACCACTCTACGGAAAGAGAAACCATCATCCGAAGCCAATAGAAGTGGGTTCAGGTCAAAATTCCTTTCCAGTCAAAAGTTATGGCCAAAACAGTGCCAACTAGGGGTAAAAAGGTCATTTAAAAATCGGGAAAAATCATGAACATGGGAAATGACCCCAATAGTCGTCTCCCAAAGTTACATGACCATGCGACTTCGTATGTGAAAGAAATAAATATCCTACGATCCTATGGTGCGTAGAACGCGGGTCGTTACACTCTTCCCCCCTTAAGAAATTTCGCCCCCGAAATTCCTTAACGCAAAACATACAAAGGATCCCGCATGCCTAACAACCATATACAACAATCAAATATGCAAAACAAGCAACAAGCCTATCCTAGCATGCGGAAAAACTAAATCGAAGTCAAAATCTTACCAGACAAAGAGTTCTGGATACTTCTTCCTTATGTCCTCCTCTGTTTCCCAAGTACAATCACTCTCGTCCTCGCTCCACTGTACATTGACTAGCTTCACCGCCTTCCTTCGAAGTTGCTTCATGTCGTACTCGACAATACGGGCCGGCTTGCGGTTCCCAACCGCCTCGGGTTCTACTTCGAAGTCCTCTAACTGATCAGGTGAAATAGTCATATCTGAGTCGTGAACGAACTTCCTTAGTTGGGAAACATGAAATACGTTATGAACTCCCGCCATCTTCTCTGGTAAGTCAATCCTATATGCCAAATTCCCGACTAGTTCAAGAACAGGGAATGGGCCAACAAATCTTGGTGCCAACTTGCCCCTCCTGCCAAATCGTATTACGCTCTTCAACGGGGAAATCTTGACAAACACCAAGTCACCAACGGAGAATTTTAAGTCTCTTCGCCTCTTATCAGCATAACTCTTCTGCCTATCTTGGGCTGCCTTCATTCGTTGCTGAATGATCTTGATCTTATCTGAAGTTTCCCTCACCTCATCTGGTCCAAGCATAAACTTCTCGCCAGTCTCTATCCAACATGATGGTGAGTTACACGGCCTTCCGTACAAAGCTTCAAACGGAGCTATACCGATACTGGATTGGTAGCTATTATTATATGCAAACTCTACTAGATGCAAATGGTCATCCCATGATCCTCCAAAATCCAATATACATGCTCTCAAGAGATCTTCCAAAATACGGTTCACCCTCTCCGTCTGACCGTCGGTCTGAGGATGATATGCGGTACTGAGATGTAACTCTGACCCTAGAGCCTCTTGTAAGCTCTTCCAAAACCCACTAGTAAACAACGGGTCTCGGTCGCTCACAATGCTTTTAGGTACTCCATGAAATCTCACTACCCACTTCATATACAACTCTGCTAACTTAGCTGCCGTTCTGGTCGATTTGACTGGTATAAACCTTGCACTTTTAGTCAGTCGATCTACAATTACCCAAATGCCGTCATATCCCGATCTAGTCCTTGGTAAACCATCGATGAAATCCATCGAGACTTGCTCCCATTTCCATTCGGGAATTTCTAACGGTTGCAACAACCCACTAGGCTTCTTTTGCTCGGCTTTAACTAGCTGGCAATTCATGCATTTGGATATAAACTTCCCAACGTCTCTTTTCATCCCTTCCCAGTAGTAGGCCTGCTTCATATCTCGATACATCTTATTACCACCGGGGTGTATAGTCAGTTTTGAGTGATGACATTCTCTAAGCACTTCATCCCTCAATCCATTGACATTGGGTACAACAAGCTTTCCATTCTTTCTAAGCCATCTATCTCGATCAAGCCCATACTTGTTCATCTCCTCATCGATACCCATCTCTAACTTGGAGAT
Source organism: Allium sativum (assembly GCA_030737875.1). NCBI lineage: Eukaryota > Viridiplantae > Streptophyta > Magnoliopsida > Asparagales > Amaryllidaceae > Allium > Allium sativum. Next base: position 287,745,751 of record CM060915.1, read on the forward strand.
GATTTCCAATAGATTAGGATCGTCCCTCTGACTAGAGCCGATCCGCTCAATCAAAGTGGGTCTGATCGTCAAACTCGCTAACATTTCTGGATCCAATTCGCACTTTGGTCTGAAATCAAACCCCGCGATAAACTCCAGTTGCTTCCATTCAAGGAACATAGCCCCTAAGCTGGCATGTCTTCTACTCAATGCATCAGCCACCGCATTGCCCTTTCCTGGTGTGTATGCGATGTCAAAATCATAGGAAGCTAAGAACTCTAACCATCTCTGCCGACGGAGATTTAAATCCTTCTGGGAGAATAGATACTTCAACGACTTATGATCTGTAAACAGCTCAAATCTTTCTCCCAAGAGATAGTGTCTCCACATCTTTAATGCGAACACGATTGCTGCCAATTCTAAATCATGGGTAGGGTATCTTCTCTCGTGCGGTTTCAATTGTCGACTTGCATAAGCTACAACCCTACCGCCTTGCATCAATACAGCACCCAGTCCGGTACCACATGCATCCGTGTATACCGTCATCTCTTCATCCCCCTTAGGAATGACTAACACTGGTGCGCTTGTCAACTTGTCCTTTAGACTTCTGAATGCATTCTCGCACCTTTCATCCCAGACAAAAGCTTGATTCTTCTTTGTCAACTGAGTCAATGGTGCTGCTACCTTGGAGAAACCTTGGATAAACTTACGGTAATATCCCGCTAACCCCAAGAAACTCCTTACATCTGTTGCATTCTTGGGCGTAGGCCAATCCTGTACCGTAGCCACCTTCGCCGGGTCCACGGCAATACCATTCTCTGATACAACATGACCCAAGAACCTCACTTCCCTCTTCCAGAAGTGACACTTAGAAAACTTTGCTTTCAATTGGTGTTTTCTCAACACCTCCATCGCTACTCTTAAGTGTTCCTTGTGTTCTTCCTCTGTCCTCGAATAGACCAAAATATCATCAACGAACACAAGGACATACTTATTCAACTGATCTCTGAATACCCTATTCATAAGATCCACAAAATATGCCGGGGCATTAGTCAGCCCAAATGGCATAACCAACCATTCATAAAATCCAGACGGCGTTCGAAATGCCGTTTTAGCTATACTCTCAACTTCCACTCTAAGCTGATGAAAACCTGTCGCGAGATCCAACTGAGAAAATACTCTCGCGCCACTCAACTGATCAAACAAATCATCTATCCGCGGTAGAGGATACTTGTTCTTCCTCGTCACTTTATTCAACTCGCGGTAGTCTACACACAAACGAAGGGAACCATCCGCCTTGGTAGCAAACACGACTGGTGCTCCCCATTCAGAAACACTCCTTCTGATAAATCCCTTCTTCAAAAGATCGCTGACTTGCACCTCGAGCTCTCGCTGCTCCCTTGGTGCCATACGACGAAGTGGCATCACTATAGGTCTGGCATCTTTTACCAAATCAATACGAAACTCAATCTCTCGGTGTGGTGGAAGTCCGGTCACTTCTTCGAAAACATCCGGATACTGGCCAACCACGGGCAAACCTGACAACTCACTATGCGGAATGTCGAGGGAGTTTAGAAAACTAGCCAATACCCCCTTACTGGGTAGACCACCAAACACTATCCTCCGCCCATCATCCGCTCTAGCTGTCACCAACAAGCCCTCACAGTCTACCACCACCCCGTATCTTTGGAGCCAATCTACTCCCAAAATAATGCCAAACCCAGTAAAGCCCAAAACAAAGCAATCACAAACAAACATGCATCCATGACTCGATAAAACCACATTACGACAAATCATGCTAAGACTAGTCGAACCACCAATCGGGTTCGTCACTACTAAAGGTCTATCGACAATCTCGGGCTCCAATCCCAACCTATCTACCAAGTCACTAGATATGAAAGAACTGGAAGCTCCGGTATCAAACAAAACTCTAACAGGAACATCATAAACAGAAAGCATACCTTGAATGATGACATTCTTTCCCTTCTCCGCCGCAGTTGGGGCATTCGACGAAGAAGGAATAGCATTAAGAGCATATGCTTTCACCATTTGCTTTTCCTTAGGGGGTTGCGGACACTTGTCCTTGTGATGTCCCAGTTGGCCACAATTGAAGCACTTCCTATCCGCTGGCTTGGCCCGACAATTACTAGCATAATGGCCCTTCTTACCACAGCTGAAGCACTCCACATCTTGCTTATTCTTTTTCTTCTGGCCATCCTTAGCCTGGTTCTGCTTTCTCTTATTCTGAGAACCACCTTTGCCTCCACCACTAGCTTGTGGCTTTGGCTCATCTGCGGATGCAACTTCAGTCTTCGGCTTAGGGTAGAGACTTTCTGACCTTAACGCTTTCCCCACAATCGATTCAAACGTCTCATCGATGTGGTTAATAAGTTTTTCCCCCAAGTATTGACCCAAACCAGTTATGAATTTCTCATTCTTTTTCTCGGCAGTATCTATAAGAGATAACCCATACTTTGACAAAGTGTCAAATTCAGCAATATACTCCGAGACAGCCCTGCCATTCTGCTTGAGCTCCAAGAATTTCTTAAACAACATTGACTTCTGAGCAGCTGGAATGAACTTCTCACTAAAGCGAGCCTTAAACTGCTCCCAAGTAATCTGATCTTCGGGAGTAGCTGCCTTTATAGCATTCCACCAATTCATTGCCCGCCCTTGCAGCTGACGGGACGCTAGCTTTCTCTTCATCGCATCCTCGATACCCAAATCCTCGAAGATACGTTCGCAACTATCCAACCAATCTTGAACATCCGTAGCCGACTCCGTTCCGTGGAACGGCTTCCCACCAAGGCTAGTATAATCCTTATTCAGCTTGGCGAAGTCGACTCTTGGCGCCTGCACTATTGGACCACCACCATTTCCACCATTGGGAGCTGCCCTCTGCACATCTCTAAGCATCTCTCTCATGAGGTCAGTAAACATCGTCCTCATGTCAGCAGCATTTCCATTATTGGCTCCCCTACCAGCACCTCTAGTATATCGGCTCATCGTCAATCTGAAAAAGGAAATGATTAACGACTCCATAGTGGTGCTAGTGCAGTACGACTTCATCCTTATACTACTAATAGTATATATATATATATAGCTTTTTTTAAAAAAAAAAACCAAAGTAATCACAAATACGCTCTCTCGTATACGTATAATATCTCTCCCTGATAACTTCCCTAGGTTAACTACGCAACCTCGCTCTGATGCCAAGTGTGACGGCCCGCCCCGCACCAGCCTGCATTTCCTCAAAAAGTGCGCTGTACACATGCCCGACTAGCACAAGACGGTCGTCATAAGAAAGAAAAGAAGAGAATGAACTAATCAAGAACCCTGCAGAATGTCTCACAGCGCATGGAATAAAATATAATAATAACATACTTGACACAAAACAGGCGAGACAGTGCATAAGCTGATAACTAAAATCAACATCAATCATCAAAGCAGCGGAAATCCAAATACAGCTTATTACAATTTTCCAAATTTACTGTCTCGAAACAAAAGAAAGCTAAAGTAGAAGATACACCAACAATGCCCAAGCAGTGATCTTCAACAACACAGGGAGAATACTATATATATTACGTGGAAGCCTCCTGCTCGTCTCTGGATCATCTACCCGTGCATCACCAGCTAACCTGTCTCTAGTCTGCTCGTGTGAGCACCCAGAGTAATAAGAGGAGACATAAAACTCTGGGTCAGACATAAAGCCTGGTATGAGCGATAAGCATCTAAACAGAATAATAACAGGTATACTAAACCATACCTGAACCTGGACCTGCAACCAAAGAGTTAGTACCACATACCGTACAATACTCCAAGGTGCCATAATAAATGGTGTAAGAATACGGGGGTGGGGTGTGTATGTCAAACAATCAAGCATAACAACCATCCTTATGTCTCTCACTCAGTGCGTAAAGCATACGATATCTACCACTTTGGAACACTAGACAAACTGAGGTAACGACGAATCCCGACTTGTAGAAACCCTGCTGTGACCAAGCCAAACACTTGGAGTCATGACCAAACATTTCAATGACCCACTTCATTGGTCGTAGCCCTTGGTTCTACCGATGCCATAATGGCCCTGAATCCGCCTTCGTACCTCCTACCATAGTGGTCCAAAGCTATAGACGTCGATAACTCCTTAGCACGCGTCCCGCAGCAAAGCCCAATCATGAAGTGAACTCGTTGATTCCCATCTGAATCTTAAGCTCTAACTTCTCATTTGGACATCCTTTGCATCTCGGGTTTGGTCGAATTGGAGTGGGTCTTCAGAAGAGTTGTCGCGCAATAGCAGCTCTAGAATTCGGTTCGGGTCGGTAGTCATTATTCTCGTCGGTTCGGGTCGGTCCTCCTTGTCATCTTCCCATTCGGTTCGGGTCGGGTTCTTTACTTCGGGTCGGGTCGGTGTCCTCCCCCGGGTCGGGTCGGGTTGCTGTTTTCCTTCGAGTTCATGCTCCTCCTTCGATCAGCTTCCTCGTTTCCCATCTACTCCGATCCGATCCGATCCCTTCGTCTTGTTCCAGTCGTAGCCTCCCATTCGTGAGTCGATCCGATCTGGCCTCTATTATGCTTCCTATCCGATCCGCTCTCTCCTACTCCGATCCGATCCTGCTCCATAGTTCCGATCCGATCCCCCTGTCCACTCCAACTCTAAGTAAACGGCCTTCCTTCTCGCCAAGCCTCCCCCAGTGACAAGTTACAATCCAGTTCGAATCCCCTTGGTCAGTCCACAAATCCGATCCGACCCCTTCTTCTGATCCGAACCGGTTCGGAACCTGCACACTTCTGCAACTTTCCAGCGAGCTTTCTACGCCATTCGACGACGTTTTTGACCATTTTAACTATTCTAATCAATCATGAAACATATCATAGAGTCATAGCAACATGTAATAGCAATCACAAACAGCAAACAACAATCCAAATGAATCAAAAGGGATCAAAAGTGGCTAAAACCTCACATTTTCCTATAATCCTTCTTAATCATGTTTAAGCACATACTTAGTAAAACTTAATCAAATCGTCTAAATTTTCTAACAGAGGCATGAAATATTATTTAAGAATTTCTAAACATTTTTCCAGAATTTATTAGTGTATAAATTCGCTAATCTTCACTAATCACCCTTAATTAACTGTGATTAGTGTCAAAATGATGCTATCACTCACCTTGGCCACAAAAAAAATTCTCAGAACTGAAACTCCTCTGATTTGGGCGAATACTGATGTCCAACAGCAGCTCTAACCTTGCTTTGGTGCTTTTTCTTCTTAATTTGATGCCTCTAAGCCTTAATCCTTGATTAGGAAGTGATTTTGGGTGTTTTAGAGAGATTTAGAGAGTGGAAGCCATGGCTAGGTCAAGAGAAATGAAAGTGGCGGCTGGAAAATGTCTAAAGAAATGTTTTCTAACCCTAATCAGCCTCCATATACCCCTAAACCCGAAATTCCCCTTGGGCCTAGCTGCTAATTACCCGGTTAAGCCCAATTAAGCTGTTTTTAACCATCTGAAACTTGTTTCAACCATATCTCCCAAACGGTAAGTCCGTTTGGCTAATGTGACCACTCTACGAAAAGAGAAACCATCATCCGAAGCCAATGGAAGTGGTTTCAGGTCTAAATTCCTTTCCAGTCAAAAGTTATGGCCAAAACAGTGCCAACTAGGGGTAAAAAGGTCATTTAAAAATCGGGAAAAATCATGAACATGGGAAATGACCCCAATAGTCGTCTCCCAAAGTTACATGACCATGCGACTTCGTATGTGAAAGAAATAAATATCCTACGATCCTATGGTGCGTAGAACGCGGGTCGTTACAAAAGGCATCAGTAGTAATCTACACGATGTGAAGATCACCAGTCTTGCACCATTTTCATATCTTCGACATTTATTCATCGACCAATTATTTGAAATGAGAATTAACTCGGCCTTTTCGAATAATTCACGTATATTAGAATCCAAATAAATTTTGTCTATGCTTAAATTATTCGACATCCACATTTCAGATCTTTATATAATTTTAGTGTCAAACACATTCAACCATCAAATATCAAGCAAACCAAGTAGAATCGGTTTATTTCCATTCCATATCGCTTATAATAATTTATAACAATATTTCGCTATTTTTATTTATATAAAAATAGCCCCATTTAATTAAATGACGTTTCAGGCCATAACGTGGTCCTGGCGCTGTTTTTCTCTAATTTTGATTTACACATTTCTCAAAATCTAACCGTCGGATCTTAATGAAGTGAAGTCTGTTGGAAAGATCTCTCCAAATCGAACCCAACGGTTCCAATTTCGGGAAAATCTGATGGTCGGATCTCTCGATATAATCGTTTAAAGTTACGATTTCAAAATACGAACTGCAGTGTCGTTATTCGTTTTATTTCCAGTTTTGGGAAAATCCGATGGTCGAATCTCTCGATATAATCGTTTAAAGTTATGATTTCAAAATACGAACTGCAGCATTGTTATTCGTTTTATTTAATATATATATATATATATATATATATATATATATATATATATATATATATTCCATTCTGGCGCTGTTTTTACTCACATTTGAATTAAACATTTCACACAATCCAACAGTCGGATTTTAACTAACTTTATACCGTTGGAAAGATTTTTCCAAAGCGAACATAATGATTTCGGTTTCGGGAAAATCCGATGGTCATATTTCTCGATATAATCGTTTAAAATTACGATTCCAAAACACGAACTACAGCTGCACAATTCGTTTATTTAATTTATATCTATATATATAAATATAATTCATTCGATGATTTCCATATCGTTTTTCACTTCAAATATTTCACTAACGCCTTTAAATTTTAGAAAATTTCGCCATAACCTCCTTTGTACGGGGCGGGGTTTGGAAATTTATTGGACTGTATTAGGCACCCAATAAATCCTAAAAAGCATGCATATATTTATAATGATATATTCCGGTGTCCACAGGGGAGTGTGCATAGATCATAACTCCAGAGAATAAATTATCGTCACCCAATAAATGGTTTTTGTGCCTTAATGACCAGAGAGATGGGTTTATTGTCATCTCCAGACCCGTGTGCGATTTTTATTGATTTGGCAATTTACCGTTATATTTTATATAGTCCATATCAGTATTCAGTTCAACCTGAAATATAGTCATCGCCATACAAGCCTATCGCTTGTATGGTATATCTTCAACCTCGTCACATAAGCTCCAAATGCTTATGTGGTATATGATAGGGTATGTTATCTTCAAGAAGTATGCCATGTACTGTAGTTCAAAATTAATTGTTACTATCCTATGGCGACGTTTATTATTTCACACAGAACAACCAGCACTCCGCATCCAATGACAATCACAGGAGTTTATATATTAATAAAATCGCGCAACCAACTCATTAAGGCTTACCTATTGGTCAGGCATGCAAATATATTATTTACTCAACAACTAATCCTATTCCTATTCAACACATGTATATATATGCAGAACCAAACTAAAAGTAATACTTCTAGCAAACAAATGTTTGTTTCAACACATGGTTATTTTTAACACATCATACATAGGATAAAATGATATTTTTAGCGAACAAAAATATGTTTCAACACATGTGTATTTTTAGCGAGTCGTACACATGATAAAAATGATATTTGTATCATCCAAATTATTTATTCCAGACATGAATGGTTTTAGCATTTCATATTCATAATAAAAAATGTAAATTTTATTGTTCAATCTTTTTATTCAACACATGAATCCTTTTCAACATATGAATATTTTAAATAGTTCATACATATAATAAAAATGATATTTTTATCGTTAAAGCAATTTATTTGAAACACGAGTATTTTATATACTTCATTCATAAGATAAAAATGTTATTTTTGGTGGTAAAACAATTTATTTAAAACACTAGTATTTCATATAGTCCATATATATGATAAAAATGTGATTTTTATCTTTTAAAGAATTTATTTAACACATGAATGTTATTCGACAAACGAATATTTTAAATACTTCATACACATAATAAAAATGTGATTTTTATTATCTAAACAATTTATTCGACACATGAATATAATTCAACACACGAAAATTATTCAAACACATAGATATTACTGAAAATTTCGGCAGCATAACGGTAGGGGGTTAAAAACCGGCACCGTCCCGAGTATGGCTCCTTGCACCGCCTTAGGCCTCACGGCGTTCCATAAGGGGCTTATCTAAATGATCTAATATCAATTTCATATCATATGAATTTTCCACAACAATTCCTATTGTTTCAACCACAAACAATTTCTTTCAACCACAAACAATTATTTCCAACCATTCGCATTTCAACTAATTTTCAACCATTCGCATTTCAACTAATTTTCATGCCATCACAATCAGTTCATATCGTCCTTGGTCCGTGAAAGAGGGAAGTTTTTATATACGTATATAAATATATTTCATTTCCATTTCAACACATTTATAATTTTTATACATCGCTCATATAACTTATACAACACTCATACATAAGGTGTACAACGCATATATAATTTATACTTCGCGCATATAATTTATACAACGTATTTCCATTCCATATTTGAATTTAGAAGTCTCACATTGATTTTAATCCTTCTGAAATTTGTAGCGAGCTCGGAACATGTTCTTGCTTCTTCTAGAATGTAAATGATGTCTCTACGAGTCCGATGTTTCCTGTTTCATCAAATTTCGTCAACATAGCAACAAGATATGGTTTTTATTTGAAAATCACGATTTGCAACACTTAGAAGTGTTATAATCAGTTTTAAAAGCAAAGGCCGTATACCTTAGTAATTTCTTGAAAATTAGGTTATCGATTTTTTCCCCAACCGTTGCACGATATCAAGATTAGATGGCACCACGTGGAGGGGACTAGAATGGCGCGCAGATCGAGTTAGGGGTGTAGTTCGACGATGTCAGGACTGAGTGGCGGCGCGACGAACGGACGGACTTCAGAGGGGTGGTTCTCGAGAAATACGAGACGATAGGGGGAGCTCCTTACACGGATTTGATGAAGAGGAGACATTCTTCAAAAAGTTCAAAAGGGGCAGGGTCCAATTCGTCGTGGTTTGGACGGAATATGGTCGGGAAAAGAGGAGCAGGTTTTCGCCGTCGATTGAGAGAGATAGCGGTTTTTTTTTTATTTTTTATAAAATTAAATAATAAAAGGAAAAATCCTATTCGCCGATATTTATATTAATTCAAAAATTAGGGGTTTTTCCATACGAACTCCAATTCAAACCCAACGACTATTTCCCCAAGCTAAATGCCCCCATTTCAAACACAATGGGATATGTTTCGTAAGCCAATTCGATTGTTACAGTCAGTTATTCTTCAAATTAAAATAAAAACATTCAAATTAGGATTTGAACGTACATTTTTATTTGCTGGGGCCACATACGGATTCCAAAAATTCCCGAAAAATTAATTTGGCTATGTTGGCACGATACGGTCCCAACAAAACTGATTTCGTCGAATTCTGAGACCGTTTGAAAAATGGCCCTTTTTTTGGTCGATCCAATTTGACTAAAATCAACCAAACATGTTTTCCTATGCCACACTCACATATTAATTCCAAAAATTATGCAATTTGAAATGTAGCAATAAATTGACATTTCGGACCCAACAAAATTGGTTTCGTCGAAAACGGAGGTCGTTTGCAAAATGTCAATTTCCAAGGACTATAATTATTCCATAGCGTGAAAAGTCGGGTTTGCACGACTTATGCAGGATCTATAATATGGCTATGCGGAAAGTATGTGATATACTAACTTGTATATTTACAATAGTTATGCAGGTAAATATTTAATGTAAAAAGATCTCACAGAAGCAATATCACAGATAAGCAAGTATAGCAAATGCAGTAAATAGGAAAAATCACACCAGGGATTTTTATACTGGTTCGGAGCACCGTCCTACGTCCAGTCCCAGACTTCTATCTGGATTTTCACTAAACAACAACCTCACTTCACCCGGAGGAAACAGGTTTACAATACCCGAGCAGCCGAACGGGATTTCACGCCTCTAACAACACGAGGACTTCAACACTTGCCTCTTATAACACGAGGACTTCAACACTTGCCTCTTATAACACGAGGACTTCAACACTTGCCTCTTACAACACCGAGGACTTCAACAATAATAAGATTTTGACTTTGAATGTGTTCTTCCTTCAACACTGATTTGTCAACAATTGAGTACACCCTTCCTATAATCTTATCCTCAAATGTAATTTGATGTTTAGTAAGATTAGGAAGTAAAATATCGAGTTGAATCACAATTGTATGAAATATGCTTGGTGATTCAAACGATTATTGAATGCTTTTGAGTGCTTTTTGAGTGAAAAGAATAATGCAAGATAGATCAGAAAATAGAGAGTAAATTCGGTGATTTGAATGATTGCAAATTTATGTATTTATAAAGATCGAGTAGTTGCAATTATTGGTGAAGAGTTGCAATCAAAAGAAGTGATTATTCATGAGAAGAAATGGATGCAACTCTTTGAGAAAGGAGATGACTTTTCACAAAAATTCAAAAAGCTGTTGACCTATGAAAATCTATAGGTCGACATGTTTTTAGCCGTTGTAATTCAAAAACCTGTTGACCTATAAAAATTTGTAGGTCGACCTATTTTTGACCGTTACATTTTAAAAACCTGTTGACCTATAAAAATATGCAGGTCGACATGTTTTTGGCCATATGCATAAAAAAATGCTTTTATAAGAAATATTTTAAAGCAATTAGAAGTATGATCATTTGAGGATAGATTTTAACATTTTTTACTCTAAATAATCAACTTCTAACCTATGAAGTCATCTTGTCTTCTTTTTGTCGATGTAGAAGCTTCTTCTTGTCATAAATCAAAACAACCTTTGAAGCTTTGACTCAACATTCTCCCCCTTTTTGATTGATGACAACATGGCTTAATAAGGTATTGTTCCTTGTATATTTGCTCCCCCTGTATATATGCTCCCCCTGAATTATATAATCTGCATGGCATTTGTTAGTAATATTTTCTCCCCCTTTGTCATCGACAAAAAAGGTGATTACAACAATATATATAAGACTAAGCAATAAAACATGAATAAACGATAGAACGAAATACATAGATTGTCATACATATTACAAGCCAAACCAAAATAAACACACCAGAAGTACCAGGAAGTAGCATAGTTAAATACATAAGCAAATTAAAAGGTTAAACGATAAATATGAGATGACTATTGTGAAGGCCAGTCCGAATCATTATCGTCCTCGTCATCTTTGTTTCCTTCCTCCTCTTGTTCCTCATTGTCGCTGTTATCATCGTCCTTTTCAATATCGTCATGAGCTTCTTCTTCAATATACGACATTCCACGACCATGAGTATGTTGAGTACTTGCTCCAGAGCTAGTACCTTCTTCAGAGGAAGACCATGTAAAAGTAGGTGGCATTGGTCGTTTTCCGGGATCTTGAGCAAGGGTTGCGAAAGTTGAAGCACAAGAGATTGCTTCCCAAATTGTACTGAAGAAAGACTTTAATTTGTTGAACCGCTTATCGAGTTTGGTGTCCAAGCGGTCGAGTTTATTATCGGTACATTTTAGTCGAGCTTCGAGTAAGAATTGATTACGTGCAATTTGCTCAAGAGTTTCCTTAGTCGAAGAAGTAGGAGGTGGAATTGTAACATCTTCAGGCCTTTGCCTAGGGATTTGAGAAGAAGATGTTTGTGGAGGACCTTGTTCAACATAGTGTTCAAACGGAATAATACTCATAGCAGGAATCGGTAGCTTCATCCTCTTTTTAGATGCTTTATCAATACATTTTGGTATTGATATTGTAGATTCGGGAGATCTTACGCCACATTCTATGAGACAACGCATGATATACTCGTTATAAAACAAGTGTGGCCTTGAACGTTTATTTACCATCACAATCTCATCGAAAATCATGTCTATCCAATTTACCCTGATATTTGCAAAAATGGCATACAGGGCTTTAAAGTTTTCTCTATACACTGCATCAAAGTTACCAGTCCTTGGAAGAAGAGTGTGTGTGATACAAAGGTGGAGAAGTCTGGCCGATGGTCTTAGATTGATACCCTTAATACTTGACTTATGGTCTTCAATAAAAAGGTGACTACTTTTATCTCGAATATGTATAGGGCAAAAATCACTACTAAATTGAATACCTTCGTTGTGGGTTCGGAGTATTTCTGCCATCCGGTCTTTGGAAAGAAAGACGTGTTGACCACAGACTACGGACCATAAGCAATTATCCGAGTTTTGGGGTTTAAATTTGTCTAAATTGAGATTGGCATAAAAAAGTTTTATCAAGGTATGACTTATCTCAACATTATTGTCTTCAAAATCTAGTAGAGACTTTATACTCGCTCTTCTTGATAGTTCACTAACATCGTAGAGGACGAAATCAGAGAATTTGAGAAAGGATCCGTGGTGAATTGTATAGTCTTTCATCTTGTTCCATCTAGTCACAGCAAGAGGATCCATAAGCCATTGCTTGATTTGAGTATCAATAGGTTGAACAGGGGCTTGAGAAGATGTGGTTTTTGACTTCTTATGCTTAGGAGCCATTGAAGAGATTGGGGATTTTGAAGATTTCTAATAGATTATGTTTTTTTAAAGAGGAGAGATTATGAAAAATTCTTAAGAGTTATGGATTTAGAAGATGATGAGAATGAATAAATAAGGTTGTTTGATGAAGAGATGTAAGGATTTTAAATAATGAATAGATGGATTGTAATGAAGGGATGTATTTAATCAAAAAGAGAACCGACGTGTCTAACAGGGATATGAAAAAAAACTGAAGGCGGTCGACAGGTAGGTTAGGGGCTGTCGACAGGTAAAAGTTCTGGAAGTATGTGTGACACTTTTTATATAAAACCGGTCGACAGGAATAATATAGGCGGTCGACAGGTTATCTTTCTGGAAAATATAAACCAAAAATTCTGTTTAGACCGGTCGACAGGAAAAATCCTGGCGGTCGACCGTTAAAGTTTCTGGTTGAAAAAAGGTAGCGTTGTATAACTGGACCGGTCGACAGGCTAATTGGGGCGGTCGACAGGTACTGATTAATTTTGTTTTTACCAAATGATGTGAAGAATATATAAACTTTATATAATAAAAAACAAAATTTTATTCAAAACAAAAGTGAATACAAAACAAATACGAATTTATTTTCAGAAAAACTCTAAATGCAAAGAATTTATCTTCTTGGCTCCCATGGATTCTTTGGTTCCCAAGGATTGTATCTCTCACTAGCTCCTTCATTGTTTTGATAATTTCTATCCCAAGAGTTTGGAGTTCGTGAAGATGTTGGTATAGGAATTGGTTCATGTACGCCATGCCTGTCAGAACCACAGAAGAGAGAAGCTAATCGTTCGAGGTACGTCAAACGTGAAGTCGTGAGTTTTTGCTCGTAAAACATTTGTTGCTGATAGTAATGCATTTCGTCGATCTTTTCTTTGGTTCGGGGAGAGCAAAATAAAACTTTCTTGCTTCTCTTAGGAGTAGGCGTGGTTCCTGGCGTTCGAGATGGTGGATGATAACCTGGTGGATGCTCTGGTGTTTTTGGGGAGTTATGTTCCGTTGGTTCGGAACTCGTGATTGAAATGTGGGAGTTTTCGACACATTTTTCACAAACGTGTGCCATGAGGTAAAAGAAAATATATAATAGTTTTGAGAGAATGTTTGTCTGATAGCACTCAAAAACAAAACGCATTTATATAGAGAGAGTTTTCTATTTTAAGGAAAATAAAAAGATGGTTTGTATTAGCTTTACCGTAGAAAAACTCTCTGCTATATATAGTAAAAAAGAAAAGTCATTGGTTTCTGATTAAGAAAAACGAACTTCTTGTTATATTAAACAATATTATCCTTCGAGTTCTTTTCTGGAAACCAACCCTAGCTCTCTACGTAACTTGACAAAAATTGATTCTAGTAGAGGCTTTGTGAATATATCAGCTAGTTGGTTTTCTGTATTAACGTATTCAAGATTTATATTTCCTTTTTCAATGTTATCTCTTAGAAAATGATGTCGAATGTCAATGTGCTTAGTTCGAGAGTGGTTAACTGGGTTTTTGGATAAATTTATTGCACTTGTGTTGTCACAATATATAATAGAATTTGTTAAATTCATACCGAAATCTCTAAGTGTTTGTTGCATATATATAATCTGTGTACATGCCAAAGCTGCTGAAATATATTCTGCCTCGCATGTCGATAGTGAAACACAATTTTGTTTCTTACTAAACCAAGAAACAAGTGATTTTCCAATGAAATGGCACGTACCACTTGTACTCTTTCTATCCGTTCGTGATCCTCCGAAATCAGCATCACTATATGATACTAATTCGAATGCACAATCCTTAGGATAGAAAAGACCGAAATCTTTGGTGTTATTAAGATATCGAATAATTCGTTTCACTGCTCGTAAATGCGAATCCTTGGGATCAGCTTGAAAACGTGCACACAAACAAACACTCATCATAATGTCAGGACGACTAGCTGTTAAATATAAGAGAGAACCTATCATACTTCGATACATCTTTTGGTCTACACTCTTCCCGCTTTCATCTTTTTTAAGATGACTAGTTGTACTCATCAGAGTCGGTTTTCCGGAAGTATTTTCAAGTCCGAATCTTTTAACAAGATTTTCACAATATTTCTCTTGGTTTATGAAAATACCATTTGGAAGTTGTTTAATTTGAAGACCAAGAAAGTATGATAACTCTCCCATATGTGACATTTCAAATTCTTTGGTCATGATATCTGAAAATTCCTTACAAAGTCTCTCATTTGTTGAACCAAAGATTATGTCGTCCACATATATTTGAACAACAAGTATATCTTTGTGCGAATGTTTAATAAATAATGTTTGATCAACCTTTCCTATTTGGAATCCAGAGTCGATAAGATGACTTCGTAGTCGTTCGTACCAGGCACGTGGTGCTTGTTTTAAACCGTACAAAGCCTTTTTAAGCTTAAAAACATGATCTGGATATTTTTCATGTTTAAATAAGGGTGGTTGTTCAACATATACTTTTTCTTTTATAAAACCGTTTAGAAACGCACTCTTGACATCCATTTGATATAATTTAAAATTATGATGACAAGCAAACGATAGAAGAATTCTGATTGCTTCTAGTCTAGCGACAGGTGCAAAAGTTTCTTCATAATCGATACCCTCTTCTTGATTATATCCTTGAGCTACTAACCGTGCTTTGTTCCGAGTTATGTTTCCTTGTTCATCAACTTTGTTTTTGTAAACCCATTTAGTTCCGATAACTGATTGATCGGATGGCTTTGGAACAAGTTCCCATACATCATTGCGTTCGAACTGATTAAGTTCTTCTTGCATAGCAATGATCCAATATTCATCGGTAGCAGCTTCTTTAGGATTCTTAGGTTCGATGTTTGAAATGAATGCAACATGTCCCATTTGGTTAAGTTGACTTCTAGTTCTAATTTGAGATGAAACTTCTCCAATTATATTTTGAACCGGATGATCTCTCAATATTCTTGGAGGAGATCTTATTCTAGTTGGAGAAACTATCTCAGGCGGTTGAGGAATATCGTTGATAATTTCAGAGTCAGAATCCTCATTTGTGACAACAGTGTCATTTATATTGATATTTTCGTCATCATCAATTTTTATATTAGGAAACTGATAGTATTCATCGAAGGATATATGAAGTGATTCTTCGATAATTTTGGTTCTTTTATTGAATATACGATAAGCTTTACTATGATCTGAATAACCAACAAAGATTCCTTCGTCAGCTTTTGAATCAAATTTACCAAGATGATCTTTCGTGTTTAAAATAAAACATTTCGAACCAAAAACTTTGAAGTATGAAATATTTGGCTTTCTTTCATTAAATAATTCATATGGTGTATTTTTAGTTAGAGGTCGAATGGAAACTCGATTCAAAACATAACATGCAGTTGCTATAGCTTCTGCCCAAAAATGCTTTGGTAACGTGCTTCCATTTAATAATGTTCTTGCACATTCTTGTAACGTTCGATTTTTCCGTTCTACAACCCCGTTTTGTTGTGGAGTTCTAGGAAAGGAAAAATTGTGTGATATACCTTTCTTTGCACAAAAATGTTCAAATTCATTATTTTCGAACTCTCCGCCATGATCACTTCTTATATTTTTTACTTTAAGTCCCTTTGATTTTTGAATACGTTTGACGAAAGATTTGAATTTTTCAAAAGTGTCACTTTTATTTTTAAGAAACAGCGTCCAAGTATATCAAGAATAATCGTCAACGATTACAAATACATACCGACTATGATTTATGGATTGTATTTGAGTAGGTCCAAATAAATCCAAATGTAATAGTTCAAGTGGTTGTAATGTCGAGATTACTTTCTTAGATTTAAATGATGACTTGGTTAGTTTTCCAATTTGACATGCGTCACAAAGATTGTCAACTTTGAAACTCAGTTTTGGTAAACCTCTGACTAGATCATTTTTAGCTAGCTTGTCAATAGTTTTAAAGTTTATATGACAGAAACGTTTGTGCCATATCCATGGATCATTTTCCTTAGCAATAAGGCACATATTTGAATTTTGATTAAAATTTATATTTAAAATATATATATTTCTGTCTCTATAGCCTTCAAAAACTAAATTTTTATCTTGGTCGAGTATGTTACATTTGTCATTTGAAAAGGAAATCGTAAACCCTTTGTCACATAACTGACTAATGCTTAGTAAGTTATGTTTTAGATTTTTAACTAGCATGATATTAGTAATAAGAGGTAAATTAGAAGTACCGTAATTACTCACATCACCTTTGCCGATGATGAAGCCTTTTGAATTATCTCCAAAAGTGACTGAGCCTCCATCAAAGTATGTAATATTCGTTAATATGCTCTTGTCTCCAGTCATATGCTTCGAGCAACCACTGTCCAGAATCCATTTTCCTCTTTTCTTAAGTGGGACCTGCAAAAAATAATATTAAGTCCATGGTACCCACTTTTTATAGGGTCCTAAGAGTTAGGTCTTAGGAGTCCAAACCCATATGGGTCCGGTATCCCCTTTATATAAATAATTTGGATTATGATGCACAGTACTTAAAAAATTTTGAATGTACTTGTTCCTAATCAAACTATTATTTGTTTTAGGAACCCATACTTTTATAAATTTAACATCCTTCTTTTGAAATTTCACAATCGGTTTTGTTTTGGAATATAATAGACTAAGATTTTTCTTAGCTTCAGTTTCTTGCACTACCTTATTTTTCCTTTTTCTTTTACCAAGATGTTTCTTGATAACTTGTTTCTTATATCCCAATCCTTGTTTATTAGTAACTGATTGTGAATTCTTAATAATTTTAGTCAAATTTTCTCGACCTTTGTTAAAGTTAGAAACATTTTTAGAGATGTTATCTAACTTGTAGGATCTAAATTAACCCTAGAGGGGGGGTGAATAGGGATTATCGCAGATTTTCTCAGAGTAATTAAATAATCACAGCATAGATAATAATCAGAAGAAATGCAGAAAATAAATAACACACAAATATACCCAGCTTCGGCAAAACCCTGCCTACTGCTGCATTCCCCAAGGTTTCTACTAGGAGTTAAAACAATCTCTACGCTTACAATCCCCTGTAAACTTGCGACACTCGCTCCCAACTGTTCTTAACCCTACGCTCAAAACCCTGCACTGGTTTTTATCCCCAAAACCAGATTTCCCCGAATTACAATTCCCGTAATTCGTCTTCCTAGTTTTAGAGACAAACTAGAAAACTCTGGACTGATTACAAAGTTGAAATTAAAGATAAACAAAATCAAGACAACAAGAAAAACCCTTAATAAAACTTTGAAAACCCTAGTATTTAAATAAGGGTTATCCCCTTAAACTTGGCCGGCCCCCTTATGTTATTGCTTCACCACTTTATTCTTGAGTCCGATCTCTTTGTAATTGTAAAAATGGCGGCTCTAGGGTTTCCTAGAAATGGAGACTGTGATTAGGGTTTTGGTTCTTTGATTCTGAAATCCGACGCTATGATGTTCTCGAGTTCCTATTGCAAGCTCTTCTTCGGTTGAGTTGATGAGGCTTTGATTTGGATCCAAGTCTTCTTCTTTTCCTGGTATGATTTTTAATTCAATTGTTTGCTTTTAATTTCCTCGATCTTGGATGCAAATAGTCGATGATGATGTGGGTGTTCTTATAGGGTTTAGAAACCCTAATTTTGTGCTCTGATTTCGGAAATATTGGAACTTTAAATCATCGTATATTCTGGAATTTTTGATTAAGTCTTGATCTTTGAGACCCTTGATTTTTTTTAAAATTTTGGGGCTTTTGAAATCGGCTTTTATTTGTTCTTGAATTTCTGGAAATTACTTGCGGCTGATCTGGAACTTTTGATTGAGTCTTCCTTGACTTCGAATTCCTTGATTTGAACTTATATTTTGCGTGATGAATTCTTCCTTGCCTCGTATGCTTCTGGAACTTTGAATTGGTCTTGAAATAAATTTAAATCCTGCTTTCTGAAAAAAATTCTTTGAATCATTCTTAAATCTGATATGAACAGTTGCTTCTTTTTTAAAAAAACTGGACAGATTCTTCGCTTGACTTCCTTGACTTTGAATTTGTGTTGCTCTTTGATAAGAGCCTTGATCTTGTTAAGAACTGATATTATGCTCGATCACTATGGTAACTCTTTATTGATCAGAAATGGGTACTGCTTTTTGATCAACACTTGAAATTGTTGTCGCACTTGATATTTGCTTTTTAACAAAAACTTGATTACTGAATTTGATTTAATACTTGACTGTTTTTGCCTTAAACTTGAACAGATTTAGTGTTCTGATTTTTGAACTAGAACTTCATTTCTTCTTTGACTTCCTTCTTGAGTACACTCCATTTAGAACTAATGCTAAGTTCTGATTTGAACTGATAAGAACAGATCCTATGTTTTGCTATATTCTGGTTGTTTTCATGTAGTCTTGTTGATCATCTTTTTAATGTTCTGAAAGTTAACCCATAGAAGTCTGATACTTGAACTGATAAGAACAGATCCTATGTTTTGCCAAACATTTGAACTGGTGCTATATTGTTTATGCACTTGAATTTTATGCTTGTGATTTGAACTGGTAAGAACTGTTGCATTTAACACTGTTTTACTGTGTGGACTTGTATCACTTGATTTTGAACTGATGCCATTCTTATTAGCCGTGACTTGATGCACAAACACTCAACTTGATCTGCCATATATTTGAACAGATATTACTCTTGATACTTTTGTCATTCTTGCACCATCCAAGTGATTTCACAACTACACTTAATACTTTACTTTGTAATCTTCTGTTTATTTAAACTGATAAGAACAGGAGCTTTACTTGACCTTGTGAATGGATATTTTACTTAAGTAACTTTCCTTTTGCTATACCATGTTAACTTTTTACTGATCAAAATGGGTACTGCACTTGTATGACTGTTACTACATGCCTCGACCTTGATTTGCTGCCTTGTTCTTCCTTTGAACAATACAGTTATCATGCTTTTGCTTTGAATTGTGAAGTTTCATGTGTGCCACTGTTTGTATCTTGAAATGCCTTTGGCTTGTGTATATTATTGCTGCTCTACACTATGCTACTTTGCTACCTTATTGACTTGTGCTCGACCATTTGCCCATGCTGCATATCCAATTGCTTTGAGCATCTTTGAATTTTGGGTTGCACCATTTACGTACTTGAACTACTAGCACGAAACACACCCTGCATTAGTATGTTAATCACTTTCATTTGCATGCTTGCTTTGTTCTTGACCATTTGTAGTTGTGTTCATCCATCTTGTTACTTCCTGTAGTTTTACTGCCGCACTATGTTGTTTGTACTTGTGCTTCACTTTAAAACTAGGTTGTAATGGTGTCCTTCCTTTTTGTTTGTCCACCATATGGCCTTAAAACTGAGTTGTTTTTCTTTGCATGATTTTTGAAATTCTTGATTTAAGCCTGCCTTGAGTTGCTCTCAAAAATGATTTTCTTTTTGATTCTTTATTGCTGATCATGTTTTTACTTTGTACTCGCATTTTTCATTATGCTCGACCACTTGTTTTTGCTGTTTTGATTTAGCACTCTCGACCATATGCCCTGAGTTGAGATGGTCCTTGTGGCTACTCCTCAGTCGTGACACTGGATTGGCGTGGCAGTGCACACGTGTATACACGTGTGTATATGCAGCCATCCAGACGAGTTTTCCTGTCCCCGCATATCAGACAAAGTCTAGAAAAATGATGAGAAACACACCGCAAATCTGAGGCAAATAAAATTTTAAAAAAAAAATTATTTGCTTTTATTTAACTTTATTTTTGTTGCAGTCTACTGTGTGTGTTCTTCTGTATGAACAGGTATGAAGATGACTGACTGAAAGCTGTGAAGACAGAAGACTGAAGATGAAGACAAGAACAGCGTTAGTGTGTTTGTATTTGTGAGTGAACTGTATAGAAATGTAAACGACCGTTGGGTGAACTGTAGTGAGTGTAGTGTATATGAAAGTGTAAGTGTTGTTGAGAGGAGCTGAGTATAAAAATTGAAAATTTTGAAATGTATATCAGTGATGTATATACAAATAGTGAAGTTGTAAATCTGTACTGTTTAAATATTGAAATAAAATATTCTTGTTCAAATAAAATACTGTGTGAATATTTAAATTTTTGTATAGTTGTATTTTATTCAAATATTATATTGCTATCTGTTGTGTAGTATACCAGTACAGTTACAAACACATTCAATAATAAAATATGTTTGGTTGTTATCATCAAACAAAAATCATATAATTGTGTATACAACACTGTTATATACAACAATCTCCCCCTTTTGATGATGACAAACAAATAAAAGATTTTGAATGTGTTTGAACGTGAAATATATTACTCCCCCTATTTGTATGCTCCCCCTACAACTGAACTCCCTCTATATATGTGGAAAAAATATGAAAGATGAAATCCAATTGACCAATCTCCCCCTAGATATTTAATTTTCAATATTAAAATATTTTCAATTAAATACTCATCAATCAAAATCTTGACCATTCTCCCCCTTTTGTTATCATCAAAAGGATAATAGAAATTGAAATAGTGATGAATATGGATTAAAAATATACATTCATATTCAGAGAGAGAATATATATCGTAAAACCCAGTTAATCAAACAAAAATCATAATAATCTTTAAATCAGAAGCAAATTTCACTTTCAGAATGAATGGATTTACGATGGATTTATCGAATGAGGAGAGTTCAATAAAAATTGAATATTTGAATATAAATTTTAAAGATTTTAAATATGCAAAAAAAAATGTGTTAAGCACTTTCTAACCACGCATAGCCCAAAGGTCTTTTAAATGGGGTTAGTAGTAACTTAACTTTATCCTCTCTAATGAGTTCCATCCATGCACAGCCCGAAGGTCTTTTAAGTGAGAATGGAAGCACATAGAAATTAAGGTAATTCACCCACGCATAACCGCGAGGATTTTTAAATGGAAGTGAATACCAAGGATAAATTATTTATTTATTTATTTATTTTTTTAATTTCAAGAATAATTAGAACTCCCCAAATTAAATAAAACCATGATGAATGACAGAAACATGGTAGATATAGAAGATGGTCGTGAAACAAGCTCTAGTTCAAAGATATTATAAAATCTGTTTAATCATCATGAGATTTAAAATAATATCTCTTCTAGTTATGAATTATACCATAGTCGCAACTCATCACAATTTCATAAATCTATTAACAATTTTGATGAGTCTCAAAACGGTTCAAATTAATCAATAATTTCAATTTTTGAATAAATAATCAAAAATAATTTTAAAATTGAAAATATCAAATTTAAGAGGAGTTTTTGAAAAATGCAAGTTGAAAATCAACTTAAAAAAAATCAATCAGTTTAAAAAAAATGAAATTTTCTAATATTTTTAATACTGATTGTTCCTAGACAATTTTTTGGAACAATTTTAATTCAAATTGCCTATGAATTTTAACTAAATCCAGTTACTGATCTTCCAACTTATTATTTAAACACCAATGAATCAAATCAATTTCCTTATCAGAGCAACACAAGATCATTTTCAAAGCAAGAATCACAAGTGACATCCTCAGAGAATTTTTAGACAAACTCAAGAAACAGTCAACTTATCAAATTTGAAGATAATTGTTTGAAATCACCTAAAAAAATCAATTTTTTATAATTCAAGAATTTCAACAATCCATAACGAATGATTTCAAAAATAGCCAAGTAAAAATAAACTAAAAGGAATAAAAGTACGAGTTTAGAGATCATACCTGACTTACCATAATCAACGTGATGCAATGAATCTCCAACTCTGAATCTAAGGCTAAGGAACTTCAAATAATTCGATATATGAATCAACTTGAATTTTATCTTTCTTAAGCGCAGTTGTTCCTTAGCCTCCCACGGTACCTAAATGTTTATACAATCGAGTGGTCTAACAAAAGTTGTTTTACCACTCTTATCTTCGTTTACACGTTTTGGTACCCAAACCCGTTTATATAACAATCCATTACTATTCACTAGCGTACCCTTTGGAACCCAAATTTGTTTAGATTTGCTTAAATTTATTCTGTTAATTTTTGGAATCCAAACAGATTTAAATGAATTGTTTTTAAACGAGTTATCAATTTGTTTATGATTTAAAAACCCTTTGAAATTATTAAATTTCAAAAATTCAATTTGATCGTTTTCAAAGCCAATTAAAGGATTTTTAAAAACATTAAAATTTTGTTTTTCAACTTGATTAGATTCAAATCCAAGTCCCTTTTTATTCTGAACAAAAAATTGATTTTTCAACAACATATTCAACGATTTCTCTCCTTTAGAAAATTTAGTCAGAGCTGACTCAAGTCGTTGAATTTTAAATTTGAGATCGCTATTTTCTTTCATTAAATTTGAACAACGATTAATAGCGATTTTCCTTTTTTCAGCATCAGTTTGTTTTAAAATCAAATTTTCGTTTTCAAGTGCTTTGATTCTAGTATTGGACTTGGAAATTTCAATTTCAAATTGTTCTCGCTTTTCAAAATCAAGTTTTTCAGATTCTCTAAACTTTTCAATCACCTTTTCAAAATCAAGATTTTTATTTTTCAAATTCATGTTTTCACTTTTAAGTAACTCAAGATCAGTTTTTAATTTCAAAAAATCGTTACTCAAAAATTGACATTTTTCACATTCTGAAAGCGGTGAATTCTTAACTTTTTCAAGTTTTGTTTCTAAACTGTTATTTTCTTGAACTAGTTTTAATCTATCAGATTTTAATTTCTTAACTTTTAGTTCAAGAGAATCAACGGTTTTTGTGAGATCGTGACACATTAGAATTAAATCTTTATAAGTAAAATTCGATACCTCACTTGAATCCTCTTCACTACTATCTGAAACAGAATGAGCCATAAGACACAAATTAGCTTCCTCTTCTTCACTTTCAGAAACTTCTTCTCCTTCTTCATCATCCCATGTAGCAACAAAAGCCTTCTTCTTCCTTCTGAACTTCTTCCCCTTTTCATTTTTAAGCTGTGGGCAATTTGGTTTGATATGACCGGGTTTCTTGCAATTGTAGCAAAACACTTCATCGTCTGAATTATCTGAACTTTCGGACTTGTCGGTTTTTGAATTCTTCTTTCGTGGTTTGTATTTTCCTTTGGCCCACTTTTTCAAAACCATGGCTAGCTCTTCAGCGGGATCATCATCATTACTTTCAACAGAATTATTTAGAGCGATCGTCTTTTTCTTTGATTCAGAATCCTTTCGTTCTTCTCTTGCTTTTAACTCCATCTCGTAAGTTATCAGATTTCCGATCAATTCTTCCATGCTCACTTTATTTAGATCTTTTGATTCTTGAATTGCCGTCACCTTTGCTTCAAAATTCATTGGTAGCACTCTCAGTATCTTTCTGATCAATTCCACTTCAGTATAGGTTTTGCCAAGAGCTTTTGCATTGTAGACCAGTGATGAGAAGCGTCCATACATCTCTTTTATATCTTCGTCTTTTTGCATAGAGAAATTTTCATATTCGTTGCTGAGTAGAGCGAGACGAGATTCCTTTACTTGAGATGTCCCTTCGTGTGTGACCTCCAACGTATGCCATATTTCCTGTGCTGTCTCACAATGAGAAATTCGATTAAATTCAGTTTTATCAAGAGCACAAATTAAAGCATTCATTGCTTTGGCATTAGTTGAAAATAATTTTTTATCATTAACATCCCACCTATCTTTTGATTTAGGAATTTCAACACCACTAACAATAACAGTGGGAGATCTATAACCCGTTTCAATAATATCCCACACATCATAATCGACAGAACTTAAGTAAATTTTCATCCTAGCTTTCCAATATGCATAATCAGTTCCATTAAACATTGGTGGCCTAGCTATGGACTGACCCTCAGAAAAAGCGTTGTTTGACAAATTCATGACTCTAGAGTTAAAATAAAATAAAAATACCTGCTCTGATACCACTTGGTGTCTCTATTTACGAGGAATTTTAAATCACCCCGGTGGCCACCAAAGATACCTCAAACACTGGTTTCACGTCCTGCCTCTCGACACGGACAACCACCCACGGGCATGTAGGGGCAAGAGTCAATACTTCGCCACATGATCATACAGCGAGAACCCCCTATCATGCTGTTACCTTAAACCGGCTCTGATACCACTTGTAGGATCTAAATTAACCCTAGAGGGGGGGTGAATAGGGTTTATCGCAGATTTTCTCAGAGTAATTAAATAATCACAGCACAGATAATAATCAGAAGAAATGCAGAAAATAAATAACACACAAATATACCCAGCTTCGGCAAAACCCTGCCTACTGCTGCATTCCCCAAGGTTTCTACTAGGAGTTAAAACAATCTCTACGCTTACAATCCCCTGTAAACTTGCGACACTCGCTCCCAACTGTTCTTAACCCTACGCTCAAAACCCTGCACTGGTTTTTATCCCCAAAACCAGATTTCCCCGAATTACAATTCCCGTAATTCGTCTTCCTAGTTTTAGAGACAAACTAGAAAACTCTGGACTGATTACAAAGTTGAAATTAAAGATAAACAAAATCAAGACAACAAGAAAAACCCTTAATAAAACTTTGAAAACCCTAGTATTTAAATAAGGGTTATCCCCTTAAACTTGGCCGGCCCCCTTATGTTATTGCTTCACCACTTTATTCTTGAGTCCGATCTCTTTGTAATTGTAAAAATGGCGGCTCTAGGGTTTCCTAGAAATGACGACTGTGATTAGGGTTTTGGTTCTTTGATTCTGAAATCCGACGCTATGATGTTCTCGAGTTCCTATTGCAAGCTCTTCTTCGGTTGAGTTGATGAGGCTTTGATTTGGATCCAAGTCTTCTTCTTTTCCTGGTATGATTTTTAATTCAATTGTTTGCTTTTAATTTCCTCGATCTTGGATGCAAATAGTCGATGATGATGTGGGTGTTCTTATAGGGTTTAGAAACCCTAATTTTGTGCTCTGATTTCGGAAATATTGGAACTTTAAATCATCGTATATTCTGGAATTTTTGATTAAGTCTTGATCTTTGAGACCCTTGATTTTTTTTAAAATTTTGGGGCTTTTGAAATCGGCTTTTATTTGTTCTTGAATTTCTGGAAATTACTTGCGGCTGATCTGGAACTTTTGATTGAGTCTTCCTTGACTTCGAATTCCTTGATTTGAACTTATATTTTGCGTGATGAATTCTTCCTTGCCTCGTATGCTTCTGGAACTTTGAATTGGTCTTGAAATAAATTTAAATCCTGCTTTCTGAAAAAAATTCTTTGAATCATTCTTAAATCTGATATGAACAGTTGCTTCTTTTTTAAAAAAACTGGACAGATTCTTCGCTTGACTTCCTTGACTTTGAATTTGTGTTGCTCTTTGATAAGAGCCTTGATCTTGTTAAGAACTGATATTATGCTCGATCACTATGGTAACTCTTTATTGATCAGAAATGGGTACTGCTTTTTGATCAACACTTGAAATTGTTGTCGCACTTGATATTTGCTTTTTAACAAAAACTTGATTACTGAATTTGATTTAATACTTGACTGTTTTTGCCTTAAACTTGAACAGATTTAGTGTTCTGATTTTTGAACTAGAACTTCATTTCTTCTTTGACTTCCTTCTTGAGTACACTCCATTTAGAACTAATGCTAAGTTCTGATTTGAACTGATAAGAACAGATCCTATGTTTTGCTATATTCTGGTTGTTTTCATGTAGTCTTGTTGATCATCTTTTTAATGTTCTGAAAGTTAACCCATAGAAGTCTGATACTTGAACTGATAAGAACAGATCCTATGTTTTGCCAAACATTTGAACTGGTGCTATATTGTTTATGCACTTGAATTTTATGCTTGTGATTTGAACTGGTAAGAACTGTTGCATTTAACACTGTTTTACTGTGTGGACTTGTATCACTTGATTTTGAACTGATGCCATTCTTATTAGCCGTGACTTGATGCACAAACACTCAACTTGATCTGCCATATATTTGAACAGATATTACTCTTGATACTTTTGTCATTCTTGCACCATCCAAGTGATTTCACAACTACACTTAATACTTTACTTTGTAATCTTCTGTTTATTTAAACTGATAAGAACAGGAGCTTTACTTGACCTTGTGAATGGATATTTTACTTAAGTAACTTTCCTTTTGCTATACCATGTTAACTTTTTACTGATCAAAATGGGTACTGCACTTGTATGACTGTTACTACATGCCTCGACCTTGATTTGCTGCCTTGTTCTTCCTTTGAACAATACAGTTATCATGCTTTTGCTTTGAATTGTGAAGTTTCCTGTGTGCCACTGTTTGTATCTTGAAATGCCTTTGGCTTGTGTATATTATTGCTGCTCTACACTATGCTACTTTGCTACCTTATTGACTTGTGCTCGACCATTTGCCCATGCTGCATATCCAATTGCTTTGAGCATCTTTGAATTTTGGGTTGCACCATTTACGTACTTGAACTACTAGCACGAAACACACCCTGCATTAGTATGTTAATCACTTTCATTTGCATGCTTGCTTTGTTCTTGACCATTTGTAGTTGTGTTCATCCATCTTGTTACTTCCTGTAGTTTTACTGCCGCACTATGTTGTTTGTACTTGTGCTTCACTTTAAAACTAGGTTGTAATGGTGTCCTTCCTTTTTGTTTGTCCACCATATGGCCTTAAAACTGAGTTGTTTTTCTTTGCATGATTTTTGAAATTCTTGATTTAAGCCTGCCTTGAGTTGCTCTCAAAAATGATTTTCTTTTTGATTCTTTATTGCTGATCATGTTTTTACTTTGTACTCGCATTTTTCATTATGCTCGACCACTTGTTTTTGCTGTTTTGATTTAGCACTCTCGACCATATGCCCTGAGTTGAGATGGTCCTTGTGGCTACTCCTCAGTCGTGACACTGGATTGGCGTGGCAGTGCACACGTGTATACACGTGTGTATATGCAGCCATCCAGACGAGTTTTCCTGTCCCTGCATATCAGACAAAGTCTAGAAAAATGATGAGAAACACACCGCAAATCTGAGGCAAATAAAATTTTAAAAAAAAAATTATTTGCTTTTATTTAACTTTATTTTTGTTGCAGTCTACTGTGTGTGTTCTTCTGTATGAACAGGTATGAAGATGACTGACTGAAAGCTGTGAAGACAGAAGACTGAAGATGAAGACAAGAACAGCGTTAGTGTGTTTGTATTTGTGAGTGAACTGTATAGAAATGTAAACGACCGTTGGGTGAACTGTAGTGAGTGTAGTGTATATGAAAGTGTAAGTGTTGTTGAGAGGAGCTGAGTATAAAAATTGAAAATTTTGAAATGTATATCAGTGATGTATATACAAATAGTGAAGTTGTAAATCTGTACTGTTTAAATATTGAAATAAAATATTCTTGTTCAAATAAAATACTGTGTGAATATTTAAATTTTTGTATAGTTGTATTTTATTCAAATATTATATTGCTATCTGTTGTGTAGTATACCAGTACAGTTACAAACACATTCAATAATAAAATATGTTTGGTTGTTATCATCAAACAAAAATCATATAATTGTGTATACAACACTGTTATATACAACATAACTTTGTTTGTAAACTAGCTTTTTCAAGGTCTAGAATCTTGACTTTTGCTTTAAGCTCATGATTTTCAGCAATGAGAATATCATTTTTCTCTTTTTGAACTTCAATTTCTTGAGTTAAAAGAGATAACTGAGAATTAGAATTAGAAGATAATTCTTGTTCCTTTTCTAGTTCCTCTTCTAATATTTTCTTCTCATCTTTTAACATATCTCGTTCTAGTTCTGCTCTATTCAACGTTGCTTTAACTTCTTTTAATTCATGTTTTGTATCTTTAAATTTAAACATTAATTTATCATAAATATCAAGCATATCCTCAAAAGTAGGAATTTGTACCTCATCCTCTGTTGCCATAAAACATACATTTGCTTGTTCAGTGTCTGATTCACTTTCGCTGTCAGATGAAGATGAGTCTGAATCATCCCATGTTACTGAGAATGCTCTTTTCTTCGATTTGTCTTTCTTGAATTTTTCGAATTTCTTCTTTTTCTCTGGACAATCTTTATGCATATGTCCCTTTTTGTAACAGTTGAAGCATTCCATAGTTGAAGAAGATGGTTTGTTTGATCCAAACTTCTTTTTGTCGTATCGACTAGCCTTTCTTTGTTTCAAAAACTTCTTAAAACCTTTTGCAATAAGTGCTAAGTCTTCATCTTCAGAGTCTGAAATGTCTTCATCTTTTCCGGCATGAAAAGCAACATTTTTCTTTTCTTCTTTTTGTTCTCTTCTAGCCTGTAAATTTGCTTCATAGGACATTAGATTTCCTATCAATTCATCTGGCTTCATGGTAGAAAGATCATTAGCTTCCTCTATGGCTAATACTTTTCCTTCCCATTCATTAGTCAGTGAATGTAGGATTGTTGAAACTACATCAAAGTCAGAATATTTTTGTCCTAAACCAATGAGAGCATGATGAATTGTTTGAAATCTTGAGTACATCTCATTGATTGTTTCATTTGACTTCATTTTGAAATTTTGAAATTGACTCTTCAACAAAGCTATTTTTGCTTGTTTAACCTTGTTAGTACCTTCATGAGTGGTCTTTAGTGTTTGCCAAATTTGATAAGCAGTGGTACAGATACTAACACGGTTATACTCATTTTGGTCTAATGCACAAAACAACATGTTTATTGCTTTTGCATTTACAGCTGCTGCTGTTTTCTCAGCAGGAGTCCATTCTGCATACTCAGTTGTTGGATTAACTATTTCTTTCTGAGTAGCATTCCAAGCATCATAACTTGTTGATTGCATATAGAAAGCCATACGTGTTGCCCAATAACTATAGTTTAGGCCATTAAAGAAAGGAGGTCTTTGTGTTGATTGACCTTCTGTGTAAGTGGTGTTACTCGTGCTAGTGTTATTTGCCATATTATCAGAAAATATCAAATAACTGTGTTACGGTTATATGATGACCGTGCTCTGATACCAATTGAAAAGGTCGGGTGTGTACGCCTTATGCAGGATCTATAATATGGCTATGCGGAAAGTATGTGATATACTAACTTGTATATTTACAATAGTTATGCAGGTAAATATTTAATGTAAAAAGATCTCACAGAAGCAATATCACAGATAAGCAAGTATAGCAAATGCAGTAAATAGGAAAAATCACACCAGGGATTTTTATACTGGTTCGGAGCACCGTCCTACGTCCAGTCCCAGACTTCTATCTGGATTTTCACTAAACAACAACCTCACTTCACCCGGAGGAAACAGGTTTACAATACCCGAGCAGCCGAACGGGATTTCACGCCTCTAACAACACGAGGACTTCAACACTTGCCTCTTATAACACGAGGACTTCAACACTTGCCTCTTATAACACGAGGACTTCAACACTTGCCTCTTACAACACCGAGGACTTCAACAATAATAAGATTTTGACTTTGAATGTATTCTTCCTTCAACACTGATTTGTCAACAATTGAGTACACCCTTCCTATAATCTTATCCTCAAATGTAATTTGATGTTTAGTAAGATTAGGAAGTAAAATATCGAGTTGAATCACAATTGTATGAAATATGCTTGGTGATTCAAACGATTATTGAATGCTTTTGAGTGCTTTTTGAGTGAAAAGAATAATGCAAGATAGATCAGAAAATAGAGAGTAAATTCGGTGATTTGAATGATTGCAAATTTATGTATTTATAAAGATCGAGTAGTTGCAATTATTGGTGAAGAGTTGCAATCAAAAGAAGTGATTATTCATGAGAAGAAATGGATGCAACTCTTAGAGAAAGGAGATGACTTTTCACAAAAATTCAAAAAGCTGTTGACCTATGAAAATCTATAGGTCGACATGTTTTTAGTCGTTGTAATTCAAAAACCTGTTGACCTATAAAAATTTGTAGGTCGACCTATTTTTGACCGTTACATTTTAAAAACCTGTTGACCTATAAAAATATGCAGGTCGACATGTTTTTGGCCATATGCATAAAAAAATGCTTTTATAAGAAATATTTTAAAGCAATTAGAAGTATGATCATTTGAGGATAGATTTTAACATTTTTTACTCTAAATAATCAACTTCTAACCTATGAAGTCATCTTGTCTTCTTTTTGTCGATGTAGAAGCTTCTTCTTGTCATAAATCAAAACAACCTTTGAAGCTTTGACTCAACATAGCGTCCATTCTAAATATTAAACTGGCCATAACTTTTGATTCCTACTATGAAATTTCAATTTTTTAGATTCGTTAGAAAGATAATCTTAAACAGATTTAAATATTTTTGGTTTTGTTAAAATCTGTTTTATTTTGCATCCTGCACATTCAATCAAAGTTCGTATTCCAAATTTTAAACTGCCGCGCTATTTCTAACTCGTTATTTAATTGAAATAAATTATTTCAATTACTCCAAATTCCTTAAAATAGCCAAATTAAAATTTTAAATTGGCTCGTATTTTACGGATTGTTACAATCTCTACTACTTAAAAATTTTCGTCCCCGGAAAGGAAACAACAGTAAAGTAGCAAACAAAACGGAAATGCAAAGTATTGTAAATGTACCTTGCATTGGAGTTAGTCAGAGATGTCCACTCTGAAATTGGGATAAGCTTATTTAAAGCTTTCTTCTGTCTCCCAAGTACAGTCTCTAGGATCTTCACTCCATTGCACTTTAACTAAATGAACCTTCTTGTTCCTTAGCTCTTTAATTTCTTTGCTAATAATCTTTATCGGCTCTCTTCTAACTACTAATTCTGGAGTAATTTCCAAGTCCTGTTGCGCTGCTTTTTCTACAACAAGATCTGGATCATGCACATGCTTTCGAAGTTGAGATACGTGAGGCACATTATGTACTCCAGGCAACCAATCAAGTAATTGAACCTTATAAGTAAGAGTTCCAATTCGTTCAAGTACAAGGAATGGACCAATAAATCTAGGCGCCAACTTCCCCGTTTTACCGAATCAGACTACTCCTCTCATCGAAGAAACTCTCAAATAAACATAATCACCAACAGTAAATGCTAAATCACTTCTTCTAGAATCCGCATAACTTTTCTACCAGCTTTGAGCTGTTTGTAATCGTTTCTTAATGAAATCGACTTTGTCTTAAGCTTCACGAATCATATCTGGACCCAACACAAGTATGTTGCCAGGTTCTACCCAACATGCGGAAGATCTGCACGGTCTACCGCATAATGCTTCAAATGGCGACATTTTCAAGCTCTCCTGATAACTGTTGTTGCATGAGAACTCAGCCAAATGCAAGTGGTCTTCCCATGATCCACCAAAATCTATAACACAAGCCTTAGTAAATCTTCAAGAATATGGTTCACCCTCTCGGTTTGGCCATCTGTCTGAGGGTGATATGCGGTGCTCAGGTTCAGCTTTTTCCCCAGTTCTACATGAAATGCCTCCCAGAATATGGTAATAAATATTGGATCTCTATCACTGACTATGCTGATCGTCACTCCATGTAGCTTAACAATTTCTCTAAAATAAATCTGTGCTAGACTTTGAGCGTTTCTATTGGATCTAACAGGTACGAAATGGGCGGTCTTCGTGAAATGATCTACGATCACCCAAATACTGCCGTTTCCTTTCCTGGTTCGGGGTAAACCATCTATGACATCCATGGAAATTTACTTCCACTTCCAATTTGGAATTTCCAACGGTTGCAACAATCCGGCCAGTTTCTATTGGTCGCTTTTGACTAGTTGGCAAGTAGAGCACCTACTAACATATAACGAAATGTCTCTCTTCATCGCCTTCCACCAGAATGTGCATTTGAGATCATTGTACATCTTACTTACCCTGGGATGAATGCAAATCTTGGACTTATGACATTCATCAAGCACTTCTCTTTTGAGCTCTTGGATGTTGGGAACAAAAATTCTTCCTTTTAATCTTAGAACTCCTTCGCTATCTACTTGGAAACTGGAGACTTCGCCTTTTTGAATTCTTTTGATCATCTCCTTAAAAAATTATCGTCTTTCTGAAGAACGAAGATCTTCTTGATTAACGAAGGCGTAATAATAAGATTGGCGATGATTGCGGTTTTTCTGCTAAGTGCATCCGCTACCACATTAGCTTTCCCCGGCGTATACAGAATATCTAGATCGTACGCTGCAAGAAATTCCATCCAACGTTGTTGTCTCATATTCAAGTCTTTTTGGGTGTACAGATATTTCAATGATTGATGATCGGTATATAATTCGAACTTCTCACCCAATAGATAATGTCTCCAGATTTTCAAAGCAAAAACGACGGCTAGCAACTCAAGATCATGAGTTGCAAAATTTTTCTCATGCGGCTTCAACTGACAGCTAGCATAAGCGACTACTTGGCCTCTTTGCATTAATACTGCACCAAGACCTCTAATAAAAGCATCCGTCCAAACCGTCAAATCCTGATTGCCATCGATAATTGTTAATACTGGAGCGGTTGTCAATTTTAATTTCAGTTCCTGGAAAGCTTCCTCACATTCTGGAGTCCACTTGAATCTTTTATGCTTCTTTGTAAGCTTTGTTAATGAACCAGAAATTTTTGAAAAATCCTTAACGAATTTCCGATAATAACTAGCTAATCCAAGAAAACTTCGGACTTCTGTGGGTGTAGTAGGCTGCTTCCAATCTTGAATTACTGTTATTTTGCTTGGATCTACAGAAATCCCTTTCTTTGACAAGACGAGGCCAAGGAACTTCACTTCATCTTGCCCGAAGATACATTTAGAGAATTTAGCTTTGAAGACGTTCTTTCTCAGAATTCCCAACAATTGTTCTAAATGTTTTTCATGCTCGCTTTCTAACTTGGAATAGATTAGAATACCGTTGATGAATACTAGCACAAATTTATTCAGGACTTCTCTGAATACTCTATTCATTAAATCAACGAAGTATGTTGGAGCGTTACACAAGCCGAACGACATTACTAACCACTCATAAAATATGTCTGGAACTCTGAAAGCTGTCAAAGGAACACATTCTTGGCAATTCTCAGTTGATGGAAACCTGTAGCTAGGTCCAATCTGGAAAATACTCGCGTTCCATTCAATTGATCCAACAAATCATCGATGCGGGTAATGGATATTTGTTCTTGAGCGTCTGTTTGTTGAGGTCTTGGTAATCAACACACAATCGGAGAGTACCGTCTGACTTAGGAACAAACACTATGGCTGCACCCCAATTAGAGAAGCTAGGTCTGATCAGACCCTTCCATAGCAGTTGTTGAGTTTGATCGCCCAATTCTTCTTTTTCTTTTAGAGTCATTCTTCGAATTGAATGTACTACTGGCCTAACATTCGGAATTATATCGATCCTGAATTCAGTTTCTTTTTGCGGAGGTAAGTTATGGACTTCTTCGAACACATCTGCATTGTGTTTAACGATAGGAATATTTTCAAGAGAAGTAGGAGTAACTTCCAGAGCCGACCAAAACTCTTTTCTATCTATTTCTGAGCCATGGATTGTATAGTAATATATCCAAGCTTCGTTTTAATTTTAACTATTTTTTCCGCACAATCAATTTCGGCCTCATATTTCGTTAACTATTCTAATCCGAGGATGACATCAAATTCAGAAAAATTCATGACAATAAAATTAATAGGAAACCGGTAGAAAGAATAGGAGATAGGCACTCTACAATATGAACTGAGAACAATAGAACCTCTTATCGGGTTGTGAACTCTTATCGATTCTTTAAGATTCTTTAGATTTAACTTTAACTTTTTAACAGTGTTACTTGCAATAAAACTTTATGATGCACCAGTGTCAAATAGTATAGAACCAGGAATATTTTTAATAGTAAGGGCACCTCCCAAAACATGTGTAACCTGAGCATTCTTAAGCAATGGGCAATTGGTCTTGATATTCCCCTTTTGATGACAGTTGAAACACTCTCACCTATCACCAGAATTCTGACTCGAGCTTTCTTGGGTGGTCTTCTGCCGCTTTGGAGCGGTGCATACATTGGAGTAATGGCCAGCTTGACCGCAGTTGTAGCAACTTCCCCTTGGTGGCCTATTTGTTTGTGGCTTGGAATTTGCTGCTGTGTTGCTGGATTCGGGCTGCCTTTCTGAAGTCTTGTTCTTGTTGCCCGATTGATTTTTTTGCGTGATCTACTTGCATGTTCCTCAAGTCCATGCTCTTATAATTACACACAATATCCACCATGTCGGCGAATGCAAGCATAACGTGGCTCATTTCCCTCTTCTGGTACTTGCGCTAAAGTCCATGTATGAACCTCTTATTCTTCACCTCGACCTCCTCAGCCTGCTTTACCACTACGTGTAGCAGCTCGGGTAGCTATCTAAGTCAAGTTCTGTACAAGCAAGAAAAGAGTCAAGCCCACAGAAATGATAATTTTATGATGTAGTAAAAGAAGGAGAACATAAGGAAAGATAACGATGTACTGATCAAATTATTTTTCTATTCTGTTTAGCTCATTCTAGGACATTACTAATCCTATCTCTAATGAGCTACTCGCCTTAGAACACTACTGACTCTATTTTGACGAGGTTTTTAATGTGTTAAATTCTAGAACTAAGATTAACCAAAGCTCTTATACCAATTGTGACGATCCCAAAACCCCGTACGATGGTGTTAAGGATAATCATTGGAATATAACACATTAATCATCATTAGCAGAGTACAGATAATAGCATGAACAGAAAATAGAATAATTTACAACAATATGACAGCAAAATCATAATATGTAATAAACATCAGAGTAGCACAGTTCAGGATGCAACTTAGTGCATGAAAGAAAATGATCGGTCTACATCAAGATCACTAGGACATATACATCATAGATACATAATGGAAGTAAATCTGTCTACATCGCGATGAGCAGAATCATATATATAAGATACTAATGGCGGAATATCAAATAGCCAAAATACTAGGAAATCTAGTCTTCGCCATACAACCCAAAAGGTGCACTCCATGCTGTAGTGCAAAAGCCAAAATAGACCCTGTCACCAGTCACTGGGCTGCCCGCGTGAAAATAAGGGCACCCGAGTTTGCAAAGTGAAACAAACTACGATTCAGTCATGGGACTGGTAAGAGAAATCTACTTAACTGGATAAACAACAATAACAAGGCAAATCATAGGACCACGCCACTTTCGCGGAACAGGTTTACTCCAGTGATTGCCAGTGCATGAGATAAAGTAAATCTTTTGAACAACGCAATTCTTTTTATAAAAATGATGCCTTTATAAGACTCAAGTCCCATCGCACAATGCAACGCAAACCGAAGGATAGAGTTTTACCTTATAATGGCCAGAATATGCTTAATACATGTAAAGCAAAATCATTTGATATTATTACTAGTGCACATATATTTCAAAAGAAAATTCAATCATAATATCAATCATAGACGACATAAGTGTCCCATACCACTATGTTGCCACATATAAGTTATAATCAAATCTGTAATTTCGTATTGGAAATTTGGATTCCATCATGAGTCGAGGCAAGGGGTGTACACCTCGCCGGCTTCGAGACACTCTAGCAAATGCCTCAGGATTCCCCGTAGAGAATCCTTGGATCCTCCAAGGCCGGTCCTCCTATACGCTTGAGGATTAATTATTCCTGAACACATGTTTCCCGGTCCTATTAGACCTATCCATCGGCTCTGCAGAGAACGATATAACCGAGGCGCCTCGCATTCCAACATCCACAAAGGTGATAATATACATGTAAGGGCTTGTAAAACAATTACACCATCCATAGCTAGAAAGAAACGTCATGTCCTCCTTGGGTCCCTTATCCCGTTTTTAACACATACCGAGGTGTGATGCTCGCGAATCAATGCTATACACAAAGCTATGCTATATTAAAGTCGTGCTTTGATCATCAACCGCAATACTCTGCTTTTCAACAAAAGCCTTGATCACTGCATCTCCGCATGCCACACAGGCAATTCACGCCATGCGACTGATTTCTATCGATATATAACCTCTGAGCTCGTACGTCTCACAGAAGGGCGTTAAGCAGGATAATAAATTATCCGCCGTCAAACAGATATATATTTAATAGAGATCAATCAACACAGAACAAAATCCAATGTCGGACACACATCCATTTACAAGTCTGTTCTGGGTCTGAACGAAACCGAACGCACCTTGTTCGTTGTCCCGTATGTCCAATACAGGGGAGAGGCCCTCGCACATCCGGACGATCAACAAGTACGTCCAGACCACTACCACGTATATTAGAATTAACTCAGCCTACACCGTCTTCATATCTTCGACAAGTATGTCCAATACCACGTCTTACACCGTCTTCATATCTTCGACATTTATTCGTCGATCAATTATTTTAAATGAGAATTAACTCGGCCTTTTCAAATATTTCACGTATATTAGAATTCAAATCAATTCTGTCCATGGTTAAATTATTCGACATCCACATTTCAGTTCTTTTTATAATTTTAATGTCAAACACATTTAACCATCAAATATCATGCCAACCAAGTAGAATCAGTTTATTTCCATTCCATATCGCCTATAATATTTTATAATGATATTTTGCTAATTTTTTATTTAAAAATAGTGCCATTTAATTAAATGAAGTCTCAGGCCATAACATGGCCTTGGTATTGTTTCTCTCTAATTTTGATTTACACATTTCTCAAAATCTAACTATTAGATCTTAACGAGTGAAGTCCGTTGGAAAGATCTCTCAAAAGCGAACCCAACGGTTCCAGTTTCGGGAAAATCCGATAGTCGGATCTCTCGATATAATCGTTTAAATTTACGATTTCAAAATACGAACTACAGCGTAGTTATTCATTTTATTTAATTTATATATATATATATATATATATATATATATATATATTTCATTTTGGCGCTGTTTTTATTCAGATTTGAATTAAACATTTCAAACAATCCAACCGATGGATTTTAACAAATTTTATATCGTTGGAAAGATTTTTCCAAAGCGAACCTAATGGTTCTGGTTTCGGGAAAATCCAATGGTCGGATTTCTCAATATAATTGTTTAAATTTACGATTCCAAAACATGAACTGTAGCTGTGCGATTCGTTTATTTAATTTACATATATATATATATATATAATTCATTCGACAATTTCCATATCATTTTTCATTTCAAATATTTCACTAATGCCTTTAAATTTCAGAAAATTTCACCACAACCTCCTTTTTATGGGGAGGGGTTTGGAAATTTATTGGGCCCTACTGGGCACCCAATAAATCCTAAAAAGCATGCACATATTTATAGTGATATATTCCAGTGTCCACAGGGGAGTGTGTATAGATCATAACTCAAGAGAATAAATTCTCATCACCTTATAAATGGTTTTTGTGTCTTAATGACTAGAGAGACGTGTTTATTGTCATCTCCAGACCATGTGGGATTTATATTAATCTGGCAATTTACCGTTATATTTTATATATCCATATCAGTCTTCAGTTCAACCTGAAATATAGTCATCGCCATACAAGCCTCTCGCTTGTATAGTATATCTTCAACCTCATCACATAAGCTCCAAATGCTTATGTGGTATATGATAGGGTATGCTATCTTCAAGAAGTATGCCATGTAGTGTAGTTCAAAATTAATTATTACTATCCTATGGTGATGTTTATTATTTCACACAGAACAACCAGCACTCTGCATCCAATGGCATTCACAGGAGTTTATAAAATAATAAAATCGCGCGGCCAATTCATTAAGGCTTACTTACTAGTCGGGCACACAAAAATATTCTTTACTCAATAGCTAGTCCATATTCCTGTTCAACACATGTATATATATGCAAAACCAAACTAAAATTAATACTTCTAGCGAACAAATGTTTGTTTCAACACACGGTTATTTTTAATACATCATACATAGGATAAAATAATATTTTTGGCGAACAAAAATATGTTTCAAAACATATGTATTTTTAGCAAGTCGTATACATGATAAAAATGATATTTTTATTGTTCAAAATATTTATTCCAGACATGAATGTTTTTAGCACTTCATATTCACAATAAAAAATGTAAATTTTATTGTTCAATCTTTTTATTCAACACATGAATCCTTTTCAATATATGAATATTTTAAATAGTTCATACATATAATAAAAATGATATTCTTATCGTTAAAACAATTTATTTGAAACACGTGTATTTTATATACTTCATTCATATGATAAAAATGTTATTTTTGGTGTTAAAACAATTTATTTAAAACATTAGTATTTCATTTAGTCCATATATATGATAAAAATGTGATTTTTATCTTTCAAAGAATTTATTTAACACATGAATGTTATTCAACACACGAATATTTTAAGTACTTCATACGCATAATAAAAATGTGATTTTTATTATCTAAACAATTTATT
Source organism: Allium sativum (assembly GCA_030737875.1). Lineage (NCBI taxonomy): Eukaryota > Viridiplantae > Streptophyta > Magnoliopsida > Asparagales > Amaryllidaceae > Allium > Allium sativum. The sequence goes on from CM060915.1 coordinate 287,784,647, forward strand.
CGACATATGAATATAATACAACACATGATAATAATTCAAACACATAGATATTGCTGAAAATTTCGGCAGCATAACGGTAGGGGGTTAAAAACCGGCACCGTCCCGAGTACGGCTTCTCGCACTACCTTAGGCCTCGCGGTGTTCCATAAGGGGCTTATCTAAATGATCTAAGATAAATTTCATATCATATGAATTTTCCACATCGATTCCCATTGTTTCAACCACAAACAATTTCTTTCAACTACAAACAATTATTTCCAACCATTCGCATTTCAACTAATTTTCAACCATTCACATTTCAACTAATTTTCACGCCATCACAATCAATTCATATCGTCCATGGTCTATGGACGAGGGGAGTATATATACGTATATAAATATATTTCATTTCCATTTCAACACATATATGATTTTTACAAAGCATGTATAATTTATATATCGCTCATATAACTTATACAACGCTCATACATGAGGTGTACAACGCATATATAATTTATACTTCGCTCATATAATTTATACAACGCATTTCCATTCCATATTTGAATTTCGAAGTATCACATTGATTTTTATCCTTCTGAAATTTGTAGCGAGCTCGAAACATGTTCTAACTTCTTCTAGAATGTAGATGATGTCACTATGAGTCCGATGTTTCTTGTTTCATCGAATTTAGTCAACATAGCAAAAAGATATGTTTTTTATTTGAAAATCACAATTTGCAACACTTAGAAGTGTTATAATCAGTTTTAAAAACAAAGGCCGTATACCTCAGCAATTTCTTCCAAACTAGGTTATCGATTTTCGCCCCAACCGTTGCACGATATTAAGATCAGATGGCACCACATGGAGGGGAATTGAATGGCGCGCAGATCGAGGTAGTGGGTGCAATTCAATGGAGTCAGGGATGAGCGACGGCGCGACGAACGGACTTCAGAGGCATGGTTCTCGAGAAATACGAGACGATAGGGGGGGCTCCTTATATGGATTAGAAGAGGAGGAGACGTTCTTCAAAAAGTTCGAAAGGGGCAGTGTCCAATTCGTCATGGTTTGGTCGGAATATGGTCGGGAAGGGAGGAGCAGGTTTTCGTTGTCAATCGAGAGAGATAGAGAGTTTTTTTTTGTAAAATTAAATAATAAAAGGAAAAATCCTATTCGCCGATATTTATATTAATTCAAAAATTAGGGGTTTTTCCGTACGAACTCCAATTCAAACCCAACGATTGTCGCCCCTAACTAAATACCCCCATTCCGAACACAGTGGGATATGTTTCGTAAGCCCATTCAACTGTTACAGTCAGTTATTCTTCAAATTAAAATATAAAACATTCAAATTAGGATTTGAACGTACATTTTAATTTACTAGGGCAATATACTGATTCCAAAAATTCCCGAAAAATTAATCTGGCTATGTTGGGATGATACGGTCCGAACAAAACTGATTTCATCAAATTCTGAGACCGTTTGAAAAATGATCCTTTTATTGGTCGATCCAATTTGACAAAAATCAACCAAACAGGTTTTCCTTTGCCACGCTCACATATTAATTCCAAAAATTATGGAATTTGATACCTAGCAATAAATTGATATTCCGGATCCAATAAAAGTGGTTTCGTTGAAAACGGAGGTCGTTTGTAAAATGTCAATTTTCTAGGGCTATAATTATTCCATAGCGACCATTGTGAATATTCAACTGGCCATAGCTTTTGATTCCCGCTATGAAATTTCGATTTTTCAGATTCGTTAGAAAGATATTCTTATACAGATTTAAATATTTTGGTTTCGCTAAAATCCGTTTTATTTTGCATCCTGCACGTTCAGTCAAAATTCGAATTCAAAATTTTAAATTGTCGCGCTATTTCTAACTCGTTATTCAATTGAAATAAATTATTTCAATTTCTCCAAATTCCTTAAAATAGCCAAATTAAATTTTTTAAATTGGCTAGTATTTTTCGGGTTGTTACATCATGTTTCTCGTCGTCTAAATATGGTCAACAACCAAAACTTTAAGGATTGAATAGACAACGGGCTTTCTTTTCCGTACTTCTTCTAGGATCTTCATATCTGTGGCAATAGAAGTTGTGCAGTTGATGAAAAATACTGCCATAGACATCGCTTATGCCCAAAATCCCTCTTCTAGACTAGTATCCAGTCTCAAGCTCATAGCTCTTTCTCATAGTATCCGACACATGCTCTCCGCCACTCTAAAAGAATGCGACTTAGTAGTAAAATCTCTAACTACATGCTTGGATGCAAAATAGTTAGTAAATTCTTTTGACGCAAATCAATTACTATTGCCAACTCTAAGAACTCTCAACTACTTTCCCGACTTCATTTCAGTTAAGGTCTACCACTTTCGTAATTGGGTAAATATTTCGGATATAGTCTTCATGAAATAGACCCAGATCATATTCCATGAGAAATCATCAACAAATAAGATGAAGAAACTGGCTCCACCAAAAGATGAAATTGGGGTGGGTCCCCATACATAAAAAAGAACATACTCTAGAAACTCTATAGCTCTAGGTCTTTCAACATTAAATGTTACATGCTTCTTCATTCCAAAAGAACAATCTCCACAAGAGCTAGGCTTTAATTAAGAATCACCAGCAATTAACCTACACTTCTTTAATACTTCAAGACTGTCCTCATCAACATGACACTAATGAAGGTGTCATAACTGGGTAGACTATGGAACTCTAGAATCAGTAGAAACTACTAAATCTCTCAAGACTGTCTCTCCACGAGGTGTATAAGTATCTTCGACTCACACCCCTTTCATCACTACCAAGGAACCTTTTGCCACTCTTAAATTCTCTCAACTATTATTATACTCATACCAAGTATACTCAAAGCTTCAACTAACAAAAAACTCTTATAAAGCATCGGAACATGTCTAACATCCGTGATAGTTCTAATAACACCATCATGCATCTTAAACCTCACAATTCCAACACCCACAACATGATAAGACGTGTCATTCTCCATATGAACCGCTCTACCATCAATCTTCTCATAACTGACAAAACAACTCCAAAAGGCTTTAGAGTCAATCAACCAACTTGTAATTTCTAAAGGTGAAATACAAGCTGAAAATAATGATGTATCATTATTACTTCAATCTGAATCTAATCTAACTGCTGCCAGAATTGAAGCTTTCTTTTTCTTCTCTCTCTTCTTTCTAAGAGTTAAACAATTTTGTATGAAATGTCCCTTCTTCTTACAATAATAGCAAGCACTTCCTCTGGAACAGATAAAGTGGGTCCCATGCATATCTACTCCAAGGTGCTTCTGCATCTTGTCTATTCCTCTAATTGAATGAAGTTGTTGCTAAAGAACACCGACATTAGTCTTCACTTTGACATTCCATGTCGTAAAAATTTCTCTTCTAACAAATTTGGTGACACCATAAGTTTTCATACCACTACTAAAAGAATTAGCCATTGGTAATTAATCCATAACAAGATATCTGGCTCTAATACAAGTTTGTAGCGCAAACAAATTGCATGGATAAAGAAGAACAATAAACAAGAACTAGATTTTCCAATTGAACGCCAATCTAATCTGATAGCAATTATTCCATTACTTCAAACAAATAGTAAATAACTATAACGAAAAAACAAAGAGACGCACAATGTTTATACTAGTTCCACTACCATCGAGATAGTGTAAGTACAGTCCAAAGGAGAGTGATTTTATTCCACATTAGAGAATTACAAAAGATTACAAAATAAGAGTTTATATATCCAAACCTCAAATTAGGTTTAACAAGAAGAGACACTCCATTTGGGAATCACTGGCTTCATGTTAGGAGAAGTTTATAATGAAATCTACTCATAATATATAGCTAGTGAAATTTATGTGAATCATCAATCAAATTACCAATATATGTTAATAAATAATGGAGGCAGATTGTTGAGGTAACAAGTAGCGTAAATATAGTAAGTAAATCGCTAATTACTTCCATTAGCAAAGATGGAAGAAAATAATCTCTGCACTTATTTCTTTGGCATCTCATTCAAATGCAATCAATAATTTATGCACTTCCATATTAAAAATATTCACTTTCCATTTTGCATATTTTTTCCATCAAATTCTGATTTTGTATCACTAAAATTCAACAAATTATTTGTTTATATCAATAACAATGGCGTTGATTGGAGATACTAAATAATATGTTTACATTTATCATTTTTATTTTCATACAAAATGTAACACCCCACCTCCGCCAGGGTCACTCACAAGAGAATGCACTAGCTTTGGAGGGGTGTTGTCTAGGTAAACATGCACAGAGATATCACAAGACAGAACATAGATAAATAAATAAGTAAAGCAGCGGTAGAAATTTAAAAACCATAGTTAACCATTTCAAAACCAAATAGTCAACTTACATCAAAGTACTTAGTCATTATTTTCCAACTACCACAAGTCTAGAAAACATAAACTGAAAATAACATAAAGTAAACTATCCCCAAGATAGATGTGGTGAAGCCATAGCAAGCTCAAGTCCAAACCGTACATGAGCTGTCAAGAAAGCAAGCCAAATGTCCAGGCTAAGCACTAGTGTTCCCTCCCTGAGAACCTGGGGGGCGGGGGGGGGGGGGGGGGGGGACGGAAGAAAAGAGGCGAAAGAAAAAGGGTCAGTCATAAAGACTAGTAAGTCCTACCTACTATTAGTATAAAAACTAATGAAGTTAACTAAACGTGAGAAACTGAGATGAAACATAAAGATGGTAACTAACTGGCATGATAAATAGATAACAAGGTAGATCAAGTGTGGCATCGCATATACAAGGTTTAGTTTTGCACCAATAGTACTAGTATTCCAACCCATGTCAAGTATAAACAAGAAATGATCCCTTGGCCCAATATCATGAGTTGACCCAAGTCAAGGTCCAACTATACAATCTAGTCGATCGGCTCCCTATAAGCCTAACTCGTCGAGTGTCGGTGTCATACGGCCCAATCACGGAATGTAGTCGAACTGTGCTAGGTCCACCCTAAGGTGTATCAAGCCCTAGGGTGCCAACCACTGACACGAATCAAGCACGCACAGTCTAAACCTACTGGTGCCCATGTCTGTTTTATTCAACTCCGGACTATGTGCACGACCATAGTCCGCCTGAACCTACACTGGCGCACCTACTCAGCCGCCTTTCTGGTCGCTTACAATCGGCCCAGTAATCGTGCCCCACCCTAGCCTAGTCCCTAGGGTATCGTGATACATCCAAGAGGGTTACTGCTGAAAAGGACCACGTAACTAGGGTTTCTAACGGGTTAAGTGTGGTTAACCCTATCCAATCACGTTTCAAGTTGGTTAAGTGTATCCAAGTGGTTCATGACTTAACCCTAATATGTGGCATTAATTAATTTAATGCACCCAACCTCTCACATTAGACTTTGTTGTGGTTACTGGATATGCCGGGCGGGTCCGGGCAGCTTTACACCACAACCTAGTCTAACCTCGGGTTTCAAGTGCGATATGACCAACTTCTCACATTGGGTCATATTGTTTGTAGCCACTGGATTTGCCAGGCGGTTCCGGGCAGATTTACGCTACAAACTTAACCCAACCTCGAGTTGGCCACTTTATGGTTTTCTACATGTCATGACCACATTCACATTTTCAAGCATAATCAAGTTTCATGTCACATTTCAAGTCATGTTTTTCATGTCATTTCAAGTTCGCCTAACTACCCATAACGTATTCCCATCGCACGTAAATTCGCATCAATGCAAATAGATCAAGAAGGGGAACATAACAACATGACCAAGATGGGCATAAGGTGATAAAGTTGGTCATAAGTTAAACATGATGATATTTGAGGCAAAGGTGTCATCACAACTAGCATATAGGATTATTGGCCTCTAAACATGTATGACATCAAACTTAGCAAATAAACTTGTGGGTAGCATGTAGTTCAACATCATAGGCAAAGGTGATAACATGATAATAGTTGACATAGAGTGATAAACTTGTGGGTAGCATGTAGTTCAACATCATAGGCAAGTTAACATCAAGGTTATGAGGGGTTCTATGTTGCATTATGCATAATCCCCAAATAAAGCTCATAGCTTTCTACCCAAAAATCAAAGTGAACGGTACTAGGTTCATGATAGTTCCACAATCATAGATCAAAAGAGTCATAAATGGATCTATGCATACAATGATAGACCAAAGACAAGTATTACACAAAAGTCCCATTTCAACTTGCTACATGTTCATATTAATTTCATAGTTTAAATCTAAGAGTAGAGTGGGGCTTACAAATCGTGGCTATGAGAACTAGAACCAAATAGAACAAGATAGAGACATTGTAGAAGCTCTAGGAATGATGTAGCAACACTAGAAGCCTTGAGAATAAGTAGCTCCTTTGATTTGATGAAGAAAGATTGCTCCTTTTTGCCTTAGAAGCTCTCAAGATGAAGATGGAGGCCATGATTAGGGAGCATTTTGGTAGAATTTAGTTTTTAGGATGATTTGTGATGGTTTAGGCTAGGTCTTAGGGTGTTTTTATAGGTGTAGAGACTAGTTTAGGCCATAGGATTAACCCTAGTTTAGATCTGAACCATCAGATCCCGTCACAGGCCAACTGACCAGACCAAAGGAGCAAACAGGTGCACCAGGGAAACATGGCCGACCAGGGAGGTCGACCCCCAGGTCGACACCCAAGTCGACTGGGCAGTCGACCTGGGCTGGGGCAGGTCGACTCCCTAGTCGACTCCCCAGTCGACCTGGGGTTGGGCGGGAAATTTTCCCGCCCAATCTGTTTGGAGCTGATTTTGAATTTCGGGCTGAATTTTGAATTTTCTGAAATCTTCTATGGGCCATATCTTGGTCATACGGACTCCGATTTACAAAATTTCGGACTCGTTTTCAAGCAGAATTTCGAGACGAACGCAATGGCCTAACCCGTTCCCATTGATTCTTAACTTATGATTTAATTCTTCCCTGATTTCTTGTTTTAACATGTTATTAAAAATTCGGGTTGTTACATTCTCCCCACCTTAAAGGATTTCGTCCCCGAAATCTCCAAGTTAGGAAGAACGTATCCTACCATCCATCATCCATCTACTCAAACATAATCCACCGGTTATCATTGTCCTTAAAAGATTTCTAATGCTGTATGAACATATGCAAAAGTGTGTGTATATGCACCTATCTAATGCGAAAATCAGGCGGTTACTGACTCAGTAAACCTCCTTAATGCAGAATATGCTAGTGAAATGAGTCCAAATGTATGCAAATTCCTAACATAATTTATAATCTCTACATGAGTGCACATAACATTCATTCATATGCAACATCCATGTGATAGCATAACAAGTTTCATCCATGAATAAGCATAAACACTCATGCATATCCAATATGAAAGTGTGTGAGCTGATCTTAGTGCCTAACGCGTATCATGCATCCACGAGTAACCACTTGCAAACACTGGCAACCATTTGCAACCATCAAGCATAACATGTTTCAAATACATGTTTCATCCAAAGGGTTTCTACCTAAGGTTATCATGACAAGATTTACGAGATAACAAGATAAACATGGATAGCAAAAGAAAGATATGCTAACTAGGAAAGGAGATTGAGAATGTACCCTCAAAAAGAAATGGATAAAGCCCACGCATCTTCTCCTCGGTTTCCAAAGTTGCATATTCATCGGCTTCACTCCACTGAACCTTTACTAATTTGACTTCTCGATTCCTCAACTTCTTGATCTCCGTTCCCAAGATACGAATCGGAGCTCGCCTCAGGGTCGCCTCTTTCTCTACTTCCACGTCTTCAAGAATACTAGGCTCAACTACTTCGGCTGATTCATGTAGGCATTTTCGGAGATGCGAGACATGAAAGACATTGTGCACTCCAGCCAGCTTCTCGGGCAATTCCACTCTATAAGCCATTTGCCCAATTCTCTCGATGATAGGGAAGGTTCCTACGAACCTTGGTGCTAGCTTTCCAACTGCTCCAAAACGAACCACATTTCGCAAGGGAGAAACCTTCACAAAGACCATATCTCCAACTTCAAACTCTAAGTCTGTCCTTCGCTTGTCTGCATAGGATTTCTTTCTGTCTTGGGCCGCTTTCATCCGCCTTCGAGCCAACTCAATTTTCTCGGATGTGTCCCTTGTCATGTCAGGACCAAGTATAAGCTTATCCGTCGTCTCCCACCAACATGTTGGTGACTTGCACGACCTCCTATACAAAGCTTCGAATGGTGCCATCCCTATGCTTGTTTGGTAGCTGTTATTATAAGAAAACTCTACAAGAGGAAGGTGGTCTTCCCAAGTGCCACCAAAGTCAAGAATGCATAGCCTCAACAGATCTTTTAGTACCCTATTCACCCTTTCGGTCTGACCATCCGTCTGTGGGTGATAGGCTGTACTTAGATTCAATCGTGTACCCATCGCTTCTTGCAAACTATCCCAAAATTGGCTAGTGAAGATTGGGTCACGATCGCTCACTATGCTAAAAGGAACTCCATGCAATCGCACTATCTCCCGAAGATAAACAGATGCTAGCCATGATGCGGTCCTCTTGCTCTTTACTGGAATGAAATGAGCACTCTTCGTGAGTCTATCCACTATGACCCATATGCTAGTATTCCCCTTCCTTGATCTCGACAATCCATCCACAAAATCCATAGAGATACTTTCCCACTTCCATTGCGGGACCTCCAATGGATGCAGTAGCCCACCGGGCTTCTTTGACTCGGCCTTTACTTGTTGGCAAACAATGCATCTAGAAACAAACTCTGCAACATCCTTTTTCATCCCATCCCAAAAGAAAATGCGCTTCATATCCCGGTACATCTTATCCCCTCTGGGATGTATGGTCATCCTCGAGTGATGCGCCTCCTCAAGAACTTTATTTACTAAGTCTCCCACTTGTGGGACACATAGTCTTCCATCACGCCTTAGCCACCCCTTGTCATCAATAGTATATCTAGCGAGGTGACTTGACGTCTCACTACGAACCAACTTGTCCATGATCTCGGCTATCTGCGGGTCTTCCCTCTGTGAAGCCCCAACTTGATCAAGAAGTGTAGGTCTAAGCTTAAGGGATGCTAACGAACGAGTCATCGACTCAACAGCAGGTGCAAAATCAAAGGTTGCCAAGAACTCTAGGCTCTTCATCTCAACAAACAAGGGACTCAAAGTCAACCTTCTTCTACTTAGCGCATCCGCCACAACATTACCCTTGCCAGGGGTATAAGCTATATCGAAGTCATATGATGCCAAGAATTCCATCCACCTCTGCTGCCTTAGATTCAAATCTTTCTGCGAGAAGAGGTACTTGAGCGACTTGTGATTAGTATATAACTCAAACCTTTCACCTAGAAGATAATGGCGCCAAGATTTGAGTGCAAAGACAATCGCCGCCAGCTCCAAATCATGAGTGGGATAGTTCTTCTCATGAACTTTGAGTTGCCTACCCCCAAAGCATATCACTCTCCCTTCTTGCATAAGGACAGTGCCTAATCCCATGTCGCATGCATCGGTATACACGGTAAACAACTTCCCTCTATCGGGTAATGCTAGAACTAGAGCTATGGTGAGGTCTTTCTTGAACCTTTGAAAGCAAGCTCACACTCTAAGTCCATTGCAAAGACTAAGTTCTTCTTCGTTAACTTAGTAAGAGGGACTGAAATCTTAGCGAAGTCCTTAATGAACTTCCTATAAAATCCTGCCAGACCGAGAAAGCTTCTCACTTCAGTTGCATTCTTCGGAACTTTCCAGTCTTGTACCGCCACTACTTTAGCGGGATCCACAGCTATGCCCTGCTTAGAAACTATGTGACCAAGGAACCGAACTTCCCTTCTCCAGAAATGGCATTTGGAGAATTTGGCTTTTAACTGATGAGCTCTAAGCGTATCCATAACCTCCTTGAGATGTATAGCATGCTCTTCCTCATCCTTAGAGAAGACCAGAATATCATCCACGAAGACAACCAAAAACTTGTTAAGGAACTCCCTAAACACCCTACTCATCAAATCAACGAATTATGCGGGTGCATTAGTCAAACCGAACGGCATGACAAGCCATTCAAAGAATCCATCTGGAGTCCTAAACGCAGTCTTGTCAATACTATCCTCAGCCACTCTAAGCTGATGGAATTCGGTGGCTAGATCGAGCTAAGAGAAAACAGAAGCACCAACAAGCTGGTCAAAGAGATCATCAATCCTCGGTAACGGGTGCCTATTTGTGACGGCCCGCCCCGCACCAGCCTGCATTTCCTCCGAAAGTGCGCTGTACACATGCCCAGCTAGCACAGAACGGTCGTCAGAAGAAAAGAAAGAAGGGAATGAACTAATCAAGGTACCTGTAGAATGCCTCACAGCGCATGGAATAAAATATATTAACAACATACTTGACATAAAACAGGTGAGACAGTGCATAAGCTGATAACTAAAATCAACATCAATCATCAGAGCAGCGGAAATCCATATACAGCTTATTACAATTTTCCAAATTTACTGTCTCCAAACAAAAGAAAGCTAAAGTAGAAGATGCACCACCAATGCCCAAGCAGTGATCTTCAACAACACAGGGATAATATTCTATATATATTACGTGGAAGCCTCCTGCTCGTCTCCGGATCATCTACCCGTGCATCACCAGCTAACCTGTCTCTAGTCTGCTCGTGTGAGCACCCAGAGTAATAAGAGGAGACATAAAACTCTGGGTCAGACATAAAGCCTGGTATGAGCGATAAGCATCTAAACAAAACAATAACAGGTATACAAAACCATACCTGAACCTGCAACCAAAGAGTTAGTACCACATACCGTACAATACTCCAAGGCGCCATAATGAATAATGTAAGAATACGGGGGTGGGGTGTACATGTCACAATGATAGCAAACAAATCATCCATAGCAACCATCCTCACATCTCTCACTCAGTGCGTAAAGCGTACGACATCTACCACTTTGGAACACTAGACAAACTGAGGTAACGACGAAACCCGACTTGTAGAAACCCTGCTGTGACCAAGCCGAACACTTGGAGTCATGACCAAACATTTCAATGACCCACTTCATTGGTCGTAGCCCTTGGTTCTACCGATGCCATAATGGCCCTGAATCCGCCTTCGTACCTTATACCATAGTGGTCCAAAGCTATAGACATCGATAACCCCTTAACACGCGTCCCGCAGCAAAGCCCAACCATGAAGCGAACTCGTTGATTCCCATCTGAATCTTGAGTCCTAACTTCTCATTTGGACTTCCTTTGCATCTCGGGTTTTGATTGAATTGGAGTGGGTCTTCAGAAGAGTCATCGCGTAGTAGTAATAGCCCACGTACGGTTCGGTTCGGCTCTCCTTGTCTAGATCGGTTCGGTTCGGTGTTCATCTCTTCATTCAGCTCGGGTCGGATGCTCCACTTCGGGTCGGGTCGGTGTCCTCCGGGTCGGGTCAGTGTCCTCCTCCGGGCCGGGTCGGGTTGCTTTCTTCCTTCCAGTTCTTCTTCGATCAGCTCCCTCTTTTCTATCCACTCCGATCTGATCCCTTCACCTTCTCCTGCTGTAGCCTTCCATTCTTAGGTCGATCCGTTCTGGTCTCCACTATTCTTCCGATCCGATCCCCTTGTCCACTCCAAGTCTAAGCAAACGGCCTTCCTTCTCGCCAAGCCTCCTATGTGCCAAACTCCGGTTCGGGTCGGGTTTCTTGCCCAGTTCACATTTCCGATCCGAGCCCCCATCCGATCCGATCCGGTTCGGAACCTGCACACTTCTGCAACTTCCAGCAAGCTTTCTACGCCATTCGACGACGTTTTCGACCAATTTAACTATTCTAATCAATCATAAAACATACCATAGAGTCATAGCAACATGTAATAGCAACCACAAACACCAAACAACAATCCAAATGAATCAAAAGGGATCAAAAGTGACTAAAACTTCATATTTTCCCATAGCATGTTTAAGTAAAACTAATCATAGGGTTAACAAAACTTAATCAAATCGAACCAAATTTCTAACAGAGGCATAAAATATTATTTACGAATTTCTAAACATTTTTCCAGAATTTATTAGTGTATAAATTCGCTAATCTTCACTAATCACCCTTAATTAACTGTAATTAGTGTCAAAATGATGCTATCACTCACCTTTGCCACAATTAAAACCCCAAAACTGAAATATTCTCTGATTTGGCGTTGTTCCCAATCTTACACAGCAGCTCTACCTCGGTTCTTGTGCTAATACTCCTTGATTTGGTGTTTGCTAAGCCTAATCTTCAATTAGAAAATGATTTTTGGGTGTTTTAGAGAGATTTAGAGAGTGGAGGCCATGGCTAGGTCAAGAGGAATGAAAGTGGCGGCTGGAAAATGTCTAAAGAAATGTTTTCTAACCCTATTCAGCCCCTATATACCCCTAAACCCGAAATTCCCCTCTGGGCCTAGCTGCTAATCACCCGGTTAAGCCCAATTAAGCTGTTTTTCACCATCTGAAACTTGTTTCAGCCATATCTCCCAAACGGTAAGTCCGTTTGGCTAATGTGACCACTCTACGGAAAGAGAAACCATCATCCGAAGCCAATGGAAGTAGTTTCAGGTCAAAATTCATTTCCAGTCAAAAGTTATGGCCAAAACAGTACCAACTAGGGGTAAAATGGTCATTTAAAAATCGGGAAAAATCATGAACATGGGAAATAACCCCAATAGTCGTCTCCCAAAGTTACATGACCATACGACTTCGTATGTGAAAGAAATAAATATCCTACGATCCTATGATGCGTAGAATACGGGTCGTTACACTCTCCCCCCCCCCCCCCCCCCTTAAGAAATTTCGTCCCCGAAATTCCTTAACCCAAAACATACAAAGGATCCCGCATGCCTAACAACCACATACAACGATCAATCATGCAAAACAAGCAAACAAGCCTATCCTAGCATGCGGAAAAACTAAATCGAAGCCAAAATCTTACCAGGCAAAGAGTTCTGGGTGTGTCTTCCTAATGTCCTCCTCTGTCTCCCAAGTACAATCATTCTCGTCCTCGCTCCACTGTACCTTGACTAGCTTCACCGCCTTCCTTCGAAGTTGCTTCATGTCGTGCGCGATAATACGGGCCGGCTTGCGGTTCCCAACCGCCTCGGGTTCTACTTCGAAGTCCTCTAACTGATCAGGTGAAATAGTCATATCTGAGTCGTGAACGAACTTCCTTAGTTGGGAAACATGAAATACGTTGTGAACTCCCGCCATCTTCTCTGGTAAGTCAATTCTATATGCCAAATCCCCGACTAGTTCAAGAACAGGGAATGGGCCAACGAATCTTGGTGCCGACTTGCCTCTCCTGCCGAATCGTATTACGCTCTTCAACGGAGAAGTCTTGACAAACACCAAGTCACCAACGGAGAATTTTAGGTCTCTTCTCCTCTTATCAGCATAACTCTTCTGCCTATCTTGGGCTGCCTTCATTCGTTGTTGAATGATCTTGATCTTATCTGAAGTTTCCCTCACCACATCTGGTCCAAGCATAAACTTCTCGCCAGTCTCTATCCAACATGATGGTGAGTTACAAGGTCTTCCGTACAAAGCTTCAAACGGAGCCATACCGATACTGGATTGGTAGCTATTATTATATGCAAACTCTACTAGATGCAAATGGTCATCCCATGATCCACCAAAATCCAATATACATGCTCTCAAGAGATCTTCCAAAATACGATTCACCCTCTCTGTCTGACCGTCGGTCTGAGGATGATATGCGGTACTGAGATGTAATTCTGACCCTAGAGCCTCTTGTAAGCTCTTCCAAAACCCACTAGTGAACAACGGGTCTCGGTCGCTCACAATGCCTTTAGGTACTCCATGAAATCTCACTACCCACCTCATATACAATTCTGCTAACTTAGCTGCCGTTCTGGTCGATTTGACTGGTATAAACCTTGCACTTTTAGTCAGTCGATCTACAATTACCCAGATCTGTCATATCCCGATCTAGTCCTTGGTAACCCATCGATGAAATCCATCGAGACTTGCTCCCATTTCCATTCGGGAATTTCTAAGGGCTGTAACAACCCACTAGGCTTCTTTTGCTCGGCTTTAACTTGCTGGCAATTCATGCACTTGGATATAAACTTCCCAACGTCTCTTTTCATCCCTTCCCAGTAGTAAGTCTGCTTCATATCTCGATACATCTTGTTACCACCGGGGTGTATAGTCAGCTTTGAGTGATGACATTCTCTAAGCACTTCATCTCTCAATCCATTGACATTGGGTACAACAAGCTTTCCATTCTTTCTAAGCCATCCATCTCGATCAAGCCCATACTTGTTCATCTCCTCATCGATACCCATCTCCAACTTGGAGATGATTTCCAATAAGTTAGGATCGTCCCTCTGACTAGAGCCAATCCGCTCAATTAAAGTGGGTCTGATCGTCAAACTTGCTAACATTTCTGGATCCAATTCGCACTATGGTCTAAAATCAAATCCCGCGATATACTCCAGTTGCTTCCATTCAAGGAACATAGCCCCTAAGCTGGCATGTCTTCTACTCAATGCATCAGCCACCGCATTGCCCTTTCCCGGTGTATATGCGATGTCAAAATCATAGGAAGCTAAGAACTCTAACCATCTCTGCTGACGGAGATTTAAATCCTTCTGGGAGAATAGATACTTCAACGACTTATGATTAGTAAACAGCTCAAACCTTTCTCCCAAGAGATAGTGTCTCCACATCTTTAACGCGAACACGATTGCTGCCAATTCTAAATCATGGGTAGGGTATCTTCTCTCGTGCGGTTTCAATTGCCGACTTGCGTAAGCTACAACCCTACTGCCTTGCATCAATACAGCACCCAGTCCGGTACCACAGGCATCCGTGTATACCGTCATCTCTTCGTCCCCCTCAGGAATGACTAACACTGGTGCGCTTGTCAACTTGTCCTTTAGATTTTTAAATGCATTCTCGCACCTTTCATCCCAGACAAAAGCTTGATTCTTCTTGGTCAACTGGGTCAATGGTGCTGCTATCTTGGAGAAACCTTGGATAAACTTACGATAATATCCAACTAATCCCAAGAAACTTCTTACATCTGTTGCATTCTTGGGCGTAGGCCAATCCTGTACCGTAGCCACCTTTGCTGGGTCCACGGCAATACCATTCTCTGATACAACATGGCCTAAGAACCTCACTTCCCTCTTCCAGAAGTGACACTTAGAAAACTTTGCTTTCAATTGGTGTTTTCTCAACACCTCCATCGCTACTCTTAAATGTTCCTTGTGTTCTTCCTCTGTCCTAGAATAGACCAAAATATCATCAACGAACACAAGGACAAACTTATTCAACTGATCTCTGAATACCCTATTCATAAGATCCACAAAATATGCTGGGGCATTGGTCAGCCCGAATGGCATGACCAACCACTCATAAAATCCAGACGGCGTTCGAAATGCCGTTTTAGCTATACTCTTAGCTTCCACCCTAAGCTGATGAAAACCTGTCGCGAGATCCAACTGAGAAAATATCCTCGCGCCACTCAACTGATCGAACAAATCATCTATCCGCGGTAGAGGATACTTATTCTTCCTCGTCACTTTATTCAACTCGCGGTAGTCTACACACAAACGAAGAGAACCATCCGCCTTGGTAGCAAACACAACTGGTGCTCCCCATTCAGAAACACTCCTTCTGATAAATCCCTTCTTCAAAAGATCGCTGACTTGCACCTCGAGCTCTCGCTGCTCCCTTGGTGCCATATGACGAAGTGGCATCACTATAGGCCTGGCATCCTTTACCAAATCAATACGAAACTCAATCTCTCGGTGTGGTGGAAGTCCGGTCACTTCTTCGAAAACATCCGGATACTGGCCAATCACGGGCAAACCTGACAACTCACTATGAGGAATGTCGAGGGAGTTTAGAAAACTAGCCAATACCCCCTCACTGGGTAGACCACCAAACACTATCCTCTGCCCATCATCCGCTCTAGCTGTCACCAAAAAGCCCTCACAGTCTACCACCACCCCGTATCTTCGGAGCCAATCTACTCCCAAAATAATGCCAAACCCAGTAAAGCCCAAAACAAAGCAATCACAAACAAACATGCATCCATGACTCGATAAGACCACATTACGACAAATCATGCTAAGGCTAGTCGAACCACCAATCGGGTTCGTCACAACTAAAGGTCTATCGACAATCTCGGGCTCCAATCCCAACCTATCTACCAGGTCACTAGATATGAAAGAACTGGAAGCTCCGGTATCAAACAAAACTCTAACAGGAACATCATAAACAGAAAGCATACCTTGAATGACGACATTCTTTCCTTTCTCCGCCGCAGTTGGGGCATTCGACGAAGAAGGAATAGCATTAAGAGCATATGCTTTCACCATTTGTTTTCCTTAGGGGGCTGTGGACACTTGTCCTTGTGATGTCCCATTTGGCCACAGTTGAAACACTTCCTATCCGCTGGCTTGGCCCGACAATTACTAGCATAATGGCCCTTCTTACCACAGCTGAAGCACTCCACATCTTGCTTATTCTTTTTCTTCTGGCCATCCTTAGCCTGATTCTGCTTTCTCTTATTCTGGGAACCACCTTTGCCTCCACCACTTGCTTGTGGCTTTGGCTCATCTGCGGATGCAACCTCAGTCTTCGACTTAGGGTAGAGACTTTCTGATCTTAACGCTTTCCCCACAATCGATTCAAACGTCTCATCGATGTGGTTAATAAGTTTTTCCCCCAAGTACTGATCCAAATCAGTTATGAATTTCTCATTCTTTTTCTCGGCAGTATTAATGAGAGATAACCCATATTTTGACAAAGTGTCAAATTCAGCAATATACTCCGAGACAGCCCTGCCATTCTGCTTGAGCTCCAAGAATTTCTTGAACAGCACTGACTTCTGAGCAGCCGGAATGAACTTCTCGCTAAAGCGAGCCTTAAACTGTTCCCAAGTAATCTGATCTTCGGGAGTAGCTGCCTTTATAGCATTCCACCAATTCATTGCCCGCCCTTGCAGCTGACGGGACGCTAGCTTTCTTTTCATCGCATCCTCGATACCGAAATCCTCGAAGATACGTTCGCAACTATCCAACCAATCCTGAACATCCGTAGCCGACTCCGTTCCGTGGAACGGCTTTCCACCAAGGCTAGTATAATCCTTGTTCAGCTTGGCGAAGTCGACTCTTGGCGCCTGCACTATTGGACCACCACCATTTCCACCATTGGGAGATGCCCTCTGTACATCTCTAAGCATCTCTCTCATGACGTCAGTAAACATCGTCCTCATGTCAGCAGCATTCCCATTATTGGCTCCCCTACCAGCACCTCTAGTATATCGGCTCATCGTCAATCTGAAAAAGGAAACGATTAACGACTCCATAGTGGTGCTAGTGCAGCACGACTTCATTCTTATACTACTAATAGTATATATATATATAGCTTTTGAAAACCAAAATAATCACAAATACGCTCTCTCGTATACGTATACTATCTCTCCCTGATAACTTCCCTAGGTTAACTACGCAACCTAGAGCTCTGATACCAAGTGTGACGGCCCGCCCCGCACCAGCCTGCATTTCCTCCGAAAGTGCGCTGTACACATGCCCAGCTAGCACAGAACGGTCGTCAGAAGAAAAGAAAGAAGGGAATGAACTAATCAAGGTACCTGTAGAATGCCTCACAGCGCATGGAATAAAATATATTAACAACATACTTGACATAAAACAGGTGTGACAGTGCATAAGCTGATAACTAAAATCAACATCAATCATCAGAGCAGCGGAAATCCATATACAGCTTATTACAATTTTCCAAATTTACTGTCTCCAAACAAAAGAAAGCTAAAGTAGAAGATGCACCACCAATGCCCAAGCAGTGATCTTCAACAACACAGGGAGAATATTCTATATATATTACGTGGAAGCCTCCTGCTCGTCTCCGGATCATCTACCCGTGCATCACCAGCTAACCTGTCTCTAGTCTGCTCGTGTGAGCACCCAGAGAAATAAGAGGAGACATAAAACTCTGGGTCAGACATAAAGCCTGGTATGAGCGATAAGCATCTAAACAAAACAATAACAGGTATACTAAACCACACCTGAACCTGGACCTGCAACCAAAGAGTTAGTACCACATACCGTACAATACTCCAAGGCGCCATAATGAATAGTGTAAGAATACGGGGGTGGGGTGTACATGTCACAATGATAGCAAACAAATCATCCATAGCAACCATCCTCACATCTCTCACTCAGTGCGTAAAGCGTACGACATCTACCACTTTGGAACACTAGACAAACTGAGGTAACGACGAATCCCGACTTGTAGAAACCCTGCTGTGACCAAGCCGAACACTTGGAGTCATGACCAAACATTTCAATGACCCACTTCATTGGTCGTAGCCCTTGGTTCTACCGATGCCATAATGGCCCTGAATCCGCCTTCGTACCTCCTACCATAGTGGTCCAAAGCTATAGACATCGATAACCCCTTAACACGCGTCCCGCAGCAAAGCCCAACCATGAAGCGAACTCGTTGATTCCCATCTGAATCTTGAGTCCTAACTTCTCATTTGGACTTCCTTTGCATCTCGGGTTTTGATTGAATTGGAGTGGGTCTTCCGAAGAGTCATCGCGTAGTAGTAATAGCCCACGTACGGTTCGGTTCGGCTCTCCTCGTCTAGATCGGTTCGGTTCGGTGTTCATCTCTTCATTCAACTCGGGTCGGATGCTCCACTTCGGGTCGGGTCGGTGTCCTCCGGGTCGGGTCAGTGTCCTCCTCCGGGCCGGGTCGGGTTTCTTTCTTCCTTCCAGTTCTTCTTCGATCAGCTCCCTCTTTTCTATCCACTCCGATCCGATCCGATCTGATCCCTTCACCTTCTCCTGCTGTAGCCTTCCATTCTTAGGTCGATCTGTTCTGGTCTCCACTATTCTTCCGATCTGATCCCCTTGTCCACTCCAAGTCTAAGCAAACGGCCTTCCTTCTCGCCAAGCCTCCTATGTGCCAAACTCCGGTTCGGGTCGGGTTTCTTGCCCAGTTCACATTTCCGATCCGAGCCCCCATCCGATCCGATCCGGTTCGGAACCTGCACACTTCTGCAACTTCCAGCAAGCTTTCTACGCCATTCGACGATGTTTTCGACCAATTTAACTATTCTAATCAATCATAAAACATACCATAGAGTCATAGCAACATGTAATAGCAACCACAAACACCAAACAACAATCCAAATGAATCAAAAGGGATCAAAAGTGACTAAAACTTCATATTTTCCCATAACATGTTTAAGTAAAACTAATCATAGGGTTAACAAAACTTAATCAAATCGAACCAAATTTCTAACAGAGGCATAAAATATTATTTACGAATTTATAAACATTTTTCCAGAATTTATTAGTGTATAAATTCGCTAATCTTCACTAATCACCCTTAATTAACTGTAATTAGTGTCAAAATGATGCTATCACTTACCTTTGCCACAATTAAAACCCCAAAACTGAAATATTCTCTGATTTGGCGCTGTTCCCAATCTTACACAGCAGCTCTACCTCGGTTCTTGTGCTAATACTCCTTGATTTGGTGTTTGCTAAGCCTAATCTTCAATTAGAAAATGATTTTTGGGTGTTTTAGAGAGATTTAGAGAGTGGAGGCCATGGCTAGGTCAAGAGGAATGAAAGTGGCGGCTGGAAAATGTCTAAAGAAATGTTTTCTAACCCTAATCAGCCCCTATATACCCCTAAACCCGAAATTCCCCTCTGGGCCTAGCTGCTAATCACCCGGTTAAGCCCAATTAAGCTGTTTTTCACCATCTGAAACTTGTTTCAGCCATATCTCCCAAACGGTAAGTCCGTTTGGCTAATGTGACCACTCTACGGAAAGAGAAACCATCATCCGAAGCCAATGGAAGTGGTATTAGGTCAAAATTCATTTCCAGTCAAAAGTTATGGCCAAAACAGTACCAACTAGGGGTAAAATGGTCATTTAAAAATCGGGAAAAATCATGAACATGGGAAATGACCCCTATAGTCGTCTCCCAAAGTTACATGACCATACGACTTCGTATGTGAAAGAAATAAATATCCTACGATCCTATGATGCGTAGAATACGGGTCGTTACACTATTCTTCTTTGTCAACTTGTTTAACTCACGATAATCAACACATAGACGAAGAGAACCATTCGCCTTAGTAGCGAATACCATAGGAGCGCCTCATTCAGAAATGCTTCGCCTAATGAAATTTTTCTCAAGCAACTCCTTGATTTGCTTGCTAAGCTCTCTTCTTTCTCGCGGGGCCATGTGCCTAACAGGCAATGAAACTGGCTTGGCATTATCAACAAGATAAATACGGAAGTCTATCTCGCGTTTAGGGGGTAACCCCTTCACCTCATCAAAAACATCAGGATATTATCGGACCACCCTCACGGATTGAAGATTGTCAATAGACGAGTCGAGGGATTCAAGATAACATAACATGACGGGATCCAGAGGGTTACAAGAAATCTCTAGGGTATTGCCATGGCGAGTCATAAGCCTCACTACCCTATGCTCACAATCGAGAATGGCTCCATAACTGGACAACCAATCCATGCCCAAAATCAACCCGTATCCCATGAACCCGAGAACATAAGCATTACATGTGAATTCTACGGTCAAGATAGAAATCCTCAAATCCATACAAATCATAGATAGATGGGCGGAACCCCCAATTGGATTTGAAACACTAACGGGATCCTCAACTAGACTAGTACTTAGGTGCAAACTTTCAACAATGTCAGAAGAAATAAAGGTATGCGATGCGCCAGAATCAAATAAAGTTCGAACAGGAAAACCAGAAATGTAAACAAGGCATTCTACAGAAATACTACCTTGGTCCGGAGCTGGAGTAGTGTTGAGAGCATGCATCTGCCCTCCAGAAGGTCCTGCCCGCTGAGTCTGTCCTTGCCCCTGTCCTTGCTTCTTTGGGCAATCCTTACTGTAGTGTCCAGAGTCTCCGCAATGAAAGCATTCTCCCAACTTCCTCTTCTTCTTCCTACAATCTTTGGCTATGTGTCCAGTGATCCCACAGAAGTTGCACTTTCTTGTCTCCCTTGCCTTGTTGTTGTTGGCCTTGTTACCCTTGTTGTTCTTATTGTTCTTGTTGTTCTGGTTGTTCTGATTGTTCTGGTTGCCTCCCCACTTGGAGTCTGCCTTCTTGGTTTGAGTCTCATTAAGCTTAACTTCTTTCTTGCCATTCTTATCATCTCCTTGAAGCAAGGCCATATCCACTAAGCTCTCAAAAGTGGCCCCCATGGGTGTGTGAGACATGGCCAAACCTTGCAATGGGTCATTCAATCCCCGAGCAAAGCGTAGAGCCTTCTTCTGAGGTGTGTTAACCATGTCTAAACCGAATCGAGCAAGCTGGTTAAACTTATTCACATACTCCCTTACGGTCATGTCCCCTTGCTTCAAAGATATAAACCTCTCCAATTGCAGATTCTCTTCAGCAGATGATAGAAACTTAAGCCCAAACCTCATCCTAAAGTCGGCCCAAGTCTCTATAGGCCTAGTAGCGTTGGTGACTTCCCACCAATAAGCAGCTTCCTCTTTCAATAGCCATACTACCACCAGAACTTTCCTACGATCTTCTACATCAAAGATAGCAAAAAGGTCTTCAGTTTCCCTTAACCAGTTTCTTGCCTCAACATAAGTCTCTGTCCTAACAAAATTCTTGCCACCCATCGCCTTAAAGTCCTTGCAGATCTTCGCAAAATCCGCTTGTGGACGCTGAGGAGGAGGAGGAACCTCAGGTACGGGAGGAGGAGTGGGAGTGTTTGCTGGGCCCGCATCGTTGGCCCTAGCTTCCAAGTACCTTCGGAACCATCCGGGTATGGTTACTCCCTCGGGAAGGTTAAGATCGGCCATGCTGAAAAAGGAAAAGATAGATTTAGAACGAGGAAACGAAGGATAGTGCTAATGGCTTTTTGGGGAATAGCCTTTTAAAATAAACTAGACTTTTCTTGGAAAAATACTTAATTGGTTTTGAAAATAGTTTTTCAAAAGGGTTTTTAAAACTTTTGTCTGGCCTAGTAAACCTCACGCATTGATACCAAATGTAACACCCCACCTCCGCCAGGGTCACTCACAAGAGAATGCACTAGCTTTGGAGGGGTGTTGTCTAGGTAAACATGCACAGAGATATCACAAGACAGAACATAGATAAATAAATAAGTAAAGCAGCGGTAGAAATTTAAAAACCATAGTTAACCATTTCAAAACCAAATAGTCAACTTACATCAAAGTACTTAGTCATTATTTTCCAACTACCACAAGTCTAGAAAACATAAACTGAAAATAACATAAAGTAAACTATCCCCAAGATATATGTGGTGAATCCATAGCAAGCTCAAGTCCAAACCGTACATGAGCTGTCAAGAAAGCAAGCCAAATGTCCAAGCTAAGCACTAGTGTTCCCTCCCTGAGAACCTGGGGGGGGGGGGAACAGAAAAAAAGAGGCAAAAGAAAAAGGGTCAGTCTTAAAGACTGGTAAGTCCTACCTACTATTAGTATAAAAACTAATGAAGTTAACTAAACATGAGAAACTGAGATGAAACATAAAGATGGTAACTAACTGGCATGATAAATAGATAACAAGGTAGATCAAGTGTGGCATCGCATATACAAGGTTTAGTTTTGCACCAATAGTACTAGTATTCCAACCCATGTCAAGTATAAACAAGAAATGATCCCTTGGCCCAATATCATGAGTTGACCCAAGTCAAGGTCCAACTATACAATCTAGTCGATCGGCTCCCTATAAGCCTAACTCGTCGAGCGTCGGTGTCATACGGCCCAATCACGGAATGTAGTCGAACTGTGCTAGGTCCACCTAAGGTGTATCAAGCCCTAGGGTGCCAACCACTGACACGAATCAAGCACGCATAGTCTAAACCTATTGGTGCCCATATTTGTTTTATTCAACTCCGGACTATGTGCACGACCATAGTCCGCCAGAACCTACACTGGCGCACCTACTCATCCGTCTTTCTGGTCGCTTACAATCAGCCCAGTAATCGTGCCCCACCCTAGCCTAGTCCCTAGGGTATCGTGATACATCCAAGAGGGTTACTGCTGAAAAGGACCACGTAACTAAGGTTTCTAACGGGTTAAGTGTGGTTAACCCTATCCAATCATGTTTCAAGTTGGTTAAGTGTATCCAAGTGGTTCATGACTTAACCCTAACAAGTGGCATTAATTAATTTAATGCACCCAACCTCTCACATTAGACTTTGTTGTGGTTACTGGATATACCGGGCGGGTCCGGGCAGCTTTACACCACAACCTAGTCTAACCTCGGGTTTCAAGCGCGTAGTTCAACATCATAGGCAAGTTAACATCAAGGTTATGAGGGGTTCTATGTTGCATTATGCATAATCCCCAAATAAAGCTCATAGCTTTCTATCCAAAAATCAAAGTGAACGGTACTAGGTTCATGATAGTTCCACAATCATAGATCAAAAGAGTCATAAATGGATCTATGCATACAATGATAGACCAAAGACAAGTATTACACAAAAGTCACATTTCAACTTGCTACATGTTCATATTAATTTCATAGTTTAAATCTAAGAGTAGAGTGGGGCTTACAAATCGTGGCTATGAGAACTAGAACCAAATAGAACAAGATAGAGACATTGTAGAAGCTCTAGGAATGATGTAGCAACACTAGAAGCCTTGAGAATAAGTAGCTCCTTTGATTTGATGAAGAAAGATTGCTCCTTTTTGCCTTAGAAGCTCTCAAGATGAAGATGGAGGCCATGATTAGGGAGCATTTTGGCAGAATTTAGTTTTTAGGATGATTTGTGATGGTTTAGGCTAGGTCTTAGGGTGTTTTTATAGGTGTAGAGACTAGTTTAGGCCATAGGATTAACCCTAGTTTAGATCTGAACCATCAGATCCCGTCACAGGCCAACTGACCAGACCAAAGGAGCAAACAGGTGCACCAGGGAAACATGGCCGACCAGGGAGGTCGACCCCCAGGTCGACACCCAAGTCGACTGGGCAGTCGACCTGGGATGGGGCAGGTCGACTCCCTAGTCGACTCCCAAGTCAACCTGGGGTTGGGCGGGAAATTTTCCCGCCCAATCTGTTTGGAGCTGATTTTGAATTTCGGGCTGAATTTTGAATTTTCTGAAATCTTCTATGAGCCATATCTTGGTCATACGGAACCCGATTTACGAAATTTCGAACTCGTTTTCAAGTAGAATTTCGAGATGAACGCAATGGCGTAACCTGTTCCCATTGATTCTTAACTTATGATTTAATTCTGCCCTGATTTCTTGTTTTAACATGTTATTAAAAATTCGGGTTGTTACACAAAATGTACTAGAGCATTTATGTGTTTGGTCGTTCTCTTTAAACTAAAATATTTTCCGTGTGCCTTGCCAAAAAAAGTTATGCATGCTAAAGGTAGTATAAGTCTGTATTTGTTTGTTTCATAGACCTTGTATACTTAAAATGTCATAGATATTTTGATATATGCCTTTATACAATGGACATAAATTTTGAATAAGAGTCTTAGAGTTGTGTGCCTAAAGTTTCACTTCTCAACATAACTTACTTTCTAGACGATGAATCTCAATGTATCTAAATGTATTTACTTAGTTTTAATTGTTTCTTTATCATAATTTTTAAATCATATAAGTGGACATAATCAACAGTATCAGCCTAGGTTACTTTATTTTCCATTTTTGTGGTTTAGTAGCTAAAACATTATAGTACCAACTGTTTTAGCTATTTTGGATTTGAGTTTTCGTCTATGTAAAAGTACGGACGATGCATGTATATTGTGAAAAATGATCAATTTAGAAAACAAAGTTAACATACAGAATGGAAAACATTTTTTTTCATTTTATAGTAATGTAAGATGGACGTTGAGGAAATAACACATCTTTCCATCGCCCCTTAAACCACTCCATCGTCTCCTCCATCCTTGTCATCGTGTATCCACTCTTCACGTGTTTTATCACTAAAGTTGAAAACTCAAAACATAGAATTAAAAATAATAAGGTAAACTAAACAAACTCTGAAATTTTATAATTGTTCTACATTTGTGTTAATATGTATGCATAAGAAGGGTACAAAAATTAGTATTTGACCTATTCTTCAATGTATATCTCTACAACCTAACAATGGATTTTTTAAAACAATTTGATTTTCACTCGTTATCCTACCTTGCTGTGATTAATTGTCTCTCTTGATTTGCACAGTTCAAGTTTCTTTATTGTACTAAATTATTAGAATTGTTGGCGGGCCTTTTTAAAATATCTATTGTTCAAACTGAATGACTTTCTGGCACTATTATTACTATTTTTTGTAATTTCATAAAGATACGATCTTAACAATGATTAGAATTCAAAGTTTAGATGATTCTTATTTGTATATCTATTTGTATGGATGTTAGCAATTGTATATGAGATGATATATGCATAAGTGAGGAAAATCATTTTTTTACTTTTGGAAAACTAACTCCTTTTGAAAATTAATTTTGGCTATAATATTTTTTTAACGGCGTTCTGGGTACTAATCTATAAACATACCATGAGTGGTTATTTATAAAAAATTTGCTATTTATAACATTTGGTGTCTAAATAGGTTTATAATCAACTGTTTGTCAAAAGTAATTAAGTAAAAAAATTCTCTAATTTAAAAACCAAAATCCATATGCTTACACTTTCATCTTTATATCTTATGAAATTTTTAACAATATTACTAAATAAATTATGTTATTAATATCGTATGGGTAACACGGGTTCACACTCATTAGTGTATAATATGGAAATATTAAGAGAACACGAGTGAGCATATAAAAATGCTACACACGTAACAAGGAACAAATTTGCTCTGCCTGACTTGAAACTGCATAAACATGCCATATTGCAGTATAATCTATTATATAGGGTTGAATATAAAAACAAATTAAAGCCATGTACAAAGAAAAGAAGTGAAGACTCTTGCATGAAAATATGCATACACCACATCCAAATATATGCAAATACCCATGCTTTCACCAAGTACTCACGCAAGTCACTCACATGCACAAATAAAGTAGTAGGGGTGGCAAAAAAAAGGTACCCGCGGTTACTCATGGATAAAATTCGTCATGGGCTTGAAACAGGTAGCTAAATGGGTACCCGTGGATAAAACAAATGGTTTTCTTAATATCCGTTAATTAATGGGGCGTGTACATGTAGTAAGATATCCATGTCCGCGGGGACCTGTGCCCATATTAAGTGTGATTTATTGCCAATGCAAAAATCATTATTGTTGGTTATTGGGTATTTGTGCGCATGCTTTTATTAGATAATTTATAAGCGGCTATCGATATTTGTAATAAATGGGTATGCTTCTAATTAAAACCCTATATATACCTAGTTAGAAATTCTCAAATTTCTCATTAATTGTTTAAAATTCCAATCCAGCTAGAAATGCGTCTTTTCTTGTCTCGAAACCTTCTGCTCTCTTCAGTAAATTCAACACATTCTTCTAAAGTTCTTGCTTCACTCCTCCAAATCCAAGCAATATGTTGTCCAATTTCATGCCTAGTCTAATTTTTTTTACCGAATGTATTTTTAAACAATTTCAATAGATGGTTAACAAATAAATTGAATAAAATATCATGGATACACGCGAATACCCGCAACTTGTTTAAAATCCATTTAATGGGTAACGGCGCGGGTATGGGGCGGGCACGGGGCGAAAAATAACCTAACGATTCGGGTGATAAGGGATACTACCAGTGCCCGCTCACACCATTGACATTCGTATAAAGTAGCAACAATACTTTCATTCACTAATATTCACATATACTAGCTTATATATAGACACACACTCAGTGCATTCACCCATTTGCGCAACACATCAGATCATTTTCACAAAGTAGATAAACGCCCCAAAACAATAAACATCCCAAGATGTCGCTGATTTTGCATCACATATCTCCGTTTTTTCTTCTCCTATTGAATCCCTATCTTCTCTTGAACCATTATTTAAATGAAGTGTTTAAATGATGCAAAAGAGGGGTGTTGCGAGTTGTGGGTTGCATCTTATATATACACATTCAGGGGACCTGCATTGATCACAATATGCATGTATTAATTCAATAATGTTCTTTGTAGCCAGTTTTATACGCTTGTATAATCTTTTGTTTATAGACATAGTAAACATTGCATTCACTCATGAAATGTATTGTTTACAAATATAGTGAACGCTTCCTTCATTCATGTATTAGTTCCTACAAATTTCTAAGTGAGAATCAATGGAGATTATTTGGTTACTATGAGATGACACACTGCCTATAAAATTTAAAATATGCACCCAAATTTGAGATTAATTAGATATGTTATAATCAATAAATGAAATGTTGCTTGTTGATAAAAATATATGTACCATAATTTAACATATATTTTCCGATAATCGAATTACTAAGTTATGATTACATCAGTTAAAAAGCAAACTCGTCATGAATACTATACTAATTAGCAGATTTTTCAAATTTGTAGTATGCGCTTTCGATTTCAACATGTAAGTGGTACATGATTCGACTCAAAATAGGGTACAACGAATCAACTCTATAACAAAATCATACAAAATAATAACCAATAGTGAAGACTCAAAACCAAGGACAACTACACGAAAACGGTACATTTAGCCTAGCAACAACACAGCCTTGTAAAATCCAATAATTTTTCAAAAGTACCCTGACCAATGTACTGATGTGCATGCAATTATCCTCAAGAAAATGGTAGAGCACAATCAAACCAATAAAAACTCAGTCGTTTGAACAAATATTACATAGTAAATGGGAGTTTTAGCGACAACAGCTGGGTAATCTTGTAATTACAATAATAGATCAAATGAAAACAAAATAATATCAATCACATCATAAAATATTACGAATAAAACAAGTCATACTCATACCCGACCCATTGGGTAGCCTACAAAGCCCTCAGGCTAGGGCAGCCCATTGGGCTAGGGGCAAATTTTTTAAGTTTGATTGTTTATATGTATATTCTAAACTAATTAAATGTTGTAGCTCATTTGTAGTTCACCAGTAATGCTGTAGGGATGAGGTATGACTGTTCAAGTTCGATGCTGGCCAAACGAATGCATTATCATTTTCTTTTATATAATGTTCCCAAAGCTTCCATGGGTTTGGGCATTTAAACTGCTGGGTCGGCTATGGTCATACTATATGGTATTTGTCCATATACAGTTTGTTTCATTTAATACATGTGTTGAAAATTTATCTATTATATTGTTATATGTTATGTTGGACATTATGTTTTATATTTATTTGTTGTGTGATAAAACTGAAACATCTGTAAGGAGTGATCAATCCCTTTCAAAGGAAAAAATTAAATAGGATCTTGTAATGATGTGATAGAACAAACCGGTTCAAATGATTATCAATCATAGATCACAGAAAAAAATTGAAAACAAGAGAGAACACATAATATTTATAGTGGTTCCACTATCACGAGATTGTGTACGTCCATTTTAATAAGAAAGAGATTTTATTAATATTGAAGAGATTACAAAGTTTTATAATAGAGCAAAAAAATGAAGAAATAACATAAGAGACGATGGGGTGAGATTAACATTCTCTATGGCTCTCTTCATATAGAGAACAATTACTTGCAGATGAAGTAATTGATTTATACAAATAAATCAATTCATGGAAGAATCATTCGCATTAATTTACTTGCCATATAATTGATTGATGACATTCTCTTTTTCTTCGTCAATCAATTTTACCCCAATATGAATTATTTCCATTTCTTCTTTCACAAAATATGGCAACAAATATATGGAGAATATATCCAAAATCTCTACCCCTTTAATATTCCTTTCCATTTCTTTCAATCATAAAAGGGTAACTATTATACAAAGAATATCTCCAAAATCTATTTAATTTTGGAAATATTGTATCACCAAAATTATAATAATCCCTACCTTGATACAATATCTCTTATAACCAAGATAATCCAATATGAATGCTTCCCAATGAGTTCCTGGAAAAGATACCTCTCATTGCACTTTGTAAATGAACTCTGACAACGTCGTCGCCCACCAACAAATTGTTGGAAACACTCAAAAATAAGGTAGACATCATGCAACAAAACCCCCTTACAGAGAAGAAATATAATATAACTTAGATATCTTCATACATGATGAATACCACATCCACTCATGACTTTAACCCAGTCGCTCTCTTCCCTATAGTGCCACCATGTTGCACCAAGCACTTCATCAAGTGAATCAAGTTTGAGCAATGCTCGAACTTAGTTACAGGCAATGTCTTCGTAAACATATCTACCGCATTGTCATCTGCGTTAACCTTCTGAAGACGAACTAACTTCTTCTCGTTCATAGAGATAAGGAAATACTCTCTTACCTCTATATGCTTTGTTCTAGAGCTAAAAGCCGAATTTTTAGCTAAATGAATTGCACTTTGACTGACACAATTCACCAAACAATTATCTTGTACTAAGCTCAAATCACACAACAACCTCTTCAAATAAAGTGCCTCCTTAGCTACCTCAACTCTAGCTATTTACTCTGCCTCTGTAATAGACAAAGAAACTATAGTCTGAAACCTCGCTTTCCAACTAATAATTGTTCCTCCAAGAGTGAATACATAGCCTGAAGTTGACTTCGTTTATCTCTATCTCCGGCATAGTTTGAATCAGAAAATCCAACCAAGGTGAATTATTTATTTCAACTATCTAAAACAAGTCTATAGTCTGATGTTCCTCTAAGATTTATAAAAACATACTTTACTGCCTCCCAATGCAATTTCCTAAGATTTGCCATATATCTACTAACTAATCCAACAACCTAAGCAATGTCAGGCCTAGTGCACACCATCATATACATCAAGCTACCTACTACATTCCCATAAGGCACCACACTACAACAATTCTATCCTTTAGCGATGCAAAATAACGTTGCGAAAGACTAAACATGCGTCGTAAAAAGTTTTTAACGACACAAAATTTTGTGTCGCGCTAACGTCGCAGAAGATGCAGACGCAAATGAAACTTTTCCACACAAGTATACGTCGCAAGAAATTAACCTTTTACGACATAATATATGACGTAATTAATTTAAGAACGCTGCAGATAATTTATGTCGCAAATTCTACAAAAATTTTCATGATTATTTGTGACATGGGTGTAGCGTCGCTAAAGATAAGCAATTGCAACAAAAAAATTTATTGCAAATGAACTTTTCTTTACAGCTTATAAATATGTCGCAAATAGTTATATTTGTAGCAACATACTTATTTGTAGATAATGCATTCAATATTTGTCACATCCCCAAACGCTGCTAAAAGAGGTTTGAACTTATAATACCATCACTAGCGATGCTTTATTTGTCATTGGTAATTGTCAAATAGCAACATTTTTAAACGCCGCAAAAAACTTCACAACACTGTAGGAAGTGATATGTTCTACTTATTTATATTCACTACCTCAACTTCTACCTTATATCCTAATGTTCGCCTACAACTTCAAACATATTTGTAAGTTTATACATGCATACATATTAATGAAAGATAACAATGGAACACACAGAATAGTCAACATTAAAGACTGGATCAATATTGATCCTAGGCAATGATCCCTAGTACAAAACCATTGATTTTCTCTTTATTTATAGATAAGAAAAGAAAAACACATAGTCTCAAGCAGTTGACATCCATAAGACATAAGCAGTTGACATATTACAAATTCTATGTTTATCCACTTGATACTGTCAGACCTGAGTTGTGCATCACTCACGACAAGTACATCACATGAATGTAGCCATAAAACAACTTACATTGTACTTATCTGGAAAATATTTATTCGAAAATGCACTCAGACCTTCACTAAGATAATCTGCATAATTCATCCCAAGCTTTTCTTCAATTGCTTAATATATTTTCCCAACCACTTGCATCCTCGTTGCAAGCAGTTAACCACATTCCATAAATAGGCGGAACTGGATGTTCTGGCACCAATCTATCCTATAAAACAAAGCAATAGTCAGAAATATAAAATAATATAATTCTGCAGCAATTCAAGAACAAATTTACCATTAGCTATACAAAATGTGAATTGTCCACAAATGCTATCCCTATTCCAGCATGCTAATTTGCTATCAATCATGCAGCTAGTTGCAATACAAATACAAAGATCATGATATATGGCTGCTAAAACTAAGAACTAAACGAATGGAGACAAAGACAACTTTCACAGTTTTAATGAAGACAACTAGAGAAAAATACAAATTCAGTTAACAGCATGAAAATAAAGACCAAGTCTGAAACAGAAAAACATAACATCAATAGCTAAACACATACAGTTCTCTGCAAGTTTCTTAACAAAACCTTTCTAATTCTTAGGACAAACCTTTGATTTGTTAAGTGCGGCACAAGGATAAGCATGAACCAACATAGTGACCGCTTCCCTCATTGTAGGGAGAACAATTGGCAACTTCGTAGAGCAGATCATCACAACTTTCAATGCTTCAATCACATCATCCAACAAAGAAGATTGCAGCATACCGTCAAATATCTCTCCAAAGTTCTGAGCATCTACATGAGCAGAAACCCAGTCCACAATGTTCTTCCGTTCACCGAATTGTGATTTTATGCTATCGGGCTTCTACCAGTAAGAAGTTTTTTTTATACTTGAACGCTGACCTGATTTAAAATGCAGCAAGATTATATGATAAAACAACAATTACAGCAAAACATAATTCAAACAGCTTCATTGAATAAACTTCGTAACCGAACCAAAAATACCCACCAAAAAAGGAAACATGAAAGCCAAAGTAAATAGGAAGCTCAGAATAGCTCAAGACAAAATTACAGTTGAGCGTAGACGCCTCTCAACGATGTCTAAATTTAATAGCAATGACCTCAACAGCTGCAGTTCTTGATTATTTTGAGAAACTGTAGCTTAAAAAAATCAGGAATCTAATATATTTTGATGATAAGAATGCAATCGGTTAAAAAGAAACAGTTCAACTGGCTTACTCATGAAACTCTCTACAATTGAAGCTCTGGTTTTCAGTTTGAGAATAATTATTACCAAACACAAATTATGGATTGCTGAATTTTGCAGAATAGAGGAAATACGGCACATAGGCCATATCCCCACTATTTATTAAATTGATATATGATGCATATTTTTGTTTATTTTGAACGAACTCTCTATAATAATCCACGGAGGGTAAGTTTTCAACATGTGATAATTTTTGAACTCCTTATGATGTACTAGAAATAACTGTGAAACAAAGAATTAATGAAAACTATTATAATTTCATATTACAACAACAAAATTTTCACATTCCAACCATTTGGATTGGTCATAATTTATATGCACGGTTGTAAAAATCATCGAAGGGACACTAGGTTGGTGGCATGATTTATGGCTCAATTGTTTAGCATAACTTAACCGGAATTAAGCGATTTTTGATTTGATCAACTATTTCTGGTAAAATTTTAAGTAACATGCATAGGAATGTTTACAACAATTATAAATTGTCTTTACGTGTAGTTGTTGGAATAATATCATTTTGATCTTTAAGGTAGGCGGATAAGCAAATTCAATTTTTAGCTGAACTTTTATGTTAATTAGAATGCACTCTTATATATCTATGATTGGAGAAATAAAATGTTCCATACTTATGTGATAATGAACTACTTCTATGTTCATGCAAACAATAGCAAATGAAGTCCGCATGCTCCAAAGAAAAGGTGAACAATTCAAATAGTTTTTTCCCACGAAGTAGCACAAAATATAGATGAACCTAGACAAATATTGGAAGATTTAAACCTGGTTTGGATTGACTTAAGTGAGTTGCTTTTCGCTTTTTGGAAGCCAAAATCAACTCATTTTTGGCTTCAATAAGTCAAAAAGCGCCTTATCTAAGTTGATCCAAACGAGCCGAGCAGAGTAGCAGACCCAAACGAATTTAGGAGGACCTAGACGGGTCTAGTGGATCCAGGAAGGATTACGTGACACCAAAAGCGATTGAGCGGACCTACACTCTGCCTAGGTGGACTCAAGTGCAGCCTAGGCAGTTTGGCCACATCAAAACAAACGTCTAGGCTCCTAAATGAGTTCAAAGGCACCGCCTAGTGCCGATGGCTGCCTAGCCCGATTTTATAATAGTGATTATACCTAGCAATACTAAAAAAAAAAAAAAAAGATGCAGAATGACACTACTATAATATAGAGGATTAAATCATTAACGAAATATGCTACCTGATTATATGTGAATCCCTTTAGCATGCCAAGACAATGACACGCCTATCTCTGTCTATTATTTCCAGCTCACTTCTATTGTTTTCCTCTATCCGCTCATAACTGTAATCTGAATCAGCAGAACAAGTTATACTAGTATTGATAGCGTATAACTTACCTTTGCAAAGGCCTGCCAACCATCTTTTACGCTTCAATGTTGTGATCACTATCTCTGTATTTGCTCTCACAAGAAAATCATGAACATTGCCAGAATAGCGTAATCAAATTACCACTTTAAATTAATCATAACTGGCTAAATCTTAAACAAAAATGTCAAATTCACTCTAATCTTTAAAATAACAAATCAAAATGCATGCTGGTCTCAAAAAAGAATGTCAAATTCCCTTTAATCTTTGACGGCTTCATTGAAAAAATCTCTTACATATCCAGGACTTATAGTAATAAAACTATAATTGCTGTTAGCATGAAAAAAAATTAAGTGGGTTTTTAACCTAGTTGTCTATAAAACTTATCAATAAATTATATCATCTATATTTGTACCATATATTGATTTTTACCTAGCATGAAAAAAAGTGCTGTTAGCATGAAAAGAAGTGCATACTTTTTAGCAGTGTTCTGAGGATTCAGATCAAGCAACTGAACCAAATTCGGCACGCAAGCAGCTCCATCCATAACTGTTATTGTTTTTTGGCTTGATATTTAAGCTCAGTGGTGTGTAGTATCTTGGATGCTTATTTCTTTGCTTGATATTTAATGCTTTCAAAGCTAAATTTGTTGGAGTTTCTCTTGATGTCAGTTCTAAAATTAATGAAACATCCCAACTCCTCAGCATTTCCATCAATTCTGACAACAAAATTGATGCAGTCACTTACTTTCTAACAAGACTGAGAAGGGTATCTGCTAATAGTAGATATTCTTTAATATTTCCATTTCTATCTAAAATATATGTGAATAGTTACACAAAACATTAGCGTTTGAGCGAATGAACATAACATTTCTCTTATGGTAAACCATCCAGTACCATTTCCTCCAACCGACAACCATCCAAAGATCTTCCTCTGAATGCAAATCATGCATCAATACATACATTTATCCCAAATTTTGTATTATCTTCAAAAAATCAAAGGAATAAATTTTTTGTTCTGATAAATTTCAAGGTGCTTCATTCTATGCATAAGTGCACAGAATATTTTGAGGATGGTGTGGTTGCTATTAACAGTGTGGAGTGTGAGTTGAAGAAGTGCACAGGTGCACAGAATTGCAAACAGTAAAACATAAGCGAAAATGCAAAACCATGGAAAAGTAAATTGTGACAATTTTTTTGTAATGCAACGGCACTCAAATGAAACATCATGTTCTGATAAATTTCAAGGTGGCTTTATTCTATGCAACCCTTCTCTTGCTCTTATGAGTAACTACCCAGCTATTCAACAACGCTTTTCTTCTCTAATTAAGCACCTCATTCCCACTGCAAATGATGACTAGCTTAATGCATTGTTATGGCTAAAGGATGATGCTTTAATGTCGCAAGATGAAGCAGCACCATTGCTTAAATCACGCTGATTTGTCACGTTGCTTCATCATGGTGGGAAGTAGCATAGATCGTGTCATAAAACTGTCAGGTGTTACGGACCTATGGCGAGCTAACCTTTTTTATTTTATTTTATTTTGGAGGGGAGAAAGAACAAAATCCGAGATAAGAATGGCCAATGACAGTGATTTTGGATTACTTATTTTATTTCTTTATAACTTGGTTTTAGTTACTTTGTTTGCATTTTTATTTCCTAGCCTGATTTTAGATTTTAGCTGGACATTTTATAACAGGTATTGAACCCAAAATCAAACAAGCAAAATCTCCAAACTCCACTTCCTTCAATCCTCTGCCAAACCAATGCCTCCAACATTCAACCAAACACACTTCCCTCAGTCAAACTCCTCAAGCAAACTGACTCCACCATCACTCGCCACCACAGACCCATCACCACAATACAATTCCCCTCCGCAACTAACTCTACCATATGAAACTTCCACAACCTTTCAATTCCAACCCTAACTATCAACCTTACTAACCACCAAGATCAACGACCTCAGTTTGTGATTTTGAATTCGAACGTTTTCAAGTTAGTTTTTTAAAATAGCCCTTGAAGTCTGATTTTGCTAGTTTGATATAGTATCCATTTAAAGTAGATACTCCTATAGAATTTAGCAAGACATTTTATAACAAGTTTTCAATTGGAAATTTTGAAGGCTTCAAAAAATATACATGTCAGTCGGTTTTATTTACTGATATGAGATTTTCTGAAATATAATGAGAAGAGTATTGTGTCTACATTTCTCAGATTCATGAGCATGTTTCTTGACATCTTTCTTTGAACATTTGATGTTTTGTGGTTGAATATCTGTCAAATATTTCTGTGTTCTCATAGTAAACCCTGATTAACTACTTTATAATGTAAGAAAATCATATGCGCCACTGAGTTTCATATTTGTTTAGTATTAATGGTTTTCATAAATTTGTTTAGTATTAACATTACTTATGTTCAACGTAATTTAAACCAAGTTTTTAAAATGAAATTTGAAGAATAGAAATTTTAATTACGAAGTAAAAAGAAAAGAGGTTACCTTACAAATTTGAACTCCTTGCTGGAGCATCAAAGAATATGAATAAAAAGGTGAGCATCTCAAACATGTTTCTTTATAAATGTAATTAGATTGCAGATATGTTCCTACAAAGAAGAATATAAAAAGATCAATGCTTGATCTAAAGTGAAGAACCCAATTTGTACAAAGTAAACTAGGAACACTGTCATATAAAGCATAGTAATGAAATTATGGACAAATGCAAGTAATAGCAGCAATATAATCGCATCCCATTAGCAACTGCACGTAAAAAAAACGATGACCACTTAATGTCCCAATAGCAACACGATTCACTACGAACAATTAAAAACAACCAAAGTATGCATTTTTACTTTATATGCTCAAATACGATATTAATATCAATGTTTTCCAAAATGCAAAATGCAAATTTCATATTAGTATCAAAAAACAGTAGCTAGGCTTGAATTAGAAGTATTAGTTTAAAAAATTTCCTCACCAAGAGAGTCATCAATCCAAAAAATCATTACAAAATAGTCGTCGAATGCTTGTCAATGTCAATTCCATGATCCCAATCAGTAATCTGCAAGATCAAGTTAGTTTTAGCAAATACATTCATCATGAAATAAATAATCTAAGTTTATTCTTCGAAAGAAATCATATACTCGTTGAGCTAAAAGGAATACAAGTATTATACATAATGATATTTCACAATATTAATAGGAAATACCAAACAAGAATGAAAATAAAAATCATTTTTCTTGAAAATTTTCATGCTAAAACATGCAAAATAACATAATATAATTGAAAAAGATTACAAAAAGGCATAAAATAAAATAAAAGTTAACCATTTACAATGATGACAAAGGTTTAAGTTTTGTATCTAAATTCAAATTTCTTGACTCAGCTCATAAAAATTGATGTTCAATCGTGTCTGTATCCACATTCAAATTATACTTTAAGATTTATACGTTCTTTGGAAAAGTAAAGCAGCTCCACTAGCATATTTCATATTTTAAAATAGAAAAGGCATAAATCAAAAAACAAGGATAACTTGAAGAAAAAAAATCAATAATAACTCAGCATTTACTTCTTAAAAGACAGAGATATACCGCTGAAAATAGTTAAACGGTTGCCAGTGACGATGAAGCCAATCGATGTTCTGGGTCGAAGAAATCAAGTCGCGATGTAGCGAAATTGTGTTTCCTTGATGATCGAGAGATTCACGAACAGGTTAGAGCTTCGGAAATGAGATGGGATTCAAGCCGGATTCACGAACGAGATTCAGAAATGAAAAATGAGAGAATAATGTGAGAGACAACAAATTAGGTTTAGGGGTTGTCGTCTTCTAATTGGAGTAGCGGGCCGGGTTGCACGCAAATGAAAATGCCCTTCTAACCTAAAATGTTATAAATTTGGTATACCTTTTATAAAATGATGGTACAAGAATTAAAAAAGAAAAAGAAAAAAAATATTTGTATTTTCAAATATTACAATTAAGGTAGTAGTGACTATACAATTATTCATGACATAAGGTGATATCGCTATTTGAAAAATATTATTATTGAAATAATGCAAAATGTTAATAATTTGCAATGTAAACACGTTGTTAATATTGATTTTTAATGACATTAAGATATGTTGATAATGTCAAAAAGTCATTGACAACATAAACTAGTGTTACAAAACATTGATTTCTTTTGCAACATATGTAATATGTAGCAAATACGTACAAATTTGAAGGATTTTAATTTGTGTATTTATTCGCAACGAAAAATACAGTCGTAGAAAATTGAAATTAATTTACATGATCATTCGCTACCTATTTTAGTCACGACATAAATAAGCATCGCAAATAATGATTTCTCGCGACATATTGTCTTACGTCGCAATATTATACGTAGCTAAAAAGAGAATTTGTCGTAGTGCCATTTTCATGTAGGTGTTGTCCTTTTTAGAAATTGGAGAGCCCTTATTAGAAAGTTGTTATGCAAAGGCATCGGTGTAATATAGCCTTTGCTCCATCCATGCTAAACTCAGAAAGCACCTTTTGAATATATATTTTTTGGCATAGCCGATCGATTTTTCAGGTGACCACAAACACCTTTTTATTATGACTAATAATAAAAAATACAATATAGTACAGGTGGCTGTAGTAAGCAGTCAGCTAATTTTGGTTTTAAGGTGGACTGTCCACCACCTACAGAGTTTATAGTGTAGTCCACTCTACCTATACAGATTTAGAGCACTGGAGCTAGCTAATATACTAGACTACAATATTTTCATACTCAACTCAGGAAGTTTCTTACATAATTGTCAAACAAATATACAAATAAAGGTACATAAGATAGCAGGATGCGACAATATTGTAACATTAAAGTCTTGGACAATGAGAAGAGGCTCATCTCACATCAAACATCACTTGAATAATGTACGCATGGTACATCTCGTTAACCTTGTAAGCACGATCACCCCATTACATCCAGTCTGTAACAAATGACAGAACCAGAGAGCTTCGGCGGGCATGAACAAACAGCGAAATCATGCAATAAAGAAATTACAAACTAGACTAAAACATGATCCATTGCATGAAGAGCTTACCTTGAACAATTACATGAAACATGACCAGAAAAAGGTGACATCGTAGGAGGCATGGCAGAAAGATAAAGCAACAAACTGTACAAACATGGACCAAACTTCCTCGTAGCAAAAGCTTTCGCCGGGAAGTCGGAAATCAACAGAGAAGCACCACAAAGAAACCCAACATAACCTCTAAGCACCTCAAACAAACACCGTGAAAATATACATCAGAGATATAACTAGACAACCCAAAACTACCAAGCAAATAATAATTCGAAACACAAAGAGGCTAAGCCGCAAAACCCAATCATCAAATCTACCTTAGAATTTTGACAAAAGTTGAAGCAAACCAAAAAGCACCAGATCCAGCAGTTGTTAGGCTTTGCCTATACTATGCGCTGGAAAGACAGTACCTTATGATATGCCAAGAACAGTTGCCAATGCCCAAAGTAGCAGACAGAGTGGATCTATCTCTCCAGTAGGTCTCAAAACACCAAGCTTTCTATCTCTTTGAACGTAACGTCCCGTATTTTTGATAGTCTGATATTTAAATTATTTTATTATTTTAAATATTGTTTTTGAATTGTAAATGGATTTATAAAATATAATTCGTTTATATAATGAAGTTAGAACGCCCAAATCAATGCGCTGCTACCTTATGAGGAGGCCCGTGCTTCGCACATGGGAAAATTGTTCTATATATTATATAAGCCTCAATAATGATTTCTTTTTCTAACGACCTCCGTTTTCAACGAAATGAGTTTTATTGGATTGTGTATAGCTAATTATTGCTAGATTCCCAGTATTGGAGCCGATTGGGGTTATTTTATCGGTGCGCACAATTTAAAGGTGAATCGATAAATTAAAATAGCGATGTTTTACGAACGGAGTCCGTTTCCAACAAAATTAATTTTATCGAGTCCATAACGAAAAGACATAGCAGTACATCAGTTTTTTTCGTATTTGGAGATCGTATGCAGGACACGAAGATTAAGCGTTTAATGTAAATAGCGATAGGAATAATTTAGCGGTATAAAAACAGATGGAGATCAAATTAGACTTAATAAAATCATAGATAAATTGGGTAAACAATTTCCTTTCTGCAGAAGGAATTTTTTTTGGACTGCCTACCTAATGTACACGCACAGGCTTTGGTGTTTAAAGAATCAAAAACAAACAAAAAAGGCAGCTACTCTACGTACAAGCTGCATTCCTATCTTTTGTGTTTTCTTTTCAGACTTTATCAAACCTTGCCGACCACGTTTTTGGGAATGCACACCCATGTACTTCTACAGCCACCCTATTTACTGTCATTCTATACCCTAAAACTTGGTCTCCACGGTTTCTCTCCCCTATGTATACTCACGCAAACTGCACTGGTTCTTCATCCGTAAAAATAAACCTGATTTCATTTTTATTTCCTTTACCATGAAACATATGCCGCATCCCTCAACTCTTCCCTTCTCTTTCTATCGTGACCCTTCCTTCCCTTGAAGTAACCAACAAATGCCAACAGGAAAACCCAACGAGAAACCCACGAAAACTCCCTGCCATTTAAATCTAAAACGAAGTGCTTCTTTGTTAAAAATACTAAATGAAAGAGAAAATGGAACGAAAAAACGCAAGGAGCGGTAGCGTAGCAGAAGTGGCGAGGGACCTTGACGTTGGTGGCGGCCTGTAGTCAAAGTCTAAAGGGGGATCTGCATTTGGGGATCTGCGTTTGAGTTCTCTGACATGGGGAGAGGCTTGAATCCCGAACTATACTAGGTGGAAGCAGGTGGGAACTGTTTTGGAAAGGGGCATGTACTGTGAGGTGGGATTATACATATATATTACAAAGAGGATGAAGCAGTAAGGTGGGATTTGTTTGGAACGAATACAAGAGTGGGGAGCAATGTCACAGAGCGTAGCTCCAGTGATTGGAGTGGAAGTTTTGCATGGATAAGATGAGTCTGTAGCGAGTGGGAAGGTTGTTAGGAAGTAATGCATACATTAGTGGCCTGTGTTCGATTTGGGATGGATTCAGCTAGGTGCGTGTGAAAACCCGTAACTTCCCCGTAAAGGAAAGTGCCGGATAGTTCGAGAACAAGCCACAACAGAACGCATACAGAAGAACATTTCATTGTATATTACAACAATGCATCAGATTACAAGAATATACAGAGTATAAATGAATATTACACAATAATATCAGAGATTTAAATTACATTTAAATACATCGCAGCGGAAAATAATAAAATACACAACTAGAAGAGATATACGGATACAAAGCTTTCCGGATACCGTTCCAGCTGTAAACCAGGATCCTGTGAATATAAATCTGCAAAACCAAAACTACTAGCTGCCCGTGTCAAAATAAGGGCACCCAGAGTTTAGGTTAAAACAATAAACTCCAGGTCAGTCATGTGACGGGTGTGAGAACTAAAACAGTTATTAATCTTTATTTTAAATCATTAGGTAAATCAAGGGACCACGCCGTATAACACGGAACGGGTTTCCTCCCAAGAATACCAGTGCATAAAACAAACAGCGCAATGCTAAATAAGGAAAAATGAAGCTGTTATAAGACCCAGGTCCCATCACACAATGCAACGCAGCCGAGGATAGGGTTTTCCCTTATAACAGCCAAAGAATGCTTGATACGGTTAAAACAAATCGTTTGATACTATTATAAGTGCATAGTGTATAAAACAACTTCAAATCATAAGTATCAATCATAGGCGGCATGAATGGCCCATAACACTATGTCGCCATATATAAGTTTACAATCAAAACTGCAAATGTCGTATTGGAAGTTGGGTTATCATTTATGGTATGAACCGAGGCTAGGGGCAAGATCCTCTCCGATTCGAGACGCTCTAGTCCGCCCCTCAGGCAAGCGCGCAGGCAAGCCTTGGATCGTCAGGGCCGGTCCACCGATGTGGATTATTATGCCTGAACACTA
Organism: Allium sativum; assembly: GCA_030737875.1. Classification (NCBI taxonomy): domain Eukaryota; kingdom Viridiplantae; phylum Streptophyta; class Magnoliopsida; order Asparagales; family Amaryllidaceae; genus Allium; species Allium sativum. The sequence continues at coordinate 287,826,017 of CM060915.1, forward strand.
CGTTTCCCCACCCTATGGGGTGTAAATCTGGCCCGTCAGCCGACCAGAAGCATCGGCCGAAACCGATATCACGAGGCGCCTCGCTTTTCAGCAAGTAATAATAAGTAACATCCACATGAGTCAAACTCGTCAGCCAGTTCAAGCACTGACGCCACTCCTAACTAGAAAGAAACGCATGTCCTCCCTGATGTCCGTCTCCCGTTTTTGATTCATACCGGGTGTGATACTCGCGAATCAACGTTACACAAAGCTACGCCACAAAGGCCGTGCTTCGATCATCACCACAAGACTCTGCTTTTCAACAGAAGCCTTGATCATTTGCATCTTAGCATGCCACACAGGCAATTCACTCCATGCGACTGATATCCATCAATATATAACCCCTGAGCTCGTACGTCTCAGAGAAGGGCGTTAAGCAAGAGAATAAATTCTCCGCCGCCAAACAGATATATATTTAATAGAGATCAATCACACGGACTAAAATCCAATGTCAGACACACAGTCCATTTACAAGTCCGTTCTGGGTCTGAACGAAACCGGAGGCACCTAGTACCCCGCGTATCCATCGATCTCCAAGTACGTCTGGACGATCACTAACTGTTTCCATCTTCTTGGGTGTACAGCCCAATCAAGATCATCAGTAATTACCCAAACGACGTGAAGACCTCCGGTCTTCGACCATCGTCTTCATCTTCGACTTATCGTCGTATCAGTTATTCAGAATGGGATAAACCCGGTCTTTCCGAATAACTCGCGTATATTTTAAATAAGTGTTACACAAACACAACATACGCCTCATTCCAATTCATTAGTCACTAACCGTAAATTAATCAAGAGAATAATTCCCCAAATATTAACCCCGAAGGCCGAAACCAACATCAGATCAATATTCAGAAAACCATTCTGCTTGGCTAACCGACAGTTAGTTTCTAAATTTCACATTCATAGGGAAAGGCTCCCATTAATTTTATCCAAGATAAATTCCTTGAATTTATTCTCTAATCTTCTTTTGAATTTCGATTCAACTAGTCGGGATTTACGAACCTTACCGAAGTAATCATTTGTTTTAATTTCCCAATCCCAACCTATTCATCCCATGAAGTAAAACTGGTAATACTTCATATCTAACACCACGGTGTTATCGGTAAATTCAATTACCATTTCACGTTCAAATCTAATTAAAGATTTAACTATCGCCTGGAGTAAAACTGGTGATACTCCATTTCGATTATTTCAATCTAATTAAAGATTCATTAAAACTCCACTTAGTTTTAATCTTTGACTGGGTTAAAGAATCAGTGTCATTTAAAACACGGTTCACGGTAAACCCAAAATCACATTACATTAATTATCGGGTTAAAGAACGAGCGTTATTTAAAACGCTGTTCACGATAAACCCAAAAATCAATATCAATTCTATTCCAATTAAATATTATTTAATTGGTACTCTTCATTAAATCTAAATAAAAAGATTTAATCTTTTCTCAACTGGGTTCAAGAACAGTGTTAATGAAGACACCATTCACGACAAACCCAAATCACATTTGATATTCAATACAAGGCTCTGAATAGAAAATATACCGGCTTATATTCAATATCAAATTCTACGACTAACAAATATCGCATTGGAAATAACGATATATATATCTTTCAAATTCCCATAACAATATCTGTATCATCACGAAATCCAATCTCGAAATATTCCGAAGACAATTTCGATTCAAATCCATTCCAATATAATTATTGGAAATTCTGGTTATTTTTAAAACCCTTTTCAAATTCAATTTATTTATTTCAAAATAAATAGAATTATATTTCTAGTTCAAAACTAGTTCATTTCGATAAAAAATCTATTTTTATCTTTTCAAATATAGAGTTTCTCATCCCGATTCTTTCTAAATCATTTCTTATGATTTCACACAAATTATTACTATTTTTAATAATTTTATCAAGGCCTGTACAGTCGATTTCCATCAATGGCCATCGAACTGCACTTACGGCGACCTTTTTCAAATTTGATTTGGACATAATTCCAAATCCAACCGTTAGATTTCTAATTTCTCATATTCGTTAGAAAGCTCTTTTCGATACGAACCCAACGGTTCCGGTTTTAGGAGAATCCGACGGTCGGATCTCCCGTAATGTCCGTTTGAAATAAATGGTCGAAATTCACGAACTGCCGCTGCGCGGCGCGTTCTATTCAGGCCATTGTATTATATATATAATATATAATATATACTTCGTCGATTTCTATTTAAAACGAATTTTATAAATAGTTATAAATTCGTTTCAAAAGCAATTTCAACTTCCATTTCAATTCAAATCAAAATTGAATTCTTCTTTATAAATTCGTTCTAAAATTCATTTCCATTCAATTCAAATTTCAATTCTATTTGAATTCATTTCAATTTGCTTTCAATTAAATTTGAATTCGTTTTCAATTCATTTCGAAGTCGTTTTCAATTCATTTCATTTCGAAATCGTTTTCAATTCATTTCATTTCGAAATCGTTTTCAATTCATTTCATTTCGAAATCGGTTTCAATTCAATTCATTTCGAAATCGGTTTCAATTCAATTCATTTCGAAATCGTTTTCAATTCATTTCATTTCGAAATCGTTTTCAATTCATTTCGAAGTCGTTTTCAATTCATTTCATTTCGAAATCGGTTTCAATTCAATTCATTTCGAAATCGTTTTCAATTCATTTCAAATATTCTATTTCCAAAATAGTTGTTATTATCAAAATATTTCGTTCAACACATGACCAATCTCAATGAATGAGTACTGTCAACACATGAACTTTTATTTTATATCGATAAAGGTGCAAATTTTATTACTAAAATATTTCGTTCAACACATGACCAATCTCAATGAATGAGTACTGTCAACACATGAACTTTTATTTTATATCGATAAAGGTGCAAATTTTATTACTAAAATATTTCGTTCAACACATGACCAATCTCAATGAATGAGTACTGTCAACACATGAACTTTTATTTTATATTATCGATAAAGGTGCAAATTTTATTACTAAAATATTTCGTTCAACACATGACCAATCTCAATGAATGAGTACTGTCAACACATGAACTTTTATTTTATATTATTCTTTATTTTTCAAATTGGAATGAGGCCCAATCAATTACCATATAAAGTTAATTATATGGATTTTCATACAACACATGTATATAATAGCATTGAAAAATAATCAACCATCAACCAAAGTGCACTACACTGTATAAGCATCAAATATAGATATCTACCGCTTATAACAGCCTGTCAATCGATCGATCGACATATTTAATCAATCAGGATGAGTGAACTTCAAATTTCATCCTAACACCCGTGTGGGGTTTCAAACAATCAAACACATATTTTGTTCGTGCAGTTGGGCGATGTGTAAAATTTATCGTCCCAATCAATGTCCTTCAAATAGGTGTACATAAACAAACCGTCTGGTTTGTAAATGAATATTTATTTGTTCACATTCACGTTAAAAATTATATTTTTAACGATAAAACATTTTATTCCAACATATGAATTTCTATTCAGTTCATTCTTTAAATAAAATGATATTTTTATTTTTCTAACATATTTTACAAAATTTCGGCGGCATAACGGCACGATACTAGAAACGGGACGAGGCCTAGCCTTATCCCCGGTCTAGTGAAGGCCCACGCCATTCACACATCAATCAATATCACCAAACAACCAAATTCAAATCAAATCATATAACTAATCTATGCAACCAAACAAACAAGTCCATGGTCTGTGGACGATTGTGTCGGGTGCTACTAAGCACCGTCTGCATCCTAGTATATATATAAAACTAGAAAAGAAATTGAAAGGTGAGAAATTCTCACAAATAGCTATCCTAGCTCCACGGCACTTCATTGATAGAAATCTTCATCGCTATCGCATCTTCGTCATCTTCGTTGCCCGCTTTCACTACCTATGTAAAAATCGAATTTTTACTTCGCTATTCCATATATAAAAATCATATTTTTCTTTCGAAGTTCTATATATAAAAATCATATTTTTCTTTCGAAGTTCTATATATAAAAATCATATTTTTATTTCGAAGTTCAATAGATAAAAATCATATTTTTATCACGTTCTTCTATACATAAAGATTTCGCCTTTTTAAATTTAAAGATTTCACCTTTTTAAATTCAAAGATTTCACCTTTTTAAATTTACAAATCTAAACTTTTCATTTCAAAATCAAGGTTTTCTTCATGTTAAAAAATCAAAGCTTTCTCATTTAGAAATCAAAGTTTTCTTTTCGCTATTATATATATATATATATATATCATATTTTTAACAACGAAGTTACCTATATAAAAATTTCATTTTTATGTCCTTACTCATATAGATAAACATCACATTTATATATAATGATATATGTAATAAAAATCGCTTCTTTATATTTGTAAAAATCCTACCTTTACCGAAGTAAAAAATCACAACTTTATTACTTAAAAAATCATAACTTTATATTTAAAATCAAAACTTCATATAAGTAAATAAACATTAAATCAGATTTCACATAAGTAAATAAATAAAAGAATTGTAAAACTCACATTGCAAGAAGGGGGGAAACGCTCGCTGAAAAAAAGGGGAATCGAGTTCTTCAAATCGAGGTGGGGCGCAACACGTCGAAGTGTAGGCAGGGAGGGTGCGGAGGTGCGTTGAGCGATGGGATTAGGGTGTTGGGCATTGAGGGGGTTTAACTGGAGAAAGGGGGAGCGAGTTTCAGAGGGGGTGCGGTGGGCTTTTGGGCTCGTTTTAGGGGGGTTGGGTTCGCTGGTAGCCGGAGGATAAGAGGGAGCGCGAGAGGAGAGGGTCATCGATGTGGTGGTGGTTACGGTGGAGTGGTGGGGTGCGGTTTCCGTTCGTCTTCGATTTGGGGATTGGGCGTTCGATTTCCGTTAGAAGAAGAGGGAGCGAGAGAAGAGAGAGGGAAGGGGGAAGGAGAATGGTCGGCGCACGGTGATGGCTCCCCTGGAGCGGCGGTGGTACGGTGAAGGAGAAGGCGGCCATTGCGATAAGGAGAAGCGGTTGTTTTTTTTCTAAATCGATTTTTCTGTTAAAGGAACCGAGGGGGGGTTGACTTTGTACAGGAGAAAGAGGGTTTTATTTAATTTATTTATTAATTTATTTTTAATATTAAATCCATAAAGTAACATTTTATTTCAAACTCAAAACGAGACCCAACGACTGTCGTCCCTAGCGTATCACCCCCATTCCGAACACAATGGGATATGTATCGTAAGTCAATTCGGCTGTTTCGATAGGTTTTTCTCAAAATCAAATCATAAATCAGTGTATATTCAATTTTAAACGTACATTTCAAATTGCCGAGACCACATACTCACCCTAAAAATTCTAGAAAAAAATATTTCTAGCATCGTATTGACGATACGGTCCTAACAAAACTAGTTTCGTCGAATTCTGAGACCGTTGGAAAAAATGGCCAATTTCCAATCGATTAAAATCAACTGAAACTGGTCAAACGCGTTTTCCTCAGCCACGCCCACATATTGATTCGAAAATTTATGAAATTTAAAACCTAGCAATAATTTGACATCACGGACCCAACAAAACTGGTTTCGTCGAAATCCGAGGTCATTTGAAAAATGTCCCTTTTTAAGGGCCTGAATTCCATAGCGACTATTCAGAATTTTCAACTGGACATATCTTTTGATTCCCGCTATGAAATTTTGATTTTTCGGATTCGTTGGAAAGATATTATCGAATAGATCCTAAGGTTTTTGGTTTCACTAAAATCCGGATTGTTTTGCACCCGGTACATTCAATTGAAGTTTGAAATCGAATTATCGAACTACCGCGCCATTTTCAATTCCATTTATAATTATATATAAATATTTATATTCTAACGACGACTCGTATAAATATATACGTACGAATTATATTCAAAATAAATTTCTCGTCGATATTATTTAAAATAATTCATTTTAAATAATCAAAATTCGCTAAAGTTGCCAAAATAAAAATTTTAAACTGGCCCAGATTTTACGGGTTGTTACAGTGCGTGGAAAACCAAAGGAATAAAAGGAGAGAAAACAAGATGCTGGAGCATGTTTAATTGGTGAAAAGTAAGAAAAAGGACGTGATAAAAGAAGGTAAAATGAAGGAGTGCGAAGTAGTTTATAGCAAATAGAAGTGAAGCAACAAGAAGGACTGATGGAAAGAACTGTGAAACGCGAAGTGTATGAAAGAATGCTTGAATGAAAATAATAAAATGGGATAGCTTGCGAACTGGGAACAGTTCAAAGAAAATGACGTGGTGAAGTGTTTAAAGTGGGAGCGGGCTTTACAGAGCTTGGGGCTCAAATCAAATGAAAAGAAAAAAACAAGAGGAAGAAAATGTAAATTTAAAATGATGAAGTAGAAATAGGGGACTGTGAAGTCACAGGTCGAAGGAGGGGAAAGCCTTTGAATATACAGCAAATGAAGTGATGACCCATGAAAGTAACGAAGCAGTATAAGTTTCTGTTTTGGCAGTTAGGTATGATTCAAAATAAAAGGTGGGTTTCAGAAACGTGGGGCAAGGAGCATTTGAGTGGATACAAGGAAGATGTGAGGGGTTGAACTTTGAACATGCGATTTTGAACAGAAAGAAGGGAAGAGGATACTGGAAGTGAAAGGGAAACGTGAAGAAGCATCTGGATAGCAAGCGCGGAACAAAAAACGTGGTGGTAGAAAAATATATTGGTAGAAATCAGACAAAATTTACATGGCCATTTGCTATAAAGTTGGGCACGTGTAATGTAATTCTGGATGAAACAGTTAAACAAGAAATTATGGGCATGTTGTTGGGTAGGGAAGTAGAAGTATGGGGTTGGGCATATTGGATTTAAAGAAAGTATATAAAAGAAATGGAAAGTGAGATAGTGTAGGGAAGGTTGTAAACAGTTAGAACATGGACGACACACTGGGTTTAACGAGCTAAATGGGAAGATTTTTGTTTGGGCCAACATTTGGTTTAACGTTAGAAAGGAAGGGTCAGTGTTGTTTCATAACTTTGAAGCGGGGGGCGTCTGAATGTCAGGTTGTTTCTAAGCGGGAAGAATATCAGGAAATTTTCGAAACAGTAAAAGATGGTGTTGTGCTGATTTAAACAAACGAAGTGTGAGAACAAAGTGTATACGTGAAGAATGGGAAATGAAGTTGGGTAATTGGAAATGTCGAGACTGAGCTATTTTGGAACCTAAATCAAAACGTCGGGTCTGAGATTGAAATGAAATAGATTGCAACTAAATCACGGTAACAAGCACAACATTATGGAACTGTTTTTTGGACAGGAATGGAGACAGCTGCTAATTACGGTTAAATTAAACACTGTTTAATTTAACTGTAATTGAACCGCTACATCAAACGAATGGAAATCCAGGTGAGTTTACACACTCAGTTTTTACCCACTTTATATTTTATATAAGTTGAGTTTTTATTATGTGTGCTATGGTTGATAATTGTTTGCGGTGTGCTGATCATATATACACTGATTGAATTGGTTGATTTAAGCGTTCGTTTATTTTAAATGAAATCTAATCGTTATTTTGACGATTATTTCCAAACAAGGTAACTTACCTTGTTAGTTACGTTTATAATAGTATAAACGTATTAAATTAAAATATGGACGTTTAAATTGTTGCTAGTTATTTATTGTTGAGTAATATTATTTGAGATAATGTATTTGGATGCAGAGAAGAACAGGTTAGAGGGATCCAATCGGATTCCTCAAATGGGTGGTTTATTTTCATATCACATTATATGAACTGTTTGACCAACCCGATTAGATGATTGATTTGTTTATTGGTCGTTGAATCTAAATTCAACGTTTGTATTGTTATTAACTTATGGACATTATTGGTTGGGTAATTGACAGCATATGGCCTATAAATCAACCGTTTTATAAATGTTGATTTACCGTCAAGTGAACCGACGATAATGAAGTTATAAAATTTATTTTATAACTGGAAATAGATTTTTAAATCTATTAATTATAATTAAAGTTATTTAAAAGGAAATAAATATTTATCATTATTTAAAGTTTATAAGTTATTATTAAATGATTTCATAAAGTGATTTCTTAAATTGATAAGATTATATGTAAATGAACAAATATTAGCCGAACGGTTAAGAGTGGAATAATTGTTCTAAGAAACAGTTAAATAGAATTATTAAATTAATTATATTATTAATTAATTTAAAAAAGGAATTAATTGGGATGGATTAACCAGATAACCATATTTTGAATTGAATAGGTCGACCGCTTTAACTGGGATTGATTATTAATTAAATTAATTTATCATTAAATAAATCTAATGAACGTGTTTAACGAATATTTGTGAATGTTAATAAGATTTTAAATAAAGAGATTTATCATTTGTTTTAATAATAAAGAATTTAACTACTTCAACAGTGTTAATGATGAAGTAAATTATTATTTTAATTAAAAATAATTCAAGTAATTACTTCTTAAATGCAATACCTTTAAGTCAATAACCAATGTTGGAATGGAATATGGTTGTGTTATGAAAAGTGGTTATGAGTGAGTTTGGTATTGAACCCGTGTTTTATAACGAAGTTATAAAAGAGATTTCGAACTGATGCGATAGCTTAAATAAAAGTTTTATTTAACATTTGAAGTAAGTAAAAGGTAATCGAGAGAAAAAGAGTTTTGGATTAAACCAAATTTGTATAAATAAAGGTTATAAAAGAGTGTGAGGCTAAAACGATGATTTTAAGTGGCGACACTTAATTAATAGATTAAGTGAAACAAATGGAACTGAAACATGCTTTTCAAATTGAAAGGATTCAATGGATTTGAAGTTAAATACTACTAGTTGATAAGTAATTAAGATAAGAGAATTAAGAAACAAAAATATTTCCGACTGTGAAAAAAGGGTTCGAGGAATTATTATAATAATTCCAAAGTAATGGAAAAAAAGGATTTGAGGATATAGAATAATATTTCCGATATAAAGGAAATAGAAAGAGGCTTTGTGAAATTATACGATTTCCAAATTAAAGCAATTTAAGAAATGAGTTTGAATGTTTTATTAAAACGGTATAAGTTTTAATTATTGTTCCCGAGCAATGAGAACCAAAGAGATTTCTTTACGATGTTTTATGTTAAATTGATTAAACCCAAAGAGAACAGTATTTATTCACTTTTGATTTTATTTTAAAGTATATAAAATGGTTTGGTGAATATTCTTATAATAAGATAAGAAGTAATACTATATTTTAAATATTGGAAAATCAAGAAGTTTTAATGTGTTTTAAATTTAAATGGGCCTAGTGATGCTGTGTACGGAACCAGTACATTCATTTTATTTTTATGGTTGAATGGTTGTTTATTTGATAGTTAAATAACCGACTATCAAATCTGACCCATATAATTGTTGGTACGGAAAGACGGAATCGAATTATATTCGAAAACTATTTCAATCAGCAAACACGAAATGAAGAAGATATCAGATGTTGATCAAGATGGAGCCATTGAAGACCATAGAACTTCATAAAATGGAAGAATTACTTATATCTTTGGTCAACCTCCTATAGTTTTCAAAGTCTACTAAATATAAACTAAATTTATAATTTATAACCAAAGATGTAATGTGGTTCTGTCGTAGTTGAAATCTACAGATTTGCAAGTACTACTTGCTACTGATCTTGAAACACCCCACCTCCGTTAAGGTCACTCACAGAGGGAACACCTTAACTTCGGTGGAGCATTATAGGTAAAAGATGCAGATAAATTACAAGACAGACAAATAAAGCAGCGGAAAAGAAAGTCATTTTATGAACAACTTAATTCAGTCAAGCTTCTACAACAATTTCCTCAATCATATTTAAATGTAATACATAGAACTTCTGTCTTGATTTAAAAACTTCCAAGAATAAAAGAAGCATAAAAACAATGATATTCCCTGATAAAGCATGAACCAGCCGTAGCAGTGGAAGAGAGAGAGTCCAAAGCGATACACCAACTAATCTTCAAGCTTGGAAAGAGAAGAGGTCCATGTTAGGCTGAGCTATTCCCTCTCTGACTACCTGGGGGGTGGGGGGGACATAAGAAAAGAGGCGAAAAACAAACTAGGTCAGACATAAGTCTGGTAAGTCCAGTGATCATTCAACATGCAAACAAGATAAAGGATCGTGACATGAATAAACCAAAAATAGGACAATACCATAAAAACAAGGTAACTAAAGACAAGATAAGTGCAAGGTGAACTGAATGCGCTTCTATTTTTCTTTGCTTCGCTACTACTCTGTTAATCTGATTTCTATATTTATCTCTGCACCACCTAACTAGTGTCCCAACTAGTAATCTGTATAAAATGATAATCATGATCCCAACCCCCGTAATTGTTGTAGCCTTCAAGTGTACATCTATCGTGAGGATTCCACCTCCATCAACCTAATTGCCATGAACATGTTAGATGCACCCTTACTACCCTAACGATCAGCTCCCTACTTGTATTCATGTTCCATGTGTCTGTGTCAATCGGCCATCTCTTGCCTGTAGACACCCTGTTCTGGTCCCACCATAAGGTGTATCAATCCTTATCATAGCAACCCGACACGATTCATGATGCACAGTGTATAACTGCTGGTACCCAATGCCTGCTTTTTTCCACTCCGGAGTACGTGCATGCCCGTAAACCATCGGAACCTACACTGACGTACCCCCTGCCGCTGCTTTGACCGCTTAGAATCAGCCCAGTAATCGTGCCCCACCCTGCCTAGTTCGGGGAACCGAGATACATCCATGTTGGTTACTGCTGAAATGGGTCCCCATTACTAGGGTTTCCTATTGGTTAAGTTTGTGGGCCTATATTTACTAATATTACCCACCAACGCTATATGTACATAATCCTCCCATCGATTCAAGCATTTTTAATAAAAAAGTTAAGTTTTGTGGGCCATATGTAATAATATTACCCACCTACACGAGATGTACTTAACCCTCTCATCGATTCAAGCATGTTTATTTAATAGTTAAGTTTTGTTGGCCTATATTTACTAATATTACCCACCAACCCGATAATGACTTAACCCTTCCACTGATTCAAGCATGTTTATTTAATGGTTAAGTTTTGTGGGCCTATATTTACTAATATTACCCACCAACCCGTTATGTACTTAACCCTTCCACTGATTCAAACATGTTTATTTAATGATTAAGTTTTGTGGGCCTATATTTACTAATATTACCCCCCAACCCGATATGTACTTAACCCTCCCGCACATTACGCCATATTAGTTAAGTGTTCTCCGCTTATGTTAACTTAACCCACTCATTCATCATGTGATGTTGGTTAAGCATTTCTTATTAACTTAACCCTCCTTACTTGTAATGTTGGATCGGTTAATCATTTCCTATTAACTTAACCCCGTTCGTTCATCAAGTTATATTGGTCAAGTGTTTCTTGTTAACTTAACCCCACGTATTCATTTTGTTGTATTGGTTTAGTGTCATCAATCAATTCAAGTTAACTTAACCCACCTATGTGTCATGTTACTTTGGTTAAGTGTTGCCTTCTTGTGTTAACTTAACCCTACTACAAATCAAGTTATATTGGTTAAGTGTTGCCCTCTTATTTTAACTTAACCTTTCCATAAATCAAGTTATATTGGTTAAGTGTTTCTGAATTTACTTAACCTCACCCACTTGTCTAATTAACATGTTATAAAGGTTAAGTATTCTAAATTTACTTAACCTCACCCACTTGTCTAATTAACATGTTGTATCGGTTAAGTGTTCTAAATTTACTTAACCTCACTCACTTGTCTAATTAACATGTTATAACAGTTATGTGTTCTAAATTTACTTAACCTGACCCATCAGTTTAGTTAACATGTTGAATTGGTTAAGTGTTTACTTAATTGACTTAACCCTACCAATCTTGACTTAGCTTTATTAAAGCACTAGCCACTCACATTAGACAGGTATTGTTGTGGTCACTGGATGTGCCGATCGGTTCCGGGCAGTTTTACACCACAACTCGGTCTAACCTCGGGTCCTTTTTGGGCTCAATGCACTAACCACCCACATTAGACAGGTATTGTTGTGGTCACTGGATGTGCCGGTCGGTTCCTGGCAGTTTTACACCACAACTCAGTCTAACCTCGGGTTAGGCGTATTCGTCTTTTCTAAATTTATATATTTCTTATTTATGATAAATTCAATATGTAAATTATTCCCAATTTAGTTATGCCATAATTATCCTCTTAATTATGCTCACAATTAATGGTATACTAAATATACCATTTCATGAACTAATCTATGCCATGTAATTTTTCATGTTTATCCTACATATTTACATGTAAATTATAAATCAATTATTGTCATAGCCCACTTTCCTTTTAAATCACGTTCAAAATTTTAGGTATATAGATTATACCATTTTCATGCCACTTATTATGCTTATGTGTCAAACATGCCAATTACATGTAATTTCATGTTTTCCCCAATGTTACCCCCGTTGTACAGTCGCAAAATTACATAGAATGTTGGGCTCGATATTTTAGCCTAACTTATAAAATAAAAAGGGAAAAGAGGAACTTTGCCACATTCCAACATCATACAAAAGTATGGATCTAACTACACATATGTCACATGGATTTGGCATAGAACAACATACTTTTAACTATGAACTTGCAAATTTGATTTATGCAACTTGAACCACAAGCATATGAATTTACATAAAATTATACAAGTTAAACTTGGCATGTAGTGGTGAACTTGCAAATTAGATCTATCATAAAGGCATATGGATCTAACATATAAAGTTGTAGATTTAAACATATAAGGTCGTAGATCTAAACATGTATGCATAATGCCTCTAAACAATTAGGCATAAACGACATGACTTAGCCTAAAACTTGTATGTATCATTGTAATAACCCGGAAAATGTGAACAAATTTAAAATTTTTAAATTAGGTTATTACCAAAGAATTTGAATAGTTGAAATAGCCTATTTCAATAAAATATAGAATTGGGTATGGTATTGCAGTTTGAAATTTTGAATACAAACTTTGTCTGACTGTACCGGGTGGAAAATGTAACGGATTTTAGCGAAACTGAAAATATTTAAATCTGTTTATGAATACCTTTCTAACGAATCTGAAAAATCGAAGTTTTATAGCGGGAATCAAAAGTTATGGCCAAATGAATTTTCAGAAAGGTCGCTATATAGCATATATAGCCCTTGAAAATTGATATTTTGCATACGACCTCGGAATTCGACGAAACCACTTTTGTTGGGTCCGGGATGTCAAATTATTGCTAAGTTTCAAATTTCATAATTTTTGAAGCTAGTATGTGAGCAGGGCAAAAGAAAATGTGATTGGTCAATTTCTGTTAAAATGGGTCGACCTAAAAATGGCCGTTTTTCAAACGAGCTCAGAATTCGACGAAACTGGTTTTGTTAGGAACGTATCGTCAAAATAAAGCTAGATTTATTTTTCTGGAATTTTTTGATTCAGTTTATGGCCCTGGCAAATTGAAATGTACGTTCAAATTAAATATTGAATGTTTTATATTTTAATTTGAAATATAACTGACTGTAACAGTCGAATCGGCCAACGAAACATATCCCATTGTGTCCGGAATGGGGGTATTTAGCTAGGGGCGACAGTCGTTGGGTTTGATTTCGAGTTCGTGTGTGGAAGGGGGTATTTTTGGAATTAAATAAATTAAAAATTAAAATAAAAAGGAGCCGACCAATCAGATCTTTTCTTCTCCATCGATCCTCCTGGCGCAAGACGGAAAAGTGCTCCCAACTTCTCTCTTCAATTTCTCCACAACCACACAACGAAATCAAGCAAACTAGGATCCATTTTGAAGAGCGTCCAGAGATCTTCAAATCCATACCAACTTCAAAATTTATCGTCGAGTATTGAGTGAGATACAACGCCGAGAAGACCCGGATTTCGCGCCGCCGCCGAGATCTCTAGGGGTCGTCGATCTGACCACCAAGGGTAGCGCCGGGAAGCTCTTCCCTTCCTCTTCGACGCAGTACTGGCCGTTCGTCCTATCGCTTCACGGTTTAGCCGAAAAATTGAAACCTAGTTTCGAACGCGCAAAGGAGGTATACGGCTTACTCTATTTTCAATTGGTTTTTACACTATAAAGTGTTGCAAACTTGTAAAAATCGTATCTTTTTGCTATGTGATCGAAATTCGATGAAACAGAAGACACCGTGACCGCAAGGAGGCTCTCTACATTCTAGAAGAAGCCGTGGATTTTTCTGATCTTCCTACGATTTTTAGCACTGCAATAACCAATGTGAGGAATCTAAACTAATTGTGTGAATGAAATCGTGTTGTATAAATTATATAAGCGAAGTGTAAATTATATACGCATTGTATACCTCATGCACATGTGTTGTATAAGTTATATTAGCGATGTATAAATTATACAAGCGTTGAATGAAACATATATGCTTTAAATTGTGATGAAATGCAAGTGAATTATTATACTATATTATATATATATATATATATATATATATATATATACTCCCCTCGTCCACAGACCATGGACGATATTTATTGCTTGTGATTGGCGTGATATTATATGATATGACGAATGGTTGGAAATAATTGTTTGTGGTTGATATGATGGTTGAAAAATACCTTTGTGGTTGAAAAATACCCTCTTGTGGTTGAAACAAATTAGAATAGGATTGTGGAATTGAAATTAAAACATGCCGCCTGCGTGCGAACTAGATGCATGATCCCCATTGTCAAAAACCGCGAGGTTTTAAGGTAGAGCGAGGAGCCGTACTAGGGACGGTCCTGGTTTTAACTACCCTGCCGTTATGCTGCCGAAATTTTCTGAAATATTCATGTGTTAGAATAATTTTCATTCGTTGAAATAAATTACATATATAGCCAATATTCATGTGTTGAGTTGCAATTCATTCGTTGAGTTGAAATTCATGTGTTGAATATTATTTGAATTTAAACAAATAGCTTTAGCGATAAAAATCACATTTTTATATATATACAAACTATATTGAATATTCATGTGTTGAGTTGCAATTCATTCGTTGAGTTGAAATTCATGTGTTGAATATTATTTGATTTAAACAAATAGCTTTAGCGATAAAAATCACATTTTTATATATATACAAACTATATCGAATATTCATGTAATGAATTGAAATTCGTTCGTCGATTTGAAATTCATTTGTTGAATGTTATCGTATTTTAAAATAAAATGAATAGACAATAAAAACTACACCTTTATTGGGAATATGAAGAGTTAAAAACATTCACGTGTTGAATAAATATTTTTGACGATAAAAATATTTCTTTTACCATGTATATGCTTTGATAAAAATACACATGTGTTGAAATAAATAATAGTTTGCTAGAAATATTATTATTAGCTTTGTTCTGCATATATATACATGTGTTGAACAGGAAAAATGGATTAGCTGTAGAGTAAAGAAATTATTTGCGTGCCCGACAAATAGGTAAACCTTAATGAGTTGGCTGCGCAATTTTATTTATATATCAACTCCTGTGAATGCCATTGGATGCGGAGTGCTGGTTATTCTGTGTGAAATAATAAATATCGCCATAGGATAGTAACAATTAATTTTGAACTACACTACATGGCATACTTCTTGACGATAGACATACTTCATCATATTCCACATAAGCAATTGGAGCTTGTGTGACGAGGTGGAAGATTTACCATACGAGCGAGAGGCTTGTATGGCGATGACTATATACTACAGGTTGAACTGATGACTGATATGGACTATAGAAAATATAACGATAAATCGCCAGATTAATAAAAACCCCACACGGGTCTGGAGTTGACAATAATCACGTCGCTCTAGTTATTAGATACGGCACATGAACTATTTATTTCCACACGGAAACGGGGTGACGAGAATTTATTCTCTGGAGTGATTATCTATACATGCTCCCCCGTAAACACCAGAATATATCACTATAAATATGTGTATGCTTTTTAGGATTTATTGGGTACCTAACACGGCCCAATAAATTTCCAAACCCCTCCCCGTACAAAGGAGGTTATGGCGAAATTTTTCGAAATATTAAGGCGTTAGTGAAATATTTGAAGTGAAAACGAAGTTGAAAATATGGGATGAACTATAGTTGAAATTATAGAATGAACTATATTTATATATATATAAATATAAATATAATTAAAAGGAATAGAGGCCGTGCAGTTCGTGTTTCGGAATCGTAATTTGAAACGATTAGTGCGAGAAATCCGACCATCGGATTTTCCCGAAACTACAACCGCTGTGTTCGCCTTGGAAATATCTTCCCAACGGCACCAACCTTGCAAAAATCCAACAGTTGGATTGTCCGGAAAGCTTAATTCAAATCTGAAGAAAAACAGCGCCAAAATCGTTTATATTTATATATAAATATAATTATAATTAAATTAAATCGAATAACGACGCTGCAGTTCGAATTTTGAAACCGTAACTTCAAACGACTAGTGTGGGAGATCCGACCGTCGGATTTTCACGAAACTGGAACCGTTGGGTTCGCTTTGGGAATATCTTCCCACTGATATAGACTTTGTAGAAATCCAACGGTTAGATTTTCCGATATGTGTAAAACAAATTAGGGGAAAAACAGCGCCAGTGCCACGGCACGACCTGAAACGTCGTTTAATTAAATATGGCCATTTTTAAACAAATAAAAATGGCGAAGAATCGTTATAAAATATTATAAGCAACATAGATTGCAAATAAACCAATTGGGCTTGAATTGTTTGATATTTGATGGTTGTATGTGTTTGACACGAAAATAACACTAAAGAACTGAAAGATGGATGTCGAATAATATAACCATAGAAAGAATCGATTTAAATTTTAATGAAGTGAATTATTTGAAAAGACCGAGCTAACCCTCATTTCAAATAATTTATCGAGCGATTCGAATTGGAAAAATGCAAAGACGATTCAAGACCGACGATCTTCGTATCGGTTGGATGGGCGCTGCTGAGGTTCCTGACCGGAGTAGCTACCGGAAAGGGACGGAAGTAGTAGCCGTCTGAACGTATGTGTTGATTGTACGGATATACGAGGAATTGACGCCTTCGGCTTCGTTCAGACCCAGAACGGACTTGTAAATGGACTGTGTGTCTGACATTGGATTTTGTTCTATACTGATTGATCTCTGTTAAATATATAACTATTTGGCGGCGGAGAATTTATTCTTTTGCTTAACGCCCTTCTCTGAGACGTACGAGCTCATGGGTTATATATCGATAGAAATCAATCGTATGGAGTGGGCTGCCTATGTGGCATGCCAAGACGCTGTGATCAAGGCTTCTGTTGCAAAGCAAAGTCTTGTGGAAGATGATCAAAGCACGGTCTACGTGGCCTGGCTTTGTGTATAGCGTGGATTCGCGAGCCTCACACCTCGGTATGAGTTAAAAACGGGATACGGGCCGCTGGGAGAGCACGACGTTTCTTTCTAGCTATGGTGGTGTCAGTGACTTACCAGCCCTGACATATATATCTATTTTTCACCTATGTGGTTGTTGGAATGCGAGGCGCCTCGATTATAGGTCTGTAAGGACCGGGAAACGTGTACTCAGGAATTGCCAATCCTCAAACGTAAGAGAGGACCGGCCCAGCCGATCCAGGGGTTACCCAGAGTGTGTAGTCCTGAGGCATTTGCTAGAATGTCTCGAAGCAGAGAGGAGCTTGCCCCTTGCCTCGACTCATGACGGAAATCCAATTTCCAATACGAAATAACGGAATCGATTGTAGAACTAGTATGGCGACATAGTGGTATGGGGGCACTTATGCCGTCTATGATTGATATTTATGATGATATTCGTTTTTGAAACATATATGCACTAGTAATAATATCAAATGATTTTGCTTTATACGTATCAAGCATATTTGGCTATTATAAGGTAAAACTCTATCCTCCGGCTTGCGTTGCATTTTATGATGGGACTCGAGTCTTATAATGGCTTCATTCTTTCAAAAAGCATTGCGTTGTTTTAAAAGAATTTACTTTGTTTTAAATGCACTAGCAATCAATGGAGTAAACCCGTTCCGCGAAAGTGGTGTGGTCCTATGATTTGCTTATTACTTTTGTATAACTGTTAAATAGATTCCTCATACCAGTCCCCATGACTGACTCGTTGTTTGTTTCACTTTGCAAACGCGGGTGCCCTTATTTTCACACGGGCAGCCTAGTTCACGGGTGACAGGTTGTTTTTGGCTCTGCACTGTTGCATAGAGTGCATTTTTGGCTCATGGCGAGGCTGACTTCAAAGAAACGACTTTGAATTTTTCCGCCATTATTGTACTTAGATTATGATCCCGCCACGGGCAATGCAGACTGATTTACTTTCCGTACTTCTTATTGTATGTATATGTACCGCCTTCGGCGATGTAGACTGATACCCTTATTATGTCTCACTGCATGTATGTATTCCGCCTCTGGCGATGATGACTGATCACTTCCCTTTTATTTACTAAGTTATATCCTACGCTATGCTATTCTGATGTTATTACATGTTGTGATTCCGCTGTCATATCCATGTAAAATTATTCTATTTATTGTTTCTGCTATTATCTGTACTCTGCTATGATGATTAATGTGTTATATCCCAATGATTATCCTTAATACCGCCCCTCAGATTTTGGGATCGTCACAATCATAATATCACCAAACTTACATATGATAATTTCATTCCCAAATTCCTATACAACATCATAGGTTTACTCACTAATTTCCACATAACATGATAGGTTCGATAGACCGCAATAGTTCATAGGCATATATGATATAATAGACATGAATCAGCATCACATACAACTTGATACAATTCTATTTCACAGTTCATTACAAATCATGTCTTTAATTTATTCACATCTGAAAGATAACTACACTTACAAACAAAAAGGAATTCTTGAGTTCTGGGATCTGTATTCTAAATTTTTTTGCTCACCTTTGTTGTAGATTGTTGAATTCTCTTAGTTGAATTAGATTAGATTTAATTCGATTTAGGTTTTAGGTTTAGGGTCCTTATATA
Organism: Allium sativum; assembly: GCA_030737875.1. Classification (NCBI taxonomy): domain Eukaryota; kingdom Viridiplantae; phylum Streptophyta; class Magnoliopsida; order Asparagales; family Amaryllidaceae; genus Allium; species Allium sativum. The sequence continues at coordinate 287,845,114 of CM060915.1, forward strand.
GTTATAGAGAGTGTTTTAGGACCATTAGATTAACCCTGAATCATCAGAACCAATCAGATGCCACATCTGCCTTAGAGCAAATCGGCCCACGGGTTGATAGCCAAGCACCCTGAATCAACCTCTAGTCGACCCAGCGGGGCTTGGGTCGACCTCAAAAATGGGCCGGTTCGGTTATTCCCCCTCTCGATTCGCTGTTTTGAACTTTTTTGCATATTTATTTATTTATTTTATATATATACATATGTATATTTTTCTCATATGCATACAAACTTCAAGGCTTAATAACTTCTTCATAAGGTATCCATTTTATGCAAATCAAATGTCTATCTTGACCAAAATTTTTAGACGAACGTAATAGCGCAACCCATTTCACTTAATTCTTCTTCTAAAAATTAAGTGTTCTTGAATTTGTTAATTTTAATATTCTCAGAAAATTCGGGGTGTTACATTCTCCCCTCCTTAAAAGATTTCGTCCCCGAAATCTTCAAGTTAAGAAGATGCATCCTAACATCCAATCATCCATCTACTCATCCATCATCCACAAGCATCCATTGCCCTTAAAAGACTTCTAATGCCATATGAACATATGCAGAGTGTGTGTATATGTCTCTTATCTAGTGCAAAATCAGGCGGTCTACTAATCCAGTTGACCTCCTTAATGCGAATCATGAGAGTGTCCTGCGTCCAATATGTATGCAAATATCCCTAATCATGTAAATACCATATGTGTGCATATTCACTCATCCATATGCAACATCCATATGATAACACATCAAGTTTCAATCCATATACAAATACATTCATATGCACATGCAATATGAAAGTGACTGAGCCGATCTAGTGCCTAATGTGTGTATATGCATCCACGAGCAACCACTAGCAAACACTTACAACCACTTGCAACCATCTATCATAACATGTCTCAAACTGTAACGACCTAGAAATTTTGCGACCTTGATTATCCGATATTCAACACATATCGAACATCAAGAGTCGAAAATACCGGATGGTTAATGAAAGAAATTAGAGGGTGAGAATAGATAAGATAGAAACTTAGAATAGAAGAAGAAGAACAACACAACATCAGCATAACACGAACCTCACAGCGGAACGAATAACATATAATAGATAACATATCCTTGAAATAAAATCAGTATATGTATACAATAACATTATTAGAGTACAACACTTACAACACAGTGGAAATAACTATAGCTATATAATCCTGAAGCCTCCAACTCCAAGCTCTTCCGGTATATCTATAAATCCCGACTACTTGACTGCCGTACAAAAATTGGGCACCCAAGAGTTTAAGAAAAACAAAACAAGATAAACTCCGGGTCAGTCATTGTAACACCCCACATCCGTTAAGGTCACTCACAAAGGGAATGCCTTAACTTCAATGGAGCATTATGAGTACTGGAACAGAAATATTACAAGATAGACATATATAAAACAGCGGAAAGTAAAGTGGAAGTACTTAAAATCATTTATTAAATATGATTGTTTACAATAAAAGCCCATCAACTTCCAATACCCAATTACATAGTTAAAATATCTGTTTTGCTCAAAAACAAAGAAGCATAAAAATAAGTTATAGTATTCCCCAATAAAGCAAAACAAGCCATAGGCAAGAAAAATCCAAACCTTGCATGAAAGAGCCTTGGAGCTTGATAAGGTCCGAGCTAAGCTGTATTCCCACCTTGCGAACCTGAGGGGGGGAACGGAAGAAAAAGAGGCGAAACAAAACGGGTCAGTCATAAAGACTGAGTAAGTCCTAGTGACTTTCAGCATAAAAATAGTTAAGGATAATATGGCATGAGTAAACTAAAAGTAAACATAAGCATGATGACAAGATAAGCAACAGGCAAGATAACTAAGGTTAACATGATGTGATTTTTGTCAAGTAACATCGCAAGGCTCCCATTCAAGATAAACTAAGTATAATTTCGTAAGATTCCTATCAAACATAACAAGAGTCCTCTACTTCGCCATTAAAATATTTCTATGAGATCTACTTGCTCTGCACCACCTAACCAGCATCCTCACAAGTGTCTTACAAGGAATGATCCGTATTCATACTAGTACTCCAAATAGTGTCCTATGTAATAAGGATCCTTACCCCCTACTAGTGTCCCAACTAGTAGCCCGTGTTATATAATAAGGTGATCCCACCCACTACTTAGAAATCATAATACTAGTCTTATGTACCCCTAGCTGACTACATAGGTGCCGCCTGCCCTTATCTCCACTAGGTGTACCCACCAATCCCCATGTGATCGGCTCCCTAACTCATAGATACCCCACAGTGGGGTGTATCACTCCCCTAAGTGGCAACCCGATACAACTTGAGGATGCACGGCTTATACCTACACGATGCAACAACGTCTTACCTACCAGCCCGGGCCCACACACGCACATGAAACCCGTTGGACTTGCGTTGCCACCGCTTAACCCGTTTTGACCTCTTACGATCAAACCCAGTATGCGTGTCCCGTCCTCGACATGGGTCGAGATCACAAAGATACGTAATGGGCTACTGGTCTGAAAAGGGTCCCCTTTCCTCGACACAAGCTTCCCTCCTATGCTTGGTCCCCTCTAGTAATTCTTACTTAACCCCTTCTTATTCATGTCCACTTACATGCTTAAATTTTGGTTAAGTGTACACCAGTTATGCCTTACATGTTACCCATGTCTTCCACTTAACCCCTACATCATCCTCATGTCTTAATACATGCTTTATCTTGGTTAAGTGCTTATAGGTTATATTTTACATGTCATTCATATTACCCCCAACGTCTGGGTTTAACCAAGCGCCTTGGCTTTATCTGCCATTAGACCCTATGTCTATCTATTAACTATGCGCTTGTGCTACCTCATCATTCTTATCATTTAACTTGGTTATTTCCATTTATACCAACCTTCAACTTGCTTATTAATTCAATTCTTAACTTGAACTATACTAAGTCCATTAATAAGCCCACAACATGTTATTCCTATGATTCATACATTAACCCCTGTTATGTTACAATAACATGTTCTTATTCAATCTTTACAACCAAGTACCCCTTAACTTACAAACACACTGGGGAGAGAGAATAATTCCCTAAATACCAACCCCGAAGACCGGAATCAACATCAGATTGATACTCAGAGGATTATCCAACCTAACCAATGTTTTGTTCCTTTTTATAATATAACTTATGTCGCCTTCAATTATAAATTCATTCTTGTCTTTACATATTTCTTAATCTACAATGAAGTACATCTTTCCTTATTACATAAGTTATCTCATCTTATCTATTGTTCCGCCTAACTTACTTTATTCCATAAGTTATCATTCCCACTTAGGCATTAATTAAGATTTACTTAACTCAACCATTCATGTCATAACAGTTAAGTGTCATTAGCCTGGTCATATTACTTAACCCACCCATTCATACCATATTGGTTAAGTGTCATTAGCCTAATCATATTACTTAACCCACCCACTCACACCATATTGGTTAAATGTCATTAGCCTAACCATATTACTTAACCCACCCATTCATACCATATTGGTTAAGTGTCATTAGCCTAATCATATTACTTAACCCACCCATTCATACCATATTGGTTAAGTGTTCTTAGTTTACTTAACCATATCCACTGGTCTAATTACCATGTTATGTTGGTTAAGTATAACTATTCGTATTTCCACATGTCACCCACATGTCACCCACACGTCATCCACTTAACCCCTATGTCCCACCACATGTTTATCTGGTTAAGTATTTCTTAATTCATTAAGGTCGTAACCCTATAAAGACCTCTCACATTAGACTGACATTTATGGCAGCTGGATTTGCCGGGCGTGTCCGGGCAGTCTTACACCATAAAAGAGTCTAACCTCTTGTCTTTACAACTGTTACGCTTTTAATTTGGGCCTAGGACCTCTCACATTGGGCTACCATTTGTGACTACTGGATTCGTCGGGCGGGTCCGGGCAGTTTTACGTCACAAATGAGTCCAACCTCGTGTCCTAAGCATTGATTATCGATTATAATCTTTTACCCCTGTCTTAATAATTTCCCTATTCAAATTACTAATTAATTCCTAATTTAACGATGTCCCTAATTGACTCAATTATGTTCATCAATTAATGGTATGCAAAATCATACCAATTTTATCACAACTCATCTTATGCCATTAAAGGCAACTTATCTCAATTTATATTTATCCCTCCTTTAAGGCTATTACATTCCAACTACTCAAAACCCACTTAGGCGTGTTCATATTAGCCCCTTTTCAAGACATAAATTATCATATGTGTTTCAACTACAAATCTCACCTAATTAACATATGCCCAAGTTCTAGATTACATGTCCGTTTTACATATGCCTAATTCATACCAAATTTACATATGTTCAGTTCATGCCATTTTATACGTATGCCAATTTTTATGTCAATTTACACATATCAAGTTCTAGCCAAAAATTACTTATGCCAATCCCAAATCTTGCAATTACCATTTTAATGGCAATACCCAATTATCAAATTTCATATTAATGGCAATAATATCCATATATCCAATTTTCATGTTATGCCATCAATTTCACCAATCACATATATCCAAATAGGTAATATTCCCATACTTTTCCCCGTATTCAATCGTATGCAAAATCGTGGTTTAGGCCTAGATCCGAAATTGATCTAGGTTCATCAAAAGAAAATAAATAGGGGAAAGGTAGAATTTTGCAATAAAACAAGATCAGAGAGAAAACAGCATAAATCATCATGATAGGCATAAAGATTAGATCTTGATAATAATATCAACATGAATCCAAGAAACTGATTTACAACTACTGAATAGAGCATGAACTAGACATAAGAATGGAGATGAACAAGTCTCAAAACCCAAGGTTCAAAGGTAAACAGGAATGGATCTGAATTGATGAACATGCTTATATCCAATTACACTTTATTCCATAGCCATATTAAAATTAAGTATTTTAATCTAAGAAGTAACTAGAACTTACATAGCATGGCTAGTGAATTAAGAACCGAAATCGATGTAGAAACGTTGTAGAGTTGTTGTTTCATCTCCTTGAATTGTTGTAGAAGTCTTCATCTTTGTATTGGATTGCGTATGAGAGCTTAAGAAGAAGATTAGAGACGGCAACCATGACCAAGAGGGATTTTAGTAGCATAACAGTGGCTAGACATGTTGTAGTGAATTAGGGTTTAGGCATCAGGGGGTTTATATAGGATTAGGTAGACGAATCTGGACAGAAAACGTGACTAGAAACATCGGAATGCACCCAGGCCCAAAAGTGGGCTCGGGGACCAGGTCGACCCCCAGGTCGACTACCCAGTCGACCTGGTCGGGGAGGTCGACTACCCAGTCGAATCCCCAGTCGACCTGGGTCTGGGGGGTCGACTACCCAGTCGACTGCCCAGTCGACCTGGGTCTGGGCGGAAAATTTCCCGCCCAGCCTGTTCTGGGTTTTTAATTCGAAATTTGAATTTGAATTCGAGCTGTTTTAAACTCTGAAAATTCCTGAAACTTCGGAGCGCCATATCTCCCTCATACGGACTCTGATTCTCGCAAACTCGGACTCGTTTTCAAGCAGAATTTCGAGACAAACGCAACGGCGCAACCCGTTTCCCCTTATTCTTGTTTTAAAATTTAATTCTGCCTTGATTCTTGTATTAACATGTTATAAAAATTCGGGTTGTTACATTCTCCCCTCCTTAAAGGATTTCGTCCCCGAAATCTTCAAGTTAAGAAGAATGTGTCCTACCATCCAATCATCCATCTACTCAATAATCAATCACAGGCATTCATTATCCTTAAGAAATTTCTAATGCTGTATGAACATATGCGAGAAGTGTGTGTATATGTTCCTTATCTAATGTAAATGATCAGGCCTGATTGATCCTCTTAATGCAAAAATATGTTTAGTGTCATGAGTCCAACATGTATGCAAATAGTCCTAGTCACATAAACACTATATGTGTGCACAAACATCCATCCATATGCAACATCCGTATGATAACACATTCAATTTCATCCACAAACAAGTGTAAACACTCATGCATATGCAATATGAAAGGTGACTGAGCCGATCTAGTGCCTAATGTGCGTGTATATGCATCCACGAGCAACCACTAGCAACCACTTGCAACCATTTGCAACCATCAATCATAACATGTCTCAAACACATGTTTACACCCAACTGTTCCTACCTAAAGATATAGTCGAATGATAGAAGCAAGTAAAAACTCTGCGCCCATCAAAGCTAGAAATCTACGTCACATATATACTGATTAGGAGAAGAATTCTCTAAGCACCAGCCCCGAAGACCGAAATCAACATCAGACTGACACCAAAAGAAATTCTCAACCCAACCAATATATAAGTGATTCTAGGAAACTAAGCATGATGGACTCCTTTTAGGTCACAAGAAATCCCTTCCTAAAACCAACCCATATCCTATAAAACCCAAAAGGTTTAATTAACTCAACCGACACCCTCATGCCCCCAACATGTATTACTAACAGATGAGTCATACTCCCTATGGGGTTTGCAACAGAAATTGGATTGAGAATAGGACCGAGAGGATATACACAAAAGATAGCATGCAATTAAGCTCTACAGGAAAAAAGGGATCAAGGATATACTCTTAAAAAGAGATATGATGCACGAATATAGTCTTCAATCTTCTAATCCACATTCCCTTGAGCTTAACTCCATTGTGCTTTGACCATCTTTAACTTCACAATTTCGTAGCTTCTTAATTCTTGTTTCCAAAATATGAGTTGGAACTCATTTCACTATTGCCTCTCGTTCCACTTTCACTTATTCTCCTTTTAGTATACTCGGCTTACACATAACACCGTACTCATGGTTTCACACAAGCTCTCCAAAATTCACTAGTAAATCTTGGATCTCGTTCACTTACTAGAAAGTATTCCACATAGATGAATTATCTCTTGAAAATAAACAAATGTCAACCATGTTGCCCAATGTACTTACTTAGGTGACTCTCTACAACTCATGCATAAGCGAAATGACCCATCCACCTTAGTGGCGAACACTACTCGAGCGGATCAACTAATGTATCAAGAGATTCTAGGTAACTAATCCTAATAGAACCCTAAAGGTTACATGCGACTTCGAGGGTATTACCGAGGCAAGTCAAAACTCTAACTACCCTCCTTTCAAAACCGAGAATGGCACCCTTATTGGATAACCACTTCATCCCTAGAATCAACCCATAGCTCACAAAAACATGAGCATTCCTTCTAAACTCAACACTTAGCATAGACATTCTCAAATCCTAACAAGTCATGAATAAATGAGCCGATTCCCCAACAGGATTTGAGACAAAAATGGGATCCTCTACTACGCTAGTACTAAGGTGCAGAGACTCAACTATCGAAGCAGAATTAAAAGGATGCGATGTACAAAAACAAAGTTCTAGCGGGATGATAGAAAAGAAAGCTAAACTTTTAACAGAAACGTTACCGCCTCTCTTAGGTATACAATTGCCCTTTCGACAATCTTGCCTTTTGCCCTTGTCCTTGTCCTATACTTAACTACATGTCCCTTTTTACCATACTAAAGATAATCTCTCTTGTCATGGGTTCTACTATTCTTTCACTTTGGCCTCTTTCCTTTCACCTTTTTCCTCCTTCGTGGATTAAGCCATAACAACTAGTTTCTTGTTCTTACTATCCTTGTATAGTTTGTTGACAAGTCTCTCGAAGCTGCCTCCAATGCATGACAACTCTACATAGCTTGAAATAAGATTAGACGCAGATGGAACTACTGCGGCTACAGATAGAGGTTGGGCACTACTTTGCCCTCTGACATATGTCGGATGCCTACGAAACTATGGTGAAAAGAGAGAGAAGAGATTTCAAGAGAAAATCAAAAGATAGTGCATATGGCTTTGGGGAATATGCCTTTTAATCAAAACAAAGTTTTCTTGAAAATTTTCTTCTTTGTAAACGTTTTGAAAACTAGTTTCAGAAGGTTTTTGAAAACTTTTGCCCAGTCTGGTAACCTTCTGCTCTAATACCAAATGTAACACCCCACATCTGTTAAGGTCACTCACAAAGGGAATGCCTTAACTTCAATGGAGCATTATGGGTACTGGAACAGAAATATTACAAGACAGACATATATAAAACAGCAGAAAGTAAAGTGGAAGTACTTAAAATCATTTATTAAATATGATTGTTTACAATAAAAGCCCATCAACTTCCAATACCCAGTTACATAGTTAAAATATCTGTCTTGCTCAAAAACAAAGAAGCATAAAAATAAGTTATAGTATTCCCGAATAAAGCAAAGCAAACCATAGGCAAGAAAAATCCAAGCCTTGCATGAAAGAGCCTTGGAGCTTGATAAGGTCCGAGCTAAGCTGTATTCCCACCCTGCAAACCTGGGGGGGGTGGACGGAAGAAAAAGAGGCGAAACAAAACGGGTCAGTCATAAAGACTGAATAAGTCCTAGTGACTTTCAGCATAAAAATAGTTAAGGATAATATGACATGAGTAAACTGAAAGTAAACATAAGCATGATGACAAGATAAGCAACAGACAAGATAACTAAGGTTAACATGATGTGATTTTTGTCAAGTAACATCGCAAGGCTCCCATTCAAGATAAACTAAGTATAATTTCGTAAGATTCCTATCAAGCATAACAAGTGTCCTCTGCTTCGCCATTAAAATATTTCTATGAGATCTACTTGCTCTGCACCACCTAACCAGCATCCTCACAAGTGTCTTACAAGGAATGATCCGTATTCTTACTAGTACTCCAACTAGTGTCCTATGTAACAAGGATCCTTACCCCCTACTAGTGTCCCAACTAGTAGCCCGTGTTATATAATAAGGTGATCCCACCCACTACTTAGAAATCATAATACTAGTCTTATGTACCCCTAGCTGACTACATAGGTGCCGCCTGCCCCTATCTCCACTAGGTGTACCCACCAATCCCCATGCGATCGGCTCCCTAACTCGTAGATACCCCACAGTGGGGTGTATCACTCCCCTAAGTGGCAACCCGATACAACTTGAGGATGCACGGTGTTAGCCTACTTTGTGAAATAGGCAACACAAAGTCGAGATGTCAAGCGTTGAAGAACGTTTCTTCTTAGAAAGCATCGGGTCGGATCGGAGAGCTACCACCAGTCGGATCGGAGAGCTACCACCAGTGGGATTGGAGAACTACCACCAGTTCGGATCGGAGGGTTACTACCAGTTCGGAACGGAGCAGAGCAAAATGGATAAAGACTCAGTTTCAGTTCAGGTCGGATCGGATCGGATGCCCCGATCCAAACCCCTTCTGCTTTCTCCTCCGAACCGAACCCTCATTCCATATCACTTCACCCCACGATCGCCTGGATATTCGGAGCGGTTATGACCATTTCCTACCCACGATGACCACTACTCTGATGCGCTGTCAGCACTGGAATCCATCCGAGCCCGAGTACGATGGGATGAAAGACACGTGGCTCCGAACCGGACTGAATCTGAGTGAATTTCCACCTATAAATACCCCGTCAAGAGACAGAAAAAGGGATCTTCTTTTTGGCACTTTGAGAGCTCAAACACTTTCAAAAAACCAAATTCCAGCATTCCTAGATAATCCAAATCATCATTCAACATTTGTTTTGAGATAATTGAATGAATGTACATGAACTGTGAGCGAAATTGAGTGAGTATCTCATTGTAATTGCATCTATATCATCGAGAATAGTGATTATAAAGTGGACGTAGGCTTTTCAACGCCGAATCACTATAAACTCTGTGTCTCCATTTTACTTTTGATCTTATTTTATTTCGATTTCAGTCAATTTGGGTGTTAGAACCACTTTTTGGTCTAACATTTTGGTGCTTTCACTAAGAACCATTTGAATTCTCTGTTTTTCCGGATTATCGTTCTACTTTTTGGACCATTGAGTTCAAAGAAGTTAATCCTCAGGTTTCGACGCTCTTGAATATTTATTGGTTGATTGTTGAAGAACTATGGCCAAAGGAAAAGGCAAGGAAGTTCAAACCAGTCGAGGGAACGGAGTTGGTGAAGATCAGCAAAACGCAGTTGTGACAAGGTCTCGTGGGCAGAGCTCGGGAGTGGATCGGACAGATATAGGAAACCCGAACCGAACTCAAGGAGAGAGCTCCGATCCGATCCGAGTAGGAGAATCTGAAGCAGTGCACTCCCCTAACCTGAACCAACCCGAACAAATCGCACTGCACCGATCCGAACAAGCTTCCCAGCTCCGACCCGAACAAGTCTCCCAGCTCCGACCCGACCTGATTGCCCAGCTCCGATCCGATCCGTCGCTTGGTGATGTTGGAACCTCCACTCAAGCCCCTCCAAATGCTCCGACTCCAGCCACCAGGGTCAATGATCAGGTCAATCCATCTGCGCCTATTACCCAAGGAGATTTTTCGCGCCTACTTGACATGCTTGAGAGTACTAGGGAGGCTATGAAAATCCACGAGCGCACCAATCTCATGATGCAAGAAAACATGAGACTCATGAGCAGGGAAATTAGCGAACTCCGTAGATAGAGAACCCCATCCCCGGTTCATCACACACCAACGGATCAATCTTCTTCTTCTGAGAAAGAACGGCCCCGTGAAAGAAGGCCGCTCGAACGACCTCAGAATTTGGAGCAGCTGACATTCGGATCTTTGGGGTCCCGCGAGGACGCTGCACGGGTACTAGGACCCAATGATCCAAGCTTGAGAGAGCCTATGTTGTTACCGATGTAGGGATCCCATGTATTACCTAGAGACCCTAACCTTACCAATCCCACACAGGGACAAATGCTCCAGCCCCTTCCTCCCGAGATCGACCAGGAGCGTAGGGAACGAAGCAGAGCAGAAGCGGCTCGAAGAAGAAGGGCGTCCCCTGATCAAGAGCCCAGAGGAAACCCGAACATCAGAAAAAGGGCGTCTCCCGATCAAGAGCCCAGAAGGAACCCGGATACCAGAGCCAGGGAGCCTGAACGGCCCCTGACCAATGCTGACGTGTGGGCCATGGTACGCCGGATCATGTCTAAAAGCCAGAACTACACCAATGAAGATTATGGCATTGAGCGAAGCCATACTCCCTTCACTGAAGACATCCTCAACTTTCAGTTTCCCCGACCTTTTAACCTGCCGCAGATGGACAAGTACAATGGGAGAACCGATCCGGGACATCATTTGATGCGATACGCATGGCTCATGAATGCTGCTGCTGCCCCTGACGCAGTGAAGTTTAAAGCCTTCCCGATCTATTTAGAAGACGTGGCGCTGCTATGGTTTACCCGACTTCCCCCTCGGTCGATATCGAATTTTAGGGAATTGAGCGAACGTTTTATGAATCAGTTCCGACTCCATGCCCGAAAGTCTAAGAGTGTTATTGAATTATCAAGAATTAAGCAAGCGCCGGGAGAGTCTTTGAAGTCATATCTCGACCGTTTCAACTTAGCTGTGACAGAAGTCAGTGACCCGCACGAGCCCACCATCTTGATGGCTTTGATGGAAGGAGTCGATCCTGATTCCGAGTTTGGAGATTATCTTTCTGGGAAGCCACCTCCCACGAGAGAGTTATTCTATGAAAAGGCCGATATTCACTTAAGACGAGAGGAGGCAAGGGCAAACCGAAAGAGAAAGTCTGGAGCGGCTTCAAAAGAAACTGTTCAGAATAATGTCGCCGTGAAGCAGTCTGGAGAAAGTTCAGGGAAAGTTGAGGTGAATGTGGGAAACAAAAGTGGAAACGACAATAATGGAAACGGGGGCAACAACAACCGTAACGCGAGTGGTAACAGAAGAAATAGGAATAGAGGAAGTGATCCTAACAATAGACCCCGGTTCCAGACTTATGAGAATTATACACCGCTGAACGACACTCTGGAGAACATTTACTTGGATACATACAATGTTTTGCAATATAAAAGACCGCCGCCTCGAGATTCAACGGAGAAAGAAATATCAACTGGAAATTTTTTTCTATTTCATGGAACTCATGGGCATTCAACGAATGAATGTCGACATTTGAGAGATTTGATTGAGAAGCTGCTATGCGAAGGAAAATTGGATGAATATAAGGCTGCGCCAAGAGACGGGGCAAGGAGAACAGGCTCCAAACCAGAATCAATCTGCTCCCAAGCCTACAACGCAGCAGAAAGGCAAGGGAATTGTTATTAACCCGTAGTAGGTGGACCCCACCCAGCGATCCACAGTTTTAGAGCAATGGATCAATACGTTAATGCAGCTAAGCACGTAGACGTGGATGAATGTGATGATTTGGAAGATATCGCCCCTGTGAAACAGCAGAGGACAATGTTTGATGACGTGGTATTCCGTAGCAGAGACAATACCGGAATCCAGTCACCCACCGACGATTCGTTGGTCATTACCACCACCATTGGACCGGCATTGGTTCATAAGGTGCTAGTAGACAACGGAAGCTCTGTTAATATTTTATTTAAAAAATCATTCGATCAGATGAAACTTGAGTCTGAAGATTTGAAGCCATGCGAAGGTTGGATCCGAGGCTTCAACGGAGCATCGACAGCTCCAATGGGGTATATAGAATTGCCCGTAACATTGGGGCAAGGGGAACGCCGAAGAGTACGGATGGTTCAGTTCGTAGTGTTGGACGTAGATTCACCTTACAACGCATTTTTGGGTAAGCCTGCCCTTGCAGAGTTCAGGGCTTGCATCGCCCCTTGGTGTTTATTAATTAAGTTCCCAACTGAAGCCGGAACAGGAGTAGTGAGAGGAGATCAAGTCTCCGGACGGGCTTGCTATGTTGCCGAATTAAAGATGTTGATGAAGGGACTCAACATCGAGAGTAAAGGGGCCTCGCCTCCTCCAAAGGAGGGCTCGGCCTAGCAATTAGAGGGATCGGTCCCGAAGGAGTTGCCCAAAGGAACGCCTGAAGACTTGGATCCCAGAAAAGACGAGGAACCAAAGGCTAGAAATGCGACTCCTAACGAAGCGACAGTGGACATACCCATTGACGAAGCTGACCCAACAAGAGTTTTGAAGATTGGATCCCAGTTGGATCCACATCGAGCCAAAGAATTAACTGACTTCCTGAAGGCAAACCTGGATGTGTTTGCCTGGGCCCACGCCGACATGTGTGGGATATCTCCATCCGTCATGAGTCACTCACTAAATATAAACCCGAAACACCCGCCTGTAAAGCAAAAGAGACGTGTGTTGGACCTAGAGAGGTCGGCAGCTTTGAAAGAAGAAGTGGAGAAGCTGAAACAGAACGGATTTATTAGAGATTCGACATATCCCGACTGGATATCGAATCCCGTTTTAGTAAAGAAGCCAAACGGAAAGTGGCGGACATGCATTGATTTTTCAGACTTGAACAAAGCTTGCCCGAAAGATAGCTTCCCACTCCCCAGAATTGACCAGCTTGTAGATTCGACAGCGGGACACGAACTTCTTTCTTCCATGGACGCATATTCCGGGTACAACCAGATTCCTATGCACGTACCAGATCAAGAACACACGAGCTTCATTACAAATTTGGGGTTATACTGTTATGTGGTCATGCCGTCCGGATTGAAAAACGCTGGAGCCACTTATCAACGCTTGGTGAACAGGATGTTTTATAACCAAATAGGGAAGACTATGGAAGTTTATGTGGATGATATGCTTGTCAAATCGAAACAGTCCTCCAGCCATACACAAGACTTGGCAGAAATGTTCGGTATCCTGCGAAAGTATCGGATGAAGTTGAATCCTTTGAAATGCTCATTTGGAGTGGCATCGGGAAAGTTTCTAGGCTTCATTGTGAGCTCTCGAGGGATTGAAATCAATCCCAGCCAAATAGCAGTGATTAGAAACATTGAAGAACCAAGGAGAATCAAAGATGTCCAAAGTCTTGCAGGGAAAGTAGCCGCGTTGAGTAGATTTATCTCCAAAGCAACGGACAAATGCGTCCCATTTTTTGACTTGATAAAAAGGGGAAAGAAGAACTTCGAATGGACTCCGAACTGTGTTGAGGCCTTTCGAAATTTGTTGGAATTGCTAGAAAAACCTCCGATTTTGTCAAACCAGTGGATCATGAAGGGTTATTTGTTTACTTAGCGGTTTCGGCTCACGCTGTTAGCACAGCCTTGGTCCGAGAAGAAGACAAAGTGCAAAGGCCGGTATATTATGTAAGCAAGAAATTGGCAGCGGCAGAACGCAACTACCCAAGGATTGAGAAGCTCGCTTACAGCCTCCTAATCGCCTCCCGAAAACTTCGTCACTATTTTCAAGCTCACCCAATAACCATATACACTGACCAGCCTCTGAGGCAGGTGTTGCAGAGACCCGAAGCATCGGGGCGTTTGATCAAATGGAATATTGAATTAAGTCAGTTTGATTTAAATTTTCAGCCGCGGAGGTCGATCAGGGGGCATGCTCTGGCTGACTTTATAGCAGAATTCACAATCCCAGAGGAGGAAGTGATCGATGACAAAGTGGTCAAGTCAGAAGACGAGTTAAAATTAGATCCATGGAAGCTATACACGGACGGAGCCAAGAACGACCGAAGATCCGGAGCTGGAATCGTCTTAGTTACTCCTGAGGGACGGTCATTATATTACGCTCTACGATTAGAATTTTCAGCGACTAATAATGACTCTGAATATGAAGCCTTGATCGCCGGGCTGAAGCTTGGTAAAGACCTCGGAGTAAAGAAATTGGACATATTCTACGACTCCAAAATAGTTGTTTGCCAAGTGCGAAAGGAGTTTGTGGCTTGGGGACCTCAACTTATCGCCTACCTCGGGAAAGTGGAAAAGCTGTTGAGCAACTTGGAGCGGTACAACATAACGCATATCCCAAGAGCCGAAAAACAGAAGGCAGACAGGCTAGCAAAGCTAGCTAGTTCCGACAACCCGGAAGAAACCGAAATAATTCCAATTGAAACGTTGGAATCGCCAAGTTTTAAGTCGCTGGAAATTGAATTCGCCCTCGAAGCAGAACCGGAAAAGGAATCGTGGATGACCCCAATCAAGAATTTCCTTAAGAATGGGATACTCCCATCAAAGAAGAGTGAGAGACGGGCTATAGTTCGCAAGGCCACCAGATACATCCTTCAAGATGGTATTCTTTATAGACAAGGATTTTCTATGCCCCTGTTACGATGTATAGCACACAACGACATCAAACGTGTACTAAGAGAAGTACACGAAGGTGACTGTGGAGATCATACAGGAGGTCAGGCTTTAGCGAAAAAGATATTGCGGTATGGATACTTCTGGCCCACAATTAATAAAGATGCAGCTGATTATTCACGACGCTGCGACAAGTGCCAGAGATTCGCCAAAATCCCCAGAGCACCATCGACCCAACTCAAATCGATGGTGAGTCCTTGGCCTTTTGCCATGTGGGGAATTGATATCATCGGAGTTCTGCCAATTGCTAAAGGAGGAGCGAAATATACAATAGTCGTTGTGGACTATTTTACGAGGTGGGTGGAAGATGAGCCCCTAACCAAATCACGGCGAGAAAGGTGATAAGTTTCGTGGTTAGAAATATTATATGTCGATTCGGGATCCCAAGGACCATTATAACTGATAACGGAACCCAGTTCGATGGTGCCGAATTCAGAAATTTCTGCCAGAAGTATAAGATCGACAAACGGTACACTGCGGTTGCTTATCCGCAGTCGAATGGACAGGTAGAGGCAATAAACAAAGTCATAAAATCCATCCTCAAGAAATGGTTAGAACGCGCAAAGGCAAAATGGGTTAACGAATTGCCCTTAGCTTTGTGGGCATATCGGACAACGTTTAAGACAGCTACCGGTCATACCCCTTTCTCTCTCTCATTTGGTTCGGAAGCAGTAATTCCAGTAGATCTTGAGGTTCCCTCCCACAGGGTGACATATTATGACCCGATGATGAATCGGTCACTTTTACTCGAGTCTCTTGATGAAATCGAAGAAAAAAGGGACGAAGCAGATTTGCGCGCGTCAAGACATCGACGTCAGATGGCACGCTATTATGACAAAAAAGTTCGTCTTAGGACTTTTGAACCGGGAGATTTGGTGCTAAAGAGAGTCTTTCCATCCCTTCCTCACCTCGGTCCAAAGTGGGAAGGACCCTTTGTCATCCAACGGAAACTTGAAACAGGAACCTTCAAGTTAACGACCGTAGATGGCGAAGAGGTACCTAGGGCATGGAATGCCCAACACTTGATGCGATATTTGAATTAGAAATGTTGTACTCTTTGCTGTTTTTCTTATGAACTCTGTCAAAAGGAACGACTTGCCTTAGAAAGGTCTGTTGATATGAACAAAGAACTATAAAGTGGATGTAGGCTACAACTTAGCGGAACCACTATAAAAATATCGTGTGTCATTTATTTTCCTGCATTATATATGCCTTCAACTACTATTCTGTTGCGATTATGGAATATAAGATGATTTAAAACCTGAAAGGTTGAAAACAGTTTATACGCAGGAAAAAGCACAACGACTGTTTGTGCGATAAGACATAAAAGAATGGGAAGCCGACATTCTTAACTCTAACTCTCGAGAATTGAGAGAGAGTATAAAGGACGGGAAGACGACGTCCTCTGAGGCATGAAGGTGCACCCAGACAAGAGACCACCTCAGTAAGAACTCTAACCTAAGTATAAGACAGGAGAGTATAAAAAATGCCAGAAAAAACGACAGGCATTAACGACACAGAGGATGTAACCCCGTCGGAGAATCGGGGACATTCAGACTACTTGACTAAATCTTGAATAGTTTTTCAAGATTGACTGGGGGCATATATGTACACACATATTTCCCCCCACCATAACTTCATTACACAACTATAGTAGGACATGCATTCTTACATAAGTGCAAAACTAATGACTAACAGACATTGCAGAAAACGAATTATTTTTTATTTACAAATGAATGAATTTGTACAGGAAAACAGGCAAAAAGAAGGTGCAAGGGCCATCCTTGCAGCAACAATTATGGTTCAATCAAATGTTAAAATAACACAAGACATTCCATCATTTAGACTTCGAAGGAGGCTTGGACTTCTTAGCAGCCTTCTCCGCATCCCTCGCCTCTTTTTCGGCCTCCGTCAAGATGCGCTTTGACTTCTTCTTCCCTGAAGCTGAAGTGCTGGAATCAGTTGACTTCTTCCCGGAAGGCGGAGCGCTGGAATCAAGAGAAGACTTTTTAGCAAGTTCCTCTGTAATGGATCTAGTCGAAAGCTTAACAACTAACCTTGATCCCGCATCCACTACTGCGAGGGGCTTAAGGCTTTCAGGGTCTAAGTCTTCAGATTTAAGCTGCAGGCGTTTATCTTGGTCAGCTTTCAGTGCAGCTAAGGTAACATCATCGACACTTTTCGACTCCCCGACTATAGCCACCTCAGGGTCTTCCTCATGTCCCCCGTTGCCGCCATTGTCCTTTAAGGCATCTATCATTTCGTCATCATGAGGAGTGTCAGCCTTAGACGGTTCATTTCCTTCTCCCGAATCTACGGGGGCAGCCTTGTCTCTTCCCCCTTTTGCCCTTTCCATAGGCTCTGCTCCAGAGGCAGTTCCCTGGGACACATCTGTCTTTTCGGACGGTTCAATACCTACAGAGTGAGAAGCAACAGTAATCAACTCAGGAGAAAATAATGGGTTCTTCCTCGATTGTTCAATAACGTGACGAAAGTTAGAGATAGCTTTGACGAATTGAGGAGAAAATGTAGAGATACCTTCCGAAGACTTCTCGGCTGGAGTGACTGCTGTCTCCGATGCCGTTTCGGGTACGGGGGATAAAAGAGATGTCCGAGGGATCCCCGGGTTTTCAGGATCATAACCCTCTACTTCAGAAGTTGCAGAGGCAGTAGAGGAAGAACCAGCCTCGGGAATGTTCTTTTGCTTAGCCCTCTGCCTCTATTCGTCCATAACAGCAGCAATGAGGCGGCGTCCTTCGGCTAGGCGTTCTGGTCCATCATCTCGTAAATATTTCTCCATCAGCTTGTCCTCGTCAATGGAATCAACCTTGAGCTCCTCTTTCTCCCACTCAACGATCTGACTCCATACTTGGACTAGGGTAGATGGATAATCTTCAATCCAATAAATGTTCCGGCGGCGGATGATATGCGCAAAGAATTCAATCATTAATTCGCCGAAACCCTGCACCTCTTCCTCAGCCTCCGACAGTTGTTTGCGGGCCTCTTCAGCGGACTTAATAGCACATTCGACGTTACCCTCCGCTAGGGCAGCCCTGTTCTCCGCCTCCACTAGCTTAGAAGCCAAGTCAGCGTTTTTCTTTTCCAATTCAGCATTCCCCCTCGCTAACTCGACATTCTTCCGCTCAAGGTCAGCGTAAGTAAGTCGCGTTTTGGCAACATCTAACTTGGCATCTTCGGCTTGCTTTCTCAGTTCCGAACGCTCTTGGGTATGGGACTCAAGCAAATAATGATAGCGTTTTTGCAGATCTTCAAATTGTTGTTTGAAGCTACTAGCATCCCATTAAGCAACAACAAGCTGGGCCTGTGTATCCTCCAAGTCTTTTCCTAGATTTTTTAAGGCCTTTGCATCGTCTTCTGCGGTTTTTTGCATCGAGTCAGCATTCGTGATTAAAGTGCGGATGATTCTGGAAAGGCTATGCGAATACTTGAACATTTCTGAATACTGTTTCTCGACCGCATCTATCTTTGCTTTGGCCTCATCTGCCCACCTTGAAGAAATAGGCTCAAGAGCAGGTAAAAAAGTCAAGTTTTCGAAGTAATGTTCAGGAAATTGCTCCTCCAAATACGCCCGCTTAACTGCAGTTTCAACATCTAGCGGGGGAGGGGCGGGGATTGTCAGCTCAGTATCCCTGTGCGTGGAGGGCTCAATGGCCTCTTTATCTGTTCTAGGCCTTTTAGCGGGAACTTTACGCTTGCTTCGTGATTCGGTATCTTTTGGCGGGCTCCTCTCCCTACTGCGCTTTTCTTGAGAAGAGGTTGAATCTTTTGATTGCGGCCTATCCTCTTCCCGACGACCTTGGTAGCCTTTATATCGCTCTGGGTCTGTCCGGACAGGAGAGCGAGAACGCGAGGTTCGCGAACGATAAGGATCATAGGGCCTTCTATCCTCCCTAGTGCGATCTTCACGGCGATCATGCTCAGTATCATAGGGCGGATTAGACATGCTGCGGCGGAGTTTCCTGATGTCATAATAGGATCGAGACATCGTGCCTGCGCAACAAGACAAATGAAATTCAGGATCAATATTTTCATAAAGAGAAAGATGCTGTGAGTTGTGGTGCTATTGTGTTAAGTGCGTCCTAAATGGTGTTTTCCCCCCGACAAACCCGAGTCCGAAGCTAGACTAGTACGAGCGGGCTCTTTGGCCTTAGCAGGAGTGGTCTCTTCGGAAGAAGTGAAAACTAAAGGATTCTTCCCAAAATCCTCTGAAGTGTAAATAGTTTCAGGTAAGGGGAGATCCCCCAAACCCTGAAATAGTGGGTCATCGGTACTAGGGACATCTCCCTCAGAAGCATCAATCGGTGACTCTTTGGAAGACGTTGATCTCTCCGGAGAAATGGCATCCTCGGGAACAGTATACCCTTCGCGATGCTTTTCGGCCATGTTAGCCAATTCATCATCTTGAGTAGAAGATGGAGAGGGTGAAGCCTGAAGAGGCACTGTAGGAGCTCTCGAACCTTCGCCCGTTTCTGGGATTACGTTCACCGGAGGAATATATACATATGGACCCGTCCCGTGACCAATGCTACGGGTAATGGACAGCAACCCGTGAAGATGAAGATATTCGTCCTTAAGGACTTCATCAATAGTTAAAAACTTCTGATCACCATTAAGGAGTTGGTGCATCCGATCAAAGAATGCTTGGTCCGATATTTGTTTCGGGTTATCAACTGCAAATAAAAAGAAAAACGAATTAATGCGGTGGTCTGAATGTACAGAGTCGAGATTTAGAAAACCAGTGCTTTACTTGATTTCGTCCACCTCCTAGCACACCCTGGTTGTTGCTTTACATAAAACCATTCCAGCCTGGAGTCCCCAGCTTTACTACTAAATGGTGCTGGAATTATTTTCCTCTTAGGGACAGACTCGAAGTAACAGAAAGAAGGAGTTTCCTGAGTACGATGCTTGAAGTTATAGAAGAAGTGAATGTCGTCAAAAGTGAGCTCTATGCCTAAGATCTCACGGTACGCTACATATAAGGTGTACAAGTAGGCATAGGAATTGGGATGCAGCTGCATGGGGGTAATCCGCATTTGTCTTAGAAAATCGACGACGAAAGGAGAACATGGAGGGAGAGCCCCGACCATGCACATCAACCGAGTGATTGCCATATACCCCTCTGGAGGGTTGTGGGGACGGTCATATTTGGATGGAAACAAGGTATCCCCTTTGGATATCCCGTACATTAGTTGTATTCGGATAAGTCTGTCATTGTCGATCGTCGATTCAACGGAATCTTGAGGTGATTCCAATATGATGGCAGACTCAAATTCATCAGGAGCTCGGTCATCGCCAATCCCTCCTTCCTCTTCACAACCTAGGGAACCTCCACCCTCAGAAGACACATTGTCACTTTCGTGATTTTCAACCTCGTAGTCTGAGCCCTCGTCATCCCATTCTGGATCCGAGGAAGAAGATATGTCCTCAAGAGTAATTTTGTTGGATGTCTCTGGGACCTCCTTCTTCTCTGCTAATCTAGAGGAGCGTCTGGATGTCATGGTCACAAAACTATTGAAGAAGCAATAGCACAAGTTAGAGTAAATTACCCCGTATCCCCCCGTGCATGTGTATGAACTAAAGTGTGAATAGTGTATGCAGAAAATGTAAAGTCAACACTCGAAAGTGCAATGCAAAATCTTGGCAAAGCAATAATGTTCAGGGCAGTTCTTGATGTTCGTATATGTTCGCAAGGCACTATCCTAACTGTCCATTAAGTTGAAGATTATGCCAAGAGTTGATTGGGCCAGTTAAACAAGTTCTTATGCATTAAGTTGGATTGCTCTTCGATTCGGTTCGGGTGCATTCATTGGGATCGGATCGGGGGCGTAGCCCTGCCTTGGACTCGGACAAACATTGAAGCCCAGGAATCAAAGTCGGATCGGTTCGGAAGTAGACTCCCCAAACAGTTCGGATCGGATTAGGCAGTCATGCCTCTCTCCTCCTTTATTTTACAGTCCGACCCGATCCGGTTAGGTGAGCTCTATTTCCCTCTTCAACTGTTGGCCCTGACCCGATCTAACCTTCTGGATCTCTCTTCCTTTTCTTTTCCTCCATTTTCCATACTCCATCGCCTGAACCAACCCCCTGTAATCTCCTTCTTCTTCCTCTTCTTTAATTTTAAACTCAATCTCGTCTCTGAAACCCCAGTTATGATCGAACAAGCTATGACTCCCTCTTCCAACGCCTCGAAGTGGCAACGGAGCCACCAATGACGATAGCGAAGGAAGAGGATGCTGTAGCATTGAAGCCACACCCAAATCAGTCGAATTGACCATAAATTTCAATTAAAACCAATTATCATGAAATTGATCAAGGATTTAAACCTACCAAGGTGTTTAATTTGGAGATTAGCACGAGAATTGCAAGAGTTTTCCTTTTTTGAGACCTAGGGTTTCGGAGCGAAACTTATAAAACAATGAAAGAAAAAGAAAGTGAGAGGAAGATGAAGGCTGGATTTATATAAATACATGGTGGCTATTCGTATCCCCGCTCGGACCGGCTCGAAAGCCCAGCAGCACAGCTTTGCCCACTAGTCCAATGCGAAATAGAAAAAGAAGAGGATCTATTCGGGTCAAAACCCGAACCGAACAGAATTTCGTATGTCAGCATGGCATTTGAATTAAACTAAAATTCGAAGAGAAAGATGAAAGCACAAGGAAAATCAAAAGGAAGATTACCAGGAGGGCGCTGAACAACGACAATCAAAGCATGCTCCGTTTCCAACAGAAGCATCCTTTGAGGGGGCAAAATGTTAGCCTACTTTGTGAAATAGGCAACACAAAGTCGAGATGTCAAGCGTTGAAGAACGTTTCTTCTTAGAAAGCATCGGGTCGGATCGGAGAGCTACCACCAGTCGGATCGGAGAGCTACCACCAGTCGGATCGGAAAACTACCACCAGTCAGATCGGAGGGTTACTACCAGTTCGGAACGGAGCAGAGCAAAATGGATAAAGACTCGGTTTCAGTTCAGGTCGGATCGGATGCCCCGATCCGAACCCCTTCTGCTTTCTCCTCCGAACCGAACCCTCATTCCATATCACTTCACCCACGATCGCCTGGATATTCGGAGCGGTTATGACCATTTCCTACCAACGATGACCACTACTCTGATGCGCTGTCAGCACTGGAATCCATCTGAGCCCGAGTACGATGGGATGAAATACACGTGGCTCCGAACCGGACTGAATCTGGTTGAATTTCCACCTATAAATACCCCGTCAAGAGACAGAAAAAGGGATCTTCTTTTTGGCACTTTGAGAGCTCAAACACTTTCAAAAAACCGAATTCCAGCATTCCCAGATAATCCAAATCGTCATTCAACATTTGTTTTGAGATAATTGAATGAATGTACATGAACTGTGAGTGAAATTGAGTGAGTATCTCATTGTAATTGCATCTATATCATCGAGAATAGTGATTATAAAGTGGACGTAGGCTTTTCAACGCCGAACCACTATAAACTCTGTGTCTCCATTTTACTTTTGATCTTATTTTATTTTGATTTCAGTCAATTTGGGTGTTAGAACCACTTTTTGGTCTAACACACGGCTTATACCTACACGATGCAACAACGTCTTACCTACCAGCCCGGTCCCACACACGCACATGAAACCCGTTGGACTTGCGTTGCCACCGCTTAACCCGTTTTGACCTCTTACGATCAAACCCAGTATGCGTGTCCCGTCCTCGACATGGGTCGAGCTCACAAAGATACGTAATGGGCTACTGGTCTGAAAAGGGTCCCCTTTCCTCGACACAAGCTTCCCTCCTATGCTTGGTCCCCTCTAGTAATTCTTACTTAACCCCTTCTTATTCATGTCCACTTACATGCTTAAATTTTGGTTAAGTATACACCAGTTATGCCTTACATGTTACCCATGTCTTCCACTTAACCCCTACATCATCCTCATGTCTTAATACATGCTTTATCTTGGTAAGTGCTTATAGGTTATATTTTACATGTCATTCATGTTACCCCCAATGTCTGGGTTTAACCAAGCGCCTTGGCTTTATCTGCCATTAGACCCTATGTCTATCCATTAACTATGCGCTTGTGCTACCTCATCATTCTTATCATTTAACTTGGTTATTTCCATTTATACCAACCTTCAACTTGCTTATTAATTCAATTCTTAACTTGAACTATACTAAGTCCATTAATAAGCCCACGACATGTTATTCCTATGATTCATACATTAACCCCTGTTATGGTACAATAACATGTTCTTATTCAATCTTTACAACCAAGTACCCCTTAACTTACAAACACATTGGAGAGAGAGAATAATTCCCTAAATACCAACCCCGAAGACCGGAATCAACATCAGATTGATACTCAGAGGATTATCCAACCTAACCAATGTTTTGTTCCTTTTTATAATATAACTTATGTCGCCTTCAATTGTAAATTCATTCTTGTCTTTACATATTGCTTAATCTACAATGAAGTACATCTTTCCTTATTACATAAGTTATCTCATCTTATCTATTGTTCCGCCTAACTTACTTTATTCCATAAGTTATCATTCCCACTTAGGCATTAATTAAGATTTACTTAACCCAACCATTCATGTCATAACAGTTAAGTGTCATTAGCCTGGTCATATTACTTAACCCACCCATTCATACCATATTGGTTAAGTGTCATTAGCCTAATCATATTACTTAACCCACCCACCCATACCATATTGGTTAAGTGTCATTAGCCTAATCATATTACTTAACCCACCCATTCATACCATATTGGTTAAGTGTCATTAGCCTAATCATATTACTTAACCCACCCATTCATACCATATTGGTTAAGTGTTCGTAGTTTACTTAACCCTATCCACTGGTCTAATTACCATGTTATGTTGGTTAAGTATTACTATTCGTATTTCCACATGTCACCCACATGTCACCCACTGAACCCCCATGTCCTACCACATGTTTATCTGGTTAAGTATTTCTTAATTCATTAAGGCCGTAACCCTATAAAGACCTCTCACATTAGACTGACATTTATGGCAGCTGTATTTGCCGGGCGGGTCCGGGCAGTCTTACACCATAAAAGAGTCTAACCTCGTGTCTTTACAACTGTTACGCTTTTAATTTGGGCCTATGACCTCTCACATTGGGCTACCATTTGTGACTACTGGATTCGCCGGGCGGGTCCGGGCAGTTTTACGTCACAAATGAGTCCAACCTCGTGTCCTAAGCATTGATTATCGCTTATAATCTTTTACCCGAGTCTTAATAATTTCCCTATTCAAATTATTAATTAATTCCTAATTTAACGATGTCCATAATTGACTCAATTATGTTCATCAATTAATGGTATGCAAAATCATACCGATTTTACCACAACTCATCTTATGCCATTAAAGGCAACTTATCTCAATTTATATTTATCCCTCCTTTAAGGCTATTACATTCCAACTACCCAAAACCCACTTAGGCGTGTTCATATTAGCCCCTTTTCAAGACATAAATTATCATATGTGTTTCAACTACAAATCTCACCTAATTAACATATGCCCAAGTTCTAGATTACATATCCGTTTTATATATGCCTAATTCATACCAAATTTACATATGTTCAGTTCATGCCGTTTTATACGTATGCCAATTTTTATGTCAATTTACACATATCAAGTTCTAGCCAAAAATTACATATGCCAATCCCAATTCTTGCAATTACCATTTTAATGGCAATACCCAATTATCAAATTTCATATTAATGGCAATAATATCCATATATCCAATTTTCATGTTATTCCATCATTTCCACCAATCACATATATCCAAATAGGTAATATTCCCATACTTTTCCCCGTATTCAATCGTACACAAAATCGTGGTTTAGGCCTAGATCCGAAATTGATCTAGGTTCATCAAAAGAAAATAAATAGGGGAAAGGTAGAATTTTGCAATAAAACAAGATCAGAGAGAAAACAGCATAAATCATCATGATAGGCATAAAGATTAGATCTTGATAATAATATCAACATGATTCCAAGAAACTGATTTACAACGACTGAATAGAGCATGAACTAGACATAAGAATGGAGATGAACAAGTCTCAAAACCCAAGGTTCAAAGGTAAATAGGAATGGATCTGAATTGATGAACATGCTTATATCCAATTACACTTTATTCCATAGCCATATTAAAATTAAGTATTTTAATCTAAAAAGTAACTAGAACTTACATAGCATGGCTAGCGAATTAAGAACTGAAATCGATGTAGAAACGTTGTAGAGTTGTTGATTCATCTCCTTGAATTGTTGTAGAAGTCTTCATCTTTGTATTGGATTGCGTATGAGAGCTTAAGAAGAAGATTAGAGATGACAACCATGACCAAGAGGGATTTTAGTAGCATAACGGTGGCTAGACATGTTGTAGTGAATTAGGGTTTAGGCATCAGGGGGTTTATATAGGATTAGGTAGACGAATCTGGACAGGAAACGTGACTAGAAACATCAGAATGCACCCAGGCCCAAAAGTGGGCTCGGGGACCAGGTCGACCCCCAGGTCGACTACCTAGTCGACCTGGTCGGGGAGGTCGACTACCCAGTCGACTCCCCAGTCGACCTGGGTCTGGGGGGTCGACTACCCAGTCGACTCCCCAGCCGACCTGTGTCTGGGCTGGAAATTTTCCGCCCAGCCTGTTCTGGGTTTTTAATTCGAAATTTGAATTCGAATTCGAGCTGTTTTGAACTCTGAGAATTCCTGAAACTTCGGAGGGCCATATCTCCCTCATACGGACTCCGATTCTCGCAAACTCAGACTCGTTTTCAAGCAGAATTTCGAGACGAATGCAACGGCGCAACCCGTTTTCCCTTATTCTTATTTTAAAATTTAATTCTGCCTTGATTCTTGTAGTAACATGATATAAAAATTCGGGTTGTTACAGTCATGGGACTGGTATGAGTAAAACAGTTTGAACAAGTAAACGATATCTCATAAGACCACGCCGTATAACGGAATGGGTTTTTCCCTTATGAGAACCTAAATTATCTTTATATCAAAAACCTCATGATATTATTATAATGTCTATCAATCACAATATAATAATCATCTAGCAGAAACGCTTTCATCTCACGTTCTACATATATAGTATACAATCAAAACCGCAAGCACGTATTGGGTAATGGATTTCCAACTATGACAAGGTATGGAACCACCTTTCGCTAGTGTACCTCTAGAGAGGAATACACTGGGTTCAACAAGAACATCTTGCAACCCGGCCACACATGACCGACCACTCATTTCGCTTGAGTGTATCGAATGTATATCACAAACAGTTGGGATCAGCAACCGTTTCCCGAATGGGACAGCATCAACAATAGATTTTTAGAAGTAAATGAAACACTAGATCAGGTGATTATACACCTTAATAGGTGCGACCTACATAGCCATGTTGCCTGCCCGATTTCTGTCATTTCCCGGTTGTGAGGCTAGAGGCCACGCTTATCTCTGACAGATCACACGTTTATTCATTTTGAATGTCACATCGTCATACCCTCCAAATCACAAATTGATTTCCCCGAAAATACCACGGGTATACAGCTAAGAGAAACGAATTTCTCCGCCACCAAACATGAATACGTTTGAAGAGATCAACTTACGCAATCTATCAGATATACTCTGTCAGACCTTCATCCATACAAGTTGTCTTGGGACTGGACAAACCGAAGGCACTATTCAGTATAACAATCTTAGGCACTGTTATCTAAGATTTATACAAGAGCCCTTGCACTTTGCTCCGTCTTCAATTATCTGTGGCATATATGATTCGCAACGCTTATGCCAATACAGAGTGGTTCTTCGGATAATAATCCAACCGGTCTCTCCATATTAACAACCTTAAAATGGTCAAAAAATTCGATAGTCGGTGAGTTAACTATCAAAGAAAAATACGTGTGCAAACAACGATATTATTTCCAAATGGAAATTATATCGATCTATCATCATGGAACATTTAACCCTTTTAAATTAATTCACTTGTCTCCTGTTTCCATATATTTAATATTTCTTAGTTTTTATTTTTAGAAACATTTCTGATTCTTGTTTGGAAAAAATTTCCAATGCTCCTTCGCTGGATTTAAACTGATGTTTAAATCTAACATCGCCATGCTAACTCAAACCATTTATTAAATTCATTTAACCATCATTCACTATCAAACCTTAGCCATTCCTTAGTTAAGAAGGAAGTCAATCAAGTTGGGGTATAATTACCTCTCAGACCTTAGCTGAACAACGTTTTAACTTCAGAATAGACAAAGTTTAGCTTTTAAACCTTTAACAATTTCCTTACGTAACTCTCTTTCGAGTAATCTCTATTCGATAACTCCTCCCTTCGAATAACTATATTCGATAATCTCTCTTACGAATAACTAGATTCGAAAACCTTTCTTCGAATAAACTATATTCGATTAACTCTATTGGATTAACTCCTTCGGATTAACTTTAATCGATTAACTCTATTTGATTAACTCTTATCAATTAACTCTATTGGATTAACTCTATTCACTTAACTCCTTTAATTCTATTCGAATCAACTATATTCGATTAACTCCTTTAATTCTATTCGAATCAACTATATCTGATTAACTCCTTTAATTCTATTCGAATCAACTATATTCGATTAACTCCTTTCGATTTATTCCTTTTCTATTTGTTTACTTAACAAATAACTATTCCCTTTTCAAATTCTATTTATTTAACAAATAAATATCTCATTTATAACATCCTATTTATTTCCTATAAATAAATATTTTCATTTAATCTATTTGTAAATGTTTTACAAATATTTCCTTTTAAATTCTATTTGTAAATGTCTTACAAATATTTCTCTTTCTATTTGTTTTGCAAATATCTTCCTTTTTAACTCTTTTGATTTTATAATTATTTCCTTATATAAAATCCTTTTTCCTTTTATATATAAAATCCATTGATTTTATATAAATAATTTATTTTCATAATATACTTTGAAAATCCCCTATTTACATCCCAGTATTTCTTACGGTATTTAAAATACCAAATGACATTGATCGATATCATTCAAACACACATAATCAACAACAGATTATATATCACATCATATATTACAATACATGAACAGAACAATATTATAAATATTGAGGAACCCAGTTGGCTCCCTCCAACCTGTTTCCCTGCATCATAGATGTTAAACAACACGAATATAAAATATTCTGATAAACAGAACCAATATTCGATTTAACGATTTATATATATCGTTATCTATATTTTCAACCAATACACAAATAATTCAACTAAACAGTTAACACACAGTAATCAACATATAATTATCAGTTCTAAGAATACGTTATAAAAATATAACTATTTAGAGTTGTTGAGTTTTACTCACTTTGGCAGTTCATCGTTGAAGAACGATAAACTGTTGTTTTATTTGAATCAAACAATTTATTTGGCCATAAATTCAAACGAGCTCCAATGGACTTCCAGTCAGTTTCATTATGGAGTGCTCATCCATACGATCCTAACAGATCCAACCGCTCGAAATTCTGATACAGTATGTAATAGATATGACTGATACAAGTTATACGGTATTTAAATATCTAAATTTTTAATAATCATTAACTATTGGGTCTCTCACCAATTTACATTCTATCGGCCCAATTACCCAAGGAATCCCGCTCCAAATCCTTCTTCCCCGTTTTCTGAACAACCGATTCCCATGGCTATTTCCATACCTTAACCCCTCCATCCTCCTCTCGTTTCTTTACAAAATCATAAACCGAGTTTATCGTTAGCTTCCCCATCAACATCTCTTCCACTTTGTCACCCTTTAGCCAAACTCGAGTTCATCAAAAAAATTGCGTCGCTGACAGTTTCCACGCTTCCAGGGGAAAGACCACCAAACATTTTTGACCTCAAATTGAACCAAAACTTCACAGAATGTTCACACTTTCCTCACGAGTTCCAATATAAACTCAAATACATCAATCGATGCCCAAATCATTCGAACAATGTAAACCTAGATTTCTGTGAGTCCACGCTGCGAGCTTTTAGGATGTTCGAACCCTTTGAAACCGATTCCAGAGTGAAGAAAAACTCTTGCCGATTCCAGCTATACCTATAACATGATTTTAGAATTTTTGGTTTGATTTCTTTGATTTTTTTCCTTCTGCGGTTTTTGCTTTGTGTATGAGAATTTGTCTACGTTTATATCTTGGAGTGTGTGGCTGAAAAATGAGGGTGCGTGGCTTGTTTTAGATCATAGAAATGTTAGGATATTTTTTTCTTCGATTATTTTATTTTATTTTGAGAAAACGCTATATTTATTTATCCTTAAAAATTCCTGCTGTCACGCATGATACCCAAAAATCACGAAAACTGACACGCCCCTAGAGTTCGACATTACGGTCCGACTTCGTATGCTCACACAGCGTATTTTTAACTATTAAAATACTGACTGTTTTTCACTTTAAAAATCGGTACGGCCACATACTGGCTTCAAAAATCACGGAACTTGACATCTAACAATAATTTTACATTGCGGATCCAACGAAATTAGTTTCGTCAAATTCTGAGGTCGTTTGCAAAACTGGCTATTTTTACAACTCTGAATGACCCATTTAAATACATAAATATATTTAAATATAATTAAATATAATATTTAAAAATAAATATTATCGTCTATATTCACCGTGGAATACCATACAGCTCGGGAAATCCTATATGGATTTCTAACTCGATATTTCAAATCTGGGTCAACCCGATATTCGATTTATATTAAAATTCCTTTTTAAAATATAAATAATTCCTTTACAAATTATAAAGGAATTCCACAGCGACTTTTCTAAAATTTGATTTGGATATAAATCAAAATCTACACGACGAAATCTCGAATTTTCTCTTCCACTAGAAAAATATACTCCACCAGCTCCTAACGTTTCTTGTTTCACAGAAATCCGATTTAAAACGGCTTCTGTATATTCAGTTGAAGTTCAAATCGCCAAATAATGAACTGGCGCGCCATTTCAAGCTCGATTTTAATTATATTATAATTCCACGTTCAAACTGACATAAATTAAATATATTCAATATTCTAATTCAATTCTAAGCTGAATTAAATATTTCGAATTTCCTAATTCATACCATATCGCCATTTCAGCCCATTCTGGTTATTTCAGAATTAAATATATTATTTAATTATTTAAATTAATTAAATAATTCACTTTATTTAATTCAACACCGATTTAATTCCCTAAATCACTATTTATATAATTAAATAAATTAAGTATTATACCTAAAAATACGGGTCATTACACAAACACATGTTTTCATCCATTGGCTTCTACCTAAGGATCGAGGATAGGACCGAGAGGATATACTTAAAAGATAAAGACTAGCATGCAAATTAATATTACAGAAAAAGGGGGAATCAAGGATATACCCTCAAAAGGGTATGATGCGCGTATCTAGTCTTCAGTCTTCTAAGTCGCATCTTCTTTGAGCTTCACTCCACTGTAACTTAACTAATTTAACTTCATGATTGTGAAGCTTCTTGACCTCCATTTCCAAAACCCACTAGTAAAGATAGGACCTCAATCATTTACTATGCTAGAGGGTATCCAATGTTGTCGAACTATCTTTCCAAGATAAATAGAAGTTAACCATGATACCAAGTGTATATACTAAGATGATTAGAGGTCTCTCCTCTACTTAGCTTATCCATTATGTCACAAATCTGAGGGTCTAAAGCTAAAGGTTGCTGTGTACTTTTTACCTCTCTTAAGGTTAGTTTTTTTCCTACTTAGGGCGCCTGCCATAACTATTTATCTCTCACGCAAACCATCCTAGTCGAACTCGACATCCCTCAAGTACAAGCCCCAAAGGCCTATACCAATATCAGACAAGCACCCAAGGAATACCTCCTTCGAATTTGGACGATCTATGTGAGGTGATACTAGCAAAACAACCAAACAATTGAGCACTTAACCGACTCTGGCTATCCTCTCCAATCTTGCTCCAAAACTATCGTTGATCGCATAACTGGCTTTGTATTGTCAACTGGATATATACGAAAGTCTATCTCGAGTTTTTAGGGGGAAAACTCCTAACCTTAATAAAAAAACATCTGCGTACTCATGGACTACTCTAACGGATCGAAAATCATCGATAAATACATAAAGTGATTCTAGGAAGCTAAGACAAACTGATCCCTTAGGATCACACGAAATTTCGAGGGTATTCCCGAGGCAAGTCGAAAGTGTAACTACCCTCCTTTCACAATTACTAGCTAATTAATTCATGCCTAGAATCAACCCATAGCCCATGAAACCAAAAACATAAGCATTACACTTAGACTCAGTACTTAATATAACTATTCTCAAATCCTTACAAATCAAAGATAAATGAGCCTAACCACCAATTGGATTTGAGAAAATAATGGGATCCTCTACTATACAAGCTCTAGGGTGCAGAGACTCAACTATGGAAGCAGATATGAAAGAATGTGAAGTGCTAAAATCAAAAGAGTACTAACAAGATGATCAAAAGAAAACTAAACTTTTTCAACTGAAGCTTTACTACCTCTCTCAGGTATGCTGGCGGTGAGAGCATGCATTTTCCCTCTTGAAAATCCTATCATTTGTTCTTTCCCTTGTCCTTAATTATATGACCCTTTATACCATAGTAAAGATACTTCCTCTTGTCTTAGGTTTTACTAATCTTTCCTCCTTCTTGTCCTGTGATTCTTCCACTTACTCCTCTTTCTTTGTGAACCAAGTCCATATCCATGAGTTCTTCATCCTTGGGTTGTGCTCCTTAGCAAAACTCCTGCATTCTCATCTTTGCCATCCTTGTGTATCTTGTTGACAGGTCTCTTGAAAACTGCCTCCATAGCACGGAAAATCCTACAAAGCTCGGAAGAAAAATTAGCCGTAGGTGAAACTACTGCGGCTATAGATGGAAGTTGGGCGCTTATTTGCCATTTAATAAGTGTCGTGGTCTCATCAAGCCTACGGAACCATGCCGCGATGAGGTTACCTCCTAGAAAGTCAGGAGCCCCGGAGACTCAGGAAAGAAGGAAACAAGGATTCAAACAGAGGATCAAAAAGATAGTGCATATAGCTTTGGAGAATATGCCTTTAAAACAAAACTTTTCTTTTGAAAATGCTTCTTTTAAAATTGTTTCGAAAATAATTTTTATAATCTTTTATCTGATCCGGTAACCTTCAGTTCTGATACCAAGTGAAACACCCACCTCCATTAAGGTCACTCACAGAGGGAATGCCTTAACTTCGGTGGAGCATTATAAGTAAAAGATGCAGATAAATTACAAGATAGACAAATAAAGCAGTGGAAAATAAAGTCGTTTTATGAACAACTTAATTCAGTCAAGCTTTTACAACAATTTCCTCAATCATATTTAAATGTAATACATAGAACTTCTGTCTTGATTTAAAAACTTCCAAGAATAAAAGAAGCATAAAAACAATGATATTCCCCGATAAAGCATGAACCAACCATAGCAGTGGAAGAGAGAGAAAGAGAGTCCAAAGCGATACACCAACTAATCTTCAAGCTTGGAAAGAGAAGAGGCCCAAGTTAGGCTGAGCTATTCCCTCCCTGACTACCTGGGGGGAGGGGGAATGGAAGAAAAGAGGCGAAAATCAAACTAGGTCAGACATAAGTCTGGTAAGTCTAGTGATCTTTCAGCATGCAAACAAGATAAAGGATCTTGACATGAATAAGCCGAAAATAGGATAGTACCATAAAAACAAGGTAACTAAAGGCAAGATAAGTGCAAGGTGAACTGAATGCGCTTCTACTTTTTCTCTGCTTCACTACTACTCTGTTAATCTGATTTCTATAATTATCTCTGCACCACCTAACTAGTGTCCCAACTAGTAATCTGTATAAAATGATAATCGTGATCCCAACCCCCGTAATTGTGGTAGCCTTCAAGTGTACATCTATCGTGAGGATTCCATCTCAATCAGCCTAATTTCCATGAACATGTCAGATGTACCCTTACTACCCTATCGATCGGCTCCCTACTTGTAGTCATGTTCCATGTGTCTGTGTCAATCGGCCCTCTCTTGCGTGTAGATACCCTGTGCTGGTCCCACCATAAGGTGTATCAATCCTTATGATAGCAACCCGACACGATTCAAGATGCACAGTGTATAACTACTGGTACCCAGTGCCTGCTTTTTCCCACTCCGGAGTACGTGCACGCCCGTAAACCGTCGGAACCTACACTGATGTACCCCTTGCTGCTGCTTTGACCACTTATAATCAGCCCAGTAATCGTGCCCCACCTTGCCTAGTTCAGGGTACCGTGATACATCCATGTGGGTTACTGCTGAAATGGGTCCACGTTACTAGGGTTTCCTATTGGTTATGTTTGTGGGCCTATATTTACTAATATTACCCACCAAACCGATATGTACTTAACCCTACCATTGGTACAAGCATTTTTAATAAATGGTTAAGTTTTGTGCGCCTATATGTACTACTATTACCCACCTACACGAGATGTACTTAACCCTCCCATCGATTCAAGCATGTTTATTTAATAGTTAAGTTTTGTGGGCCTATATTTACTAATATTACCCACCAACCCGATATGTACTTAACCCTTCCACTGATTCAAGCATGTTTATTTAATGGTTAAGTTTTGTGGGCCTATATTTACTAATATTACCCACCAACCCGATATGTACTTAACCCTTCCACTGATTCAAGCATGTTTATTTAATGGTTAAGTTTTGTGGGCCTATATTTGCTAATATTACCCACCAACCCGATATGTACTTAACTCTCCCGCACATTACGCCATATTAGTTAAGTGTTGTCCGCTCATGTTAACATAACCCGCTCATCCATCATGTCATGTTGGTTAAGCATTTCTTATTAACTTGACCCTCCTTACTTATCATGTTGGATCGGTTAAGTGTTTCCTATTAACTTAACCCCGTTCGTTCATCAAGTTATATTGGTCAAGTGTTTCTTGTTAACTTAACCCCACATATTCATCTTGTTGTATTGGTTAAGTGTCATCAATCAATTCAAGTTAACTTAACCCACCTACGTGTCATGTTACTTTGGTTAAGTGTTGCCTTCTTGTGTTAACTTATCCCTACTACAAATCAAGTTATATTGATTAAGTGTTGCCCTCTTATTTTAACTTAACCTTTCCATAAATCAAGTTATATTGGTTAAGTGTTTCTAAATTTACTTAACCTCACCCACTTGTCTAATTAACATGCTATAAAGGTTAAGTGTTCTAAATTTACTTAACCTCACCCACTTGTCTAATTAACATGTTATAACGGTTAAGTGTTCAAAATTTACTTAACCTCAGCCACTTGTTTAATTAACATGTTATAATGGTTAAGTTTCTAAGTTTACTTAACCTCACCCATTAGTTTAGTTAAAATGTTGAATTGGTTAAGTGTTTCCTTAATTGACTTAACCCTATCAATCTTGACATAGCTTTATTAAAGCACCAACCACTCACATTAGACAGGTATTGTTGTGGTCACTGGATGTGTCGGTCGGTTCCGGGCAGTTTTACACCACAACTCAGTCTAACCTCGGGTCCTTTTTGGGCTCAATGCACTAACTACACACATTAGACAGGTATTGTTGTGGTCACTGGATGTGCCGGTCGGTTCCGGGCAGTTTTACACCACAACTCAGTCTAACCTCGGGTTAGGCATATTCGTCTTTTCTAAATTTACATATTTCTTATTTATGACAAATTCCATTTGTAAATTATTCCCAATTTAATTATGCCATAATTATCCTTTTAATTATGCTGATAATTAATGGTATACTAAATATACCATTTCATGATCATGTTTATCATACATACTTACATGTAAATTATAAATCAATTATTGTCATGGCCCACTTTCCTTCTAAATCATGTTCAAAATCTTAGGTATATAGATTATACCATTTTCATGCCACTTATCATGCTTATGTGTCAAACATGCCAAGTACATGTAATTTCATGTTTTCCCCAATGTTACCCCCGTTGTACGTTCCCAAAATTACATAGAATGTTAGGCTCGATATTTTAGCCTAACTTATAAAAAAAGGGAAAAGAGGACCGTTGCAACATTTGAACATCATACAAAAGTATGGATCTAACTACGCATATTTCACATGGATTTGGCATAGAACAATATATTTTTAACTATGAACTTGCAAATTTGATTTATGCAACATGAACCACAAGCATATGAATTTACATAAAACTATACAAGTTAAACTTGGCATGTAGTGGTGAACTTGCAAATTAGATCTATCATAAAGGCATATGGATCTAACATATAAAGTTGTAGATCTGAACATATAAGGTCATAGATCTAAACATGTATGCATAATGGCTCTAAACAATTAGGCATAAACGACATGACTTAGCCTAAAACTTGTATGTATCATAATATCACCAAACTTACATATGATAATTTCATTCCCAAATTCCTATACAACATCATAGGTTTACTCACCAATTTCCACATAACATGATAGGTTCGATAGACCACAATAGTTCATAGGATATATGATAGAATAGACATGAATAAACATGAATCAGCATCACATACAACTTGATACAATTCTATTTTACAATTCATTACAAATCATGTCTTTAATTTATTCACATCTGAAAGATAACTACACTTACAAACAAAAAGGAATTCTTGAGTTCTGGGATCTGTATTCTGAAATTGAATTGCTCGCCTTTGATGTAGATCGTTGAATTCTCTTAGTTGAATTAGATTAGATTTAATTTGATTTAGGTTTTGGGTCCTTATATAGTTGTAGAGAGTGTTTTAGGACCATTAGATTAACCGTGAATCATCAGAACCAATTAGATGCCACGTCTGCCTTAGAGAAAATCGGCCTACGGGTTGACAACCAAAAACCCTGAATCAACCCCTAGTCGACCCAATGGGGCTCGGGTCGACCTCAAAAATGTGCCGGTTCCGTTTTCCCCCTCTCGATTCGCTGTTTTGAATTTTTTTGCATATTTATTTATTTAATATATATATATATATTCTCGTATGCATACAAACTTCAAGGCTTAATAACTTCTTCATAAGGTATCCGTTTTATGCAAACCAAATGTCTATCTTGACCAAAATTTTGAGACGAATGTAATAGTGCAACCCATTTCACTTAATTCTTCTTCTAAAAATTAAGTGTTCTTAAATTTGTTAATTTTAATATTCTCATAAAATTCGGGGTGTTACGGATCTATAGGGCATTTCCTATGATGTGGTAGGAGGGTGCCTTCGGTTCATCCTGTTTCTGGATGACTTGCATGGATGAATGTCTGACAGAGTATTTTTTAAGAATCACGTACGTTGATTTTTACAAACGTATCTCTGTAGGTGGTAGAGAAGACACCTTCTCATAGCATAAACACCCAGAGTATTTTTGTGCGCATCAGTTAGTGATTTGGCGGATCTGACGATGTGGCATTCAAAGTGATTATGATGTTCTTAAAATGGAAATTCTAACCTCAAGCCTCGCAACCGGGAAATGACAAAAAAATCGGGCAGGCATCATGGCTATGTGGGTCGCATCCATTAGGGTGTATGATCACTTATCTAGATAAATTCCATTTGCTTCTTTAATCTATCAATGCTGTCCCTTTTCGGGAAACGGTTGCTGATCCCAACCGTTAGTGATATACATTCGATACACTGAAGAGAAATTAGTGGTCGGTCATGTGTAGGCCGGGTTGCAAGACGTTCTTGTTGAACCCAGTGTATTCGCCTCAAGAGATACACTATCGGAAGGAGGTTCCATACCTTGTCAAAGTTGGAAATCCAATTTCCAATAAGTGCCCACGGTTTTGATCGTATACTATATATGTGGAGCGTGAGATGCAAGCGTTCCGCTAGATTGCTATTTACTTGTATTTAGACACTAATATAATATCAGAGAAATATATTATTTCAAAAATGTTTGGGTTATAGTAAGGTAAAAACCGTCCATATTTATGTGTGGACTGGTCTTACTATTATCCTTTTCTTTCAAACGGATTTTTGACTTTAAAATCAATATGGATGTTATATAAACTTAGCGCGTTTTCTCACTCTGGTTCACCAAACTGATCCGGCGTTTGAAATGCTCGGGTTAGCCCGGGTTGTACAGGTTCAGGTTTGGATGATACAAATCTCAAGAAGACGAGCTGGAGGAGTTCAGACGTATGATATATATTTATTCTGCTGTGTGATGTATATGAGGATAGATTATTATAACTGTCTTGATGTTTTGATGTACTCTGATGATTGTAAGTATTTATT
Organism: Allium sativum; assembly: GCA_030737875.1. Classification (NCBI taxonomy): domain Eukaryota; kingdom Viridiplantae; phylum Streptophyta; class Magnoliopsida; order Asparagales; family Amaryllidaceae; genus Allium; species Allium sativum. The sequence continues at coordinate 287,882,623 of CM060915.1, forward strand.
TCAAAGCTCTCAATAAAATTTTATTTCTATATTATATTTTACTCTACTGCGTTGTGAGACTCTGATGATGATGTGTTCTTCTTCTTCCCTTATTTCTTTCTTATCTCACCCTCTACTTTCTTTCTAATAACTATCTAGTGTTTTCGATACTTGAGTTCTGACAAGTAATATGGTTTAATGTATTATTATTGGAATTTGGGCGTCGAATTCCCTGGGTCGTTACAGTGGTATCATAGCTATTGGTTTAGTAATAACCTTGGCTCTGTCGCGTAACTCGATAGAGATGGGATTAGCAATACCCTAGATTGAGTTTTAGTGTATATATATGAGAGCACATATTTGTATATTCTATATATAAATGTTTTGTATTGCGTTATTTTATTGGTTAAATCTTGAACTGGCAACATACACGATATTGTTTTGTAAAAACGGTCAAATGAAATAATTTTGGCCAAAATATATTTTTATATAGAAAATAAATAATTTTATCAAATTATTGAGATATTGATGTGATTGATTGATTTGAATAAAATTCAAATTGGATTATGAATTTAAAATGGGTTAATATAACCAAAAGGTTTCACATAGGGAGTTTGTGGATGGGCATTCCAATCATGGATTGAATGAATCAGAATTTAACTTGAAGATAAGTTAAATAAGAGAGAATGGATGATTTTTGGAAATAAAATCAGGATTGGGATTGGAAATGGAAGTGAACTAATTAGAAGAATTAATTAGTTAACTGAATATGAGATTAGAATTTAACATGGTTAAGTCAGGATAATTAAAGAATGAAAATTGGGATAAATAAGATAAAAATCAGATTTGGAGATTAAATTAATAATAAATTAAATGGAAATCAATCTGGTATAAATCGATTAAAATCCAAGTGAAATAATAAGCAAACATTAATATTGAATATTAATAGTTAATAAAATTTGGATGATTTGCTTGAGTTGAAGGTGCATGGTTGATTGATTGTTTGTTAGATTGGTTGAATATAAATACACCGATAGTTTAATCAGAGTTGTATGAAGAAAACTGAATTTTAGTATAATAATATGAATGTATTGAATATGAATTGAAATTAAGAATTTAACACCGTATTTGCAAGTAAATAATGTTATATGTTTGGTTTTGAAAATTTGTAAAGTTATATGGATTTATAATTGAAAGGTTATTTCGAATTTCATGTTTTGGTTACTTGCGTGATAAATTGAGTGAAGCACAGGTGCTAGAAGGCTTTGAGGTTGATTTGATTGAATATATCACAATAAATTGAATCAGTATACTTGATGGCGCTCACATAAGGTTCACTTATGCGAAATTATAAATTTTGGTTTTGAAATTTGTTTTCCGACCGTGTGGATTGATGTGTATATATTTATTAATTATGCGATATTGAAGAAATCCCTCCATTCAGGGGAGACTCTACCAGATTTTTCCGAAAATATAATGTGTTAGAAATTTTTTGAAATTTTTGTTTTATTATAATAAATTGGTTTTCAATTTCTATTAAATTAGATTTTAGAAGAGTAAATATATTGGGTTTGAAGCGTTTCTTCTATCTTAGTAATTTCGGGGACGAAATTCTTTTAAGGGGGAAGGAATGTTACGTCCCGTATTTTTGATAGTCCGATATTTATAATATTTTATTATTTTAATTATTGTTTTGGAATTGTAAATGGATTTATAAAATATAATTCGTTTATATAATGAAGTTAGAATGCCCAAATCAATGCGCTGCTTACCTTATGAGGAGGCTTGTGCTTCGCACACGGGAAAATTGTTCGATATATTATATCTGCCTCAGTAATGATTTATTTTTCTAACGACCTCCGTCTTTAACTAAATGAGTTTTATTGGATTGCGTATAGCTAATTATTGCTAGATTCCCAGTATTGGAGCCAATTGGGGTTATTTTATCGGTGCACACAATTTAAAGGTGAACCGATAAATTAAAATAGCGTTGTTTTACGAACAAAGTCCGTTTCCAACAAAATTCATTTTATCGAGTCCGTAACGTCAAGACATAGCAGTACGTCAGTTTTTTTCGTATTTGGAGATCGTATGCAGGACACGAAGACTAAGAGTTTAATGTAAATAGCGATAGGAATAACTTAGCGGTATAAAAACAGATGGAGATCAAATCAGACTTAATAAAATCACAGATAAATTGGGTAAACAATTTCCTTCCTGCCGAAGGAAAATATTCTGGACAGTCTACCTAATGTACACGCGCAGGCTTTGGTGTTTAACGAATCAAAAACAAACAAAAAAGATAGCTACTCTACGTACAAGCTGCATGCCTATCTTTTGTGTTTTCTTTTCAGACTTTATCAAACCTTGCCGACCACATTTTTGGGAATGCATACCCATGTACCGCTACAGCCGCCCTATTTACTTTCATTCTATACTCTAAAACTTGGTCTCCACAGTTTCTCTCCCCTATATATACTCACGCAAACTGCACTGGTTCTTCATCCATTAAACAAAAACCCGATTTCGTTTATATTTCCTCTACCATGAAACAAACACCGCATCCCTCAACTCTTCCCTTCTCTTTCTATCGTGACCCTTCCTTCCCTTGAAGTAACCAACGCATGCCAACAAGAAAACCCAACGAGAAACCCAAGAAAACCCCCTGCCATTTAAATCTAAAATGAAGTGTTTCTTTGTTAAAAATACTAACTAAATGGGAAACTGGAACGAAAGAACGCAAGGAGGGGTAGTGTAGCAGAAGTGGCGAGGGGCCTTGATGTTGATGGCGGCCTGTAGTCAAAGTCTAAAGTGGATCTGCATTTTGGGATCTGCGTTTGAGTTTTCTGACATGGGGAGAGGCTTGAATCTCGAACTATACTAGGTGGAAGCAGGTGGAAACTATTTTGGAAGGGGACATGTACTGTGAGGTGGGATTATACATATATATTAGAAAGAGGATGAAGCAGTGAGTTGGGATTTGTCTGGAACGAATGCAAGAGTGGGGAGCAGATGTCGGAGACCGGAGCAGATGTTAGAGAGCGGAGCTCCAGTGATTGGAGTGGAAGTTTTGCATGGAGAAGATGAGTCTGTAGCAAGTGGGAAGGTTGTTCGGAAGTAAAAGATGCAGATGTTAGTGGCCTATGTTCGATCTGGGATGGATTCAGCTAGGTGCGTGGCAAACCAAAGGAATAAAAGGAGAAAAAACCAGATGCCGGAGCATGTTTAATTGGTGAGAAGTAAGAAAAAGGACATGATAAAAGAAAGTAAAATGAAGGAGTGCGAAGTAGTTTAGAGCAACTGGAAGTGAAGTAGCAAGAAGGACTGACGGGAAGAACTGTGAAACGCGAAGTGTATGAAAGAATGCTGGAACGAAAATAATAAAATAGGATAGCTTGCGAACTGGGAATAGTTCAAAGAAATTGACATGGTGAAGTGTTTAAAGTGGGAGCGGGCTTTATAGAGGTTTGGGCTCAAATCAAATGAAAAGAAAAAAAAACAAGAGGAAGAAAATGTAAATTTAAAATGATGAAGTAGAAACAAGGGACTGTGAAGTCACAGGCCGAAGGAGGGGAAAGCCTTTGAATATACGGCAAATGAAGTGATGACCCATGAAAGTAACGAAGCAGTATAAGTTTTTGTTTTGGCACTTGGGTATAATTCAAAACAAAAGGTGGGTTTCAAAAACGTGGGGCAAGGAGCAATTGAGTGGATACAAAGAAGACGTGAGGGGTTGAACTTTGGACATGCGAGTTTGAACAGACAGAAGGGAAGTGGGTACTGGAAGTGAAAGGGAAATGTGAAGAAGCATCAGGGTAGCAGACGCGGAACAAAACACATGGTGGTAGAAAAATATATTGGTAGAAATCAAACAAAATTGACATGGCTATTTTCTATAAAGTTAGGCACGTGTAATGTAATTCTGGACGAAACAGTTAAACAAGAAATTATGGGCATGTTGTTGGGTAGGGGAGTAGAAGTATGGGTTTGGGCATATTGGATTTAAAGAAAGTATATAAAAGAAATGGAAAGAGAGATAGTAAAGGGAAGGTTGTAAACAGTTAGAACATTGACGACACATTGGGTTTAACGTGCCAAATGGGAAGATTTTTGTTTGGGCCAACATTTGGTTTAACGTTAGAAAGGAAGGGTCAGCGTTGTTTCAGAACTTTGAAACGGGGAGCATTTGAATGTCAAGCTATTTCCAAGTGGGAAGAATATCAGGAAATTTTCGAAACAGTAAAATACGGTGTCGGGCTGATTTAAACAAAAGAAGTGAGAGAACAAAGTGTATACGTGAAGAATGGGAAATGAAGTTGGGTAATTGGAAATGTCGGGACTGAGCTATTTTGGAACCTAAATCAAAACGTCAGGGTCTGAGATTGAAATGAAATAGATTGCAACTGAATCACTGTAATAAGCGCAACATTATGGAACTGTTTTTGGATGGGAACGGAGATAGCTGCTAATTACGGTTAAATTAAACACTGTTTAATTTAACTGTAATTGAACTTCTACAACGAACGAATGGAAATCCAGGTAAGTTTACTCACTCAGATTTTACCCACTTATATTTTATATAAGTCAGGTTTTTATTATTTGTGCTATGGTTAATAATTGTTTGCGGTGTACGGATCATTTATACACTGATTGAATTGGTTGATTTAAACGTTCGTTTATTATAAACGAAATATATTCGTTATTTTAACGATTATTTCCAAACAAGGTAACTTACCTTGTTGGTTACATTTATAATAGTATAAACGTATTAAATTAAAATATGGATGTTTGAATTGTTGCTAGTTGTTTATTTTTGATTAATATCATTTGAGATAACGTATTTGGATGCAGAGAAGAACAGGTTGGAGGGATCCAACCAGATTCCTTAAATGTAGAGTTTATTTTCATATCACATTATATGAACTGTTTGACCAACCCGATTAGATGATTGATTTCTTTAACGGTCGTTGAATCTAAATTCAACGTTTGTATTGTTATTAACCAATGGACATTATTGGTTGGGCAATTGACAACATATGGCCTACAAATCAACCGTTTTATAAATGTTGATTTACCGTCAAGTGAACCGATGGTAATGAAGTTATAAAATTTATTTTATAACTAGAAATAGATTTTTAAACCTATTAATTATAATTAAAGTTATTTAAAAGGAAATAAATATGTATCATTATTTAAAGTTTATAAGTTATTATTAAATGATTTCATAATGTGATTTCTTAAATTGATAAGATTATGTGTAAATGAACGAATATTAACCGAAAGGTTAAGAGTGGAATAATTGTTCTAAGAAATAGTTAAATGGAATTATTAAATTAATTATATTATTAATTAATTTAAAAAAGGAATTAATTGGGATGGATTAATGAGATAACCATATTTTGAATTGAATTGTTCAACTGCTTTAACTGTGATTGATTATTAATTATATTAATTTATCATTAAATAAGTCTAATGAAAGTGTTTAACGAATATTTGTGAATGTTAATAAGATTTTAAATAAAGAGATTTATCATTTGTTTTAATATAAAGAATTTAACTACTTCAACGGTGTTATTGATGAAGTAAATTATTATTTTAATTAATAATAATTCAAGTAATTACTTCTGAAACGCAATACATTTAAGTCAATAACCAATACTGGAATGGAATATGGTTGTTGTAACGACCCGGATTTTTTTGAATGGTTTATTTTAAATATTTAACATGGTTTTAAATATTTGGTTGATAATATAAATGTATTTTTATATTAAGGTATCGATTTAATAATCGATTTCTATTGAATATATTAAATTATCGTAATACGAAAAATAATTTAAAATTTAAAACTGAATCAAAACAATTCAGATGATCAATATATATTCTATTTGAATATAGACGATGATAATAATAATTTATTATGGAAGAATTTATTTGTTTTTGAATTTAAATTATATTATATTAATTTATTTTGGTTATTTATATTTACATTCAAATTAAATATCAAAATATATTATGTTAGTTCAGAATAGTGTTACATTGTTTAAGCAATAGTGGTTACGTTAAAATAGCGGTTCGTGGTTTAAATTAATGGACCCTGAGATATTTGATTGTGGATAGATTCGAAATCAAATCGATATCGTTTTAAAAAGAATAAAAATCTCTTTAATTCAAATTAAATCAAATTATATTATATTTAAAATCAGAATCAAATCTTTTTAAATATATTTGCTATGTACTTAACCCAACCACCATTTAATACCGTGTACTTCCTGTTCCCTTTCTTCTTCTATATAATCGCAATCCTTCGTATCTCCTAAAATCAATTCGATGTCCTCAGAAAACAAATACCGTAAGCCTCAAAATTAAATTCACTTCCTTCGATTTCTTAAATCAAATTCTTGAAGCTCGACTTCGACGTAGGGGAAGACTAGCGATTTGTTTTCCCTGAAATTCCAAAATTTAGGGCATCGTGTTTGAGAAGAAATCGGTGATGCAGGGGTGTCGATCTTCGGAAATTGCTGGGTAAGGAAGGAAGAAGTTCGGTAACGATTTGGGGTTCGCAAGTTCTACTCGACGCGGTGTTGTGGTTCGTGATGCGGTCTTCGGTGATGGAGAAGTCAGGGTAAAGGGATGGTGTGATAATAAGTCTCGGTGTTCTAAGATGCTCGTGTAAGAGGGAGCGATGGTCTGTGGGTGATTGAGGAAGGAGGTGCTGCGATTTTCAACAAATGCTGGGAGGAGTTCGATCATTTTTGGGGGCTGTAGGGTGAGCTCGAAATAAGTATTTATGGTTTGGGAAGACATTACTGTAAAAGGAAGAGAGGACCAAATTGAGAATTAATGCATGGATTTAAACTTAAAAACAATAGTTAGTTTATTTTTAAGTCTAAAAAGAAATGGTTTATGTAGATTAGTAGTTGATTAAATTAATTTACATAAATCTATATAGTTAGGAGTGAAGTAATTTAATTGTGAAACTGGAAATTTGAATTAAGGAAAAAAACAGATTTTATTTATCATTAAATTGAATGATAAAAGAAAAAGGGGTAATTAAATTTGTTATTTATTTACTTAAGTAAGAGTTAGATATATATGGTTTAATGTTGAAATATATATATATAGATTGTCTTTGTGACACCCCACGTCCATTAATGTCACTCACAAAGGGAATGCATTAACTTCTACGGAGCGTTTTAAGTGTGTATAGAACAGAAACTTAACAACAAGATAGATATAAAATAGTACTTAAAAATTTAAAACTTCATTCATTGCAGCGGTAAACAAATAAGTTTGATTACATCATCAAAAACGAAAGACTAGAGTCAAATACATAATATCCATCTTGACTAAATCAGAGTACATAAAATGAAAGACATTACCCCAACATAAAATAGCCATAAATAAGATAGGTTGAACTTTTACTTCAGCGATCCAAGCAACTTCCAAAAGAAAGAGATAATGCTGCCCAAGTCGAGCTCCACTAGAACTAGTCCCACCCCGAGCACCTGGGGGGAAGGGGGGAAGGAAGAAAAGAGGTGGAAACAAAGGGGGTCAGACATAAAGTCTGGCGAGTGCAATCACTTTAACAATATAATCATTAAGTAACTAGGATAAGGCATAAGCTGGAAAATAAGGAAATGACTATGAACAAATGGGTATGACAAAGCAAACAAAGGAAATAAGATGAACAAAGATAACGTTAAAGGCCTACCTAATCACTATAGGATAATTACTACACAGCACCACACCAAACACCCTAAAAGTTGATCCCGCCTACAGAACTTAATAAGGATAATGGTAGTTTCGTGTACCCTTAGCTGCCTTCATAGGTGCCGTCTGCCCCTATCTCCACTAGGTGTACCCACTACCCCCATTCGATCGGCTCCCTAACTCGTAGATACCCGTGCTGGCCCCACAGTGGGGTGTATCACTCCCCAAAGTGGCAACCCGATACCACCAAAATGCACGGCTTATATCTACACGATGCAACAACGTCTTACCTACCAGCCCGGGCCCACACACGCATAAGACCCCGTTGGACTTGCGTTGCCACCGCTAACCCGTTTTGACCTCTTACAATCAAACTCAGTACGCGTGTCCCGTCCTCGACTTGGGTCGAGCCCACAAAGATACTTAATGGGTTACTGGTTTGAAAAGGGCCCCCATGCATGACACAAGCTTTCCACCTATGCTTGGTCCCCTCTAAAGTTTTTCCCCACTTAACCCCATTCTTATTCATGTCTTCTTACATGTTTCAATCTTGGTTAAGTGCATTTAATGGTATTTCACATGCCACCCAAGGCACCCTCTTAATTTCATATGCCTCCCATAGCACCCACTTAACCCCCTCATGTCCCACCACATGTTTATCTGGTTAAGTGTTTCTTAATTCATTAACACCGTAACCTTGTAAAGACCTCCCACATTAGAATGGCATTTGTGGTAGCTGGATTTTCCAGGCGGGTCTGGGCAGTCTTACACCACAAATGAGCCTAACCTTGTGTCTTTACAACTGTTACGCATTTAATTCATGCCTTTGACCTCTCACATTAGACTGGCATTTGTGGCTGCTGGATTTGCCGAGCGGGTCCGGGAAGTGTAACACCCTGTGAATTCTATAACATTAAGCTTCACAAATTAAAGTATAATTAATTCTAAATGAAATAATTAAGGAAATTGGGTTAAAACATTGCGTTCGTCTCGAAATTCTTCTTGAGATAGAGTCCGAGTATGCGTGAATCGGACTCCGTATGAAGGAGTTATGACCTTCGAAAGTTTCAGAATAAAATTTAAAATTAAAACAGCTCGGTTTCAAATTCAAAATTTGAAAAACAGGTTCAAACTGGGCTGGGCGGGAAAATTCCCGCCCAGGGACCAGGTCGACCATAGGGTCGACCATTGTGTCGACCTGGTCACCCCAGGTCGACCATAGTGTTGACATGGGTGTCGACCTGCCAATCGACCTAGCTGGCTGGGTCTGGCTCTGGCTCGAATTTCTATGGCTCGGTGTGTCATTAGGGCTGACATGTCACCTCTTGATTGGCTCTTTGAATTTTGTATGGTCTAGATTCCTCTTGTCTTCATCTGACGGCTCGAAACAATTTAAAAATCTATATATACACCCTAAGTCTCAACTAAAATTCACACCAAAAAATAAGATGGGAGTCGTCATGCTGTCATGAAGGAATTGAGCGTAGCCGTCAAGAGAGAGGAGCTTAGAAACGATTCAAATTAAGAAGAAGACTAAAGCTTAATCAAATTAATCAACGCAACATTAATCTACCCAAAGGAACGCACCTCAATTTCATAATTCAGAAACCAGAATTCAAGATTCTGCATTAGTTGTAAGTATAGTGACCTTTCAGAATATGAATGAAAATGTGACGTGGTTCGATGTAAATGAAAATAGAATTGTGTTATTGTATAAATTCTATGTATTGTAATGATTCTGTCATGACTTGTGTATTGATATTTGTGGCCTAAAATTGATTGATGCAAGTCTATTGAACAATTGTAAATGAAAATAATGGCACTTGCAAGTTTGTGGCAAAAACTAGAATTTGATCCCTTTATGTTTATGTCGATGGCATGGACTATATACATTCTCTAGGTCTAAATTAAGGCTTATGTAAACATGTTCTAGACTTGAGACCTTTTATGCCTACATGACTCAAAATCTAGGAACACATTCTTATGTTTATTTGCAAGTATAATTGGATCTATGTTAAGTACCGTTTGAGTTACATAAACTATGCAAGTTTCATGTTGAAATAGGCTATATGATTAGTTGTTAAAAATTGGACATTTTGGTGAATATACAACATGATAGTTTTGTTGTTGACATTATTCCAAGCTAAACATGTTTAACCCAAGTTTGTATAAGCCTAAACTATGCCATTTCATATGTCACCTACTTAGTTATACTTTGATTTGAATGCAAGTTCACGTGACCCATAATTTATGTTAGTTGAATCATTAAATTGCAAGTTCATGCGCCACACACCTTTATGTATTGTAAAATATTACATGTTATTGATTTCCCCTTTTCTCATGTTTATAAAGTTGGGCTGAATCGTGTCGAGCCCAACATTTGTTATAATGTTGCGAACGTACAAACGGGGGTAATAACGTTGGGTGTAAAACATGAAAAATATATGTTGGCATGTTTGGCACATGCCAACGATAATGACATTTAAGCGGTATAAATTGTTATACCCAAGAATAAAGGACATGACATTTACATATAATTGAGAAGTGATAAAATATGTAAATTTAGAAAACACGGTATGCTTAACCCGAGGTTGGATTGAGTTGTGACGTAAACCTGCCCGGACCCGCCCGGCTGTCCAGTAGTCACAACAATACCTATCCAATGTGGGTGGTTAAGCATTGAGACCAATAAGGACCCGGGGTTAGACTGAGCTACGGTGTAAACCTGCCCGGAACCGACCGGCACATCGAGTAACCGTAGCAATATCTGTCTAATGTGAGTGGTCAGGTGCTTTAAGAGGCTAAAGACAGATGGTAGGGTTAAGTCAACTAAAAACACTTAACCAAATTCAACATGTTAACAAGAATTGATGGGTGAGGTTAGGTAAATACAGACACTTAACCACTTAACATGTTTGACTAGAAAACCCTAGTAACGAGGGACCCGTTTCAGCAGTAACCCAAGTTAGGTATCATGGTACCCTGAAACTAGGCAGGGTGGGGCACGATTACTGGGCTGATTGTAAGCGGTCAAAACGACGGCGGTGGGTGCACAGTGTTGGTTCTAACGGGGTGCGGGCGTGCACACACTCCGGAGCAGACAAACAGGGCACTGGGGCACCAGTAGTATAACCTATGTATTCTAAGTTTTGTGTCGGGGCCGCCACCATGGGTCTTGATACACCCCATGGTGGGACCAGCATAGGTATCTACAGTTCTTGGGGGCCGTATGACACATATGTTTATGCGAGTAAGAGTCGATCTTTAGAAACGAAATCACTTCACCCTCAGTATAGGGTGCATCTTTAGAAACGGGATTACTTCACCCTCAGCATGGGGTGCCAGTTAGAATAAGCTCTAGTAGGTGCAGAGATATAGTATGGGTGCGATAGTACATTCGATTCTAAACTACACTTCCTTAGCTTGTGATACTTTCTTGTTTTCAGTTTATATCTATCATGCCCTTTTTCCTATTCACATACTGAAGAGTTACTAGATTTACTCAGGCTTTATGTCTGACCCTATTTTCTTTTCGTCTTCATTTCTTTCGTTCCCCCCCAGGTCCACAGGGAGGAAACAACCTAGCTTAGTCAGACTCTTTGCAAGCTTCAAGACTGTAGATATATGGTTTGGATCTCTTTTGCTCGGACTATGGCTTTGGATATCACTATGGGGATTTTTGTTACTTTATTTATGTTTTATGCTTCTTTAATAAGCAAGACAGTAATGAGGTTGTAATGTTGGAAGTATTTTGAGACAGTTATGGAAATGTTTTGTTGGAACACGTACTAATGAAATAAAAGTCTGTTTGGTTTCCGCTGTTTAAAATATGTGTATTTATATCTGTCTTGTGTTTACCTGTGACTTTTACTTATAAAGCTCCACCAAAGTTAAGGCATTCCCTTTGTGAGTGACCTTAACGGAGGTGGGGTGTTTCACTTGGTATCAGAGCATAGGATTACCAGATAAGATAAAAGTTTTTGAAATTGTTTTCAAAAGAGAGTTTAAAGAAGCATTTTTCAAGAAAAAAATTGTTATATTTAAAAAAAAAAGGCATAATCCCCCAAAGCCATGTGCACTATCTCTCTCTATCCTTCATTTTGAATCTTTCCTTTCTGTTTCAGCATGTCTGGGGACCTTACTCCCCGGCTACAGATGCTTTTACTCATCCTCCTCCTCCTCTACGTGAACCAGCAAACGGAAGAATCGCCGAACAAGAAGACGGATAATAGTCAAGGAGGAAGGGACCACAACAATAATAACAAGACACGTGAGAAAAGGAAATGTTATTTCTGTGGCATTGTTGGACATGTGGTGAACGACTGCAGAAAGAAGAAGAGGAAGATGAGTGCTACTTGCTTCCATTGCGGTGAGGTTGGACACATGGCTAAGGACTGCCCTAAGAAGCAAGGGCAAGGCCCGCAAGCAGGACCTTCTGGGGGTACCTCTTTAACTTCTTCTCCTAGATGCTTTGTTTTATCCTGCTTATCTTCTCAATCCTATCTTAAGAACTTTAGGTAGAAATATTTCTATAAAAAGTGTTGTCTATCTTTATGATCATCCAATTCGCACACTTTTTGACTCTGGCGCATCACACTCCTTTATTTCATCTGCCTTAGTAGAATCTCTGCATCTAGACGCTAGTATGGTAGAGGATCCCTTAGTAGTTTCAAATCCAATTGGGGGCTCCGCTTACTTGTCAATGGTTTGTTTGGGTTTGAAAATCTCTATTCTCAGCGCTGAGTTTAGTTGTAATGCCTTTGTTTTGGGCTTCTCGGGATATGGTTTGATCTTAGGCATGGACTGGTTATCCAGTAATGGTGCCATTCTTGATTGTGAGAAAAGAGTAGTTAGACTCTTGACTCAGCTTGGTAACACTCTAGAAATTTCTTGTAATCCCTTGAATGCTGTTATGCTTAGTTATCTAGAGTCGCTTGATGCTTCAGATGAGAATTTGCAGTCAGTTAGAGTAGTCCGGGAATATCCGGATGTCTTTGAGGAGGTGAAGGGCTTACCTCCGAGGCGGGAGATAGACTTCCGCATATATCTTGTGGATATTGCAAAGCCTGTAGCTTTACCTGTCAGACACATGGCTCCAAAGGAGAGAAAGGAGCTCAGTAAGCAGGTTAAAGAACTTCTCGAAAAGGGGTTCATTAGACGGAGCATTTCGGAATGGGGTGCTCCAGTGGTGTTCGCAACCAAAGCAGACGGTTCGCTTCGCCTTTGCGTCGACTATAGGGAGTTAAACAAATTGACCAAGAAAAATAGGCACCCTCTTTCCCGAATCGACGATTTGTTTGATCAGCTTGTAGGTGCGTCGGTCTTCTCCCAACTTGATCCGGCAACTGGGATCCATCAGCTAAGAGTAGCTGAAGACAACATTGATAAAACTGTGTTCAGAACCCCAGACGGTTTCTTCAAGTGGCTTGTCATGCCTTTCGGCGTGACAAACGCACTTGCTTATTTCGTAGACCTAATGAGTAGGGTATTCAGAGAATTCCTCAATAAATTCGTGGTGGTCTTCGTGGATGATATCTTGATCTTCTCAAAGAATGAGGAAGAACATGCTCAGCATCTGAAAGAAATCATGGAAACTCTCCGAGTTCATCAGCTAAAAGCCAAATTCTCCAAGTGCCACTTTTGGAGAGAAGAAGTAAGATTTCTTGGTCATATAGTGTCCAAAGAAGGGTTGGCGGTGGACCCCGCGAAAGTGGTGGCAGTGCAAGATTGGAAGACACCAAGAAATTCAACCGAAGTCCGAAGCTTTCTTGGGCAAGCAGGTTTTTACCGAAAGTTCATTAGGGATTTCGCGAAAATCTCAGCTCCACTCACAAGGCTAACAAAGAAGAATTTAGCATTTGCTTGGGATTTGGACTGTGACATTGCCTTCCAACGCCTAAAAAGAGCTCTTACAACAGCTCCAGTTTTAACTCTGCCTGACGAAAGCAAAATGTTCACGGTATACACAGATGCATGTAGAACGGGACTAGGCGCTGTCCTAATGCAAGAAGGAAGGGTAGTAGCTTATGGTGGAAGACAATTGAAAGTTCATGAAAAGAACTACCCAACCCACGATCTTGAGTTGGCCGCCATCGTCTTTGCACTTAAGTCTTGGCGCCATTATCTCCTAGGTGAGAAGTTCGAATTATACACTGACCATAAATCATTGAAATATCTCTTCTCGCAGAAGGATCTTAACTTGAGGCAGCAAAGGTGGATGGAGTTTCTTGCCTCGTATGATTTTGAAATTTCTTATACTCCCGGCAAAGGCAACGTAGTAGCAGACGCGTTGAGCCGAAAGAAACTGACCTTAAGCCCTCTCTTTGTAGAAAGGCAAAGCTTGGAGTATATAGCAAGTTTTAACTTTAGGCCCTCCTCAGATTTTGTACCGGCTTTGTTAGCATCTCTCGAAGTACTCCCTACTCTCTTGGACTCAATAGGGGCTGCACAGCGTGAAGACCCTCGGCTTGTTGATGTGATTGATAAACTTATTAGGGGTGAGACTTCTAGTCACCTCAATAAATACACCATCGATGACAAGGGTTGGCTGAGGCGAGATGGGAGATTATGCGTCCCACAAACAAGGGAGTTGACAAAGAAGGTTCTCGAGGAAGCGCATCATTCCAAGATGACTATACACCCTGGCGGTGATAAGATGTACAAGGATATAAAAAGAACTTTCTTTTGGAGCGGCATGAAGCAGGACGTGGCTGATTTCGTTTCTAAGTGCATGACCTGCCAACAGGTCAAGGCGGAACAGAAGAAGCCTGGAGGACTACTTCATCCTTTAGAGGTCCCACAGTGGAAGTGGGATAGCATTGCAATGGACTTCATTGATGGGCTGCCTAGGTCGAGAAGAGGCAATACAAGCATTTGGGTAATAGTGGATAGGCTTACTAAAAGCGCCCACTTTATACCCGTTAAAAGTAGAAGGACTGCCTCATCTCTAGCATCTCTTTATCTCAAGGATATAGTTCGACTCCATGGGATACCCTCCAGCATTGTTAGTGACCGAGACCCTATTTTCACAAGCGAGTTTTGGCGGAGTCTGCAAGAAGCTGTAGGCACACAGTTATGTTTGAGCACGGCCTATCACCCCCAAACCGATGGCCAGACGGAAAGGGTGAATAGAGTTTTAGAGGATCTTTTGAGACTTTGCGTTCTTGACTTTGGAGGGACATGGGAGGATCACCTTCCTTTAGTGGAATTTGCCTACAACAACAGCTACCAAGCTACCATCGGTATGGCGCCCTTCGAAGCCTTGTATGGAAGACCGTGCAAATCACCAACTTGTTGGTGGGTGTCTACAGATAAACTTATACTTGGGCCGGACATGATTCGAGAGACTTCAGAGAAAGTGGACTTGATACGGAGAAGGATGAAGACAGCCCAAGACAGACAAAAATCCTACACCGACAAAAGAAGGACCGACCTTGAGTTTGAGGTTGGGGACAGGGTTTTCCTTAAGGTATCTCGTTTAAGGAACGTCGTTCGCTTTGGATCCACAGGAAAGTTAGCACCAAGATTTGTAGGGCCGTTTCCTATCATCGAGAAGGTGGGGAAGATGGCCTATAGATTAGAGCTACCTGAGAGACTGGCCGGAGTTCACAACGTCTTTCATGTTTCTCACCTCTGGAAGTGTTTGCATGAGTCTGTGGAAGTGGTGGAACCTAGCATTCTAGAAGAAGCCGAAGTGGAACGTGAAGCAACTGTGAGGAGAGTTCCAACCCGCATCCTAGGAACTGAAGTGAAAAAGCTACGCAACCGTGAAGTCAAACTCGTTAAAGTTCAGTGGAGCGATGCCGAGGAAGACGCGACTTGGGAAACTGAGGACAAAATACGCGCTGCCTACCCTTTTCTTTTTGAGGGTACATTTTTGATCTCTCTTTTTCCTTAATTTATGCTTTATCTATCTTTTTAGGTATATCTCCTCAGTCCTTTTCCTAACTCCTTAGGTAGAAAATAAATGGATGCAAACGTGTATTTGAAAACATGTTATGGATGATGGCTGCAAATGGTTGCTAGTGATTGCTAGTGGTTGCTTGTGGATGCATATACACACACACCCTAGGTTTTAGATCGGCTCAGTCACTTCATATTGCATATGCAGACGTGTATTCACATTTGTATATGGTTGAAACTTGATATGCTGTCATATGGTTGTCGCATTTGTATGAATAGTTGTGCACTAATGTAGAATTATGAGTAAGAAATTTTTTTGCATACATAATGGATTCATGACACTTACATGATTCGCATTAAGGAGGTCAACTGAATCAGTAGACCGCCTGATTTCGGCATTAGATAAGGAGATGTACACACACTATGCATATAATCATGAAGCATTAGAAGTCTTTTAAGGACAGTGGACGCCTGTGTTTGTTGGTTGAGTAGATGGACGATTGGATGGTAGGATATACATTCTTCCTAACTTAAAGATTTCGGGGACGAAATCCTTTTAAGTGGGGGAGAATGTAACACCCCGTGAATTCTATAACATTAAGCTTCACAAATTAAATTATAATTAATTCTAAATGAAATAATTAAGGGAAATGGGTTACGTCATTGCGTTCGTCTCGAAATTCTGCTTGAGATAGAGTCCGAGTTTGCATGAATCGGACTCCGTATGAAGGAGTTATGACCTTCGGAAGTTTCAGAATAAAATTTAAAATTCAAACAGCTCGGTTTCAAATTCAAAATTCGAAAAACAGGTTCAAACTAGGTTGGGCGGGAAAATTCCCGCCCAGGGACCAGGTCGACCATGGTGTCGACCTGGTCACCCCAGGTCGACCATAGTGTCGACCTGGGTGTCGACCTGCCAGTCGACCTACCTGGTCGACCTGGTTGGCTGGGTCTGGCGCTGGCTCGAATTTCTATGGCTCGGTGTGTCATTAGGGCTGACATGTCACCTCTTGATTGGCTCTTTGAACTTTGTATGGCCTAGATTCCTCCTGTCTTCATCTGACGGCTCGAAACAATTTAAAAATCTATATATACATCGTAAGTCTCAACTAAAATTCACACAAAAAAATAAGATGGGATTCGTCATGCTGTCAGGAAGGAATTGAGCGTAGCCATCAAGAGAGAGGAGCTTAGAGACGAATCAAATTAAGAAGAAGACTAAAGCTTAATCAACGCAACGTTAATCTACCCAAAGGAACGCACCTCAATTTCAGAATTCAGAATCCAGAATTCAAGATTCTGCATTCGTTGTAAGTATAGTGACCTTTCAGAATATGAACGAAACTGTGACGTGATTCGATGTAAATGAAAATAGAATTGTGTTATTGTATAAATTCTATGTATTGTAATGATTCTGTCATGACCTGTGTATTGATATTTGTGGCCTAAAATTGATTGATGCAAGTCAATTGAACAATTGTATATGAAAATAATGGCACTTGCAAGTTTGTGCCAAAAACTAGAATTTGATCCCTTTATGTTTATGTCGATGGCATGGACTATATACATTCTCTAGGTCTAAATTAAGGCTTATGTAAACATGTTCTAGACTTGAGACCTTTTATGCCTACATGACTCAAAATCTAGGAACACATTCTTATGTTTATTTACAAGTATAATTGGATCTATGTTAAGTACCGTTTGAGTTACATAAACTATGCAAGTTTCATGTTGAAATAGGCTATATGATTAGTTGTTAAAAATTGGACATTTTGGTGAATATACATGTTAGTTTTGTTGTTGACATTATGCCAAGCTAAACATGTTTAACCCAAGTTTGTACAAGCCTAAACTATGCCATTTCATATGTCACCTACTTTGTTATACTTTGATTTGAATGCAAGTTCACATGACCCATAATTTATGTTAGTTGAATCGTTAAATTGCAAGTTCATGCACCACACACCTTTATGTATTGTAAAATATTACATGTTCTTGATTTCCCCTTTTCTCACATTTATAAAGTTGGGCTGAATTGTGTCGAGCCCAACATTTGTTATAATGTTGCGAACGTACAAACGGGGGTAATAACGTTGGGTGTAAAACTTGAAAAATATATGTTGGCATGTTTGGCACATGCCAACGACAATGACATTTAAGCGATATAAATTGTTATACCCAAGATTAAAGGATATGACATTTACATATAACTGAGAAGTGATAAAATATGTAAATTTAGAAAACACGGTATGCTTAACCCGAGGTTGGATTGAGTTGTGACGTAAACCTGCCCAGACCCGCCCGGTTGTCCAGTAGTCATAATAATACCTATCCAATGTGGGTGGTTAAGCATTGAGCCCAATAAGGACCCGAGGTTAAACTGAGCTACGGTGTAAACCTGCCCGGAACCGACCGGCACATCCAGTAACCGTAGCAATATCTGTCTAATGTGAGTGGTCAGGTGCTTTAAGAGGCTAAGGACAGATGGTAGGGTTAAGTCAACCAAAAACACTTAACCAAATTCAACATGTTAACAAGAATTGATGGGTGAGGTTAGGTAAATACAGACACTTAACCACTTAACATGTTTGACTAGAAAACCCTAGTAACGAGGGACCCGTTTCAGCAGTAACCCAAGTTAGGTATCATGGTACCCTGAAACTAGGCAAGGTGGGGCATGATTACTGGGCTGATTGTAAGCGGTCAAAATGATGGCGGTGGGTGCATAGTGTAGGTTCTAATGGGGTGCGGGCGTGCACACACTCCGGAGCAGACAAACAGGGCACTGGGTCACCAGTAGTATAACCTATGTATTCTAAGGTTTGTGTCGGGGCTGCCACCATGGGTCTTGATACACCCCATGGTGGGACCAGTATAGGTATCTACAGTTCTTGGGGGCCGTATGACACATATGTTTATGCGAGTAGGAGCCGATCTTTATAAACGGAATCACTTCACCCTCAGTATAGGGTGCACCTTTAGAAACGGGATCACTTCACCCTCAGCATGGGGTGCCAGTTAGAATAAGCTCTAGTAGGTGCAGAGATATAGTATGGGTGCGATAGTACATTCGATTCTAAACTACACTTCCTTAGCTTGTGATACTTTCCTGTTTTCAGTTTATATCTATCATGCCCTTTTTCCTATTCACATACTGAAGAGTTACTAGATTTACTCAGGCTTTACGGACTATGGCTTTGGATATCACTATGGGGATTTTTGTTACTTTATTTATGTTTTGTGCTTCTTTAATAAGCAAGACAGTAGCTAGGTTGTAATGTTGGAAGTATTTTGAGACAATTATGGAAATGTTTTGTTGGAGCACGTATTGATGAAATAAACGTCTGTTTGGTTTCCGCTGTTTAAAATATGTGTATTTATATCTGTCTTGTGTTTACCTGTGACTTTTACTTATAAACCTCCACCAAAGTTAAGGCATTCCCTTTGTGAGAGACCTTAACGGAGGTGGGGTGTTTCAGGAAGTCTTACACCACAAACGAGTCTAACCTCGTGTCTGAGGCGATTAATTATTACATATCTTTATTTAACCCCAAAGTGGATTAATGTCTCTATTCAAATTTGTCAATGAATTTCAAATATACTTATGTCCATAATTGTCTCAATTATGTCCATAAATGCCAATTTTTCCAATTAATGTCTTAAATTATTTATATGCCTTTTTAAGGCCATTTATGCCAATTTTCAATATGTGTATATTCAATATTACCCCCATCGTCCCCACGTTGTTCGTTCGTTTGTCATGACATATATGTATATTAGACTAGCAATTAGTCTAGCACATAAAAGGGAAGAAACATCGCAAATTTGCAGAACACACAAAATGGATCTAATCTTGCAAATAAGGATTACAACATAACTTGCATAAACTTTGTATTGTCATGAATCTAAACATAGGCCTAAAGGTGTGAACTTGCATACATATAATATAGATTTTCACTTAAAACTTGCATATATGAATATAGTTTTTCATCCAAAACTTGCATAGGCCATAGTCACAAACTTGCATAAAATTATATATGTCATTGATCTAAATCTAAAGGGGTAAACTTGCATATATGTGAGTCCAATTCCTACCTAAACTTGCACATAGTCACTTTATTTGATTCACATGTAAACTTGTGTACAAACTAGCATATAATCTACACCTAAACTTGCATATAGAATGATGACAAACATGAATCAAGTTGAACATAGGTGATTGGGCACATACAAAGGAATCTACAACAAAAACTGTCATTATGAACAACTAGCATATATTCACAAAATACCACAATTTCCAATGTTTCACAAACATAGCCCTATAACCCAATTTATATCTCAACCCAATTAACTTGTTAATTATCTTATTAAAGAAATTGAACTCACAACTCAAAGGAGGTCTTTAGTTCTGGAATCTGAGTTCTGAAATTGATTTAGCTCGCCTTTGAAGTAGACAAATTCGTTGTTGTTGTTATAAATTTGAGTTGAATTGAGTTGATTAGCATCACTTTCTCTCTAGTTGGTGGCAGCTACTCTAGGTTGCAAGGTGATAGCATGACGACCATGGTTCTAATTTTTATTTGGTTTTAGGGTTTGAGTCTACATGTGTTTATATAGAATTTAGGATTAATTTAGGCCATCCGATCAACTAGAATCAATCAAGACCATCCAGACCAAATCAGAACTATCCAGAAACCCTAGTGACTCAGCAATAAGTCATAAGTCGTCATCTTTCAGATCTTCCCACAGGGGGGGAGGGCAGGTCGACCCCTAGGTTGACCTGTAGGGGGGAGGTCGACACTAGGGTCGACCTGGGTCCTGAGCGGGAATTTTCTGGCCCAGCCCGCTTCTAACTTCTGATTTGAATTTTGAATATGTTTCGAGCTGTTTGAATTTATTTGAATTTTCTGGAAACTTCCGACAGCTATAACTTCTTCATACGAAGTCCAATTTAGGCAAACTTGGACTCTATCTCAACCAGAATTCCGAGACGAACACAATGGCGTAACCCGTTTCCCTTAATTCTAACATTTAAAATAAGTATTCTTTATATTGTTAACTATAATATTTAAATTTACGGGGTGTTACATTCTCCCCTCCTTAAAGGATTTCGCCCCCGAAATCTCCAAGTTAAGGAGAATGCATATCCTATCATCCAATCATCCATCTACTCAACTATCAAACACATGCATCCATTGTCCTTACAAAGTTTCTAATGTTATATGAACATATGCGAGAAGTGTGTGTATATGTTCCTTATCTAATGCAAAATCAGGCGATCTACTGATTCAGTTGACCTCCTTAGTGCAAATCATGATAGTGCTATGCGTCCATTATGTATGCGAAAGAATCCTATTGATACATATTATTTCTACATGTGTGCACAACCATTCATCAAAATGCAGCATCCATATGATGACATAACCATTATACATCCATTAAATTAAATATGCACACACATTTATATGCAACATGAAGGTGATTGAGCCGATCTAGTGCCTAAGGTGTGTGTATATGCATCCACGAGCAACCACTAGCAACCACTTGCATCCATTTGCATCCATCAGACATAATATGTCTCAAACACATGTTTCAACCGTAGGGTTCTTCCTAACCAAAGATCGAAGATGTCATCGCAAAGATAATACTAAAAGATAGGACAAGTGTCAACAAGGCGGTAGAAAAAGGAGAAATTAAAACATACCCTCAAAAAGGAAAGGGTACAACGTACACATCTTATCTTTCGTCTCACAAGTCGTGTCTCCTTGATCATCTCCCCATTACACTTTGACCGACTTAACCTCTTTGTTGCGAAGCTTTTTGACCTCTGATCCGAGAATGCGTGTAGGAGCTCGTCTGATCGTGGAATTGCGCTCTACTTCCACTTCTTCGAGCGTGCTCGGCTCTACCACTTCCGCCGTATCGTGTAAACACTTACGCAAATGTGAAACGTGAAACACGTCATGAACTCCGCTGAGCTTCTCTGGTAACTTTACTCTGTACGCCATTTGCCCAATCCTCTCTTCAATTGGAAAGGGTCCTACGAACCTTGGTGCCAACTTCCCTACCGATCCAGAGCGAACTATGTTTCTCAATGGTGACACCTTAATAAAAACCATGTCCCCAACATTGAACTCAAGATCGGTTCGTCTCTTATCAGCATATGACTTCTGTCGGTCATGTGCCGTCTTCATTCGCCGTCGAATCAGGTCTATCTTCTCTGAAGTCTCCCTAATCATGTCGGGTCCAAGCAAAACCTTAGCCATCGATTCCCACCAACATGTAGGTGATCGGCACGGTCGTCCATAAAGAGCCTCAAAAGGTGCCATGCCAATGCTAGCCTGGAAATTATTATTATAGGCGAACTCTACTAGTGGAAGGTGTTCTTCCCATGTTCCTCCAAAGTCTAGAATGCATAGCCTCAGAAGGTCTTCTAGTATCCGATTCACTCTCTCGGTCTGGCCGTCCGTCTGAAGATGATAAGCAGTACTGAAGCATAATTGTTTTCCAACCGCCTCTTGTAAGCTCTTCCAAAATTCGCTTGTGAAAATACGATCTCTATCGCTCACAATACTGGAGGGTATGCCGTGAAAACGGACTATCTCTCGTAGGTAAACAGACGCTAACCATGCGGCGGTCCTTCTAGTATTGACGGGAATAAAATGGGCACTTTTAGTAAGTCGGTCTACAATTACCCAAATCCCCATATTACCCTTCCTCGATCTTGGTAACCCATCTACAAAATCCATGGAAACGTTTTCCCATTTCCAAAGTAGAAACTCTAATGGATGGAGCAAACCTCTGGGCTTCTTTTTCTCCGCCTTGACTTGCTGGCATACTAAGCATCTAGCAATGAACTCGGCCACGTCCTTCTTCATTCCGGCCCAAAAGAGAACTCGCTTCATATCCCTATACATCTTATCACCATCGGGATGTATGGTCATCTTCGAGCGCTGTGAGTCTTCAAGAATTGCCTTCTTCAAACTTTCGTCTTGTGGTATCCAAAGTCTTCCTCTCTACGTAGCCAACCTCTTTCATCTATAGCATATCTATTCAGATGACTCGAGGACTCCCCTCATATAAGCTTGCCTACTATCTCAACCATCTGTGGGTCATTCCGTTGTGCCCCTCCAACTCGACCCAAAAGTGTAGGTTGCACCTCTAATGATGCCAACAATCTGGGTACATATTCGACAGAGGGTCTGAAGTCAAAGGAAGATATATACTCCAAACTCTGCTGCTCTACAAACAAAGGACTTAAAGTTAACTTCTTTCTACTTAAGGCATCGACTACAACGTTACCCTTGCTAGGGGTATATGCGATCTAAAAATCGTAGGATGCCAAAAACTCCATCCATCTCTATTGCCACAAGTTTAGGTCCTTCTGAGAGAATAAATACTTTAGTGACTTATGGTCTGTATACAACTCAAACCTTTCGCCAAGCAAATAATGACGCCACGACTTAAGCGCAAAAACTATGGCCGCCAACTCCAAGTCGTGGGTAGGGTAGTTTTTCTCGTGGGTTTTCAACTGTCTTTCACTATAGCATATCACCCTTCCCTCTTGCATTAAAACTGCGCCAAGCCCGGTCCCGCAAGCATCGGTATATACAGTGAATGCCTTACTCCCGTCTGGCAAAACTAAAACTGGAGTTGTCGTCAAAGCTCTCTTCAGACGTTGGAAAGCATCGTCACAATCAACGTCCCAAGTAAAAGTCAAATTCTTCTTCGTTAATCGAGTGAGAGGGGCTAATATCTTCGCGAAGTCCATAATGAACTTCTTATAATAGCCAGCCAGCCCTAAAAAGCTTCTTACTTCTATTGCGTTCTTAGGAGTTTTCCAATCTTGGATTGCCACAATCTTAGCGGGATCCACAGCTATCCCTTCCTTAAAGACTATGTGTCCTAAGAACCTACTTCTTTTCTCCAAAAATGATACTTGGAGAACTTAGCTTTTAGCTGATGTGCTTGTAGGGTTTCTAAGACTTCCCTAAGATGTAGGGCATGCTCTTCTTCATTTTTAGAGAAAACCAGAATGTCATCTACAAAGACTACCACAAACTTGTTCAGAAACTCCGTAAACACCCTACTCATTAAGTCAACAAAGTATGCGGGTGCATTCGTCATACCAAAAGGCATGACAAGCCACTCGAAGAAACCGTCAGGAGTTCTAAATGCAGTCTTATCGATGCTATCTTCAGCCACCCTTAGCTGATGAAACCCTATAGCCAAATCCAGTTGTGAGAAAACTGAAGCTCCCACCAACTGATCGAACAAATCGTCTATCCTCGGTAGCGGGTGTCTATTCTTCTTTGTTAGCTTATTCAGCTCTCTATAGTCCACGCACAATCTAAGTGAACCATTAGATTTTGTAGCAAAAACGACTGGAGCACCCCACTCCGAAATACTTCTTCTTATGAACCCCTTCTCAATAAATTCTTTCACTTTCTTACTGAGTTCTCTTCTCTCTCTTGGAGCCATATGGTGCACTGGTAATGCAACTGGCTTTGCATTATCTACTAAGTATATTCAAAAGTCTATCTCATGCCTCGGGGGTAAACCTCGAACTTCATCGAGGACATCCGAGTATTCACGGACCACTCTAACTAACTGCAAATTCTCAACAGACGCGTCAAGCGATTCTAGATAACTTAGCATTACAGAATTCATGCGATTACAAGAGATTTTGAGAGTGTTGCCCAAACGAGTCATAAGCCTAACCTCTCTCTTTTCACAATCTAGGACGGCTCCATTACTAGATAGCCATCCATGCCCAAAATTAACCCATAGCCCGTGAAGCCCAAAACATAAGCATCACATCTAAACCCAACGCTAAGTATAGAAATTTCCAAATCCAAACAAATCATCGACAAATAGGATGAGCCCCCAATTGAATTTGAAACAACTAAGGGATCCTCTACTATACTGGTGTTTAGGTGTAGTGTCTCAACTAAAGCAGTGGATATAAAAGAGTGCGATGCACCAGAATCAAAGAGTGTGCGAACAGGATGATCGAAAAAATAAACTAAACTTTCAATGGAAATCGCTCTACCTCATTCTTGCAGCGGTGGGACCACGAGAGCCTGGACCTGCCCCTTGCCTGCCCTGGTGCCATGAGAGCCTGAATCTGCCCACCAGAGCTAGGCCCTGCTCTATGCCCTTTCTTTGGGCAGTCCTTAATCAGATGTCCTGCCTCACCACAATGGAAACAACTAGTCTTCTTCTTCCTACAGTCTTTGCTTAGATGTCCTAGTGTCCCACAGTTAAAGCACCTTCTCTTTCCCTTACCATTGTTGTCTTTACCACCCTTCTTGTTTTGTTGTTGCTGTTGTGGTTTCTTTTGATCCCCTTTCTTCCCAGGTGCCTTATTAGCAATGGCGCCTTTCTCCTCTTCATGCATAAGTGCCATGTCAACTAGTCTCTCAAAGGTTGCCTCCATAGGGATGTGGGTCATAGCTAACCCATGTAGCGGCTCGTTCAAACCCTTAACAAATCTCAGGGCCTTCTTTTTGGGTGTATTCACCAAGTCCAAGTCTGTAACAACCCGTATTTTGAATAACATGTTATAACATAAATCAAGGCAGAATTAAATATTAAAACCTGAATTAAGGGAAACGAGCTATGCCATTGCGTTCGTCTCGGAAAAATACGCGAAATAGAGTCTGAGTTTTCGAAAATCGGAGTCAGTATAACCCAGTAATGGCCCGTCAAAGTTTTCAGAAAATTTCAAGTTCAAAAACAGTTCAAATTTCAAATCTGGAGCCAAACAGACTGGGCGGGAAAATTTCCCGCCCAGCCCCCAAGTCGACTGGGGAGTCGACTTGGGAGTCGACACACCCCAGGTGGTGTCGACTGCCCAGTCGACACCCCTGTCGACTTGGGTGGTCGGCCAGTTTGGCCTGGTGCACCTGCTGTCCACTTTGAGTCATGTTTTGAGGCCTGTGACGAGATTTGATGGCTCAGATCTAAACTTGGGTTAATCCTATGGCCTAAACTAACCTAAACTTCTATAAAAAGACCCTAAACCTTACCCTAAATCACCACAAATCAATCCTACAACTAGGTTATGCCAAAATGCTCCTTGATCATGGCCTCCATCTTCATAACATGGCCCCCGTCTCCTTCATGAAAGTTTGAGTGTTCTATGCTAGTAAAAGAGCCATCTTTCTTCATCAAAACAAGGATCTTTCTTCATACAAATCAAAGGAGCTCCTTGTTTCTCAAGACAACTTGGATCTTATATTCAGTTGGGGGTTTTTAGTGTTGCTATTGTGGCTTCGTCTCAATCTTGTTTTATTTTATAGTCTTCATAGCATTGTAAGCCCTATTCTACTCTTAGATTTAAACTATGAAGTTAAATATGACATGTTGCAAGTTTGAGTTTGGGTCTAAGTATGATTTGTGCTTTGAATCTATCATGTTATGCATAGATTTGTTCTATGTATGTTTGTAAAGCTATCACCTTGACTTTGTGGATTGAAAGCTATGAGCTTTGTTTGGAAATGTTGCATAATGCAACATAGAAACTCTCATAACCTTTATGTTAACTTGCATATGATGTTATATGCGAATCACTAGTTATCATCCTATGCCATCTATGACCATGTATCACCTATTTGCTAAGTTTAATGCCATACATGTGTAGATTGGAACTGAACCTAAGTGCAATATTTGCCTTGAACCTACCATTGTATGCATAGATCTATTCATGCCTCTCTTGATCTATGATTGTGGACCTATCATGAACCTAGTACCGTTCATGTTGACCTTTGGGAAAAATGCTATGAAATGGATTATGGCTTATGCATGTTAACAAACCTTAACCCCTCATGTTTCTTAACATGCATATGATGATATTGAGCCTATTTGCTAATTATGCTATCATACGTGTTTGTGGCCAAATCACCCTTATGCTATTATGCATGCTTGAGGCCAAAGCACCCTTATGCTATTTGATATGTTTGAGGCCAAGTCACCTTTTTTCTATCATACATGTTGAGGCCATATGCTAGTATGATGAACCCCTTTTGCCTCAAATATCACCACGTTTAACTTGTGATAGACCTTTCCATCTCATGCCCACCTTGTCATATTCTTATGTTCCCCCTTTTGATCTATATGTGTTGATGCGAACTTACGTGCGATGGGGTTACGCTATGGGTAAACTTAAATGACATGAAACATGACTTGAAAATATGACATGTGATTATGTTTGAAACATGAACGTGGACATGACATGTAGAAAACGTGAAAGTGGCCAACTCGAGGTTGGGTTGAGTTTGTAGCATAAATCTACCCGGAACCGACCGGCTTAACTAGTGGCTACAAACAATAGGACCCAATGTGAGTAGTTGGTCACATCGCACTTGAAACCCGAGGTTAGACTAGGTTGTGGTGTAAAGTTACCCGGACCCGCCCGGCTTAACTAGTAACCACAACAAAGTCTAATGTGAGAGGTTGAGGTGCATTAAGTTAATTAATGCCACATGGTAGGGTTAAGTCATGGACTACTTGAATACTTAACCAATTAAACACGATGGACTAGGCCATGGTGGGGCATGATTACTGACTGATTGTAAGAGACCAAAAGAGACGGCTGAATAGTGCACTAGTTAAGTTCAGGCGGACCATGGTCGTGCACATTAAGTCCGGAGTTGAACATGGGCACCGGTAGGTTTAGACTGTGCGTGCTTGAATTGTGTCTGTGGTTTACACCTTAGGGCTGGATACACCCTAGGGTAGACCTTGCACAGTTAACTACATTCCATGATTAGGTCGTATGACACCGATACACGACGAGTTAGGCTTATAGGGAGCCGATCGACTAGACCGAGTAGTTGGACCTTGATTTAGGTCATCTCATGATGTTGGGCCAACTTTGGGCCAAGGGATCATTTCTTGTTTATACTTGACATGGATTAGAATACTAGTACACTTGATGCAACTTAACCTTGTATATGCGATCCCACACTTGATCTATCTTGTTAACTTTTCACCATGCCAGTTATCATCCTATGTTTCATCTCTGTTATACATGTCCAGTTAACTTTATTAGTTTTTATACTAATAGTAGGTAGGACTTACCAGTCTTTATGACTGACCCTTTTTCTTTCGCCTCTTTTCTTCCGTTCCCCCCCCCCCAAGGTTCTCAGGGTGGGAACACTAGCACCTAGCTTGGATCTTTAGCTTGCTTTCTGGATAGCTCATGTACGGTTTGGACTTGAGCTCGCTATGGCTTTACCACGTCTACTTTGGGGATAGTTTACTTTATGTTATTTCCAGTTTCCAGTTTATGTTTCTAGACTTGTAGTAGTTGGAAAATAATGACTAAGTACTTTGATGTAACTTGACTATGGTTTTGAAATAGTAGTTTTATCCGCTGCTTTATTTAATCTGTTTTACTCATATGTTCTGTCTTGTGATATCTTCATGCATGTTTACCTTGACCAACACCCCTCCAAAGCCAGTGTACTTGCAAGAGTGACCCTGGCGGATGTGGGGTGTTACATTTGGTATCAGAGCATAAGGTTTAC
The DNA here is from genome assembly GCA_030737875.1 of Allium sativum. NCBI lineage: Eukaryota > Viridiplantae > Streptophyta > Magnoliopsida > Asparagales > Amaryllidaceae > Allium > Allium sativum. The sequence continues at coordinate 287,910,747 of CM060915.1, forward strand.
GAGATGGAGCAAAAGTTTTTTAAAGAAAAGTTTTTAAAACTTACCTTTTGAAAAACTATTTTCAAAACCGATTATAAAGAAGTATTTTTCCAAGAAAAGTCTAGTTTATTTTAAAAGGCTATTCCCCAAAAGCCATTAGCACTATCCTTTGTTTCCTCGTTCTCAATCTATCTTTTTCTTCGTTTCAGTATGGCCGATAATTTTGCTATTCTGGAGGGCGTACCAGTACCTATTTGGTTTAGAAGGTACATGGAGGCAAGGGCGAATGAAGCCGGCCCCGCGAACATTCCTCCTCCTTCCCCCGTGGTTAACATTCCTCCTCCTCCCGTAGTTGAGGTTCCTCCTCCTCCTCCTTAGCATCCGCAAGCGGATTTCGCGAAGATTTGCAAGGACTTTAAGGCGATGGGTGGCAAGAATTTTGTTGGGACAGAGACTTTTGTTGAGGCAAGAAACTGGTTAAAGGAAACTGAAGACCTCTTTGCTATCTTTGGTATAGAAGACCGAAGGAAAGTTCTGTTGGCGGTATGGCTATTGAAAGAGGAAGCTGCTTATTGGTGGGTAGTCACCACCACTACTAGGCCAATTCAAACTTGGGATGATTTTAGGAGAAGGTTTGGACTGAGGTTTCTATCATCAGCAGAAGAGAACCTTCAGATGGAGTGGTTCCTATCTCTAAAGCAAGGGGACATGACAGTTAGGGAATACGTGGATACGTTTAACCAACTTGCTCGGTTCGGTCTAGACTTGGTTAACACAGCTCAGAAGAAGGCCCTACACTTTGCTCTAGGATTGAATGAGCCATTGCACGGTTTGGCCATGTCCCATATACCCATGGGGGCGACCTTCGAGAGTTTGGTGAATATGGTCCTGCTTCAAGAGGAAGATAAGAGTGGCAAGAAGGAGGTCAAGGCAAATGAGTCTCAAGGCAAGAAGGAAGATTCCGAGAAAGGAGACAAGAACAACAAGAAGGGAAACAAGGGAAACAACAACAACAAGGCAAGAGAGACAAGGAAGTGCAACTACTGTGGGATCGTTGGGCACATAGCCAAAGACTGTAAGAAGAAGAAGAGGAAGCTGGGCGTATGCTTTCATTGTGGAAAGTCTGGACACTATAGTAAGGATTGCCCGAAAAAGCGAGGACAAGGGAAAAGGCAAACTCAGCAAGCAGGACCCTTTGGAGGGCAGTTGCAGGCTCTCCTTGCTCTTCCAGCTTTTAATCGAGGTAGTATTTCTGTAGAAAGTCTTGTTTACATTTCTGATTTCCCTGTTCGTACCTTATTTGATTCTGGCGCATCGCATAGTTTTATTTCTGATCTTGTTGAAAGTTTGCACCTAAGTACTAGTCTAGTTGAGGATCCCGTTAGTGTTTCAAATCCAATTGAGGGTTCCGCCCATCTATCTATGATTTGTATGGATTTGAGGATTTCTATCTTGACCATAGAATTCACATGTAATGCTTATGTTCTTGGGTTCATGGGATACGGGTTGATTTTGGTCATGGATTGGTTGTCCAGTTATGGAGCCATTCTCGATTGTGAGCATAGGGTAGTGAGGCTTATGACTCGCCTCGGTAATACCCTAGAAATTTCTTGTAACCCTATGGATCCCGTCATGTTATGTTATCTTGAATCTCTTGACTCGTCCATCGATGATCTGCAATCTGTGAGAGTGATCCGAGAATATCCTGATGTTTTTGATGAGGTTAAGGGGTTACCCCCTAAGCGAGAGATAGATTTCCGCATTTATCTTGTTGATAATGCCAAGCCAGTTTCATTGCCTGTTAGGCACATGGCCCCGCGAGAAAGAAGAGAGATTAGCAAGCAAATCAAGGAGTTGCTTGAGAAAAATTTCATTAGGCGAAGCATTTCAGAATGGGGTGCTCCGGTGGTATTCGCTACTAAGGCGGATGGTTCGCTTCGTCTATGTGTTGATTATCGTGAGTTGAACAAGCTGACAAAGAAGAATAGACACCCGTTACCGAGAATTGATGATCTCTTTGACCAACTGGTTGGTGCTTCTGTTTTCTCTCAACTCGATCTAGCCACCGGATTCCATCAGCTTAGAGTGGCTGAGGATAGTATTGATAAGACTGCGTTTAGGACTCCAGATGGATTCTTTGAATGGCTAGTCATGCCTTTCGGTTTGACTAATGCACCCACATACTTTGTTGATTTGATGAGTAGGGTGTTCCTTAACAAGTTTGTGGTTGTTTTCGTGGATGATATTCTGGTCTTCTCCAAGGACGAGGAAGAGCATGCTACACACCTCAAGGAGGTTATGGATACGCTTAGAGCTCATCAGTTGAAAGCCAAGTCCTCTAAATGCCATTTTTGGAGAAAGGAAGTTCCGTTTCTTGGACATATAGTTAGGATGAAGGTGTCCACTTAGTTGACCAAACATTTTGGGCTTTATGGGATATGGGTCATAGTTGATAGACTTACGAAGAGTGCTCATTTCATTCCGTTGAAGAGCAAGAGGACCACATCATGGATAGCATTTGTTCATCTTCGAGAGATAGTGTGATTGCATGGAGTTCCTTCTAACATAGTTAGCGATCGTGACCCAATTCTCGCTAGCCAATTCTGGAATAGTTTGCAAGAAGCGATGGGTACGCAATTGAATCTAAGTACAGCCTATCACCCACAGATGGATGACCAGACCCAAAGGGTGAATAAGGTACTAGAAGATCTGTAGAGGTTGTACATTCTTGACTTTGGTGGTACTTGGGAAGACCACCTTCCTCTCGTAGAGTTTGCTTATAATAACAGCTACCAAGCAAGCATAGGGATGGCACCATTCGAAGCTTTGTATGGAAGGTCGTGCAAGTCACCAACATGTTGGTGGGAGACGACGGATAAGCTTATACTTGGGCCCGACATGATAAGGGACACATCCGAGAAGGTTGAGTTGATTCGAAGGCAGATGAAAACGGCCCAAGACAGACAGAAATCCTATGCAGACAAGCGAAGGATAGACTTAGAGTCTGAAGTTGGAGATATGGCCTTTGTGAAGGTTTCCCCTTTGCGAAATGTGGTTCGTTTTGGAGCAGTTGGGAAGCTGGCACCAAGGTTCGTAGGACCCTTCCCTATCATAGAGAGGATTGGGAAGATGGCTTATAAGGTGGAATTGTCCGAGAAGCTGGCCGGAGTGCACAATGTCTTTCATGTCTAGCATCTACGGAAGTGCCTGCATGAGTCGGCCGAGGTGGTTGAGCCTAGCATTCTTAAAGACGTGGAGGTAGAGAAAGAGGCAGCCCTGAGGCGAGCTCCGATTCGTATCTTGGGAACGGAGATCAAGAAGCTGAGGAATCGAGAAGTCAAGTTAGTCAAGATTCAGTGGATTGAAGCCGAAGAAGACGCAACTTGGGAAACCGAGGAGAAGATGCGTAGGCTTTATCCTTTTCTTTTTGAGGGTACATTCTCAATCTCTTTTCCTAGTTAGCATATCTTTCTTTTGCTACCCATGTTTATCCTGTTATCTCGTTAACCTTGTCATGAGAACCTTAGGTAGAAACCCTTTGGATGAAACATGTATTTGAAACATGTTATGCTTGGTGTTTGCAAGTGGTTGCAAGTGTTTGCAAGTGGATACTCGTGGATGCATGATACACATTAGGCACTAAGATCGGCTCACACACTTTCATATTGCATATGCATAAGTGCTTATACTTATTCATGGCGGAAACTTGTTATGCTATCACGTGGATGTTGCATATGGATGAATGTTATGTGCACTCATGTAGAGATTATGAATTATGTTAGGAATTTGCATACATATGGACTCATTTCACTAACATACTTTGCATTAAGGAGGTTTACTGAATCAGTAACCGCCTGATTTTCGCATTAGATAAGTACATATACACACACCTTTGCATATGATCATACAGCATTTAGAATCTGTTAAGGACAATGACTGCTCGTGGATGATGTTTTGAGTAGATGGATGATGGATGGTAGGATACGTTCTTCCTAACTTGAAGATTTCGGGGACGAAATCCTTTAAGGTGGGGAGAATGTAACAACCCGTATTTTGAATAACATGTTATAACATAAATCAAGGCAGAATTAAATATTAAAACCTGAATCAAGGGAAACGGGCTGTGCCATTGCATTCGTCTCGGAAAAATACGCGAAATATAGTCCGTGTTTTCAAAAATCGGAGTCAGTATGACCCAGTTATGGCCCGTCAAAGTTTTCAGAAAATTTCAAGTTCAAAAACAGTTCAAATTTCAAATCTGGATCCAAACAGACTAGGCGGGAAAATTTCCCGCCTAGCCCCCAAGTCGACTGGGGAGTCGACACACCCCAGGTGGTGTCGACTGCCCAGTCGACACCCCTGTTGACTTGGGTGGTCAGCCAGTTTGGCCTGGTGCACCTGCTGTCCACTTTGAGTCATGTTTTGAGGCCTGTGACGAGATTTGATGGCTCAGATCTAAACTAGGGTTAATCCTATGGCCTAAACTAACCTAAACTTCTATAAAAAGACCCTAAACCCTACCCTAAATCACCACAAATCAATCCTACAACTAGGTTATGCCAAAATGCTCCTTGATCATGACCTCCATCTTCATAACATGGCCTCCATCTCCTGCATGAAAGTTTGAGTGTTCTATGCTAGTAAAAGAGCCATCTTTCCTCATCAAAACAAGGATCTTTCTTCATACAAATCAAAGGAGCTCCTTGTTTCTCAAGACAACTTGGAGCTTATATTCAATTGGAGTTTTTTAGTGTTGCTATTGTGGCTTCGTCTCAATCTTGTTTTATTTTATAGTCTTCATAGCATTGTAAGCCCTATTCTACTCTTAGATTTAAACTATGAAGTTAAATATGACATGCTGCAAGTTTGAGTTTGGGTCTAAGTATGATTTGTGCTTTGAATCTATCATGTTATGCATAGATTTGTTCTATGTATGTTTGTAAAGCTATCACCTTGACTTTGTGGATTGAAAGCTATGAGCTTTGTTTGGAAATGTTGCATAATGCAACATAGAAACTCTCATAACCTTTATGTTAACTTGCATATGATGTTATATGCGAATCAATAGTTATCATCCTATGCCATCTATGACCATGTATCAACTATTTGCTAAGTTTAATGCCATACATGTGTAGATTGGAATTGAACCTAAGTGCAATATTTGCCTTGAACCTATCATTGTATGCATAGATCTATTCATGCCTCTCTTGATCTATGATTGTGGACCTATCATGAACCTAGTACCGTTCATGTTGACCTTTGGGAAAAATGCTATGAAATGGATTATGGCTTATGCATGTTAACAAACCTTAACCCCTCATGTTTCTTAACATGCATATGATGATATTGAGCCTATTTGCTAATTATGCTATCATACGTGTTTGTGGCCAAATCACCCTTATGCTATTATGCATGCTTGTGGCCAAATCACCCTTATGCTATTATGCATGCTTGAGGCCAAAGCACCCTTATGCTATTTGATATGTTTGAGGCCAAGTCACCTTTTTTTGCTATCATACATGTTGAGGCCATATGCTAGTATGATGAACCCCTTTTGCCTCAAATATCACCACATTTAACTTGTGATAGACCTTGCCATCTCATGCCCACCTTGTCATATTCTTATGTTCCCCCTTTTGATCTATTTGTGTTGATGCGAACTTACGTGCGATGGGGTTACGCTATGGGTAAACTTAAATGACATGAAACATGACTTGAAAATATGACATGTGATTATGTTTGAAACATGAACGTGGACATGACATGTAGAAAACGTGAAAGTGGCCAACTCGAGGTTGGGTTGAGTTTGTAGCATAAATCTACCCGGAACCGACCGGCTTAACTAGTGGCTACAAACAATAGGACCCAATGTGAGTAGTTGGTCACATCGCACTTGTAACCCGAGGTTAGACTAGGTTGTGGTGTAAAGTTACCCGGACCCGCCCGGCTTAACTAGTAACCACAACAAAGTCTAATGTGAGAGGTTGGGGTGCATTAAGTTAATTAATGCCGCATGGTAGGGTTAAGTCATGGACTACTTGAATACTTAACCAATTAAACATGATGGATTGGTTGGGTTAAGTCATGAACTACTTGAATATACTTAAGCAGTTGAACACGATGTATTGATAGGGTTAAGTCATGAACTGCTTGGATACACTTGACCAACTCAATACATGGTTAGGATAGGGTTAACCACACTTAACCCATTTAAAACCCTAGTTACGTGGTCCTTTTCAGCAGTAACCTACTTGGGAGTATCTGGATACCCTGGACTAGGCCATGGTAGGGCATGATTACTGACTGATTGTAAGAGACCAAAAGAGACGGTTGAATAGTGCACTAGTTAAGTTCAGGCGGACCATGGTCGTGCACATTAAGTCCGGAGTTGAACATGGGCACCGGTAGGTTTAGATTGTGCGTGCTTGAATTGTGTCTGTGGTTTACACCTTAGGGCTAGATACACCCTAGGGTGGACCTTGCACAGTTAATCTGGTTAAGTGTTTCTTAATTCATTAACACCGTAACCTTGTAAAGACCTCCCATATTAGACTGGCATTTGTGGCAGCTGGATTTGTCGGGCGGGTCCGGGCAGTCTTACACCACAAATGAGCCTAACCTCGTGTCTTTACAACTGTTACACATTTAATTCATGCCTTGGACCTCTCACATTAGACTGGCATTTGTGGCTGCTGGATAAGCCGGGCTGGTCCGGGCAGTCTTACACCACAAACGATTCTAACCTCGTGTCTCAGGAGATTAATTATTACATATCTTTATTTAACCCCAAGTGGATTAATATCCCTATTCAAATTTGTCAATGAAGTTCAAATATACTTATGTCCATAATTGTCTCAATTATGTCCATAAATGCCAATTTTTCCAATTAATGTCTTAAATTAATTATACGCCTATTTAAGGCCATTTATGCCAATTTTCAATATATGTATATTCAATATTACCCCCATCGTCCCCATGTTGTTCATTCGTTTGTCATGACATATATATATATATATATTAGACTAGCAATTAGTCTAGCACATAAAAGGGAAGAAACATCGCAAATTTGCATAACACACAAAATGGATCTAATCTTGCAAATAAGGATTACAACATAACTTGCATAAACTTTGTATTGTCATGAATCTAAACATAGGCCTAAAGGTGTGAACTTGCATATATATAATATAGTGTTTCACCTAAACTTGCATATATGAATATAGTTTTTCATCCAAAACTTGCATAGGCCATAGTCACAAACTTGCATAAAATTATGTATGTCATATATCTAAATCTAAAAGGCTAAACTTGCATATATGTGAATCCAATTCCTACCTAAACTTGCACATAGTCACTTTATTTGATTCACATGTAAACTTGTGTACAAACTAGCATATAATCTACACCTAAACTTGCATATAGAATGATGACAAACATGAATCAAGTTGAACATAGATGATTGGGCACATACAAAGGAATCTACAACAAAAACTGTCATTATGAACAACTAGCATATATTCACAAAATACCACAATTACCAATGTTTCACAAACATAGCCCTATAACCCAATTTATATCTCAACCCAATTAACTTGTTAATTATCTTATTAAAGAAATTGAACTCACAACTCAAAGGAGGTCTTGAGTTCTAGAATCTGAGTTCTGAAATTGATTTAGCTCGCCTTTGAAGTAGACAAATTCGTTGTTGTTGTTATAAATTTGAGTTGAATTGAGTTGATTAGCTTCACTTTCTCTCTAGTTGGTGGCGGCTACTCTAGGTTGCAAGGTGATAGCATGAAGACCATGGTTCTAATTTTTATTTGGGTTTAGGGTTTGAGTCTACATGTGTTTATATAGAATTTAGGATTAATTTAGGCCATCTGATCAACCTAGAATCAATCAAGACAATCCATACTAGATCAGAACTATCCAGAAACCCTAGTGACTCAGCAACAAGTCATAAGTCGTCATCTTTTAGATCTTCCCCGAGGTGGGGGCAGGTCGACCCCCAGGTTGACCTATAGGGGGGAGATCGACACTAGGGTCGAACCCCTGGTCGACCTGGGTCCCGGGCGGGAATTTTCCTGCCCAATCCGCTTCTGGCTTCTGATTTGAATTTTGAATCTGTTTCGAGCTGTTTGAATTTATTTGAATTTTCTGGAAACTTCCGACAGCCATAACTTCTTCATACGAAGTCCAATTTACGCAAACTCGGACTCTATCTCAACCAGAATTCCGAGACAAACACAATGGCTTAACCAGTTTCCCTTGATTCTCACATTTAAAATTAAGTATTCTTTAAATTGTTAATTTAATATTTAAATTTACGGGGTGTTACAGATTTAGTTTTATTTGTAAGTAAAATTAAATTTAATAACCATTAAAAGAAGAAAAATTATATAGGAAGGTTATTTATTTGGTTAAATAGTTAATTTAAATAAATAAATGTTTAATCAGTAATTAAAATAAAATATCGTAGGTGCGAATTCATTCGAGAAGATCATAGCCGATGATTTGGAAATAAACAGTATATTTCGGCAAACAAAAATCCGGTGAGTAAATCTCACTCTGTTTTATTTAGAATTATTTTTATTAGTTAAAAATAATTGTTCGTTGGTTGTTTGCTTGCATTTAAATTTTTCTGTGTCTAAATTATAAATATATTAGTTATTTAGGCTTGGTTGTTATTATATATATTGGTGATTGGTTTGATTACCGCAGAATAATTAGTGGATGCCCACGGTACCATTAGCGGATGATTACCCTATGCGCCCCATGCTATGATAGTGGATGACCTTCTATACCACGATATCCTGCCTCGAAGCAGGATGGGTATTATTTATGTTGACTAACGTTTGTGGATGCAGGAAAATAGGTTGGAGGGATCCAACTAGATTCCTCAAAAATATTATTACTTGTTTGTTTTCACATATATTATCATATATGATATGTTGATTGAAAATTGAGTGGTTTGATTGTTTAATTATCACTGGGGCCTGAATGTTGATCTATAAAAATATTGTAAAAGAGATTTTGAGATTTTAAACGGGAAATTCTTTTTTTCTAAAAATAGAATTTGAAATTAGAGTGGATTAAAAATATTGACTTGTTTAGAATAGATAAAACAAGTACTGAAATTTATAAACAATGTTATAAATATATAGGAGATGGAAGTATTGAAATTTACAAACGATGTTTGTAAATTGGAAAATGCTGGGGGATTGAATTGAATCTATAAACAAGGTTTATAAATGTGGTGGGAAAAATTATCATTTGATAATTTGAATATTTAAATTCAAATGTGAATTTAAAAATAGAAATGGGAAAATCGTTTTAAAGAAATAAACGATTGAATTTATTATGATGTTCAGAATATAAATTAAACTAAAATAAAACCGTACAAATTTATTATTTGAATTCGATTAATTCGAATTTATTTAAATAGGAGTTAAGTTGAATATGAAAATAAATTTGGTGTTATATATATAGGTTATTATAAATAGAAATTTCCAAAATAAGATTTTGGTTTTAAATAGATTTCGGAATAGACTTGTTTAAAAATATAAAACAAGAAAATTTATAAAATGGTGTTTGTAAATATAATGAATTAATTATCAAGAGATAATTGGAATATTTAAATTCAAATATGAATTTAAAAATATAATTTGAATATAGAGAATTCAAATAGAATTTGAATATAGAAATTTCAAGGAGAATTGAAAGTAGAATTTAAAAATATAAAGTTGAAATCATTTCGAAATGGGAACGACGAAATATATTTCAAAATGCGGATTTTTAAACAGAATAGAAAATAAATCCAAAGGATTTATAATTTGTAAAAGGAACTGAATAAAATATAGAAGATCAAAATATAAATAAATTTATTACTGAATAAGGAAAAATCGACAATTATAGATAATCGAAAATATTGTGTTGAGTTGGGAAACTGATTTGATATATATTAAAATATACCAGAATATAGTTGAAATTTATTATAAACGAAGTTTAAAAGTTTATATATATATATATATATATATATATAAAAATAATTAAAACGAACTCGCCGCAGCGCGGTAGTTCGTGAATTGGCATTTCAAACTTCAATTGAGTATACAGAACCCAATTGAAGTCGGAATTCTTTGAAACATGAATCATCAGAACCGATTTGATAATAGTTTTCTAATGGAAGAGAAAAATCTGGATTTCGTCTTATAGATTTTGAGTTATGTCAAAATCAACATGTTAGAAAAACAGTGTCAGAACCATTATAAAGCCATAACGGTTTATTGGGAAAAATAAAGGGATTTTGAGTAAATAAAATATGGATTTTCATTAGAAAATACAGACTTGAGTTATGAAAATATATCTGAACTCAAGTGGAGTGGTGGATTGATTTTTGAAAACAAAAATCAGATTTTTAATTATTAAATAGAATTAACTAATTTGAATAAAAATTAGTTAATTAAATTTTGAATCAAAAATGGACTTTGAATAAGTGAACTAGATTTGTAAATTCATATCTGAAATCGAATATTGAAATTTGAGTTGGAAATGACATTTGATTGTTTTAAAAACAAATTAATTTATATTTGAACGTGATATGTTCAAATAAGAAGTGAAATAGGCAAAATAGTTTATTAAAGAATAAATTAGCGAAACAAGTTAAAAATGACCGGATTGAGTTGAAATAAATTAGAAATGGACACATATGTGTTAGAAAGGTATGGAATAAAGTGTATGAAGTGTTGAAGATTATAATGTGTGTGCCCGACAAAAAGGTACATGTTAAAATTCCATATGAGATTTTATGCGCCGAATCGGCAGGCCACTTGGCTTTTTGATTTGCTTTTTGAATGGAAAGGGCCTAGAGAGGCGAGTTGAGGTTTGAACTATTTGCCGGTACAAAGGAGGTTATGGCGATTTTTTCCGGAAATTTAAGGAGTTAGAATATTTTTAAGAAAATTTGATAGTTAGAAATCAATGTATCGATATATATATATAGAATTCGATAAGGAAATGAACTTAAAAATAGAATATTATAAACAAAAAGAAATTCAATAATTAAATCGGGTAAAATTAGAAAGAGAAACACATACGGGTTTGAAAAGAAATAATTGGTTTTTATGGTGTTGATGATTTGAGATAAGTGGTCTTGTTTGTTTTAAAGTTAAGGATGTTTTCAGTCAAGGTCTGAGAGGTAGTTATACCCTAACTTGATTGATTTCATTTTTAACCGATAAATAGCAAGATCCGGACTCGTAGAGAAATGTTTGAATAAGAGTAAGTTGAATGCAGTGTTTTGGGTTGTTGTAATGATGTTTTACACAACAGTCGTTTTAACCCAATAAGTGGAATTTTGGAAATAAAATTATAAATATTTCCTAAGTCTAAACGTGAATGGTCGGGAAAGAGATAAGTAATTGGAATTTCCTCCAATTAAAGAGAAGATATTTTCTAAGTATAGAAAATAAAAGAAGGTGATATATGTAAATGTTTTTTTCAAATAGCGTAAGAGTATAATAAGATTACTGAAATTATTTGGTTAACAAATATTGATAAGAAAGGGAGAAGTGATTTAATTAATGAAATATTAATTAAGAGGCCCACTGATTTGTTTGATGGTTCGAATGTTCGTTTATTTTTCTTTGATAGTTAAATAACCGACTATCGAAGTGTTTGCCAATATCGTTGTCAATATGGAGAGACCGGTTGGATTATTATCCGAGAACCACTCCGTATTGGCATTAGCATTGCGAATCAGATTATACGAAGATAACTGAAGATGGAGTAGAGTGCAAGGACTTTTTCTATTAATAGAAATTTTGCCTTCGGTTTCGTTCAGTCCCAGAACGAAGTGTATGGACGAGTGTCTGACAGAGTATTTCCAGTGATCGCATATGTTGGTCTATATAAATATATATGGTCGTGGAGATTTTATTCTCTTCGCATAATATCCAGTATATATTTGTGCAAATCAATTAGTGATTGACGGATCTTACAATGTGGCACTCAAAGTGATTGTGCTATCAATGAATGATAAGTAAGCGTAGCCTCTGGCCTCAACAACCGAGAAATGACAAAAATCGGGCAGATAGCATGGCTATTTGGGTCGCTCCCATTAGGGTGTATAATCACCTATCTATAGAAATTCCTTTTACTTCTTTAATCTATCGATGATGTCCCTTTTCGGGAAACGGTTGCTGATCCCAACCGTTGGTGATATACATTCGATACACTCAAGCGAAATGAGTGGTCAGTCATGTGTGGGCCGGGTTGCAAGATGTTCTTGTAGAACCCCAGTGTATCCACTCTAGAGTACACTGATCGGAAGGTGGTTCCATACCTTGTCATGTTGAAAATCCAATCTCCAATAAGCGCCCTGTTGTTTTTGATTTTATATTATATATGGAGCGTGAGATGCAAGCATTCCGCTAGATTGTTATTTATTTGATTTAGACACTATTATAATATCACTCGATTTTCGTATCAAAGTGTTTTGGATTATAGTAAGGTAAAAACCGTTCATGTTTATGTGTGGGCTAGTCTTACTATTATCTTTTCTTTCGAAAGGATTTTTAAAGTTAAACAAATGGTTGGAGTTTACTCACACCAGTCCCATGACTGACCCAGAGTTTATTTTGTTTTTGTTTTCCCTAAACTCTTGGGTGCCCAAATTTGTACGGGCAGTCAAGTAGTCGGGATTGTACAGATTCACTTGGAAGAGCTGGAAGCAGGAGGCTTCACCAGTTAGCTATAGACTATCATATATTCCGCTGTGTACCATGTTTGTATCTGGAAACAGGTGTTTATAAATGTTCCAGGAATAACTGTTGTGACCTGATAATGGTATGTATATACAGTTACTGATTTGTATTTCAAAAAGTTATGTTATTTAATATATTTTATTCGTTCCGCTGTGAGTTGTGATCTTCATTTTCTTCTATTCTAATATTTCTTTCTTTCTATTTCACATCCTCTAACTTCTTTCAAATAAATGATTCGTATTTCTGTGTAATTTTGGTTGGACGTGTGGTGTTATTAGTCAACTCAAAGGGTACGAATTTGCGAGCCGTTACAGTTGGTATCAGAGCATAGGTTGAGCGAATACCTAGGCTTTGGTTGGGTTGATGAGACGACCCGATTTCCCGTTCTCACGGAAACAAGGTTATCTTTGGAATATAACACAGAAACAGATAATAGCAGAACAAAATTAAATAAATACACCAGATAATGAACAATAAAATATACTGGATAAAAGTAATCATCAGAGTTACACAGTATACAGGATCTTACTTAGTACAAATACAGTTCAGCTATACATAAATGTCTACAGCGGAAATAAACAAAATATGTACAAGAGGAGCTGAACAGCATAAAAAGAGATAAATGATAGAATCCATCTTCAGCTCCAGCTATCCAGAAAGAACCAGCTAAACCTGAATACAAGGCTGCCCGTGTAGAAAAAGGGGCACCCGAGTTTGAAAGTGAAACAAACTACGAGTCAGTCATGGGACTGGTATGAGAAATCCACTCAACACATATATAATTGGCTAATCACAGGACCACGCCACTTTCGTGGAACGGGTTTACTCCATTGGATTGCCAGTGCTTTAAAACAAATCTTTCTTTTAAACATCGTTATGCTTTTTATAAAAATGAAGCCATTATAAGACTCAGTTCCCATCACACAATGCAACGCAAACCGGAGGATAGAGTTTTACCTTATAATGGCCAAAATATGATTGATACGAATAAAACAAAGGCATTTGATATTATTGCTAGTGTCTATATGTTTTGAAAACAATTTCAAATCATAACTATCAGTCATAGACGACATGAGCGTCCCATGCCACTATGTCGCCAAATGTATATATACAATCGAAACCGCACGATGTCGTATTTGGAAATTGGATTTCCGTCATGAACCAAGGCAAAAGATAGTCCTTACCGAATTCGTGACTCTCTAGCCCGAGCCACAGGCAAGCGCGCAGGCAAGCCTTTAGATCGTCAGGGCCGGTCCACCGATGTGGATTATTATGCCTGAACAATACGTTTCCCCGCCCTTTGGGGCATAAACGAGCCAACGAATGACTCCATCGGACCCGGATCGTCCGATCAAACCGAGGCGCCTCGCAACAGCAACAACCACATAGGTGAAAAGTATATAAATGTCAGGGCTGGTAGGTCACTGACACCACCCTAGCTAGAAAGAAACGCATGCCCTCCCTGAGGTCCTTCTCCCGTTTTAGGTTCATACCGGGGTGTGAGGCTCGCGAATTCACGTTATACACAAAGCTACGCCACACAGGCGGTGCTTTGATCATCACCACAAGACTTTGCTTTTCAACAGAAGCCCTGATCACTGCATCTTACCATGCCACACAGGCAATTCACGCCATGCGATTGATGTCCATCGATATACAACCTCTGAGCTCGTACCTCAGAGAAGGGCGTTAAGCAAAAGAATAAATTCTCCGCCGCCAAACAGATGTATATTTAACAGAAATCAATCAACACAGAATAAACTCCAATGTCAGACACACAGTCCATTTACAAGTACGTTCTGGGTCTGAACGAAACCGGAGGCACTAAATACCTCGCAAACCCATCGATCACCACGTACGTCTGGACGATCACCACTCATTATCCATATTTCGGGATGCCTCCCAATCAGGACCTCGGTTACCATCCAAACGAGGTGAAGATCTCCGGTCTTCGACCACCGTCTTCATCTTCGAATTTCAATCGTCGGTCAATTATTCGAAATGAGAATTAACTCGGCCTTTTCAAATAATTCACGTATATTTAGAATTTCAAATCGATTCATTTCAATGGTTAAATTATTCGACAACACCAATATTGTTCTTTAATGTAATTTTCACACCAAACACATTCAACCATCAAATACAACATAAATCGAGCAAATTCAGTTTATTTCCATTCCATATCGCTTATGATATTTTATGACTATTTATCGCTATTTTTATTTATTTTAAAATAGCTAATTTATTCAAAACGACGCTTCGGGCCATAAGGCGGCCGTGGCGCTGTTTTTCTTCAGATTTGATTTACACATATCTGAAAATCTAACCGTTGGATCTTCACAAAATTCACATCACTAGAAAGGTCTTTTCAAAACGAATCCAACGGTTCCAGTTTCGGGAAAATCCGACGGTCGGATCTCCCGGTACAATCGTTTGAAGTTTCGATTTCAAAATACGAACTGCAGCGTCGTTATTCGATTAAATATAATTATATTTATATATATAAATAAATATAATCGTTTCTGGCGCTGTTTTTCTTCAGATTTGAATTAAACATTCCAGACAATCCAACCGTTGGATTTTTACAAGGTTGGTGCCGTTGGAAAGATTATTCCAAGGCGAACCCGACGGTTGAGGTTTCGGGAAAATCCAATGGTCGGATTTCCCGTACTAGTTGTTTGAAAACACGGTTTCAAAACACGAACTGCACGGCTTCGTTTCGTTTTAATTTTATTTATATTTATATATTTATATAAATATAGTTCGTTCAATGATTTCCATATCGTTTTAACTTCAAATATTTTTCTAACGCCTTAAATTTTGGAAAAATTTCGCCATAACCTCCCCTGCACCGGGAGCATCGGGAAATCGCAAATAGCTTTCCCGGTCCTTCTAATCTCAAGAAGAAAAAGAAAAAGCCAAGCGGCTAGCCAACAGGCTCAAAATCATCACCCAAACAAATCAGTAAATGTGTACCTATTTGTCGGGCAAAAAATTTTATTCCTCTTCTCTAGCCCCTTTGCTATAACCTGTTCAATGAATATTGCATGTACATATATATACAGTTCTTATCATTTATCAATTTCTATTCGACTTCATATTTGATTTCTATTTGGTTTAAAAACTCCATTCATTCTAATGTTACATAAATAGGTGCAAATCATTTCATTAGCTAATTAATGAATTTTTCAACTCATATATGTTTATTTTGAACAAGTGGCTATTTTCAACACTTCACATTTCAACGATTTATACATACAATAAAAATGTGATTTTTATTGTAAAACAATTCATTTCAAAACACTACTTTTCTATATAATTCATATAGTCGATAAAAGGTGATTTTTTTTTATTATCAAACAATTTATTTCAAAATATGAATACCATTCAACACATGAATTTCTAATCAACGAATGAATATCAATTCAACACATGAATGTTTTCTATAGTTTCTATATATAGATAAAAACGTGATTTTTATTATCGAACAATTTATTTCAAAATATGAATACCATTCAACACATGAATTTCTAAACAACGAATGAATATCAATTCAACACATGAATGTTTTCTATAGTTTCTATATATAGATAAAAAACGTGATTTTTATTATCGAACAATTTATTTCAAAATATGAATACCATTCAACACATGAATTTCTAAACAACGAATGAATATCAATTCAACACATGAATGTTTTCTATAGTTTCTATATATAGATAAAAAACGTGATTTTTATTATCGAACAATTTATTTCAAAATATGAATACCATTCAACACATGAATTTCTAAACAACGAATGAATATCAATTCAACACATGAATGTTTTCTATAGTTTTTATATATAGATAAAAATGTGATTTTTATTATCGAACAATTTATTTCAAAATATGAATACCATTCAACACATGAATTTCTAATCAACGAATGAATATCAATTCAACACATGAATGTTTTCTATAGTTTTTATATATAGATAAAAATGTGATTTTTATTATCGAACAATTTATTTCAAAATATGAATACCATTCAACACATGAATTTCTAATCAACGAATGAATATCAATTCAACACATGAATGTTTTCTATAGTTTTTATATATAGATAAAAATGTGATTTTTATTATCGAACAATTTATTTCAAAATATGAATACCATTCAACACATGAATTTCTAATCAACGAATGAATATCAATTCAACACATGAATGTTTTCTATGCAATGAATAAATATAGTTTAAGCATATGAAAATAATTCAAACACACGAATATTATTCAAAATTTCGGCAGCATAACGGCAGGGTAGTTAAACCGGCACCGTCCCTAGTACGGCTCCTCGCTATACCTTAAAACCTCGCGGTTTTTGACAATGGGGATCATGCATCTAGTTCGCACGCAGGCGGCATGTATATATTTATTTCATTTCCACAAACTAATCCTATGTGGTTTCAACCAAATATTTCACAACCACAAATGGGTATTTTTCAACCACAATCAACCAATATCAATCACAAACAATCCCAAACAACCATTCGCTATCTATCAATTTTCACAACAATTTCAACCAATAAATATCGTCCATGGTTTGTGGACGAGGGGCGTATATATATATATATATATATATATATATATATATATATATATATATTATAGATATTTATATATAGCTATTCACTTTCATTTCACACATATATAATATTTTTAAATCAGAAATCTCACCAATAGCTATCCAACTTCACGACACTTCCTTTAGAGAAATCTTCGCCTTTCTGTCGCTTTCGCCCGTATTCTCTACATATGTAAAAATCGAATTTTTACTATGTTATTCAATATATAAAAATCGAATTTTGACTCCGCTATTCAATATATAAAAATCGAATTTTGACTCCGCTATTCAATATATAAAAATCGAATTTTGACTCCGCTATTCAATATATAAAAATCGAATTTTGACTTCGCTATTCAATATATAAAAAATCTGATTTTTGACTTTGCTATTCAATATATAAAAATCTGATTTTTGACTTTGCTATTCAATATATAAAAATCTGATTTTTCTTTCTTTTTAAATTTCTAATCTCCTTCTATTTTAAATCTTAAAATAAATTAGTTTATAAATCATTTTAAAAATCAGTAAAAAAAAATCCTTTTGAACTTCTTTTGAAAATCAGTTTTTAAATTCTTTTGAAATCAGTTTTAACCTTTTAAAAAAAAACAGTTTTATAATCTTTTTCAAAAATCAGTTTTATACTTTTAAAAATCAGAATTAAAATAAAATAAATAAATAAAATAAAACTTACAGAGAGAGGGGGGTTTTCGCCGATCGTCGGAGGGCTTCTCGAACTGGGCGGAGCTGCTAACCGGGTGTCGCGATGGCTACGAGGGTGGCGCTCGGGGTTTCGAACGGGGGAGGCGTTGACTTCGAGGGGGGGGGCGGTCGGATTGAAGGAGGAGGAGGGCGGTGGATCGGCGGCGTCGAACTGGGCGGAGCTCGCGATAGTTTTAGGGTTTTTCCTTTTTTTTTCTGTTTAACTGAATCGGTAATGAATTACAGGGGGGGGCCAAGGTATAGGAGGGAAAAATAGATTTTTTTTTTATTTATTTATTATTTAATTATTAAATTTAGCAAAAAGTTGACTTTTACATACGACCTCGAAACGAGGCCCACCGCCTGTCGTCCATAGCGTTTCACCCCCATTCCGAACACAATGGGATATGTATCGTAAGCTGATTTGATCGTTACAATCAGTTTCCTTTGAATTTTCATTTAAATCACTATATTGAATTTTAAACGCACATTTCAAATTACCGGGGTCACATACTAACTAGAAAAATTCCAGAAAAATATTTTCTAGCTTCGTATTGACGATACGGTCCTAACAAAACTAGTTTCATCGAATTCTGAGACCGTTTGAAAAATGGTCAATTTCCAGTCGATTAAAATCAACTGAAATCGGTCAAACGCGTTTTCCCTTGCCACGCTCACATATTGATTCGAAAAATTATGAAATTTGGAATCTAACAATAACTTGACACTGCGGATCTAACAAAAGTGGTTTCATCCAAATCCGAGGTCGTTTGCAAAATGTCCATTTTTAAGGGCCTGAATTCCATAGCGACTATTCAGAATTTTCAACTGGACATATCTTTTGATTCCCGCTATCAAATTTCGATTGGTCAGATTCGTTGGAAAGATATCATCAATTAGATCCTAATGTTTTTGGTTTCACTAAAATCCGGATTGTTTTGCACCCGGCATATTCCATTGAAGTTTGAAATTGAATTATCGAACTACCGCGCTATTTTCAATTCTATATATAATTATAATTAATTATATTCGTTTTCAAATGTCGATTCAAACTCAGTTTTCATCGCCTTTATTTAAAATATTTATTTTAAATATTTAAAATCCATTATTTTAGCCAATTTAAAAATTTTAAATTGGTTCAGATTTTCTGGGTCGTTACAGTTATGCACATTAGCGATAAGGTCAGTAGTGCCTTAGAATTAGTTGGGTGTATATATGTGAGAGAGCGTATTCGTAAGTTGATATAAAAGTTGTTTTATATTGTGTTGGTTAGTCTGTTGAGTGGTTTATGAATTCTGATCGAATCGTGGGACACCGCGACGTCGATAAGAATTTCTAAACACTTGACCAGAGAAATTAGACACAATATTGTTTTAAAATGGGTAGATCAAATAATTTTTCCCAAGATTATATTTTGATATAAAAAGAATAATTCACTGAAATTAATTATGTGTTGATTGTTAGGATTATAATCAGATAAGATTATAAAATTTGAATGGTTATATATAACCAAATAGCATTTGTATAGAAATGAAATATCCAAATGAGATGAATTGGAATTGGATTTAAATCAGAATTTGAAATTTTAAATCCTGGGTGTTTAGAAAATTATTTTTCGAAGTATATTAAAATAATATAGCTTTGTTTGGAAGGATTTTTGGAATGGAAACCATTTTTGAATGGATTTTGAAATTGATAAAGCACTGAACTCACTTCAGTAACTGGGAAATAATTCTGATGAAAACTACAGCATCATCAGTGTTCATTTTCGAGTTTCTAAGTGGTGGATTGCTACCTTAGAGAAGTTTTGGGTGGAAATTTGTTTTGGAAGAAAACAGGTGGTTTGAAAATTCAAATGTTTTGAATTTGAAATGGAAATAAATAAATATATATATGTATATATTTAAGTGATTCTAAAAGGATTTGAAATGAAAACCCTAGGATTTGGATTCTGGAATTGAAATTTAAATTAAGCTAGTTAAATGGATTGAAGTGAATGAATTGACTAGAATCAATTTGAATATATTTAAATGAAGTATGAATTGGTGATAAATCATTCAGAATAAATGAATGTGAGTATATATGAGGTGTAATATAAACGGGAACCAAAAGTTTTGGTCGGACTGAATTTGTTGAAATTTTAAGAGTTCAGTTTCAACATAAGTATGTCTTTGAAAAGTTAATGGCTTCGTACCACTTTTTATACCTCAGTAATTTCGGGGTCGAAATTCTTTTAAGGGGGGGAAGAATGTAACGACCCAGATTTTTCCGAATAGTTTATTTTAAATATTTAATATGTTTTAAATATTTGGTTGATAATATAAATGGATTTGTATATTAAGTTATCGATTTAATAATCGATTTCTATCGAATATATTAAATTATCGTAATACGAAAAATAATTTAATTTCAAAATTTAAAACTGAATCAAAACAATTTAGATGATCAATATATATTCTATTTGAATATAGACGACGATAATAATAATTTATTATGGAAGAATTTATTTGTTTTTGAATTTAAATTATATTGTATTAATTTATTTTGGTTATTTATATTTACATTCAAATTAAATATCAAAATATATTCAGTTAGTTCAGAATAGTACACTGTTGAAACAACAGTGGTTACGTTAAAATAGCGGTTCGTGGTTTAAATTAATGGACCCCGAGATATTTGATTGTGGATAGATTCGAAATCAAATCAATATCATTTTAAAAAGAATAAAAATCTCTTTAAGTCAAATCAAATTAAATTAAATTATATTTAAAATCAGAATCAAATCTTTTTAAATACATTTGCTATGTACTAAACCCAACCACCATTTAATACCGTGTACTTCCTGTTCCCTTTCTTCTTCTATATAATCGCAGTCCCTCCAATCTCATAAAATCAATTTGATGTCCTCAGAAAACAAATACCGTAAGCCTCAAAATTAATTTCACTTCCTTCGATTTCTTAAATCAAATTCTTGAAGCTCGACTTCAACGTGGGGAATCGCGATTTGTTTTCCCTAAAATTCGAAAATTTAGGGCATCAGGTTTGGGCAGAAATCGGTGAAGCAGGGGTGTCGATCTTCGGAAATTGCTGGGTAATAAAGGAAGAAGTTCGGTAACGATTTGGGGTTCGCGAGTTCTACTCGATGCGGTGCTGTGGTTCGCGATGCTGTCTTTGGTGATGGAGAAGTCGGGGTAAAGGGATGGTGCGATAATCAGTCTCGATGTTCTGAGATGCTCGTGTAAGAGGGAGCGACGGTCTGTGGGTGATTGAGGAAGGACGTGCTGCGATTTTCAACAAATGCCGGGAGGGGTTCGATCATTTTTGGGGGCTGAAGGGTGAGCTCGAAATCAATATTGATGGTTTGGGAAGACATTACTGTAAAAGGAAGAGAGGAATAAATTGAAAATTAAGGTATGGATTTAAACTTAAAAATAGTAGTTAGTTTATTTTTAAGTTTTAAAAAAAGGTTTATGTAGATTAGTAGTTAATTAAATTAACTTACATAAATCTATATAGTTAGGAGTAAAGTAATTTAATTGTGAAACTATAAATTTGAATTAAGAAAAAACAGATTTTATTTATCATTAAATTGAATGATAAAAGAAAAAGGGGTAATTAAATTTGTTATTTATTTACTTAAGTAAGAGTTAGATATATATGGTTTAATGTTGAAATATATATATATATATATAGATTGGTTTAATTTTATTTGTAAGTTAAATTAAATTTAATAACCATTAAAAGAAGAAAAATTATATAGGAAGGTTATTTATTTGATTAGATAATTAATTTAAATAAATAAATGTTTAATCAGTAATTTAAATAAAATATCGTAGGTGCGAATTCATTCGAGAAGACTCATAGTCGATGATTTGGAAATAAACAGGATATTTCGGCAAACAAAAATTCGTTGAGTAAATCTCACTCTGTTTTATTTAGAATTATTTTTATTAGTTAAAAATAATTGTTCATTGGTTGTTTGCTTGCATTTAAATTTTTCTGTGGCTAAATTATAAATATATTAGTTATTTAGGCTTGGTTGTTATTATATATATATTGGTGATTGGTTTGATTCCCGCGGTATCATTAGCGGATGCCCGCGGCACCATTAGCGGATGATTACCCTATGCGCCCCACGCTATGATAGTGGATGACCTTCTATACCACGATATCCTGCCTCGAAGCAGGATGGGTATTATTTATGTTGACTAACGTTTGCGGATGCAGGAAAACAGGTTAGAGGGATCCAACTGGATTCCACAAAAATATTATTATTTGTTTGTTTTCACATATATTATCATATATGATATGTTGATTGAAAATTGAGTGGTTTGATTGTTTAATTATCACTGGGGCCTGAATGTTGATCTATAAAAATATTGTAAAAGAGATTTTGAGATTTTAAACGGGAAATTCTATTTTTCTACAAATAGTATTTGAAATTCGAATGGATTAAAAATATTGACTTGTTTTGAATAGATAAAACAAGTACTGAAATTTATAAACAATGTTATAAATATATAGGAGATGGAAGTATTGAAATTTACAAATGGTGTTTGTAAATTGGATAATGCAGGGGGATTGAATTGAATTTATAAACAAGGTTTATAAATGTAGTGGGAAAAATTATCATTTGATAATTTGAATATTTAAATTCAAATGTGAATTTAAAAATAGAAATCGGAAAATTGTTTTAAAGAAATAAACGATTGAATTTATTCTGATGTTCAGAATATAAATTGAACTAAAATAAATCCGTAAGGATTTATGATTTGAATTCGATTAATTCGAATTAATTTAAATAGGAGTTAAATTGAATATGAAAATAAATTTGGTGTTATATATATATGGGTTATTATAAATAGAAATTTCCAAAATAAGATTTTTGTTTTAAATATATTTCGAAATAGATTTGTTTAAAAATATAAAACAAGGAAAATTATAAAATGGTGTTTGTAAATATAATGAATTAATTATCAAGAGATAATTGGAATATTTAAATTCAAATTTGAATTTAAAAATAGAATTTGAATATAGAGAATTCAAATAGAATTTGAATATATATAGAGAATTCAAATAGAATTTGAATATAGAAATTTCAAAGAGAATTGAAAATAGAATTTGAAAATAGAAAGTTGAAATCATTTCGAAATGGGAGCGACGAAATATATTTCATAATGCGGATTTATAAACAGAATAGAAAATAAATCCAAAGGATTTATAATTTGTAAAAGGAATTGAATTAAATATAGAAGATCGATATATAAATAAATTTATTACGAAATAAGGAAAAATCGACAATTATAGATAACCAAAAATATTATGTTGAATTGGGAAACTGATTTGATATATATTAAAATATATCAGAATAGAGTTGAAATTTATTATAAATGAAGCTTAAAAGTTTTTATATATAAATATAATTAAAACGAACTCGCCGCAGCGCGTCAGTTCGTGAATTGGCATTTCGAACTTCAATTGAGTATACAGAACTCAATTGAAGTCGGAATTCTTTGAAACAAGAATCATCAGGACCGATTTGATAATAGTTTTCTAATGGAAGAGAAAAATCGGGATTTCGTCTTATAGATTTTGAGTTATGTCAAAATCAACTTTTCAGAAAAACAGCGTCATAACCATTATAAAGCCATAACGGTTTATTGGAATAAATAAAGGGATTTTGAGTAAATAAAATATGGATTTTCATTAGAAAATATAGAATTGAGTTATGAAAATATATCTGAACTCAAGTGGAGTGGTGGATTGATTTTTGAAAAAAAATCAGATTTTTAATTATTAAATAGAATTAACTAATTTGAATAAAAATTAGTTAATGAAATTTTGAATCAAAAATGGACTTTGAATAAGTGAACTGGATTTGTAAATTCATATCTGAAATCGAATATTGAAATTTGAGTTGGAAATGACATTTGATTGTTTTATAAATAGATTAATTTATATTTGAACGTGATATGTTCAAATAAGAAGTGAAATTGGCAAAAGAGTTAATTAAAGAATAAATTAGCGAATCAAGTTAAAAATGACCGGATTGAGTCGAAATAAATTAGAAATGGACACATATGTGTTAGACAGGTATGGAATGAAGTGTATGAAGTGTTGAAGATTATAATGTGTGTGCCCAACAAAAAGGTACATGTTTAAATTCCATATGAGATTTTATGCGTCGAATCGGCAAGCCACTTGGCTTTTTGATTTTCTTTTTGAATGGAAAGGCCCTAGAGAGGCGAGTTGAGGTTTGAAATATTTGTCGGTACAAAGGAGGTTATGACGAATTTTTTCGAAAATTTAAGGAGTTGGAATATTTTTAAGAAAATTTGATAGTTAGAAATCAATGTATCGATATATATAGAATTCGATAAGGAAATGAACTTAAAAGTGGAATACTATAAACAAAAAGAAAATCAATAATTAAATCGGGTAAAATTAGAAAGAGAAACATATATGGGTTTGAAAAGAAATAATTGATTATTACGGTGTTGATGATTTGAGATAAGTGGTCTTGTTTGTTTTGAAGGTAAGGATGTTTTCAGTCAAGGTCTGAGAGGTAGTTATACCCCAACTTGATTGATTTCATTTTTAACCGATAAATAGCAAGATCCAGGCCCGAAGAGAAATGTTTGAATAAGAGTTAGTTGAATGCAGTGTTTTGGGTTGTTGTAATGATGTTTTACACAACAGTCGTTTTAACCAAATAAGTGGAATTTTGGAAATAAAATTATAAATATTTCCTAAGTCTAAAAGTGAATGGTCGGGAAAGAAATAAGTAATTGGAATTTCCTCCAATTAAAGAGAAGATATTTTCTAAGTATAGAAAATAAAAGAAGGTGATATATGGAAATGTTTTTTTCAAATAGCGTAAGAGTCCAATAAGATTACTGAAATTATTTGGTTAACAAATATTAATCAGAAAGGGAGAAGTGATTTAACTAATGAAATATTAATTAAGAGGCCCAGTGATTTGTTTGATGGTTGGAATGTTCATTTATTTTTCTTCGATAGTTAAATAACTGACTATCGAAGTGTTTGCCAATATCGTTGTCAATATGGAGAGACCGGTTGGATTATTATCCGAGAACCACTCCATATTGGCAGTAGCGTTGCAAATCAAATTATACGAAGATAATCGAAGATGGAGTAGAGTGCAAGGACTTTTTCTATTAATAGAAATTGTGCCTTCGGTTTCGTTCAGTCCTATAACAAAGTGTATGGATGAGTGTCTGACAGAGTATTTCCAGTGATCGCATATGTTGGTCTGTATAAATATATATGATGGCGAAGAATTTACTCTCGTAGCATAATATCCAGAATATATTTGTGTAAATCAATTAGTGATTAACAGATCTGACAATGTGGCATTCAAAGTGATTGTGTTATCAATGAATGATAAGTAAGCGTAGCCTCAGGCCTCAACAACCGGGAAATGACAAAAATCGGGCTGGCAGCATGGCTATGTGGGTCGCTCACATTAGGGTGTATAATCTGCTATCTAGAGAAATTCCTTTTACTTCTTTAATCTGTCGATGTTGTCCCTTTTCGAGAAACGGTTGCTGATCCCAACCGTTGGTGATATACATTCGATACACTCAAGCGAAATGAGTGGTCGGTCATGTGTGGGCTGGGTTGCAAGATGTTCTTGTTGAACCCCAGTGTATCCCCTCTAGAGTCCACTGATCGGAAGGTGGTTCCATACCTTGTCATGTTGGAAATCCAATCTGCAATAAGCGCCCTGCGGTTTTTGATTTTATATTATATATGGAGCGTGAGATGCAAGCGTTCCGCTAGATTGTTATTTATTTGATTTAGCCACTATTATAATATCACTGGATTTTCGTATCAAAGTGTTTTTTTATTATAGTAAGGTAAAAACCGTTCATGTTTATGTGTGGGCTGGTCTTACTATTATCTTTTCTTTCGAAAGGATTTTTAAAGTTAAACAAATGGTTGGAGTTTACTCACACCAGTCCCATGACTAGCCCAGAGTTTATTTTGTTTTTGTTTTCCCTAAATTCTTGGGTGCCCAAATTTGTATGGGCAGTCAAGTAGTCGGGATTGTACATATTCACTTGGAAGAGCTGGAAGCAGGAGGCTTCACTAGTTAGCTACAGACTATCATATATTCCGCTATGTACCATGTTTGTATCTGGAAACATGTGTTTAAAAATGTTCCAGGAATAACTGTTGTGCCCTGATAATGGTATGTATATACAGTTACTGATTTGTATTTCAAAAAGTTATGTTATTTAATATATTTTATTTGTTCCGCTGTAAGTTGTGATCTTTGTTTTCTTCTATTCTAATGTTTCTTTCTTTCTATTTCTCATCCTCTAACTTCTTTCAAATAAATGATTCGTATTTCTATGCAATTTGGGTTGGACGTGTGGTGTTATTAGTCAACTAAAAGGGTACAAATTTGCGGGCCGTTGCAGTTGTGTTTTGAAAAGAGGTTATGAGTGAGTTTGGTATTGAACCCGAGTTTTATAACGAAGTTATAAAAGATATTTCGAACTGATGCGATAGCTTAAATAAAAGTTTTATTTAACATTTGAAGTAAGTAAAAGGTAATCGAGAGAAAAAGAGGTTTGGATTAAACCGAAGTTGTATAAATAAAGGTTATAAAAGAGTGTGAGGCTAAAACGATGATTTTAAGTGGCGATACTTAATAATAAGATTTAGTGAAACAAATGAAACTGAAACGAGCTTTTCAAGTTGAAAGGATTCAATGGATATGAAGTTAAATACTACAAGTTGATAAGTAATTATGATAAGAGAATTAAGAAACAAAAATATTTCCGATTGTGGAAAAAGGGTTCGAGGAATTATTTTAATAATTCCAAAGTAATGGAAATAAAAAGGACTTGAGGATATAGAATAATATTTCCAATATAAAGGAAACAGAAAGAGGCTTTGTGAAATTATACGATTTCCAAATTAAAGGAATTTAAGAAATGAGTTTGAATGTTTTATTAAAACGATATAAATTTTAATTATTGTTCCAAAGCAATGAGAACCAAAGAGATTTCTTAATGATGTTTTATGTTAAATTGATTAAACCCAAAGAGAAGAGTATTTATTCACTTGTGATTTTATTTTAAAGTATATAAAATGGTTTGGCGAATATTCTTATAATAGTATAAGAAGTAATACTATATTTTAAATATTGGAAAATCAAGAAGTTTTAATGTGTTTTAAATTTAAAAGGGCCTAGTGATGCTGAGTACTGAACCAGTACATTCATTTTATTTTTATCGTTGAATGGTTGTTTATTTGATTGTTAAATAACCGACTATCAAATCTGACCCATACGATTGTTGGTACGGAAAGATCGGAATCGAATTATATTTGAAAACCATTCCGACCAGCAAACACGAAATGAAGAAGATATCAGATGCTGATAAAGACGGGGCCATTGAAGACCATAGATCTTCATAAAATAGAAGAATAACATATATCTTTGGTCAACCTCCTATAGTTTTCAAAGTCTACTATATATAAACTAAATTTATAGTTTATAACCGGAGATGTATTGTGGTTCTGTCATAGTTGAAATCTACGGATTTGCAAGGACTACTCGCTACTGATCTATAGGGTGATTCCTATGATGTGGTAGGAGGGTGCCTTCGGTTCATTCTGTACCTAGATGACTTGTACGGATGAATGTCTGACAGAGTATTTCTTAAGAATCACGTACGTTGATTTTTACAAACATATCTCTGTAGTGGCAGAGAAGTCACCTTCTCTTAACATAAACACCCAGAATATTTTTGTGGGCATTAGTTAGTGATTTGGCGGATCTGACGATGTGGCATTCAAAGTGATTATGATGTTCTTAAAAGGGAAATTCTAACCTCAAGCCTCGCAACCGGGAAATGACAAAAAAATCGGGCAGGCAGCATGACTATATAGGTCGCACCCATTAGGTTGTATAATCACCTATCTAGAGAAATTCTATTTGCTTCTTTAACCATTCTGTCCCTTTTCGGGAAAAGGTTGTTGATCCCAACTGTTGGTGATATACATTCGATACACTCAGGCGAAATGAGTGGTCGATCATGTGTGGGCCGGGTTGCAAGACGTTCTTGTTGAACCCAGTGTATTCGCCTCTAGAGATACACTATCGGAAGGTGGTTCCATACCTAGTCATAGTTGGAAATCCAATCTCCAATAAGAGCCCGCGATTTTGATCGTATATTATATATGTGGTGCGTGAGATGCAAGCGTTCCGCTAGATTGCTATTTACTTCTATTTAGATACTATTATAATATTAGAGAAATATATGATTTCAAAAATGTTTGGGTTATATTAAGATAAAAACCGTCCGTATTTATGTGTGGACTGGTCTTACTATTATCCTTTTCTTTCAAAAGGAATTTTGACTTTAAAATCAATATGGATGTTATATAAACTTAGCGAGTTTTTTCACTTTGGTTCACCAGACTGATCTGGCATTTGAAATGCTCGGGTAAGCCCAGGTTGTATAGGTTCAGGTCTGGATGATACAAATCTCAAGAAGACGAGCTGAAGGAGTTCAGACGTATGATATATATATTTATTCCGCTGTGTGATGTATATGAGGACAGATTATTATAACTGTCCAGATTTGTTAATGTACTCTATTGATTGTAAGTATTTATTTCAAAGCTTTCAATAAAATTTTATTTTTATATTATATTTTACTCCGCTGCAATGTGAGACTCTGATGATGATGTGTTCTTCTTCTTCTTCTTCTGTTATCTTATTTCTTTTTTATCTCACCCTCTAATTTCTTTCTAATAACTATCTGGTGTTTTGGATACTTGAGTTCTGACAAGTAATACAGTTTGATGTATTACTGTTGGAATTTGGGCGTCGAATTACCCGGGTCGTTACATTGAGTTTCCATCCCCAAAATTTTCTTTACTTCTCCAAGGTTTTTCATTTTGAATTCCGCTTTTAATTTTAACTTCAACTCATCAATTTCGGCTTTATCCTTAAAAACGATTAACATATCATCCATATATAAAAGCAAGTACACCCAGTTACTATTCTTTAAATGCTTGAAATAAATACATGCATATTTAGTACTACGATCAAAACCATGTGAAAGTATATAAGAATCAAACCTTTTGTACCACTATCCAGGCGAATGTTTTAGACCATAAAGAGATTTCTTCAACCTGCATACTCAATCTGACTTTCCATCTACAATAAATCATTTTGGCTACTTCTTGTAAATGGTTTCCGCCAAATCTCCAAGAAAGAAAGCAGTCTTCACATTAAATTGCACCAACTCCAAATTGTAAGAAACAACTAATGCAAGTAGGATTTGAATTGAAGTTTGTTTAACACTGGAGAAAATATTTCATCATACTCCAACACATTTCTTTGTGAAAACCCTTTGGCTATTAATCTTACCTTGTATCTACCATCATCTTTCACCTTGAACACCCACTTGAAACCATGGCTCGGCTTCCTTGAGGTAGTGGTACCAAATCCCAAGTCTCGTTCTTCAACAAAGACTGCATCTCCTCATCCATAGCGCAATTCCACTTCGAGTTATCTCTCGACTTCATTGCATCTTCAAGGCTCAAAGGTTCATCATGAATTACATGTATAGCTACTCACCTAATCATACAGGCTTAAATTTTCATACTGCCAATCTCAATATCTAACTGGAGCTCTCTTTGATCTCTGACTAGCCTGAGGGCACTCCTTCAGCTCCATCTTTAGCTCTACCTTGAGTTCCATCTTGAGTTGAATCCTCTCTAGCTTCATGACCATTACCATCATTATCACTACTAGAGGAAATCTATGGACTATTATGTGATGTATCATCAACAACTATGTCACTATTATCAATAGTAACCACTCTACTTTTGATTTTAAATCTGGGAATCTCGGTCTTTTCAGATTTCTCATCAACTGAATCTGAACCACCTGATAAACCTTTCAAAGGTTCAAACATTGTCGGCTCATCAAAAGTCGCATGTTTGGAATGAATAACTTACCTCGTATCTGGATTTCAAATCCTATATACTTTTATTCCATCTGTATAACCAAGAAAAAACACATTTGAACGCCTTAAATTTCAACTTATCATGTCCTGTATTATGAACATAAACCGGACACTCAAATATACAAAAATAACTTAATAAAGTGTGTTTTCCTTTCCATAACTCCTCTGGAATCTTCCCACCAATGGTTGAGCACGGAATCTGATTAATAATATATGTTGTAGTTGAGAAAGCTTTAGCCCAAATACCCTTAGACATACATTTACTCAATATCAAGCAATAGGCCTTCTCAAGTAAGGTCCTCTTCTTCCTATCAGCAAACCAATTGGATATGGATCACCAGATGTAGTAAAATATCTTCTAATATGACGTTGTCTGCAGTAATTAGGGAACTCTTTAGAGACATATTCACCACCATTATCGGATCTAAGAATCTTCAATTTCTTTCCTATTTGGATCTCAATAAGAGCTAATCAAACCCTAAACTTCTCAAATACTTCCGACACAGCTTTCATTACATACACCCAAACCTTGTGTGAGTAGTCATCAATGAGTGAAACAAAATAATAAGCTCCACCAATGGAAGTTGTTGGTTATGGCCCCAAAATATCGGAATGCATGTAATCAAATACCCTCTTTGAGGTATGCATACCATCACCAAAAGAAACTTTGATTTTCTTTGCCAATACACACTTCTAGCAAATGTTTAACTTATTAAAGATTTCTCCCTTGATCTTTTTCTTTTTATGAAGCAACTCTAAGTTCTTCATTGAAGTATGACCTAATCTCATATGCCAAAGCTCGATAGCATCCAAGCTTTTAGAACTATAGACTCCAACACATAATTCTCCAAAAATAGTGGTACCCATTAAAGAATACAGATTTCGTACCATAACACCCTTCATCATTTCAAATGCCTCTTTGGAAACTCTCAAACTATCTCTGGCAATGGTTATCTTGCATCCCAGTGATGCTAACTGGCCTAATGATAACAATGACTATCGAAGACCTGGAACGTAGCTATCATCTAAAAGTGTGCGAACAATCCCATTATACATGTGAATGCAAACTGAACCAATACACATAGACTTACATGTAACATCATTCCCTATAGGATGGAACTTCCCTCTTTGGCATCAAAGGAAGAAAAATAATCCTTATTAGGAGTCATGTGAAATGATGCCCCATAATCTAATATCTAGTGGTTTGCAACATCTGATACAACCGTTGTCAACAAATCACTACCATCTTTCTCCATCGTAATAGATGAAGAACCGTCAGTCTTCGTCTTCAAATCTAGACATACTCTTCTCCATTAGCCTGTTTTCTTACAATTATGGCACCTCCTATCTTTAGATTTACTCCGCCAATGAGGCTTCCTTGAATTGGAACATCCCCTGTAATTCTTTACATTTTTCTCTGCTCTATCTCTCTAAACCAAAAAAGATGAACTATTATTAATTCCTCCATTACTATCACCAACACTGAACCCTTTCATCTGATCTATCAACTCATCACTGAGAAAACTTGTCTTCACATAATATA
This sequence comes from Allium sativum, assembly GCA_030737875.1. Classification (NCBI taxonomy): domain Eukaryota; kingdom Viridiplantae; phylum Streptophyta; class Magnoliopsida; order Asparagales; family Amaryllidaceae; genus Allium; species Allium sativum. Next base: position 287,942,353 of record CM060915.1, read on the forward strand.
ATTTCAATGTATCTCTACCATAGATAGAGTTGTTAGCGAAACTAGTGTATCGTTTTTGAAGCAAACACAACAGAACCATTGCTTTCTATTCTTCATCAACTTTCAACTGAGTTCATCCGCATCAATAGGTCATCAAACACACTCAAGTGCGTCTTAAATTCAGAACCTTCCTTTCACGAAGATGGTCTTCATAGATCAGGCAGTTAGTTAGGAATTTCTTCACATAGAGGTCCCCCAACTTCTTCCAAATGCCTTTGGCTGTTGTTTCCTAACTAATTTCAAAATTTACATTCTTTCCTCTAGCAAGTTAAAGAGCAGTAAATGTCCATTCTTCCATCTCTTATAATTCTACTGGTGAAATATCAGTAAGCAGTGTCTTTGTATCAAATATTACTCGATGAAAGCAAGTTCTTCTAAAAACTTTTTTCATCATCCACTGCCACTTTTCCAAGTCTACTTCACTGTTCCACTTCTCTATTGTAAATTGCAATCCTAAAGCCACATAGGAGCCTCTGACGTATGGAGGAATTATTAGCACTGCATTGACCTCTGAAGTACTATTTGTACTATTTTTATCCCTTTTTTCATTCTATCAAACACCTTATTTGCGAATCTAGCTCTGATACTAGTTGTAAGGGGTGATCAATCTCTTTCAGCGAAAAACCCTAAATAGGATCTTGCAATGATGTGATAGAACAAAAAGGTTCAAATTATTATAAATCACATATCATAGAAAAAAAATGAAAACAAGAGAGAACACACAATATTTATAGTTGTTCCACTTTTGAGAGATAGTGTACATCCACTTTAATAGGGAAGAGATTTTGTTAATATTGAAGAGATTACAGAGTTTTACAGTAGAGCAAAGAAATGAAGAAATAATATAAGAGATGGTGGGATGAGATTAACATTCTCTATGTCACTCTTTATATAGAGAACAATTACTTGGGGATGAAGTAATTGATTTATGTAAATAAATCAATTCATGGAAGAATCATTCACATTAATTTACTTGCCACATAATTGATTGATGACATTCCCTTTTTCTCCGTCAACCAATTCTATCCCAATATGAGTTCTTTCTGTTTCTTCTTTTCACAAAATATGCCAACAAATATATGGCGAATATCTCTAAAATCTCTCTCTCTTTAATATTCCTTTCCATTTCTTTTATGCATAAAAAGGTTAACCAATATACTAAGAATACCTCCAAAATCTATTTAATTTTGGAAATATTGTATCACCAAAATTTAAATAACAACATTTGTTGTCTCCAACCGGTTTATAATAATGACTATGTTAATGACTTATTTGAAACATTTAATATTGTTTTCTAATGTAATATAGAAGACCCATGAAATGATCTCTAATTAGTTTTTAGTCTAGACAATTATTTGAGTTTAAGATGAATATTTGTGGTTTCTATTTGTTTGGAGATCTGTAATAGAGATAATATTAATTGTAACTTGGTTTCAAATTTAAGTTAGAAAGATAAAGTATTTTGTTTAGAGTCAAAATAATATATTGCCTCATAAACTCTGTTTTTTTCCCCTAGCATGTACTATGGTTATGTAGTAAAGTTTCAGTTAAACCTAAAAGGCAAAAATGTCGCACGTGTTACAAGTGAAAAAGTTTGCAAACAACTTCTCATGCAATGGCACAAATTCATAGGCACCAAATTTGTATATTACTTTAATATCCACTACTAGAACATAGGTCAGTTGCATCGGTTGTTTACCCCTCTGTTGCATCAGTTCAGCAACCAATGCATATGCAGCCGATACAACAAGATAAAAAATTGCATCGATTTCAAAACCGATGCAACAACTGTAATTTTGCATCGGTTATTAGCAATAACCGATGTGAAAGGAAGACTTTCAGCTTATCACTAAATTCCTATTGTGCGTCGGTTATTGCTAACAACCGGTGAAAAAATTATGTTTTTGCACCGATTATTACTGTCAACCGATGCAATATAGGGGACATTGACTTTGATCCATCCTTATTTTGGATCGGTTATTTCTGACCATCGAACACTCTGTTGCTTTAAATGTCAATACATAAACTCTTTTGATAACAAACAATTATTATATGCAATATTATAATTACTTAAATCAAACTAATGGCAAATTCAGATTGAATAAAATAGTAACAAAACAAAAATCCATTATAGAACCCATAATCGATACAAAAAAACGATTCATAAATTCATTTTACTACATAATTCAAACATTCGATACATACAATCATTAAGAAGCAGTATAGCCTAAACTATGAAGTACCCAAATATAGCAACATTTTAGGCATTATTCTGCACTTTGCTCCAAAAAAAGAACCTGAGCTGAGATAATAGATACAATGTAAATAAATAAAACATACCTTCTAGATAGAGAAGCAACATCAAATAAGTAATAATATTTTGAAATTGATTGCAAGCAACATACTAATATACATAATAATAAGCATAGCCATTTCTCTCTTCTATGAACCATAAGTATTTGGCTCATATAGAATATTTTTGTTATTAGCCGTTAAAAATTATGAAAATGAATTAAGGTGCACCAATTTGCATATGAAATGTGCAGCAAAGGGATTCATCTTTCTTGCCTTTTTTAGCTCTGAATGTGTACGTCCATTAAAAAAGATTGACTTATAAACATATATCTTTTTACCGGAACTACTTTTAAAGCAATTATTAGTAGTAAACTCAGCTTTTGGCTTTTTCTGTACCATTTACCATGCACAAATATTCATATTTATCAAAAAAAAAAAGTGAAACCATTCAATATATAGATGAAATGATACCAATTGAAGAAAAAAAATATGTTCAATTATGTACCCTATTGTTGTAGCCCAAAGATTTCTTTTAAAAGGTACAAAAGTGCCTTAGCTTGGGCATAAATCGAACTGGTCGTTAGACTTTGAATAACTATTCTGTCACTAGCAGCAAATGAGAGACAAAATTCAAAGGATCGATTTCATAAGCAACTCTGGTCAACTACTTTATTGATAACTTTTTTTACATAAGCAAAAAGAATCAATTTCATTAAAAAAAGCCATATTGAACATGCTTCATTAAAACAACCAAAAAAACTAAGAACCGACATAATCATTGTACTAACCAAATCACAACTGTTTGTGCATGTTTCTGTTGAAAAATCAATTTTAAGATAAGTAGAATGACCTTCCATATTATTGCATATCCAATAAAAAGCATAAGCAGTATATGAAAGGTCATTTATAAGTATATGCAGTAAAAAGTATATCAATATGTAGTAAGTATATCAATATGCAATATATGTAGTAAAAAAAATGCAGTTATATAAAAGTATATGCAGTAAAAAGTACAGTTATATGAAAGTATATGCAATATAAAAAGTATATGCAGTAAAAGTGGTTTAATATTAAAAGCCAAAAAAAAAGTAAAGGCCATATTTAACTGTTGAATCGGGTAGGTAGGACCAATCTTCTGAATGCCATAAATGTTGTCCACGTGTCTGAACTTTTAAAAAAAAAAGTTGATCTCATAATTCAAGAAATGATGCATCCAAGTCTATTAGGAGAATTGAAAGACAAATTACCTGAATGGATGTCAAAAACCGAGTAAAGGCCTAGGGTCTACCTTTGTGGTGGAAGCATGGTCCTTTGCAGCAGCAACACTAGCAGTAAGTTTTCTGAAATGGAATTGCCACACTCGTATTGGTTAATTTCTATTAAAAATTATTTTATATGACATATTTACATAACTTATGTTCCTGATGCAATCTTTGGCATGGGAATAAAGATACATTTTCAATTTGTGTAGTCCACAAATATATAAAACAGATCAACATTCAATAAGTGCACATACTTGCATAGCAATCATATTCTATGCAAAATTATACACATGCAAAACTCAGTTGAATTAAAAGAAAATACTTGTATGATAAAGAACATCATTTCATGCAAAAATTATACATATAAAACTGACCAACAGTAGTCTTCTTCACAGCATAACTACTAACTTTTCTTGGATACACTGGATGATGAATACTCTGACTTGGTCGATCAATGTAAAAGCTTAGGGTGTTTTAACCAAATTAGTCTTTTTAATAGACATCTCAGTTTCTCTTCCAAGCAACAGAAACTCAGAGAGGAAGAACTACAGATTGAAATATATATATATATATATATATATATATATATATATATATATATATATGTGTGTGTGTGTGTGTGTGTATGTATGTGTGTGTGTGTGTGTGCACGCGCGCGCGTGTAACGGAAAATTAAGGCCGAGAAAAATGAAACATATGTTGCTGTTACTAATGACATTATGTAATCAAGGTGCATAGGCAATATGCTGGCACTGAAATTTATGAGTTGAAGCAACGTATGATCCACATGTTACTATTAGAAAGTTCATGTAAAGTATCATTTCCGTGTTATATAATTGTTCAATTAGTAGAAAAGAAACATCCGTTTTCAAATATTTTTGAATATATGAGAAATAAGGGTTTTAAACGAAAAAAATAACAAAGCAAAATCTGGATAGTAAACAAAAGAAGAAAAAACAAATTCATTTTTCAATTCTTTCTTCTCCCTTCGTTCCACTACAGACAGAATCATAGTTGGACATATATTGTGTAAGTGTATATGTAATTCTAGATTCATTTTGAAGTGTATACAAAATAGTATAACTTATTCTCCAAGGAATATTTTCATTTGAATACAAGAAACAGTAATCACTTTATATATAAACTGAACAAGTTACAAATCAATTATAACTTTTTGTAGTTTGCCTAATTTTATATTTTATCAGAAGTGCACATATCAAAGATAAAAGCCTTACCATGTTTGCCGAATATGATTTGTTCAGCATCATCTTCAACATAAGTGTTGCAAAGAAAAATCGACATCAGTCATTCTTCTCATCAAGCAAACTTCTCCAGCCTCCTCTGTCTGACCTCCTCAACACTAAGCTCTCAAGAACCACCAAACTACTTTCCACTGGAATATTCCTGGTCGTCTACACATTCTACATTGCACATATTGAAAACTTTCAACAAATTTGAATTATCAAATGTTGCTTAAAAGTGGAGTTCGCTTTGGATTTCACTAAAAATATAATAAAGGGGAAATCCTGAAATATGCAGCACAACACAACAAAAGGGATTTTTTTTCAAGACCAAAACATTTTGCAGATTTAGATATAGACTAGAAGATATGGTCGAATGAATATACAGAAAGCACATGAGAAATGCAGTGAAGCAAAAATGAACAAAAAAAATTAAGACTGGTTAAAGTTATCAGTAAAATGATAGTGTTTCAGACATTTAAATTATGGCATAAAGGCATTCCTAGCAGTTCCGATTTGGAGTGAAATGGCGCGGATCCCCATTTTTACTCTCCCTCGCGTTGCAGCAGCGCAACTTCGAACGTGGGGAGAGATGAAAAACAGGGATTTGCCCAACTTTTCTTTTTCATCGCCGATCCCTAAACAGGAAAGTAATTCCCGTTTAAGGAGAAAACAACTCAAATTCAGCCATAAAACGGGAAATTGATTCCCGTTTAGTGATTTTGTTTTTATTTTTCTTTCCACCCGCTGCTGGGCGAGTTGGAATCCTTCACGTTTTTTCTCTTGCTCCTACTCGGCATTCTGCTAGGAAGTGTTCTAATCATTCAGACCTAATGAGTTGAAATGTATGAATTTTTTATTCAAAGTCATTGCTAACTACTAAGATTTTTCATCTAATTAAAATTGGTGAATCACCTTGGAGAAGCTCTAACAAACATTAGGTTGGAAAACAACTCAGATTTTTTAACAGAAGTCATTCGCCCAACTGTATATCTGACATGGAATGGCAATGCTGTAGTATTTCTCTTCCGCATTAATCTTAACAAATATAATAATTAACTAGTGGTTTTGATTAAAAAGAAATTGAAAGGCTTGTTTATAGACTATTGTCAACTAACAATCTATAAATGCTCATAGATCTGCCGAGTAAAGAGAAGAAGTGAAGGCTGATAGCCCAATTTACAAAATATCTTTCAAGTTTCATTTTGATTATCAAATAAATGATTCATAACATCTTTCATGTTCAGACAACAAGAAAAAATAATGAGTAAATTACCTAGAAATTCGAGACATCTGAACTCCAAATTTCTTTACACAAGAACAAGGTTGGGTGACTACCATCACTTTTTACACTAAACTACAGATCCTCAAACTTAAATTAGCAATACAAAATAAAATAAATAAACAGAATGGTTGAATCGAGGAGGCTTCTTGATGCCTAAATCAGATTTTTACGTATTGGCCACGTAGCACGAAGGTTTCTAGGTTAAATCAGTGAGGCTTCTTGACGCCGTTGATGGATGAAATAGAATTACGAGCAGCATCAGCGGAAAATTACTTCTATATGGGATTTTCCTCGGTTGAGTTGTAAGAGATTTTCTTTATATGAGGCCATTGGAGATGTTCGTAAGTTAGGGTTCGTGAATTAGGAAAATTAAGAAGGAAAGATGATGAAGAAAGGAATATGTATGGATTTAGAACGAGTAGGGACGTCAGCGGCGAAGGCTTAGATTATGGTGAAACATCAGATTACTATTGTACGCTCCAGATTTATATGAATGAGAATACGTAGATTGCCAATGGTGAACATTAGATTAGATTATGCCAGCGGTGCAGATTGCGTGGTTATGGACGCTGTAGATTGTAAAGCACTAATATGGGTTTACGTTGTGACTTTTGAGCTGTAATCCATTCATTTTTACACAAGCTGCATGTTGTACTAAAATGAAATTTCTGAGCTAGAGAATAGCATTAAACATTGAACCCCAATTATCCAATATTAATAATTTAATATTAATTACTAGATGTAAATAAAAAATATTAACTATATTTCACTAGTCATTAATGATTAACTATAATAAATTACTAAATAAAAAATTGTTGATTATTTAAATTAATTATTAATTATAAAATTATTTCTTAATACTCATTAATTGTAATAAATTATAAATGAGGATATATATATATATATATATATATATATATATATATATATAAATTGTTGTTTATGATTAATAATTATAAATTGTCATTCATAAATTATCACATAAGTACTATTTATAAATTACCATTTATAAATTAGTACATAAATGTTAATTATTCGTTATTATAAGTTATAGATTATTAATTATAAAATATAAATAATTACAATATTTAAAATAATAATAAATATTATATTATTAAATAAAATATAATTATTAGTTATTAATAGCCTTCATTATTATATAATCATATTAAATTATTTCATAATTATTATTTTAAATGATTACTTCTTAATTGTCAACTATTATTTATTAATTAAGTTAAATAATAATTATTAAATCTTCATTATTAGTTATAAAATATTAATTAGTCAATATCAATTATATTTACTAATTAGTAATCATTTTGGAAACAAATATTTGTTAAGTATTAGCGAAGCATGGTTAATAGGGACTAGGTTAAATATGTCGCCGCCTTCATTTTCTTGTATAATATTCTTCCCCTCCGTCATTCTTCACTTCATCATATCTCACCGATTTAACCTAGCTTTCTCCTTTTCCTGTGCTTTCGTTGTTTGCTCAACGCACAATCCCTACTCTCCTCTTTCCTCAAATCCAAAATCGGCCCAACAATCTTGCCCGCTTCTTCAGGTTCAGACATTCGTTTTGCACCCAAATCTAACATGTTAAGTATTACTCATTCTATAATAATTATTAATATCACTTATTAACCATTAATAATCAAATTTTGTTATAAATAATAATCATTAAGTATTAAATATTACTCCTTAATTTAATATTAATTGTTCAATACTAATTTTTAATTAGTTAAATATTTACTTTAATTAATAAATATTAATAATAATTGCTAATTATAATAACTAACTATAATAAATTATAAAATAAAAAATTATTCATTCTATTATAATTTTTTATCTATGATCGTTAGATTTAATAAATTATAAATAATGACATACCAGAACGAATATTTATGTTTACTGATATGCGTATTTGTTTCAATTAAAATAATCACCAATTGCTTCAATTTTTAAAGAACCGATGCAAACAACACTATTCGCTAGGATGCATTTGCATCGATTTCTCATGAGTCAATGCAAATCGATGCAAATGACACTACTTTCATAGGTTGTAAGGACAACCGATGCAAATAATACTATTTGCTTCATCGCATTTGCATCGGTTTCTCAAGAGTCGATGCAAATAATATTATTTGCTTCGGTGCATTGGCATCACTTCTTAAGGAATCGATGCAAATACCACTATTTGCATCGGTTATAAGGAAAACCGATGCAAGTACTATTATTAGCTTCTATGTATTTGCATCGATTCCACAAAAATCGATGCAAATGACACTATTTGCATCAGTTGTAAAGACAACCGAAGCAAATAAGGCGAAGCAACAGGCATATTTTGTACTAGTGATCATCATATGAGCAAAACATTATCCACATGCTAAATGACCTAATTGGTGAATAATCATAAATATCATGGACGTAAAAGTGAATGCTATAAGATATGGGAGAGGAAGAAAATATTACGTACTTCGAAAATTCCTATAATAATACATTGAACATAAATTTGAGGAATATTTAACAACAACCGCATTGCTAATCTAACCAGTTTTCATCAGTTGCTTTCTAATTTGCATCCAAATATTGCACATTAAACCGTGAGATGCTGCTAACTTCAAGCTTTATAAACATTTTATATTTTTTTAAGCAAAGATAATAGCCACGAGCTCAAAATCAGGAGTCAGGTATGTTATTTAATGAGCGCACATAGCTCCTGCACTTAACAAGAGGAATAATGGACTAAAAGACGTGCCAGGCAGTTATGGACGATCGTCAGGGTAGAATAACACAAATGGAACCTATTTTATAACTCACAGCATAGGGGTAAAATATAATAGAACATATACAATAGGCAGTAATAGCGAAGCATCATATAACAGAATCTCAAACTTTCATATCATCAAGAAAAGAATATCCATACATCAAACTGGATACAACATCAAGTTACATACAAGATGCCTCACTACAGGTTCACTCACAGTAGATACATCAAATATAAGCCGAAACAACAAGATATGTATAGTAGAAAATAATAAGAAAGCCTCCTGCTCGTCGTCTCTCTAGAGCATCATCCTCATTCAAGATCTACAACTTGTCACTTGCTACCTAGTCTGCCCATCCGTAACATCAATGGATAAATAGCCCAAATTAATAAGAGGGAACATAAAACCTTGAGTTAGACAATAGTCTTAATGAGCGGAAAAACAACTGTATAACATCATCAATAAAGTATATGAGAAATAGGTGGATCAATCAACTAATCTACCAACATAAAAAGTGAAGAAACCTAATCCCGCCTCCTCCACATATGACAGTGATAGCTCTTACAAACAATCATATAGGAGCAAACATACTAAGCAACTAGTCATACAACATAGAACACCCTAATCGAGATCAATATTTCCCAAGAACAAGCCCCGAATGCCTAAACCAACATCAGATAAGAACCCAAGGAATGTCTCCTTGGACTTCGAATGATCTACACAAGACGATACAAGCAAAGTAATCAACATTCATGACTCTGGCTATCACCGCCTATCCAGCCTTGAAACCATCATTAATCGTATGACTGGCCCACCTACGATAACGATGATATTTCAACCCTCAATAACTCTAGTCGTCATCATTGGCGAGTATCCATAAGCTCAAGCACCTTCTCGAGCGACCATTATCCACGAACTCAAACATCCTTGAGTTGTTTCCACATTCGTTGCATTTCATTGATCAACAAACACTTCACAATGCTTCGAACATTCCACCTTGAATTTACATCGAAGATACATCCAACATCGAAACAAAAACAAACTTCATTTAATTGATAGCTGATACACACCATTAATCTTTTTTCGATGCCTAACGGTCCACAACGTTTCATAAGAACACCATCATACATCAATTGTCGATTCCAACTTGGCCATGCGATCCATCAGCTAGAACACGAGTCGATCCATCAAATACTCATGCGCACCTCGGTCGATCACTTGCTCAATTCAGGATCTGATATTTGCGTGATCCATTGCAAAATCGATGACCGATCCATGGAAAGCTGGAGATCCACTCAAGCCCGATCCATCAAATTGTGCATCGTCTGATCCATGGAATTTTCCACTGATCCATTTGTCTTGTTCTTTCCCAATACTATGTTCCGTGCCTCGATCCTTCATCTGGATCACTCCGCATTTCACATCGATCCACCAAGTGCCACCCATCTGATCCATCAAAATTTCGTGCCCGATCCATAGATTTACACTTGTCCAATTCATCATCTTGTGCATGTCCGATCCATGAATTTACATGGTCGATCCATCACCAAAAGCATTGCCGATCCATGCAAAAGCCTTGCCGATCCATCATCTTTTCATTGCCGATCCATCCCATGAATTTCCATGACCGATCCATCAAAAAAACTCGATTGATCCATCCTTTTAGCACATGTGTAAGCACCAATCCATCATTTCCACCGATCCATGCACTACTTAAGTCGTTCCATCATTTCTTGGGCAATACTCCATGCCATTTGTCGATCCATCAAGCCAAGTCTGCCCGATCCATCTGTTGCGTGGTCGATCTGTCAAATTGCTATGTTTACACTTGCCGAATTCACCCAAATATGATCCAATCCAATTGACCAATGCACATATTGCAACCAAAATCGACCAGTTCCAGCAATCAACCAATAACACAATCAAATAATGCTCAATCAACATTAGTACATCAATAATCATCTTATAATCATATAGAATTCACCAAACGATGATTAAACAATAAAAAAATCGATGAATGGATCTAAACATGCATAAACACATTATTTCACCATTAACATATGTATTTACCGTTAGATTCTTACTAGATTAGATCCTATGGTAATTCAAATTAAAATATACTTACCTCCATTAGATCAAGGTGAAAACAACTTGTAAGTGATGAAAATAAGAGCAAATAACCCATATACTTGATTGAATTCATGTGAGAGATGCTTATCACTCACAAATCCACAAATTAGCTTTAAATCGATGAATCTCTAGTCCAGACAGCGAAGAATAGTGAAGAACGATCTTCAAATCAACCAATATGATGTGATCTACTCTTCCTTGAGGTTGATCTTCATCTTCTAATGTAGATCTAAGAATTTAATGGAGTAGAGATGTATTTGATTAAGCAAGGAAGATCACGCGCTCAACCAAATGAGAAATAAAGAAACCAAAACATTCTCTTTGCATCTACCCCTCTATTTATAGCCAAAGGCCCCTACCTTTAATGGGCCTCACTAATCATCCCACAAATGACTACTTAGTCTGTCCAGAAATTGCGTGCACTAAACTAGTGATTCCTCTGAAACTGCTTAACTAAATTCTTAAAGTGACCACTCTATGAAATTGCGAACATCTTTTCCTTTCCAATGAAATTGATCCCGGCACCTTATTCGATCCCAGTCAAAAGTTATTCTCAGTACAAAACTGACATGTGCAAAATGGTCATAAATAAAATTGGTAAAAATTATGGATATGTCTCACATCTCCAAAAACAACATGTCAAAATGTGAAAATGATCAGACCCACTGGAAATTAAATAAAAATATTTACGATCCTCCGATACGTAAAATGCGAGTCGTTACATTCTTCCCCCCTTTAGGAATTTCTCCCCCAAAATCCTATGTAAACACAAAAACCAGAAACAATTCTGCATGCCTATCATCCACGAGTAGCCAATCTATCATCCAAACTAGCATCCATTAAGTCATGCATCCATAGCCTTACCCTAACATGTGGAATCCTAATAATAGAATAAGTTACAGTAGTGTAAGGTGGCACGACTTTAATGGGTCATACCAACAAAGAGTTCTGGATGGATCGTCTTCATACTCTCTTCTGTTTTCCTCGTACAATCGTCATCATCCTCACTCCATTGCACCTTGACTAGCTTAACTGTCTTCCTACTAAGCTATTTCTTGTCATTCCCCACAACGCGAAGAGGCTTACGAGGCCTTGTAACTATGGACTCGACTTCTATGTCTTCGCACTGATCCGGAAATACCACAACATTCGAATCATGCACACACTTCCGTAGAAATGACACATGAAAAATATTGTGCACGCCCGACATATTCTCTAGTAAATCCAATCTATACGCGAGTTTCCCAATCCGCTCGACTATCTAGAATGGTCCAACGAATCTTGGGGCTAACTTCCTTTTACTTCCGACCGAACAACATTTTTCAATAGCAAAATCTTCATGAAAACCATATCACCAACATCGAACTCCAAGTCTTTTCGAGGCTTATCAGTGTAACTCTTTTGACCGTCTTGGGAAATCTTTATTCATTGTCGAACAATCTCAATACAATCTGATGTTTCTCTTATCATCTCTCACCCAAGTATCAACTTATCTCCAAACACTCACCAACATGCTTGAGAATTACATGGTCATTCATACAACGCTTCGTATGGTGCCATCATAATGTTCGACTGCTAACTCAAATTATATGCAAACTCAACTAAATGTAGATAGTCTTCCCATGATCCCCCCAAAATCCAACACACAAGCTCTAAGGAGATCTTCCAACACTCGGTTAACTCTCTTGGTTTGACCATCAGTTTGGGGATGATAAGTCATACTCAAACATAACTCGGTTCCCAAAATCTCTTGTAAACTCTTCCAAAATCCACTCGTGAACAATGGATCTCGATTACTTACTATGTTCTTCAGGATACCCTGAAATCTAACTATCCATTTAATATATAGTTTAGCCAACTTCTATGTTGTCCTAGCCGTTCTGACAGGAATAAACCTTGCGCTTTTGGTCAAACGATCTACTATAACGCAAATCCCTTCATTTCTTGCCCTTGTTCTAGGTAGTCCATCGATAAAATCCATCGATACTTGCTCCTATTTCCACGTAGGAACTTCCAGTGGATGAAGCAATCCACTCGGTTTCTTCTATTCAGCTTTCACCAATTGACAATTCATACATTTGGAAATAAACTTTCCAATATCTCTCTTCATCCCTTCCCATAGTAAGCTTGCTTCATGTCCTGATACATCTTGTTACCACTAGGATTAATCGTCAAGTTTGAGTGATGGCATTCCCTCAGAACATCCTCTCTCAATCCATCAATATCAGGAACAAACAGTCGTCCTTTCTAATGAAGCCAACCCTCTCGATAAACTTCGAATTCCTTATCCTCTGTTTCCATCTAGATGATCTCGACAAGCGTTACATCACTCTTTTGGCTTTTTCCAATCCTTTCATTGAGAGTAGGTCTTATTGATAAGTTAGCCAACATTTTAGGCTCTAGTTCACTCCTAGGCCTGAAATCAAATCTTGCCATGTACTTGACGTGCTTCCATTCCGAAAACATCGCTCCCAAACTTGCATGTCTTTGACTTAATGCATCTGCCATTGCGTTACCTTTACCAGGAGTATAGGTGATACCAAAATCATACGATGCCAAAAACTCTAACCACCGTTGCTGCAAAAGATTTAAATCCTTTTGAGAGAAAAAAATACTTCAATGACTTGTGATCCATAAACAACTCATATCGAACTCCCAAAAGGTAATGTCTCCACATCTTCAGAGAAAACGTGATTTCTGCCAGCTCTAATTCATGAATCGGATAATTCCTTTCATGCGGCTTCAGCTATCGACTCGCATATGCCACAACTCTTTCCTTCTGCATCAGTACCGCTCCAAGTCCAGTATTGCATGCATCGGTGTATACCACCATCTCTTCATTCCCACTTGGAATCGTCAAAACAGGAACACTTGTCAGTCTCCATTTCAGGATTCCGAAAGCTCACACTTCGCATTCCATGTGAACCCTTGATTCTTCATCAATCCTGTTAATGGTACAACTATCTTGGAGAAATCCTTAATAAATCGACGATAATACCCTGCCAATCCACGGAAACTCCTTACGTTTGTCGCATTCTTAGGTCTATCGTTATCCTGGATTGTTGCTACCTTACCGGGATCCATCGCTATTCCATTTCCAGAAACAACATGGCCTAAGAAGCTCACATCGCTCTTCCAGAAGTGGAAATCGGAAACATCGCTCTCGGCTGATGCTTTTGTAAGATTTCCACGACAACTTCCAAGTGCGTCTTATACTCTTCCCCATTCGGAGAGTAAACCAGAATATCTTCCATGTATCCAAGCACAAACTTATTCAACTGATCTCTGAATACCCTATTCAAAAGATCCACAAAATACGTTAGTGCATTGGTTAATCCAAACGGCATCACTGACCATTCGAAGAAACCAGATAGTGTCTTAAAAGCATCTTCGGCATAGTATCCTTTTCCACTCTCAACGGGTGAAATCCCATTGCCAATTCCATTTAGGAAAACACCCTGGCCTCGTGGAGCTGATCGAAAAAATCATCTATCTTCGGCAATGGATATTTTTCTTCGTAGTCACCTTGTTCAGCTCATGATAATCAACACACAACCTCAAAGATCCACCAGCCTTGGTTGCAAACACAACTGGTGTACACCATTCAGACACACTCCTCCGAATGAATCATTTTCCCAAAAAGTCACGTACTTGCACCTCTAACTCTCGTTGTTCCTTAGCCTCCATCCACCTAAGAGGCATAACAATAGGTCTAGCACCTTCAACCAAATCGATCTTGAACTCAATCTCGTGATGTGGCGACAGCCCTTTGCCTTCATCAAAGACAACTTCGAACTCGCTAGCGATTGGCACAGATGACACGTCTTCCCGTGGAATCAGAAGCAAATTAAAGAGGCTTACGAAGACCCCGTCTTCTGGCTTACATCGAATCACAAACATTCGCCTTTCCACATTCCCGACTATCACATCGAGCTTCTCGCAATCCACTGTTGTCGCATACCTATTGAACCAGTCCATACCCAAAATAATTCCAAACCCAGTGAAGTTCAAAACAAAGCAATCACACACAAAGGAGGAACCATGACTCGACAACACTAGACCATGACAAATCATACACAAACTGGACGAATCCCGAACTGGATTAGTCACAACCAAAGGTCTATCACAAATCTCGGGTTCCAAACCCAAGCGACACACAAGCCCATTGCAAATGAAAGAATGCGATGCTCCAGTATCAAACAACACTCGGAATGAAACGCCTCCAACAGAAAGTGTACCTTGAACAACAACACTCTTCCCATTCTCCTCTGTTGTAGGAGCTCCTGAGGAAGATGGCACCTCTTCCAATGTATACGCATTCACTATCTGCTTACCCTTTAGTGGTTCTGGACAATCCTTGTTATGCCAAGGTTTGCCACAGTTGTAGCTTTTCTTCCCAGCTTTCCAATTCTTGCAATCCCTGGAAAAATGGCCTTTCTTCTAGCAGTTGAAGCAAGTCACCTCGCTTTTCGGCATCTTTTGGCCGTCCTTTATATTTTTGTTGCTTCCTCTTCTTGCTATTGCCACCCTGCTGTGGTTTTGGTTCCTCTTTAGCTGCAACAACACTCTCTTCCTTAGGAAAAAAAAACTCTCGTGCCTCACAGCTTTCTCCATGATCTTCTCATAAGTGTTATCTAGATGATCAACCAACTGATTCCCAAGGTATTTGTCCAAGCCCATGATGAACTTCTCATGCTTATGGTAAGGAGCCTCAACATACGAATGTGCATACTTGGACAAAGCTTCAAAATCAGAAACATACTCAACCACTAATCGACCATTCTGCTTTAGCTCAACAAACCTCTTGAACAAAATAGGCTTCTGGACTGTAAGTTGAACTTTATCTAAAACTTGACATAGAGCTAATCCCACATGATCTCATCCTATGGAGTCTCTAAGGTGACAGAATTCGACCAATCCATAGCTCTGTCCTGTAGCTATCTCAACTGAAGCTGCCTCTTAGTCGCATCATCAATGCCTAAGTCTTCAAAAATCCGAATGCAAGTATCAAGCCACCCTTGAATCTCTATAGTCTGCTCTGTCTGTTTGAACAACTCCGCACCTAGAGTACTGAAGTCTTTGAATAGCTTTGTGAAGTCCACAACCTTAGGGATTTGTACCTGGACCCCAACATCTACGACAACTCTCTCTAGAGCGGGCACCCTCCTCATGATCGATGCCACCATGGCCTCAAACATAGCTGGGTAATCTAATATACTGCCATCTCCTCTTCTAGGAATAGTCTCCTCCTATCAACATGTCTCAACGTTCAACAACTCTATCTGTAACAACCCGAATTTTCAGAACCAATTTAAAATTTTTATTTTAATTATTTTAATGAATTTAGAGTATTTAAAATGATTTATTTTAAATAATAATGATTAAAAATTTATTTAGATTGAATTTAAAAAGTATAAATTTATTTTAATTATAATACGAGACTGAAATGGTGCAGCAATTTGAAAATTCAATTTTGAACTTTAACTGAATGTGCAGGATTCAGAATAAATCGGATTTCAGTAAAAAAAGAAATAGTTGAATCTATTTAATAATATCTTTCTAACGATTGTGAAAAATCCTAATTTCATTACGATAATTTGAAAGTTATGTCCAGTTTAAAATTCAGAATAGTCGCTATGGAATATATATGTATATTTTATGTAATATATAGCCCTTAAAAATAGCCATTTTGCAAATGACCTCCATGTTCGACGAAACCACTTTTGTTGGATCCGGGATGTCAAATTATTGCTAGATTCCAATTCTCATAATTTTTGGAATGAATATGTGAGCGTGGCGAAAGAAAACGTGTTTGGTCAATTTCAGTCCAATTGGATCGACCAGAAATGACCATTTTTCAAACGGTCTCCAAATTCGATGAAATTAGTTTTGTTTTTACCGCATCATCAAAACAAAGCTAAAAATAATTTTTGGAGTCAGTATGTGGCCCTGGTAAATTAAAATGTATATTCAAAGTAAATATAAATTGATTTATATTTTAATTTAAAGAAAAACTGATTGAAACAGTCGAATGGGGTTATGAAACATATCTCATTGTGTTCGAAATGGGGATAATTAGCAGGGGGGCGACAGTCGGGTTTGATTTGGAGTTCGAATATGAAATTCACTTTTAAAAATTAAATTGAATTAAATATTATAAAATAAAAAGGGTTATAAATAGCCTTTCAGTCCAAAACCATAGCTTTATATAGGCCGCCGCCTTTTATACATTTAATGGGCAAATCAATTGATAATAAAACTTTAATCTCTTCCTATCCAAACATTAAACAAAGAAATTCCCCACTCGCAATTTTTTGATCTTCTTCAGCTCATCGATTTGGTACAGTGATAATCGCCCCTGACGAACCCTGGTGATCGGAAATCAGCCTTGAAGGCACAGCATTCACGACGAGTTTTAAGGTCGAAGGTCAGCTCGAGTTCGTCGAGATGTGGGGTGCCAGTGGAGGTGTGATCGGCGGTCAGAATGGTGGTGTTGGATCGTCGGTAGATGAACTATGGGCTGTGCGCTTGAGTGACCTAGAAGTTAATGTTGTGTGTTTTTATGTCAAGCAAGGGTTTTGGTGTTCGAAGTCAACCGGAAGAAGGATTTGCAAACTGTTAAGGGAATTAAAATATATTAATTAAAATTAAAAAATTAAATGTTGAAATAACGATATCTTTGTCAACCCAAATCAGAATTGCATGAAATCAGTTGAGTTGGGACCGAAAATTCGAGATCTACATTTCACAACTGACAAGAAGCGATTTGTAGCAAATCAAAATTTCATGCAAATTCATATCCAAACAGAACAGAAATTCCGAAATAAACACTGATGGAGTGGATCCCAAGGTGAGAACTCTTTCTCACTCAAATTACTTTACAGTGGAATATATACTAGGACGCAGACGATGCTTAGTAGCCCTCGACACTATTTATTGTACAAACCATGATTGTTTGTTTTGACTGTATTCTGTTTTGTTTGTGATGTTGAAATGTTTAACACGTTAGAAATAATGTTAATATTAATGTGGTTGTTGAAATAAAATTATAAATATCCATTTATAATTTAAATAACAAAATTGGCTAACTAGAAAATTAATTCAAACTGAATTAGAATTGGTTAAATTTATTAACCAGTGATTTATTTAAATAAACTATTGTTGTTTGGAAATCCCACACGGGTATTGGGATGATATTTGACATACACTAGTCCCAATATTTAGTCGTATGTCAATCGATGGATTGACAGCCTGTGATGAGCGTTATTTATTTATTTTAATGCTCACACAGTTGTAAATTTCACTTTGGATGCGAATGGATTATTTAATGATTATTTATCATTATTGTTGAATACATGCGATGTATGAAATCCATATAACTGAAATTATATGGAAATTGATTGAGTCGCATTCCGATTCAGAAATAAAGAATATTTTAAAATAATGTAAATTTCATATATAAAATATTCATTTGTCGAATAAAATATTTGAACAATAAAAATATCATTTTATTGAATGTATATTTTATATAAAATATTCATGTGTCGAATAAAATGTTTGAACAATAAAAATAGCATTTTTATTGAATTTATATTTTATATAAATATTCATGTGTTAAATAAAATATTTGAACAATAAAAAATATCATTTTTATTGAATTTATATTATATATATATAATATTCATGTGTCGAATAAAATGCTTGAACAATAAAATATCATTTTTATTGAATGTATATTTTATATATAATATTCATTTGTCAAATAAAATGTTTGAACAATAAAAATATCATTTTTATTGAATGTATATTTTATATATAATATTCATGTATTGAATAAAATGTTTGAACAATAAAAATATCATTTTTATTGAATGTATAAACTATATAAAATATTCATGTGTTGAATAAAATGTTTGAACAATAACAGTAGTTATATAGTAAAATGCCATTTTAACCCGAACGGGCTTATCGATCGATTTTATTCAGTTTATAATGAATATTGAAAAGAAGTGGTTTCAAAATCTAATATTTTGAAAATATTATCATTTTAATATGATAAAGAGATAGGATATACAATTTGGATTTAAAATTGAAAATTAAGTTGGAATCGTTTTAAAACGAAGTTATAAGCATTTATAAAATATTGTTTAAACGGAAATCGACGAAATATATATAATATATATATTACATATATTTAATGGCCTGAATAGAACGCGCCGCACAGCGACCGTTCGCGAATTTCGACCATTGATTTCAAATGGACATTACATGAGATCCGACCATTGGATTCTCCTAAAATCAGAACCGTTGGGTTCGTATCGAAAAGAGCATTTCAATGAATATAAGAGATTTGAAATCTAACAATTGGATTTGGAATTATATCGAAATCAAATTTGAAAAAGGTCGTTATGGATGCAGTTCTGTGGACGTTATTGGAAACCAACTGTACGGACCTTAATAAAATTATTAAAAATATTAATAATTACGTAAAATCATAATAAATGATTTGGAAAGATTTTGGATGAAAAATTCCAAGTTTGAAAAAGATTAAAATATATATTTATCGAAATGAACTAGTTATTAACTAGAATAATAATCCAATGTTTTAAATAAATAAATTGGATTTGTAAACGTTTTTAACATAACCAGAATTTTCCAATATATGAATTGGAATGGATTTGAATAGAAATAATCTTCGAAATATTTCAATATTGAATTCCATGATTATACGGATATTGTTGAGGAATTTGGATGATATATAAAGATCGTTATTCCCAATACGATATTTGTTGATTTCAGAATTTGATATTGAATATAAGCCAATATAATTCCTATTCAAAGCCTTCTATTTAATATCAAATTGGGTTTTGGGTTTGTCGTGAATGATGTCTTAAATAACACTGTTCTTAAACCCAGTTGAGAAAAGAATAAATCTTTTAATTAAAATTGAGAGAAGTTTACCAACTAATTAATATTTAAATAGAATTGAATTGAAATTGGATTTTTGGGTTTATCGTGAACAATGTTTTAAATCACATTTGTCCTTTAACCCAATTGACAATGAAAATATATATTTGGAATTTATGAATCTTTTATTAAGATTTAACGGAAATTTTCCAAAGTAAAGTTTTCCAATTTAATGTATTAAATTGGAATTAAATGGATATTGATTGGGTAATAATTGAGATGAGCTTCTGTGAATGAAGACCGCTACTATTTATGGAATTTAAAAGGCCTTGCTGCTATTCCATTTATATTATTTGTCTGATATGGGAATTTATATCGATTATATACTGTTATGATTTCCGTGTAGATTCCATTTTGATGGAAGATGATTTGGGGTTTATCGTGAAAAATGTTTTAAATAACATTTGTTCTTTAACCCAGTTAAAGAAAAGATTTATTTCCTAAACATGAATAATCATTAAATAGTGATTTTTAAGATTAAGATTGAACTAGAGTTTTAATGAGTCTTTAATTAGATTAGAATGAGATAATTAAATTTATCGAATTCAAGAAATGATCGAGAATGGAGTACCACCAGTTTTACTCCAAGCGATAGTTAAAACTTTAATTAGGTTTGAACGTGAAATGGTAATTAAATCTACCGATAGCACAGTGTGTGTTAGATATGAAGTACTTCAAGTTTTGCTCCATGGGATGAATAGGTTAGGATTGGGATAATAAATAATAGATTACTTCGGTAAGGCTCGCTAATCCCGACTAGTAGACAAATCTTAATTTGGTTTAGAACTGATAAAATATAAAATAAATCTTTTGAAATCGGTATCCAAAGGAAGATTAAGGAATAAATTTAAAAGAATTTGTCTTTGATAAATTAATGGGAACCTTTCCCTAAAAATGTGAATATTTTATTAAAAGAATATTCTGAATTGGAATGAGGCTTATGATGTGTTTTTATAGCACTTGATTATTGATTATAAAATACGCGAGTTATTCGGAAAGACTGGGTTTAACCCATTCTGAATAATTAATACGACGACCGAAAGTCGGTGATGAAAATGGTGGTTGAAGTCCAGAGATCTTCACATCGTTTGGATGATTATTGATGTCTTGATTGGATTGTACACCCACGACAAGGTAGTAAGTGGTGATCGTCCAGACGTACTTGGAGATCGACGGTTATGCGAGGACCTCTCTCTTGTATTGGACATATGGGACGAGAAATAAGGTGCCTTCGGTTTCGTTCAGACCTAGAATGGACTTGCAAACGGATGGGTGTCTGACATTGGATTTCATTCTGTATTGGTTGATTTCTATTAAATATATATTTGTTTGGTGGCAGAGAATTTATTCTCTTGCTTAACACCCTACTCTGAGACGTACGAGCTTATAGGTTATATATTGATAGACATCAGTTGCATGGCGTGAATTATTAGTGTGACATGCCAAGATGCAAATGATCAAAGCACAACTTTAATTAGCATAGCTTTGTGTATAGTGTTACTTCACGAGCTTCACACCTGGTATGTACCAGAAACGGGAGAGGACAGTAGGGAGGGTATGAGTTTCTTTCTAGCTAGTAGTGGTGTCATGGTATGGAGCCCAGATATTTTTACTTATGTGAATGATGGAAAGCGAGGTACCTCGGATATTGAGTCCCTAGTGGCTTAGATTTTATGCCCCATAGGGCAGGGAAACATATTGTTCAGGAATTGCCAATCCACTGAAGTATGTGTGGACCGGCCCTGCTTGCTCCAGGTGCAGTTGCGGCTGGATCCTGAGACATGGGCTAGACTGTCTCAAATCCGGTAAGGACGATCCCTTGCCCTAGTTCATGATGGAAATCCAACTTCCAATACGACATTGTGCGGTTTTGATTGTAGAACTAGTATGGCGTCATGACATATGGTACCCATGCCGTCTATGATTGATACATTTATATTTGAAATTGTTTCGACACTATGCACTTTTAATAGTATCAAATGATTTGTTTTAAAATGTACCAAGAATATTTGGCTATTCTAATGGAAAACTCTATCCTCTGGCTTGCGTTGCATTGTGTGAAGGGACCGGAGTCTTATAATAGCTTCATTTTTCCAAAAAGCGTTGCGTTGTTTTATTTTAAACTAAGATTCATGTGGAGTAAACCCGTTCTGTGTTATACGGCGTGGTCCCATGATTTCCCAACCTTTAAAGTAAAATTTTGATAACTGTTTTAGTTCTCACACCAGTTCCATGACTGACTCAAAGTTTATTGTTTCTTCCTAAAATCTGGGTCCCCATATTTTCCACATGGGCAACTAGTATTTTTGGTTTGCGCAAATATGTCTTTTCACAGGATCTTGGATTACAACTGGAGCTATATTCGTAAAGCCTTATATCCGTGTATCTCTTTTAGTTGTGCTAGTGATGTATTTTCCGCTAAGCATTGTATTATAATTTCCGCTACTTTGTAATTTATTAAATCTATGATATTGTATTTCCAATGTGTAATATTCATACTCTGGAATATTCTTGTACTCTGATGAAAATTGTTGTAATAGCAATGAAATATTTTATTTTTTGTGTTCTGATGCATCGTGTTCTCAACTCAATCCAGGCTTTTTCATAAGGGGAAGTTTGAGTCATTTCAGCGTGGTATCAGAGCTTTGGTTTACAAAGCTCGAGAAGAAGACACATTGGAACCAAATGAAAGAATTCATCAGAGATTGAATTAGTAATATCAAATAAGAATGACTCGTTAGAGATAGGATCAGTAGTATCCTAGAACAAGTGTGAAGAGTGTTTTTTTTAAATAAAAATAAAAACATACTTTGTTTTGAAAATTTACACCCTATTATACGTATTTGAGTATTTTATTTTATATTGAATTTGGACAATCAAGTATATGAAGATTTTGCATATACGCGTCATGAACGTATATTCAAAGTCTCTAATATACTGGATAGATATAGAATCACACTCTAGTCGCCCGGAGATGATTTCGATGATTGATATATCATCATCAAATTCTATGTTCGAGTTTCAAAAATGTGATATCTATATATTTCCAACTGACTGGTGTGAGAACCAAAACTTAGATAGGGTTATTTGTTGTTATTTGGCATGTAAAATATGAATTTTGGATACATCAAAGTTATATGTTTGAAAATTTAATCAATTAATTTATTAATGGTTGTGTTCTATGATAATGAGTTTGACTGATAAAAAATTGAAATACTATGAGAGTGAAGGTAAAAATTAGCCAAATTGAATCAAAATTTGAACTGAATTGAAATTGATTGGAATTGCATACATATACATGTATATATAATGAACAGGTCATAGCATGGAAGCCAAGAAGAGGAATAAAATTGTATGCCTGACAAATTGGTACATGTTTACTATATTCGTTGGGTTTGATGATTTTATGAACCGATTGGCTAGCCGCTTGGCTAGCTGCTTGGCTTTTCCTTTTTATTTTGGTTGATGAGGGCCCTGTGAGGCAAGTTGCGATTTTACCGATCAACCCGTACAAAGGAGGTTATGGCGATTTTTTTTGAAAATTTAGGGTGTTAGCCAAATTTTTGAGAAATTAGAAAATTCTTAGAAACTAAAAACTTGAAGAATGAAAGAGAGAATGAAAGTTGAGTTAGTTAGTTAAACAACTTTCAGCTCCATTGCTTTTCGAGGACAAAATTATTTTAAGTGGGGGAGATTGTAACAACCCGGATTATTAGAACCAATTTAGAATTTTTATTTTAACTATATTAATGGATTTAGAATATTTAAAATGATTTATTTTAAATAATAATGATTAAAAATTTATTTAAATTGAAGTTAGAACGTATAAATTTACTTTAAATATAAAACGAGCCTAAAATGGTGCAATAGTTTGAAATTTTGATTTAAACTTTAACTGAATGTACAGGATTCAAAATAAATCGGATTTCAATAAAACAAGAAATAGTTGAATCTGTTTAATAATATCTTTCTAACGAATGTGAAAAAAAACCAAATTTCATAATGAGAATTGAAAGTTATGTCCAGTTTGAAATTCAGAATAGTCGCTATGGAAATTTTATATATACATATATTTTATACAATATATAGCCCATAAAAGTAGCCATTTTGCAAACGACCTCCATGTTTGACGAAACCACTTTTGTTGGATTCGGAATGTCAAATTATTGCTAGATTACAATTTTCATAATTTTTGAAATTAATATGTGAGCGTGGCGGAAGGAAACGTGTTTGATCAATTTCAATCAAATTGGATCGACTAGAATATGGCCATTTTTCAAACGGTCTCTAAATTCAACGAAATTAGTTTTGTTAGGACCGTATCGTCAAAATAAAGCTAGAAATACATTTTCTGTAATTTTTGGAGTCAGTACGTGGCCCCGGTGAATTAAAATGTACGTTCAAATTAAATATAAATTGATTTATGGTTTAATTTAAATAAAAACTGATCGAAACAGTTAAATGGGGTTACGAAGCATATCCCATTGTGTTTGGAATGAGGGTAATTAACTTGAGGAGACAGTCAATGGGTTTGGTTTGGATTTCGAATATGAAATTAACTTTTAAAAGTTAAATTGAATTAAATAATATAAAATAAAAAGGGTTATAAATAGCCTTTCAGTCCAAAACCCTAGCTTTATACAGGCCGCCACATTTCATTTTTTTAATGGACAAAATCAACCGATAATAAAACTTTAATCTCTTCCTATCTAAACATTAATCAAAGAAATTCCCCATGCGCAATTTGTTGAGCTTCTCCAGCTCTTCGATTTGGTATAGGGATGATCGCCCCGGGAGAACCCTAGTGATTGGAAATCAGCCTTGATGGCGCAGCATTCACCGCGCGTTTTAGGGTCGAAGTTCAGCTCGAGTTCGTCGAGCTTAGGGGTGCCAGTGGAGGTGTGATCGGCGGTCAGAATAGTGGTGCTGGATCGTTAGCTGATGAATTGTGTGCGGCGCGCTTGGGTGACCTAGAAGTCGACGTTGTGGGTTTTTACCGCAAGCAAGGGTTATAGTATTCGAAGTCAACGGGAAGAAGGATTAGCAAAAAGTTAAGGGAATTAAAATATTAATTAAAGTTAATTATATATTAAATATTTAAATGTTGAAATAACGATATCTTTGTCAAACGAAATTAGAATTGCATGAAATCAGGTGCGTTAGGACCATAAATTCGAGATCTACATTTCAGAAATGACTAGAAGCAAATTAGAGCAAATAAAAATTTCATGAAAATTCAAATCCAGACATAACAGAAATTCATAAATAAACACTGACGGAGTGGATCATAAGGTGAGGAATCTTTCTCACTCAAATTAATTTACAGTTAAATATATACTAGGATGTAGACGGGGCTTAGTAGCCCCCGACACTATTTATTGTACAAACCATGATTGTTTGTTTTGACTGTATTGTGTTTTGTTTGTGATTGTGAAATGTTTAACACATTAGAAATAATGTTAACATTAATGTGGTAGTTGAAATTAAATTATAAATATCCATTTATAATTTAAACAGTAAAACTGGCTAAGTAGAAAATTAATTCAAACTGAATTAGAATTGGTTAAATTTATTAACCAATGATTTATTTAAATAAACTGTTGTTGTTTGGAAATCCCACACAGGTATTGGGATGATATTTGACATACACTAGTCCCAATATATAGTTGTATGTAGGGATGGCAAAAAAATCTGTACCTGTGGTTATCCGCTGGTAAAACCCGTCATGGATATGAAACGGATAGTTAAATGGGTATCCGTAGGTAAAATAAACGGGTTTTTCTAATATCCGTTAATAAATGGGGCGGGTACAGATAGTAGGATATCCATGTTCGTGGGTACCCGTACCCGTATTGAATGTGATTTATTGGTGTTGTCTGTTCGGTATTTGTGTGCATATTTTTACTCAATAATTTATAACTACTGACTTTTAATATTTGTGCGCATGAACCAACATATCTTTTTTATCCAACCATCCCAGCATAAACCAAGTACCAACGCATGCAGCATATTTAAAGATGTATCTCCCCAAACTCATCCCTTCTCTTCAGCAAATTCTCTTCCAATATGTACCCATAAACACAACATTTTTTATTCTATATTTCCCCAAACCAACGTGCTGCTCCACTTCTTCTCACTGATTTGTAAAGTTACGTTGCTAAATCAAACCATAGGCTGATCATTTTGTGTAATTATTTGATGGATACTTCTGTTGTTGTCTCTTCTTTTCTGGATGTTGGTCTAAATATGTATTGGTATTTTGAGGTTAGCATTTGAGTATTGGTATATTATTATTTTTACCAAATGAATTTTTAAATAATTTCAACAAACGGTTAAAAAATAAATCGAATAAATATAATGGATATCCACGAATACCCTCCAATACCCGCAACCTATTTAATGGGTACCTGCGCGGGTATGAGGCGGGCATGGGGCAAAAAATAATCTAATGGGGCGGGTGATGGGGGGTACTACCCGCGCCCGCCCCGCCCCATTGCCATCCCTAGTTGTATGTCAATCGATGGATTGACAGTCTGTGATGAACGCTATTTATTTATTATAATGCTCACATAGTTGTAAATTTCACTATAGATGTGAATGGGCTGTTTAATGATTATTTATCATTATTCTTGAATACATGCGTTGTATGAAATCCATATAACTGAAATTATATGGTAATTAATTGAGTCGCATTCTGATTCAGAAATAAAGAATATTTGAAATAATGTATATTTCATATATAAAATATTCATTTGTCTAATAAAATGTTTGAACAATAAAAATATCATTTTTATTGAATGTAATTTCATATATAAAATATTCTTTTGTCGAATAAAAGGTTTGAACAATAAAAATACCATTTTTATTGAATGTATATTTTATATATAATATTCATGTCGAATAAAATGATTGAACAATAAAAATATCATTTTTATTGAATGTATATTTTATATATAATATTCATGTGTCGAATAAAATGTTTGAATAATAAAAATATCATTTTTATTGAATGTATAAAGTATGTAAAATATTCATGTGTTGAATAAAATATTTGAACAATAAAAATATCATTTTTATTGAATGTATAAAGTATATAAAATATTCATGTGTTGAATAAAATATTTGAACAATAAAAATAGATATGTAGTAAAACGCCATTTTAACCCGAACGGGTTAATCAATCGATTTTATTCAATTTATAATGAATATAAAAAAGAAGTGGTTTCAAAATCTAATATTTTGAAAACACTATCATTTTGATATGATAAAGATATCGTATATTCAATTTGGATTTAAAATTGAAAACAAAGTTGGAATTGTTTTAAAACGAAGTTATAAGCATTTATAAAATACGGTTTAAATGGAAATCGACGAAATATATATATATATATATATATATATATTATATACATTTAATGGCCTTAATAGAATGCGCCGCGCAGTGACCATTCGCGAATTTCGACCATTAACTTCAAACGTACATTACGGGAGATCCGATCGTCGGACTCTCCTAAAATTAGAACTGTTAGGTTCGTATCAAAAAGAGCTTTCCAATTAATATAAGAGATTTTAAATATAATGGTTGGATTTGGAATTATGTCCAAATCAAATTTGAAAAAGGTTGCTATGAATGCAGTTCGGTGGCCATTATTGGAAACCAACTGTACGGACCTTAATAAAATTATTAAAAATATTAATAATTATGTAAAATCATAATAAATGATAAAGATTTTGGATGAAAAATTCAAAGTTTGAAAAGATTAAATATATATTTTTATCAAAATGAACTAATTATTAACTAGAATAATAATCCAATGTTTTAAATAAATAAATTGGATTTGTAAATAGTTTTAGCATAACTAGAATTTTCCAATATGTGAATTGAAATGGATTTGTATAGAAATAATTTTCGGAATATTTCGATACTGGATTCCGTGATTATAAAGATATTATTGAGGAATTTGCTAGATATATAAATATCGTTATTCCCAATACGATATTTGGTGTCTTAAATAACACTGTTCTTAAACCCAGTTGAGAAAAGAATAAATCTTTTAATTAAAATTTAGAGAAGTTTACCAACTAATTAATATTGAATTAAAATTGAATTAAAATTGGATTTTTGGGTTTATCGTGAATAATGTTTTAAATCACATTTTTCTTTAACCCAGTTAACAGTGAAAATATAGTTTGGAATTTATGAATCTTTTATTAAAATTTAATGGAAAATTTCCAAAGTAAAGTTTTCCAATTAAATGTATTAAATTGGAATTGAATGGGAATCGATTAGGTAATAATTGAGATGAGCTTTTGTAAATGAAGACCGCTACTATTTATGGAATTTAAAAGGACTTGCCACTATTCCATTTATATTATTGGTCTGATATAGGAATTTATACGATTATATACTGTTATGATTTCCGTGTAGATTCCATTTTGATGGAAGATGATTTTGGGTTTAACGTGAACAATGTTTCAAATAACATTTGTTTTTTAACCCAGTTAAAGACAAGATTTATTTCCTAAACTTGAATAATCATTAAATAATGATTTTTGAGATTAAAATTGAACTAAAGTTTTAATGAGTCTTTAATTAGATTAGAATGAGAGAATAAAATTTATCGAATTCATGAAATAATGGAGAATGGAGTACCACCAGTTTTACTTCAGGCGATAGTTAAATTTTTAATTAGGTTTGAACATGAAATGGTAATTAAATCTACCGATAGCATAGTGTGTGTTAGATATGGAGTACTTCAAGTTTTGCTCCATGGGATGAATAGGTTGGGATTGGGATAACAAATAGTAAATGATTACTTCGGTAAGGCTCGCTAATCCCGACTAGTGGATAAACCTTAATTTTGTTTAGAATTGATTAAAGATAAAATAAAATATTTTGAAATTGATATCCAAAGGAAGATTAAAGAATAAATTTTAAAGAGTTTATCTTTGATAAAATTAATGGGAACCTTTCCCTAAAGATGTGAATATTTTATTAAAAGAATATTCTGAATTGGAATGAGGCATATGATGTGTTTTTATAGCACTTTATTGATTATAAAAGACGCGAGTTATTCGGAAAGACCGGGTTTAACCCATTTTGAATAATTAATACGACGCTCAAAAGTCGATGATGAAGATGATGGTTGAAGACCGCAGATCTTCACATCGTTTGGATGAATACTGATGTCTTGATTGGGCTGTACACCCAAGACAAGGTAATAAGTGGTGATCATCTAGAAGTACTTGGAGATCGACGGATATGCGAGGACTTCACTCCTGTATTGGACCTATGGGACGAGGAATAAGGTGCCTCCGGTTTCGTTCAGACCTAGAACGGATTTGCAAATGGATGTGTATCTGACATTGGATTTCATTCTGTATTGATTGATTTTATTAAATATATATCGGTTTGGTGGCGTAGAATTTATTCTCTTGCTTAACACCCTTCTCTGAGACGTACGAGCTTAGAGGTTATATATTGATAGACATCAGTTGTATGGCGTGAATTGTCAGTGTGGCATGCCAAGATGCAAATGATCAAGGCTTTTATTGAAAAGCATAGTCTTGTGGATGATGATCAAAGAACAACTTTAATTAGCATAGCTTTGTGTATAGCATTACTTAGCGAGCTTCACACCCCGGTACGAACCAGAAACGGGAGAGGACAACAGGGAGGGCATGCGTTTCTTTCTTGCTAGGAGTGGTGTCATGGTCTGGAGCCTAGACATTTTTACTTATGTAGATGATGTAAAGCGAGATACCTTGGATATTGAGTCCCTAGTGGCTCAGATTTTATGCTTCATAGGGCAGGGAAACATATTGTTTAGGAATTGCAAATCCACTAAAGTATGTGTGGACCGGCCCTACATGCTCTAGGTGTAGTTGCAGCTGAATCCTGAGACATGGGCTAGATTGTCTCGAATCTGGTAAGGACGAACCCTTTCCTTGGTTCATGATGGAAATCCAACTTCCAATACGACATTGTGCAGTTTTGATTGTAGAACTAGTATGGCGACATGATATATGGTACCCATGCCATCTATGATTGATACATTTATATTTGAAATTGTTTCGACACTAGGCACTTACAATAGTATCAAATGATTAATTTTAAAACGTACCAAGCATGTTTGTCTATTATAAGGGAAAACTCTATCCTCCGGCTTGCGTTGCATTTTTGATGGGATCTGATTCTTATAATAGATTCGGTAACGACCCAACTTTCGAACACATCGGAAGTCGTGTCATTAATAAGAATAAATAGAAGATAAAATCACAGAACATCAGAATCTCACAGCGGAATTTTCACAAAAAGATAATACTTTATAACATTTCACAGCGGAAAATATTACATCATAGCATCATATGTCTAGTGATACAGCCCTTCATAGTACATCAGTAATTATACATATCAGAGATGATCAATTGACAGACTTAATTATACAATAGATAGATGGACCAACACACAGATAATCTTCATCCAGCTTCACAAGTGTTATCCAATCCTGATTCACTTGTCTATTCATAACATGTGTTATGAATACCCAAGAGTTTAAGGGAAACACAGAAAAATAAACTCCGGGTCAGTAAGGGGACTGGTATGAGTAAACAGTTTGAAACAGATAAAATATCTCATAAGACCACGCTGTAAATACGGAACGGGTTTTTACCTTGTAAGATCAAAACACTTTGTATACTTGAAATCAGATATTATCGTATAAGTTTTCCACAAATAATTAAGAATCTAGAAGAATGCTTGCACCTCACATTCTTATATAGTATACAAATAAAAATCGCTTGGCGCTTAGGGAAATTGGATTTCCAACTATGACAAGGTATGGGACCACCTTCCGATGATGTATCTCTAGAGGCCAATACACCTGGGTTTAACAAGAACATCTTGCAACCCGACCCTCACATAACCGACCACTCATTTCTCTTGAGTGTATCGAATGTATATCACCAATGGTTGTGTACGGCAACCATTCCCGAATGGGCAGAATCGATAGATTAAGAAACAAGAGGAATTTCTCTAGATAGGTGATGCTACACCCTAATGGGAGCGACCCACATAGCCATGCTGCCTGCCCGATTTTTTTCATTTCCCTGGGTTTGAGTCTTGAATTACGTTATCTTCCAGAATACTTGTCCACCATTCACTTTGAATGCCACATTGTCAAATCCGTGATCACATATTGATTATACAAATACACACCGGGTGTAAACTAAAGAGAAGTTACCTTCTCCCCACCAACTTGGTATGTTCGTAATTATCAACGGCATGACCGTTGGAAATACTCTTTCAGACATTCATCCATACAAGTTGTCCTGGGACCGGACAAACCGAAGGCACTATTCAAACATAGCCCTTGTATATCGTCGTCTTCAATTTAACAATCTCTGACGCGCGGCGTATAATCAAATCAAAGTGAAATATTTTATTTCGGTCTCTTTGAAATGATTAACGAACATTTTTCTCTTATAAATTATAAATCTAATTACAGTCAAACTACATAGTATATGATCATCTGGCCAATATCTGGTATATTTGATCATCTTTTCAAAACGGACAATTTCAGTGTGTGCGTCGCACGTTGTTCTTCTGTTCGTCACTTTAAAAATGAATAATTACATCATTATTCTGTAGACAAAATATTCCTCATAATCATTCCTTAATCTGATCATTTCTAAATGAATGATAACTTACTTTACGACCTTTACACTTGTGTATTTTTCTCATCAAGTTCCCTTTTGATTTCTTATACTCGATTTAGTTCTTCTTCTTCTTTCTACACTAATAAAGTTTCTCTTTTAAATTTCAATCCAAACGCAATTAAAATATTATACAAAATTCATATTTTATAAAATACAGAACTGTACTTGACAAGTTACTTGTATCAGGGAATATGGTTTAAAATCAACCAATCTAGCATATGTTTGACATACAGTTTCTTTTTATCTTGCTTGTTTCAAATTTAAATATCTCATTTAAATTCTTATTTAAATTATAAACTAAATTTATAATTTAATAAATTTCAGTTTCTGTGCTGACTTCTCATCTTTTGTCAAAACCATACTTGATATACTTCTTCGTTTATATACCAATAAAATTTCTCTTTTTAATCCAACCAAGATAAAAATATCTTTTACTGTTCTTATACACTACCGGACTGTTCATGATTGGTTACTCGTATCCAGAAGTTCAGACTACAATTTAGACTGACAAATCGTATAGGTTACATATGGTTTTTCTACCTCGTTTTATTTACAATTTTAAATATTTCCTCAGAAAATAAATTCTATTTTTAAATTATAAAATAAATTTATAATTCAACAAAATTACAGCTTCCGTGTTGATTCCTCGACTTCTTGTCAAAACAATATCTGATCTTTCACATTTGATCAACTTTCTTTTTGTTGACTTCCAGTTTGAATATTCCATCAGAAAATCAATTCTAATTATATTCATAAATTGAATTTATAATTTAATTTAAAATTTTCAGTTTCTGTATTCAAATTACAGTTCTTTGACAACACTGTATTTCCTTATCCTGATTCACTCTCTTTTCTATTTTTCTTGTAAATTAAATAAAAATATTATTTTTATTTAAATATTTATTTTTTTCTATTTATTTAAACCCTTATTTAAATTAAAAACCTCATTTTGAAACTCATTAGTTAACGTATTTAATAAACTACCAGATTTCCAAAGTGCCAGGTTCCAAAAACCATGATTTTTCTTCAAAACCCCTGGTCGCACTCACGTTTCTTTCTTCTACCAAGTACCATTTGGTACTTATCACTTACCAAGTACCACCCTCTCAAGACCCTTGCCACACTCTTCCATTTATTCAGAAATCCCATGCCAACCAAAGTACCACTTCAACACAAATTTCCACTTTCCTCTTCCTCCTGTACACGCTCACTGGTGCACGTGCACCACATCTCCGACCTTCCTAACACCGCCACGCCAACGTCCTCACACCAGAATGTCATCGGAGATCACACCCAAGCCCTCGGTCAAGCTACAACGACCACCATCCAACTTTTCACCTCTCCATCATCTTTAAACCAAAAACACAGTCCTCGAGAGCCACCAAGAATGGCCCTTCCCCGACCAATTCTGACCACCATCAGGCATGCCACCACCACTGCGTTGAAGGCCGACCCCGTACGCTCCTCCTGACCAAAATCCAGACCACTCGATCCAGTGTGGACCCCACATGACGCGCCCAAAACCCATGAAACCAACAACATATTAAAACCTAAACCTACCTCGTCCTCACCATTCCTTCATTTGAAAAATAATTTAGTATTTTTCCTAGCATACTAGGACCTAGATGAAGCTTCCCTCTTGGCCATATCATCTCCGACCAACTGGATGATCGGAATTTGCCAAAAGTACCAATTTTGACCATCCCAGGATTTCTCATGATTTAGGTATTTAAAAATCATGATTTTACATTTAAAAATCATGTTTTCGATCCTTTATTACACCTGTAAACTCAAATCAAGGTTTTTACGATGTTTGAAAATCAAATTTGATTTTTATGAACCAGAGAGCTTTCCTGTTGTAACAACCCGCAAATTCTGAACCAATTCAAAAAAATTTATTTTAGAAAATTTTAATGAATTTAGAGAATATAAAATAATTTAATTTAAATATTAAGGGCTAAAAATTTATTTTAATTGAAGTTGAAACGAATAAATTTAATTTAATTATAAAACGAGCCTGAAATAGCGCGGTAGTTTGAAATTTTAATTTTTAAACTTTGACTGAATGTACAAGATTCAAAATAAATCAGAATTGAGCGAAACAAGAAATATTTAAATCTGTTTAATCATATCTTTCCAACGAATCTGGAAAATTGAAATTTCGTTTTAAAATTCAAGAGTTATGGCCAATTCAATTTTTAGAAAAGTCGCTGTAGAATTTAATTATATTTAATATATATGGCCCAAAAGGCTACTTTTCACATACGAAGGAATTTGGACTCGAAACCACTTCCATTGAGTTCGAAATGATGTTTCTGCATTGAAAAACAGTAAACACTTATATATTTTGAGTTTCGGAAATTATATGTTTAAAAATGTATTTTTAATATTAAATATATAGCCCTTGAAAATAGGAAATTTTCAAACGACCTCCGTTTTCGATGAAACCACATTTGTTGGATCCGGAATGTCAAAATATTGTTAAGTTTAATTTTTCATAATTTTTGAAATTAATTTGTTGTCGTGGCAAAAAGATTTCAGTTTTGTCAATTTCAGTAAAAATTAAACGACTTGAAAAAGGCCATTTTTCAAACAGTCTCAGAATTCAACGAAATTAGTCTCGTTAGAACCGTATCGTCATAAGAAAGCTAAAAATATTTTTTTTGGAATTTTCGGAGTCCGTATGTGGCCCCGACATATTTAAATGTACGGTAGAAATTAAATTATTTATTTAATATTGTATTTTTAATTAAAAACCGAAAAAAACGTATAGACATCAGAATTGGAGCCCGGGACATAGCCCATCGCGTTCAGAAGGCCACAAAACCTTAAGAACGACAGTAAGCAGGCCCAAATCGGAGAAAGTCCGAAAATCCACCTTTTTAGCACAAATTTCGAAATTTAATATTAAAATATTATATAAAAATTCGGGCTGAAACCCTAGCCAGCCGCCACCCAGATTTTTCTATGGCTGAAATTGTCCGATTTTTTCATATTTCTCTCTTTCAAAATCTGGAACATAAAGAAAGAAAAAATGGCGGAACACTCTTCATCTTTCTTCTTGAATGGATCTCGGTAGTCTCTTTCTTCTCTCTCTTTGAATGGTTCTTACCCAAATCAATCTCAGTCGAGAAATGTGTACGTGAAGGGGAAAAAACGAAATTTACCTCTCGTCCAGACTTGGTTTCCTTTAGATTTCAGAAACGTTGTTTTGGGTGTGGAGAGAGCGATCATCTCGTGAGGCACTGTGGGTCATCGGAGCATCGAAGGAAACTTTTATCGGTATCGAATTCGGTAAGCGATTTGGGGTTAAATTGGCTAAAGAATGCACATGTTCTAAGTTCTGGGTTGATCCTATTAAAGAATTTTATTAGCCTTGATGAGCAAGTTCAGATTGTTAAAAGAATTCAAGAACTTGGTAAAGGAGATGGAGGATTCTACAGACCAGTTTTC
Source organism: Allium sativum (assembly GCA_030737875.1). Lineage (NCBI taxonomy): Eukaryota > Viridiplantae > Streptophyta > Magnoliopsida > Asparagales > Amaryllidaceae > Allium > Allium sativum. Next base: position 287,977,514 of record CM060915.1, read on the forward strand.
GGAAATGGCGCAATGATGAATCTGTTCTTGATGTGCTTGGGAAAAAATTGGAATCCTCAAACCAGAATATAGGAAGATAGGAGGAACAACGATGGTTCTATTCCCCCAAAAATCCCTGTTGAATTCAACAAATTGGTCCGTGATTCTATGGTTTTTGCGCATAAGAAATTGGTTGAAAAAGGACAAACGCTGGATGAACTTCCACCCATAATCCCTGACGTTTGTATTATTAATTACTACAATAGTGATGGGAAATTGGGAATGCACCAGGACAATGATGAAAGCAAGGAAAGTCTGTCTCTTGGCCTTCCAGTTGTCTCGATTTCGATAGGAGATTCAGCTGAGTTCGTGTATAGAGAAGGAAGAAGCTCTGTCAGGAACATTATTCTTGAATCAGGAGATGTGTTGATATTTGGTGGCAAATCAAGAGGAATTTACCATGGTATTTCTGGTATTTTCAATAATTCGGCTCCGGATTTGATCAAAAATATGACTAACATGAATGGGGGGAGACTCAATCTGACCTTTAGACAGTGTGAGGCCTCGCATAATTTTTCTGTAAGTCTTCCGCAGCAAACTGTAAGTCTACCACAGCATTCTTTTTCAACTTTTAATTGCTCTTATGCTGATATTGTGCGGAAACCCATGCTTAATAAGCCAAATTTGAATTCGTTTAAGGCTAATCAATTTCAATTTAGAAAAAATGTGGGATTCAGTGTTTGTTTTCGCTGTGGCAAGTCGAATCACAGAGCGAGTGATTGTAGAAATGGGCTGAGATGCTTTAAATGTGGCGGAATAGGGCATAAAAAGATTAGTTGTTCATGGAGTTTTGCTGGAAAATCGATATTAGAACTGATGCACATTAACTGCTTGAGAATATGCCTAATTATAATTGAGCTTCTCGACTTGCTTTCTCTGGACTCTCCTAGTTGTTTAAATGAAAGTGCCTACCTATTGTTGTTGTTGGGATGGAACTTAGAAGGGATGGTGGATGGAATCTTGTGGGAAAAGAGGGGTGATGAAGCCAAGGTTTATCCCCCGTTGCCAATTCCGTTAAATAGAAAAGAAAACGCTTTTGCATTCAGCTTAAACCTGGTTAAGCTACGAAGATTGCTCTCTGATCAGTTCCCGAGCAAAATCATGACAGCTGTAAGGATGTTAGACAGAATTCTTGAACACTTTGATGCCTTACATTCTGCCATTTTAAGTGAATTCAGAAATAAGGAGTATCATAATACTACTGCTTGTGATTTTTCGAGACTTGGTGGTTTAATGAACAATCTCAAGTCAGGGGAGGTTACGGATAAGCTTGAAAATATAGTAGCGAATGAGGTGAATTGTTTTGAGGGTGATATGCTGAATGATGTTGATTTGCAGTGGTCTTTTTGTTGTGATCCTTTGATGTTGGACCCTGCCGTAATGAAATGCATGGGTCATGATAAAGATTCATTGACTGTTGAGGATTGTAATGGGTACAAGCTCGACAAGACTTTTAATGTGTTGATAGAGGAGGATGATATAGACATGGACGAGGTAGTTCATGAGGTGGATTCGATAAGGGAGGCTGTTAACACTACAGGGAAATCTAAAGAGATTTTATGGTCAGTGGCAAATGATGTTGCTCTTTCGAATAGCTTTGATGCATTGGCAGTGGATGTTGATGAGGAGGGGCTGGTATCAACGAACGAGGTTACGGTTGTCACTGACAGTGAGGATGGTCTGAAGTTGGATTATTCGAGGAGGAGAGGATTTCGGGTTAAAAGGCAAAAGGGTAATTTGTTACATCATAAGAAGGTCTTGAGTCGTATTAGAATGGAAAGAGGCAAGGTGGTTAAAAAATGCGTTTTTGAAACAAAAGCTTATGTGGAAGAGGATCGTGAGGCGAGTTATGGTGATCGGGCTATCACTGAGGTGGTGAATCTGAATAGATGGGATGATCAGTTGGGTTTGGAAGGGAAGAGGTTGGATGGTACAGTAACACGTTTGGTTGGCATTGAGACTGAGGTTATGGCTTTTTCAGTTTGGGTCTGTCATTTTAGTAGCGTATTCACGGTGGCTATTAGCACAGGCGGAATGATGTTGCGCTCTTTGGCATTGAGGCCGAGTCCTTGTTTATTTAATAGGGAGGATATTCTTTTTCGACTGATAAGTGTTGCTGGCAACGGTCCCTGCTCACCAGTTGGTGAAGATGATAATCCTAGCTTCATGAGGGGTGATGATCTGTTGAAGCCTAACGAGGTCTCACGTCAGAGTTCAGATTGTTCCTCCTCTTCGTCTAGAAGGGGGAGGCGTAGAAGAGTTATCCCTTGTTCTGGATTGGTTCGCCGTAGTGCTAGGATCAGATCTAGCACCTCTTCATTTAGAGGTAGGTCCCCTGTTTCGGATGCTAGTAGTAGCAGTTCGACACTGGGCTCAGGTATGTCGTCTGTTTATGGCAGTGCTTATTCTCCATATGCGTTGAATAGTATGTCGACTAGTCAACTTTTTCAGCTTGCCAGTGATACAGCATTTATTTTTATAGATATTGAACTTGATTCTGATTATATTAGGAGTAGGGAATTAGAAAGGGTTTCATCTTTGAATAGATGAGGATTGTTAGTTGGAACGTTAGAGGACTAAATGAAACTAAAAAATGTGCTAAAGTTAGAACTTTCTTTAAAGATAACCATATTGATATTATCTTACTACAAGAGACAAAAATTGAACGTCCGGACTTTAGATTTTATCTTAGATTAGGTGGGTCCACTTTCCGTAACTGGGTGTGTTTACCGGCAGTTGGTACGGCTGGTGGACTCATGATTGGTTGGAAAGAGAGTCAATATAGACTCGTGCAAGAGTCTATAAAGATACATTCTTCACACGTTATATTAGCTTCCCTTTGCGATGATTCTACTTTGTGCATATCCAATGTGTATGGACCTCATTCCAAGATAGAGAGGAGAATTTTGTGGGATGAAACCTCTAATTTTAGGAATCATACCCCCAATCTTTCGATTGTAGGGGGCGATTTCAACGTTACTAGATTCCTAGGGGAGAGGTTACCCCGTGAAGGGGATTTCTCCGATATGGAGGAATTCAACGACTTTATTTTGGATAATAATTTGATAGAGATTCATATGGATAATAGATTGTTCACTTGGTCGAATGTTCGTGATAGTCCCTCCTTTGCATTATTAGACAGATTTTTTATTAATTCGGAGGTAGAAGATAGATTTTCGATTTGTAGAGTCAAGGGACTACCTTTCTTACTCTCTGATCATTGTCCAATCGTCCTTACTTGTGATTCGAACTTAACTATTTGTAACAATTTCAAATTTGAGAAGATGTGGTTACTTGATCCTAGTTTCATAAATCTAGTTTCGGTAAAGTGGAGGTCTTTATTCTATTTTAATAATGTATATAGTGGTAATAGTGCTAAGATTTTTGTTGCTAAGTTAGGTAAATTGAGATTCTTTCTAAAGCGTTGGAATAAATTTGTATTTGGTAATGTGAGAATTAAGAAAGACAAGATTATGTGTGGTTTGTTGGATTTGGATAAAACTAGTGAGTCAAGGCTTCTTAATCTAGCTGAAAAGGATAAATACTGTAATCTCAAACAAGACCTCAAACTGATTTTAGAAAAAGAAGAAGTCATGTGGAGGCAAAGATCTCGCATACAGTGGATTAAGGAAGGGGACAATAACACTAAATTTTTTCATAGTGTAGCAAATAAAAGGAGACGTGATAATATGATTCGCTCGATTATTGTAAATGATGTAGAACTGTCTTTACAGAAGGATCTAAACGAAGCTTTCACTAGATTTTACAATCAGATTTTCGGTTCTAAGATTAAGAGAAGAACTAATGTTAGATGGTATGACTTATATCCTTACGATACTAGGGTAAGTCTTGTAGATTTGGATAAACCGTTTTCGGAACAGGAGATTTGGAAGGCAATTAGCGATATGCCTAGTGACAAAGCTCCTGGACCTGACGGTTTCTCTGTTAATTTTTACAAACAATTTTGGGAAGTTTTGAAGTTTGACATTATTGAATTATTTAATGAATTTTATAGTGGTGATTTGCGTTTAGGTAGTTTTAACTTTGCCAATGTCATACTTATTCATAAGAAAGAGGGGGCTAATACCCTTAAGGATTTTAGACCTATCTCTCTTATTAATGTTTCTGGCAAAATCATATCTAAAGTTTTAGCGAATAGGTTGAGTAGCAAGATGAATGACCTTATTGATGTCTCTCAAACAACTTTTATTAAAGGTAGGAATATAGTAGATGGTGTGGCAGCGGTACAGGAATATATTAACGTCTGTTGTAAGAACAATATAACATGTGCCATCTTGAAGATAGACTTTGAGAAGGCATTTGATTCAATAGATTGGGACTTTGTATGCGAATTATGTCTAACTAGGGGTTTTAGTGTTAGATGGACTAACTGTATCATGTTGTTACTTAGGTCTGGTTGTTCCAGCATTGTCGTTAATGGGGTAATGGGTAAGAAGATACAATCCAAGAGAGGACTTAGACAAGGCGACCCTTTATCGCCTTTTCTATTTAATTTAGCAGTTGATGTCTTCTAAAAAATTATCAAGAGAGCCGGGAGATTAGGTATTCTAAGTAGTGTTGGGAATGAGGAATTTAACAATGAATTATCTATCCTTCAATTTGCGGATGATACTTTGTTATTTTCTTCTCATCTGCCGGAGCATATTAATGATTTTACCTTTTCTATTTTCAATATGATTATTAGGATTTTTACTTTTGATAGTTTTAATTCCCTTAGTAATTGTATCAACTATTGGAATTGTTATAGATTAAGATACAATTCCAGAAAGAAATACATATTGGATTCTTTAGTATTATTCATTAGTTGGTTCATTTGGGTTGAGAGGAACCAGAGAATCTTCCATTCAACCTCTGTATCAAAGGATAATTTAATCATCAACATAGTAAATTTCTGTTTGTCATGGATGTCCAATTCACACTATAAACTATTTGGTAAATTGCAATTTGGGCATTTTTTGTTAAAAGTAAGATCTAACCTGAGTTTATTCATTCGTATTAATAGCTATTTTAGATGTAATAGACCTCGTCTGGGAAGCTGATTTCTGTTTTTGGTTGTTATTTTCCTCTCGTTTGTTTGTTCTTATGTCTTTCTCTTTATACATGTATATATGGTTAGATGCCTATATATGTACATATATATATATATATAGGCATATACTCATATATATGTGTAAGTTACTGATAATTTTGCTTCAGATTTTCAGTTTACAGGTGGTAGATGTAACTGTGGAGTTATTGGAGTTACTGTTTTGGATTGACCGTTTTAGTTATGTTTTGTTTTTGTTATATTAGTAGTTGTAGAGAAGGGGTGTTTGTATTTTTTAGTGATTTGCTTCACCTCTTGTTATACACTAGATTGTTAAATGTATGGGAATATATATACTTCTTATCGGGTGGTGGCCTTGCCGGAATTCGATAATGAAGTATGATGGGTGGTGGCCTTGCCGGAACTCATCTATCTATTATCCCCTACATTACTATGTGAGACTATCGTACTGGGTCTGTATTGGATATCTTGTGTTACATCTTTTATTATATATATATATATGTGTGCTCTCTTCCTATTGGAAGATCACACATCTTTTGCTCAAAAAAAAAAAAAAAAAAAAATTTGTCCGATTTTCAAATGCTTATAACTTTTGATCCGCTCAACGAAAATCGACGCATAATATATCAAATCGAAGAGAATTCAAATACCTTTCAATCCATATGGTCAAGATCGGGTTTTGGTGCACTGTTTTCGCGGATTTTCGGCCTGAAGTGCTGCGTTTTTGGTGGATTTCGAGGTGATTGGGGAGGACGAGCTTCAGGGGGTTGGTGGAGCGAGTTGGTGGTGGTGCGGGCTTCGGACTGGTGGCGGTTGATCGGTGAATGGAGGTCCCAAGGGGGGTGCGACATGAAGGAGGGAGAAGCAAGATGGGTTCGGCCAAGACAACGTGAGGAGGAAAGAAGAAAGGTCCGAACATTTTTTAAATATTATTTTATTTATTTTATATTTAATTTGTCCGATCTTTAAAAATTCATAACTTGATCATACAAGGTCCGTTTTACAAACCGTAAGTTGCGTTGGACTCGTCTTTCCGATAGCTTCGCGATGGCACAGACCGAAGCTGAAACGGAGACAGTCAAATTTTGGCCAAAATTCAAGGTGAGAATTCTAATTAATTATCTTATTAATTATTAATTATTTTCTTGCGTTAAAAATAACTGTATTATCACATAAATTCTGATTTGAAATGTTCTGTGATGTTTGAATGGTTGATTGTTCGCTTGTTGTATGTGTTGTGGTTCATGTTATGATAAATCTGCATGGGAATTTTATACATTTTGTTGGATTTATTTGCAGTTAGAAAATTGGATCTAAAATTAGATCTAAGACATATTTTATTTAGTTTAAATCATATTTATTCAGATCTAGTGGAAATAATTTAATTTATGATATCAAAATATTATTTTCATTATTCTGAAATGAATGATAGAATAAGATCAACAAATAAAAACTCTTTTTTATTTGTTGACATTACAATATATATTTGAACAACAAATAAATACTCATTTTTATTTGTTGATTGAACAATAGAAATTGACCGACAAATAAAACTTATTTTCACTGTTAATTCTACAAAAGAAATTGAACGCAAATAAAACTAATTTTTATTTGTGTATTTACAATAGAAATCGAACAACAAATAAAAATCTTATTTTTATTTGTTTATATAATATTAGAATTCGAACGACAAATAAAAATCTTATTTTTATTTGTTTATATAACAACAGAATATGGGTCAAAAAAAATATATCTTAAATGTGAATTTGCTTACATTAAAAAGAATGATAAAAACAACATATATTTTTGATAGGAAATTGTTTCATTAAAAAGATGAAATTAAAAGATTACATTTTTATGTAAAAATAGTGATCTCAATAAAAAGTCATATTTTATTTGTCACTTTGATTTCAATAAAAGTTATAACATTGGAAAATCTCATTTTTAATGTAATATTGGTTTCGATAAAAGAAGTAACATTAAAACTTCATTTTCAATGTAATAGTGATGTCAACAAAAAGAAGCAACGTAAAAGATTCTATTTTTATGTGTTCATTGTTTTCAATAGAAAGATTTTTCATAAAAAATTACATTTTTAACGTGATTTAGATTTCATCGTAAAGATTAAAATAAAAAGATTATATCTTTATTTTCTTTTTGTTGAAATGAAGAGTTTATAAAAATAAGATTGCATTTTTATTGAAATTTTGTTCATTGAAATATAATTTGTTCTTTTTATTTGTATTCACATATACAAATAAAACATTGAACAATAATTTGTTCTTTTTATTTGTATTCATAAATACAAGTAAATATAGAAATAAAGTTTGTTCCTTTTATTTGTACTTACATATACAAATCAAGCATTAAAATGAAATATGTCATTTTATTTGTATCCTCAAATACAAATAAAATATTGAAACAAAAGTTCATTTTTTCTTCATTTGTATTCCCAAATACTAATATGCACTGAAAATAAATTTGCTCTTTTAATTGCACTCACAAATGCAATTATGCATTAAAACAAAATTGTTCTTTATTTTGCATTCACTAATGCAAATCTAACATAGGAAATAAGTTTACTTTTTATTATGTTCTTCAATGCGAATGTAATATGAAATAAATAAAATTGGCCTTTTTGTTTGCATTCACAATGCAAACAAAACATTAAAAAAAAATATAAAATTAACATCTTTTTTTGTTCACATTCACAATGCGAACAAAACATAAAAAAATAAGATTTACATTTTTGTTGCATTCACAATGCGAACAAAACCTTTAAAAAATAAGATTTGTATTTTGTTCGAATTCACAATGCGAACGAAACATTAAAAATAAGATTTACGTTTTTGTTCGCATTCACAATGTGAGCAAACCATTAAAAATACATTTTTGTTTACATTCCACAATGTAAACAATACATGAAAATGAAAATTATATTTTTGTTTGCATTCTACAATGCAAACGAAGCGTAGGAAATAAAAAATACATTTTTGCATCCTTCCATGCAAATAAAAGATGAAAGAAAAAAAAAACATTTTTGTTTACAACTTTTGTTGCAAGCAAACAAGAAAATAAAATTTGCATTTTTGGTTTGCAAATTTAGATGCAAACTAATTTACATTTTTTTTTATTATTTGCATTCCATCATGCAAATAAAACAAAGAGATAAAATTTCATCTGTTGTTTGCAACCTTAGTTGCAAACAAACAAGAGAATAAAAATTACATTTACATTTTGTTTGCAAATTTAGATGCAAACAAATTTATTAAAACAAATGTTTCATTTTTGTTGCATGTCTTAAATACGAACAAAACTTTAAAATAAAGGTTACATTTTATTTATTTATTTATTTACTTCACTTGATGTAAATAAACATAAAATAAGAAGTTGTTCTTTTATTTACCTTTCTTGGTGTAAATAAAACTAGAAAATTAATATTACATTTTTATTTGCATTACTCAACGCAAATAAAACATGAGAATAAAAGATACATCTTCATTCGTAATCATTAATGCAAATAAATTGTGAAATGAAAGTTACAATTTTTTTTATTTACATTCCTTTATGTAAATAAACATCAAATTAAAAAGTTGAAATCTTTATTTGCATTCTCTATTGCAAATAAGCATGAAATGAAAAGTTATATTTTTGTTATTAATTGTATTCCCTATTACAAATGGAATTAAAGATTATATTTTTCTTTTCATTTATTTACAATGAAAGGAATTGAAATAAAGATTATATTTTTATCGTCATTTTAGATGCGATGAAAGAATAGAAATAAAGAATACATTTTTATTGACATTCTACATGCGATAAAAATAATAGAAATAAAAGAGACATTTTTATCGTCATGTTATATATTGTGTATTACACTGCCATAGACAAGTTACCTGACTTGTTTATGTGATTGGGTCGATAATTTTCACACATCGCCCGAGTTCACAAATAACTTATTATTTGTTTGTTGGTTGAAACCCCACACGGGTGTTGGGATGAAAATTAACATACACTAATCCCAATATTTAGTTGTATGTTGATCGTTAGATCGACAGGCTGTGATGAGCGTTATTATTAAATTTTAACGCTTACACAGTGGAAGTTACACTTTGGATGTAAATGGATGACTTGATGATTATATTGTTATTGTTATATATATGATGTGTGAAATCCATATAATCCAATTTATATGGTTAATGGTTGAGTCGCATTTCGATTCAGGTGTTCTTTAAAATAAGAATATTCTTACATTAGAAATTCTTTTATATAAAGGATATATTTTCATAAAAGATATTTTAATTAAGTATATGTTATAATAAAGAATATTTGTAAAAGATAAAAATCTGTTATATAAAGGATATTTTTAATGATTATTTAAAATATGTTTTTCTTATAATAATTAATATTTAAAGAGGAATCCTTTAATTAAGATTATTAGAATTTGCAATCTTATTTTATGATATGAAATAAATTGAGATGTGAAGTGGATTTATCGTGGGCGGTGTTTTTAAATGACATTCGTCCTTTAATCCAATTTACATTGAAATTACTATTTGGAATTTATAAATCTATTGTATAGATTTAAAAAGAGTATTTCCTAAAAATTAAGTTTTCCAATTTAATATATTAAATTGGAATTAAGTGGAAATTCGAATGGTAATAATCGAGATGGGCTTCTATAATAGAAGACCGATATTATATATGGAATTTAAGAGGCTCTGCCGTTATTCCATGTATACTGTTAGTCCGATACAGAAATTTATATCGATTATGTATTGATTTGATTTCTGTGAAATTCCTTATTTTGGAAATTGATTTGTGGGTTTATCGTGAACTGTGTTTTAAATGACACTAGTTCTTTAACCTACTTAAAACAAGATTTATTCCTTAAAATAAATGACCTTGTAATAATGATTTTTGATATTAAATCAAATTTAGAATTTTTAATAATTCTTTTAAGGAAGATTTATGATTTAATTTATTAATTTATCTTTGATAAAATTAATGAGAATCTTTTAAAATATGAATATCTTATTAAAAGAATATTCTGAGTCGGAATGTGGCGTAATGTGTGTGATTTTCCAATATTTGATTTTTAGTCACATAATACGCGAGTTATTCAGAAAGACCGGGTTTAACCCATTCTGAATAATCATCACGACGATCAAGAGTCGAAGATGAAGGCGGTGGTTGAAGACCGAAGGTTTTCACATCGTTGGGATGATGATGACTGGTATCTTGAATTGGGACTGGCCTCCCAAGGCAAGGTATTTAGTAATGATTGTCCAAACGTATTTGGAGATCAACGGACAAGTTGTTTCGTTCAGACCCAGCGCGGACTTGTAAATGGATTGTGGGTCTGACATTGTATTCCTTTCTACTATATTTGTTGAACGCTACTAATTATATATTTCTGTTTGGTGTTTAACACCCTTCTCTAAGACGTATGAGCTTAGAGGTTATATATATATTGGTAGATGATCAATGATATGGTATGGTCTGACAATGTGGCATGCTAAGATTCAATTGATCAAGGCTTTGTTGAAAAGCAGGCCTTGTGGTTGATGATCAAAGCACAGTCTATTTAGGCATAGCTTTGTGTATATCGTGACTTCGCGAGCCTCACACACCGGTAGAGTCTAAAACGGGAGAAGGGAACGGAGGGAGTGCACACGTTTCTTTCTAGATAGAAGTGATGTCAGGGACCTACCAGCGCTGACATTTACTCATGTGGTTGTTGGATTTTTTGAGGCCTCGGTTTTATGCGGTCGCCACTGGCCGTATTATAGGTCCAAAAGGACCGGGAAGCGTGTGTTCAGGCATAACTAATCCACAAAAGTAAGTGTGGACCGACCCTGCAGGATCCAAGGGTTGGACAGAGTACCAATCCTGGGGCATTGCTAGAGTGTCTCGAATCGGTAAGGATCTCCTCCCTTGCCTTGACTCAGATGGAAACCCAAATTTCCAATACGACATCACGCGGTTTTGATTGTATACCTATACATGGCGACATAGTGGGATGGGGCACTCATGCCGTCTAGGATTGATACATTTACTTTGATGTGTTTCAATTGGTTGCACACTATTATTATATAATACCGTTTTTATCGTATCAAGCATCTTTTGATCATTATAAGGTAAAACCCTATCCTCCGGTTTGCGTTGCATTGTGTGATGGGACTTGGGTCTTATAATGGTTTCATTTTTTTAAAAAGCATTGCGTTATTTTGACGATTTACTTTAGTCATGCACTGGCAATCCAATGGAGTAAACCCGTTCCGCGTTAGCGGCGTGGTCCTGTGATTAGCCTTATTATTAATTAAGATTAGTTTAAGAATTCTCACACCAGTCCCACGACTGACCTGTAGTTTGTTTCACTTTGCAAACTCGGGTGCCCTCTTTCCACACGGGCAGTCGAGTAGCTTATTTGGCAGATATATAAAACAAGATCCTGGATTGAAGACTGGAGCTGTGGCCAGAATGTTGATAGCCTTCCACTGAGATTAGTTCCGCTGCAATGTATTCATTTATTGTAATTCATTCTTCCGCTGTATTTATTACAAATGTACTCTGATATACTCTGTACTCTGATGTAACATTTATTCTAGGGTTATAAAAGTCTTCTGTTATCTGTTGTAATGTGTTGTATGCCCAAAGTTAAAGTATTCGTAGGTTTCCAACTTTTGGTTCAGACCTGTGTGGTTTATGGTCGATTCAAAGGGTGGGAATTTGCGGGTCTTTACAGTTGGTATCAGAGCTCTGGTTAGCTCAAATCTTTGGGGTACAACTCGTTAGAATTGAACAGAAGACTCATCAGAGGTAGCATTAGTAATGTCCTATAAAACAGAATACTCATTAGAGATAGGATCAGTGGTATCCTCGAATGAGTAAACTCACTAGAGAAGGGGTTAGTTATGCCCTAGAATGAGTCAGAGTGAGAAGTCTATAATTAACGTACTTGTAATTATATATATAATTCGATGTTAGAAAATATGATTTTTGAATATATAAAAGTTATATATTTTGACAATTTAATCAACTAATTGATTGATAATTATGTTGTGTGATTATTAAATTCAACTAATAAATTATTTAACAATAATAGAATGAAAATTAAATTAGTTGAATAAACAACTTTTAGCTCATTTCCTTTTCGAGGACGAAAAGATTTTAAGTGGGGGAGATTGTAACAACCCGCAAATTCTGAACCAATTCAAAAAAAATTATTTTATAAAATTTTAATGAATTTGGAGAATATAAAATTATTTAATTTAAATATTAAGGGCTAAAAATTTATTTTAATTGAAGTTGAAACGAATAAATTTAATTTAATTATAAAACGAGCCTGAAATAGCGCGGTAGTTTGAAATTTTAATTTTTAAACTTTGACTGAATGTACAAGATTCAAAATAAATCAGAATTGAGCGAAACAAGAAATATTTAAATCTGTTTAATCATATCTTTCCAACGAATCTGGAAAATTGAAATTTCGTTTTAAAATTCAAGAGTTATGGCCAATTCAATTTTTAGAAAAGTCGTTGTAGAATTTAATTATATTTAATATAAATGGCCCAAAAGTCTACTTTTCACATACGAAGGAATTTGGACTCGAAACCACTTCCATTGAGTTCGAAATGATGTTTCTGCATTGAAAAACAGTAAACACTTATATATTTTGAGTTTCGTAAATTATATGTTTAAAAATGTATTTTTAATATTAAATATATAGCCCTTGAAAATAGGAAATTTTCAAACGACCTCCGTTTTCGACGAAACCACTTTTGTTGGATCCGGAATGTCAAAATATTGTTAAGTTTAATTTTTCATAATTTTTGAAATTAATTTGTGGCCGTGGCAAAAAGATTTCAGTTTTGTCAATTTCAGTAAAACTTAAACGACTTGAAAAAGGCTATTTTTCAAACAGTCTCAGAATTCAACGAAATTAGTCTCGTTACAACCGTATCATCATAAGAAAGCTAAAAGTACTTTTTTTGGAATTTTCGGAGTCCGTATGTGGCCCCGACATATTTAAATGTACGGTAGAAATTAAATTATTTATTTAATATTGTATTTTTAATTAAAAACCGAAAAAAACGTATAGACATCAGAATTGGAGCCCGGGACATAGCCCATCGCGTTCAGAAGGCCTCAAAACCTTAAGAACGACAGTAAGCAGGCCCAAATCGGAGAAAGTCCGAAAATCCTCCTTTTTAGCACAAATTTCGAAATTTAATATTAAAATATTATATAAAAATTCGGGCTGAAACCCTAGCCAGCCGCCACCCAGATTTTTCTATGGCTGAAATTGTCCGATTTTCAAATGCTTATAACTTTTGATCCGCTCAACGAAAATCGACGCATAATATATCAAATCGAAGAGAATTCAAAGACCTTTCAATCCATACGGTCAAGATCGGGTTTTGGTGCACGGTTTTCGCGGATTTTCGGCCTGAAGTGCTGCGTTTGTGGTGGATTTCGAGGTGATTAGGGAAGCCGAGCTTCAGGGGGTTGGTGGTGGTGCGGGCTTCGGACTGGTGGCGGTTGATCGGTGAATGGAGGTCCCAAGGGGGGTGCGACATGAAGGAGGGAGAAGCAAGATGGGTTCGGCCAAGACAACGTGAGGAGGAAAGAAGAAAGATCCGAACATTTTTTAAACATTATTTTATTTATTTTATATTTAATTTGTCCGATCTTTAAAAATTCATTACTTGATCATACGAGGTCCGTTTTACAAACCGTAAGTTGCGTTGGACTCGTCTTTCCGAGAGCTTCGCGATGGCGTAGACCGCAGTTGAAACGGAGACAATCAAATTTTGGCCAAAATTCAAGGTGAGAATTCTAATTAATTATCTTATTAATTATTAATTATTTTCTTGCGTTAAAAATAACTGTATTATCACATAAATTCAGATCTGAAATGTTCTGTGATGTTTGAATGGTTGATTGTTCGCTTGTTGTATGTGTTGTGGTTCATGTTATGATAAATCTGCATTGGAATTTTATACATTTTGTTGGATTTATTTGCAGTTAGAAAATTGGATCTAAAATTAGATCTAAGACATATTTTATTTAGTTTAAATCATATTTATTCAGATCTAGTGGAAATAATTTAATTTATGAAATCAAAATATTATTTTCATTATTCTGAAATGAATGATAGAATTAGATCAACAAATAAAAACTCATTTTTATTTGTTGACATTACAATATATATTTGAACGACAAATAAATACTCATTTTTATTTGTTGATTGAACAATAGAAATTGACCGACAAATAAAACTTATTTTCACTGTTAATTCTACAAAAGAAATTGAACGCAAATAAAACTAATTTTTATTTGTGTATTTACAATAGAAATCGAACAACAAATAAAAATCTTATTTTTATTTGTTTATATAATATTAGAATTCGAATGACAAATAAAAATCTTATTTTTATTTGTTTATATAATATTAGAATTCGAACGACAAATAAAAATCTTATTTTTATTTGTTTATATAATATTAGAATTCGAACGACAAATAAAAATCTTATTTTTTTTTTGTTTATATAACCACAGAATATGGGTCAAAAAAAATATATCTTAAATGTGAATTTGCTTACATTAAAAAGAATGATAAAAACAACATATATTTTTGATAGGAAATTGTTTCATTAAAAAGATGAGATTAAAAGATTACATTTTTATGTAAAAATAGTGATCTCAATAAAAAGTCATATTTTATTTGTCACTTTGATTTCAATAAAAGTTATAACATTGGAAAATCTCATTTTTAATGTAATATTGGTTTCGATAAAAGAAGTAACATTAAAACTTCATTTTCAATGTAATAGTGATGTCAACAAAAAGAAGCAACGTAAAAGATTCTATTTTTATGTGTTCATTGTTTTCAATAGAAAGATTTTTCATAAAAAATTACATTTTTAATGTGATTTAGATTTCATCGTAAAGATTAAAATAAAAAGATTATATCTTTATTTTCTTTTTGTTGAAATGAAGAGTTTATAAAAATAAGATTGCATTTTTATTGAAATTTTGTTCATTGAAATATAATTTGTTCTTTTTATTTGTATTCACATATACAAATAAAACATTGAACAATAATTTGTTCTTTTTATTTGTATTCATAAATACAAGTAAATATAGAAATAAAGTTTGTTCCTTTTATTTGTACTTATATATACAAATCAAGCATTAAAATGAAATATGTCATTTTATTTGTATCCTCAAATACAAATAAAACATTGAAACAAAAGTTCATTTTTTCTTCATTTGTATTCCCAAATACTAATATGCACTGAAAATAAATTTGCTCTTTTAATTGCACTCACAAATGCAATTATGCATTAAAACAAAATTGTTCTTTATTTTGCATTCACTAATGCAAATCTAACATAGGAAGTAAGTTAACTTTTTATTATGTTCTTGAATGCGAATGTAATATGAAATAAATAAAATTGGCCTTTTTGTTTGCATTCACAATGCAAACAAAACATTAAAAAAAAAAATATAATTAACATCTTTTTTTGTTCACATTCACAATGCGAACAAAACATAAAAAAATAAGATTTACATTTTTGTTGCATTCACAATGCGAACAAAACCTTAAAAAAATAAGATTTGTATTTTGTTCGCATTCACAATGCGAACGAAACATTAAAAATAAGATTTACGTTTTTGTTCGCATTCACAATGTGAGCAAACCATTAAAAATACATTTTTGTTTACATTCCACAATGTAAACAATACATGAAAATGAAAATTATATTTTTGTTTGCATTCTACAATGCAAACGAAGCGTAGGAAATAAAAAATACATTTTTGCATCCTTCCATGCAAATAAAAGATGAAAGAAAAAAAAAAACATTTTTGTTTGCAACTTTTGTTGCAAGCAAACAAGAAAATAAAATTTGCATTTTTGGTTTGCAAATTTAGATACAAACTAATTTACATTTTTTTTTATTATTTGCATTCCATCATGCAAATAAAACAAAGAGATAAAATTTCATCTGTTGTTTGCAACCTTAGTTGCAAACAAACAAGAGAATAAAAATTACATTTACATTTTGTTTGCAAATTTAGATGCAAACAAATTTATTAAAACAAATGTTTCATTTTTGTTGCATGTCTTAAATGCGAACAAAACTTTAAAATAAAGGTTACATTTTATTTATTTATTTATTTACTTCACTTGATGTAAATAAACATAAAATAAGAAGTTGTTCTTTTATTTACATTTCTTGATGTAAATAAAACTAGAAAATTAATATTACATTTTTATTTGCATTACTCAACGCAAATAAAACATGAGAATAAAAGATACATCTTCATTCGCAATCATTAATGCAAATAAATTATGAAATGAAAGTTACAATTTTTTTTATTTACATTCCTTTATGTAAATAAACATCAAATTAAAAAGTTGAAATCTTTATTTGCATTCTCTATTGAAAATAAGCATGAAATGAAAAGTTATATTTTTGTTATTAATTGTATTCCCTATTACAAATGGAATTAAAGATTATATTTTTCTTTTCATTTATTTACAATGAAAGGAATTGAAATAAAGATTATATTTTTATCGTCATTTTAGATGCGATGAAAGAATAGAAATAAAGAATACATTTTTATTGACATTCTACATGCGATAAAAATAATAGAAATAAAAGAGACATTTTTATCGTCATATTATATATTGTGTATTACACTGCCATAGACAAGTTACCTGACTTGTTTATGTGATTGGGTCGATAATTTTCACACATCGCCCGAGTGCACAAATAACTTATTATTTGTTTGTTGGTTGAAACCCCACACGGGTGTTGGGATGAAAATTAACATACACTAATCCCAATATTTAGTTGTATGTTGATCGTTAGATCGACAGGCTGTGATGAGCGTTATTATTAAATTTTAACGCTTACACAGTGGAAGTTACACTTTGGATATAAATGGATGACTTGATGATTATATTGTTATTGTTATATATATGATGTGTGAAATCCATATAATCCAATTTATATGGTAAATGGTTGAGTCGCATTTCGATTCAGGTGTTCTTTAAAATAAGAATATTCTTACATTAGAAATTCTTTTATATAAAGGATATATTTTCATAAAAGATATTTTAATTAAGTATATGTTATAATGAAGAATATTTGTAAAAGATAAAAATCTGTTATATAAAGGATATTTTTAATGATTATTTAAAATATGTTTTTCTTATAATAATTAATATTTAAAGAGGAATCCTTTAATTAAGATTATTAGAATTTGCAATCTTATTTTATGATATGAAATAAATTGAGATGTGAAGTGGATTTATCGTGGGCGGTGTTTTTAAATGACATTCGTCCTTTAATCCAATTTACATTGAAATTACTATTTGGAATTTATAAATCTATTGTATAGATTTAAAAAGAGTATTTCCTAAAAATCAAGTTTTCCAATTTAATATATTAAATTGGAATTAAGTGGAAATTCGAATGGTAATAATCGAGATGGGCTTCTGTAATAGAAGACCGATATTATATATGGAATTTAAGAGGCTCTGCCGTTATTCCATGTATACTGTTAGTCCGATACAGAAATTTATATCGATTATGTATTGATTTGATTTCTGTGAAATTCCATATTTTGGAAATTGATTTGTGGGTTTATCGTGAACTGTGTTTTAAATGACACTAGTTCTTTAAGCTGCTTAAAACAAGATTTATTCCTTAAAATAAATGACCTTGTAATAATGATTTTTGATATTAAATCAAATTTAGAATTTTTAATAAATCTTTTAAGGAAGATTTATGATTTAATTTATTAATTTATCTTTGATAAAATTAATGAGAATCTTTTAAAATATGAATATCTTATTAAAAGAATATTCTGAGTCGGAATGTGGCGTAATGTGTGTGATTTTCCAATATTTGATTTTTAGTCACATAATACGCGAGTTATTCAGAAAGACCGGGTTTAACCCATTCTGAATAATCATCACGACGATCAAGAGTCGAAGATGAAGGCGGTGGTTGAAGACCGAAGGTTTTCACATCGTTGGGATGATGATGACTGGTATCTTGAATTGGGACTGGCCTCCCAAGGCAAGGTTTTTAGTAATGATCGTCCAAACGTATTTGGAGATCAACGGACACGTTGTTTCGTTCAGACCCAGCGCGGACTTGTAAATGGATTGTGTGTCTGACATTGTATTCCTTTCTACTATATTTGTTGAACGCTACTAATTATATATTTCTATTTGGTGTTTAACACCCTTCTCTAAGACGTATGAGCTTAGAGGTTATATATATATATTGGTGGATGATCAATGATATGGTATGGTCTGACAATGTGGCATGCTAAGATGCAATTGATCAAGGCTTTGTTGAAAAGCAGGCCTTGTGGTTGATGATCAAAGCACAGTCTATTTAGGCATAGCTTTGTGTATATCGTGACTTCGCGAGCCTCACACACCGGTAGAGTCTAAAACGGGAGAAGGGAACGCAGGGAGTGCACACGTTTCTTTCTAGATAGAAGTGATGTCAGGGACCTACCAGCGCTGACATTTACTCATGTGGTTGTTGGATTTTTCGAAGCCTCGGTTTTATGCGGTCGCCACTGGCCGTATTATAGGTCCAAAAGGACCGGGAAGCGTGTGTTCAGGCATAACTAATCCACAAAAGTAAGTGTGGACCGACCCTGCAGGATCCAATGGTTGGACAGAGTACCAATTCTGGGGCATTGCTAGAGTGTCTCGAATCGGTAAGGATCTCCTCCCTTGCCTTGACTCAGATGGAAACCCAAATTTCCAATACGACATCACGCGGTTTTGATTGTATACCTATATATGGCGACATAGTGGGATGTGGCACTCATGCCGTCTAGGATTGATACATTTACTTTGATGTGTTTCAATTGGTTGCACACTATTATTATATAATACCGTTTTTATCGTATCAAGCATCTTTTGATCATTATAAGGTAAAACCCTATCCTCCGGTTTGCATTGCATTGTATGATGGGACTTGGGTCTTATAATGGTTTCATTTTTCTAAAAAGCATTGCGTTATTTTGACGATTTACTTTAGTCATGCACTGGCAATCCAATGGAGTAAACCCGTTCCGCGTTAGCGGCGTGGTCCTGTGATTAGCCTTATTATTAATTAAGATTAGTTTAAGAATTCTCACACCAGTCCCACGACTGACCTGTAGCTTGTTTCACTTTGCAAACTCGGGTGCCCTCTTTCCACATGGGCAGTCGAGTAGCTTATTTGGCAGATATATAAAACAAGATCCTGGATTGAAGACTGGAGCTGTGGCCAGAATGTTGATAGCCTTCCACTGAGATTAGTTCCGCTGCAATGTATTCATTTATTGTAATTCATTCTTCCGCTGTATTTATTACAAATGTACTCTGATATACTCTGTACTCTGATGTAACATTTATTATAGGGTTATAAAAGTCTTCTGTTATCTGTTGTAATGTGTTGTGTGCCCAAAGTTAAAGTATTCGTAGGTTTCCAACTTTTGGTTCAGACCTGTGTGGTTTATGGTCGATTCAAAGGGTGGGAATTTGCGGGTCTTTACACCTGTTGATCATTTTTAAACAACAGTAAGGTTTTGACAAAGCTTGTTTTTGTTTGAGTACATTAAATATCTATATAAAAGGGTGTTTAGACATAGTATGCCACCTTACTTTAGTCCACTATCATAAACTTTTCTGATCTATTTAGATTTATACCAGTTCATCCAAATATACAGGGTTTATTTAGACAAAGTATGGTACAGGTTTCAAAACAGTTTGTACTTAAGGTTTAAGTGACAAACATCAAGTGTTTAGATCAGAATAAAACAGAAATCTATGCAAGACCTAATACTAGAATCAAATCACCACAAACAAGATCCATTTCTAGTTCACACCGAAAGAAAAACAGTAAAGAATTTTGTTGAAAATTTACTCACCTGAATTTCTTAGAACCTTTGGCTTTCCTCTCTTCATTGACCAGTATGAAATCTTGTGTGTTTGTGTGTGTTAGATGTGTATGTGCTCATGTCTTTATATAGTAGAGAAAAGTGATAAAATAATGGGCATTTAAAAGCTGTTTTGAAGGGTGCATAAAAACTGTTTTTTTTTTAGATTTTTGTTGTGACAACTCGAAAATATATCTTTTCTTGTTTTCAAATCAAGGCAACATCCCCAAAAATCACATGGCCTACCTCAACAAATCTCCACCTGAAAATCACCTGCGCAAACACCCTTTCTCTTCTTATTTGCTTCTATGAATTTGTCACCAATAAATGCCATGTACAACTAAGATTTTTAACAATCTTTTTCCTTGGTTTTACCAAATCATAGCATCCTTCTTAGGATCACATAGGTTCAGTTTTTGCAAAGAGTTTTCAAACCAGAATCTTCATATGAAAATTTGATTTAACATGACACATAAACTACATCTACTTGCCTTGCAAGTTTAGGCAAAAATCTGAAAATTTTGTACACTATGATCTTGATCATGTGATGATATTGACATCAAAAATCTTGGAAAATCTATATACTTTTGTGTTTAACTAGTGTAGGTAAGGATCTTGGCATATTTGCAAGATTTGGTGAATCTTTATGCACATGGGGTTTGCTAAATTTGATATGTTTTTGGAAAAATATGAAGAAGAAATTTCAGAAAAATCTTAAGGAAAAGAAAGTGAAAAATCTAAACTGAAAACAAAGATTTTCCATGTGAATATGCATGCTTTCAAATCCTTAGTTTCTAGTGTAGTCTTCTACTAGTGTAGGTGCATCTTTGCATATTTGTTTATGAACATATGTTTGCAAAAGAAATAGGTGTTTTCATGCTTTGGTGTGTGCACTTGTGAATATGAACTTGTTTTTTATTTTGCTTCAAAAATGGTCTTGACATGTTTTAATTCAAGTTTTAAACAAGTTTTTTTTTCTTTTCTACAAAAACTAAATTTCTTAAATTCCTAAAAAAATGAACAAAACATATATATAAAAATGGCATTACAAATATGTATGCTATGTAAAAGCTTTGTTCTTTATACATGTGTAAAATGAATTTAAACAATCGCTATCAATTTCATGCTATCATACATAAATGCGCAAAAATATGTTTTTGGTAAACGCTGTGCTTCATACACAAGTGAATGCTGTTATACCCAAGTTACCAGGTTTTAAAGTCTAGATTTTTAAATCGTATTTGAAAATACGATAAATCAGTATCTATGTCAGTGATCAGTGTAAACCCGGGTCATTACAGACTCATTTTTCTAAAAATCATTGCTTTGTTTTATTTTAAGCTAAGATTCATATGGAGTAAACTCGTTCCATGTTATACGGCGTAGTCCCATGATTTCCCAACCTTTAAAGTAAAGATTTAATATCTGTTTTAGTTCTCACACCAATCCCATGACTGACTCAGAGTTTATTGTTTCTACTTAAACTCTGGGTGCCATATTTTCCACATGGGCAGCTAGTAGTTTTGGTTTGTGCAGATATTTCTTTTCATAGGATCCTGGATTACAGTTGGAGCTATATTTGAAAAGCTTTGTATCCGTGTATCTCTTTTAGTTGTGCTAGTGATGTATTTTCTGCTACGCATTGTATTATATTTTTCGGTAATTTATAGTTAATTAAATCTTTGATACTGTATTTCAAATGTGTAATATTCATACTCTAGAATATTCTTGTACTCTGATGAAAATTATTGTAATAGCAATGAAATGTTTTATTATTTATGTTTTGATGCGTCGTGTTCTCAACTCAATCCGGCCTTTCTCGTAAGGGGAAGTTTGGGTCGTTTCACATTCTAAATTTGAAATATAGAATGATTATTCCACATATGATAATAACTGCAAATGGAGTTCAAGCGCCACTATATTGTACACTAATATATAGTATACATCCATCAGAAAATACAAATACGTCTCTTATATGTCATTATCACCATGAGCTTTGGATAAAATTTCTTAGCCATAGCTCTGATAACAAATGTGAAGACCACACATAACTCCTGCACTTAACAAGAGGAATAATGAGATGAAATACGTGCTAGGCAGCTATGGATGATCATCAAGGTAGAATTACACAAGCAGGACATGTCTTATAACTCACAGTGCAGGGATAAAATATAATAGAACATATACAACAAACATTAATAGTGAAGCATCATATAACAGAATCACAAACATTCATATCATCATGAAAAGAATGTCCATACATCAAATTGGATATAATATCAAGTTCTGTACAAGAAGCCTCACTACATGTTCACTCAGAGTAGCGTACATCAAACATAAGCGGAAACAACAAGATATGCATAGTATAAAATAATACGTAAGCCTCCTGCTTGTCCTCGATATGCAACATTGTCCTCATTCAAGATCTACAACCTATCACCTGCCACCTATTCTGCCCATCCACAACATCATTAGATGAACAACACAAGGTAATAAGAGGGAACAAAAAACCTTAAGTTAGACAATAGTCTTAATGAGCAAACATCATTAATAAAGTATATGAGAAATAGGTAGATCAACCAGCTAATCTGCAAACATCAACAGAGAAGAAACCGAAACCCGTCTCCTCAACATCTGAGAGTGATAACATTTACAAACAATTAGGTAGGGCAAACAAACATAGAGACTAGTTATCCAACATTGTCCATTCTAATTGAGATCAATATTTCCTAAGTACAAGCCTTGGAGGTATAAACCAACATTAGACAAGCACCCATGAAATGTCTCCTTCGACTTCGAACGATTAACACAAGATGATACAAGCAAAGTAATCAACATCCATGACTTTGGTTATTACTGCCTATCTTGCCTTGAAACCGTAATTAATAGTGTGAATGGCCTACCTTACCATTGGTCAAGGGCTATTGGTAACCCCGGTTTTAGAAAAACTCCATACGCCTTTCATCATTATGTATCTAGGCCTTTCATCGATACCCAGGGTACTCGACTAATCATCTAGTCTTTTAGGCATTCCTATTATACCCTTTCTTTGAGTCTGCTATAACCTACGACAATGATAATTACTTGGCCTTCAATAACTCTAGTCGTCATCATTGGCGACTATCCATAAGCTCAAGCGCCTTCTCGAGCGACCATTATCCACTAACTCAAACATCCTCGAGTCACTTCCATATTCGTTGCATTTCATTGATCACTGAACACTTCACAATGCTTTGAACATTCCACCATGAATTTACATTGAAGCTACATCCAACATCAAAACAAAAACAAACTTTGTTTGGTCGATAGTTGATACATAGCATTCATCTTTTTGCTATGTATAACGGTCCATAACATTTCATAAGAACGCCATCATACATCAATTGTTGATCCCAACTTGGACACGCGATCCATTAACTAGCACACGAGCCAATCCATCAAATACTTATGCATGCCTCGGTCGACCACTTGCCTGATCCATAGTCTAATATTTGTGCGATCCATTGCAAAATCGATGACCGGTATATGGAAAGATGGTCATCCACTCAAGCCCGATCCATCAACTTGCGCATCGTCCGATCCATGGAATTTTCCACTGATCCACCAGTCGTTCTCCTGCCGATCCTATGTTCCATTTCCTGATCCATCATCTAGATCTCTACGCATTTCACTTTCATCCAAGGAGTGCCGCCCTACCGATCCATCAAAATTTCATGCCCGATCCATGGATTTACACTTTCCTGATCCATCATCTTGTGCATGTACGATCCATAAATTTACGTGGTTGATCCATCACCAAAAGCCTTGCCAATCCATGCCAAAAGCCTTGTCGATCCACCATCTTTTCATTGTCGATCTATCCCATGAACTTCCACGAATGATCCATCACAAAAACTTAGATGATCCATCCTATTACCACATGTGTAAGCACCAATCCATCAATTCCATTGATACATGCACCACTTAAGCCGGTCCATCATTCTTGGGAAATACTCCCTGCAATCTATTGATCCATCAAGCCAAGGTTGCCCAATCCATCAAGCCAAGGTTGCTCGATCCATCTATTTCGTGGCTGATCCATCAAATTTCCATGTTGACACTTGCCGAATTCACACAAATATGATCCGATCCAATTGATCAACGCACACAATGCAACCAAAATCGACCAATCCCAACAAACAACAGTAACCCAACAAATAATGACCAAACAACATTAGTACATCAGTAATCATCTTATAATCATATAGAATTCACCAAACAATGATTAAACAATAAACAAATCGATGAATGGATCTAAACGTACATAAACACGTGATTTCACCATTAACATTTGAATTTACAATTAGATTTTTACTAGATTAGATCCTATGGTGATTCAAATTAAAATACACTTACCTCCACTAGACTTAGGCGAAGACAACTTGGAAATGATGAAAATAAGATCAAGCAACCCATATACTTGATTGAATCTGTGTGAGAGATGCTTATTACTCACCAAATCCACAAATAACTTGAAATCGATGAATCTCTAATCCGGATAGCAAAGAACGATGTAATAACCCGGAAAATCTGGGCTAGTTCAAAATTTTTGTTTTGGCAATTTTAGCGAATTTTGAATATTTAAAATAGATTATTTTAAATAATATTGACGAGAAAATTTATTTTGAATATAATTCGAACGAATATATTATATACGTCGTCGTTAGAATATAAATAATTATATATATAATTATAAAAGGAATTGAAAATGGCGCGGTAGTTCGATAATTCGATTTCAAACTTCAATTGAATGTACCGGGTGCAAAACAGTCCGGATTTTAGTGAAACCAAAAACATTAGGATCTAATTGATGATAGCTTTCCAATGAATCTGAAAAATCGAAATTTCATAGCGGGAATCAAAAGATATGTCCAGTTGAAAATTCTGAATAGTCGCTATGAAATTCAGGCCCTTAAAAATGGGAATTTTGCAAATGACCTCGGATTTCGACGAAACCAGTTTGTTGGGTCCGTGATGTCAAATTATTGCTAGGTTTCAAATTTCATAATTTTTCGAATCAATATGTGAGCGTGGCAAAGGAAAACGCGTTTGACCATTTTCAGTTGATTTTAATCGACTGGAAATTGGCCATTTTTCCAACGGTCTCAGAATTCGATGAAACTAGTTTTGTTAGGACCGTATCGTCAATACGAAGCTAGAAAATATTTTTCGAGAATTTTCAGAGTTAGTATGTGGCCCCGGTAATTTGAAATGTACGTTTAAAATTCAATAAATTGTTTTAATTGTAAATTTAACGGAAACTGATTGTAACAGCCGAATCAGCCTACGATACATATCCCATTA
The DNA here is from genome assembly GCA_030737875.1 of Allium sativum. NCBI lineage: Eukaryota > Viridiplantae > Streptophyta > Magnoliopsida > Asparagales > Amaryllidaceae > Allium > Allium sativum. The sequence continues at coordinate 288,002,931 of CM060915.1, forward strand.
TGTTCGGAATGGGGGTAAAACGCTATGGACAACAGGCGGTGGGCCTCGTTTAGAGGTCGTATGTAAAAGTCAACTTTTTGAAAATAAATTATTTAAAAATTAAAATTCTTTTCTCCCCCTTTAACCGCTCTGCCCCCCCAATTCATTTCTGATCGAAAAAAAAAAAAAAAACGAGAGCGACGGGGGGGGGGGGGGGGAAGCCGCCGCCGCATCGCCCCCCCACAGCGACGCCGCCGCCGCCGCTGCTTCACCTTCTTCCCCTCCGCTTCTTCCTCCTCTTCTATCGAGCCTCGCGCCCCTAGACCCGAACCCGCAACCGCCTGCACCGACCCACCCACCTCCACCGCAGCCTCAGCCGCGTCGCCACCCACCTCCGCCCCTCGCCCAGGCCTCCACCTCCCTCCAGTCAGTCGAACACCCCCCCTGTATCGAAAGCCACTAAACCACGCGACCCCCTCGCCCACGCACCGCCAGTCCGACCACCACCGCGCCCTAGCTGCTCCGACGAACGATGTAGTGAGAGGTAATTAATTTAATTACTTAGGTTATGAATTTATTTAGTTAAAGGTTAGATTTTTGTTCGTGTGAAATAGCAAATAAAAAATATGATCTTTATATTTTTAAAGTAATCAAAATATGATCTTTATATTTTTAAAGTAATTAAAATATGATCTTTATATTTTTAAAGTAATCAAAATATGATCTTTATATTTTTAAAGTAATCAAAATATGATCTTTATATTTTTAAAGTAATCAAAATATGATCTTTATATTTTTAAAGTAATCAAAATATGATCTTTATATTTTTAAAGTAATTAAAATATGATCTTTATATTTTTAAAGTAATCAAAATATGATCTTTATATTTTTAAAGTAATAAAAATATGATCTTTATATCTTTAAAGTATTAAAAATATAATTTTTACATGATAGAAATATTAAAAATAGCATCTTTACATGTGTAGAAAAATAAAAATGTGATTTTTATAATGATATATTTGAAAAGATGAAATCTATATTTTTGAAAAGGCGAAATCTTTATATGAAGAATAGCGGGATAGAAATGGAATTTTTATCTATTTGACATCGAAGTAAAAAAATTCGATTTTTATATATTGAACAGCGAAGTAAAAAAATTCGATTTTTAAATATATGAAGTGATTATAGAAATATGATTTTTAAATTGAGAGTGAAAAAATAAAAATGTGACTTTTATTTTAAAGACATCAAAATATAAAAATGTGTGATTTTTATATATGTAGTGGCTACGGGCAAACGAAGATGATAAAAAGGCGAGAATGAAGAAGATTCCTATAAATGAAGAGTCGTGGTATTGGATAGCTATCGGTGAGAACTTCTCGCTCAAAATCTCTTTTTCTAGTTATATATATATATATATATACTAGGATGCAGACGGTGCTTAGTAGCACCCGATACAATCGTCCACAGAGCATGGACTTGTTTGATTGGTTGTGTAGTTGGTTAGATTATTTGGTTTGAATTGAATTGTTTGGTGAAATGGAATGGATTTGATTGATGTGTGAATGACGTGGGCTTTCACTAGGCCGGGGATAAGGCTAGGCCTCGTCCCGTTTCTAGTATCGTGTCGTTATGCCGCCGAAATTTCCCAAAATATGTTAGAAAACTAAAAATATCATTTTTATTGTGTAAATGAAATGAATAGAAATTCATGTGTTGAAATAAAATATTTTATCGTTAAAAATATAATTTTTAACGTGGAAGTGAATAAAATAAAATATTCATTTACAAACCGGACGGTTTGTTTATGTACACCTATTTGAAGGACATTGATTGGGACGATAAATTTTACACATCGCCCAACTGCACAAATAAAATCTGTGTTTGATTGTTTGAAACCCCACACGGGTGTTGGGATGAAATTTGGAAGTTCACTCATCCTGATTGATTAAATATGTCGATCGATTGATTGACAGGCTGTTATAAGCGTAAGATATCTATATTTGATGCTTATACAGTGTAGTGCACTTTGGTTGATGGTTGATGATTTTTCAATGCTATTATATACATGTGTTGTATGGAATCCATATAATTAACGTTATATGGTGATTGATTGGGCCTCATTCCAATGGGGAAAATAAGGAATATTATAAAAGAAAATTCATGTGTTGAATATAAAAATAGTCATGTGTTGACGATGTTCATGTGTTGAGTGAAATATTTTATACAATGAAATTTACATCTTTATCATATTTAAAATTAGAACTACTTTACGGTTGAAGTCTAATTGAAAATCAAACGATAGATACCATAGTTTTATAAAATATTTTACATAACAAAAATAGTGATGTGTTGACAGTACTCATGTGTTGAGATTATTCGTGTGTTGAAAGAAATATAGATTCATGTGTTGAATAGAATAAATATTCATTTGTTGAATAGAATAACGCATTTATTGAAATATATAAAGCCGTGTTGATTAGAGTTGCGCTATTTTGACGTGAACGATATTTATATCGATTACATTCGTTTTTATAAGGAATATAGAAAAGAAGTGATTTCAAAATATAACATTTTGAAAATATTATCATTTATATAGTAATGATATAAAATATTCAGTTTTGATTAGAAATTGAAATAGTGTTGAAATGGTTTTGAAACGAAGTTAAAACGATTTATAAAATACGTTTTAAAAAGGAAATCGGCGAAATAAATATAATATATATATATATTATATATATAATGGCCTGAATAGAACGCGCCGCGCCGCGGCAGTTCGTGAATTTCGACCATTGACTTCGAATTGACGTTGCGGGAGATCCGACCGTCGGATTCTCCTAAAACTGGAACCGTTGGGTTCGTATCGAAAAGAGCTTTCCAATGAATATTAGAAATTTGAAATCTAATGGTTGGATTTGGAATTATGTCCAAATCAAATTTGAAAAAGGTCGTTGTAAGTGCAGTTCGATGGCCGTTGATGGAAATCGACTGTACGGGCCTTGATAAAATTATTAAAAATATCTATAATTTGTGTAAAATCATAATATATGAATTGGAAAGAATTGAGCTGGAAAATTCCATATTTGAAAAGATAAAAATAAATTTTTATCGAAATAAACTAGTTCTGAACTAGGACTAAAATCAATTTATTTTTGAAATAAATAAATTGAATTTGAAAGTGATTTTAAAAATAATCAATATTCCCAATACGTGAATTGGACTGGAGTTGAATCGAAATTATCTTCGGAATATTTCGATGTTGGATTTCGTGACTATACAGATATTGTTATGGGAATTTGAAAGATATATTTTATATCGTTATTTCCAATACGATATTTGTTGGTTTCAGAATTTGATATTGAATATAATCCGGTATATTTTCTATTCAGAGCCTTGTATTTAATATCAAATGTGATATGGGTTTATCGTGAATCGTGTTTTAGATGACATTGGTTCTTTAACCCAGTTAAAGGCAGGACATTGATTTTTGAAAAGATTAAAACAAAGTGAAGTTTTAATGAATCTTTAATTAGATTAAAATGTGAATTGATAATTTAAATTATCAAATCTGAAAAGTGATCGAGAGTGGAGTATCACCAGTTTTGCTCCAAAGCGATAGTTAAATCTTTAATTAGATTTGAACATGAAATGGTAATTAATTTTACCGATAACACCGTGGTGTTAGGAATGGAGTATCACCAGTTTTGCTCCATGGGATATATAGGTTGGGATTGGGAAATAAAATAAATAATTACTTCGGTGTGGTTCGCTAATCCCGACTAGTTAGAAATGATATCCAAAGGAAGATTAAAGAATAAATTTAGAAGAATTTATCTTGGATAAAATTAATGGGAATGTTTCCTTAAGAATGTGATTTTGTGAATAAAAGAATATTCTGAATTGGAATGAGGCGTTTGTTGTGTTTGTGTAACATTCGTTTATTATATACGTGGGTTATTCAGAAAGGCCGGGTTTATACCCATTCTGAATAACTGATTCGACGAGATGTCGAAGATGAAGACGGTGGTTGAAGACCGGAAGTCTTCACATCGTTTGGGTGATTACTGATGATCTTGATTGGGCTGTACACCCAAGATGAGGGAAACAGTTGGTGATCGTCCAGATGTACCTGGAGATGGATGGATATGCGAGGAAAGTGCCTCCGGTTTCGTTCAGACCCAGAACGAACTTGTAAATGGATTGTGTGTCTGACATTGGATTTTATTCTGTGTTAATTGATCTCTATTAAATATACATCTGTTTGGCGGCAGAGAATTTATTCTCTTGCTTAACGCCCTTCTCTGAGACGTACGAGCTCAGAGGTTGTATATCGATGGACATCAGTCGCATGGAGTGAATTGCCAGTGTGGCACGCGTAAGTGGCAATTGATCAGGGCTTCTGTTGAAAAGCAAAGTCTTGTGGTTGATGATCAAAGCACGGCCTGTGTGGCGTAGCTTTGTGTATAACGTGAATTCGCGAGCCTCACACCTCGGTATGAGTCAAAAACGGGAGATGGACCGCTGGGAGAGCACGACGTTTCTTTTTAGCTAGGGTGGTGTCAGTGACCTACCAGCCCTGACATTTATATACTTTTCACCTATGTGGTTGTTGGAATGCGAGGCGCCTCGGATATAGGTCTGTAAGGACCGGGAAACGTGTGTTCAGGAATTGCCAATCCTCAAAAGTAAGAGAGGACCGGCCCAGCCGATTCCAAGGATCATAGTGGGGTCCTGAGGCAATTGCTAGAGTGTCTCGAACGCGGAGAGGAGCTTGCCCCTTGCCTCGACTCATGATGGAATCCAATTTCCAATACGTGATAGTGCGGTTTTATTTGTAGAACCTAGTATGGCGACATAGTGGTATGGGTCATTCATGCCGCCTATGATTGATATTTATGATTGAAATTGTTTTGACACTATACACCTATAATAGTATCAAATAATGTGTTTTAAACATATCAAGCATGCTTTGGCTGTTATAAGGAAAAAACCCTATCCTCCGGCTTGCGTTGCATTGTGTGATGGGACCTGGGTCTTATAACAGCTTCATTTTTCTTTATTTAGCATTGCGTTGTTTGTTCTATGCACTGGTATCCTTAGGAGGAAACCCATTCCGTGTTATACGGCGTGGTCCCTTGATTTACCGAACTTTAAAATAAAGAATTATAACTGTTTTAGTTCTCACACCAGTCCCATGACTGACCTGGAGTTTATTGTTTTAACCTAAACTCTGGGTGCCCCTATTTTCCATACGGGCAGCTAGTAGTTTTGGTTTTGCAGATTTATATTCACAGGGTCCTGGTTTACAGCTGGAACGATGCTCGGAAAGCTCTGTATTCGTGTATCACTTCTAGTTGTGTTTTGTATATTTTTCCGCTGCTATATAATTTATTGTAACCTCTGATATTTGTCGAATGTAATTTAATCATTTATACTCTGTATATTCTTGTATCTGATGGAATTGTTGTAATAGCAATGAAATGTTCTTTTATATGCGTTCTGTTGTGGCTTGTTCTCGAACTATCCGCTCTTTCCTTTACGGGGAAGTTACGGGTCTTTACAGTTGGTATCAGAGCTTTGGTTTACAGAGCTCGAGAACAAGACACATTAGAACCATACGAAAGAATTCATCAGATATTGGATTAGCAATATCCAATTAGAATGACTCGTTAGAGATAGGATCAGTAGTATCCTAGAACGAGTGTGAAGAGTATATTTTTCAAATGAAAACAATTTTGCTTTGAAAATTTAAATCACTTTTTACGTATTTAAATATTTATTTATATTGAATATGGACAATCGAGTATATATAGATTTCGCGTATACGCGTCATGAACGTATATTCGAAGTTTTAATATATTGGATAGATATAGAGTCACATTCTAGACACCCGGGGATAATTCTGGTGATGTGGCCACATCATCAGAATTTATGTTCGTTTTTCGAAGGTGTGATTTTCTATATATTTCCATTTAGACTGGTGTGAGAACCAAAACTTATATAGCTAGAACACTTTGTTGTGAATTGGCATCAAAAACATGATTTTCTGGATATATATCAAAATTATGAATTTGAAACTCTAATCCACTAATTGATTGATGTTTGTGTTGTTTGTTTATTTGTTGATAATTTTGAACCATTATGTCTAATTGAATCAAATATTGAACCGTATTGAAAATTGGTCGCATTTGCTTGCATATACATATACTTACATTGAACAGGTCATAGCAAGGAGGCTAGAGCAGAGAATAAAATTTGTTTGCCCGACAAATAGGTACATGTTTACTACATAATTTACTGTTTTGTTTGGGTGATGATGATTTTATGAGCCTATTGGCTAGCCGCTTGGCTTTTTCTTTTTCTTTTTGAGATTAGAAGGACCGGGGAAGCTATTTGAAATTCCCCGATGCTCCCGTTGCAGGGGAGGTTATGGCAAAAAATTTCGAAAATTTAGGGTGTTAGCCAAATTTTTGAAAATTTGAAAATTCTCAGAAACTGAAAAGTTGGAGAATGGAAGCCAGATCGAACGTAGAGTTGAATGATCAAACCACTTTCAACTTTGTTCCTTTTCGGGGACGAAAAGTTTTAAGTGGGGGAGATTGTAATAACTCGGAAAATCTGGGCCAGTTTAAAATTTTTGGTTTGGCAATTTTAGCGAATTTTGAATATTTAAAATAGATTATTTTAAATAATATTGACGAGAAAATTTATTTTGAATAGAATTCGAACGAATATATTATATACGTCGTCGTTAGAATATAAATAATTATATATATAATTATAAAAGGAATTGAAAATGGCGCGGTAGTTCGATAATTCGATTTCAAACTTCAATTGAATGTACCGGGAGCAAAACAGTTCGGATTTTAGTGAAACCAAAAACATTAGGATCTAATTGATGATACCTTTCCAACGAATCTGAAAAATCGAAATTTCATAGCGGGACTCAAAAGATATGTCTAGTTGAAAATTCTGAATAGTCGCTATGGAATTCAGGCCCTTAAAAATGGGAATTTTGCAAATGACCTCGGATTTCGATGAAACCAGTTTTGTTGGGTCCGTGATGTCAAATTATTGCTAGGTTTCAAATTTCATAATTTTTCGAATCAATATGTGAGCGTGGCAAAGGAAAACGCGTTTGACCATTTTCAGTTGATTTTAATCGACTGGAAATTGGCCATTTTTCCAACGGTCTCAGAATTCGATGAAACTAGTTTTGTTAGGACCGTATCGTCAATACGAAGTTAGAAAATATTTTTCGAGAATTTTCAGAGTTAGTATGTGGCCCCGGTAATTTGAAATGTACGTTTAAAATTCAAAAAAGTGTTTTAATTGTAAATTTAACGGAAACTGATTGTAACAGCCGAATCAGCCTACGATACATATCCCATTGTGTTCGGAATGGGGGTAAAATGCTATGGACGACAGGCGGTGGGCCTCGTTTAGAGGTTGTATGTAAAAGTCAACTTTTTGAAAATAAATTAATTATATTAATTAAAAATTAAAATTCTTTTCTCCCACTTTAACCGCTCTGCCCCCCCCCCCCCAAATTCATTTCTGATCGAAAAAAAAAACGAGAGCGACGGGGGGGAAGCCGCTGCCGCATCGCCCCCCCCCCCCCCCCCCAGCGACGCTGCCGCCGCTTCACCTTCTTCCCCTCCGCTTCTTCCTCCTCTTCTATCGAGCCTCGCGCCCCTAGACCCGAACCCGCAACCGCCTGCACCGACCCACCCACCTCCTCCGCAGCCTCAGCCGCGTCGCCACCTACCTCCGCCCCTCGCCCAGGCCTCCACCTCCCTCCAGTCAGTCGAACACCCCCCTGTATCGCAAGCCACTAAACCACGCGACCCCCTCGCCCACGCACCGCCAGTCCGACCACCACCGCGCCCTAGCTGCTCCGACGAACGATGTAGTGAGAGGTAATTAATTTAATTACTTAGGTTATGAATTTATTTAGTTAAAGGTTAGATTTTTGTTCGTGTGAAATAGCAAATAAAAAATATGATCTTTATATTTTTAAAGTAATCAAAATATGATCTTTATATTTTTAAAGTAATCAAAATATGATCTTTATATTTTTAAAGTAATCAAAATATGATCTTTATATTTTTAAAGTAATCAAAATATGATCTTTATATTTTTAAAGTAATAAAAATATGATCTTTATATCTTTAAAGTATTAAAAATATAATTTTTACATGATAGAAATATTAAAAATAGCATCTTTACATGTGTAGAAAAATACAAATGTGATTTTTATAATGATATATTTGAAAAGATGAAATCTATATTTTTGAAAAGGCGAAATCTTTATATGAAGAATAGTGGGATAGAAATGGAATTTTTATCTATTTGACATCGAAGTAAAAAAATCCGATTTTTATATATTGAACAACGAAGTAAAAAAATTCGATTTTTAAATATATGAAGTGATTATAGAAATATGATTTTTAAATTGAGAGTGAACAAATAAAAATGTGACTTTTATTTGAAAGACATCAAAATATAAAAATGTGTGATTTTTATATATGTAGTGGCTACGGGCAAACGAAGATGATAAAAAGGCGAGAATGAAGAAGATTCCTATAAATGAAGAGTCGTGGTATTGGATAGCTATCGGTGAGAACTTCTCACTCAAAATCTCTTTTTCTAGTTATATATATATATATACTAGGATGCAGACGGTGCTTAGTAGCACCCGACACAATCGTCCACAGACCATGGACTTGTTTGATTGGTTGTGTAGTTGGTTAGATTATTTGGTTTGAATTGAATTGTTTCGTGAAATGGAATGGATTTGATTGATGTGTGAATGGCGTGGGCCTTCACTAGACCGGGGATAAGGCTAGGCCTCGTCCCGTTTCTAGTATCGTGCCGTTATGCCGCCGAAATTTCCCAAAATATGTTAGAAAAATAAAAATATCATTTTTATTGTGTAAATGAAATGAATAGAAATTCATGTGTTGAAATAAAATATTGTATCGTTAAAAATATAATTTTTAACGTGGAAGTGAATAAAATAAAATATTCATTTACAAATCGGACGGTTTGTTTATGTACACCTATTTGAAGGACAATGATTGGGACGATAAATTTTACACATCGCCCAACTGCACAAATAAAATCTGTGTTTGATTGTTTGAAACTCCGCACGGGTGTTGGGATGAAATTTGGAAGTTCACTCATCCAGATTGATTAAATATGTCGATCGATTGATTGACAGGCTGTTATAAGCGTAAGATATCTATATTTGATGCTTATATAGTGTAGTGCACTTTGGTTGATGGTTGATTATTTTTCAATGCTATTATATACATGTGTTGTATGGAATCCATATAATTAACGTTATATGGTGATTGATTGGGCCTCATTCCAATCGGGAAAATAAGGAATATTATAAAAGAAAATTCATGTGTTGAATATAAAAATAGTCATGTGTTGACGATGTACATGTGTTGAGTGAAATATTTTATACAATGAAATTTACATCTTTATCATATTTAAAATTAGAACTACTTTACGGTTGAAGTCTAATTGAAAATCAAACGATAGATACCATAGTTTTATAAAATATTTTACATAACAAAAATAGTGATGTGTTGACAGTACTCATGTGTTGAGATTATTCGTGTGTTGAAAGAAATATAGATTCATGTGTTGAATAGAATAAATATTCATTTGTTGAATAGAATAACGCATTTATTGAAATATATAAAGCCGTGTTGATTAGAGTTGCGCTATTTTGACGTGAACGATATTTATATCGATTACATTCGTTTTTATAAGGAATATAGAAAAGAAGTGATTTCAAAATATAAAATTTTGAAAATATTATCATTTATATAGTAATGATATAAAATATTCAGTTTTGATTATAAATTGAAATAGTGTTGAAATGGTTTTGAAACGAAGTTAAAACGATTTATAAAATACGTTTTAAAAAGGAAAATCGGCGAAATATATATAATATATATATATATTATATATAATGGCCTGAATAGAACGCGCCGCGCCACGGCAGTTCGTGAATTTCGACCATTGACTTCGAATTGACGTTGCGGGAGATCCGACCGTCGGATTCTACTAAAACTGGAACCGTTGGGTTCGTATCGAAAAGAGCTTTCCAATGAATATTAGAAATTTGAAATCTAACGGTTGGATTTGGAATTATGTCCAAATCAAATTTGAAAAAGGTCGCTGTAAGTGCAGTTCGATGGCCGTTGATGGAAATCGACTGTACGGGCCTTGATAAAATTATTAAAAATATCTATAATTTGTGTAAAATCATAATATATGAATTGGAAAGAATTGAGCTGGAAAATTCCATATTTGAAAAGATAAAAATAAATTTTTATCGAAATAAACTAGTTCTGAACTAGGACTAAAATCAATTTATTTTTGAAATAAATAAATTGAATTTGAAAGTGATTTTAAAAATAATCAATATTCCCAATACGTGAATTGGACTGGAGTTGAATCGAAATTATCTTCGGAATATTTCGATGTTGGATTTCGTGACTATACAGATATTGTTATGGGAATTTGAAAGATATATTTTATATCGTTATTTCCAATACGATATTTGTTGGTTTCAGAATTTGATATTGAATATAAGCCGGTATATTTTCTATTCAGAGCCTTGTATTTAATATCAAATGTGATATGGGTTTATCGTGAATCGTGATTTAGATGACATTGGTTCTTTAACCCAGTTAAAGGCAGGACGTTGATTTTTGAAAAGATTAAAACAGAGTGAAGTTTTAATGAATCTTTAATTAGATTAAAATGTGAATTGATAATTTAAATTATCAAATCTGAAAAGTGATCGAGAGTGGAGTATCACCAGTTTTGCTCCAAAGCGATAGTTAAATCTTTAATTAGATTTGAACGTGAAATGGTAATTAATTTTACCGATAACACCGTGGTGTTAGGAATGGAGTATCACCAGTTTTGCTCCATGGGATATATAGGTTGGGATTGGGAAATAAAATAAATAATTACTTCGGTGTGGTTCGCTAATCCCGACTAGTTAGAAATGATATCCAAAGGAAGATTAAAGAATAAATTTAGAAGAATTTATCTTGGATAAAATTAATGGGAACATTTCCTTAAGAATGTGATTTTGTGAATAAAAGAATATTCTGAATTGGAATGAGGCGTTTGTTGTCTTTGTGTAACATTCGTTTATTATATACGTGGGTTATTCAGAAAGGTCGGGTTTATACCCATTCTCAATAACCGATTCGACGAGATGTCGAAGATGAAGACGGTGGTTGAAGACCGGAAGTCTTCACATCGTTTGGGTGATTACTGATGATCTTGATTGGGCTGTACACCCAAGATGAGGGAAACAGTTGGTGATCGTCCAGACGTACCTGGAGATGGATGGATATGCGAGGAAAGTGCCTCCGGTTTCGTTCAGACCCAGAACGAACTTGTAAATGGATTGTGTGTCTGACATTGGATTTTATTCTGTGTTAATTGATCTCTATTAAATACACATCTGTTTGGCGGCAGAGAATTTATTCTCTTGCTTAACGCCCTTCTCTGAGACGTACGAGCTCAGAGGTTGTATATCGATGGACATCAGTCGCATGGAGTGAATTGCCAGTGTGGCACGCGTACGTGGCAATTGATCAGGGCTTCTGTTGAAAAGCAAAGTCTTGTGGTTGATGATCAAAGCACGGCCTGTGTGGCGTAGCTTTGTGTATAACGTGAATTCGCGAGCCTCACACCTCGGTATGAGTCAAAAACGGGAGATGGACCACTGGGAGAGCACAACGTTTCTTTCTAGCTAGGGTGGTGTCAGTGACCTACCAGCCGTGACATTTATATACTTTTCACCTATGTGGTTGTTGGAATGCGAGGCGCCTCGGATATAGGTCTGTAAGGACCGGGAAATGTGTGTTCAGGAATTGCCAATCCTCAAAAGTAAGAGAGGACCGGCCCAGCCGATTCTAAGGATCATAGTGGGGTCCTGAGGCATTTGCTAGAGTGTCTCGAACGCGGAGAGGAGCTTGCCCCTTGCCTCGACTCATGATGGAATCCAATTTCCAATACGTGATAGTGCGGTTTTATTTGTAGAACCTAGTATGGCGACATAGTGGTATGGGTCATTCATGCCGCCTATGATTGATATTTATGATTGAAATTGTTTTGACACTATACACCTATAATAGTATCAAATAATGTGTTTTAAACGTATCAAGGATGCTTTGGCTGTTATAAGGTAAAAACCCTATCCTCCGGCTTGCGTTGCATTGTGTGATGGGACCTGGGTCTTATAACAGCTTCATTTTTCTTTATTTAGCATTGCGTTGTTTGTTCTATGCACTGGTATCCTTGGGAGGAAACCCGTTCCGTGTTATACGGCGTGGTCCCTTGATTTACCGAACTTTAAAATAAAGAATTATAACTATTTTAGTTCTCACACCAGTCCCATGACTGACCTGGAGTTTATTGTTTTAACCTAAACTCTGGGTGCCCCTATTTTCCACACGGGCAGCTAGTAGTTTTGGTTTTGCATATTTATATTCACAGGGTCCTGGTTTACAGCTGGAACGATGCTCGGAAAGCTCTGTATCCGTGTTTCACTTCTAGTTGTGTTTTGTATATTTTTCCGCTGCTATGTAATTTATTGTAACCTCTGATATTTGTCGAATGTAATTTAATCATTTATACTCTGTATATTCTTGTATCTGATGGAATTGTTGTAATAGCAATGAAATGTTCTTTTATATGCGTTCTGTTGTGGCTTGTTCTCGAACTATCCGCTCTTTCCTTTACGGGGAAGTTACGGGTCTTTACAAACGATCTTCAAATCAACCATTTTGATGTGATTTACTCTTTGTCGATGTTGATCTTCCATCTTCTAATGTAGATGTAAGAATTTATTGGAGTGGAGATGTATTCGTTTGAGCAAGGAGGATCACGAGCTCAACCAAATTATAAATGAAGAAGCTAAACCATTCTCTTTGACTCTACCCCTCTATTTATAACCAACAACACGTAGCCTTATTGGGCCTCACTAATCAGCCCACAAATAACTAATTAGTCTATCCAAAAATTGTATGGCACTAAAACAATGATTCCTCCCAAACCACTGAACCAAATTCAATGTGACCACTATACGAAATTTGAAACATCATTTCCTTTCCAATGAAATTAATCCCAGCACCTGATTCGATCCCAGTCAAAAGTTATGCCATGTACAAAACTAACTAGGGAAAAAATGTCACAAATAAAATTGGTAAAAATTATTGACATGTCTCACATCCCCATAAACAACATATCAAAATATGAGAATGATCCGACCCTCTGGAAATTAAATAAAAAATATTTTACGATACGAAAATGTGGGTCATTACATGTTACATCATGCAATTTGAGTTATCTAGAAGCATATGCAATTGCTTTGCCTCCATGCATAGGAATGAATCTAATCTAGTTCTGAAAGCATTAGTTTTGGCCACTAAATCTTGATTACCATCTGGTACGATATATACTGTAGCATTTGTCAACAATTTCTTATGCCTCTAGAATGCTCCCTTATACATGCATGACCTAAAAATTTTGTCATCCATTCTAGCCAACTTATTTAACGGTGTTGGTATCTGCAAGAAATCTTTGATAAACCATTGACGCTAGTCAGCTAATTCAAGAAAACTTCTTATCTTGGTTACGCTTTCTGATCTCTTCCAACCGTTGGTAGCGCCAATCTTGGTTAGACCAACTGACAAACATTCACTTGAAACATCATGACCAAAAAAACTTCAATTCCATCTTCCAGAAGTGACACATTGAAAACTTAGCATTTAATTGATGTTGCATATGTCAAGACAATTCTAAGATGAATGTAATGATCTCTTTCATCCTTAGAATAAAATAATATGGCTTTGATTAAAACAAATGCGACCATATCTAAGTGCTATAGGAGAATACAGTTGATCAAATCCATAAAGAATGCTGGCGCATTATTCAATTCGAATGGCATTACCATCCACTTGTACGGACCATACCTCATTTGAAATAACGTTAATGAAAATTGTCCTTTACAACCTGCAATTGATAGAATCCTATAGTCAACTCAACTTGAGAAAACATTTTGGTTCCCCTCAAATGATCTAGCATATCATCAATCCTTGATTAAAGATACATATTTTTCACTGTCTTTTAATGACCTAGCAGAATTTTGATGCCCAATTTTGAAAATAATACATAAACCTATATTACTTTCAAAAACCCAAGTATCGAAACACTGGATAGTTAATAGAAAGAAATTAGAGGGTGAGATAAGAAAGAAAGAAATGATAGAATAGAAGAAAAAGAAGAAGAATAACAACACAACAGATTCAGAGTCTCACACCGCAGTGGAATAAAATATAATATAGAATTAAATCTTTATTGAGAGCCTGAAATAATAATTACGATCATTAGAGTGCTTCAACATATCTGGACAGTTATAATAATCTGTCCTTATGTATAACATACAGCGGAATAAATACTAATACGTGTGAACTCCTCCAACGCATCTTCTGAAGTCCGTAGCATCTTAGCCTGAACCTAAATGCTAGGATTAGTATAGTGAACCAACGTGAGAAATTTCACTAAGTTTATATGTATTACCCAACTTGATTTTCAAGTCAAAACCATTTCTTTTCAAAAGAAAAGGATAATCGTAAGACTGGTCCATACATAAACAAGGCGGTTTTTATCTTATGGTAACCCAAAACATTTTTGAAATCATATTAATATTATAATAGTGTCTAAATCAAATAAATAGCAAGCTAGATTAACACTTGCCTTTCACCCTCTACATACATAGTATACAATCAAAACCGCACGCTTTTATTAGAGATTGGATTCCAACCATGAAAAAATATGGAACCACCTTCCGGTAGTGCATCTCTAGATAGAAATACACTGGGTTTAATAAGAACATCTTGCAACTCGACCACACATGACCGACTACTCATTTCGCTTGAGTGTATCGAATGTATATCACCAATGGTTGGGATCAATAACCGTTTCCCAAAAGGAACAACATCGATAGAATAAAGAAGGAAATGAATTTACTCTAGATAGGTGAAAATACACCCTAACGGGAGAGACCCACATAGCCATGACGCCTGCCCGATTTTTGTCATTTCCCGGTTGAAGAGACTTGAGGTTAAAGTTACCTTTTTCAGATAGCACACCACCATTCACTTTGCAAGCCATATTGTCAGATCATCCATAAAATCACTAATTCATTTCCATAAAAATACTCTGCTTGTTAAGCTAAGAGAAGTGTCTTTCTCCGCCGCCAACTACAGTACGTTTGAAGAAATCAACTTACATGACACATTTGGAAATACTTTATCAGACATCCATCCATACGAGTTATCCTTGGACTGGACAAACCGGAGACACCCTGCTACCACATCCTAGGTATGACCCTATAGATTAGTAGCGAGTAGCCCTTGCAAACCCGTAGATTTCAACCATGATAGAATTACAGTATATATCTGGTCGCTAAATGTGAGATTTTAAGTTGTTCTTCCATTTTATGAAGATCTACAGTCTTCAATTTATCCATCCCGATCAGTGTCTAATATCTTTAGCGATTTCGTATTTGTTGGTCGGAATGGTTTTCGAATATAAAATCAATCATGCTCTTTCTATACCAACTATCGTATAAGCTAGAATTAGATAGTCGGTTATTTAACTATCAAATAAACAACCATTCCACCATGAAAATAAAATAAATTCATTGGTTTAGTACCCAACATCACTTGACCACTTTAATTGAAAATAATTAACGAATGGTTAATTTAAACTTCTAAAACTTACAATATTTTTAAACACAATATTCACTTCTTATTTTAATATAAGAGTCTTCTCAAAACTATATTATTTTAATACTTTGAACAATATATTATAGCTATAGCCTATTTTCTATTTTAGTATTATTTCAAAACATTAGTTACAAGATTTTAATGCATTTCCATACTTCAATATTCATTAGTCCCTGACCGTATAAGAGAATAATCCCCTAAGTATCAACTCCGAAGCTCGAAACAACATCAGATTAACACTCAGAAAATCGCTCAACTCAACCAATCTCTTGTTATGTTCCAATTTTTTAATTTTTTTTCTCTTAACTCCTTATCAACCCATATTATTTCACTACTAATCAACTCAACCATTTTCCGCTTTGAAAATCTCGTTTCAATTCCATTGTTAAATAATATTAATTTAAACTTAACTTTTTTGCTTCACAACCCTTTTATAAACCCTGTTTATAAAATTCAGGTATAACATAAAACGCTTATTATCCCAATTTCTTTTTACTTGATTCAAATGTTAAATAAACATTAATTTTAAACCATCGTATTCACTTAAAATCTCTTTATAACTTAGTTTTGAAAATTCGCTTTAATATAAGACCCGTTTATAACCTCTTTACAAAATTCAATTAGATTCCATTTCAATTTTGATTACTTACTTAAATGAATTTCCTTTAAAATTATAATCACTAATATTATTATTGTTTAAAACAATAATTTACTTCATTGTTAACTACCGTAAATGTAATTAAATTTTTATTACTAAAATAAATAGTAAATTTCTTTTTAAAACCTTATTAAAATTAAAACAATATTTGTTAAAATATTTCATTTGATTAATTTAAAGTAAATTAATCGAATAACTAATTCTAATCAAAATAGTCGACTTAGTCAACTCAAAACATGGTTATCTCGTTAGTCAATTCCATTTAGTCCTTCCTTTAAATTAATAAATAATATAACTAATTCAAATAGTCCCATTTAATTGTCTCTTCGAAACAATCCATCCAACTTGAAACGACCCAAACTTCCCCATAAGGGAAAGCCCGCATTGAGTTGAGAACACGACAAATCAGAACGCAAATGATATGACATTTCGTTGCTATTACAACGTTTTACATCAGAGTAAAAGAATATAACAGAGTATGAATAAAAAATAGACATAAGAAAAATATCAGAGATTAAAATACATTACATATCAGCGGAAAAATAATACATAACACAACTGAATGAGATACATTGGTACATAGGTTTCCGAGTATAGCTCCAGCTATAAACCAGGATCCTCTAAAATAGAAATCTGCAAAACCAAAACTACTAGCTGCCCGTGCGGAAAATAGGGGCACCTAGTGTCTAGGTTAAAACAATAAACTCCGAGTCAGTCATGGGACTGGTGTGAGAACTAAAACAGTTATAAAATCTTTACTTTAAAATAGAGTAGAACAAGGGACCACGTCGTATAACACGGAAACGGTTTCGTCCCATGAATACCAGTGCATAAACCAAACAGCGCAATGCATTTAGGAAAAATGAAGCTATTATAAGACTAAGGTCCCATCACACAATGCAACGCTAGCCGGAGGATAGAGTATTCCTTTATAATAACCAAACATAATTGGTACGTTTAAAACAAATCATTTTGATATTACTATAAGTGTATAGTGATTCAAAAACGATTTCAACATAAATGTATTAATCATAGACGACATAGCTACCATATACTATGTCACCATACTAGTTTTACAACTAAACCGAAAAGTCACGTATTGGAAATTGGATTCCATTTATGTGTAAAGGCCAGGGATGGCTCCTCACTGATTCCAGACACTCTAGAAAATGCCTCAAGATTACACACTGCGGGGAAACCCTTGGATCTTCAAGGCCAGTCCACACATACTTTAGTGGATTGGTTATTCCTGAACACACATTTCCCGGTCCTATCACTTGGCCAGTAGCGACCAAAATCTAGAGCCACTAGGGACTCAAACCGAGGCGCCTCACAATCCATCATCCATATAAGTAAAAATGTCTAGGCTCCATACCATGACACCACTTCTAGCTAGAAAGAAATGCATGCACTCCCTGCAGTCACGATCCTGTTTTTGACACATACCGGGTGTGAGGCTTGCGAATTAATGCTATAAAAAAAGCTATGGTATTTAAAGTCGTGCTTTGATCATCAACCACAAAACATTTCTTTTCAACAAAATCCTTGATCATTGCATCTTAGCATGCCACACTGAGAATTCACGCCATACAACTAATGCTTATCAATATATAACCGCTAAGCTCGTACGTCTCAAAGAAGGGTGTTAGGCAAGAGAATAAATTCTCCGCCACCAAACAAATATATAATTAATAGAAATCAATCAATACAATACGAAATCCAATGTCAGACACACATCCATTTACAAGTCTGTTCCAGTCTGAACGAAACTGGAGGCACCTTATTGCTCGTCCCATATGTCCAATACATGAGAGAGGTCCTCGCATATCTGGTCGATCTCCAAGTATGTCTGGACGATCACCACTTATTACCTTGTCGTGGGTGTACAACCCAATCATGACATTAGTAATCATCCAAACGATGTGAAGATCTCCGGTCTTTAACCACCGTCTTCATCGTCGACTTGTAGTCATCGTATCAGTTATTCAAAATGAGTTAAACCCTATCTTTTCGAATAACTCGCGTATTTTATAATCAATAATCAAGTGCTATAAAAACACATCATATGCCTCATTCCAATTCAGAATATTATTTTATTTAAATATTCACACTTGAGGGAAAGGTTCCCATTAATTTTAACAAAGATAAATTCTTTGAAAATTATTCCTTAATCTTCCTTTGGATATCAATTTCAAACCAAATTAAAGTTTATCAACTAGTCGGGATTATCGAGCCTTGCGGAAGTAATAGTTTAATTATTAATCCCAATTTCAACCAATTCATCCCATGGAGTAAAACTGGTAATACCCCATATCTAACACCCACTGTGTTATTGATAAATTTAATTACCATTTCACGTTCAAATCTAATTAAAGATTTAACTATCGCCTAGAGTAGAACTAGTAGTACTCCATTCTCGATCATTTCCCAAATTTGATAATTTTAAATTATCATATTCTCATTTCAATCTAATTATAGATTCATTAAAACTCCAATTAGTTTTATTCTTCCATTAATAATTAGTTAATGGTTATTTAATTTTGGAAACACAAACATGCCAAATTGACAATCTACAGCGTACCGCTGATTTCTGCCAATATATCACCTTTAAGCTCATACGTCTTAGAGAAGGGTGTTAAGTAAGAGAATAAATTCTCAGCCACCAAACAGATATGTATTTAGTATAGATCAACAATACAATTTGAAATACAATGTTAGACATGTAATCCTGTCTTTAATTGGGTTAAAGAACCAATGTCATTTAAAACATAGTTCAACCCAAAACCTCATTCCATCAACTATGGAATCTTCACGGAAAACAGGTCAATATATAATCGATATCAATTTATGTTTCCGACTAATAATATAAATGGAATAACGAGAAAGACTTTTAAATTCCATATATAGTAACAGTCCTCCTCCACAAAAGTTCACTTCGATTATTACTTAAACGAATTCCATTCAATTCCAATTTAATATATTAAATTGGAAAACTTTACTTCAGAAAATTCCATTAATCCAAATTAAAAGATTTATAAATTCCAAATCACTTTTCACTATTAATCGGGTTAAAGAACAAATGCAACAACCCGGATATTCGAAACCAATTTAAAATTTTTATTTTAGCAATTTTAATGGATTTTGAATATTTAAAATGATTTATTTTAAATAATAACGACTATAAATTAATTTTATTCGAAGTTAGAATGTTTAAATTTATATCAATTATATAACGAGCCTAAAATGGCGTGGTAGTTTGAAAATTGATTTCAGATTTCAAATGAATGTACAAGATTCAAAATAAATCGGATTTCAGTGAAATAAGAAATATTTGAATATGTTGAAAAATATCTTTCCAACGAATGCGAAAAATCCAGATTTCATAACGGGAATAAAAATTTATGTCCAATTTAAAATTCAGAATAGTTTTTATGGAATTTATATATATTTTAAATAACATATAGCCCTTGAAAATAGCCGTTTTGCAAACGACCTCCGTTTTTGACGAAACCACTTTTTTTGTATCCGGAATGTCAAATTATTGCTAGATTCCAAATTTCATAATTTTTTTAATTAATCTGTGAGCATGTCAAATTATTGCTAAATTCCCTCTTCCCTAGACCCGCGCAGCACCGCCAAGCCCCCTTTCACCGATCGAAAAAAAGTGCGAGTAACAACCCGTATTTTCAATAACCAGTTATAACGTAAATCGAGGCAGAATTTAATTCTAAAATCTGAATCAAAGGAAACGGGCTATGCCATTGCGTTCGTCTCGGAAAAATACGCGAAATAGAGTCCGAGTTTTCGAAAATCGGAGTCCGTATGACCCGATTAAGGCCCAACGAAGTTTTCTGAAAATTTCAAAGTAAAAACAGATTTCAAATTCAAGTTTAAAATTGAAAATTAGGGTCATGTTGGGCCAGGCGGGAAAATTCCCGCCATAGCACCCAAGTCGACAGCCCTGTCGACTTGGGAGTCGACTTGGTTGGACCAAGTCGACAGCCCTGTCGACTTGGCTGTCGACGTGGCTCAGCCGGCCAGTCCTGCCTGGTGCACCATTTTGAGATTGTGTTGAGTTTGGGGGCCAGATTCGGTTTTGAGGGCTGAGATTAGAACTAGGGTTTAATCCTAGGGTTGAAACTAGTCCTAATCTCTATAAATAAGGCCCTAACCTAACCCTAAATCATCATTATTCATTCAAGTAACTAAACTATGGCAAAATCATTTCTCTCATGGCCTCCACTCTCTTCATAAAATTCCTAAGCTATTTCTATGAGAGATTTTCCATGCATACAAGTATTTCTAACCTTGTATGAGTGTCATTAGCTTGCATTCAAGTCAAGTTTCCATATTTACATCATAAAGCAAGGGTTTTGATCATTTTGGCTCAAGGGATTTTCTATTAGAGCTTGCATTTTGGGTTTATTTGATTGCATAAGTGCTTTGTCATATTTTTGTGTCTTCATAAGCATTGTAAGCCCTATTCTACTTTCATACTTAAACTCTAAAGTTAAATGTATGATATGCAAGTTTATCATGTTATGATATGCAAGTTTATATGCAAGTTTGCCATGTTATGTTATGCAAGTTTGCTATGTTATGATATGCAAGTTTGCCATGTATGTTATGCAAGTTTGGGTTGAACCTTTTGCTCATGTTATCATGTTATGCAAGCTTATCTTGGGTTTATGAACATAAAGCTTCAAGCTTTATGCCAAAGGTAGCATTTTGGCAACATGTAAGTTATCATATCTCTTATGATAACTTGCATGTGAGGCTAAATGCGAACTTATGGCCATGTCTACATGTCATTTAGCACCATGTATCACCAATATGCCAAGTTTGGTTTTATGCATACTTTTGAGGCCTAAAAATGTAATATGCAAGTATATGAACATATGTACATTTCTTATGCCACCATGTTGAACTTGTGGCTTCAACACCTTTATGTCACGATTATGCCAAGTTCCCTCTTTCTATCCTTTATGCGCTATTGCGATATGTAAGCGATGGGATTGCGTTTGGGGTTAGGTAAACTTAAAATACATAAAAACATAAGCTTGGGAATTTACCTATTAAGTTAGGTCTACCCACTGGGAATTTACCTATTAAGTTAGGTCTACCCAATTGCTTGAAAACTTGTAATGTGTTTTGGAAACATGATGGACATGACACTTAGAAAATATGAGTGTGACCAACTCGAGGTTGGGTTGAGTTTGTAGCGTAAACCTACCCGGAACCGACCGGCTTAACTAGTTGCTACAAACAATAGGACCCAATGTGAGAAGTTGGTCATGTTGTACCTTGAACCCGAGGTTAGACCAAGTTGTGGTGTAAAGCTACCCGGAATCGACCGGCTTAACTAGTAACCGCAACAAAGTCTAATGTGAGAGGTTAAGGCGCATTAAATTAATTAATGCCTCATGATTAGGGTTAAGTCATGGACCGCTTGAATACTTAATCAATTAAACATGATGGGTTGGTAGGGTTAAGTCATGAACCTTGGGTACACTTAACCAACTTGGTACTTGAATGGGTTGGGTTAACCACGTTTAACCCATTAAGGAAACCCTAGTTACGTGGTCCTTTGCACCAGTAACCCTCTTAGTTGTATCATGATACCCTAGGGATTAGGCTAGGGAGGGGCACGATTACTGGGATGCCATGTAAGCGACCAAAACGACGGCTGAGTAGGTGCGCCGGTGTAGGTTCAGGCGGGCCATGGTCGTGCACATGGTCCGAAGTTGAAAAAGCAGGCACGGGCACCAGTAGGTTTAGACTGTGCGTGCATTGATTTGTGTCAGTGGTTGACACCCTAGGACTTGATACACCCTAGGGTGGACCTAGCACAGTTTAGCTACACTTCGTAGTTGGGCCGTATGACACCGACACTTGACGAGTTAGGCTTATAGGGAGCCGATCGACTAGACCGCGCTAGTTGGACCTTGGTTTAGGTCATTCATGATGTTGGGCCAAACTTGAGCCTGGGGATCACTTCTTGTTTACACTT
Organism: Allium sativum; assembly: GCA_030737875.1. Taxonomy (NCBI): domain Eukaryota; kingdom Viridiplantae; phylum Streptophyta; class Magnoliopsida; order Asparagales; family Amaryllidaceae; genus Allium; species Allium sativum. Next base: position 288,025,414 of record CM060915.1, read on the forward strand.
TGGACCTCGTATTGGGGTCACTACATGTTATTGGGCCAAAGCTTGGGCCAAGGGATCAATACTTGTTTATTCAAGTCATGTTAGTTTGCTAGTACACCTGTGGTGCAAAAACCTTAAACCTGATTATGCGATGACACCTTTATCTACCTTGTTAGTTAATCATCATGCTAGTATGTTGTTATCCTTATGTTCATCCCTGCTGCTCATGCCAGTTAACTTTACCAGTTTACATTGATTGTAGTAGGGCTTACTCAGTCTTTTTGACTGACCTGTTTTCTTTCGCCTCTTTTCTTCCGTTCCCCCCCCCCATGTTCTCAGGGTGGGAACGTTGGAGCTTAGCTTGGATTCCTGATCGCTTGCTTGTGGGATTTTATCTCATGTACGGTCTTGACATGAAGCTAGCTATGGTTATCACTTATTTTGGGGATAGTACTTATGTATTTCAGTTTTTCAGTTGATGTTGTTTTTATCTAGACTTGTTTATTTGGAAAGCTATGTTGTACCAGACTTGTTTTGAAATAGTATGAAATCTTCCGCTGTTTTATCTATGTTATTTACTCTGTTTACATATATACATATGTTCTTGTTCTGCCTTGATATATCATTATGCATGTTTACCTGATTCAAATGCCCCTCCAAAGTCAGAGTGTTTGCAAGAGACACCCTGGCGGAGGTGGGGTGTTACATTTGGTATCAGAGCATATGGTTTACGAGAAGGAACAAAAAGGTTTTTAAAACTTTTGGAAAACTATTTTCAAAACCAAGTATAAAGTATTTTCCAAAGAAAAGTCTAGTTTATTTTAAAGGCTATTCCCCAAAAAACCATTAGCAAAATTCCTTCGTTTTTCTCCATTCTGAATCTATCTTTTTCTTCGTTTTCAGTATGGCCAATAACTTTGCTATTCCGGAGGGAGTACACGTACCTGTTTGGTATAGGAGACTTTTGGAGGCTAGGGCGACCGAAGCCGGCCCCGCAGATGTTCCTCCTCCTCCTCCAGTAGTTAATGTTCTTCCTCCTCCTGTCGCTGAGGTTCCTCTTCCTCCTCCCCCTCAGCATCCTCAAGCTGACTTCGCAGAGATTTGCAAAGACTTTAAGGCGATGGGTTGCAAGAATTTCATTGGAACCGAAACTTATGTAGAGGCAAGGAATTGGTTGAAGGAAACCGAAGATCTTTTTGCCTTCTTTGATATAGATGACCGTAGGAAGGTTTTATTAGCAGTGTGGTTGCTAAAGGAAGAAGCTGCACGTTGGTGGGTGGTCAGCACGTCTACTAGGCCAATTGAGACTTGGGATGACTTTCGGGGAAAGTTTGGACTAAGGTTCCTATCACTGCAACAAGGGGAACAACAATAAGGGCAATAACAACAAGGGGAAGTGCTATTATTGCGGTTCAGTTGGGCATCTTATTAAGGATTGTAAGAAGAGGAAAAGGAAGAGTGGTGAATGCTATCATTGTGGTGAGTTTGGACATTTCAGCAAAGATTGCCCGAAGAAGCAAGGGCAAGGTCAGACTCAGTGTGCAAGACCGCCTGAAGGGCGAGTTCACCCCCTCAACATCGTTCTTCCAGCTCTCGATCGAGGTAGTGTTTCTGTTAAAAGTCTTGTTTACATTTCTGATTTTCCTGTTCGTACTTTGTTTGATTCTGGTGCATCGCATAGCTTTATCCCATCTGATCTAGTTGAAAGTTTGCACCTAAGTACTAGTCTAGTTAATGATCCCGTGTGTGTTTCAAATCCAATTGGGGGTTCCGCCCATTTGTCTATTATCTACGTGGATTTGAAAATCTCTATCTTTGGTGTAGAGTTCTCATGTGATGCTTATATTCTCGGTTTCATGGGGTATGGGTTGATTTTGGGCATGGATGGGTTGTCCAGTTTTGGAGCCATCCTTGATTTTTGAGCATAGGGTTGGGAGGCTCATGATTCGCCTCGGTAATACCCTAAAATTTTTTTGTAACCCTATGGGTCCCGTCATGTTGTGTTATCTTGAATCCCTCAACTCGTCTATCGATAGCTTGCAATCGGTGAGGGCGGTCCGAGAATATCTTGATATCTTGGGTGAAGTGAAGGGGTTACCCCCTAAACGCGAGTTTAATTTCTGCATTTATCTGGTGGATAATGCAAAGCTGGTTTCTTTGCCCGTTCGGCACATGGCTCCGCGTGAAAGACGGGAGCTAAGTAAGCAAGTGAAGGAGTTGCTTGAGAAGAACTTCATTCGATGAAGCATTTCCGAGGAAGGTGCTCTAGTAGTATTCGCTACTTCGTGGACTTGGTAAGTAGGGTGTCTAGGGAGTTCCTGAACGAGTTTGCGGTAGTCTTCGTAGATGATATTCTGATCTTCTCAAAGGATGAGGAAGAGCACGCAAGACATCTCAAGGAGGTGACGGATACGCTTAGAGCGCATCAGTTGAAAGCCAAGTCCTCCAAATGTCATTTTGGGAGAAAAAGAAGTTAGATTTCTTGGGCACATAGTTTCTATGCAAGGCTTAGCGGTGGATCCTGCTAGAGTGGTCGCGGTTCAAGACCGGAAAGCTCCGACGAGGACAATTAAAGTAAGAAGCTTTTTCAGTTTAATTAGTCAGTTAGCGTCCCTTGAGTTTAGACCTACCCTTCTGGATCAAGTAGGGACTTCACAGAAAGAAGACCCGTAGTTAGACGAGATCAGGGACAAGTTGATTCGAGGCGAGATAGTAAGTCATCTCGCTATAGATGACAAGGGATGGCTAAGACGCGATGAGAGAAAGAAGGTTCTTGAAGATGCACATCACTCGAGGAGGTGGCCGAGTTTGTCTCAAGGTGCATGTTGTACCAACAAGTTAAAGGCCGAGTCATAGAAGCCCGGTGGGCTATTATATCCATTGGAGGTCCCCGCAATGGGAGAAGGAAAAGCGTCACGAAGGATTTCGTGGATGGACTGCCTAGATCAAGGAAAGGGAATACGAGCATGTGGGTCATAGTAGGTAGACTCACGAAGAGTGATCATTTCACTCCGATAAAGAGCGAAAGGACTGCATCATAGCTAGCGACAGTTTACTTTCAAGAAATAAAGCGGTTGCATGGGGTTCCCTAAAGGATAGTTAGTAACCATGGCTCAATCTTTACTACCCAGTTTTGGGATAGTCTACGGGAAGTCATGGGCAAACGACTGAATCTAAGTACGGCCTATCATTCGCAGGCGGATGGTTCATTTTGTTCAAGCATGAAAATCACGTTAGTAAGAGCAATTGGCAACGTGGATTGGTATTTTCAAGAAAAGTTCTGCTGCGTGGAATACTTTATAGTAAGTGAACGAGATCCAGGATTCACTAGTGAATTTTGGAGAGCTTGCATGAAATCATGAGGTCATGGTTATGTTTAAGCCAAGAATGATAGTAGAGTAAGTGAAAGAGGAAGACGAGAGGCGACAATGAAATGGGTTCCAACTCATATTTGGAAATAAGAGTTAAGAAGCTAAGAAATCATGAGGTAAAAGATGGTCAAAGCACAGTGGGGTTAAGCTCAAGGAAACGTGACTTAGAAGACTGAATGCTAGATACGCGCATCATATCTCTTTCTAAGAGCATATCCTTGATCCTTGTTTTCCTGTGGAACTTACTCGCGTGTTATCTTTTTACGTATATCCTCTCGGTCCCATTCTCGGTCCTATTTCTGTCGGGAGGTATGACTTATTTGCTAGTAATACATGTCAGGGTTTGAAGGGGATCCGTTAGGTTGACTAAACCTTTTGGGCTTTTATAGAATATGGGTTGGGTTAGGAAGGGATTTCTTGTAATCCGAAAGGAGTATATCCTGTTTATCTTCCCGATCTCTTTGTAGCATATCTTTTGCTATCCATGTTTGTCTGGATTATCTAGTATATCGTGTTAATCTTGTCATGAGAACCTTAGGTAGAAACCCTTTGGATGAAACATGTGTTTGAAACATGTTATTCTTGATGGTTGCAAGTGGTTGAAAGTGTTTGCAAGTGGTTACTCGTGGATGCATTATACACGTTAGGCACTAGATCGGCTCACACACTCCTCATATTGCATATGCATGAGTGTTTATGCTTATTCATGGATGGAAATTTTTGTGTTATCACATGGATGTTGCATATGGATGTATGTTATGTGCACACATATAGATATTATACATTATGTTAGGAATTGCATACATATGGATTCATTTCACTAACATAATTTGCATTGATGATAATTGCATTAGATAAGTACATATACACACACCTTTGCATATGTTCATACAACATTTAGAATCTTGTAAGGACAATGATTGCTCGTGGATGATGTTTTGAGTAGATGGATGATTGGATGGTAGGATACGTTCTTCCTAACTTGAAGATTTCGGGGACGAAATCCTTTAAGGAGGGAAGAATGTAACAACCCGTATTTTCAATAACCAGTTATAACGTAAATCGAGGCAGAATTTAATTCTAAAATCTGAATCAAGGGAAACGGGCTATGCCATTGCGTTCGTCTCGGAAAAATACGCGAAATAGAGTCCGAGTTTTCGAAAATCGGAGTCCGTATGACCCGATTAAGGCCCAACGAAGTTTTCTGAAAATTTCAAAGTAAAAACAGATTTCAAATTCAAGTTTAAAATTGAAAATTAGGGTCATGTTGGGCCAGGCGGGAAAATTTCCGCCAGAGCACCCAAGTCGACAGCCCTGTCGACTTGGGAGTCGACTTGGTTGGACCAAGTCGACAGCCCTGTCGACTTGGCTGTCGACTTGGCTCAGCCGGCCAGTCCTGCCTGGTGCACCATTTTGAGATTGTGTTGAGTTTGGGGGCCAGATTCGGTTTTGAGGGCTGAGATTAGAACTAGGGTTTAATCCTAGGGTTGAAACTAGTCCTAATCTCTATAAATAAGGCCCTAACCTAACCCTAAATCATCATTATTCATTCAAGTAACTAAACTATGGCAAAATCATTTCTCTCATGGCCTCCACTCTCTTCATAAAATTCCTAAGCTATTTCTATGAGAGATTTTCCATGCATACAAGTGTTTCTAACCTTGTATGAGTGTCATTAGCTTGCATTCAAGTCAAGTTTCCATATTTACAGCATAAAGCAAGGGTTTTGATCATTTTGGCTCAAGGGATTTTCTATTAGAGCTTGCATTTTGGGTCTATTTGATTGCATAAGGGCTTTGTCATATTTTTGTGTCTTCATAAGCATTGTAAGCCCTATTCTACTTTCATACTTAAACTCTAAAGTTAAATGTATGATATGCAAGTTTATCATGTTATGATATGCAAGTTTATATGCAAGTTTGCCATGTTATGTTATGCAAGTTTGCTATGTTATGATATGCAAGTTTGCCATGTATGTTTTGCAAGTTTGGGTTGAACCTTTTGCTCATGTTATCATGTTATGCAAGCTTATCTTGGGTTTATGAACATAAAGCTTCAAGCTTTATGCCAAAGGTAGCATTTTGGCAACATGTAAGTTATCATATCTCTTATGATAACTTGCATGTGAGGCTAAATGCGAACTTATGGCCATGTCTACATGTCATTTAGCACCATGTATCACCAATATGCCAAGTTTGGTTTTATGCATGCTTTTGAGGCCTAAAAATGTAATATGCAAGTATATGAACATATGTATATTTCTTATGCCACCATGTTGAACTTGTGGCTTCAACACCTTTATGTCACGATTATGCCAAGTTCCCTCTTTCTATCCTTTATGCGCTATTGCGATATGTAAGCGATGGGATTGCGTTTGGGGTTGGGTAAACTTAAAAGACATAAAAACATAAGCTTGGGAATTTACCTATTAAGTTAGGTCTACCCATTGGGAATTTACCTATTAAGTTAGGTCTACCCAATTGCTTGAAAACTTGTAATGTGTTTTGGAAACATGATGGACATGACACTTAGAAAATATAAGTGTGACCAACTCGAGGTTGGGTTGAGTTTGTAGCGTAAACCTACCCGGAACCGACCGGCTTAACTAGTTGCTACAAACAATAGGACCCAATGTGAGAAGTTGGTCATGTTGTACCTTGAACCCGAGGTTAGACCAAGTTGTGGTGTAAAGCTACCCGGAATCGACCGGCTTAACTAGTAACCGCAACAAAGTCTAATGTGAGAGGTTAAGGCGCATTAAATTAATTAATGCCTCATGATTAGGGTTAAGTCATGGACCGCTTGAATACTTAACCAATTAAACATGATGGGTTGGTAGGGTTAAGTCATGAACCTTGGGTACACTTAACCAACTTGGTACTTGAATGGGTTGGGTTAACCACGTTTAACCCATTAAGGAAACCCTAGTTACGTGGTCCTTTGCACCAGTAACCCTCTTAGTTGTATCATGATACCCTAGGGACTAGGCTAGGGAGGGGCACGATTACTGGGATGCCATGTAAGCGACCAAAACGACGGCTGAGTAGGTGCGCCGGTGTAGGTTCAGGCGGGCCATGGTCGTGCACATGGTCCGAAGTTGAAAAAGCAGGCACGGGCACCAGTAGGTTTAGACTGTGCGTGCATTGATTTGTGTCAGTGGTTGACACCCTAGGACTTGATACACCCTAGGGTGGACCTATCACAGTTTAGCTACACTTCGTAGTTGGGCCGTATGACACCGACACTTGACGAGTTAGGCTTATAGGGAGCCGATCGACTAGACCGCGCTAGTTGGACCTTGGTTTAGGTCATTCATGATGTTGGGCCAAACTTGAGCCTGGGGATCACTTCTTGTTTACACTTTGGACCTCGTATTGGGGTCACTACATGTTATTGGGCCAAAGCTTGGGCCAAGGGATCAATACTTGTTTATTCAAGTCATGTTAGTTTGCTAGTACACCTGTGGTGCAAAAACCTTAAACCTGATTATGCGATGACACTTTTATCTACCTTGTTAGTTAATCATCATGCTAGTATGTTGTTATCCTTATGTTCATCCCTGCTGCTCATGCCAGTTAACTTTACCAATTTACATTGATTGTAGTAGGGCTTACTCAGTCTTTTTGACTGACCTGTTTTCTTTCGCCTCTTTTCTTCCGTTTCCCCCCCCCAGGTTCTCAGGGTGGGAACGTTGGAGCTTAGCTTGGATTCCTGATCGCTTGCTTGTGGGATTTTAGCTCATGTACGGTCTTGACATGAAGCTAGCTATGGTTATCACTTATTTTGGGGATAGTACTTATGTATTTCAGTTTTTCAGTTGATGTTGTTTTTATCTAGACTTGTTTATTTGGAAAGCTATGTTGTACCAGACTTGTTTTGAAATAGTATGAAATCTTCCGCTGTTTTATCTATGTTATTTACTCTGTTTACATATATACATATGTTCTTGTTCTGCCTTGATATATCATTATGCATGTTTACCTGATTCAAACGCCCCTCCAAAGTCAGAGTGCTTGCAAGAGACACCCTGGCGGAGGTGGGGTGTTACAGTGCGTTTTCATATTTTTATTATATGAAAAATCTAATTTTTTACTTTTATTTTATTTAGTATATAAATTTAAGATTTTATTTAGTATATAAAGCTATAATTTTTATTACATAAAGCTATAATTTTTTTTATATGTGTAAAGATATGATTTTTATTTATGAAAAGATATGATTTTTAGATATGTAAAAATATAATTTTTAGTAAATAAAAAATTTGATTTTTATATATATGAATAGTGAATAAAAATTTGATTTTTTATATATATAAATAGTAAATAAAAATATGATTTTTATTATAAGAATAGCAAATAAAAATTTGATTTTTTATATATATAAATAGTAAATAAAAATTTGATTTTTATATGTATGAATTGCGAATAAAAATTGGATATATATATATATATATATTAAAGGAAGATAACAATATGATTTTTATTGTTTAAATAGCTAGATAAAAATATGATTTTTATTGGTTAAATGGTAATATAAAAATATGATTTTTATTGTTTGAGTAGCGATATAAAAATATGATTTTTATTATATGGATAGCAAAATAGAAATATAATTTTTAATATATATATATAAAGGTTTAAAATGCGATTTTTAAATATACAAGCATCATATTAAAAATGTGATTTTTCACTATGAACAGCGTGAAAAGGGTTGCATTGGAATTTCGGGAAAATCCAGACTGTCCAGAAATTCAGAAATAGAACTAGCAGAGTGGAAACCAAAGGTGAGAACTTCACACTCTAATTATGTCTACAGTTAAATATATACTAGGATGCAGATGGTGCTTAGTAGCACCCGATACCTTTGATTGAAACCATGGATGTTTGGCTGTTTGTTTTGATGGATTTATTTGTTTGAATTTGGTTTGGGATTAGAATTGGTATGTGTACGGCGCGAGCCAGTATTAGGCGAGGGATAAGACTAGACCTTATTCCGATTCTCATATCGCGCCGTTATGCTGACGAAATTTTCTAAAATATGTTAAAATAATAAAAATATCATTTTTATTGTATAAATGAACTGTATAAAATATTCATGTGTTGAAATAAATATTTTATAGTTAAAAATATAATTTTTAACGTGTATATGAATAAAATAAATATTCATTTATGAATCAGACTATTCTTTTATGTACACCCATTTCACTGACATTGATTGGGATGATATATTTTACACATCGCCCAACTGCACAAATAGTGTTCAGTATTTGTTGGTTGAAACCCCACACGGGTATTGGGATGATATTTGACATACACTAATCCCAATTGTTTAGTTGTATGTCAATTGATTGGTTGACAGACTGTTGTAAGCATTGATTATTTATATTTAATGCTTATGCAGTTGTGTAGAGCACTCTGGATGATGGTTGATTGTTTATCTTTGTTATTGAATACATGTGTTGTCTGAAATCCATATAAATAACATTATATGGTAATTGACTGTGTCTGATTCCAATTCAGGAATAACGAATATTTTTAAAATAACGAATATTTTGAAATGAGGAATATTTTAAAATAATATTCAGTAAAGGATTAAAATCTGACTTTAATGTCCGATTTCGGATGGACATGAAAATATTGAAATATATGAAGCCGTGTTGATTAGATATGCGCCATTTTGACGCAGACAATATTTATATCGAATTTAGTCATTTTGGTAATGAATATCGAAAATGAAACTATTTCAAATCTGATTTTTGAAAATATTATCATGTTAATATTATAATGATATGGAATATTCAATTTTGATTTAAAATCGAAAATGAAGTTAGAATCGTTTTGAAATGAATTTATAAACGATTTATAAAATATGATTTAAATGGAAATCGACGTAATATATATAAGATGTGTATTATATATATTTAATGGCCTGAACAGAATGCGCCGCGCAGCGACCGTTCACGAATTTCGACCATTGACTTGAATTGACACTACGGGGGACCCGATCATCGGATTCTTCTAAAACCGGAACCGTTGAGTTCATATCGAAAAGATCTTTCCAAAGAATATAAGAGATTTTAAATCTAACAGTTGGATTTGGAATTATGTCCTTAAATAATTAAAACTACTATAATAAATAAATTAAAAACTAATAACTAACTTATTGCTTCATATTGTCGAGATCCCAAAAACAGTCACTATATGACTGGATCAATCATATAGTTGTAACAACTGGAATTGTTCCATAACAAAATAATATGATTGTGGATTTGAAAAAATATATATAAAGGGATGCGGATAAATGATAAGGTTATAGAAAGAGAGAACAAAATTATCAATGATATATAATTTCAATATGTATGGTCTATGAATTACCTCAGATAAATAAAAGGCAATGTAATAAAGCATTATCCGGAATGATTGGGCGTAAAGCGTCTGTAGGTGACTTTTCAAGTCCGCCGTCAAATCCCAGGGCTCAACCCTGGACAGGCGGTGGAAACTACCAAGCTGGAGTATGGTAGAGGCAGAGGGAATTTCCGGAGCGGTGAAATGCGTAGAGATCGGGAAGAACACCAACGGCGAAAGCACTTTGCTGAGCCGACACTGACACTAAGAGACGAAAGCTAGGGGAGCAAATGGGATCAAATTTGGAAAAGGTCGGTGTAGGTGCAGTTCTATGACTGTTTATGGAAATCGACTGAAAGGGCCTTAATAAAATTATTAAAAATACTAATAATTTGTATAAAATCATAATAAATGATTTGAAAAGAAATGGGATGAAAAATTCCATATTTGGAAAGATAAAAATATTTATTTTTTGAAATGAACTCGTTATCAACTAGAATTATAATCCAATTATTTTTAAATTAATAAATTGGATTGAGAATGGGTTTTAATATAATCTGAATTTCCAATATATGAATTGGAATGGATTTGAATGGAAATCATCTTCAAAATATTTTGATATTGGATTCCGTGATTATACAGATATTGTTATGCAAAATTTGGAAAATATAATTATATTGTTATTTCCAATATGATCTTTGTTGGTTTCAGAATTTGATATTGAATATAAGCCGATATAATTTATATTTAGGGCCTTGTATTTGATATCAAATTGGATTTTGGGTTTTTCTTGAATGGTGTCTTCAGTAACACTGTTCTTAAACCCGGTTGAGAAAAGAATAAATCTTTTAATTAAGATTTAGGGAATTTACCAATTAATTAATATTTGATTGGAATTGAATTAAGAATTGGATTTTTGGAATTATCGTGACCGGTGTCTTAAATAACACTTGTTCTTTAACCTGATTAATAGTGAAGTTAAGATTTGGAATTTATAAATCTTTATTCTAAGATTTATTCGAAATTTCCAAAGTAAAGTTCTCCTATTTAAAATAATAAATTGGAATGGAATGGAATTCGATTTGGTAATAATCGAAGTGAGATTCTATGGAGGAAGACTGTTAGTATATATGGAATTCAAAAGGCTTTGTCGTTTTTCCATTTATATTATTAGTCAGATATGGGAATTGATATCGATTATATATATATATATATATCGATCTGTTTTCCATGAAGATTCCATAGTTAATGGAATGTGATTTTGGGTTTATCATGAACTGTGTTTTAAATGACATTGGTTCTTTAACCCAGTTAAAGACAGGATTACATGTCTAACATTGTATTTCGAACTCTATGGTTGATCTCTGCTAAATATATATCTGTTTGGTGGCGGAGAATTTATTCTCTTGCTTAACAACCTTCTCTAAGACGTACGAGTTTAGAGATTATATATAGGTAGAAATCAATAGTACGGTGTAATTGGTCGATGCAGCATGTTTGATTTTCCAAAGTTAAATAGTCATTAATACTGATTTTTTGGAAGATTAAAACTAAGTGGAGTTTTAATGAATCTTTAATTAGATTGAAATGTGAATGTGATCATTTAAATTATCAAATTTGGGAAATGATCGAGAATGGAGCATTACCAGTTTTGCTCCAAGCGATAGTTAAATCTTTAATTATATTTGAACGGGAAATGATAATTAATTTTGCCTATGACAATATGATGTTAGAAATGGAGTACTACCAGTTTTGCTCCGTGGGATGAATAGGTTGGGATTGGGAAATATAACAAATGATTACTTCGGTAAGGTGCGCTAATCCCGACTAGTTTGGATAAACCTTAATTTGGTTTGAATTAATATCCAAAGGAAGATTAAAGAATAACTTTAAAGAATATATCTTTGATAAAATTAATGGGAACCTTTCCCAAAGGTTACGAATATTTGAATAAAAGAATATTCAGAATTGGAATGACGTGTATGTTGTGTTTTTATAGCAATTGTTTATAAAATACACGAGTTATTCGGAAAGAGCTTATACCCATTCTGAATAACTGATTCGACGATAAGTTGACGATGAAGACAGTGGTTGAAGACCAGAGGTCTTCACATCGTTTGGATGATTATTGATGTCTTGATTGGGCTGTACACCCAAGACAAGGTAATAAGTGGTGATTGTCCAGACGTACTTGGAGATTGACCACATATGCGAGGACCTCTCTCCTGTATTGGGCATATAGGACGAAGAATAAGGTGCCCCGAGTTTCGTTCAAACTCAGAACGAACTAGTAAATGGATGAGTGTCCAACACTGGATTTTATTCTGTGTTGATTGATCTCTATTAAATATATATCTGTTTGGTGGCAGAGAATTTATTCTCTTGCTTAACACCCTTCTCTGACACGTACGAGCTCAGAGGTTATATATCGATAGGCATCAGTTGCATGGCGTGAATTGTCTGTGTGGCATGCTGAGATGCAAATGATCAAGGCTTCTATTGAAAATCAGAGTCCAGTGGTTGATGATCAAATCACATCCTTAAAGAGTATAGCTTTGTGTATAGCGTTAATTCGCAAGCCTCACACCTCGATATGAGTCAAAAACGGGATAAGGGGCCTAAGGAGGATATAACGTTTCTTTCTATCTATTAGTGGTGTCATGGTATAGAGCCATACATTTATTATATTTTTGCCTATGTGGATGATTGATTGCGAGGTGCCTCGGATATATCGGTTACTACAGAGCCAATGAATAGCTCCTATAGGACCGAGAAACGCGTGTTCAGGAATAACTAATCCTCAAACATAACGGAGGACTGGCCTTGGAGGATACAAGGATCTACTGCGTGAGATCCTGAGGTATTTGCTAGAGTGTCTCAAAGCCAGCGAGGAGTACATCCCTTGCCTCGACTCATGATGAAAATCCAATTTCCAATACGTGACATTTTTGTTTCGATTGTAGAGCCTAGTATGGCGACCTGACATATGGTACCCATGCCGTCCATGATGATACATTCATATTTGAAGTTGTTTTATACACTATGCGCTTATAATAGTATCAAATGATTTGTTTTTAAACGTACCAAGCGTGTTTGGCTATTATAAGGGAAAACTCTATCCTCTGGCTTGTGTTGCATTGTGTGATGGGACCTGAGTCTTATAATAGCTTCATTTTTTGAAAAGCATTGCGCTATTTATAAACTGTTTTATGCACTGGTATTCTTGGGAAGAAACCCGCTCCGTGTTATATGGCGTGGTCCCTTGATTTACTTTATTTTTAAATTAAAGTTTTAAATAACTATTTTAGTTCTCACACCAGTCACATGACTGACCTGGAGTTTATTATTTTAACCTAAACTCTGGGTGCCTCTATTTTCCACATGGGCAGCTAGTAGTTGGTTTTTTGCGGATATTATTTTCACAAGATCCTGGACTTACAGCTGGAATTGTACTCGAAAAGCTCTATATCCGTATATTTCTTTCAGTTGTGTTATGTATTATTTTTCCGCTACATTGTAATTTTAAATCTATGATATTTTCCAATGTGTAATATTTATTCATAATCTGGTATATTCTTGTACTCTGATGTAAATTGTTGTAATAAGCAATGAAATGTTCTCCTCTTTATGTTTTGATTTTCGTGTTCTCAACTCAATACGGGCTTTCCCGTAAGGGCGAGTTTGGGTCGTAACAGTTGGTATCAAAGCTTTGGTTTACAAAGCTCGAGAACAAGACACATAGAACCAAATGAAAGAATTCATCAGAGATTGGATTAGTAATATCCAATGGGAATGACTCATTAGAGATAGGATCAGTAGTATCCTAGAACGAGTGTGAAGAGTAGAGTTTTTGAAACAAAAATGAAAAACAAATTTTGTTTTGAAAATTTAAATCTTATTATATGTATTTGAATATTTATTTTAAATTGATTTTGGACTGTAACACCCCAGAATTTTAACAATACTAAAGATGATGTATTAAAGAATAATTAATGTGAAATACACTATTAACAATGAATTATGGAAAACTTAATTAAATTATCAAAATTAGGAAAAATGGACTAAGCTATTGCGTCGGTCTCGAAATTCTGGTCAAGATAGACACCTAGTTTGCGTAAATCGGACATCGTATGAAGAAGTTATTAAGGTATGAAGTTTGTACATGCATAGGATGAATATATATATATATAATAGGTTTAGAAATTCAAAAATGGGTCCACAAATTCGAAATTCGGTCCAAAATTCAAAATCTGGGAAGGTGGCATATTTCCCGCCCAGGTGGGTCTACCTACTTAAAGGGGGGGTTCGACCCACTCAAAGGGGGGTCGACCCACCCGTGAACAAATTTGGGTGAAATACTTCATTCTGTATCTGGACACCTTTCTGAGCAAGTTCATTGATCCTAAGGCTGTATAAAGGACCCTAGACCTAGGTTTTATTCATCTAAAAATAATGGCAATGGCGAAGTTCTGTTGCAACGAAGATTGAATGGCCTAATCTACTCTAAACATGATTCAGTAAACATTATACTAATTCAACGATTGCTACAACGATGGCTACAACAAATTCAACGTGATCTTCGCAGTAGTTTGGATACGTTTCCTCCGATCTATTCACTATGAGTTCATGTTATTTTTAGATCTGAATATTGAAATAGTAATCGTGATATGTATATAAAAAATTGGATCTTGAATCGGTGCCTAATCAATTCAATTATGACATATTCCTCTGATTTGTTCTTATATGCTTATATCGTCACCAAATCCAATCTTGTCGTAATATGTTCATTCAGATTTTATGCCTATTTCTACCGTTATGCTATTGATTCATTATTTTTCATGTTCTAATTCTATTCTCTACCTCTTTTCTCTTTTATTTTTATATAGCCAGGCTACCTTCGAGCCTAGGCCTAACGCTGAAAAATGCGAACGAATGAGATTGGTAATGGTTTGGAAAGACATAATGTGGGGGCATAATTGATATTCGAAAAATATGAATATAGGTTTGGGCATAAAATGTGGAATTATACAAATATGGATTTGGGGACATATATTGTGTTGTATAACATGAATATGAATTTAGGCGAACGTTGGAAAATATGTTTTGGAATAAATTATGTAAAATACGATTTGGGCGTAGATTGGAATATATGTTAACATGAATTTGGGCACAACTTGAATTGGAATAAATGTAAAAATGGAATTGGGTATAAAATGGGACATACCTAAATATTGATTTAGCAGATAAATTGGGACATATGTGAATATAAATTTTAGGTATATTTTGGAAAATATGAGGGTTTGGGTTCGTGCTTAATACAAACTTATATGTATGTGTCTTGATTTATGACATGGGGAAAAAAGGAGCGTATGGTGCATAATTAAAAGGTGAATTAAAAAGGGATGTAAAAGTCTATGATTTGAATAGTGAATTGGGCATATAATTAAATATGGGAAAAAAATAACCTATAATGACATAGGTAGATTTGGATAAAAATGGAATGCCTAGTAATTACAACTAAGAATTGTAATTACACTTATGACACGAGGTTAGGTTACATTAGTGGTGGAAGTCTGCCCAGACCCGACCGGCATATCCAGCAGCCATAAATGTTGAACCTAATGTGAGAGGTCTAAGTGTGTAAATACGAATCGGGCTAAGACACGAAGTTAGACCCAACTGTGGAATAAGACTTCCCGAGCCCGACTGGCATATCCAGCATCCACACGATGTAGGCCTAATGTGGGAGTTCTAGCCCATTATAACCATAATTGGACATGGTAATGAATTGGACTACTTAACCTAATTTAATCCGTAAGGATTTTATGATTATGAACTTAAGTTAGGGTTAATTAAAATTGGATGGGTAGTGGGTGGGTTAAGTAAATTGGAGGGGATGGGTAATATTTACATATAGACCCATAAACTTAACCCAATAAGGTTATGTAATTAAAGACACCTAGTTGTATACATAACCGATAGAAACAATAAAGTTACGTAATTAAACGACACCACTTAGGGTAAGCATAACTTGTAAGGAAATGAGACAAACTCTGTTATAAGATAAGAGGTACTTACTTATTAATTAAGCAATCTAGAAGTCTAGAACTCGCAGATGTAAATAACAAGTTTAGGCTTGTCCTAGCGACAAGAGGAAATTATAACATAGGTTATAATAAATGGGTAGAGAAACTTATTAACGGGCTTTAGTGTATAGAACGAAGTTAATAAGTAAACAACGATAAGTTGTGATAACAATGAAAAATTGAATTATGATTAAATGGGAAGAATGAGGAAAACTTATAAGATAAGTTATATTTAATCATAAATAATGACTGGTATGTTAAAAAGGAAACATGTAAAATGAGACGTACTTAATTTCACATTAAGTAAAAGCATGTTACTGTGATGATGTAACCAAGCAGGTGAAACTTGGTAATTTGAATAAGAATTCAATATGAATCGGAATAATCAAGTTAAATGGAAAGCGGGAGAGGTAAGGCAAGCGCGTAAAGAATGTTTAGACATAGGGTCTAACAACATATTAAAGAAAGGCGCTTGGACAGGTCTGTATGTTTAAGGGTGAATAACCCAACGGGGTAGATCATCAAAATGTTATAAGACACGAGGGGAGCGCACATTCATCTGATTGTTATGATAGCTCCAAAGGACTGTAAGGGGAAGCACGCGGCTTCCAGAGGTACGTAAGGTGCTCCTAGTAGTCCCTCTGTGTGGTGACAGATGTCTTAGGATGTACTCGCAGAGGTTGGGTCTGGGTGTAATTACTAGGTAGGTGGGCATTGACTACAGATGTAGCAATGTAATCAGAATGCTATTACGTGGTGACACCCGAGTAGTTTGGCGGTTGCCTCACGAGGAGGTAGATGGGTCAGGACCAACAAGGATAGTAGACCGTCGGATACTCATCACCGGCAGCCAGCGGGATGCAAAAAGACTGGAGTTAGCCCCAAGATATCATTTCACCTTTCACTATCGAGGTACGGGGTTGAGGGGAGACGCCATATGGATTTTTAGATTAGTTGTTATTAGGGGCAATCTCCTAGCTCTTGTTGTCTTTACTAGTTGAGGGAGGGGCCGAGGTAGGGCCATAGCCACCATGAAAAACAGACCCTAAGATTATCTATACATAGAGGTTCATAAAGACGGGCCTGTATATGTATGGATAAGCTCCAGGCCGAGTTCCGTGTTTCTTGTTTACCCCTGCCACGGAACTCGGTGCACATTAGAGGACTTGCGATTGAGGCATCGAGCTACAAGTACAGTACATACGTGGGACAGTCTAGATACACGCATATCTACTCTGGGTGGTGTATCATAGACTAGAGGGCATTATTCCGATATGGAATCTGATTCGATCGATGTTGGCAGTCCATATGCTTACGTAGCATAGTAATGACATATATATGCGGGATGTAACATTATTATATAGAGATCTGTATGTCACTTCGGCATAGGATGAGGGACTACGTTCATTACAGTGGAGACCGTGTGAGTGTGGTACTATGGGGTGTATCTCAATATTGAGAGATAGCTTCATATATTGTATTAGGTGAATCTATGAGAAAGTAAATGGGTACGATGCGCGTATAAGTCTTGAGTGCGATTAACCCAAGTAACCTAATAATCAAGAAAATGTAATGGAATGGTATTAGTAGGGAGTATTCTACTTCTGATATACTAGTATATGCGTATTCTGTCCAAGCTTATCTTGTTTAGTTCACACTTGTCCTTGCTATTGTTATCTTGTTCTTCCAGTCTTTACATACCTGCCATGGTACTTTTATTTATTTATATTTAGAAGTAACTGGACTCGCCAGACTTTGTGTCTGACCCTTTTTGTTTCCTCTTCTCTCACTTCCGTTTCCTCCCTCCCTTGGTTCTCGGGGTGGAAGTGCTTATTGTTGATTTGGATTCTTTCATCTTAGCTTGGGTTTTGAATATGGATGTACAGCTTTGACTTATTGTCAACTCTCTTATGGCACTGCTTGGGAAATATGGTTTATGCTTTTGTACTCTGATACTTTGGGCAAGACAGATTATTAAACATGTAACTGGTTATTTCAAATCTATGATGTAAACTCAGTATTTGGGACCATGATGTTATGATTTAAATAAAGTTTTTAATTCCGCTGCTATTTTACATGTTAGTCTTGTGATATTATGTTCTTATTTACCTATAACGCTTAATGAAAGTTAATGCATTCCCTTAGTGTGTGACATTAACGGATGTGGTGTATCAAATTTGGTATCAGAGCATATGGTTATAAGATCGGATAAAGTAATTTGACAATGGTTTTCAAAAAATTCTCAAAAACAAAGTATTTTAAAATAAAAATAGGTTTTTGAAAAGCATATTTCCCAAAGCCATAAATATATCAAGATTCCCCGCTTGATTGCTTTTCCTTTTTGTTTGGGGAACCGTTTCTTCCCGAAAGGGCGTCCCTATGTCGGCATGGTTCCGTTGGCATGTTAAAACTACAGTACATGTCGAAGGGCAAAGAAGTGCCCAACCTCCATTTGTAGTCACAGTAGTTTCAACTACGCCTTATTTTCTCTCAAGCCTCGTAAGGATTTCCGTGCGTTGGAGGCAGCATTTAAGAGACTTGGTAGCATGTTGCACAAAGATGGTAAAAAGGAGAATAAGGGAATAGGGGCTATGGAGCACAGTCCAAAGATGAATGAAAATGGTGGCTTAAGAAGGAAATATAGATAAAAGAAGAAAAGAGGAAATACCATAATTTTGAAACGATGAGTCATCTGGAAAAAGGATTGCAGAAAGAGAAAAGGCGTTTGTTACCACTTTGGTTAGCCAGGACACCTCATTGAGGAGTGCCTAAAGGGACAAAAACAAGGATAGAGGGCAGGAACTTCTAGGGGCAAGCAAATGTTCTCATAGCTGGTGGACAGGATAGGGGTAGGAAAGTTTCCATCGAAGGATTGTTTTCTATTTCTGATCATCTTGTTATGATTCTTTTCCTGGCGCTTCGCGTTCTTTTATATCTGATCCTTTAGTTGAGTCTCTGCACCTAGATACTAGTATGGTTTTGGATCCCATTATTGCTTCAAACCCCAGTAGAGGGACGTCTCATTTATCGATGATTTGTCAGGGTTTGAGAATCTCTGTGTTAGGCATCGAATTTGATTGTGACGCATATGTTCTTGATTCCATAGGATACGGTTTGATTCTAGGGTGGATCGGTTAACCATGTATGAAGCCATTCTAGATTGTGAGAGGAGGGTCGTTAGACTTTTGACTTGGCATGGAAAGACTCTCGAGATTTCTTATGACCCCAAAAGGGTCTGTCATGCTTAGTCTCCTAGAACCTCTTGATATATCTATCGATGATTTGCGACATATAACTCCTAAAAAAAGGGGAACTTGATAAGCAAGTAGGGGAGCTACTTGAGAAAAGGATTGATAGGTGAATTATACTGGAATGGTAACCTATTGAGGACAGTTCTTGAGGAAGCCCATCATTCTAAGATGGCTATTCATTCAAGAGGCAATAAAAAGTATATAGTTCGAGATAGTGGAGCCAAACTTGCGAGAGGAAGTGAAAGTATAGATGGAAGCAATGATAGGACGAGTTCCGACTTGCATAGTTGGATCGGAGGTTAAGAAATCATGCAACAAAGAAGTGAAGCTAATAAGAGTGCAATAGGGAAAGGCTGCGAGAACGCTACTTAGGAGGCCGAAGACAAGATTCGTGCTTCATATCCTTTCCTTTTCGAGAATATGTTCTTAACTTTTTTTTCCAAGCTTCGAATTAATCCTTGTGTCTATTGTTTGAATATCTCCTATTGATCGAGTCTTTAGGTAGAAAACTAATGAATGGAAACATGTGTTTGAGACATGTTATGTTTGATGGATGCAAGTGTTTGCTAGTGATTTCTCGTGAATGCATATACACACAATAAGCACTAGATCGGCTCAATCACTTACATATTGCACATTGATGTGTGTACATTTTAATTTTTTATGGATTATTGTTAAATTGATGCTGCATTTGGATGAATGATTGTGCACACATGCAGAACTTACATGTATTAGGGTGATTTGCATACATTTTGGTTACATGGCACAAACATACATTGCATTAAGGAGGTCAACTGAATCAGTAGACCGCCTGATCTTTCGCATTAGCTTACGGACATTTACACACACTATTGCGTACATTCATAAAAGCATTAGAAATTCCTTAAGGACAATGGATGCTTGTGATTGCTAGATGGCTGTATGATTGTTGGATGTTAGGATATACGTTCTTCTTAACTTAGAGATTTCGGGGACAAAATCCTTTGAGTAGGGGAGAATGTGACACACCAGAATTTTAACGATACTGAAGATGATGTATTAAAGAATAATTAATGTGGAATACACTTTTAATAATGAATTAAGGAAAACTTAATTAAATAAACAAAACTAGGAAAAACGGACTACACTATTGCATCCGTCTCGAAATTCTGGTCAAGATAGACACCTGATTTGCGTAAATCGGACATCATATGAAGTAGTTATTAAGGTTTGAAGTTTGCATACGCACAGGAAGAATATATATATATATAGTAGGTTCAAAAATTCAAAAATGGGTCCACAAATTTGAAATTCGATCCAAAATTCAAAATCTAGGAAGGCGGCAGATTTACCTCCCAGGTGGGTCTACCCACTCAAAGAGGGGTCGACCCATAGGTCAACCCACACAAATTTGGGCGAAATACTTTATTTTGTATCTGGACACCTTTCTAAGCAAGATTCATTGATCCTAAGGCTATACAAAGGACCCTAGACCTAGGTTTTATTGATCTAAAAACAATGGCAATGGAGAAATTCTGCTGCAACGAAGATTGAATGGCCTAATCTAATCCAAATCTAATTCAACAAACATTATATAAATTCAACGATTGCTACAGCGATGGCTACAACAAATTCAACGTGTTCTTCGCAGTAGTTTGTATTCGTTTCCTCGGATCTATTCACTGTCAGTTCATGTTATTTTTAGATCTGAATATTTAAATAGTAATCATGATATGTATATAAAAAATTGGATCTTGAATCGGTGCCTAATCAGTTCTATTATGAAATATTCCTCTGATCTGTTCTTATATGCTTATATCGTCACCAAATCCAATCTTGTCATAAAATGTTCATTCAGTTTTTATGCCTATTTCTACCATTATGTTATTGATTCGTTATTATGCCTGTTCTGATTCTATTCTCTCCCTTTTTTCCCTTTTATTTTTATATAGCCAGGGTACCTTTGAGCCTAGGCCTAACGCTAAAAAATGCGAACGTACGAGATTGGGAAAGATTGGGAAAGACATAATTTGGGGCATAGTTGATATTGGAAAAATATGAATATAGGTTTAGGCATAAAATGTGGAAATATACAAATATGGATTTGGGGACTTATACTGTGTTGTATACCATGAATATACATTTAGGCAAACGTAGGAAAATATGATTTGGCATAAATTATGTAAAATATAATTTGGGTGTAGATTGGAATATATGTTAATACAAATTTGAGCACAACTTGTATTGGAATAAATGTAAATATGGAATTGGGTATAAAATGGGACATGCCTAAATATTGATTTGGCACATAAATTTGGACATATACGAATATAAATTTCAGGCATAAATAGGAAAATATGTGGGTTTTGGTTTGTGCATAATACATACATATACGTATATGAATTAATTTATGACATAGGGAAAAAAGGAGCGTATGGTGCATAATTAAAAGGTGAATTAAAAAGGGGTGTAAAAGTCTATGATTTGAATAGTGAATTGGGCATATAATTATATATGGGGAAAAAGAGAAATAATCACCTATAATGACATAGGTAGATAAAAATGGAATGCTAAGCAATTACAATTAGGTATTGTAATTGCACTTATGACACGAGGTTAGGTTACATTAGTAGTGGAAGTCTTCCCGGACCCGACCGGCATATCCAGCAGCCACTAATGTTGAATCTAATTTGAGAGGTCTAAGTGTGTAAATAAAAATCGGGCTAAGACACGAGGTTAGACCCAACTGTGGAATAATACTGCCTGGACCCAACCGACATATCCAGCATCCACACGTTGTAGGCTTAATGTGGGAGGTCTAGCCCAATATAACCACAATTGGACATGGTAACGAATTGGACTACTTAACCTAATTTAATACGTAAGGATTATATGATTATGAACTTAAGTTAGAGTTAAGTAAAATTGGATGGGTAGTGGGTGGGTTAAGTAAATTAGAGTGGATGGGTAATATTTACATATAGACCCATAAACTTTACCTGATAAGGTTATGTAATTAAAGACACCTAGTGGTATACATAACCGGTAGAAACAATAAAGTTACATAATCAAAAGATACCGCTTAGGGTAACCATAACTTGTAAGGAAATGAGACAAAATGTGTAATAAGATAAAAGGTACTTAATTATAAATCAAGTAATCTAGAAGTCTGGAACCCGCTGATGTAAATAACATGTTTAGGCTTGTCCTACAGACAAGAGGAAATTATAACATAGGTTATAATAAATGGGTAGAGAAACTTATTAACGGGCCTTAGTTAATAGAACTAAGTTAATAAGTAAACAACGAAGAGTTGTGATAACAATGAAAAATGGAATTAAGATTAAATGGGAAAGAATGAGGGAAACTTATAAGTATACTTAATCATAAATAATGACTGACATGTTAAAAAGGAAACATGTAAAATGAGACGTACTTAATTTCACATTATGTAAAAACATGTTATTGTGATGATGTAACCAAGCAGGAGAAACTTGGTAACTTGAATAAGGACTAAATATGAATGGGAATAACAAAGTTAAAAGGAAACCGAGAGAGGTAAGACAAGAGCGTAAAGAATGTTTAGACATAGGGTCTAACAACATATTAAAGAAAGGCGCTTGGGCCAATCCGTACGTTTGAGGGTGAATAACCCAACGAGGTAGATCATTGAGGTGTTATAAGACACGGGGGGAGCTCACATTCATCTGATTGTTATGACAGCTCCAAAGGACTGGAAGGGGAAGCACGCAGCTTCCTGAGGTACTTAAGGTGCTCCTAGTAGTTCCTTTATGTGGTGACAAATGGCTTAGGCTGTACTTGCAGAGGTTGGGTCTGCGCGTAACTACTAGGTTGGTGCGCCTTGACTGTAGATGTAGCTATGTAGTCAGAATGCTGTTACGTGGTGACACCCGAGTATTTCGGCGGTTGCTTCACGAGAAGGTAGATGGGTCAGGACCAATAAGGATAGTAGACCGTCAGATACTTGTCACCGGAAGCCAGCGGGATGCGGAAAGACTGGAGCTAACCCCAAGATATCATTTCACCTTTCACTATCGAGGTACGGGGTTGAGGGGAGATGCCACATGGATGTTTAGATTGGTTGTCATTAGGGGTGGTTGCCTAGCTCTTGTAGTCTTTACTAGTTGAGGGAGGGGTCGAGGTGGGGCATTAGCCACCATGAGAAACAGACCCTAGGATTATTTGTACATAGAGGTTCATAAATACGGGCCTATATAGGTATGGATAAGCTCCCGGCCGAGTTCCACGTTTCTTGTTTATCCTTGCCACAAAACTCGGTGCACATTAGAGGATGTACGATTGAGGCATTGAGCTACAATTACAGTACATACGTGGGATAGTCTAGATAAAAGTATATCTGCTCTGGGTGGTGTATCATAGAATAGATGGCATTATTCCGATATGGAATCTGATTCGATCGATGGTGGCAGTCCATACGCTTACGTAGCATAGTAATGACAGGATTATGCGGAACGTAACATTATTATATAGAGATCGGTACGTCACTCCGGCATAGGATGAGGGACTACGTTCATTACAGTGGAGACCGTGCGAGTGGGGTACCATGGGATGTATCTCAATATTGAGAGATAGCTGCATATATTGTATTAGGTGAATCCATGGGAAAGTAAATGGGTATGATGCGCGTATTAGTCTTGAGTGCGATTAACCCAAGTAACCTAATAATCAAAAAAATTCAATTGAACGGTATTAGTAAGGATCATTCTACTTCTAACATATTAGTATCTGCGCGGTGCAGAGAAATGTATTCAAGAAGCACAATATATTCTGTACAAGCTTATCTTGTTTAGTTCACACTTGTCCTTGCTATTGTTATCTTGTTCTTACAGTTTTTATATACCCGACATGATACTTTTATTTAAAAGTAACTGGACTCGCCAGAATTTATGTCTGACCCATTTTGTTTCCTCTTCTCTCTCTTCCGTTTCCCCCTAGGTTCCCAGGGTGGAAGTGCTTAGAGTTGATTTGGATTCATTTAGCTTAGCTTGGGTTTTTGATATGGATGTACAGCTTTGACTTATTTTCAACTCTCTTATGGCACAGCTAGGGAAATATGGGTTATGCATTTGTATCTAATATTTTTGGCAAGACAAATTATTAAACATGTAACTGGTTATTTCAAACTTATGATGTATACTCAGTATTTGGGACCCTAATGTTATGATTTAAATAAAGTTTTTAATTCCGCTGCTCTTTTACATGTCTGTCTTGTGATATTATGTTCTTATTTACCTATAGCCCTTCACGAAAATTAATGCAATCCTATAGTGAGTGACATTAACGGACGTGGGGTATCACATTTAGTATCAGAGCATATGGTCATAAGATCGGATAAAGTATTTTGAAAATGGTTATCAAAAAGGTCTCAAAAACAAAGTATTTTAAAATAAAAAACTTTTTTGAAAAGCATATTTCCCAAAGACATAAATATCTCTAGATTCTCCGCTTGATTCCTTTTCCTTTTGTTTAGGGAATCGTTTCTTCCCGACAGGGTATCCCTATGTCGGCATGGTTACGTAGGCATGGTAAAACTACAGTACATGTCGAAGGGCAAAGAGGTGCCCAACCTCCATCTGTAGTCGTAGTAGTTTCACCTACGGCTTATTTTCTCTCAAGCCTCGTAAGGATTTCCATGCGATGGAGGCAGCTTTCAAGAGACTTGCTAGCACGTTGCACAAAGATGGTAAACATGAGAATAAGGGAATTGGGGCCTAAGGAGTATAGCCCAAAGATGAAAGAAAATGGTGGCTTAGGAAGGAAATATAGATAAAAGAAGAAAAGAGAAAATACCATAATTTCGAAACGGTGAGTCATCTGGAAAAAGGATTGCAGAAAGAGAAATGGCGTTTGTTACCACTTTGATAAGGTAGGACATCTCATTAAGGAGTGCCAAAAGGGACAAAGAAAAGGCCGGAGAGAAGGAACTTCTAGGGGGCAAGCAAATGTTCTCATAGTTGGTGGACAGGATAAGGGTAGGAAAGTTTCCATCGAAGGATTGATTTCTATTTCTGATCATCCTATTAGGATTCTTTTCCTGGCTCTTCGCATTCTTTTAAAAGGTTTTGAAGGTCTCCCCGTACAAAGGAGGTTATGGCGAAAGTTTTCGAAATTTTAGGGAGTTAGCCAAATTTTTGAAAAATTAGAAAATTCTTAGAAGCTGAAAAGTTGAAGAATGAAAGCCAGAATGAAAGTTGAGTTGGTTAGTAAAACAACTTTCAGCTCTGTTCCTTTTCAAAGACGAAAAGAATTTAAATGGGGAAGGTTGTAACAACCCAGATTTTCAGAACCAATTTATAATTTTTATTTTAGCAATTCTAATGGATTTTGATTATTTAAAATGATTTATTTTAAATAATAATGACATAAATTTATTTTAATCGAAGTTAGAATGTTTAAATTTATATTAATTATATAACGAGCCTGAAATGGAATGGTAGTTTGAAAATTCGATTTCAGATTTCATATGAATGTACATGATTCAAAATAAATCAGATTTCAGTGAAACGAGAAATATTTGAATTTGTTTAAAAATATCTTTCCAACGAATGCGAAAAATCCAGATTTCATAACGGAAATAAAATGTTATGTCCAATTTAAAATTCAAAATAGTCGCTATGGAATTTATATATATTTTAAATAATATATAGCCCTTAAAAATAGGCGTTTTGCAATGACCTCCGTTTTCGACGAACCCATTTTTGTTGGATCCGGAATGTCAAATTATTACTAGATTCCAATTTTAATCGAATGAAAAATGATCATTTTTCAAATGGTCTCCAAATACGACGAAATTAGTTTTGTTAGGACCATAACGTCAAAACATAGCTAGATTTATTTTTTTTGGAATTTTCGGATTAGTATGTGGCCTCGGTAAATTAAAATGTCTGTTGAAATCAATTTAGAATGTTAAATTAATTTATATTTTAATTTCAACGAAAACTAAATGAAAAAGTCAAATTAGCTAATGGGACATATTCCATTGTGTACGGAATGAGGGTAATTAGCTAGTGGCGACAGTCGTTGGGTTTGATTTGAGGTTCGAAAGATAAAGTAACTTTTTTGAATTTAATTAAATTTAATATATATATATATTATTAAAACGTAGTCAACCCACTTATCTTCCACTTCCTCAGTCAAAATACGATTAGAAAAAAATTAGATTGCGGAAAATTCTGCGATCCATCGCGCCTTCGCAGCTGCAGCAGCAGCGCCGCCACCCACATCCACGACTGTCGCGGTGCTCCACTGCCCTCCAGCACTCGATCGCATCTCCACTGCCCTCTCCTCCTCTACCTTTAACTCAAAAAACCGCACAAGCCTAGTTCGACGGAAAACCGCTGTGCCCCAGCCACCACCACCGCTAGCGCGCTCCACCCTCCCTCTTTCCCAGACCCGCGCAACACCGCTAAGCCCCCCTCCACCGATCGAAAACCAGTGAGTTTTCTGATTTTTATTATATGAAAAAACTGATTTTTTATTTTTATTTTATTTAGTATATAAATTTAATATTTTTATTTAGTATATTAAGCTATAATTTTTATTATATAAAGCTATAAATTTTTTATATGCGTAATGATATGATTTTTATTTATGAAAAGTTATGATTTTTAGATATGTAATAATATAATTTTTAGTAAATAAAAAATTTGATTTATATATATATGAATAGCGAATAAATTTTTTATTTTTTATATATATGAATATTAAATAAAAATATGTTTTTTATTATAAGAATAGCGAATAAAAATTTGATTTTTTATATGTGAATAGTAAATAAAAATTTGATTTTTATATGCAAGAATAGCGAATAAAAATTGGATTTTTATATATATTAAGGCAAGATAAAAATATGATTTTTATTGTTTAAATAGCAAGATAAAAATATGATTTTTATTGTAATGGTAAGATAAAAATATGATTTTTATTGTTTGAGTAGCGATATAAAAATATAATATATATATATATATATATATATATATATGAAGTAGCATTATAAAAATATAGTTTTAATATACGAGTAGCGATATAAAAATATGATTTTTATTATATGAATAGTGAAATCAAAATATGATTTTTAATACATATAGAAAGGTTTAAAAATAAGATTTTAAAATATACAAGCATCATATTAAAAATGTGATTTTTACTATGAACATCGTGAAAAGGGTTCCGTTGGAATTTTAGGAAAATCCAAGCTGTTCAGAAATTCATAATTAAAACTGGTGGAGTGGAAAGCAAAGGTGAGAAATTCATACTCTAATTTTGTTTACAGTTGAATATAAACTTAGATGCAGACGGTGCTTAGTAGCACCCGACACCTTTGATTGAAACCATGGACGTTTGGTTGTTTGTTTTGATGGATTTATTTGTTTGAATTTGGTTTGGGATGTGAATGAAGTTGATTATATTTGGTATGTGTATGGCACGAGCCAGCATTAGGCGAGGGATAAGGCTAGACCTTATTCCAGTTCTTATATCGCGCCGTTATGCTGCCAAAATTTTCTAAAATATGTTAGAACAATAAAAATATCATTTTTACTGTATTAATGAACTGTATAAAATATTCATGCGTTGAAATAAATATTTTATAGTTAAAAATATAATTTTTAACGTATATATGAATAAAATAAATATTCATTTACGAATTGGGTGATTCGTTTATGTATACCTATTTGACTGACATTGATTGGGATGATATATTTTACACATCGCCCAACTGCACAAATAATATTCAGTATTTGTTGGTTGAAACCCCACCCGGGTATTGGGATGATATTTGACATACACTAATCCCAATTGTTTAGTTATATGTCAGTCGATTGGTTGACAGAGTATTTAAGCATTAATAATTTATATTTAATGCTTATGCAGTTGTGTAGAGCACTCTGGGTGATGGTTGATTGTTTATCATTTTTGTTGTATACATGTGTTGTCTGAAATCCATATAAATAACATTGTATGGTAATTGACTGTGTCTGATTCCAATTCAGGAATAACGAATATTTTTAAAATAACGAATATTTTGAAATAAGGAATATTTTAAAATAATATTAAGTAAAGGATTAAAATCTGATTTTAATGTCCGATTTTGGATGGACATTAAAATATTGAAATATATGAAGTCGTGTTGATTAGATATGCGCCATTTTGACGCGGACGATATTTATATCGATTTTATTCATTTTTGTAATGAATATCGAAAAGGAAACTATTTCAAATCTGATTTTTGAAAATATTATCGTCTTAATATTATTGTAATGACCCGCATTTTTAGAGATGGAATAATTAATTTATTTAATTATTAAATATCGTTATAGCGATATCGAGAACCATAATTAAATAATATTGAATATTTAATTAATATTTATAATGAATAATATATTATAATGTCGAAATAGTCGGAAATAGTGAAATTCACAATAGAGTGTGAATTGAATAGTATACGAGATGTGGTTGACTTTCGATTCGAAATATAATAACGAATATATTGAATCGACGACAGTTTGAACGTATAATTATAATATAATTAAAATCGAGCTCGAAATGGCGCTGCAGTTCGCTATTTGGCGATTTGAACTTCAACTGAATGTACAGGATCCGTTTTAAGCCGTATTTCTGTGAAACAAGAAATGTGTGGAGCTGGTGGAGTATATCTTTCTAGTGGAAGAGAAAAATCTGGATTTCGTTGTGTAGATTTTGATTTACGTCCAAATCAAATTTCAGAAAAGTCGCTGTGGAATTCCTTTATATTTTGCGACGCTTTATATACGTTATAAAAGGATTTTTCGATATAAACTGAATATCGATAAATCTAAAATCTGAAATGCCAAGTTGTAAATTCTGATATGATATTCTGGAGCTGGACGATATCATATGTGAAGATATACGATAATATAAATTTATTTATATTTAATTTAATAATATTTAAATATATTTATATATTTAAATGGGTCATCCAGAGCTTTAAAAATAGTCACTTCTGCAAACGAAGTCGGAATTCGATGAAACTAATTTTGTTAGATCCGTAATGTCAAACTCTAGCAGTATGTCCAGTTTGGTGATTTTTGGGTATCGTGGGTGATCGCAGGGATTTTTGAACACGAATTAAAAAAAAAGAATATGCCGGGAATATTCCTCCACAAAATATCTTAACCCTTTCCCTTATAAATACTCACTCTTTTTCCTTATGACCTAACACTTCCGTTCCTCAGCAAAAATAGCCGCCACTCTTCTTCGTTCCTCTTTCTTAAAACGCAAGTTTTAAAAATAAAAATAAAAATCAAATCCAATTAATTAGTATAAATCATGAGGGTTATATAAATGGATTCAGTGAGTGATTTTCTTCCAATCGATGCCTATACTTCTGGGTTCGAACCAAAACTAGTTCGCTGTCCTGGAAACAGCATGAGTAGCGTGGGTTATTTGGGGATTTTGCTACCTCAAGTATGACTGTGAGGATGTATACGGGGTTGTAAGGGAGAGTAGAAGAGTTTGTAGTGATTTTGTTGAAGTTCGATGGCAATTGTGTGTCACGCCTTCACTGTAGCAGCTCGGAGGAACCTGGAGGACGCGTTCAGAAGCTTGGTGCGAGTTCGAATTTGAGGATACTGGAAGGAGCGATTTGGGGATGGTAGAGGTGTTGATGATTTTAGGTTGTTAATTTGTGAATCGGTGGAGTTGAAGAGAAGTCTGAATGTTATAAAGAATCGGTAATGGCTGATTAAGGAGCGCGAGTTGATGCGGTATTCTGGGAAGACGCAATGGAACTGTTAAGAGGAGGAGCTGAAGTTTGCCGTACTGTATTGTCTTAACAGTGTGTGGTTGAAATTATTTAACTTGAATTGGTAATGAGGGGAGCGATCGTGTGAAGAAGAGGATGTTAATTGGTTGGAATTTCGTGAGTTGATGATGGCGTTCAGCGGTTGGGCGGAAAACCAGTTTTGGGTTGGAGAAAATGTACTGAAGTCGCGACCTGGGTTTGGGAAGAAGGGGGTATGAGGAGTTGGGCTGGGTCTAAAGTTGAGGCCCATTGGGAAAATTAAAAAGGGGAATACTTGTAGGGGCCGTGAGGGGTTCAAGGCCGTTGAGTTGGACTTGGGTATATTTGAAATTTGCTGGAGTGCCACGATATCCATCGGAGAAGAGAAGTAGATGACGAGTCGGTGGGCTTTGGGTGTGGATGTCGGGCCAAAGAACAAAAGGTTAAGTTCCTTTAGAAAATAAAATATGTTTATTTTAAAAATCAAATTGTATGTTAACCTATAGATTGTATAACTTCGTCCGTTATCAGAATTACACAAAATCTGATCCGACCGGCTCGTATGGACAGGAACGCAACATACAACCTGGACTGGAATGTTTTGGAGTTCGTAACAATTTATGGCGAAATAAATTGACTGGTCAGAATGGACAAATCGTTATTCGTTATTTAACGATAATGGACAATGTGAGTAAAACTCACCAACTCTGAACAGTTAAATTTTTATAATGTATTTTTAGAACTGTTAATCATCTATTGATTGTTGTGTGTTGGTTGATTGATTGAACTGCTAGTCAGTTAGTGAAAATTATATATATATATAGTTATATATATATAAATCGTTAAATATTTATATATTGATTCTGCTATCAGAATAATTGATAATGAACTGAAAGTGATGATAATCATATTGTGTAACATCTGTGGATGCAGGGAGACAGGTTGGAGGAATCCGACTGGATTCCTCAACAGTTATTTTATTGTTTTTCATATATTGTTATATGATGTGATATAAAATCTGTGGGCGATTATATGTGCTTGGACGATATTGAACATCGTGATTTGATATGATTGAATACCATAACATACCGAAACGTTGATAAGGGGATTTTCAAAGTGATATTTGAAAATGAAATATTTATAAATTTAAATATTTATAAATAAGGAATATTTATAAATTGGGATATTTATAAATAGGAGATATTTTGAAAAGGAAATAAATTCAAAACATTTCTTTTTGAATGGAAAGGCCTGTGTGGAGGGTTTGGGGATTTTCCCGATACTCCCGTTACAAAGGAGGTTATGGCGAATTTTCCCGGGAATTTAAGGAGTTAGAATATTTCAAGAATAAATTTGAAAAGGAAATATTTGTAAACCATTTACAAATAGAATTGGAAAGGAAACATTATAAAAAGGGAAATCATTTTTAAAGGGTAGAACCGTTATTTAAAAGTAAATCTTTTCCAATGAATAAAACGTTGTTAAAAAGGAAATCTTTATAAAGTGAATAAAGTAAATCGAATATGGTATTCGAAGAAGTTAATCGAATATGGTATTCGAAGTTAGTTAATCGAATATAGACATTCGAAGAAGTTAATCGAATATGGTATTCGAAGTTAGAGAAATCGAATATGGTATTCGAAGTAGGAGAAATCGAATATGGTATTCGAAGTTAGTTAATCGAATATAGACATTCGAAAGGAGAAATCGAATATGGTATTCGAAGTTAGTTAATCGAATATGGTATTCGAAGTTAGTTAATCGAATATAGACATTCGAAAGGAGAAATCGAATATGGTATTCGAAGTTAGTTAATCGAATATAGACATTCGAAAGGAGAAATCGAATATGGTATTCGAAGTTAGTTAATCGAATATGTTATTCGAAAGGGGTTAGTCGAGTCGAGTTAGTCAAATAGAGTTAATCAGTTAGAATTAATCGATTTGAGTTAACCAGTTAGAGTTAATCAGTTAGAATTAATCGGTTAGAGTAATCAGTTAGAGTTAACCAGTTAGAGTTAATCAGTTAGAATTAATCGGTTAGAGTAATTAGTTAGAGTTAACCAATTAGAGTAATCAGTTAGAGTTAACCAATTAGAGTAATCAGTTAGAGTTAAACCAATAGAGTTAATCAGTTAGAGTTAATCCAAATAATATGCCACTTAGCACGACTGCTAGCGTAATTCGCAGGGCTGCAAATAGCCTAAGGCGGTTGGATGTTTCCTGAGGGAATCAGGCATAACCATTGTGATCGCTGCGATCTAGAGTCAAGCGAATGGAGTTAAATAGAGTTGTCGAATAGTAGTTGTTCGAATGGAGTTAAATAGAGTTAGTCGAATATAGTTTATTCGAATAGAGTTGAATAGAGTTAATCGAATAGTAGTTATTCGAATAGAGTTAAATGGAGTTAAATCGAATATTAGTTATTCGATAGGAGTAAATCAAGTTGAGTTAAATAAACCAAGTTAGTCGAGCCTAGTTAATTGAATCGAATTGGTTGAACCAAGTAAGTTAAGTTAGTTGAGTTAAGTTCGTCGAGTTAAATAAATCGATGTTAGTTTCATCGAAAGGAGTTATCGATGTTAGTTTCATCGAAAGGAGTTATCGATGTTAGTTTCATCGAAAGGAGTTATCGATGTTAGTTTCATCGAAGGGAGTTATCGATTATAGTTTAATCGAAGTGAGGTTTTTCAAAGATGATATATTTGAAAAGGAAAAGTTATCGAATATTAGTTGATCGAAGTGAGATTTATCGAACAAGAGTTATTCGAAAAGAGATTTTCGAATATAGTTTATTCGAAAGTAAGATTTTCAAATATGAGATATTTGAAAAGGAAGAAGTTAATCGAATATAGGTTATTCGGAGAAGAGTTAATCAAATAGAGATTTCTCGAAGAGAGTTAATCGGCAAATTCGATTATATCGAATTCGGGAAAGTACTTATACTTTCCAGTGTCTAAATAGAGATTTATTTATTTATAAATAAATAAGTGTTAGGTTAATTATTCACTAATAAGAATAGAAGTTATAATTAAAGTTAGATAATTCGAAAGTAAGGATTATAACGTTATCGTTATAACCAATGTTTTAAATATAGAAGTGGATTAGTAAAATTGAATCCGAGAAAGGCGTAAAGAAGTTGTTAAAGATAAACTTTGACCATTTTGAAGTTATAACGTTGTTCAGTTAAGGTCTGAGAGGTAATTATACCCCAACTTGAGTGACTTCCTTCTTAACTAAGAAATGGTAAGGTTTGATCGTAAAGGAGTTTTGGAAATGTTTTCCAAACGAGAATCAGAAATGTTTTCTGATAAAAGAAAATAAGAATTTAGAATATAGGGAAACAGGAGATAAGTAGATAAATGAACTAAAGAGATTAATGTTAAATGTTGTTTGTTCGATATAATTTCCATCTGGGAATAATATCGTTGTTTGCACACTTGTTTTTCTTTGATAGTTAACTCACAGACTATCGAAGTTTTGACCATTTTAACGTTGTTAATATGGAGAGACCGGTTGGATTATTATCCATAGAACCACTCTGTATTGGCATAAGCGTCGCGAATCATATATGCCAAAGATAATTGAAGACGAAGTAAAATGCAAGGCTATCCTGTTTACAGAATAGTGCCTTCGGTTTGTCCAGTCCCAGGACAACTTGTATGGACGAAGGTCTGACAGAGTATATCCAATGGATCGCGTAACTTGATCTGTTCAAACGTATTCACGTTTGGTGGCGGAGGAATTCCTTTCTTTTAGCTGTATACCCGTGTTATTTTTGGATAAGTCAATTTGTGATTTGGCGGGTATGACGATGTGACGTTCTAAGTGAATGAAGATGGATGTATGATAGAGTATTTCCAGACGGTCACGTACATTGATTTCTTCAACTATACCAAGCGTGGAAGCGGAGAAGGAAACTTCTTTTAGCTGACACGTAATGTATGGTTGTAGACGTCAATTAGTGATTCTGATGGATTTGACAATGTAGCATTCGAAGTGAATCTGATGTGATGATAAAGCGTAGCTTCTAGCCTCATCAACCGGTTAATGACAGAAATCGGGCAGGCATCATGGCTAAGTCGGTCGCACCGAAGTAGGGTGTATAATCACCTATCTAGTGAATATTCATTTATTTCTTAAATCTATCAATGCTGTCCCATATATATACGGGAACGGTTGCTGATCCCAACCGTTGGTGATGTACATTCGATACACTCAAGCGAAATGAGTGGTCGGTCATGTGTGGCTGAGTTACAAGATGTTCTTGTTGAACTCCAGTGTATCGTTCCTAGAGTACACTGATCGGAAGGTGGTTCCATACCTTGTCATAGTTGGAAATCCATTATCCAATACGTGCTTGCGATTTTGATTGTATAGCATATATGTAGAACGTGAGATGAAAGCGTTTCTGCTAGTTGATATCTATTTGTACATAGACATTATTATAATATCAAAAGGTTTTTGATATAAAGATATTTTGGATTCTCATAAGGGAAAAACCTGTTCCGTTCTGCGGCGTGGTCTTATGAGATATCGTTTACTTGTTCATATACCTGTTTAACTGTTTTACTCATACCAGTCCCATGACTGACCCGGAGTTTATTTGTTGTTTTCCCTAAACTCTTGGGTGCCTAATTTTGTACGGGCAATCAAGTAGTCGGGTTTTACAGATATACTGGAAGAGCTTGGAGCAGGAGGCTTCAAGATCATATAGCTATAGTTATTTCCGCTGTGTTGTAAGTGCTGTACTCTGATAAGTGCTATTCTATACATAACTGTTATATTTCAAAGTTATGTTATCTATTATATGTTATTCGTTCCGCTGTGAGGTTCGTGTTACTCTGATGTTGTGTTCTTCTTCTTCTATTCTAAGTTTCTATCTTATCTATTCTCACCTTCTAATTTCTTTCATTAATTACCGGGATTTTTCGATGTTTTGGTTATCGACATCGATCTTATGTCGATAACAAAAGTCGCTCAAAATCCGGGTCGTTACTGTTGGTATCAGAGCTTAAGTTTAGAATTACTTGGCTCTGTGGCGTGACTCGGTAGAGATAGGGTTAGTAATACCCTAGATTGAGTTTGAGTGTATATATACGAGTGCGTATTTATATTTGATATAAAAATGGTTTTATATTGTGGAGATTCATTGGCTGAGTTGGTTATGAGTTCTGGTCGATCAGTTTGAACCACTGTATCGGTAGGAGTAAATAAACACTTGAATACGATGGACCGACACAGTATGGAGATGTGACATATTATCATATATAGGATATATTTGTTGCTATTATAATCGAGTAAGATTATAACATGTGAAATGGTTATATATAACCAAGCAGTAAGTAAAGTATATGAAATAAGATGAATTAAATCTGAATTAAATCTGAATTGGAATTAAAATAAGGAAATTTTAAGTTCTTGGGAGATTTTGAAATGTTTTCAAAATGGAAGTATTTAGTAATGGTATTGAAAATGATATAGTATTGAAATCACTTGGGTCGCTGGAAAACAATTCCGATGATGACTGCGCAGTATCATCGGTGTGATTTTCGAGTTCTAAGTGGTGGATTACTACCAGAGATTTTGATTTGAATTGTTTTGAGAAAACAAGTTGTTTAAAAATTCAAAGGTTTTGAATTGGTATTATGATTTCAAATTTGATTTGAAATAAAACCGGGAATTTAAGTTCTAGAAATTAAAATTTAACTTGTGAAGTTAATTCGAATGGGAAGGTAAAAGTAAATAATAAACCAGTATTTAACTTGAGATGATAGGTTAAGAAAAACTGGAAGTGATTAGAGAATAATCTGTTATGGAATTGGGTTGATGAGTTAAGAATTTGAAATTTGATATTGGGGTTCGAATAAAATTCGGTTTGGATTTGAGGATATGAACTGATTGGAATTTGATTGAGATAACACTGGTATATGCTGAGTTGATAGCATATGGAAGTGGTAGGGATATAAGAATATGCCCGACAAAAAGGTACAAGTTTATATTTTATATGAGTTTGGAGATTTTGATGAGCCGAATTGGCAAGCCGTTTGGCGTTTTGATTTTCTTTTGGGTTGAAGATGGCCCAGAGAGGCGAGATGGAGTTTGAGATATTGACCAGTACAAAGGAGGGGCTGGCGAAATTTTCCGAATATTTAAAGTGTTAGAAAATTTTCAGAATTTTTGAAGATTTTAGTTAGTCGGAATGAATAAATATTTTTGTCGATATTAATTGGTTCAGTTGAAATCAGAAATAAGGAGTAAACAAATCTTAGGAATTCCAATAGATAGGGTCGTCCTCTAACTTAGCAATTTCGAGGACGAAATTATTTTAAGTGGGGAAGAATGTAATGACCCGCATTTTTAGAGATGGAATAATTAATTTATTTAATTATTAAATATCGTTATAGCGATATCGAGAACCATAATTAAATAATATTGAATATTTAATTAATATTTATAATGAATAATATATTATAATGTCGAAATAGTCGGAAATAGAGTGTGAATTGAATAGTATACGAGATGTGGTTGAGTTTCGATTCGAAATATAATAACGAATATATTGAATCGACGATAGTTTGAACGTATAATTATAATATAATTAAAATCGAGCTCGAAATGGCGCTGCAGTTCGCTATTTGGCGATTTGAACTTCAACTGAATGTACAGGATCCGTTTTAAGCCGGATTTCTATGAAACAAGAAACGTGTGGAGCTGGTGGAGTATATCTTTCTAGTGGAAGAGAAAAATCTGGATTTCGTTGTGTAGATTTTGATTTACGTCCAAATCAAATTTCAGAAAAGTCGCTGTGGAATTCCTTTATATTTTGCGATGCTTTATATACGTTATAAAAGGATTTTTCGATATAAACTGAATATCGATAAATCTAAAATCTGAAATGCCAAGCTGTAAATTCTGATATGATATTCTGGAGCTGGACGATATCATATGTGAAGATATACGATAATATAAATTTATTTATATTTAATTTAATAATATTTAAATATATTTATATATTTAAATGGGTCATCCAGAGCTTTAAAAATAGTCACTTCTGCAAACGAAGTCGGAATTCGATGAAACGAATTTTGTTAGATCCGTAATGTCAAACTCTAGCAGTATGTCCAGTTTGGTGATTTTTGGGTATCGTGGGTGATCGCAGGGATTTTTGAACACGAATTAAAAAAAAAAGAATATGTCGGGAATATTCCTCCACAAAATATCTTAACCCTTTCCCTTATAAATACTCACTCTTTTTCCTTATGACCTAACACTTCCGTTCCTCAGCAAAAATAGCCGCCACTCTTCTTCGTTCCTCTTTCTTAAAACGCAAGTTTTAAAAATAAAAATCAAAATCAAATCCAATTAATTAGTATAAATCATGAGGGTTATATAAATGGATTCAGTGAGTGATTTTCTTCCAATCGATGCCTATACTTCTGGGTTCGAACCAAAACTAGTTCGCTGTCCTGGAAACAGCGTGAGTAGGGTGGGTTATTTGGGGATTTTGCTACCTCAAGTATGACTGTGAGGATGTGTACGGGGTTTTAAGGGAGAGCAGAAGAGTTTGTAGTGATTTTGTTGAAGTTCGATGGCAATTGTGTGTCACGCCTTCACTGTAGCAGCTCGGAGGAACCTGGAGGACGCGTTCAGAAGCTTGGTGCGAGTTCGAATTTGAGGATACTGGAAGAAGCGATTTGGGGATGGTAGAGGTGTTGATGATTTTAGGTTGTTAATTTGTGAATCGGTGGAGTTGTAGAGAAGTCTGAATGTTATAAAGAATCGGTAATGGCTGATTAAGGAGCGCGAGTTGATGTGGTATTCTGGGAAGACGCAATGGAACTGTTAAGAGGAGGAGCTGAAGTTTGCCGTACTGTATTGTCTTAACAGTGTGTGGTTGAAATTATTTAACTTGAATTGGTAATGAGGGGAGCGATCGTGTGAAGAAGAGGATGTTAATTGGTTGGAATTTCGTGAGTTGATGATGGCGTTCAGCGGTTGGGCGGAAAACCAGTTTTGGGTTGGAGAAAATGTACTGAAGTCGCGACCTGGGTTTGGGAAGAAGGGGGTATGAGGAGTTGGGCTGGGTCTAAAGTTGAGGCCCATTGGGAAAATTAAAAAGGGGAATACTTGTAGGGGCCGTGAGGGGTTCAAGGCCGTTGAGTTGGACTTGGGTATATTTGAAATTTGCTGGAGTGCCACGATATCCATCGGAGAAGAGAAGTAGATGACGAGTCGGTGGGCTTTGGGTGTGGATGTCGGGCCAAAGAACAAAAGGTTAAGTTCCTTTAGAAAATAAAATATGTTTATTTTAAAAATCAAATTGTATGTTAACCTATAGATTGTATAACTTCGTCCGTTATCAGAATTACACAAAATCTGATCCGACCGGATCGTATGGACAGGAACGCAACATACAACCTGGACTGGAATGTTTTGGAGTTCGTAACAATTTATGGCGAAATAAATTGACTGATCAGAATGGACAAATCGTTATTCGTTATTTAACGATAACGGACAATGTGAGTAAAACTCACCAACTCTGAACAGTTAAATTTTTATAATGTATTTTTAGAACTGTTAATCATCTGTTGATTGTTGTGTGTTGGTTGATTGATTGAACTGCTAGTTAGTTAGTGAAAATTATATATATTATATATAATTATATATATAAATCGTTAAATATTTATATATTGATTCTGCTATCAGAATAATTGATAATGAACTGAAAGTGATGATAATCATATTGTGTAACATCTGTGGATGCAGGGAGACAGGTTGGAGGAATCCGACTGGATTCCTCAACAGTTATTTTATTGTTTTTCATATATTGTTATATGATGTGATATAAAATCTGTGGGCGATTATATGTGCTTGGACGATATTGAACATCGTGATTTGATATGATTGAATACCATAACATACCGAAATGTTGATAAGGGGATTTTCAAAGTGATATTTGAAAATGAAATATTTATAAATTTAAATATTTATAAATAAGGAATATTTATAAATTGGGATATTTATAAATAGGAGATATTTTGAAAAGGAAATAAATTCAAAACATTTCTTTTTGAATGGAAAGGCCTGTGTGGCGGGTTTGGGGATTTTCCCGATACTCCCGTTACAAAGGAGGTTATGGCGAATTTTCCCGGGAATTTAAGGAGTTAGAATATTTCAAGAATAAATTTGAAAAGGAAATATTTGTAAACCATTTACAAATAGAATTGGAAAGGAAACATTATAAAAAGGGAAATCATTTTTAAAGGGTAGAACCGTTATTTAAAAGTAAATCTTTTCCAATGAATAAAACGTTGTTAAAAAGGAAATCATTATAAAGGGAATAAAGTAAATCGAATATGGTATTCGAAGAAGTTAATCGAATATGGTATTCGAAGTTAGTTAATCGAATATAGACATTCGAAGAAGTTAATCGAATATGGTATTCGAAGTTAGAGAAATCGAATATGGTATTCGAAGTAGGAGAAATCGAATATGGTATTCGAAGTTAGTTAATCGAATATAGACATTCGAAAGGAGAAATCGAATATGGTATTCGAAGTTAGTTAATCGAATATGGTATTCGAAGTTAGTTAATCGAATATAGACATTCGAAAGGAGAAATCGAATATGGTATTCGAAGTTAGTTAATCGAATATAGACATTCGAAAGGAGAAATCGAATATGGTATTCGAAGTTAGTTAATCGAATATGTTATTCGAAAGGGGTTAGTCGAGTCGAGTTAGTCAAATAGAGTTAATTAGTTAGAATTAATCGATTTGAGTTAACCAGTTAGAGTTAATCAGTTAGAATTAATCGGTTAGAGTAATCAGTTAGAGTTAACCAGTTAGAGTTAATCAGTTAGAATTAATCGGTTAGAGTAATCAGTTAGAGTTAACCAATTAGAGTAATCAGTTAGAGTTAACCAATTAGAGTAATCAGTTAGAGTTAAACCAATAGAGTTAATCAGTTAGAGTTAATCCAAATAATATGCCATTTAGCACGACTACTAGCGTAATTCGCAGGGCTGCAAATAGCCTAAGGCGGTCGGATGTTTCCTGAGGGAATCAGGCATAACCATTGTGATCGCTGCGATCTAGAGTCAAGCGAATGGAGTTAAATAGAGTTGTCGAATAGTAGTTGTTCGAATGGAGTTAAATAGAGTTAGTCGAATATAGTTTATTCGAATAGAGTTGAATAGAGTTAATCGAATAGTAGTTATTCGAATAGAGTTAAATGGAGTTAAATCGAATATTAGTTATTCGATAGGAGTAAATCAAGTTGAGTTAAATAAACCAAGTTAGTCGAGCCTAGTTAATTGAATCGAATTGGTTGAACCAAGTAAGTTAAGTTAGTCGAGTTAAGTTCGTCGAGTTAAATAAATCGATGTTAGTTTCATCGAAAGGAGTTATCGATGTTAGTTTCATCGAAAGGAGTTATCGATGTTAGTTTCATCGAAAGGAGTTATCGATGTTAGTTTCATCGAAAGGAGTTATCGATGTTAGTTTCATCGAAGGGAGTTATCGATTATAGTTTAATCGAAGTGAGGTTTTTCAAAGATGAGATATTTGAAAAGGAAAAGTTATCGAATATTAGTTGATCGAAGTGAGATTTATCTAACAAGAGTTATTCGAAAAGAGATTTTCGAGTATAGTTTATTCGAAAGTAAGATTTTCAAATATGAGATATTTGAAAAGGAAGAAGTTAATCAAATATAGGTTATTCGGAGAAGAGTTAATCAAATAGAGATTTCTCGAAGAGAGTTAATCGGCAAATTCGATTATATCGAATTCGGGAAAGTACCTATACTTTCCAGTGTCTAAATAGAGATTTATTTATTTATGAATAAATAAGTGTTAGGTTAATTATTCACTAATAAGAATAGAAGTTATAATTAAAGTTAGATAATTCGAAAGTAAGGATTATAACGTTATCGTTATAACCAATGTTTTAAATATAGAAGTGGATTAGTAAAATTGAATCCGAGAAAGGCGTAAAGAAGTTGTTAAAGATAAAAAGATAAACTTTGACCATTTTGAAGTTATAACGTTGTTCAGTTAATGTCTGAGAGGTAATTATACCCCAACTTGAGTGACTTCCTTCTTAACTAAGAAATGGTAAGGTTTGATCGTAAAGGAGTTTTGGAAATGTTTTCCAAATGAGAATCAGAAATGTTTTCTGATAAAAGAAAATAAGAATTTAGAATATAGGGAAACAGGAGATAAGTAGATAAATGAACTAAAGAGATTAATGTTAAATGTTGTTTGTTCGATATAATTTCCATCTGGGAATAATATCGTTGTTTGCACACTTGTTTTTCTTTGATAGTTAACTCACAGACTATCGAAGTTTTGACCATTTTAACGTTGTTAATATGGAGAGACCGGTTGGATTATTATCCATAGAACCACTCTGTATTGGCATAAGCGTCGCGAATCATATGTGCCAAAGATAATTGAAGACGAAGTAAAATGCAAGGCTATCCTGTTTACAGAATAGTGCCTTCGGTTTGTCCAGTCCCAGGACAACTTGTATGGACGAAGGTCTGATAGAGTATATCCAATGGATCGCGTAAGTTGATCTGTTCAAACGTATTCACGTTTGGTGGCGGAGGAATTCGTTTCTTTTAGCTGTATACCCGTGTTATTTTTGGATAAGTCAATTTGTGATTTGGCAGGTATGACGATGTGACGTTCTAAGTGAATGAAGATGGATGTATGACAGAGTATTTCCAGATGGTCACGTACATTGATTTCTTCAACTATACCAAGAGTGGAAGCGGAGAAGGAAACTTCTTTTAGCTGACACGTAATGTATGGTTGTAGACGTCAATTAGTGATTCTGATGGATTTGACAATGTAGCATTCGAAGTGAATCTGATGTGATGATAAAGCGTAGCTTCTAGCCTCATCAACCGGTTAATGACAGAAATCGGGCAGGCATCATGGCTAAGTCGGTCGCAAAGAAGTAGGGTGTATAATCACCTATCTAGTGAATATTCATTTGTTTCTTAAATCTATCAATGCTGTCCCATATATATACGGGAACGGTTGCTGATCCCAACCGTTGGTGATGTACATTCGATACACTCAAGCGAAATGAGTGGTCGGTCATGTGTGGCTGAGTTACAAGATGTTCTTGTTGAACTCCAGTGTATCGTTCCTAGAGTACACTGATCGGAAGGTGGTTCCATACCTTGTCATAGTTGGAAATCCATTATCCAACACGTGCTTGCGATTTTGATTGTATAGTATATATGTAGAACGTGAGATGAAAGCGTTTCTGCTAGTTGATATCTATTTGTACATAGACATTATTATAATATCAAAAGGTTTTTGATATAAAGATATTTTGGATTCTCATAAGGGAAAAACCCGTTCCGTTCTGCGGCGTGGTCTTATGAGATATCGTTTACTTGTTCATATACCTGTTTAAACTATTTTACTCATACCAGTCCCATGACTGACCCAGAGTTTATTTGTTATTTTCCCTAAACACTTGGGTGCCTAATTTTGTACGGGCAGTCAAGTAGTCGGGTTTTACAGATATACTGGAAGAGCTTGGAGCAGGAGGCTTCAAGATCATATAGCTATAGTTATTTCCGCTGTGTTGTAAGTGCTGTACTCTGATAAGTGCTATTGTATACATAACTGTTATATTTCAAAGTTATGTTATCTATTATATGTTATTCGTTTCGCTGTGAGGTTCGTGTTACTCTGATGTTGTGTCCTTCTTCTTCTTCTATTCTAAGTTTCTATCTTATCTATTCTCACCTTCTAATTTCTTTCATTAATTACCGGGATTTTTCGATGTTTTGGTTATCGACATCGAGCTTATGTCGATAACCAAAGTCGCTCAAAATCCGGGTCGTTACAATTATAATGATATGGAATATTCAATTTTGATTTAAAATTGAAAATGAAGTTAGAATCGTTTACGAATCTATAAACGATTTATAAAATACGATTTAAATGAAAATCGATGAAACATATATAATATATATATTATATATATTTAATGGCCTGAACAGAACGCGTCGCGCCGCGACTATTCGCGACTTTCGACCGTTGACTTCGAATTGACATTACGGGAGGACCGACCATTGGATTCTCCTAAAACCAGAACCATTGGGTTCATATAGAAAAGAGCTTTCCAACGAATATAAGAGATTTGAAATATAACGGTTGGATTTGGAATTATTTCCAAACCAAATATGGAAAAGGTCGCTCTATGTGCAGTTCGATGACCGTTTATGGAAATCGACTGAAAGGGCCTTAATAAAATTACTAAAAATACTAATAATTTGTATAAAATCATAATAAATGATTTGAAAAGAACTGGGATGAAAAATTCCATATTTGGAAAGATAAAAATATATTTTTATTGAAATGAACTAGTTATCAACTAGAATTATAATCCAATAATTTTTAAATAAATAAATTGGATTGAGAATGGGTTTTAATATAACCAGAATTTCCAATATCTGAATTGGAAAGTATTCGAATGGAAATCATCTTCGAAATATTTCGATATTGGATTCCGTGATTATACGGATATTGTTATGGAAATTTGGAAGACATATTTATATCGTTATTTCCAATACGATCTTTGTTGGTTTCAGAGTTTGATACTGAATATAAGCCGATATAATTTCTATTTAGAGCCTTGTATTTGATATCAAATTGGATTTTGGGTTTGTCGTGAATGGTGTCTTCAGTAACACTATTCTTAAACCCAGTTGAGAAAAGAATAAATCTTTTAATTAAGATTTAGGAAATTTACCAATTAATTAATATTTAATTGGAATTGAATTAATAATTGGATTTTTGGGTTTATCATGATCAGTGTCTTAAATAACACTTGTTCTTTAACCCGATTAATAATGAAGTTAAGATTTGGAATTTATGAATCTTTATTCTAAGAATTAATGGAATTTTCCAAAGTACAGTTGTGATAACCCGAAACCCGGTGTCACGGAATTAAGGATAATCATTCGGAATATAACACATTAATCAACATTAGCAGATCACAGATAATAGCATAAACATGAAATAGAATAATTTACATCAATATGACAGCGGAATCATAAAATGTAATAAACATCAGAGTAGCACAGTTATATGATACAACTTAGTGCGTAAAGGAAATGATCAATCTACATCAAGATCATTGGGACATATACATCAGATAATACATAAAGGAGATAAATCAGTCTACATCGCGTTCAGCGTTACATATACATGATATAATACTAGCGGAAATATCAATAGCCAAAATACAGAGAAAGTCAATCTTCTTCCAGCAGCCAAAAACGCACTGCATGCTATAATGCTAAGCCAAAATATCTCCTGCAACCTGTCACTGGGCTGCCTGTGTAAAAATAAGGGCACCCGAGTTTGCAAGTGGAAACAAACTACGAGTCAGTCATGGGACTGGTATGAGAAATCTACTTAGCTGGTTAAACAACAATAATAAGGCAAATCATAGGACCACACAGCTAACACGAAATCGGTTTACGCCAGTGATTGCCAGTGCATGAAATAAAGAAATTAATTAAAACGATGCAATGCTTTTTATAAAATGCAGCCATTATAAGACTCAAGTACCATCACACAATGCAACGCAAATCGGAGGATAGAGTTTTACCTTATAATGGCAAAAATATGCTTATTACTTGTAAAGCAAAATCATTTGATATTAACTAGTGCATATATGCTTCAAAAGACATTTCAATCATAATGTATCAATCATAGACGGCATAGTACCCATACTACTATGTCGCCATGGATTCCATCATGAGTCGAGGCAAGGGATGTACTCCTCGCCGGCTTTGAGACACTCTAGAAAATGCCTCAGGATTCCCCGCAGAGAACCCTTGGATCCTCCAAGGCCGG
This sequence comes from Allium sativum, assembly GCA_030737875.1. NCBI lineage: Eukaryota > Viridiplantae > Streptophyta > Magnoliopsida > Asparagales > Amaryllidaceae > Allium > Allium sativum. Next base: position 288,070,118 of record CM060915.1, read on the forward strand.
TCCTCCCTTACGTTTGAGGATTGGCAATTCTTGAACACACGTTTCCCGGTTCTACCGGACCTATCCATCGGCTCCATAGAGACCGATATAACCGAGGCGCCAAGCATCTCAACAACCACAAAGGTAAAAATAATATAAATGTCTGGGCTGGCGAAACCCGGACACCACCCATAGCTAGAAAGAAACGTCCTGTCCTCCTTGGGTTCCCTTATCCCCTTTTTAACTCATAACGAGGTGTGAGGCTTGCGAATCCACTCTATACACAAAGCTATTCTATATTAAAGTCGTGCTTTGATCATCAACCACAAGACTTTGTTTTTCAACATAAGCCTTGATCATTTGCATCTTTGTATGCCACGTTGTCAATCTACACCATACCATAGATGTCTACTGATATACAACCTCTGAGCTCGTACGTCTCAGAGAAGGGCGTTAAGCAAGAGAATAAATTCTCCGCCGCCAAACAAATGTATATTTAGTAGAGATCAACGAATATAGCATAGAATACACTTCAGACATAGATCCATTTACAAGTCCGTTCTGGGTCTGAACGAAACCGGAGGCACCTTATTCCTCGTTCCAAATGTCAAATATGGAAGAGAGGCCTCCGCACATCCAGACGATAAACAAGTACATCTGAACCACTACCACTGTAACCTCGTCAAGGGTGTTACCCATATCTAAGGCATCAGTAGCAATCCATATGATGTGAAGACAACCGATCTTGAACCGTCTTCATATCTTCGAATTTTTGTCGTCGATCAATTATTTGAAATGAGAATTAACTCGGCCTTTTCAAATAATTCACACATATATAGAATTCAAATCAATCTTTCTATGGTTAAATTATTTGATATCCCCATTTCAGTTTATTATATAATTTTCATGTCAAACACATCCAAGCATCAAAATATCCGATAAACTGAATAAAGTTGGTTTATTTCCTTTCCATATCGTTATATATATTTTATAACGATTTATCGCAATTTTTACTTATTTAAAAATAGCTCATTTTAATTAAACAATGCTTCGGGCCATAACGCGACCATCACGTTGTTTTTCTCTAAATCCGATTTACACATTTCTCAAAATCTAACCGTTGGATCTTAAAAAAGTTAATCCCGTTGGAAAGATCTTTCCAAAGCGAACCCAACGGTTCCAGTTTCGGGAAGATCTGACGGTCGGATCTCTCGATATGATCATTTAAAGTTACGATTTCAAAACATGAACTGCAGCGGTGTGATTCGTTTGATTTTAATATATATATATATATAATTCATTCTAGCGCTGTTTTTATTCAGATTTGAGTTAAACATTTCACACAATCTAACTGTTGAATCTCAACAAATTGTATATCTTTGGAAAGATTTTTCCAAAGCGAACCCAAGGTTTCAGTTTTGGGGAAATCCGATGGTCGGATTTCTCGGTATAATCATTTAAAATTACAATTCCGAAACGCGAACTACAGCATCGTTATTCGTTTTATTTAATATATATACTTATATATAATTCATTCGATGATTTCTATATCGTTTTTCACTTCAAATATTTCACAAACGCCTTTAAATTTCGAAAAAATTCGCCATAGTCTCGTTTGTACAGGGAGGGGTTTGAAAAACCGTAACTCGCAGCGCCCTCATCAATCCAAAAGAAAAGGAGAATGCCAAGTGGCCTACATTAGGCTCATAAAATCTTTAAAAGAAAAAGAAAATGCCAAGCGGCCAGCCTTAGGCTCATAAAATCTTTAAAATAAAAAGAAAATTAGTAAACACGTACCTAATTGTTGGGCATAAAATTTATTTCTCTTCTTAGCAGTTTATCCATAACCTGTTCAACAATGTGTATATAAATGCATATCTAAGCTAAAAATAATATTTTTAGCGAACAAATATTTATTTCCATACATGGTTATTTTTAACACTTCATATATACAATAAAAATATTATTTTATTGTTCAAACATTTTATTCAACCCATGAATATTTTTAGTGGCTCATACATACAATAAAAATGTGAATTTTATTGTTCAATCATTTTATTCAACATATGAATATTTTTGATGGCTCATACATATAATAAAAATGTTAATTATATTGTTCAAACATTTTATTCAACACATGAATATTTTTAATGGCTCATACATAAAACAAAAATGTTAATTTTATTGTTCAAACATTTTATTCAACACATGAATATTTTTAGAACTTCGTATTCATGATAAAAATTCTATTTTTATTGTTCCACTAATTTATTTAACACTAGGGTATTTTTAGTGATTCAACCATATATTATAAATGTGATTTTTATTGTTCAATCTATTTATTCAACCCATAAATATTTTATAAACTTCATACATACAATATAAATGTGTTTTTTATTATCTAAACAATTTATTTCAATCATGGATATATTATCAAAACATGAATATATTTCAACACATGAATATTTCAGAAAATTTCAGCATTATAACGGCAGGGTAATTAAAACCGGCACTGTCCCGATGTACGACTCCTCGCACTATGATTGGCTCGCGGCGTTTACAAGGGGCTTACTAAATGATCTAAACATTTTGATCATTTTTCATATCATAATGAATTTTTCCACATACAAATTCCAATTTGGTTCCAACCAAAATCAACTATTTTCAACCAAAATCCATCATTCTCAACCACAAACAATCATTCAACACAATCAATTTATATCATCTATGGTTTATGGATGAGGGTAGTATGTATATATACGTATATAAATATATTCCATTTCCATTTCAATTCCATTTCAACACACATACGATTTATACAACGCATGTATAATTTATACATCGCTCATATAACTTATACAACGCCCATACATGAGGTATACAATGCATATATAATTTATACTTCGCTTATATAATGTATACAACGCATTTCCATTCCAATTTGAATTTAGAAGTCTCACAATGATTTTTAATCCTTCTTAAATTGTAGCAAGCTCCGAACGTGTTCTAGCCTCTTTTAAACGTAGTGTATGGTGTCACGGTCCCGGTGTCTCTTGTTTCACTGGATTTGGATAACACATGAAAAAGATATGATTTTTTTTAGAAAATCACACTTCGCAACGCTTTTAAGTGTTATAGCATTTTAAATTTATACCTGCCATGAGTTTCAGAAGGGGTTCCGAACTAGGGTTCGATTTATCAAACGAACTGTTGCACGAGGCGCTGATCGGAGAGTTGCACGTCGACGAGGGAGGGGAGACGCAACTGCGCCTGGGGTGGGGCCCAGTTCAATGTCCTCTGGCTGTCTCGGCGGCAGTTCGAAGTCTCTAACTTTAGAGAGGTGAAACTCGACGATGGTTGAACGAGGGAGGTGCAATGGGTATGGATTTTTAGAGTAAGGGGAGATCTACAAAACCTTCAACTGGGTCATGAGATTTTAATGAAAGGAATTGTCGAAATTAGGAGAGAAGGGGGGAAGACATTGTCGTCGTCGGTTTATGAAGTTACGGGGTTTTTTTGATTTTTTTGGGAAAATTAAATTATGAAAGAAATTATTTCATTGGCCCACACTTATATTTAATTTTAAAATAGGGTTTTCTAATACGAACTCCAAATCAAACCCAACAACCATCACCCCCAACTAAATACCCCCATTTCGAACACAATGGAATATGTTTAGCAAGCCCATTCGACTGTTTCAGTCAGTTATTCTTCAAATTAAAATATAAAACATTCAAATTTGGATTTGAACGTACAATTTAATTTGCTAGGGCCACATACTGATTTCAAAAATTCCAGAAAAATAAATCTAGCTATGTTGGGACTATACAGTCCTAACAAAATGAATTTTGTCGAATTTGTAGATCGTTTGAAAAATGAACTTTTCTGGTCGACCCAATTCAAACTGAAATTACCAAATGCGTTTTCCTTTGCCATGCTCACATATTAATTCCAAAAATTGTGGAATTTTAAATCTAGAAATAATTTGACATTCTGGATCCAACCAAAGTGGTTTCATCAAAAACAGAGGTCGTTTGCAAAATGTCTATTTTCAAGGGCTATATTTATATTAAATTTCATAGCAACTACTTTGAATATTCAACTGGCCATAACTTTTTATTCCCGCTATGAAATTTCAAATTTTCAAATTCGTTAGAAAGATATAATTAAATAGATTTAAATATTTTTGGTTTTACCAATATATGATTTATTTTGAATCATGTACATTCAGTCAAAGTTGAAAGTAAATTTTCAATCTATCGCGCCATTTCAGGCTCGTTATATAATTAAAATAAATTTATTCGTTCTAACTTCGACTTAAATAAATTTCCAGTCATTATTATTTGAAATAAATCATTTTAATTATTCCAAATTAACTAAAATAGCCAAATTAAAATTTTTAAATTGGTTCTGATTGTCCGGGTTGTTACAATCTCCCCCATTTAAAACTTTTCGTCCCCGAAAAGGAAACAACGGTAAAGTATGAAACAAAATGGAAACATAAAATATTATAAATGTACCTTGCATAAGAGCTAATCAAAGATGTCCACTCTTTAATTGGGATAAGCTTGTTTAATGCTCTCTTTGGTTTCCCAAGTACAGTCTCTAGGATCTCCACTTCATTGCACTTTAACTAAATGAACCTTCTTGTTCCTTAGCAGTTTAGTTTCTTTGCTAATAACCTTTATCGGCTCTCTTCTAACTGCTAATTATGGAGTAATATCCAAATTCTACTGTACTATTTCTTCTACAACTAAATCTGGATCATGCACATGCTTTCAAAGTTCAGACACATGAAATACATCATGCACTCCTGGCAACCAATCAGGCAGTTGAACCCAATAAGAAAAGTTCCAATCCTTTCAAGAATAGGAAATGGACCAACAAATCTGGGCGCCAACTTCCCTGTTTTCCCGAATCGGACTACTCCTCTCATCAGAGAAACTCTCAAATAAACATAATCACCAAAAGCTATGCAAAATCTCTTCTTTTAGTGTCGTCATAACTCTTTTGTCAGCTTTCAGCTGTTTGTAATCGTTTCTTGATGAAATCGACTTTGTCTGAAGCTTCACGAATCATATCGAGACCCAATACTAGTCTGTTTCCAGATTATACCCAACATGCGGGAGTTCTACACGGTCTACCATACAATGCCTCGAATGGTGACATTTCTAAGCTTTCTTGATAGTTGTTGTTGTATGAGAACTCAGCCAAATGCAAGTGGTCTTCCCATGATCTGCCAAAATCAATAACACAAGCCCGCAGTAAATTTTCTAGTATACGATTCACCCTATCAGTTTGGCCATCTGTTTTAGGAAGATATGTGGTGCTTAGATTTAACTTTGTCCCCAGCTCTTCTTGGAATGCTTCGCAAAATTTACTAGAAAAAATCGGGTCTCTGTCACTGACTATGCTGATGGGGACTCCATGCAGTTTGACAATTTCTTTAAAATAAATTTGCACCAGACTATGAGCTGTTCTAGATGATTTAACACGTACAAAATGGGCAGTCTTCATGAAACGATCTACGATCACCCAAATACTGTCATTTCCTTTCTTGGTTCGGGGTAAACCATCTATGAAGTCCATGGAAATTTTCTCCCACTCCCAATTTGGAACTTCCAATGGTTGTAATAATCCGGCAAGTTTCTGTTGATCGCTTTTGACTTTTTGGCAAGTAGATCACCTGCTAAAGTATAAGGAAATGTCTCTTTTCATCGCCTTCCACCAGAATGTGCGTTTGAGATCATTGTACATCTTACTTACTCCAGGATGAATACAAAGCTTGGACTTGTGACATTCATCTAATACTTCTTTTTTGAGCTCAGGGATGTCGGGAACACAGATTCTTCCTTTTAATCTCAGAACTCCCTTGCTATCCACTTGGAAACTGGAGACTTCACCTTTTTGAATTCTTTTGATCAACTCCTTAATAAAATTACCGTCTTTCTGAAGAACATAGATATTGTCAATCAACGAGGGCGTAATAATAAGATTGGCAATGATTGCGGTTTATCTGCTAAGCGCATCCGCTACCACATTGGCTTTCCCCGGTGTATACAAAATATCTAGATCGTACGCTGCAAGAAATGATAGCCAACGCTGCTATCTCAAGTTCAAGCCTTTCTGGGTGAACAAATACTTCAAGGATCGATGATCGGTATATAATTCGAACTTCTTACCGAAAAGATAGTGCCTCCATATTTTCAATGCAAACACGATAGCTAACAACTCAAGATCATGAGTTGCATACTTCTTCACATGCGGCTTCAACTAACGGCTAGCATAAGCAACTACTTGGCCTCTTTGCATTAATACCGCACCAAGACCTTCTATAGAAGCATCTATATAGACGGTCAAATCTTGATTGCCATCGATAATTGTTAATACGGGAACAGTCGCAAATTGTAATTTCAGCTCTTGGAAGGATGCCTTACATTCCGGAGTCCAATTAAATCTTGCGTGCTTCTTTGTAAGCTTTGTTAATGAATCGGATATCTTCGATAAATCCTTAACGAATTTCAGATAATAAACAGCCAATCCTAGAAAACTTTGGACTTCTGTGGGGGAAGTAGGTTGCTTCCAATCTTGAATAGCTGTAATTTTGCTTGGATCAACAGAAATTCCTTTCTTTGATACGACGTAACCCACGAACTTCACTTCATCTTGCCAAAATATACATTTAGAAAATTTAGCTTTTACGACGTTCTTTCTCAGAATCTCCAACACTTGTTCTAAATATTTCTCATGCTCACTAGATGACTTCGAGAAAATTAGATTGTCATCAATGAAAACCAGCACAAATTTAATCAAGACCCCTCTGACTACTCTGTTCATTAAATCGACAAAGTAAGCTGGAGCGTTACATAAGCCGAACGACATTACTAACCACTCATAAAATATGTCTGGACCTCTGAAAGTTGTCAAAGGAACACATTATTCGGCAATACACTATTAATGGAAACCTATGGCCAGGTCCATTCTAGAAAATACTTGCGCTCCATTCAGTTGATCCAATTAATCATCTATGCACGGTAATGGATTTTATTCTTGAGTGTCTACTTGTTGAGGTCTCGGTAATCAACACATATTCGGAGAGTACCGTCTGACTTCGGAACAAATATTACGGCTGCTCCCCAATTAGAGAAGCTCGGTTTGATCAGACCTTTCCATAGAAATTGTCAAGTTTGATCGCCTAATTCCTCTTTTTCCTTCAAGCTCATTCTTCGAATTGAATGCACTACTGGCCTTGCATTCGGAATTAGCTCCATTTTGAAGTCAATTTCTCTTCACAGCGGTAAGCTATCAACTTCTTCGAACATATCCGCACAATGTTTAACGACATGAATATTTTCAATAGAAGTAGGAGTAACTTCCAGAGAAGACCAAAATTATTTTCTATCTGCATCCGAGCCGTGGCATGGTATAGAAATAATATCTCCAAATTGTGTCTTAATTTTAACTACTCTTTCGGCATATCTAACCTCAGCTTCATATCTTGTTGACCAATCCAGTCCAAGAATGATACTGAACTCAGAAAAATCCATAATGATCAAATCAAAAGAAAATCGGAAATAAGAATATGAGACCAGCACTCTACAGTATAAACTAAGAACTAGAGAACCTCCTATCGGATTATGAACTCTAATCGATTCCTTAAGCTTTCTTAGTTTTAACTTTAACTTTTTAACAGTGTTACTTGTAATAAAACTTTGTGAAGCACCAGTGTCAAACAGTACTGAAACGGGAATATTTTTAATAGTAAGAGTACCTCCCAAAACATCGGGTTCACCTGCTCCCGAAGAAGAAGCTGGCGGATTCGCTTCGTCATATACATGTGCCACCTGAGAATTCTTTAGCAATGGACGATTGATCTTGATATGCCCCTTCCGATGACAGTTTAAGCACTCCCTGTTGTCCAAGAAGTGCTGGCTAGGACCAGATTGACTTGTCTTCGGCCGTTTCGGAGCGTTGCACTCGTTTTTCCAATGTCCGTACTGGTCGCAGTTGAAGCATTTGCCCCTTGGATTTTTGTCCGCTTGAGGCTTTGCGGTTGTTGTGTTGCTTGCCTCTGGTTGCTTCCCAGAAGACTTCCGCTTGTTGGTAGTTTGATTCTTTTCACGGTCTTCTTCAAAGTTTCTCTTATCCAAGCTTTCATAGTTGCATGCCATTTCTACCATCTCGGCGAATGGAAGCTTAATGTGCCCCGTTGTTCTACTTTGGTACTTACGTTGAAGTCGATGAATGAATCTCTTTTTCTTTTCCTTAGCATTCTAAACAAGCTCGGGCACATAACTGGTTAGCTGGGTAAACTTGTTAGGATATTCCTGAATCGTGTGATCTCCTTGTTAGAGATTAGCAAACTCGTCATGTAGACGCTCCATCTCCTGCTTAGGAATGAACTTCTCCTTGAAAAACACTTTGAATTGCGCCTATGACATCTCTATCTCTAGCTCATCTAAGGTGAAGGATTCCCACCATAATTGCGCTTCGTCTTTCAATAACCAAGCTGCTATGAATCTTTTCCTATGATCCTCAAGTCCTAAGCCAGCAAAGATTTTTTCGCATGTCTTTAACCAAGCTGTAATGACCCGTATTTTGACGGTGTGTTAATTAATTAATTCAATTATTTAAATAGCGATTTAGAGAATTAAATGGTCATTTGATTAAATAATATTGAATATTTAATTAATATAAATAATAGAATAATTTATATAATTCTGAAATAGTCGGAATTAGTGAATAGACAATATTGTGTGAGTTGGACAATTTAAAATATATAATTCAGTTTATAGTTGAATTATATTAATGAATTTATTTATAAATGTCAGTTGAATGTATAATTTATAATATAATTATAATCGAGCCCGTAATGGCGCGACAGTTCGTAATTTGGCGATTCGATCTTTAATTGAATATAAAAAATCCGTTTTAAGCTGGATTTCTGTGTAACAAGAAACGTTCGAAGCTTGTGAAGTATATTTTTCTAATGGAAGAGAAAAATAGAGATTTCGTCGGGTAGATTTTTATTTATGCCCAAATCAAATTTTCAGATGGTCGCTATGGAATTCCTTTATAATTTATAACAATTTATTTATATTATAAAAGGATTTTTTTTATGAACTGGGTATCGATCTAACACTGGATTTGAGATAACGAGTTATAAATTCAGATAGGAATATTCTTGATTTGTATGGTATTCTATTGTGAATATATACGATAATATTAATTTATTATTCTTTAGTTTAATTATTTTTAAATATATTTATATTTAAATGGGTTTATTTAAAGCTTTAAAAATAGCCAGTTTTGCAAACGAACTCTGTTTTTGATGAAACTAATTTTGTTGGATCCGAAATATTAAATTTTAATTTCCGTGATTTTTAGAGTCAGTATGTGGCCGTACGGGGATTTAATGTGAAAAAAAGTCAATAATTTGACTTTAAAAATACGCTGTGTGAGCAAACGAAGTCAGAATTCAAAGAAACAAGTTTCGTTGGGCCCGTAATGTCAAATTGTAGCTGCGTGCATATTTTCATGATTTTTAGATTTCGTATGTGATCATACAGATTTTTAAATGGAAAATACAAGCAGCAATCAATTAAAATGGAATATAATATTCAAATATTAAAATATTAAAATCTTTCTATAAATAACCCTTAACATTTTCCTAACCCTAGAATCATTTTCCTCTGGTCAGTGATATTTGTGCCGCTATGCTCTTCAAGAAAGCATAAATTCGCGACCTTCTCAAATTGTTTAAAAGTCAAATGAAAATCATAAAATCATAAATAACCCTTAACTGTTTTTTCGTCAGTTAATAAAAGCGTACCAATTTTTCAAAAAAGAAATTATATATATATATATATATATATGAGAATTTGCTGTGTTCCCCTCTTCATCCCAGTATGATTTTATTATGCTTGACATCGTTTTCTCGTTGTTGGAATGGACACAGGAACCTAGGGATTTAGTGAGATTTAAGAAGTTTGAAATCAATTTGTGATCGTATTTGAACTCAGAGGATCAAATGGCTTCAGTTATGTTTTTTTTGGGTTTTTTGGAATTTTTATATGTCGATGTTTTCCTGGGAAGTGCTGTACGGTGTCAGCGACGTAGGTGATGAAGTGCGAGCGAGTGGTTGGGAAATGGCCGGAGTTTGTGGAGATTTTTAAGGGGAGTTTAATGGTGTTATTGGTTTGTGGATCGATGGAGGAATGGATGTAATGGAGTTCGAACTTTACAGGGAACGGGATCTGTTGTCTTGGGCGCGAGCTGTTGAAGAGGTATATTGAGACACCCCACCTCCATTAAGGTCACTCACAAAGGGAATGCATTAACTTCTGTGGAGAGTTATAGGTAAAAGATGCAGATAAATTACAAGATAGACAAATAAAGCAGCGGAAAATAAATAAAACATTACTTCATTGATAAAACAGCAGTTTTTCCAATACCAAAATGCCAATACCCAATACAACAATGTATTTGTCTTGTTTAACAAAATAAAGAAGCATAAAATGACAATGATATTTCCCAATAAAGCATGACCTAGCCATAGCAGTGGAAAAGAGAGTCCAAAGCAATACATCGACTATCTTCGAGCTTGGAAAGAGAAACGGTCCAAACTAAGCTGAGTTATTCCCTCCTTGACTACCTTTCGGGGGAACGGAAGAAAAGAGGGGAAACAAACTAAGTCAGACATAAGTCTGGTAAGTCCAGTGACTTTCAGTATGTAAACAGGTTAAAGTAAGATGACATGAATAAACTGAATATAAGACAATACTGTGATAACGGGTATAACAAGATAACATAAGATTAGCATAAGATATGATAAGGCAAGATAAACCGAATGTGCTTCTACTCTTTCTCTGCTTCGTTACTACCCTGTTATTCTGATTTTTATATCTCTGCACCACTAACTAGTATCCTAACTAGTGTATTTTATAGAATGGTCCGTATTCCCTGCTAGTGTCCCAACAAGTATCATGTGTTATATAATAAGGTGATCCCAACCCCGCAATTGTGGTAGCCTTCAGGTGTACATCTAGTATGAGGATCTTACCTCAATCTGCCTAATTGCCATGGAGATGTTAGATATATCCTTACTACCTTAACCGATCGGCTCCTACCCATATCGATCTAGTTCTTGTTTGTGTCGCTCGACCCTCTGCTCGTAGATACCTATGCTGGTCCCACCGTAGGGTGTATTAAGCCCTAAGGTGGCAACCCAACACGATCAAGATGCACAGATTTATATCTACTGATGCCCAGTGGTTAATTCTTCCACTTCGGAATACGCGCACGCCCGTGATCTCGTCAGAACCTGCACTGCTGCACCATCTTCCGCTACTTTGACCGCTTATAATCAGCCTAGTAATTGTAGTGACCCGAAAATCCGGTCCAATTTGAGCTGACTAAATAACACCAGTCCAACCCCAAATTGCACTTGAAATTCAAGAAACTAATAGAAAGAAGATAGAGGGTGAGGATAGATAAGATAGAACTAGTAGAATAGAAGAAGAAGAAGAAGAACATCATCATCAGAGTAACACGAATCTCACAGCGGAACGAATAAAATATAACATAACTTTTGAAATACAAAGTTATAACTGTTTATACATACCATTTTCAGAGTACAACATATAATATCACAGCAGAATAAATAATAGCTATCGACTGCTGAAGCCTCCTGTTCCAAGCTCTCCAAGTGCATCTGTAAATCCTGACTTCTTGACTGCCCGTACAAATTTAGGCACCCACGAGTTTAGGGAAGACAAAACAAATAAACTCCGGGTCAGTCATGTGACTGGTGTGAGTAAACTCAAATCATTTAAACAGGTATATGATATCTCATAAGACCACGCCGTGAATACGGAACGGGTTTTTCCCTTATGAGAATCCAAACATCTTTGAAAAGCAATATCATTCTGATATTATGATAATGTCTAAATACAAATAGATATCAGTCTAGTAGAAACGCTTGCATCTCACGTTCTACATATATAGTATACAATCAAAACCGCAAGCACGTATTGGGTAATGGATTTCCAACTATGACAAGGTATGGATCCACCTTCCGATCAGTGTACTCTAGGAACGATACACTGGAGTTCAACAAGAACATCTTGCAACTCAGCCACACATGACCGACCACTCATTTCGCTTGAGTGTATCGAATGTACATTACCAACGGTTGGGATCAGCAACCGTTTCCCGTATATATATATGGGACAGCATTGATAGATTAAAGAAGCAAATGAATATTCTCTAGATAGGTGATTATACACCCTACTTCGGTGCGACCGACTTAGCCATGCTGCCTGCCCGATTTTTGTCATTTCCTGGTTGTTGAGGCCAGAGGCTACGATTACTTTCCATTCGTTGATACACGATCACTTTGAATGCCACATTATCAAATCCGTTAATCATTAATTGGTTTACACAAATATTCTGGATGTTATGCTAAGGGATAAATCCGTTGCAACCATATATATTTATACAGACCAACCCATTCGATCATTGGAAATACTCTGTCAGACACTCGTCCATATACGTTCGTTCTGGGACTGAACGAAACCGAAGGCACTATTATGTAAACAGGACAGCCCTTGCATAACACCGTCTTCAATTTCTTCATCGTATTTGATCACAACGCTTTTGTCGACACGGAGTGGTTCTTCGGATAATAATCCAACCGGTCTCTCCATATTAACAACGTAAAATGGTCAAAATTTCGATAGTCTGTGATTTAACTATCAAATGAAAATATGTCGGTGTACAAACAACGATCTTAATTCCAAATGGAATTATCGATCCAATCATCAATCATATATACATACATATATATATTCATATTTCCTTATTTTCTAAAATTAGAAAATATACATTTTCAACATTTGAAAAACATCTCCAATCCTCATTTACGCATCACTACCATTTCACAACTATTAGTCCCTAACTGTAAACTAGTAAGAGAACAATTCTCTAAGTATAAACCCCGAAGGCCGAAACCAACATCAGATCGATACTCAGAAAACTATTCAACCTACTAATCTCTAGTCAGTTTCTAATTTTTGTTTAACTTCACTTCTTAATTTCTATATTCGATTAACCCCTTTTGATAAACTACGTTTTCCGTTACAACTATTTCCCTTTTACAACCTTTACTTACCGTTACAAATATTTCCTATTTACAACTTCTATTTACCGTTACAAATATTCCTATTTACAACTTCTATTTACCGTTACAAATATTCCTATTTATAACTGTTTATTTATCTTCTAAATAACTATTCCTTATTTCTATTTATTTTCTAAATAAATATCCCTTTTATAAAACTCTATTTGTTTTATAAATACTTCCTTTTATAAAACCGTGTTCGTTTTATAAATACTCTATTTTCAAATTGTTTCCTTTTATAAAATCGGTTGATTTTATAAAACTCCTTTATTTCGATATACATTGAAATATTCCTTTTTCCTATTCTAATTGTTTTATCAACATTTTTTTCCTTTTTTTTATATAAAACTCTATTCGTTTTATAAATACTTTCCTTTTATAAAACCGTGTTCGTTTTATAAATAATTTCCTTTTATAAAATCCTGTGATTTTATAAAATTTCTTTATTTCAATATACATTGAAATATTCCATTTCACAACTCAGGGTTTTCTTATGATATTTAAAATATCGAACAACGATGATAAATATCGTTCTAACATCCATAATCAATAACAGATTATAAATCCCAATATATATCACAATATATGAAAATAGTAAAATAATTGTTGAGGAACCCAGTCGGATTCCTCCAACCTGTCTCCCTGCATCCACAGATGTTACACAGTATAATATATATCATATTTCATTTTGAAATGAAATATCCTGCTGTATAGAACCATATTTGATTAACAGTACATAGATTAACTATAACTACGTTTTCAATCAAATCTATTTAACAGTCCAGTTTAACAATCAATATACAGCAATCAATAAATAACGTACAATTTATATAAAAATATAAATTGAGGAGAGTTAGTGAGTTTTACTCACTTTGTCGGTGTATCGTTAAACAACGATAACCGTTTAGCAGTCCTGTTCTGACGATATTTTCCCGTCATATTTTCCAATAAATCTCCAAATCATTCCAACGGATCTCATGTTGTAGCCCCCGTCCGTGTGATCCTGTCGGATCCTGTTCGGTCGGATTCCACTATTTCTTGGACCCAACACCGTGCTTCCACTATTTCCAGTAACTCATCTCCTTCAATATCATCCCGTTCCAGCATTTCTGCAAATCATCTTCCTCCGGGATTTCTTCGAACCAGCGCTCCTTTTATGGTCGATCCTTCCACTTCACTGCTTTGTAACATACCACCAAAACTTAAACAAAAGATCTCAGCAGACACTTACTTCTCCTCCTCTACTATCTCGTACCGTTCGCAATGAACCCCCACCATTATCATAACTCGCAACTCCCTGGCCTGTCAATTTTCAAACCATCAGCTCCAAACCAAACAGTCCACCGAACAACCCCACTCCGCCTCCTCTCAACACAATTACAGCAACCGACTTCCAGTTAAAACCATGAACCACTAAAACGCGACACTCCAGTTCGCTGTTACCACCTCAACATCACACAGTAACAATCGAACCCCCCTTTCGTCACATTCAAACAGTTGTCCCCTTCACGACAGCGAACCGGAGTTCATTAGTACAGACATCGACCTTTAAACTCCCCCATACCGAAGTCGGAATCCCATCGGAACCCTCAGCCTTTCACCTGACGTGCGCCAAGCCATTTTGACAGCAACTACACCCTCGGTTCTCCCCCTAACTTCACCCAGTTCAGGCGTATATCCCATTGACCGACGCTGATGGGGAAAATACGAACAGAATATGTATCGAATGCCCCAACTCCTATGAAACTGAAGAGAATCCATTTCTGATTCGATATATGTATATATTTCGATTTCTAGGAATTAACTTGATTTATTTGGAATTCTTGAGTGTGGGTTGTTTTGCTGTGAAGAAACGAGTGGCGGCTCACAATTTCTTTGACCACGAAAAGTTTTGTTTGCGGAAATTAGGTTATAAGGTTTTGTATGGGGTATTTATAATGTTTTAAAAAAACTTAGGTGTTAAAAAAAAGATGCGGACAGTGAGCTATCACTCGAACTGTTTGTAGAAGAAAAGGAGGCCACGCCTACAACATTTTCCAACGCTACATGTCCCTTGTTTTACCTTTCATTCTCTTGTTTTGAACCAAAGGAAATGGTCGGTTGAAATGAATGAAAACGTGGTCCTTTGTTTAGTGTTATAATTCTTGTTAAAGTAATATATAGTACATAGATATTTTCTGTATCCATTTTCGTAAATTCCATTCAAGTACGAACTGCAACAGACAGATATAAAGATACCATTTTGACCAGTAAGGTACCACGATCTCAAAAATATAATAATACCGGTAGGTGGACTCATATTTTGAAACTTCAAAATGTTGATTACAGGGTGCGAAATACTTCAAATAAAAAGTTGCTTGTTTAATTAATTAAAAATTACAGTAAAATTCTAAAAATTGAATTATCACTATTTCCCAAAAGAACCTTGTCTAAATTCAAACCCGATCTCCAGTTATATCGAATAAACAGTTATGGTCGATAAACGATTCTATAACGACTATTTTAAAATTTGATTTGGACATATCTCAAAATCTACACGACGAAATCCCGATTTTTCTCTTCCACTAGGAAGTTATACTCTGCCAGCTCCACACGTTTCTTGTTTCACAGAAATCCGGCTTAAAACGAATCCTGTACATTCAGTTGAAGTTCAAATCGCCAAATTACGAACTGCAGCGCCATTTCAAACTCGATTTTAATTATAATATAATTATACGTTCTAACATCGTCGATTAAATAATATATTCGTTATTTAAATAATTAAATAAGTTAATTATTACACCGTCAAAATATCCAGGTCACTACATTCTTCCCCACTTAAAAATAATTTCGTCCTCGAAATTGCTAAGGTAATGGACGACCCTATCTACTGGGAAAATATTTATCGGTTTACCCTTTATTTCTGATTTCAACTGAACCAATTAATATTGACTAAAATATTAATTCCTTCTGACTAACCTAAATTTTCAAAAATTCGGAAAATTTTCTAACTCTTAAATTTTTCGGAAAATTTCGCCATAACCTCCTTTGTACAGCCCTATCGGTAAAACCACAACTCGCCTCTCTAGGCCTTCTCCAACCAAAAGAAAAATCAAACAGCCAAGTGGCTTGCCAAATCGGCTCAAAAAAATCCAAACTCATATATAAAATAAACTTGTACCTTTTTGTCGGGTATATCATTATATCCCTACCATCTGCTATCACTTTGCATATATCATGCCATCCAAATCAAACTCCAGTCTGTCTTTATTTTCAACACAATTATTGGCTTGTACTCAAGTAAAATTCCATTCAAACTCTAATCTCAAATTTCAATCTCCCAACTTACCAACTCAATTTCATATTCACTTATTTCAAGTTAAATTCCAATTTATAAATCATTTTTACCAGTTCATCTATTTAACTCATAAGTTAATTTAATTTCCGAATTTAAATTCCTGGGTTTATTCAAATCACTTGAAATCATAATAACAATTCAAAATCCTTTGAATTCCTGAATAACTTGTTTTTGCAAAACAATTTCAAAACAAAATCTTTGGTAGTAATCCATCACTTAGCAACTCGAAAATTACACCGATGATGTATCGATCCATCCTCGGAATTATTTCCCAGCGATCAAAGTGAGTTCAATACTATATTCCTTTCAAAACCACCTTTAAACACTTCCCATTTTGAAATCAATCCCAGATATCCTTATCAAAACAAATTTAAAACCTCCCAGGATTTTAAAATTCACGTATACTTAATCCAGATTCAGTTACAAACACTGATCTGAATTTCTAGTTTTAAATTTCAATTCTGATTTTAATTTCAGATTTAATTCATCTTATTTCATATACTTTACTTATATGAATTCTGTTTAGTTATTTATAACCATTTCACCTTTATAATCTTATTCAATTATAATAACAACCAACACATTATAATATTTTCAATATATATACTTGGGTAAAATTATTTCATTTACCCTCTTTTCAAAACATACCATGTCGGTTCATCGTATTCAAGTGTTTAGTAACTCCTATCAATACTGTTTGCATTACTGTATCGACCAAAATTCATAAACTACTCGACCAATAAATCTCCATAATATAAAACAAATTTTTATATCAAATAACAAATACGTTCACTCGTATATATACACTCAATCTCAGTCTAGGGTATTACTGACCCCATCTCTACTGAGTCACGCCACAGAGCCAAGGTAATTCGCTTAACTTAAGCTCTGATACCAACTGTAGTGACCCGAAAATCCGGTCCAATTTGAGCTGACTAAATAACACCAGTCCAACCCCAAATTGCACTTGAAATTCAAGAAACTAATAGAAAGAAGATAGAGGGTGAGTATAGATAAGATAGAACTAGTAGAATAGAAGAAGAAGAAGAAGAACATCATCATCAGAGTAACACGAATCTCACAGCGGAACGAATAAAATATAACATAACTTTTGAAATACAAAGTTATAACTGTTTATACATACCATTTTCAGAGTACAACATATAATATCACAGCAGAATAAATAATAGCTATCGACTGCTGAAGCCTCCTGTTCCAAGCTCTCCAAGTGCATCTGTAAATCCTGACTTCTTGACTGCCCGTACAAATTTAGGCACCCAAGAGTTTAGGGAAGACAAAACAAATAAACTCCGGGTCAGTCATGTGACTGGTGTGAGTAAACTCAAATCATTTAAACAGGTATATGATATCTCATAAGACCACGCCGTGAATACGGAACGGGTTTTTCCCTTATGAAAATCCAAACATCTTTGAAAAGCAATATCATTCTGATATTATGATAATGTCTAAATACAAATAGATATCAGTCTAGTAGAAACGCTTGCATCTCACGTTCTACATATATAGTATACAATCAAAACCGCAAGCACGTATTGGGTAATGGATTTCCAACTATGACAAGGTATGGATCCACCTTCCGATCAGTGTACTCTAGGAACGATACACTGGAGTTCAACAAGAACATCTTGCAACTCAGCCACACATGACCGACCACTCATTTCGCTTGAGTTTATCGAATGTACATTACCAACGGTTGGGATCAGCAACCGTTTCCCGTATATATATATGGGACAGCATTGATAGATTAAAGAAGCAAATGAATATTCTCTAGATAGGTGATTATACACCCTACTTCGGTGCGACCGACTTAGCCATGCTGCCTGCCCGATTTTTGTCATTTCCTGGTTGTTGAGGCCAGAGGCTACGATTACTTTCCATTCGTTGATACACGATCACTTTGAATGCCACATTATCAAATCCGTTAATCATTAATTGGTTTACACAAATATTTTGGATGTTATGCTAAGGGATAAATCCGTTGCAACCATATATATTTATACAGACCAACCCATTCGATCATTGGAAATACTCTGTCAGACACTCGTCCATATACGTTCGTTCTGGGACTGAACGAAACCGAAGGCACTATTCTGTAAACAGGACAGCCCTTGCATAACACCGTCTTCAATTTCTTCATCGTATTTGATCACAACGCTTATGTCGATACGGAGTGGTTCTTCGGATAATAATCCAACCGGTCTCTCCATATTAACAACGTAAAATGGTCAAAACTTCGATAGTCTGTGATTTAACTATCAAATGAAAATATGTCGGTGTACAAACAACGATCTTAATTCCAAATGGAATTATCGATCCAATCATCAATCATATATACATATATATATATATATATTCATATTTCCTTATTTTCTAAAATTAGAAAATATACGTTTTCAACATTTGAAAAACATCTCCAATCCTCATTTACGCATCACTACCATTTCACAACTATTAGTCCCTAACTGTAAACTAGTAAGAGAACAATTCTCTAAGTATAAACCTCGAAGGCCGAAACCAACATCAGATCGATACTCAGAAAACTATTCAACCTACTAATCTCTAGTCAGTTTCTAATTTTTGTTTAACTTCACTTCTTAATTTCTATATTCGATTAACCCCTTTTGATAAACTACGTTTTCCGTTACAACTATTTCCCTTTTACAACGTTTACTTACCGTTACAAATATTTCCTATTTACAACTTCTATTTACCGTTACAAATATTCCTATTTACAACTTCTATTTACCGTTACAAATATTCCTATTTACAACTTCTATTTACCGTTACAAATATTCCTATTTATAACTGTTTATTTATCTTCTAAATAACTATTCCTTATTTCTATTTATTTTCTAAATAAATATCCCTTTTATAAAACTCTATTTGTTTTATAAATACTTCCTTTTATAAAACCGTGTTCGTTTTATAAATACTCTATTTTCAAATTGTTTCCTTTTATAAAATCGGTTGATTTTATAAAACTCCTTTATTTCGATATACATTGAAATATTCCTTTTTCCTATTCTAATTGTTTTATCAACATTTTTTTTCCTTTTTTTATATAAAACTCTATTCGTTTTATAAATACTTTCCTTTTATAAAACCGTGTTCGTTTTATAAATAATTTCCTTTTATAAAATCCTGTGATTTTATAAAATTTCTTTATTTCAATATACATTGAAATATTCCATTTCACAACTCAGGGTTTTCTTATGATATTTAAAATATCGAACAACGATGATCAATATTGTTCTAACATCCATAATCAATAACAGATTATAAATCCCAATATATATCACAATATATGAAAATAGTAAAATAATTGTTGAGGAACCCAGTCGGATTCCTCCAACCTGTCTCCCTGCATCCACAGATGTTACACAGTATAATATATATCATATTTCATTTTGAAATGAAATATCCTGCTGTATAGAACCATATTTGATTAACAGTACATAGATTAACTATAACTACGTTTTCAATCAAATCTATTTAACAGTCCAGTTTAACAATCAATATACATCAATCAATAAATAACGTACAATTTATATAAAAATATAAATTGAGGAGAGTTAGTGAGTTTTACTCACTTTGTCGGTGTATCGTTAAACAACGATAACCGTTTAGCAGTCCTGTTCTGACGATATTTTCCCGTCATATTTTCCAATAAATCTCCAAATCATTCCAACGGATCTCATGTTGTAGCCCCATCCGTGTGATCCTGTCGGATCCTGTTCGGTCGGATTCCACTATTTCTTGGGCCCAACACCGTGCTTCCACTATTTCCAGTAACTCATCTCCTTCAATATCATCCCGTTCCAGCATTTCTGCAAATCATCTTCCTCCGGGATTTCTTCGAACCAGCGCTCCTTTTATGGTCGATCCTTCCACTTCACTGCTTTGTAACATACCACCAAAACTTAAACAAAAGATCTCAGCAGACACTTACTTCTCCTCCTCTACTATCTCGTACCGTTCGCAATGAACCCCCACCATTATCATAACTCGCAACTCCCTGGCCTGTCAATTTTCAAACCATCAGCTCCAAACCAAACAGTCCACCGAACAACCCCACTCCGCCTCCTCTCAACACAATTACAGCAACCGACTTCCAGTTAAAACCATGAACCACTAAAACGCGACACTCCAGTTCGCTGTTACCACCTCAACATCACACAGTAACAATCGAACCCCCCTTTCGTCACATTCAAACAGTCGTCCCCTTCACGACAGCGAACCGGAGTTCATTAGTACAGACATCGACCTTTAAACTCCCCCATACCGAAGTCGGAATCCCATCGGAACCCTCAGCCTTTCACCTGACGTGCGCCAAGCCATTTTGACAGCAACTACACCCTCGGTTCTCCCCCTAACTTCACCCAGTTCAGGCGTATATCCCATTGACCGACGCTGATGGGGAAAATACGAACAGAATATGTATCGAATGCCCCCAACTCCTATGAAACTGAAGAGAATCCATTTCTGATTCGATATATGTATATATTTCGATTTCTAGGAATTAACTTGATTTATTTGGAATTCTTGAGTGTGGGTTGTTTTGCTGTGAAGAAACGAGTGGCGGCTCACAATTTCTTTGACCACGAAAAGTTTTGTTTGCGGAAATTAGGTTATAAGGTTTTGTATGGGGTATTTATAATGTTTTAAAAAAACTTAGGTGTTAAAAAAAAAGATGCGGACAGTGAGCTATCACTCGAACTGTTTGTAGAAGAAAAGGAGGCCACGCCTACAACATTTTCCAACGCTACATGTCCCTTGTTTTACCTTTCATTCTCTTGTTTTGAACCAAAGGAAATGGTCGGTTGAAATGAATGAAAACGTGGTCCTTTGTTTAGTGTTATAATTCTTGTTAAAGTAATATATAGTACATAGATATTTTCTGTATCCATTTTCGTAAATTCCATTCAAGTACGAACTGCAACAGACAGATATAAAGATACCATTTTGACCAGTAAGGTACCACGATCTCAAAAATATAATAATACCGGTAGGTGGACTCATATTTTGAAACTTCAAAATGTTGATTACAGGGTGCGAAATACTTCAAATAAAAAGTTTCTTGTTTAATTAATTAAAAATTACAGTAAAATTCTAAAAATTGAATTATCACTATTTCCCAAAAGAACCTTGTCTAAATTCAAACCCGATCTCTAGTTATATCGAATAAACAGTTATGGTCGATAAACGATTCTATAGCGACTATTTTAAAATTTGATTTGGACATATCTCAAAATCTACACGACGAAATCCCGATTTTTCTCTTCCACTAGGAAGTTATACTCTGCCAGCTCCACACGTTTCTTGTTTCACAGAAATCCGGCTTAAAACGAATCCTGTACATTCGGTTGAAGTTCAAATCGCCAAATTACGAACTGCAGCACCATTTCAAACTCGATTTTAATTATAATATAATTATACGTTCTAACATCGTCGATTAAATAATATATTCGTTATTTAAATAATTAAATAAGTTAATTATTACACCGTCAAAATATTCGGGTCACTACAGTAATCGTGCCCCACCCTTCCTAATTCAGGGTACCATGATACATCTATGTGGGTTACTGCTTAAATGGGTCCCCGTTACTTGGGTTTCCTACTGGTTAAGTTTGTGGGCCTATATATACAAATATTACCCACCTACACAAGATGTACTTGAGCCTCCCACTGATACAAACATGTTTATTTAACGGTTAAGTTTGTGGGCCTATATATACGAATATACAAATATTACCCACCTACCCATGGTTTACTTAAACCTCCCACTTATCAAGTCAATATGTGTTATTGGTTAAGCTTTCCTTAACCATATCCACTTTGTTCACGTAACATTGGTTAAGTGTTATCCATTCATGTTAGTTTAACCCACCCACACATCATGTTGTATTGGTTAAGTGTTTCCGATTAACAGAAGCCCGTTCACTCACCATGTTATATTGGTTAAGTGTTTCTGATTAACTTAACCTCACTCATTCATCATGCTATATTGGTTAAGCGTTTCTTATTAACTTAACCCTTCTCATTCATCATGTTATACTGGTTAAGTGTTTCCTATTAACTTATCCCTGTTCATTCATCAAGTTATATTGGTTAACTTAACTCTGCTCACTGGTCTACTTAACATATTATAATGGTTAAGTGTTCTAAATTTACTTAACCCCACCCACTTGTCTAATTAACATGTTATAATGGTTAAGTGTTCTAAATTTACTTAACCCCACCTTCTTGTCTAATTAACATATATAACGGTTAAGTGTTGTAAATTTACTTAACCCCACCTTCTTGTCTAATTAAAATGTTATAATGGTTAGGTGTTCTAAATTTACTTAACCCCACCCACTTGTCTAATTAACATGTTGTATTGGTTAAGTGTCGTCTATTCATATGTTAATTAACCTTACCATTCTTAGCATGTCTATTTATTGGCATTAATTAATTTATTAATGCCCAAACCTCTCACATTAGAACTGTTGTTTGCGGTTGCTGGATGTGTCGGGCGGTTCCGGGCAGACTTCTACCACAAGCTCATTCTAACCTTGGGTTTTGGGCTAAATCCGCTAACCTCTCACATTAGATCTGTGTTGTTGCAGTTACTGGATGTGCAGGGCGGTCCCGGCCAGTTTTACAACGCAATTCAATCTAACCTCGGGTTAGGCATGTTCATCTTTTAGCCAAATTAAATATTTACCATACATGTCCAAGTCTAGATTTTACATGCTAATTATCCCAATTTCACAAAACTAGTCATGTTTCAATTCTCAAGTTATACCCACAAATTCAATTACGAGTTATTGATCAAAATAGGCTACACCCAATCTTCCCAAATTAAAAATAATAGTCATGCTCCAAAATCAAAATATACATTATGATTGGTGTCCCAACCAATAGTTATGCCCAATCTAGTTTTAATATTTCAATTTGCAGTTTACGCCCAAAACTTGGTTTACTTGCCAATTAACACAAACTTACAGTTATAATGATAATAATGCCCCAATAGCAATTACAAGTTATGCCCAACAATTTCACCGAATAAGTTATGCCCAATTATTTCACCAAATACATTATGCCCAATATTTAACCAAAATACATTATACCCAAATATTCCCCGTATTCCAATCGTTCGTATTTCACGATTTCTGCCTAGGTTCGAAGGTAACCCAGGTTCATAAAAGAAAAAGGAAATAGGGGAAGAGAGAGAAGGAGCATAAAAATAAGAATAGGCATAAAAATAGGCATGTAACAACAGACCTAATATAGGAATTTAGATCCAACAAAGACAGATTCTTGAATAAACTGATACAATCATTATCGCAGGCATAAGAATAACATCATGAACCAAAAAGGATTATATGCCTGATGTACAACAAAGATAGGCATGATTATATCGATATAATAAATTCTTAGGCATGTAAAATCATGGATTCGATAGAAACATAGGGATAAATCTGAAAAGAATGTCTTATCATCTAGCATGGACTTGGTTCATTTTATTACATGCCAAGATTACAATTATGTATTTAAATCCAAAAATAACGTGAACTTACATTGCTAGGATTAGAAAAAAGAATTTAATCGTTGTTGTTGCAGAAACTCTAATTTGAAGTCGATTAAGCTTCAAAGTTGATTGTTGATGAAGAACTTCTAATATGATTTCGGTTTTTGAGGCGGCGGCTAAGAGAATTGAGAGTTCAGCAGCATAGAGTCGTCATAAGGAATTGTTATGAATTAGGGTTTAGGTTTAGAGATGCATATATAAATGTCTAGGATTAATTCTAGCCTTTAGACCAGTCTAGGATCAATCTAAACCATCCAAGTCACAACGACACCTCACCAGACTAATCCGAACAAGCCACATATGCCCTAAGACACCAAAAATCGTCACTGTCCAGATCTGGCTGATGGGGTTGACCACTACGGCGGAGGAGGGGGGGTCGACACCTATGTCGACCCCAAAGAGGCTGAGTCGACATAGGTGTCGACCCAACGGGTCTTGGGTCGACACCCCAAACGTGGTCAGTTCCGCGTTCCCTCCTCCCGCCTTCGCTGTTTTGAATATTTTATTTTAATTCTGGTTTAAACTGAAATCTTCTAACCTCCATAACTTCTTCATACTGTATCCATTTAACGCAAACTAGGACTCTATCTCAAGTATAATTCCGAGAAGAACGCAATGGTGCAACCCGTTTCCCTTAATTATTCTTTTAAAGATTAATTATTCTTTAATTATCTCTTATGTCCCGTTTTGTTTTAAAATTACGGGGTGTTACATTCTCCCCTCCTTAAAGGATTTCGTCCCCGAAATCTCCAAGTCAAGAAGAATGTTTATCCTACCTTCCAACATCCATCTACTCAACCATTCAATCACAGGCATCCATTGTCGTTAAAAGGTCTCTAATGCTTTTTATGGACATATGCATAGTGTGTGTATATGTCCTTACCTAAATGCAAAATCAGGCTGTCTACTGATTCAGTTGACCTCCTTAATGCTAATTATGTCAGTGCCATGAGTCCATCATGTATGCAATTATTCCTAATTGTACTTTATAACTCTATACGAGTGCACAATCATTCATACAAATGACACATCCATATGATAACACATCAAGTTTCAATCCATTTATATAAAAATTCACTCATGCATATGCAATATGGAAGTGACGGGGCATATCTAGTGCCTAATGTGTGTATATGCATCCATGAGAAACCACTAGAAAACACTTACATCCACTAGCATCCACCAAACACAACATGTCTCAAACACATGTTTACATCCATTGGCTTCTACCTAAGGATCGAGGATAGGATCGAGAGGATATTCTTAAAAGATAAAGACTAGCATGCAAATAAACTTTACAGAAAAAGAGAGATCAAGGATATACCCTCAAAAAGGGTATGATGCGCGTATCTAGTCTTTAGTCTTCTATGTCGCATCTTCTTGTGCTTCACTCCCTAGCGCTCTGACTGTCTTAACTCCACAATTGCGTAGCTTCTTAATTTTTGTTTCTAGAATATGATTTGGAACTCATTTCACTGTCGCCTCTCGTTCCACCTCTTCTTCTAGTATACTTGGAACTACAAATCCTTCTGTGTCATGCTAACATTTCCTCAAAAGATCTTCCAAAATCCTATTCACCCTTTCTGTCAGAGGATGATAAGCGGAGCTCAAACATAACTGCGTACTCATGGCTTCTTCCAAAATTCACTCGAGGGTATTCCATGTAGAAGAACTATCTCTTGAAAATAAATAGATGCCAACCATGTTACCAAGTGTATTTATTATGGTGATTAGAGGTATCTTCTCTACTTAACTTATCCATCGCGTAAGCTATCTGAGAGTCTTTTCTTTTTGAAGTCCCTATTTAATTCAAGAGCGTAGGTCTTACTCCTAGCGATGCCGACTACTAACTTAACCGATAGTTTTAAAATCAAAGTTTGGTACGTATTCTGAACTTTTCATTTTCTCAAAAAAAAAGAGGACTTGAAGTCAATTTTTTCTTCTTAAGGCATCTGCTACGACCTTACCCTTCCTTCTTATATCAAAATGGCGCCTATCCCCGTGCCGCATCCATTCATGTATACCGTAAAACTTTTACTACCGTAAGGTAAAAGTCAAAACTGGGCCCGTTGTAAGAGCCCTCTTCGATTGTTGGAAAGCGACATCACAACCAATACCCCGAGCAAAGGTTAGATTCTTCTTCTTCAATCTTGTATGTGGGGCTAATATCTTCGCAAAGTCCTTAATGAACTTCCTATATTAGCCCACTAGTCCTAGAAAACATCTTACTTCCGTTGCGTTCTTAGGAATCTTCCAATCTTGGATTGCCACCACCTTTTCAGGATCCACTGCAATCCCTTCCTTAGAGACCACGTGTCTTAAGAACCTCACCTCTTTCCTCCATAAATGACATTTGGAGAACTTAGCTTTGAGTTAATGTGCTCGGAGGATATCCAAGACTTCCCTTAGATGCAAAGCATGTTCTTCCTCACTCTTAGAGAACACCAAAATATCATCTATGCATAAGCGAAGTGAACCATCCGCCTTTGTAGCAAAAACAACTGGAGCACCCCTATTCATAAATACTTCGCCTTATGAACTCTTTCCCAAGTAACTCTTTTACTTGTTTACTGAGCCCTTCCTTTCCCTTGGAGCCATGTGTTGTACAGGTAATGCAACTGGCTTTGAATTGTCAACTAGATATATGCGGAAGTCTATCTCACGCTTTAGGGGACAAACCCCTAACTTGATTAAAAACATCTGCGTATTCATAGACTATTCTAACGGATCGCAAATCGTCGATAGATGCATCAAGTGATTCTAGGTAGCTAAGCCAAACTGACCACTTAGGATCGCACGAAATCTCGAGGGTATTCCCGAGGCAAGTCAAAAGCCTAACAACCCTCCTTTCACAATTACTAGCTAACCAACCCATGCCTAGAATCAACCCATAGCCCATGAAACAAAAAAAACATAAGTATTACACTTAAACTCAATAATTAATATAGCTATTCTCAAATCCTCACAAACCAAAGATAAATGAGCCAAACCACCAATTGGATTTGAGACAATAATGGGATCTTCTACTATACAAGCACTATGGTGCAGAGACTCAACTATGAAAGCAGATATAAACGAATGTGAAGCGCTAAAATCAAAAAGAGTACCAACAGGATGATCAAAAAGAAAAACTATACTTTTTCAATAGAAACTTTACTACCTCTCTCTTAGGAACGCTGGCGGTGAGAGCATGCACTTTCCCTCTTGAAAATCCTGTCCTTTGTTCTTGCCCTTGTCCTTAATTATATGACCCGTTATACCATAATAACGACACTTCCTCTTGTCTTAGATTTTTGTATTCTTTCCTCCTTTGTGAACCAAGTCCATATCCAGGAGTTTCTCATCCTCGGGTTGTGCTCCTTAGCCAAACTCCCTCATTCTCATCTTTGCCATCCTTGTGTGACTTGTTGATAAGTCTCTTGAAAACTGCCTCCATCGCACGGAAAACCCTACAAAGGTTGAAAAAAAATTAGCCGTAGGTGAAACTACTGCAGCTATATGGAAGTTAGGGACTTTTTCGCCCTTTGACAGGTGTCGTAGTCTCATCAAGCCTACGGAACCATGCCGAGATGAGATTACCTTTCAGAAAGCTGGGAGCCCCGGAGACTCAGTAAAGAAGGAAAACAAGGATTCAAATAGAGGATCAAAAGATAGTGCATATGGCTTTGGTGAATATGCCTTTAAAACAAAAGTTTTCTTTAGAAAATTCTTCTTTTAAAACTGTCTTGAAAATAATTTTTCAAATCTTTTATCTGATCCGGTATCCTTTAGCTCTGATACCAAGTGAAACACCCCACCTCCATTAAGGTCACTCACAAAGAGAATGCATTAACTTCTACGGAGCGTTATAGGTAAAAGATGCAGATAAATTACAAGACAGACAAATAAAGCAGCGGAAAATAAATAAACCTTTACTTCATTGATAAAACAACAGCTTTTCCAATACCAAAACACCAATACCCAATACAACAAAGTATCTGTCTTGTTTAACAAAAAAAAGAAGCATAAAATGACAATGATATTCCCCAATAAAGCATGAGCTAGCCGTAGCAGTGGAAAAGAGAGTCCAAAGCAATACATCGACTATCTTCGAGCTTGGAAAGAGAAACAGTCCAAACTAAGCTGAGCTATTCCCTCCCTGACTACATGGGGGGAGCAGAAGAAAAGAGGTGAAACAAACTAGGTCAGACATAAGTATGGCAAGTCCAGTGACTTTTCAGTATGTAAAAAGGTAAAAGTAACATGACATGAATAAACTGAATATAGGACAATACCGTGATAACAGGGATAACAAGATAACATAAGATTAGCATAAGATATGATAAGGCAAGATAAACCGAATGCGCTTCTACTCTTTCTCTACTTCGCTACTACCCTGTTATTCTGATTTTTATATCTCTGCACCACTAACTGGTATCCTAACTAGTGTCTTTTATAGAATGGTTCGTATTCCCTGCTAGTTACCCAACTAGTATCCTATGTTATATAATAAGGTGATCCCAAACCCGCAATTGTGGTAGCCTTCAGGTGTACATCTAGTACGGGGATCTTACCTCAATCAGCCTAATTGCCATGGAGATGTTAGATGTATCCTTACCACCTTAATCGATCGGCTCCTACTCGTATCGATCTAGTTCCAGTTTGTGTCGCTCGGCCTTCTACTTGTAGATACATGTGCTGGTCCCACCGTAGGGTGTAACAAGCCCAAAGGTGGCAACTCGACACGATCAAGATGCACAGCTTTATATCTACTGATGCCCAGTGGCTAATTCTTCCACTTCGGAATACGTGCACGCTCGTGATCCCGTCGGAACCTGCACTGCTGCACCACCTGCCGCTACTTTGACCGCTTATAATCAGCCTTGTAATCGTGCCCCACCCTTCCTAGTTCAGGGTACCATGATACATCTATGTGGGTTACTGCTGAAATGGGTCCCCGTTACTAGGGTTCCCTACTGGTTTAGTTTGTGGGCCACAAATATTACCCACCCGCACGAGATGTACTTAACCCTCCCACTGATTCAAACATGTTTATTTAACGGTTAAGTTTGTGGTCCTATATATACAAATATACAAATATTACCCACCTACCCAAGGTTTGCTTAACCCTCACACTTATCAAGTCAATATGTATAACTAGTTAAGCTTGCCTAAACCCTATCCACTTTGTTCATGTAATATTAGTTACGTGTTATCCATTCATGTTAACTTAACCCACCCACACATCATGTTGTATTGGTTAAGTATTTCCTATTAACTTAACCCTGTTCACTCATCATGTTATATTGGTTAAGTGTTTCTTATTAACTTAACCCCACTCGTTCATCATGCTATATTGGTTAAGTGTTTCTTATTAACTTAACCCTTCTCCTTCATCATGTTGTACTGGTTAAGTGTTTCCTATTAACTTAACCCAGTTCATTCATCATGTTATATTGGTTAACTTAACCCGACTCTCTTGTCTAATTAACATGTTATAACGGTTAAGTGTTCTAAATTTACTTAACCCCACCCACTTGTCTAATTAACATGTTATAATGGTTAAGTGTTCTAAATTTACTTAACCCCAGCTTCTTGTCTAATTAACATGTATAACAGTTAAGTTATGTAAATTTACTTAACCCCACCTTCTTGTCTAATTAACATGTTATAACGGTTAAGTGTTCTAAATTTACTTAACTCCACCCACTTGTCTAATTAACATGTTGTATTGGTTAAGTGTCGAATATTCATATGTTACTTAACCTTACCATTCTTAGTATGTCTGTTTATTGGCATTAATTAATTTATTAATGCCCCAACCTCTCACATTAGAACTGTTGTTTGTAGTTGCTGGATGTACCGGGCGGTTCCGGGCAGACTTCAACCGCAAACTCATTCTAACCCCGGGTTTTGGACTAAATGTGCTAAGCTCTCACATTAGATCTGTGTTGTTGCGGTTACTGGATGTGTCGGGCGGTTCCGGGCAGTTTTACACCGCAACTCAATCTAACCTCAGGTTAGGCATGTTCATCTTCTAGCCAAAGTACATATTTACCGTACATGTCCAAGTCTAGACTTTGCATGCTAATTATCCTAATTTCACAAAACTAGTCATGTTTCAATTCTCAAGTTATACCCACAAATTCAATTACAAGTTATTGATCAAAATAGGCTACACCCAATCTTCCCAAATTTACAATAATAGCCATGCTCCAAAATCACAATATACATTATGCTTGGCGTCCCAACCGATATTTATGTCCAATTTAGTTTTAATATTTCAGTTTGCAGTTTACGCCCAAAACTTGGTTTACGTGCCAATTAACCCAAACTTGCAGTTATAATGATAATAATGCCCCAATAGCAATTACAAGTTATGCCCAACAATTTCACCGAATATGTTATGCCCAATTATTTCACCAAATACATTATGCCCAATATTTAACCAAAATAGGTTATACCCAAATATTCCCCGTATTCCAATCGTTCGTATTTCGCGATTTCAGCCTAGGTTCGAAGGTAACCCAGGTTCATAAAAGAAAAAGGAAATAGGGTAAGAGAGAGAAGGAGCATAAAAATAAGAATAGGCATAAAATAGGCATGTAACAACAGACCTGGTACAGGAATTCAGATCCAACGAAGATAGATTCTTGAATAAACTGATACAATCATTATCGCAGACATAAGAATAACATTATGAACCAAAAAAGGATTATATGCCCGAGGTACAAGAAAGATAGGCATGATTGTATCGATATAGTAGCTTCTTAGGCATGTAAAATGATGGATTCGATAGAAAGATAGGGATAAATCTAAAAAGATTGTCTTATCATTGAGCATGGACTTAGATTCATTTTATTACATGCCAAGATTACAATTAGGTATTTAAATCTGAAAATAACGTGAACTTACATTGCTAGGATTAGAAAAGAAAATTGAATCGTTGTTGTAGTAGAAACTCTAATTTGATGTTGATTAAGCTTCAAAGTTGATTTTTGATGAAGAACTTCTAATATGATTTAAGTTTTTGAGGCGATGGCTAAGAGAATTGAGAGTTCAGCAGCATAGAGTCATCATAAGGAATTGTTATGAATTAGGTTTTAGGTTTAAGATGTATATATAGATGTCTAGGATTAATTCTAGCCTTTAGATTAATCTAGAATCAATCTAAACCATCCAAGTCACAAAGACACCTCGCCAGGCCAATCAGAACAAGCCACATATGCCCTAAGATAACAAAAATCGTCACTGACCAGATCTGGCTGATGGGGTCGACCCCTATAGGGGGGGTCGACACCTATGTCGACCCCGGTGTCGACCCAAAAGAGCTTGAGTCGACATAGGTGTCGACCCAGAGGGTCTCGGGTGTCGGGTCGACACCCCAAACGTGGTCGGTTCCGCGTTTCCTCCTCCCGCTTTCGCTGTTTTGAATATTTTATTTTAATTCCGGTTTAAACTGAAATATTCTAACCTCCATAACTTCTTCATACTGTATCCGTTTTACGCAAACTCGGATTCTTTCTCAAGAAGAATTCCGAGACGAAAGCAATAGCATAACCTGTTTCCCTTAATTCTCCATTTAAAGATTAATTATTCATTAATTATCTCTTATGTCCAGTTTTGTTTTAAAATTACGGGGTGTTACATATACGGGAAGAATGTGACTTTGGTGAGGAGTATGATGGTGTTCTATGTTTGAATTTTTATTAAGTAATGAAGGGGATTTTATTGAACTGAATATCCATGGAGTCTGAAGAAATGCGTGTGTATGTTACTGAATGGAAGAGCATCATTATGACAGGGAAGCAGGATTGTACGAGCGGGTCTAGTTTGGTAGGAAATGGGTATGGGCTTAACCACAATGGTGAGCCCATTTAGAATTTAAAATCTAAGTTTTTATTTAATTTAAGTAATCATATAACTTGAAAATTAAATGTCTCCATCATACATTATCAGAATTTCGATCGGTCAGATCCGTTGGGATCGTATGGACGGCGGCTGCACAATGGAACTAACTAGGAGTGAGTCAGAGCTCGTTACATTTTGTAGCGAAATAAATTGTCTGTTAGAATCAACCGACAGTTATCGTTATTTAACGATGATCGTCCTATGTGAGTAAATCTCACTAACTCTGCTCAGTTTATATTTTCATAATGTATTTTTAGAACTGGTAAATATTGGTTGATTGCTATGTGTCGGTTTGTTGGTTGAACTGCTAATTGATTATTTAAAAATATTGATATAGTGATATATATATATACATATCGTTAATTAAATATTGATTCTGTTGATCAGAATATTTCATGTTGAAATGAAATTGATGTTAATTATATTGTTTAACATCTGTGGATATAGGGAAATAGGTTGGAGGGATCCAATTGGATTCCTCAATATTTATAATATTGTTTTTCATATATTGTGTTATATGATGTAGTATATAATCTGTTATTGATTATGTGTGTTTGGATGATGATTGATCCTTTTGATTTGGTATTTTAATACAACAAGTGATACAGGAAAGTAAAAGGGAATTTTCAAAGTGTATTTTGAAAATAAAATATTTATATAAAATCAATGGATTTTATATAAAAGGAAATATTTATATAAAATGAATACAATTTTAAAAGGAAATATTTGGGAAATAAATAAGGTTTGAAAAGGGATTATTTGGGAAATAAATAAAATTATATAAATGAAATATTTATACGAATTAAATAGGATATTATAAAAGAAATATTTATATGGAATAAATAGAATTGGAAAAGAAAATATTTATATAATCAAAGTACTTTATAAAAGGAATATTTATTTAGAAAATAAATAAACTTTTAAAGGGAGTATTTATTTGTAAAACAAATAGGATATTATAGAAAGGAAATATTTGTAAAACAAATAAAATAGAAAAGGAACTATTTGGGAAATAAATTGGATATTATAAAAGGAAGTATTTTATAAAATGTATAGAATTTTATAAAATAAAATAAATAGGAAATAAATATTAAATGGAAATCTGTTTTTAACAGATGAATGGAAAAGATTAATTTAAAGTGGAATTAAATAGAAATCTGTTCTAACCGATAAAATGGAGAAGATTAATTTATAAATAATGTATTTTTATAAATAAAATAAAATATTTCTCATTTGATAAATGGAATATATAAGTCTGAACTTATATAGAGAAGTGGAAATTGGTTTTAACACCGATATTTTTAATAGAATTTGAACATAGCATTTATAAAGGGGATTATAAATGAGATTTATGTGTTAGGAGTAAAAAAGGGGATTATAAATGAGATTTAAGTGTTAGAAGTAAAAAAAGGGATTTCGTATGAATAATTCTATAAATAGAAGTATAAATAGAATTTGGAAATTGAATATTCTATTAAAATACGAAATCAAACTTAATGGATCATATAAAAGGAATATTTTCACATTCGATGCGAAAAATGGATTGAAATAAATATTTTTTAAATTAAAACATTTATAAAGAAATTGGGTTTTGAAATAGGAATTCAAATGGGAATTTGAATGGGATAGGAAAGGGAATTATTCGAATATTAGTTATTCGAATTATAGTTAATCGAATATTGGTTATTGGAATAGAGTTAATCGAATATTAGTTATTCGAATAGAGTTATCGAATATAATTATTCAAAGGAGAGATTATCGAATATAAGTTATTCGATAAGAGATTATCGAATATAAGTTATTCGAAGAGAGATTATCGAATATAAGTTATTCGAAGAGAGATCATTGAATATAATTTATTCGAAGAGAGATTATCGAATGTAAGTTATTTGAAGGAGAGATAATCGAATATAGTTCATTTGAAAGAGAAATAATCGAATATCGTTTATTCGAAAAATAATTATCGAATAGAGATTATTTGGGAGAGAATTATACATTTGGATTTGATTATATCGAATTCAGGAAAGTATTATTTACTTTCCGGGTTTTTAAATCAAGATTTATTTATTTAATAAGTCATTTATTTATTTATTCAAATTAAGAAATAAAAGTTATACTTAAGTTATTATATTTCGGAAGCATGGGATTATAACACTATTGTTATAATCAAATGAATTCTATAAAAGAAGTGGATTCATAAATAGAATCCGAGATTTATGTAAGGAAGTTGTTGAAGATTTAAAAGGTGAGCTTTGTCTATTTCAAGGTTAGAAATGTTGTTCATTTAAGGTCTGAGAAGCAATTATACCCCAACTTGATTGACTTCATTTTTATTTAAGGAATGGTTAAAGTTCGATGGTGAAGGTTAGTTAATTGAATTTATTTAATAAGTGTTAATGGTTTGAGTTGGCATAGTGATGTTTTATTTAAACATCTGTTTAAATCCAATGAAGGAATTTTGGAAATATTTTCCAAATAAAAATCAGAAATGTTTTCTAACATAGAAAATAAGAAATGAGAGTAAATGTGGAAATGTTTCCCAATGATTAATAACGTATATTTTTTAAATTTAGGAAATAAGAATTTGCGAATATATGGAAACAGGAATAGGGAAATGAATAATTGAATGACAAATCAAATTAAAGGGGATCAGTGTTGATTGATGATTTTCTCGGTATGATTTCCATTTGGAAATACGATCTTTGTTTGTACACATGTTTTCCTTTGATTGTTAAATCACCGACTATTGAAGTTTTTAACCATTTTCGTTGTCAATATGGAGAGACCAGGATCATATTTATTATCTGAAAACCACTTTATATGGGCATTAGCGTTGCGAATCAAATATATTGAAGATGAGTGAAGACGAAGTTTATCAAGGGCTGTTCTGACGATCCTAAGTAGAAATGGCCTAAGATGGATTTACAGAATAGTGCCTTCGGTTTGTTCAGAAACAGGACAACGTGTACGGATGAATGTCTGACAGAGTATATCTAATGGATCACTTAAGTTGATCACTTCAAACGTATCCATGTTTGGTGGCGGAGGAATTCGTTTCTCTTAGCTTTATACCCGTGGTATTTTTGTGGAAATCAATTTGTAATTTGGCGGGTATGACGATGTGGCATTCAAAGTAAATGAATATATGATCTGTCAAAAGATACGTTATAACCTCAAGCCTCATCAACCGGGAAATGACAAAAATCGGGCAGGCAACATGGCTATGTGGGTCGCCCCCATTAGGATATATTGTCACCATCTAGAGAATATTCGTATTTGTTACTTCTTTTCGCTTCTGTATCTCCTCGAAAAGGTTATGCATCTAGCAATCGTAGGTGACAATATATTCGACACACTCAAGAGAAACGAGTGGTCGGTCATGTGTAGTCGGGTTGCAAGACGTTCTTGTTGAACCCAGTGTATTCCTCTCTAGAGATATACTATCGGCAGGTGGTTCCATACCTTGTCATAGTCAGAATCCAAACTCCAATAAGCGCCTGTGGTTTTGATTGTATACTATATATATATATACGTGGAGGGTGAGATGCAAGCGTTCTGCTAGATTGTTAATTATTTGTGATTAGACATTACTATAATATCAGAAAAGTATTGACGTTTAAAATGTTTTGGGTTATCGTAAGGTAAAAACCATCCGCGTTTATGGGTGAATCGGTCTTATGAATATCATTTCTTTTGAAAATGATTTTTAAAAGTTAAACCAAGTAGTTGGAGTTTACTCACACCAGTCCCATGACTGACCCAGAGTTTATTTTGTTTTGTTTTCCCTAAACTCTTGGGTGCCTAAAATTTGTATGGGCAGTCAAGTGGTCGGGATTTACAGATACACTTGATGGAGCTTGGAGCTGGAGGCTTTAGCGGCATTTTATAGCTATTATTAATTTCTGCTGTGATTTAAGTGTTGTACTCTAACATACAAATACAGATTTGTGTTTGAATGTTATTTTGTATACCATATTTTATTCGTTCCGCTGTGAGATTCGTGTTACTCTGATGTTGTTGTGTTCTTCTTCTTCTATTCTAATTTTCTATCTTATTTATTCTCACCATCTAACTTCTTTCTATTAACTATCCGGTATTTCCGATGCTTGGATAGTGGACATTAAGTTTATGTCGATTACCATGGTCGCAAATTCCCGGGTCATTACAGTGGTATCAGAACGAGGTTAAGTGATTACCTTGGATCTGTGGCGTGACAGTAGAGATGAGGTTAGCAATACCCTAGTTTGAGTTTAGTGTATATATACGAGTGGACATATTTGTAGATTTTATAAAAATTATTTTATATTGTGGAGATTTATAAATTGAGCTGTTTATAAGTTCTAGTCGATCAGTTTGATCCACTGTATCAGTAGGAGTTTCTAAACGCTCAAATACGATGAACCGACACAGTATGTTTTAAAAAGAGGGTAATGAAATAAATTTTACCCAAATTATATTTTGATATAAAAGAAAGTATAGATATTGGAAATATTATAGTATATTGGATATATTGGTTATTATTATAATCGAATGAGATTATCAAAATAAAATGGTTATGTAAATAGTCAATTAGAATTCATATGAGCGTAATATATGGAATCAGATGAACTAAATCTGAAATTAAAATCAGAATTGGAATTGAAATTCCTAAAATTTGGAAAAGGGTTTATAAATGGATTGAATTAAATATATGAGGATTTTAAAATCCTAGGAGATTTTAAATTGTTTTACAAGCATTGTGGATGATATTTTGGAAATAATTTCAAAATGGAAATGTTGAAATTTGGGTTTTGAAAAGTGATATAGTATTGAACACACTTCAGTAGCTGGGAAATAACTCTGATGACGTTGTCCACATCATCAGTGTTCATTTTCGAGTTATAAGTGACGGATTACTACCAAAGACTTTGATTTTTATAGTATTTTGGAGAAAAACAAGATGTTTGATTCCGAAAATAGGATATTTGATTTTTGAAAAGCTAAGCTGTTTAAAACTCCCAGAAACAGACTGTTTGAATTAAAAAAAAATTTTAAAAAAAATTGTAAAAGTAAGTTGGAATTGAATTGAAATAGAGTAATGTCGAGGAAAATGGGATTTTTGAAATATAACTGGACTCAGGTGAGTAAGTGGATTGATTCCGAAATGAAAATCAGATTAGAGTTTTGAGATGAAGATAACTAATTAGACAAAGAAATTAGTTAATGTAATATAGTAGTGGAACTCAACCTGGGTAAGTAATTGGATTGGTGTGATAGGAATTTGAAATGTTATTGGATGGATGAGTCAAGAATTTGAAATCAAGAATGGTACTTGAGATCGAGAATGGAATATGGTTTAGACAAGCGAATGATTTGGTTTGAGAATAAATTGATTGTATATCAAATTGGAAATGTATCGGCATATGTTGAAGTGGTAGCAGATGAAAGGGATATAATGATATGCCCGACGAAAAGGTACATGTTTATTTTTATATGAGTTTGGTGATTTTATGGGCTGATTTGGAAAGCCACTTTGCTATTTTGTTTTCTTTTGGGTTGGAGAAGGCCCAGAGAGGCGAGTTGTAGTTGTATCGTTTGAGCCATACAAAGGAGGTGCAGACGATATTTTTCGAAAATTTTGAGTGTTCGAAAATTCTCAAAATTTTTGGAAATTTTCGTTAATAAGAATTAAATAATATTTTAACTGAAATAAGCTAGTTCTGTTAAAACTAAAATTAGAAATTAAACAAATAATTTTTTAACCCAGTCAATAGGTTTGTTCTCTAACTTAGCAATTTCGAGGACGAAGTTATTTTAAGGGGGAAGAATGTAACGACTCATATTTTTACGGTGTGATAATTAATTAATTTAATTATTTAAATAGTGATTTAGAGAATTAAATGGTCATTTAATTAAATAATATTGAATATTTAATTAATATAAATAACATAATAATTTATTTATTTCCGAAATAGTCGGAATTAGTGAATTGACAATATCGTGTGAATTGGACAATTTAAAATATATAATTCAGTTTAGAGTTGAATTATATTAACGAATTAATTTATAAATGTCAGTTGAACGTATAATTTATAATATAATTATAATCGAGCCCGTAATGGCGCGGCAGTACGTAATTTGGCGATTCGATCTTTAATTGAATATACAAAATCCGTTTTAAGCTGGATTTCTATGAAACAAGAAACGTTCGAAGCTGGTGAAGTATATTTTCCTAACGGAAGAGAAAAATAGAGATTTCGTCAGGTAGATTATGATTTATGTCCAAATCAAATTTTCAAATGGTCGCTATGTAATTCCTTTATAATTTATAACGATTTATTTATATTATAAAAGGATTTTTTTATCAATTGGGTATCGATTTAACACTGGATTTGAGATATCGAGTTATAAATTTAGATGGGAATATTCTGGAGCTGTATTTCTATTGTGAATATATACGATAATATTAATTTATTAATATTTAACTTAATTATTTTAAAAAATATTTATATTTAAATGGGTTTATTTAGAGCTTTAAAAATAGCCAGTTTTGCAAACGAACTCCGTTTTCGATGAAACTAATTTTGTTGGATCCGAAATATTAAATTATTGTTAGATTTCAATTTCCGTGATTTTTAGAGTCAGTATGTGGCCGTATGGGGTTTTAATGTGAAAAACAGACAATAATTTGACTTTAAAACTACGCTGTGTAAGCAAACGAGGTCGGAATTCGACGAAACAAGTTTCGTTGGGTCGGTAACGTCAAACTGTAACTGCATGCCCATTTTCATGATTTTTAGATATCGTGTGTGATCATGATTTTTAAGTGACAAATATAAGCACTGATCAATTAAAATGGAATATAATATTCAAATATTAAAATCTTTCTATAAATAACACTTAACATTTTCCTAACCCTAGAATCATTTTCCTCTGGTAAGCGATATTTGCGCCGCTATGTTCTTCAGGAAAACATGAATTCACGACCTTCTCAAATTGTTTAAAAATCAAATGAAAATCACAAAATCATCTCATATATATATATATATAAATTCGCTGCGTTCCCCTCTTCCTCCCAGTATGATTTTATTAGGCTCGACATCGTTTTCTCATTGTTGGAAATGGACGCAGGAACCTAGGGTTCAAACTTTAGTGAGATTTAAGAAGTCTGAAATCAATTCGTGTTCGTATTTGAACACAGCGGAACGAATGGCTTCAGTTATGTTTTTTTGGGGGCTTTCTGGAATTTTTGTATGTCGATGTCTTCTTGGGAGGTATTGTATGGTGTCAGCGACGCAGGTGATAAAGTGCGAGCGAGTGGTTGGTAAATGGCCGGAGTTTGCGGAGATTTTGAAGGGGAGTTTAACGGTGTTATTGGTTTGTGGATCGATGGAGGAATGGGTGTAATGGAGTTCGAACTTTACAGGGAACGGGATCAGTTGGCTTGGGCGCGAGCTGTTGAAGAGGTATATGGGAAGAATGAAACTTTGATGAGGAGTATGATGGTGTTCTATGTTTGAATTTTTATTAATTAATGAAGGGGATTTGATCGAACTGAATATCCATGGATGTCTGAAGAAATGCGTGCGTATGTTACTAAATGGAAGAGCAGCGTTACGATAGGGAAGAAAGATTGTACGAGCGGGTCTGGTTCGGTAGGAAATGGGTATGGGCCAAATTACAATGGTGAGCCCGTTTAGAATTTAAATCTAAGTTTTTATTTCATTTAAATAATCATATAACTTGACAATTAAATATCTCCATCATACATTATCATAATTTCGAACGGTCAGATCCGTTGGGATCGTATGGATGGCGGACACAATGGCACTGACTAGGAGTGAATCAGAGCTCGTTACAATTTATAGCAAAATAAATTGTCTGTCAGAATCAAATGACTTTTATCGTTAATTAACGATGATCGTCCAATGTGAGTAAATCTCACTAACTCTGCTCAGTTTATATTTTCATAACGTATTTTTAGAACTGATAAATATCTGTTGATTTCTGTGTGTTGATTGGTTGGTTGAACTGCTAATTGATTAGTTAAAAATATCGATATAGTGATATATGTATGTGTCGTTAATTAAATATTGATTCTGTTGATCAGAATATTTCATGTTGAAATGAAATTGATGTTAATTATATTGTTTAACATCTGTGGATGCAGGGAAACAGTTTGGAGGGATCCAACTGAATTCCTCAATATTTCTAATACTGTTTTTCATATATTGTGATATATGATGTAGTATATAATATGTTATTGATTATGTGTGTTTGGATGATGATTGATCCTTTTGATTTGGTACTTTAATACCACAAGTGATACAGGAAATTAAAAGGGAATTTTCAAAGTGTATATTGAAAATAAAATATTTATATAAAATCAATGGATTTTATATAAAAGGAAATATTTATATGACATGAATACAATTTTAAAAGGAAATATTTGGGAAATAAATAAAGTTTGAAAAGGGATTATTTGGGAAATAAATAAAATTAGATAAATGAAATATTTATATGAAATAAATAGGATATTTTAAATGGAATAAATAGAAAAGGAAAAGAAAATATTTATATAATCAAAGGACTTTATAAAAGGAATATTTATTTAGAAAATAAATAAAATTTTAAAGGTAGTATTTATTTGTAAAACAAATAGGATATTATAGAAAGGAAATATTTGTTAAACAAATAAAATAGAAAAGGAATTATTTGGGAAATAAATAGGATATTATAAAAGGAAGCATTTTATAAAATGTATAGAATTTTATAAAAGAAAATAAGTGGGAAATAAATATTAAATGGAAATCTGTTTTTAACAGATGAATGGAAAAGAATAATTTAAAGTGGAATTAAATAGAAATATGTTCTAACCGATA
The DNA here is from genome assembly GCA_030737875.1 of Allium sativum. Lineage (NCBI taxonomy): Eukaryota > Viridiplantae > Streptophyta > Magnoliopsida > Asparagales > Amaryllidaceae > Allium > Allium sativum. Next base: position 288,110,959 of record CM060915.1, read on the forward strand.
AAATGAAGAAGATTAATTTATAATTAATGTTTTTTTAATAAATTAAATAAAATATTTATCATTTGATAAATGGAATATATAAGTCTGAACTTATATAGAGAAGTGGGAATCAGTTTTAACACCGACATTTTTAATAGAATTTGAACATAGCATTTACAACGGGTTATAAATGAGATTTAAGTGTTAGAACTAAAAAGGGGATTATAAATGAGATTTAAGTGTTAGAAGTAAAAATAGGGATTTCGTACGAATAATTCTACAAATAGAAGTATAAATAGAATTTGGAAATGGAATATTCTTTTAAAATACGAAATCAAACTTAACGGATCATATGAAAGCAATATTTTCACATTCGATGTGAAAAATGGATTAAAATAAATATTTTATAAATTAAAACATTTATAAAGAAACTGGGTTTTGAAATAGAAATTCAAATGGGAATTTGAATGGGATAGGAAATGGAGTTAATCGAATATTAGTTATTCGAATTAGAGTTAATCGAATATTGGTTATTGGGATAGAGTTAATCGAATATTAATTATTCGAATAGAGTTATCGAATATAGTTATTCGGAGGAGAGATTATCGAATATAAGTTATTCAAAAAGAGATTATCGAATATAAGATATTCAAAGAGAGATTATCAAATATAAGTTATTCGAAGGAGAGATAATCGAATATACTTTATTTGAAAGAGAAATAATCGAATATCGTTTATTCGAAAAAGAATTACCGTATAGAGATTATTTGAGAGAGAATTAAACATTTGGATTCCATTATATCGAATTCAGGAAAGTATTATTTACTTTTCGGGTTTTAAATCAAGATTTATTTATTTAATAAATCATTTATTTTTTTGTTCAAATTAAGAAATAAAAGTTGTACTTAAGTTATTATATTTCGGAAGCATGGGAATATAACACTATTGTTATAATCAAATGAATTCTATAAAAGAAGTGGATTCGTAAATAGAATCTGATAGTTACGTAAGGAAGTTGTTGAAGATTTAAAAGGTGAACTTTGTCTATTTCGCGGTTAGAAATGTTGTTCAGTTAAGGTCTGAGAAGTAATTATCCCCCAACTTGATTGACTTCATTTTTATCTAAGGAATGGTTAAGTTCGATGGTGAAGGTTAGTTAATTGAATTTAGTTAATAAGTGTTAATGGTTCGAGTTGGCAGAGTGATATTTTATTTAAACATCTATTTAAATCCAATAAAGGAGTTTGGAATTTTTTCCAAATAAGAATTAGAAATGTTTTCTAATATAGAAAATAAGAAATAAAAGTAAATATGGAAATATTTTCCAATGATTAATAACTTATATTTTCTAAATTTAGGAAATAATCATTAATGAATATATGGAAACGGAAATAGGGAAATGAATAATTAAATGACAAATTAAATTAAAAGGGATCAGTGTTGATTGATGATTTTCTCGGTAAGATCTCCATTTGGAAATACGACCGTTGTTTGTACACATGTTTTCCTTTGATAGTTAAATCACCGACTATAGAAGTTTTTGACCATTTCCGTTGTCAATACGGAGAGACCGGGGTCAGATTTATTATCTGAAAACCACTCTGTATGGGCATTAGCGATGCGAATCAAATATATTGAAGATGTGTGAAGACGGAGTTTATCAAGGGTTGTTCTGACGATCCTAGTTATAGATTGCCTAAGATGGATTTACAGAATAGTGCCTTCGATTTGTCCGGACCTAGGACAACGTGTATGGACGAATGTCTGACAGAGTATATCTAATGGATCACGTAAGTTGATCACTTCAAACATATCCACGTTTGGTGGAGGAGGAATTCGTTTCTCTTAGCTTTATACCTGTGGTATTTTTTTTGAAATCAATTTGTGATTTGGCGGGTATGACGATGTGGCATTCAAAGTAAATGAATGTATGATCCGTCAAAAGATGCTTTATAACCTCAAACCTCATCAACCGGGAAATGACAAAAATCAGGCTGGCAGCATGGCTATGTGGTTCGCCCCCATTAGTGTGCATTGTCACCATCTAGAGAATAATCATACTTGTTACTTCTTTTCGCTTCTGTACCTCCCGGAAACGGTTATTTTGCTAGCAACCTAAGTGACAATATATTCGATACACTCAAGAGAAATGAGTGGTTAGTCATTTGCAAGACGTTCTTGTTGAACCCAATGTATTCCTCTCTAGAGAAACACTATCGGCAGGTGGTTCCATACCTTGTCATAGTCGGAATCCAATCTCCAATAAGCGCCTGCGGTTTTGATTGTATATTATATATATGTGGATTGTGATATGCAAGCATTCTGCTAGATTGTTAATTATTTGTGATTAGACATTATTATAATATCAGAAAAGTATTGACTTTTAAAATTATTTGGGTTATCGTAAGGTAAAAACCATCCTTGCATATGTATGGATCGGTCTTACGATTATCATTTCTTTTGAAAATGATTTTTAAAAGTTAAACTAAGTGGTTAGAGTTTACTCACGCCAGTCCCATGACTGACGTAGAGTTTATTTTGTTTTGTTTTCCCTAAACTCTTGGGTGCCCAAAATTTGTACGGGAAGTCAAGTAGTCTGGATTTACAGATACACTAGAGAGAGTTTGGAGCAAGAGGCTTCAGCAACATTTTATAGCTATTGTTTATTTTCGCTATGATATAAGTGCTGTACTCTAACATACAAATACAGATTTTTGTTTCAATGTTATTTTGCATTCCATATTTTATTCGTTCCCCTGTGAGATTCGTGTTACTCTGATGTTGTAGTGTTCTTCTTCTTCTGTTCTAATTTTCTATCTTATTTATTCTCACTCTCTAGCTTCTTTCTATTAACTATCCTGTATTTCTAATGCTTAGATAGTCGACATTTAGTTTATGTCGATTACCAAGGTCACAAATTCCCGGGTCGTTACACAAGCTAGGGCTTCAGTTACCGTACCAGAGCCAGAGAATGGCAGGTCTCCCAGATTTTTGTATTTCTTAGCCACTCGATCAAGATCAAATGGTTTCGGGGGCGGTGGTGGTGGTACCACAGACTCAAGATCAGGCTGAATCATAGGCTCCTCAACATTGGGAATATTCCCCCAACCTTGGCCTCGGCCTCCTCGACCTCTACTTCCAGCTTTCATAGCCATCTCTGTCAGTTCTGTATAAGCAAGAAAAGAGTCAAGCCCATAGAAATGATAATTTTAAGGAATGGTAAAGCAGAATTACATAAGGAAAACAATGATGTACTTACCAAATTAGTATGCTATTCTGTTGTGCTCACTCTAGGACATTACTAATCCTATCTCTAATGAGCTACTCGCCTTAGAACACTTCTGATTCTATTTTGGACGAGGTGTTTAATTCCAGAACTAAGATTAACCAAAGCTCTGATACCAGCTGTGATAACCGGAAACCCCGTATCACGGAATTAAGGATAATCATTCGGAATATAACACATTAATCAACATTAGCAGGTTATAGATAATAGCATAAACATGAAATATAATAATTTACATCATTATGACAGCGGAATCATAAAATTTAATAAACATCAGAGTAGCACAGTCATAGGATGCAAATTAGTGCATAAAGGAAATGATCAGTCTACATCAAGATCACTGAGACATATACATCAGATAATACATAATAGAGATAAATCTGTCTACATCGCGATCAGCGGTACATATACATAATATAATACTAGCGGAAATATCAATAGACAAAATACAGAGAAAGTCAGTCTTTGCCAGCAGCCAAAAACGAACTCCATGCTATAGTTCTAAGCCAAAATATCTCTGTAACCTCTCAATGGGATGCCCATGTAAAAATAAGGGAACCCGAGTTTTCAAGTGGAAACAAACTACGAGTCAGTCATGGGACTGGAATGAGAAATCTACTTAACTTGTTAAACAACAATAATAAGGAAAATCATAGGACCACGCCGCTAACGCGGAACGGGTTTACTCCAGTGATTGCCAGTGCATGAAATAAAGCAAATTATTTAAAACTACACAATGCTTTTTATAAAATGCAGCCATTATAAGACTAAGTCCCATCACACAATGCAACGAAAACCAGAGGATAGATTTTTACCTTATAATGGCCAGAATATGCTTAATATGTGAAAAGCAAAATCATTTGATATTATTACTAGTGCATATATGTTTCAAAAGCAATTTCAGTCATAATGTATCAATCATAGATGGCATAGTCCATACTACTATGTCGTCGTACTAGTTCTACAATCAAATCAATAATTTTGTATTGGAAATTGGATACCATCATGAGTCGAGGCAAGGGATGTACTCCTCGCCGGCTTCGAGACACTCTAGCAAATGCCTCAGGATTCCCCGTAGAGAACCCTTGGATCCTCAAAGGCCGGTCCTCCCTTACGTTTGAGTATTGGCAATTCCTGAACACACGTTTCCCGGTCCTATCGAACCTATCCATCAGTTCCGTAGAGACCGATATAACCGAGGCACCTCGCATCTCAACAACCACAAAGGTAAAAATAATATAAATGTCTGGGCTTGCAAAACCCTGACACCACCCATAGCTAGAAAGAAACATCATGTCCTCCATGGGTTCCCTTATTCCATTTTTAACTCATACCGAGGTAGAGGCTCACGAATCCACGATATACACAAAGCTATGCTATATTAAAGCCGTGCTTTGATCATCAACCACAAGACTTTGCTTTTCAACAACAGCCTTGATCATTTTCATCTTTGTATGCCACGCTATCAATCCACACCATACCATTGATGTCTGCCGATATACAACCTCTGATCTTGTACGTCTCAGAGAAGGGCATTAAGCAAGAGAATAAGTTCTCCGCTGCCAAACAGATATATATATTTAGTAGAGATAAACGAATATAGCACATAATACACGTCAAACACACATCCATTTACAAGTCCGTTCTGGGTCTGAACGAAATCGGAGGCACCTTATTCCTCGTTCCATATGTCCAATATAGAAGAGAGGCCCTCGCACATCCGGACGATCAACAAGTACCGTCCAGACCACTACCACTGTAACCCCGTCAATGGAGCTACCCATATCTAAGGCGTCAGTAGAAATCCATACGATGTGAAGATCACCGGTCTTGCACCATCTTCAAATCTTCGTCTTTTTATCATCGATCAATTATTTGAAATGAGAATTAACTCGGCCTTTTCAAATAATTCACCTATATATAGAATTCAAATCAATTCTTTTTACGGTTAAATTATTTGACATCCCCATTTCAGTTCATTATATAATTTTCATGTCAAACACATCCAACCAACAAAATATCTAATAAACAGAGTAAAGTTGGCTCATTTCTTTTCCGTATCGCTATATATATTTTATAACGATTTCTCACTATTTTTATTTATTTAAAATAGAGCGTTTTACACATTTCTCAAAATCTAACTGTTGGATCTTAACATATTTAATACCATTGGAAAGATCTTCACAAAGCGAACCCAATGGTTCCGGTTTCCGGGAAAATCCGATTGTCGGATCTCTCGATATAATCGTTTAAAGTTACGATTTCAAAATACGAACTGCAGCTGTGCGATTCGTTTTATTTTAATTCATATATATATATATGTATGTATGTATATATATATATATATGTATATATATGTATATATATATATAAATAAATATAATTCATTCTAGCGTTGTTTTTATTTAGGTTTGAATTAAACATTTCACACAATCTAAACATTAGATCTCAACAAATTTTACATCGTTGGAAATATTTTTCCAAAGCGAACCCAATGGTTTCAGTTTTGGGGAAATCGATGGTCGGATTTCTCGATATAATCGTTTAAATTACGATTCCAAAACGCGAACTACAGCGTCGTTATTCGTTTTATTTAATTTATATTATATTTATAATATAATTCATTCAACAATTTCTAAATCGTTTTTCACTTCAAATATTTCACTAATAAATTTAAATTTCGAAAAATTTCGCCATAGTCTCCTTTTTACGAGGCAGGGTTTTAAAAACCGTAACTCGCCTCGTAGGGCCCTCATCAATCCGAAAGAAAAAAAGAATGCCAAGCAGCCAGCCTTAGGCTCATAAAATCTTTAAAAGAAAAAGAAAATGCCAAGCAGCTAGCCTTAGGCTCATAAAATCGTTAAAAGAAAAAGAAAATGCCAAGCTGCCAGCCTTAGGCTCATAAAATCTTTAAAAGAAAAAGAAAACTAGTGAACACGTACCTATTTGTCAGGAAAAAAATTTATTTCTTTTCTTAGCAGTTTATCCATAACCTGTTCAACAATGTGTATATAGATGCATATCTAAGCTAAAAATAATATTTTTAGTGGACAAATATTTATTTCCATACATGGTTATTTTTAACACTTCATATACACAATAAAAATATTGATTTTATTGTTCAAACATTTTATTCAACCCATCAATATTTTTAATGCTTCATACATACAATAAAAATGTGAATTTTATTATTCAAACCTTTTATTCAGCACATGAATATTTTAAATGGCTCATACATACAATAAAAATGTTAATTTTATTGTTCAAACATTTTATTCAACACATGAATATTTTCAATGGCTCATACAGATAATAAAAATGTTAATTTTATTGTTCAATCATTTTATTCAACACATGAATATTTTTAGAACTTCATATTCATGATAAAAATGCTATTTTTGTTGTTCCACTAATTTATTTAACACTTGGGTATTTTTAGTGATTCAACCATACAATAAAAATGTGATTTCTATTGTTCAATCTATTTATTCAACCCATAAATAATTTATGAACTTCATACATACAATAAAATTGTGATTTTTATTATCTAAACAATTTATTTCAATCGTGGATATATTATCAACACATGAATATATTTCAACACATGAATCAAATTCAAACAGTTGAATATTTCAGAAAGTTTCGGCATTATAACGGCAGAATAATTAAAACCGGCACCGTCCTGATGTACGCATCCTCGCTCTACCTTAGGCCTCGCAACATTTACAAAGGGGCTTACTAAATGATCTAAACATTTCGATCATTTTTCATATCATATTGAATTTTTCCACAAACAATTCCAATTTGGTTTCAACCAAAATCAACTATTTTCAACCACAATCCATCATTCTCAACCACAGACAATCATTCAACACAATCAATTTATATTGTCCATGGTTTGTGGACGAGGGGAGTATATATATATATATATACACACACATGTATATAAATAAATTTCATTTCCATTTCAATGCACATATGATTTATACAACGCATATATAAATTATACATCACTCATATAACTTATACAACGCCCATACATGAGTTATACAACACATATATAATTTATACTACACTTATATAATTTATACAACGCATTTCCACTCCAATTTGGATTTAGAAGTCTCACAATGATTTTTAATCCTTCTTAAATTGTAGCAAGCTCTGAACGCGTTCTAACCTCTTCTAGAACGTAGTGCATGGTGTCACGGTCCCGGTGTCACTTGTTTCACTGGATTTGGACAACACATGAAAAAGATATGATTTTTATTAGAAAATCACACTTTGCAACGCTTATAAGTGTTATAGCCTTTTAAATTTAATATGTCGTGAGTTTCAGATGGGGCTCCGAACTAGGGTTCGATTTGTCGAACGAACCGTTGCACGAGGCGCTGATCGGAGAGTTGCACGTCGACGAGGGTGGGGAGACGCGTCTGCGCCTGGGGGTGGGGCCCAGTTCGACGACCTCTGGCTGTCTCGGTGGTGGTTTGAAGTCCCTAACTTTAGAGAGGTGAAACTCGGCGATGGTTGAACAAGGGAGGTGCAATGGGTATGAATTTGTAGAGTAAAGGGAGATCTACAAAAACATCAACTGGGTCATGGGATTTTAATGAGAGGAATCGCCGGAAATTAGGAGAGAAAGAGGGAAGATGTTGTCGTCATCGGTTTCTTGAGTTACAGGGTTTTTTTGAATTTTTTGGGAAAATTAAATTATGAGAGAAATTATTTCATTGGCCCACACTTATAAATAATTTTAAAATAGGGTTTTCTAATACAAACTCCAAATCAAACCCAACAACCGTCGCTTCTAGCTAAATACCCCTATTCCAAACATATTGGAATATGTTTTGCAAGCCCATTCGACTGTTTCAGTTAGTTATTTTTCAAATTAAAATATAAAACATTCAAATTTGGATTTGAACGTACAATTTAATTTGCCGGGGCCACATACTGATTCCAAAAAATTCCAAAAAATAAATCTAGCTATATCGGGACTATACATTCCCAAAAAATTAATTTCATCGAATTTGAAGACCGTTTGAAAAGTGGACTTTTTCTGGTCAATCCAATTCAAACTGAAATTTCCAAACGCGTTTTCCTTTGCCACGCTCACATAGTAATTCCATAAATTATGGAATTTGATATATAGTAATAATTTGACATTTCGGATCCAACCAAAGTGGTTTCGTCGAAAACGAAGGTCGTTTGCAAAATGTCTATTTTCGAGGGCTATATTTATATTAAATTTCATAGCGACTACTCTTAATATTCAACTGGCCATAACGTTTTATTCCCGCTATGAAATTTCAAATTTTCTGATTCGTTAGAAAGTTATAGTTAAAAAGATTTAAATATTTTTGGTTTTACCAAAATCTGGTTTATTTTGAATCCTGTACATTCAGTCAAAGTTCAAAGTAAATTTTCAAACTACCGTGCCATTTCAGGCTCGTTATATAATTAAAATAAATTTATTCGTTCTAACTTCGATTTAAATAAATTTTTAGTCGTTATTATTTAAAATAAATCATTTTAAATATTCCAAAATAACAAAAATAGCCAGATTAAAATATTTAAATAGGTTCTGATTTTCTGGGTTGTTACAAAAGTTTTCCAATTTAAAATAATAAATTGGAATGGAATTCGATTTGGTAATAATCGAAGTGAGCTTCTGTGGAGGAAGACTATTAATATATATGAAATTTAAAAGGCTTTGTCCCATTTATATTATTAGTCGGATATGGGAATTGATATCGATTATATATATATCGGTCTGTTTTCCGTGAAGATTCCATAATTAATGGAATGTGATTTTGGGTTTATCGTGAACTGTGTTTTACATGACATTGGTTATTTAGCCCAGTTAAAGGCAGGATTACATGTCTAACATTGTATTTCGAACTGTATGGTTGATCTCTGCTAAATATATATCTATTTGGTGGTGGAGAATTTATTCTCTTGCTTAACACTCTTCTTTAAGATGTACGAGCTTAGAGGTTATATATAGGTAGAAATCAATAGTACGGTGTAGTTGTCGATGCAGCATGTTTGATTTTCCAAAGTTAAATAATCATTAATATTGATTTTTGGGAAGATTAAAACTAATTGGAGTTTTAATGAATCTTTTGATTGAAATGTGAATGTGATAATTTAAATTATCAAATTTGGGAAATGATCGAGAATGGAGTATCACTAGATTTGCTCCAAGTGATAGTTAAATCTTTAATTAGATTTGAATGGGAAATGGTAATTAATTTTAGCGATAACACCGTGATGTCAAATATGGAGTATTACCTGTTTTGCTCCATAGGATGAATAGGTTAGGATTGGGAAATATAACAAATGATTACTTCAGTAAGGTGCTCTAATCGGACTAGTTTGGATAAACCTTAATTTGGTTTGAATTATTATCTAAAGGAAGATTAAATAATAAATTTAAAGAATTTATCTTTGATAAAATTAATGGGAACCTTTCCCAAAGGATATGAATATTTGAATAAATGAATATTCAGATTTGGAACGAGGTGTATGTTGTGTTTTATAGCACTTGTTTATAAAATACGCGAGTTATTCGGAATGGCCGGGTTTATACCCATTCTGAATAATTGATTCGACGATAAGTAGACGATGAAGACGGTGGTTGAAGACCGGAGGTCTTCACATCATTTGGATGATTACTAATGTCTTGATTGGGTTGTACACCCTAGACAAGGTAATAGTAGTGATCGTCCAGACGTACTCGGAGATCGACCGGATATGTGATGACCTCTCTCCTGTATTGGACTTATGGGACGAGGAATAAGGTGCCTCCGGTTTCGTTCAGACCCAGAACGAATTAGTAAATGGATGTGTGTCCGACATTGGATTTTATTCAGTGTTGATTGATCTCTATTAAATATATATCTGTTTGGTGACAGAGAATTTATTCTCTCGCTTAACACCCTTCTCTGAGACGTCATGAATTGTCAGTGTGGCTTGCTAAGATGCAAATGATTAAGGCTTCTATTGAAAAGCAGAGCCTTGTGGTTAATGATCAAAGCATGGCCTTAAAGGGCATAGTTTTGTGTATAGCATTAATTCGCGAGCCTCACACCTCGGTATGAATCAAAAAGGGATAAGGGGCTCAAGGAGGACATGATATTTCTTTCTAGCTATGGGTGGTGTCATGGTATGGAGCCCAGACATTTATTATATTTTTACATATGTGGATGATTGATTGCAAGGTGCCTCGAATATAGCGGTTACTACGGAGCCGATGGATAGGTCCTATAGAACCGGGAAACGTGTGTTCAGGAATAACTAATCCTCAAACGTAGGAGATGACAGGCCTTGGAGGATCCAAGGGTCTATTGCGGGACATCTTGAGGCATTTGCTAGAGTGTCTCGAAGCCTGCGAGGAGTACATCCCTTGCCTCGACCCATGACAGAAATCCAATTTCCAATACGTGACATTTCAGTTTTGATTGTAGAGCCTAATATGGTGACATGATATATGGTACCCATGTCGTTTATGATTGATACATTTATATTTGAAGTTCTTTTATACACTATGCACTTATAATAGTATCAGATGATTTGTTTTTAAAGGTACCAAGCATGTTTAGTTATTATAAGGGAAAACTTTATCCTCCAGCTTGCATCACATTGTGTGATGGGACCTGATTCTTATAATAGCTTCATTTTTTGAAAAGCACTGCATTGTTTATAAACTGTGTTATGCAATAGTATTCTTGGGAGGAAACCCATTCCGTGTTATACGGTGTGGTCGCTTGATTTGTTTTATTTTTAAAGTAAAGTTTTAAATAATTGTTTTAGTTCTCACATCAGTCACATGGCTGACCAGGAGTTTATTGTTTTACCTAAAATTTGGGTGCCCCTATTTTCCACATGGCCAGCTAGTAGTTGGGTTTCTACAGATATTATTTTCACAAGATCCTCGATTTACAGCTGGAACTATACTCAAAAAGCTCTGTATCTGTGTATTTCTTTCAGTTGTGTTATGTATTATTTTTCCACTGCATTGTAATTTTAAATCTATGATATTTTCCAATGTGTAATATTTATTCATACTCTATTATATTCTTATACTCTGATGTAAATTGCTGTAATAAGCAATGAAATGTTCTCCTGTTTGTGTTCTGATTTGTTGTGTTCTCAACTCAATCCGGGCTTTCCCGTAAGGGTGAGTTTGGGTCGTAACAATGAATGTCTTTAAAAACATAGTCCACGATAAACCCAATTCAACTTCCATTTTATTCCAATTTACTAAATATAACTGGAAACTCTAATAATCTTAATTAAAAGATTTATTCTTTTCACACGGTGTTTTAAGAATAGTGTTATTTAAGACACCATTCACGAAAAACCCAAAATCTAATTTAATATTAAACAAAAGGCTCTAAATAAAAATTACATCGGCTTATATTCAATATCAAATTCTGAAACCAACACATATCGTATGGGGAATAACAATATATATCTATCTTCCGAATTCCTCCACAATATCTGCATAGTCACGGAATTCAATATCGAAATATCCCAAAGGTGATTTCTATTCAAATCCATTCCAACAATATAATTGGAAAATTCTGGTTAGATTAAAACCATTCACAAATCCAATTTATTTATTTAAAAACGTTGGATTTCTTTCTACTTAATAACTAGTTCATTTTGAAAAAAAAATATTTTTATCTTTACAAACATGGAATTTTTCATCCAAATTCCTTCCAAATCATTTATTATGATTTTACATAAATTATCAATATTTTTAATAATTTTAACAAGGCCCGTGCAGTCGGTTTCCAATAACGGCTATAGAGCTGCAAACATAGCGACCTTTTCCAAATTTGTTTTGGACATAATTCCAAATAAAACCGTTAGATTTCAAATCTCTTATATTCATTGGGAAGCTCTTTTCAATACGAACCCGAGGTTCTTTTTTTAGGAGAATCCGACGGTCAAATCTCCCGTAATGTCAATTCTAAGTCAATGGTCGAAATTCGCGAAAGGTCATGGCACAGCACATTCTATTCAGGCCATTAATATATATATATATATATACATATATATATAATATAATTCTTTCAAAACGTATTTCATAAATTTGTTTTAAAAATGATTCCCACTTTCACTTCAATTTTAAATCAAAATTGAATACTCCTTATCATTATAATATTTAAATGATAATATTTTCAAAATATCAGATTTTGAAATCATTTCCTTTTCGATGTTCATTTTAAAAATGAATAAAATCGATATAAATATCGTCTGCGTTAAAATGGAGCAAATCAAATCAACATGGCTTCACATATTTCAATATTTTCATGTCTATCCAAAATTGGACGTCGAATTCACATTTTAATCCTTTACGGACTATTATTTTAAAATATTCGTAATCTTAAAATATTCGTTATTATTGAATTGAAATAAGACACAGTCAATTACCATATAATGCTACTTATATGGATTGCATACATCACATGTACACAACAATAATGATACACAATCAACCTTCATCTAAAGTGCATTATACAATTGCATAAGCATTAAATATAAATAATTAACACTTACAACAGTCTGTCAACCAATTGATTGACAAACAACTAAACAATTGGGATTAGTGTATGTCAGATATCATCCAAATACCCGTGTGGGGTTTCAACCAACAAATACTGAATATTATTTGTACAGTTAGGCGATGTGTAAAATTTATCATCCCAATCAAGGTCAATTAAATGGGTGTACATAAACAAATCGTCCGATTTATAAATGAATATTTATTTTCATTTCAGGAGAATTTCATGTCATTCATATATACGTTAAAATTTATATTTTTAACGATAAAATGTTTATTTTGACACTTGACTATTTTATATAGTCCATACATTCAATAAAAATAATATTTTTATCGTTCAAACATTTTATTCGACACATGAATATTTTATACAGTTCAAATAAAATATTTTGTAGTTAAAAATATGATTTTTAACGTGTATATAAAATAAATATTTATTAACAAATCGGACGATTTGTTTATATACACTGATTTGACTGATATTGATTGGGACGATAAATTTTACACATCGCCCAACTGCACAAATAAAATATGTGTTTGTTGATTTGAAACCGTGAGCAAATCGGAGTGGGGATGGGTCGGTCGAAGGTCAGGGGTGTTTGGCTGGTCGGCGGCGCGAGGTGGAGGGCGCGATGGTGATGGCGGTTGGAGAAAATCGATCTCGTCAGATTTTTTTTCTCATTTTGACTGAGCGTGTTGAGTGAAGGAGATGGGAGAGGAATTATATATTTTAATTTATTTAATTTTAAAAATCAAGTCCTTTCTAACTTAAAAATCAAGCCTTTACTACTCCTCTACAACTAACTAAACTAATATAAATAATTTAATTTAAATTACCTTGTGAAAGTCGAAATTTTTGGTAGAGGAGGGCTCACCGATCGGAGGTGGTTGTTCATAGGGCGGCGCAAGGGGTTTGAGGCGGGGGGGAGGGGGGTAATGGGGATGATATTTGACGTACACTAATCCCGATTGTTTAGTTGTATGTCAATCGATGGGTTGACAGACTGTGTAAGCGTTAATTATTTATATTTAATGGTTATGCAGTTGTGTGGTGCACTCTGGATGGTGGCTGATGATTTATCGTAGCTGTTATATACATGTGTTGTGGGGGATCCATATAATTAGCGTTATATGGTAATTGATTGGGCCTCATTCCAATTTGGAAAATATAAATAAATATTCATGTGTTGAATAGAAATAAATATTTATGTGTTGAATAGAAATATATATTCATGTGTTGAATAGAAATATAAATTCATGTGTTGAATAGAAATATATATTCATGTGTTGAATAGAAAAATAAATATTCATGTGTTGAAGAAAATATTCATTTATTGAATAAAATAACGAAGTTATTGAAATATATAAAAGCCGTGTTGATTAGACTGACTCCATCTTGACGTGAACGATATTTATATTGATTTTATTCATTTTTATAATGAATATAGAAAAAAAAAGTGATTTCAAAAATATAACGTTTTGAAAATATTATTATTTGTATATCGATGATGTGGAATATTCAATTTTGGTTCGAAATTGAATATGAAGTTGAAATCGTTTGAAAACGAATTTAAAACGATTTATAAAATACGTTTCGAAAGGAAATCGACGAAGTATATATTATATATATAATATAATGGCCTGAATAGAACGCGCCGCGCCGCGGCAGTTCGCGAATTTCGACCATTGACTTCAAATGGATATTGCGGGAGATCCGCCTGTCGGATTCTCCTAAAACCAGAACCGTTGGGTTCGTATCGAAAAGGGCTTTCTAATGAATATTAGAGATTTGAAATCTAACGGTTGGATTTGTAATTATGTCCAAATAAAATTTGGAAAAGGTCGGTGTAAGTGCAGTTCGATGGCCATTGGTAGAAATCGACTGTACGGGCCTTGATAAAATTATTAAAAATAGTAACCATTTGTGGAAAATCATAAGAATTGATTTGTGAAGAATTGGGATGAAAAAATCCATATTTAAATAGATAAAAATAGATTTTTATCGAAATGAACTAGTTTTGAACTAGAATTATAATTCTATTTATTTTTAAAATAAATAAAGTGGATTCGAAAGGATTTTGAAAATAACCAGAATTTCCAATAATTGAAGTGGAAATGGATTTGAATCGAAATTGTCTTTGGGATATTTCGATGTTGGATTTCGTGATTATAGAGATATTGTTATGGGAATTTGAAAGATATATTTATATCGTTATTTCAATACAATATTTGTTGGTCGTAGTATTTGATATTGAATATAAGCCGATATATTTTCTATTCAGAGCCTTGTATTTAATATCAAATGGGATTTGGGGTTTGTCGTGAATGGTGTCTTCATTAACACTGTTCTTAAACCCAGTTGAGAAAAAGATTAAATCTTTTTATTTAGATTTAATGAAGTATACCAATTAAATGATAGTTAGTTGGAATTGAATTGGAATTGATTTTTGGGATTACCGTGAACGGTGTTTTAAATAACACTTGTTCTTTAACCCGATAATTAATGGAATGCGATTTTGGGTTTATCGTGAACCGTATTTTAAATGACATTGGTTCTTTAACCCAGTTAGAGACAGGATATGATTTCCCAAGTTAAATAATCATTGATAGTGATTATTGGGAAGATTAAAACCAAGTGGAGTTTTAACGAATCTTTAATTAGATTGAAATAATCGAGGATGGAGTATCACCAGTTTTGCTCCAGGCGATAATTAAATCTTTAATTAGATTTGAATGTGAAATGGTAATTGAATTTACCGATAACACCGTGGGGTTAGATATGAAGTATGACCAGTTTTACTTCATGGGATGAATACGTTGGGATTGGGAAATAAAATAAATGATTATTCAGTGTGGTTCGCTAATCCGGACTAATTTGAATTGATATTCAAAAGAGGATTAAAGAATAAAGTTAAAGAATTTATATTTGTTAAAATTAATGGGGACCTGTCCCAAATATAAGAATATTTAAATAAAAGAATATTCTGAATTGGAATGAGGCGTATGTTGTGTTTGTGTAACACTTGTTTATTATATACGCGAGTTATTCAGAAAGACCGGGTTTATCAATTTCTAAATAACTGATTCGACGTGGTGTCGAGGATGAAGACGGTGGTTGAAGACCGGAGGTCTTCACGTCGTTTGGGTGATTACTGATGATCTTGATTGGGCCGTACACTTAAGAGGAGGGAATCAGTTAGTGGTCGTCCAGACGTACTTGGAGATCGATGGATATGCGAGGTACAAGGTGCCTCCGGTTTCGTTTAGACCCAGAACGAACTTGAAAATGGACTGTGTGTCTGACATTGGATTTTATTCTGTGTGATTGATTTCTATTAAATATATATCTGTTTGGCGGTGGAGAATTTATTCTCTTGCTTAACGCCCTTCTCTGAGATGTACGAGCTCAGGGGTTATATATTGATGGATATCCATCACATGGAGTGAATTGCCTGTGTGGCATGCCTAAGTGGCAATTGATCAAGGTTTCTGTTGAAAAGCAAAGTCATGGGGTTGATGATCAAAGCACGGCCTGTGTGCCATAGCTTTGTGTAACGTTGATTCGCGAGCCTCACATCACGGTTGTGAACCAGAAACGGGAGAGGACATCAGCGAGGGCATGCGTTTCCTTCTAGCTAGAAGAGGCGTCAGTGGTTTTACACGCCCTGACGAGTTTGACTTATGTGGTTGTTGTTGTTGCGAGGCACCTCGGATATATCGGTGACTATGTGGAGCCGATGGAGTCATTGGACTCATTGACACCCCATAGGGTGGGGAAACGCAGTGTTCAGGCATTTTAATCCACATCGGTGGACCGGCCCTGACGATCCAAGGGACGATGCGTTCTGTTCCTAAGACACGGGCTAGAGCATCTCGAATTCGGTAAGGACGATCCCTGGCTTTGGTTCACAGATGGAAATCCGACTTCCAATACGTGATATGTGCGGTTTTGATTGTAGAGCCTAGTATTGGCGACATGATATATGGTACCCATGCCTTCTATGATTAATACTTATGATTGAAATTGTTTTGACAATATACACTTATAGTAATAATTAAAGATGAAATCTAGCGTATCAAGCATTCTTTGGCCATTATAAGGTAAAACCCTATCCTTCGGCTTGTGTTGCATTGTGTGATGGGACCTGGGTCTTATAATAGCTTCATTTTTCTTTATTCAGCATTGCGCTGTTGTCTTACGCACTGGTATTCTTGGGAGGAAACCCGTTCCGTGTTATACGACATGGTCCTTTGATTTACCTAACTTTAAAATAAAGATTAATAACTATTTTAGTTCTCACACCAGTCACATGACTGACCTGGAGTTTATTGTTTTAACCTAAACTCTGGGTGTCCCTCTTTCCGCATGGGCAGCTAGTAGTTTTGGTTTTGCAGATTATATTCACAGGATCCTGATTTACAGCTGGAATGATATCCGAAAAGCTCTGTATCCGTATATCTCTTTAAGTTGTGTATTGTATTATTTTTCCGCTGCTATGTAATGTATTGTAATCTCTGATATTTATGATGTATATTATTTATTCATACTCTGTATATTCTTGTATTCTGATGGAAATTGTTGTAATAAACAATGAAATGTTCTTCTGTTTGCGTTCCAATTTGTCGTGTTCTCAAAACAATCAGGGGTTTCGAACGATCTTGGTCGGTTTAGCGACTGATTCGGATCGAGTGAAATTCCCGATCGTTATAGTTCATGTACACATTAAAAATGATATTTTTAATGAATAAATATTTATTTCAGAAAATTTTGGAAATATAACGGCATGATATTAAAACCAGAGTAATGTCAAGCATTACCCGTCTCCTGATACTGGCTCGCGCCATACACAATATTAAATCCAATCAACAAAATCTCAGTACAATCATTAACCAAAATACAGTCGATTTTCCATAATACAATCCAAACAACAAACATGGTTTGTACAATAAATAGTGTCAGGGGCTACTAAGCCCCGTCTACAACCTAGTATCTATTTAACTGTAAAAATAAATTGAGTGAGAAGGTTTTCTCACTGTTGGTTCCACTCCATCATTATTTTTGGACGATTTGTATGTAATTCTGTCCTAAATTCTAACAAGCTCCAAATTGGACCCAGTTAATCTTATTGTGAAGCTCTCGTCCCCACGATCCCAACGGATCCTGTTTCACGCGATTTGGAGTTCGTATGAGAAAGATATGAATTTTAAACATTAGATTGCATTAATTAATGAAATAAATTATAATTAATTTCCTAATTAAGGAATTATACCCTTAATCATTGTCTTCCCCATCTATTAAAAACCCGCACACAGTTCCAACCTTAGGGTTCGAGTTTACCGTCGCGTGGAGCAGTTGGAGGTCCATCGGGAGGCGCCATGTCAAAGGGCTTGGGGAACGCCACTATCGCCCGAAGTGGGGCCCAATTCGACTGCCTCTTCCTCTGGAAAAACGCGCTTGACGTCAGCCATTTTGAGCGATGAATTTGAGCTCCACAACCCATGATAATCGATGAAACTACACGGATTTGAACAGGGCTGAAAGCTCTTCGATTTTTGAACGTTTGGAATTTTATTGATTGGATTCAACGAAAAATAGCCTGGAATTCAGGAGGGTTTCAGCCATTATTTACAATAGGTGGTGGCGGCTAATTATGATAGGGTTAGGGTTAATAATTTATATATATATATATATATAATTTTAATATTATTTTAATTTCGGAAAATGAGATTTGACCATCCGAACTCCAAATCAAACCCAACAACTGTCGCCCCTAGATAAACACCCCCATTCCGAACATAATGGGATATGTTTCGTAAGCCAATTCAATTGTTTCGATCAATTTTTCTCAAAAGTAAAATATAAATCAATATATATTGAATTTGAACGTACATTTTAATTTACCAAGGCCACATACTGACTCCAAAAATTCCAGAAAAATAAATCTAGCTATGTTTTAAGGATACAGTCCTAAAAAAACTAATTTCATCAAATTTGGAGACCGCAATTCAAACTGAAACTGTCAAAACCCATTTAAATTTGTCACACTCACATATTAAATCCAAAAATTATGAAATATGGAATGTAGCAATAATTTGACATTCCGGATCCAACAAAAGTGGTTTCATCAAAAACAGAGGTCGTTTGCAAAATGGCTGTTTTTAAAGGGCTATATATAATATTAAAATATATATATATATATATATATATATATATATATATATTCCATAGCGACTATTTTTAATTTTAAACTGGACATGACTTTCAATATATATTATGAAACCTCAGTTTTTCACATTCCTTAGAAAGATATAATTAAACAGATTCCAATGTTTCTTATATTACTGAAATTTGATTTATTTTGAATTATGTACATTCGTTTGAAATTTAAAATCTAATTTTCAAACTGCCACGCCATTTCAGGCTCGTATTATAATTAATACAAATTTATACATTCTAACTTCGATTTAAATAAAATTTTAGTCGTTATTATTGTAATGTCCCGTATTTTTAGTAGTATAATATTTAATTAATTTTATTGTTTTAAATATTATATTTGAGATATTAATGGATTTTAATATTGAATTCGTTTATTAAAATGAAGTTTGAATGTTAAATTTATATTTTATACAAATCGAGCTCGTAAAGGCATGGTAGTTCGCAATATTGAATTTTGAACTTCAATTGAATATGCAGGATCCGATATAAGTCGGGTTTCTTGAAAACAAGAAACGTTGAAATCTTGTTAATGATAATTTTCTAATGAAATAGAAAAAAAATATGGATTTCGTATTATAAATTGTTAGTTATGTCCAATTCAAATTTTCAAATAGTCGCCATGGAACCGTTAATAAATGATAACGTTTATTTAATATAATTAAATATGATTTGTATATATAATATGAACATCGTCTGACCTTAAATTGTAACTACTGAGTTTAAATTCTATATTGGTTCTTTTTTGACGCTATGTAACGTTTCTTTTGGAGATAGAAAGATAAAAGTAACACCAAGGAATCAACATATATTACTATATTATCAATCTATATTTCTATATTTAGTGTTTACTTTAAAATAGAAATACAAAGGAAATATGATAATATAGAAATTTAGGTCTTAATATACAAAGTAATTAAGCACTTAAAAGAACTACAAACAACTAATTTAGTTTGAGATCATTAGATGCTATGTTTTGTAGATACAATTTAACAAGAATGGTCACTGACATATAATGTTACCTTGATTAGCATCATCAAATAAAACTAAATTTCAGCTTCCATGTGGCCCCATTTATAAGCAACTATTGTATTCATTATATTGCACTGAAGTGAAAAGAAAGTTAGTCCTCCACAACATATGTCATTTTAAAATCTAAATTTTTACTACATAAATATTTGCCACAGTATAAATCTCGTACTAGCCTACCATATGTATATTCTTTTCACCAACCCTATTTATTCATTACTAAGCACGTGTACCTACCATATTCTATTTTCTAATACAAGTACAACATCCTAAAATTAGACCTTAAGAGTAACACGTCCTTCTTTCTTCTTAAGTTACATCAAATTAAAGGTGCACAGGCAATTGTCTTTATCAACACAGCTAGAGAATGAAATCCATGCGTTGGCCTACTCTTTTATCTGCATCCTTCTTCGTGCCTACCTATGCTCCTACGATGTACTAGTGATAGCAACATGCTTCTTATCTACATATTCCTAATTATATATACCTGCTGCCGTGTTCAATCTTCCTTTTATCAAAATGAAACCAAAATGCAAAAAAATAAAAAAAATAAAAAAAACATATACGCCACTTTAAAAATCCAAAATACATTTCACGAGCCTGCATTCATATCCTCTTCCTATTCGAATATTCTTAGGGAACTCGGCACATTTTTTTAAAGTGGAAATAAGCTACAGTGGCTTAGGATGCAAGAATGGCAGACTATATGAGCATCAATCCACATTATAAATATTTTTCCTGAATTCATGTATGGATTGCGAGTTGATATTTCAAGTTTTGTAGAGTTTCATAAGGAGCGCAGATTTGTACCAGCGTGTATACAAGTCATCGATGCAAGGAGCAGGAGTCAATCCGAGGTGGTGTGGTGATGCTAATATCGATGCTCTCGTGATGGGAAGTCCGAGACATGAGTCAGTTTAATTTTCAGAAATAAAACAAGGGATTCGAAGTGAAGGCCAAAGGGAAATGGTGTGTGTGTTGGAACGGATGAGCGTGGATGGAATACAACGAAGCAGCTTTAGTATTCATGTTTGCAAAAGGAAAACAAAACAAAACAAGGGTGGTTAGTTAGGGGATCGTGATTTGACGTGAAGGCTGGACTACTGCGTGATGAAGGGACAAGTAAATGGCTCATGTATTTGCATTCGTGTGGGACTCTGAAAGCAGGAGTACAAAAATAGGGCAGTGGAAATATTGCAAGTGACAGGTAAATTGTAACAACCCAGAATTTTGGAGCCAATTTAAAATTTTTATTTTAGAAATTTTAATGGATTTTGAGTATTTAAATGATTTATTTTAAATAATAATGATAAACATTTATTTAAATTGAAGTTAGAACAAATATATTTATTTTAATTATAAAAGGAGTTAAAAATTGCGCGGTAGTTTGAAAATTTGAATTTGAACTTTGACAGAAGGTACAGGATTCGAAATAAATTGGATTTTAGTGAAACCAAAAATATTTAAATCTATTTAAAATTATGTTCCCAACGAATCTGAAAAATTGAAATTTCATAGCAGGAATCAAAAGTTAGGGCCAGTTGAATATTCAGAATAGTCACTGTAGAATTTAATATTATATATAGCTCGTATAAATAGCCATTTTGCAAACGACCTCCGTTTTCAACGAAACCACTTTGCCTGATTCGGAATATCAAATTATTTCTAGATTCCAATTTTCATAATTTTTGGAATTAATATGTGAGTGTGGCAAAAGAAAATGTGTTTTGTCCATTTCAGTCAATTTGGATCGACCTGAAAATGGCCATTTTTCAAACGGTCTCCAAACTTGACGAAATTAATTTTGTTAGGACTGTATCTTAAAAAAAAAACTAAAAATAATTTTTCTGTAATTTTTAGAGTCAGTATGTGGCCCCGGTAAATTAAAATGTACGATCAACTTAAATAATTAAAACTTTTAGATTTTAAATTAAAGAAAAGAGGGCTGAAACGATCGAATGGGCTGAGGAGGTCTAGTCCATTGTGGCCAGAATAGGGCTATTTGGCTAGAGGAAACATTATTTGGGCTGGTTTTAGAGCTATTAAGAGTAAATGGACCTTTTTCAGAATTAAAGGAATAAATATATTATTATATTATTATAAATAACCCTACAATGAGAAACCCTAATTCTAAATATATGTGCAGTCGCCAACTACATGGTGAAGGGCCAGTTTTTCTCGAGATTTAATCTCTGAATTCGCTAAATCCCTCAAACAAAATTTGATACTTTCAAAGAGAAAATCGTTTAGTTCAACTAGCTCTAGGATATCAACGGATAAGATCGAGTAAAAGTGATCACAGCGGCCTGATTTGGATTTCAAATTCGTTCCCTTTGCACGCCGATACCAAGCAGCTCGGACCACCGAGCTTCATGCCGTCACCGGCGTTGGTGGTGTGGAGGACGGCGATCGACATGGAGGTGGGCGATCGGGCCCTAGCACCTCGAGGAGTGTGCCGTAAGGAACCCTAGGTGGACGTCGAAATGGGTTTTTGCGGCATCATAATTGAACGAGGAAGAAAGGTTAACAGAGGGTAATTAGTTAAATAATTATTTAATTAATTATATAACTAATTTAATCAATGTAATTAACATATGGAATTTCATAACTCTTGCCTACGACATCCAAATTGAACGAAATCAGTCGCGTTGGAATCATAGAAATGAGATCTACAACCTGGACCTGACTAGAGATGAAACGAAACACGTTGGAAATTCAAACAAAAATCAATGTGAGATCTCTATTTTTCAATAAATTTAATTATTAATCATGATGTGAAATTTATATTTATACTATATAAAATTCATGTAGGTGTAGTATAAAATTATAATTGGTTGTTTGTGATTACGATGAATATCTAAATTGAATTGTGTATATTCATGTTTGTCTAAATTCGTGTACACAAAAAAAACCATATTTTTATTGTATATATGTAAAAATAGAATATTCATGTTTATCAAAATTTGTGTATACAATAAAAACCATATTTTTATTGTATATATATATATGTATATGTATGCATGTATATATATATATATATATATATATATAAACAGAATATTCATGTTTGTCAAAATTTGTGTATACAATAAAAACCATATTTTTATTGTATATATATATAAATAGAATATTCATGTTCGTCAAATTTGGTGCATACAATAAAAACCATTATTTTTATTGTATATATATGAGAATAAATAAAATGTTGCACGAGAATAAAAATAACATTTTTGTTATAAAATGTTGCATTAGAATAAAAATACCATTTTGTTATAAAATGGTATGTTAGATAAAAAAAATCATTTTGTTAGAAATGTTTTATTAGAGTAAATATGTCATTTTTTGTAAAATAATGTTCTATTAGAATAAATATGTCATTTTTGTAAAAATCATGTTTTATTAGAATAAAAATGTCACTGTTGCTAGAAAGGTTACATTAGAATAAATATGTCATTTTAGTTAAAAAAATTACGTTAGAATTAAAATGTTACTTTTGCTAGAATGGTTACATTAGAATAAATATGTCATTTTAGTTAAAAGGGTTACATTAGAATAAATATGTCATTTTAGTTAAAAAAATGTTACATTCGAAATAAATTGTCATATATTTAGATATGTTCATGTTACATTAAACAGCTCAAGTTAATATAAAAATATCATTTTGTTTAGAATCAGGTTATGTAAATAAAAAAGGTCATTTACTTAGAAATGCCTTGTTGATAAAAATGTCATTTATTTTGATGTCATTTATTTAAAAATGTCATTTATTTAGTAAGGTCATTTATTTAGAAATGCCATGTTGATAAAAAGGTCATTTATTTAGAAATTCCATGTTGATAAAAATGTCATTTATTTAGGAATGTCAGTTATTTAAAAATGTCATTTATTTAGTAATGTCATTTATTTAGAAATGCCATGTTGATAAAAATGTCATTTATTTAGGAATGTCATTTATTTAGTAATGTCATTTATTTAGGAATGCCATGTTAAATAAAAATGTCATCTATTTAAAATGTCATGTTAATAAAAATGTCATTTTGTTAGGAATGTTATGTTGAAAATAAAATATGTAAATGATAAAATGTACATTTCTATAGTATATATAGAAATGATTAAAATGACCATTAGTTGGAAATACAAAACTTGCTAGATTAAAACATTATCATTATTATGTTAGTGATATTAGAAATAATTCAAACTGAATTAAAATTGGTTAAATTTATTAACCAATGATTTAGTTAATTAAAATGACTTCTATTGTTTGAAAACCCCACACGGGTGTTGGGATGATATTTATCACACACTAGTCCCAATATTTAGTTGTATGTCATTCGACGGATTGACAGTCTATGATGAGCATTATTAATTTATTTTAATGCTCACACAATTATAAATTTCACTCTGGATGTGAATGGATTGTTATTTGATAATTTCTCATTATTTTCATATATATATATATATATGCGCTATGTTTGAAATCCATATAACTGAATTTATATGGTAATTGATTGAGTCGCAATCCGATTCAGAATATTTTTAAAATAAAGAACATCTTTATATAAAGAATAGTTTAAGGTAAAGAATCTTGTAAATAAAGAATATTTTGTAATAATGAATATTTTAGAGTAATATTCAATAAAGAATAAAGATATTGACATATGAAGCCGAACTAAGTAGAAGCGCCATTTTTAACCCGAACGGGTTTTTCGATCGATTTATTTCATTTTAAAAATGAATATAAAGAGAATAGATTTCAAAATCTAATATTTTTAAATTATTAATATTATAATATGATAAAGATATAGAATATTCAATTTTTATTTAAAATTGAAAAATGAAGTTAAAATCATTCTAAAATGAATTTATAAATATTTTATAAAATAAGTTTTAAAAAGGAAACCAACAAAATATATATAATATATATTTATATAATGGCCTGAATAGAACGCGCCGCGCAACGACCATTCGCGAATTTCAACCATTAATTTCAAATTGATGTAATGGTAGATCCATCCGTCGGATTCTCCTAAAACCAGTACCATTTGGTTCGTATCGAAAAGATCTTTCCAATGAATAGAAGAGGTTTGAAATCTAATGGTTGGATTTGGAATTATGTTCAAATCAATTTCAAAAAAGCTCGCAATGGATGCAGTTCGGTGGTCGTTATTGGAAACCGACTGTACGGGCCTTGATAAAATTATTAAAAATATTAATAAATTGTGTAAAATCGTAATAAACGGTCTGGAAAGATTTTGGATGAAAAATTCCATATTTGAAAAGATAAAATATATTTTTATCGATCTGAACTAGCTATTAAGTAGAATAAATCTTTAAACTAAGATTTAATGAAGTTTTCCAATAAATTAATATTTACTTGTAAAAGAAGACCGTTACTATAAATGGAATTTAAAAGGCTTTGCCATTATTCCATTTATATTATTAGTCTTGTACATGAATTTATATTGATTATATATTGGTTTGATTTTTGCGAAAATTCCATATTTAATGGAAGATGATTTTGGGTTATCGTGAACAATGTTTTTAAATAACATTTGTTCTTTAACCCAGTTGAAGGTAAAATTAATTTCTTAAATTTAAATAATCATTAAATAATGATTGTTGACATTAAAACCATATTGGAGTTTTACTGAATCTTTAAAAAGAGTAATTTTAAAATAATTTATCTTTGATAAAATTAATGGGACCTTCCCCCAATAATGTGAATATTTATTTAAAAGAATATTATGAATTGGAATGAGGCGTATGATGTGTTTTATAGCACTTGTTATTGATTATAAAATACACAAGTTATTCGGAAAGATCGGGATCAAACCATTCTGAATAATTACTACGACGATTAAAAGTCGAAGATGAAGACGGTGGTTGAACATCGGAGGTCTTCACATCGTTTAGATGATTACTGATGTCTTAATTGGGAGGAATCCCATGACAAGGTAATAAGTGGTGATCTTCTAGACGTACTTGGAGATCGACGGATATGCGAGAACCTCTCTTTTGTATTGGACATATGGAACGAGGAATAAGGTGTCTCCGGTTTCGTTCAGACCCAGAACGAACTTGTAAATGGATGGTATGTCTGACGTTGTACTCCTTTATGCTGTAATCGTTGATCTCTGCTAAATATATATCTATTTGGCAGTGGAGAATTTATTCTCTTGCTTAACACCCTTCTCTGAGACGTACGACCTCAGAGGTTATATACTGGCAGAAATCAAGGGTATGGTATGGATTGATAATGTGGCATGTTAAGATGCAAATGATCAAGGCTTATTGTTGAAAAGCAGGGCCTTGTGGTTGATGGATAAAGCACAGCCCATTTAGGCATAGCTTTTTGTATAGCGTAACTTCGCAGACCTCACACCCCGGTAAGAGTCAGAAACGGGATAAGGGACCAAAGGAGTGCATGCGTTTCTTTCTAGCTAGAAGTGGTGACAGGGTTATGCAAGCCCTGACATTTTACTTATGTAGATTATGGATTACGAGGCCTTGGATATTTTGGTCGATAGTGACCAATTGATAGGTTCAATAGGACCGGGAAACGTGTGTTCAGGCATAGCTAATCCACTAAAGTATTTGTGGACCGACCTTGGAGGATCCAAGGGTTGCCCGTAGGTGTGATCCTGAGACATTGCTAGAGTGTCTCGAATCAGTAAGGAGATCGCCCCTAGCCTTGACTCATGATGGAAACCCAACTTCCAATATGACACCGTACGGTTCTGAATGTAAAACTAGTATGGCGACATAGTATATGGTAGCTATGCCGTCTATGATTAATACATTATGACTGAAATGTTTTCGAAACATGTATACACTAATAATAATATCAAATCCTTTTTATCGTATCAAGCATTTTTGACCATTTTAAGGTAAAACTCTATCCTTCGGTTTGCGTTGCATTGTGTGATGGGACTTGAGTCTTATAATGGTTTCATTTTCTAAAAAAGCATTGCGTTGTTTAACGATTTACTTTATTTCATACACTGGCAATCCAATGGAGTAAACCCGTTCCGCGTTAGCGGCGTGGTACGGTGATTGACCTTATTATTAAAAAGGTTAAGTACGATTTCTCATACCAGCCCCATGACTGACCTGTAGTTTGTTTCACTTTGCAAACTCGGGTGCCCTCTTTTCCACACAGGTAGTCGAGTAGCTTAT
Organism: Allium sativum; assembly: GCA_030737875.1. Classification (NCBI taxonomy): domain Eukaryota; kingdom Viridiplantae; phylum Streptophyta; class Magnoliopsida; order Asparagales; family Amaryllidaceae; genus Allium; species Allium sativum. The sequence continues at coordinate 288,138,214 of CM060915.1, forward strand.
TTTGCAGATATATTGAACAGGATTCTAGATCGAAGGTTAAAGCTGTGTCCAGAGCATTGATAGTCTTCCTCCGTGATTAGTTTATTTTTTCCGCTGCACTATATTAAATCTATTGTAAATTTTTCTTCCGTTGTATTATATTCAATATACTCTGATATATTCTATACTCTGATGTTGCATTATTTTGATGTAATAAAGTCATCTGCTATTTGTTCTCATGTGTTGTATTCCCAGAGTTAGCGTATTCGGGTTTTGAACGGTCTTGGTCAATTTAACGATTCATTAGGTCCGGGTGAAATCCAAATCATTACATGAAGGAAGAATAGTAAGAGGCGTAATAAGACGTGGATGGTGCATGCAACGTGGGCTGATAGGTGGTGTTCGAATTCATTTAAAGGACCGGTCCATAGGTATGGGGCGCGTGATTGGCAATTTGTGTTGGTGAGGTGGGTGATGAAACTAACTGACGTGGGGTGGTTTATGGTGAGATGCATAACAAAGTACGGTGTTCATAAATGAGAAGCACGGTATCGCGAAGGCTTGGCTTTTTTTCCTAACTAAATGGTTAGGGTAATGTTAATTAAATAGTTAGTTATAAAATTATATAATGTATATTATAGCGAGGAAGAACACATTCTGGGGTTGAATGAAATGACCCGTGACTTCCCCGGTAAGGAAAGTGCGGATACTTCGAGAACAACACACAAAAGAACTCAAACAGAAGAACATTTCATTGTATATTACAACAATTACATCAGAATACAAGAATATACAGAGTATGAATAAATATGACATAGAAAATATCAGAGATTTTAAATTACATAGCAGCGGAAAATAATACAATACACAACTAGAAGTAATACACGGATACAGAGCTTTACGAGTATCGTTCCAGCTGTAAATCAGGATCCTGTGAATATAAATCTGCAAAACCAAAACTACTAGCTGTCCGTGTCAAAATAAGGGCACCAAGAGTTCAGGTTAAACAATAAACTCCAGGTCAGTCATGGGACTTGTGTGAGAACTAAAACAGATATTAATCTTTATTTTAAAGTTCGGTAAATCAAGGGACCACGCCGTATAACACGAAACGGGTTTCCTCCCAAGAATACCAGTGCATAAAACAAACAGTACAATGCTAAATAAAGAAAAATGAAGCTATTATAAGACCTAGGTCCCATCACACAATGCAACGCAAGCCGTAGGATAGGATTTTACCTTATAATAGCCAAAGAATGCTTGATACGCTAAATTTCATCTTTTATTACTATAAGTGTATAGTGCCTAAACAATTTCAATCATAAATATCAATCATAGATGGCATGGGTACCATATATCATGTCGCCATACTAGGCTCTACAATCAAAACCGCAAATGCCACGTATTTGGATGTTGGATTTCCATCTGTGAACCGAGGCAAAAGATAGTCCTCTACCGATTCGAGACGCTCTAGCCCGTGTCTCAGGAACAGCCGCAACTGCCCCTTGGATCGTCAGGGCCGGTCCATCGATGTGGATTATAATGCCTGAACACTGCGTTTCCCTACCCTTTGGGGTGTCAATAAGCCAACAAATGACTCCATCGGCTCCACATAGTCACCGATATATCCGAGGTGCCTCGCAACAGCAACAACCACATAAGTCAAACTCGTCAGGGCGTGTAAAACCACTAATGCCACTTCTATCTAGAAAGAAACGCATGTCCCCCCTGAGGTCCTTCTCCCGTTTCTGGTTCACAACCGGGGTGTGAGGCTCGCGAATCCACGTTACACAAAGTTATGCCATGCGGGCCGTGCTTTATTCTTCAACCACAAGACTCTGCTTTTCAACAGAAGCCTTGATCATTTGCATCTTAGCATGCCACACAGGCAAACCAATCCATGCAACTGATATCCATCAATCACAAAGAATGATATCCAATGTCAGACACAAAGTCCATTTACAAGTCCGTTCTGGGTCTGAACGAAACCGGAGGCACCTTGTACCTCGCATATCCATCGATCTCCAAGTACGTCTGGACGACCACCAACTGATTCCCTCCTCTTGGGTGTACGGCCCAATCAAGATCATCGTTAACCACCCAAACGACGTGAAGACCTCTGGTCTTCAACCACCGTCTTTATCTTCGACTAATCGCCGTATCAGTTATTCGGAATGGGATAAACCCGGCATCTCTGAATAACTCGCGTATATAATAAACAAGTGTTGCACAAACACAACATACGCCTCATTCCAATTCATCAGTCACTAACCGTAAATTAATAAGGGAACAATTCCCTGAATATTAACCCCGAAGGCCGAAACCAACATCAGATCAATACCCAGGAAACCATTCATCTTAACTAATCTACAGTTAGTTGTTAAATTTCACATTCTTAGGGATAGGTTCCCATTAATTTTATCAAAGATAAATTCCTTAAATTTACTCTTTAATCTTCTTTTGAATATCAATTCAAACCGAATTATGGTTTATCCAAACTAGCCGGGATTAACGAACCTTACCGAAGTAATCATTTGTTTTAATTTCCCAATCCCAACCTATTCATCCCATGAAGTAAAACTGGTAATACTTCATATCTAACATCACGGTGTTATCGGTAAATTCAATTACCATTTCACGTTCAAATCTAATTAAAGATTTAACTACCGCCTGGAGCAAAACTGGTGATACTCCATTCTCGATCTTTTCAATCTAATTAAAGATTCATTAAAACTCCACTTAGTTTTAATCTTTAACTGGGTTAAAGAACCGATGTCATTTTAAACACGGTTCACGATAAACCACAAAATCACATCACATTTCAATCAGTCCCTAACCGTAAATTAGCAAGCGAGCAATTCCATAAGTATTAACCCCGAAGGCCGAAACCAACATCAGATCAATACCAAAGGAACCATTCAACTTAACTAATCTCCAGTTAGTTTCTGATTTTCTTAACTCCGTTGGGTCTAAGAACAATATTATTGAAGATACCGTTCACGACAACCCAAAATCACATTCCATTAATTATCGGGTTAAAGAACAAGTGTTATTTAAAACACCGTTCCCGATAAACCCAAAAATCAATTCAAATTCAATTCCAATTAAATACCATTTAATTGGTATACTTCATTAAATCTAAATAAAAAGATTTAATCTTTTTCTCTACTAGGTTTAAGAACAATGTTAGTGAAGACACCATTCACGACAAACCCAAAATCACATTTGATATTAAATACAAGGCTCTGAATAGAAAATATACCGGCTTGTATTCAATACAAATTCTACGACCAACAAATATCATACTGGAAATAACGATATAAACATATCTTTCAAATTTCCAGAACAATATCTGTATAATCACGAAATCCAACATCGAAATATTCCAAAGACAATTTCGATTCAAATCCATTTCAATTCAATTATTGGAAATTCTGGTTTCTTTTGAAACCATTTCAAATCCAAATTATTTATTTAAAAATAAATAAATTATTATTCTAATTCAAAATTAGTTCATTTCGATAAAAATCTATTTTTATCTTTTCAAATATGGAGTTTTTCATCACAATTCTTCACAAATCATTTCTTATGATCTTACACAAATTATTACTATTTTTAATAATTTTATCAAGGCCCGTACAGTCGATTTCCATCAACGGCCATCGAACTGCACTTACAGCGACCTTTTCCAAATTTGATTTGGACATAATTCCAAATCCCACTGTTAGATCTCAGATTTCTAATATTAATTGGAAAGCTCTTTTCGAAACGAACCCAACGGTTCCGGTTTCAGGAGAATCCGACGGTCGGATCTCCCGCAATATCCATTCGAAGTCAATGGTCGAAATTCGCGAACTGCCGCGGCGCGACGCGTTCTATTCAGGCCATTATATATAATACATATATATATATATTATATATTTCGCCGATTTCCTTTCAAAAAGTATTTTATAAATCGTTTAAAATTCATTCTCAAAACGATTTCAACTTCATTTTCAAATTCAAATCAAAATTGAATTTTTCAATATAAATTCATTTTAATTTCATTTCAAACCGATTTCAATTCAAATCAATTTCAATTCAAATCGGCTTCAATCCAAATCAATTTCAGTTCAATTTCAATACGTTTTAAATTCAATTCATAATGATTTCGATTCTATTTCATTCTAATTCAAATTTCAATTCTATTCAGTTTAATTCGAATTTCAATTCTTTTCAATTTATTAGATTTTGAAATCACTTTCGATATTCATTGTAAAATGAATAAAATCGACAAAATTCCCGTTCGTGTTAAAATGGCGATTAACTACTTAACACGGCTTCATATATTTCTATTTTCAAATATTTTATTTCAAATATTTCTTTTCAAATCTTCTATTCAAATATTCTATTCAAAACTGGAATGAGGCCCAATCAATTACCATATAATGTTAATTATATGGATTTTCTACAACACATGTATAAAATAACAATGATAAATAATCAACCATCATCCAGAGTGCATCGCACAACCGCATAAGCATTAAATATAAATATTTAACGCTTATAACAGCCTGTCAATCAATCGATCAACATACAACTAATTATTGCGATTAGCGTATGTCATATATCATCCCAATACCCGTGTGGGGTTTCAATCAATCAAACACAGATTTTATTTATGCAGTTGGGCGATGTGTAAAATTTATCGTCCCAATCAATACCAGTCATGTGTGTGTATATAAACAAATCGTCCGATTTTTTTATATTTATTTCATTTTAAATAGATGTTAAAAATTATATTTTCAACTATAAAATACTTTTAACTATATAAATATTTTATTTCATTTCACATCACATCACACAATCAACTACACATCAAAATCAAACAAACAAGCATACAAGCCTTCCATGGTCTGTGGACGACGGGTGTCGGGTGCTACTAAACACCGTCTGCATCCTAATATGTATTTCTAACTAGAAATTTAAATTAAAGGTGAGGAGTTCTCACCGACTAGCTAAACCAAACGCCACGACTCTTCTTATGTAGAAATCTTCGTCGTGCTCGCCTTTTGTCACTTTCATTGTCCGTAGCCACTACATATATAAAAATCACATTTTTATATTGTTGCTATGTATATAAAAATCACATTTTTATAACTAAGCTATATTGATAAAAATCATATTTTTATATCCCTACTACATAGATAAAAATTCTACTTTTATACCGCTACTATATGGACAAAAATTCTATTTTTATACCGCTATTTTATAGATAAAAATTCTATTTTTATACCGCTATTATATAGATAAAAATTCTATTTTTATACCGCTATTTTATAGATAAAAATTCTATTTTTATACCGCTATTATATAGATAAAAATTCTATTTTTATCACTTCGTTTGCTTTATAAAAATCACATCTTATAAACGCTGCAATGAAAAATCACATTTTTATTTTAAAATCAAATGTAAAAATCATATTTTTAATCGCATAAGTGAATAAAAATTGAAATGAAACTCACTTGAGGTGTCGGAGTGGCGGAGGAGGCTCGGGGAAGAGCCAAAACATCTCGGGGACTGAAATGTACATTCGAAAAATAATAAAAATCAGATTTCTAACTAAGGGGGGCCCACTGGTCGGGGTTGGTGGTCGGAGGGTCGGGGTTGGAGGCTGGAAGGTTCGCATGGCCGGGGCAGGCAGTGGAAGGGGCGGATTTGGCTGTGGCGTGATGGTTTGGGTGTTTGGGGTATTCCGTTCGAGATGGGGGGGAGAGGGAGGTCGTCGACGAGGTGGGTGGCTGGGGGACTGGCGGCGGCGTTCTGAGGATGGGCGGTGGTGGCGTGCGGTGATAGGGGGCGGCGCGAGGGTGATTTCAATTTTAGGTTTTTTTTTCTTTATACTGTTGGTCAACGGTAGAAGGGGGTAGTTAAGGAGAAAGAGTTTTTTTTATATTATTTATTTATTTGTTTAATTATTTATTTGTTTCAAAAAGGTACTTTATATTCTGACCTCGAAACGAGACCCACCGCCTATCGTCCATAGTTAGTTACCCCCATTCCGAACACAATGGGATATGTATCGTAGGCTGATTCGATCGTTTCGATCAGTTTTCGTCAAAATCAAAATATAACTCTATATATCGAATTTGAACACGCACTTCAATTTACTGGGGCCACATACTAACTAGAAAAATTACCGAAAAATATTTTCTAGCTTCGTATTGACGATACGGTCCTAACAAAACTAATTTCGTCAAATTCCGAGATCGTTTGAAAAACGGCCATTTTCCAGTCGATTAAAATCAACTGAAACTGGTCAAACATGTTTTCCTTTGCCACGCTCACATATTGATTCGTAAAATTACGAATTTTGAAACTAGTAATAACATGACATCCCGGATCCAACAAAAGTGGTTTCGTCGAAAACAGAGGTCATTTGCAAAATTTTGATTTTTAAGGGCCGAAATTCCATAGCGACTATTCTGAATTTTCAATTGGACATAAATTTTGATTCCCGCTATGAAATTTCAAATTTTCGGATTCGTTGGAATGATATTCTAAATTAGATTCTAATATTTTTGGTTTCATTAAAATCCGATTTATTTTGAATCCTGTACATTCATTTGAACTTTTAAATCGAATTTTCGAACTACCGCACCATTTCAGGCTCGTTATATAATTAAAATAAATTATTTATATTCTAACGACGATTCGAATAAATATATATGTTCTAATTCTATTCAAAATAAATTTCTCATCGCTATTATTTAAAATAATTCATTTTAAATATTCAAAATTCACTAAAATTGCCAAAATACAATTTTTAAATTGGCTCGGATTTCCGGGTTATTACAATCTCCCCCACTTAAAACTTTTCGTCCTCGAAAAGGAACGAAGCCAAAAGTTGTTCAACTCATCAACTCAGCTTCCATTATTTACTTTACTACTTAAGTTCTTCAACTTTTCAGTTTTTAAGAACTTTTAAAAAATTTCAAAAAATTTGGCTAACACCCTGAATTTCCGAAAAATTTCGCCATAACCTCCCCTTCACCGGGGACTTCGGGATATTTCATATAGCCTCCCATGGCCTTCTTCAATCCAAAAGAAAAAGCCAAGCGGCTAGCCAATTGGCTCACAAAATCATCCAAAACCCAAAGAAATACAAAAACATGTACCTATTTGTCGGGCAAACAATTTTATTCCTCTTCTCTAGCCTTCTTGTTATGACCTGTTCAATGGATATACATGTATAAGCATGCAATTCTAACAATTTTCAATACAATTCCCTATTTGGTTTAATTTGGCAAAATGTTCAACATTTTAATTAATCAAACAATAATCAGACAACACAATCAGCAATCAATTAGTTGATTATCATTTCAAATTCATAACTTTGATATATAGTCAAAAATCACATTTTTGATGCCAAATCACAACAATAAGCCCTATCTAATTTTGGTTCTCACACCAGTCTAATGGAAATATATAGACATCTCACTTTCGTCACTCGAACATAAGTTCTGATGATGTTTCGAACCACCATCAGAACATCCACGGGCGGATAGAGTGTGACTCTATATCCATCCAGTATATTAGAGGCTTCCAATACACGTGGATCAGACGTATATCAAAATCTCTACATACCTGATAGTCCAAATCAATATAAACAAATATTCAAATACGAATTATTGAATTAAATTTTCAAAACAAAAATTGTTTTCAATTTTAAAAATATACTCTTCACACTCGTTCTAGGATGCTACTGATCCCATCTCTAACGAGTCATTCCCATTAGATATTACTAATCCAATCTATTATGAATTCTTTCGTATGGTTCTAATGTGTCTTGTTCTCTGAGCTTTGTAAACCAAAGCTCTGATACCAACTGAAATGACCCGTGACTTCCCCGGTAAGGAAAGTGCGGATACTTCGAGAACAACACACAAAAGAACTCAAACAGAAGAACATTTCATTGTATATTACAACAATATACAGAGTATGAATAAATATTACACAGAAAATATTAGAGATTTTAAATTACATAGCAGCGGAAAATAATACAATACACAACTAGAAGTAATACACCGATACAGAGCTTTCTGAGTATCGTCCCAGCTGTAAATCAGGATCCTGTGAATATAAATCTGCAAAACCAAAACTACTAGCTGCTCGTGCCAAAATAAGGGCACCTAGAGTTTAGGTTAAACAATAAACTCCAGGTCAGTCATGGGACTAGTGTTAGAACTAAAACAGTTATTAATCTTTATTTTAAAGTTCGGTAAATCAAGGGACCACGCCGTATAACACGGAACGGGTTTCCTCCCAAGAATACCAGTGCATAAAACAAACAGCGCAATGCTAAATAAAGCAAAATGAAGCTATTATAGGACCCAGGTCCCATCACACAATGCAACGCAAGCAGGAGGATAGGGTTTTACCTTATAATAGCCAAAGAATGCTTGATATGCTAAATTTCATCTTTTATTACTATAAGTGTATAGTGCCAAAACAATTTCGATCATAAATATCAATCATAGACGGCATGGGTACCATATATCATGTCGCCATACTAGGCTCTACAATCAAAACCGCAAATGTCACGTATTTGGAAGTTGGATTTCCATCTGTGAACCGAGGCAAAAGATAGTCCTCTATCGATTCGAGACGCTCTAGCCCATGTCTCAGGAACAGCTGCAACTGCCCCTTGGATCGTCGGGGCCGGTCCACCGATGTGGATTATAATGCCTGAACACTGCGTTTCCCCACCCTTTGGGGTGTCATTGAGCCAAAAAATGACTCCATCGGCTTCACATAGTCACCGATATATCCGAGGCGCCTCGCAACAGCAACAACCACATAAGCCAAACTCGTTAGGAACTGACGCCACTTCTATCTAGAAAGAAACGCATGTCCCCCCGAGGTCCTTCTCCCGTTTCTGGTTCACAACCGGGGTGTGAGGCTCGCGAATCCACGTTACTCAAAGCTATGCCACACAGGCCGTACTTTGATCTTCAACCACAAGACTCTTCTTTTCAACAGAAGCCTTGATCATTTGCATCTTAGCATGCCACACAGGCAAACCACTCCATTCAACTGATATCCATCAATCACAAAGAATGATATCCAATGTCAGACACACAATCCATTTACAAGTCCGTTCTGGGTCTGAACGAAACCGGAGGAACCTTGTACCTCGCATATCCATCGATCTCCAAGTACGTCTGGACGACCACCAACTGATTCCCTCCTCTTGGCTGTACGGCCCAATCAAGATCATCAGTAACCACCCAAACGACGTGAAGACCTCCGGTCTTCAACCACTATCTTCGACTAATCGTCGTATCAGTTATTCAGAATGAAATAAACCCGACCTCTCTGAATAACTCGCGTATATAATAAACAAGTGTTATACAAACACAACATGCGCCTCATTCCAATTCATCAGTCACTAACCGTAAATTAGTAAGGGAACAATTCCCCGAATATTAACCTCGAAGGCCGAAATCAACATCAGATCAAGACCCAGGAAACCATTCATCTTAACTAATCTACAGTTAGTTGTTAAATTTCAAATTCATAGGGATAGGTTCCCATTAATTTTATCAAAGATAAATTCCTTAAATTTATTCTTTAATCTTCTTTTGAATATCAATTCAAACCGAATTATGGTTTATGCAAACTAGCCGGGATTAACGAACCTTACCGAAGTAATCATTTGTTTTAATTTCCCAATCCCAACCTATTCATCCCATGAAGTAAAACTGGTAATACTTCATATCTAACACCACGGTGTTATCGGTAAATTCAATTACCATTTCATGTTCAAATCTAATTAAAGATTTAACTACCGCCTGGAGCAAAACTGGTGATACTCCATTCCAATCTAATTAAAGATTCATTAAAACTCCACATAGTTTTAATCTTTAACTGGGTTAAAGAACTGATGTCATTTTAAACACGGTTCACGATAAACCACAAAATCACATCACATTTCAATCAGTCCCTAACCGTAAATTAGCAAGCGAGCAATTCCCTAAGTATTAACCCCGAAGGCCGAAACCAACATCAGATCAATACCAAAGGAACCATTCAACTTAACTAATCTCCAGTTAGTTTCTGATTTTCTTAACTCCGTTGGGTCTAAGAACAATATTATTGAAGATACCGTTCACGACAACCCAAAATCACATTCCATTAATTATCGGGTTAAAGAACAAGTGTTATTTAAAACACCGTTCCCGATAAACCCAAAAATCAATTCAAATTCAATTCCAATTAAATACCATTTAATTGGTACACTTCATTAAATCTAAATAAAAAGATTTAATCTTTTTCTCAACTGGGTTTAAGAACAGTGTTAGTGAAACACCATTCACGACAAACCCAAAATCAAATTTGATATTAAATACAAGGCTCTGAATAGAAAATATATCGGCTTATATTCAATATCAAATTCTACGACCAACAAATATCGTACTGGAAATAACGATATAAACATATCTTTCAGATTTCCATAACAATATCTGTATAATCACAAAATCCAACATCGAAATATTCCAAAGACAATTACGATTCAAATCCATACCAATTCAATTATTGGAAATTTTGGTTTCTTTTGAAACCATTTCAAATCCAATTTATTTATTTAAAAATAAATAAATTATTATTCTAATTCAAAATTAGTTCATTTCGATAAAAATCTATTTTTATCTTTTCAAATATGGAGTTTTTCATCCTAATTCTTCACAAATCATTTCTTATGATTTTACACAAATTATTACTATTTTTAATAATTTTATCAAGGCCCGTACAGTCGATTTCCATCAACGGCCATCGAACTGCACTTACAACGACCTTTTCCAAATTTGATTTGGACATAATTCCATATCCCACCGTTAGATCTCAGATTTCTAATATTCATTGGAAAGCTCTTTTCGATACGAACCCAACGGTTCTGTAACACCCCAGGTCGATTAATGTCACTCACAAAGGGAATGCATTAACTTCTATGGAGCGTTTTAAGTAAGTATAGAACAGAAACTTAACAACAAGATAGATATAAACAGTACTTGAAAATTTATAACTTTATTTCATTGCAGCGGAAAACACATATGTTTGATTACATCATCAAAACCAGAGTCAAGTACAAAATATCCATCTTGACTAAATCCAAGTACATAAACTGAAAGACATAATTCCCAATACAAAATAGCCATAAATAAAAGAGAAGCTGAACTTTACTTCAGCGTTCCAAGCAATCTTCTAAAAGCAGTCCAAAATCAAGCTCCACTGGTGCTAGTTCCAACCTGAGCACCTTGGGGGGGAAGGAAGAAAAGAGGAGGAAACAAAGGGGGTCAGACATAAAGTCTGGCGAGTGCGATAACTTTAACAATATAATTAACAAAGTACATAGGCTAAAGCATAAGTTGGAAAATAAGGAAATGACCATGAACCATTGAGTATGGCAGAGTAAATAAGGAAACAAGATGAACAACGATATCGTTAAAGCGCACCTAAACCACTATAAGATAATTACTAACTACACCAACACTATAGATAATTGCTATACTGCACTGCCACTAGTATATTGTACCACCCCTAGTCACCCTAAGGTTGATCCCGCCTACAGAACTTAATAATGATATTCGTAGTTTCGTGCAACCCTAGCTGCCTTCATAGGTGCCGCCTGCCCCTATCTCCACTAGGTGCACCCACTACCCCCAAGCGATCGGCTCCCTAACTCGTAGATAACCGTGCTGGCCCCACAGTGGGTTGTATCACTCTCCAAAGTGGCAACCTGATACCACCAAGAATGCACCACTTATACCTACACGATGCAACAACGTCTTACCTACCAGCCCGGGTCCACACACGCATATGAACCCGTTGGACTTGCGTTGCCACCGCTAACCCGGTTTGGCCTCTTACAGTCAAGCCCAGTATGCGTGTCCCGTCCTCGACTTGGGTCGAGCCCACAAAGATACATATGGGTTACTGGTTGAAATGGGCCCCCATTACTTAACACAAGCTATCCACCCAAGCTTGGTCCCCACTAGTACATCCCACTTAACCCACTTCTTATTTATGTTTCAATTACATGTTTCAATTTTGGTTAAGTGTTTCTAATCGTATTTCCAAATGCCACCCAATGCACCCACTAGATTCCACATGCCACCCAAGGCACCCACTTAACCCCCTCATGTCCTACTACATGTTTATCTGGTTAAGTGTTTCTTAATTCATTAAGATCGTAACCTCATAAAGACCTCTCACATTAGACTGGTATTTGTGGCAGCTGGATTTGTCGGGCGGGTCTGGGCAGTCTTACACCACAAAAGAGCCTAACCTCGTGTCTTTACAATTGTTACGTATTTAGTTCATGCTTAAGACTTCTCACATTAGACTGACATTTGTGGAAGCTGGATTTGTCGGGCGGGTCCGGGCAGTCTTACACCACAAAAGAGCCTAACCTCGTGTCTTAGATGATTAATTACTCCTAATTAATCATTCCCCAATTTGAATTACATTCCCTATTCAAATTATCAATCAATTCCAAATTTAACGATGTCCATAAGTGACTCAATTATGTCCATCCATTTATGGTGTGTAAAATCATACCAATTTTCATCTCAAATTTATTTTATGCTTTTTAAGGCATTTATGCCAATTAAATCTTTTAATATTATCCCCTTTACCCCACGTTGTACATTTGTTCGTTTAACGTAAAATATACGTTAGATTCGAATAGTCTAACTCATGGAATAAAGAGAAAACATCACAATATACACATAATTAAAACATCGATCTAAACATAAGGGTGAACTTGGATGTGTGAATGATGTTCTACATCTAAAACTCGCATAGGCCAAAGTTACAACTTGCATAAACAACATATGTCATGGATCCAAATCTAAAGGTGTGGACTTGCATAGGTAATAACTACAAATTTTCATGAATCATGTATGTCATAGATCTATATCTAATGGTGTTAACTTGCATAGGCAATACCCCTAAACTTGCATAACATGATTCATATTCTAAACTCATATATTTATATAAACTTGCATATGTGTTTTATGCAATATAACAATGGTTTAAACTTACATCTAAACAAGTAAACTAGCATGTAGAATTTGGCATATAACTCATACATGTCATAGCCTAACTTTAGATCTAAAACAGATGTCATGTAAAGTTGTAGATAATTTTCACTAATCATATGATTCATGTCTTAAGTCAATATCTCAACTTGCATATATACTTGCGATCTATCATATGAATCAACATAACCAAACTACGTATGAACAACATGATGATTCAACTAGACATAAGCCAATCATAGAATTATAACATGGGTGATAGCATCAAAACTTTACATCGTAAATGATAGCATCACAACATAACATCATAGAAATTACAACACAATTCTACAACATAATTACAACATGAAGTCAATAATTCATATCATATCCAAATTATCCGCATCATAACTCAATCCAATTAATTTATTAATTATTTTGTTAAAACTATCGAACTCACAACTCAAAAGCGGTCTTGAGTTCTGAATTCTGATTTCTGAAGTTGTATTAGCTCTCCTTTGAAGAAGATTCGTTGTTTGGGTTGAATAGAACTGATTTGATTTGTTGTTCTTCTTCTTTAATTGGTGGCGGCTACTCTAGGGTTCAAGACGACAGCATGACGGCCATAGTTTCGATTTTAATTCTGATTTAGGGTTTGAGTCTATGGGTCTTTTTATAGAGTTTTGAATTAATTTAAGCCGTCGGATGATCTTAGGGTTAATCAAAACCATTCAGTCAGAATAGGGTGAAACCTCAGCCTTAATGACTCAGCAAGGAGTCAGAAAGGACTCAGCAACATGGGTCAGTCTGAACCCGAAAGCTGTGCAGGCCTGCTGCCTCGGCCTGGGCGCACTTGGTAGGCGCACCAGTGCAAATTTGTACTAGCGCACTTCCCAAGTGCGCAAGTGCAATTTTTTTTTTCTTGTTTTGCCACCAAACTTCGTTCGTCCATAACTCCTTCATCCGTTACCCGTTTCCCGCAAACTCGGACTCTATTTCAACCAGAATTCCGAGAAGAACACAATGGCGCAACCCCATTCCCTTAATTCTCACGTCTGAGATTAATTATTCTTTATTTTAGTTAATTCGATTATTCAAAAATCCGGGGTGTTACATTCTCCCCTCCTTAAAGGATTTCGCCTCCGAAATCTCCAAGTTTAAGGAGAATGCATATCCTAAAATCCAAACAACCATCTACTCAACCATCAAACACGGGCATCCATTGTCCTTATAAAATTTCTAATGCTATATGAACATATGCAAGAAGTGTGTGTATATGTTCCTTATCTAATGCAAAATCAGGCGGTCTACTTATTCAATTGACCTCCTTAATGCAAACCATGATAGTGCCATGCGTCCATTATGTATGCGAAAGAACCTTATCGATATATATTATTTCTACATGTGTGCACAACCATTCACCAAAATGCAACATCCATATGATAGTACAACCATTATACATCCATTAATTTAAATATGCACACACATTTATATGCAATATGCAATATGAAGTGACTGAGCCAATCTAGTGCCTAAAGTGTGTGTATATGCATCCATGAGCAACCACTAGCAAACACTTGCATCCACATGCATCCATCATACATAACATGTCTCAAACACATGTTTCAACCATAGGACTATCATATCTAAAGGTCAAAGATACTGGCGGGAGGACATACTAAAGATAAGATAAGTACAAGGTAAGCGATAAAGGAGAAATTAAAAGACATACCCTCGAAAAGAAAAGGATATAATGAATGCATCTTCGCTTCCGTCTCCCAAGTAGCGTTGCTCTCATCATCTCCCCATTGCACTTTGACTAGTTTGACCTCTCGATTCCTCAACTTCTTAATCTCCGACCCAAGAATGCACGTAGGAGCTCGTCGAATCGTCGCATCACGCTCTATCTCCACTTCTCTAAGCAAGCTCGGCTCTACCACTTCCGCGGTCTCGTGCAAGCACTTCCTCAAATGTGATACATGGAATACATCGTGTACGCCACTAAGTCTCTCGGGCAACTCCACTCTATACGCCATCTGCCCAATCCTCTCCTTAATAGGAAACGACCCTACGAACCTTGGTGCTAACTTCCCAACGGACCCAAAGTGAACGACGTTCCGTAATGGAGACACCTTGACAAAGACCATGTCCCCAATATCAAACTCGAGATCTGTCCTCCTCTTGTCCGCATAAGATTTCTGTCTATCTTGCGCCGTCTTCATCCTCCTTCGAATCAATTCGATCTTTTCTGAAGTCTCTCTAATCATATCGGGCCCAAGCAAGATCTTATCTGTAGACTACCACTAACATGTAGGCGAACGACACGGCTGTCCATAAAGAGCCTTGAACGGTGCCATGCCAATGCTAGACTGAAAGCTGTTATTATATGCGAACTCCACCAACGGAAGATGTTCCTCCCATGTACCTCCGAAATCTAAGACACACAACCTCAATAAGTCCTCTAGAATACGATTCACCCTCTCAGTCTGGCCGTCCGTCTGAGGATGATATGCGGTGCTCAAACATAATTGAGTCCCGACCGCCTCTTGCAACCTCTTTCAAAATTCGCTAGTGAAAATAGGATCGCGGTCGCTCACTATGCTAGAGGGAACATCGTGCAAACGAACTATTTCTCGAATGTATACGGAGGCTAACCATGGAGCAGTCCTCTTACTCTTTACGGGAATGAAATGGGCGCTCTTAGTAAGTCTGCCTACCACGACCCAAATCCTCGTATTACCCTTTCTCGATCTTGGTAATCCATCAACAAAGTCCATCGAAACACTTTCCCACTTCCATTGTGAGACCTCCAATGGGTGAAGCAATCCACTGGGCTTCTTTTGCTCTGCTTTTACTTGTTGGCACACCCAGCATCTAGCAACAAACTCTGCCACGTCCTTCTTCATACCGGCCCAAAAGTAAACTCGTCTCGTGTCCATGTACATCTTGTCCCCGCCGGGATGGATGGTCATTTTCGAACGATGTGCATCATCAAGAATGGTCTTCCTCAAGTTCTCGTCCTGTGGTACACAAAGTCTACCGTCCCTACGTAAACAACCCTTATCATCTAGGGTATACCTACGGAGATCGCTCGTTGACTCCCCTCTTTTGAGCTTTTCTACTAACTCAACCAACTGTGGGTCATCTCGCTGTGCCTCGCCACTCCCAAAAGCGTAGGTCTGACCTCGAAGGATGCTAGCAAACCGGGTACAAAGTTAACGGAAGGTTTAAAGTCAAACGTAGAGATGAACTCTAAGCTTCGCCGCTCAACAAACAACGTACTCAAGGACAACCTTTTTCTACTTAAGGCGTCTGCCACCACGTTACCCTTGCCAGGGGTATATGTTATCTCGAAGTCGTAGGATGCTAAGAATTCCATCCACCTTTGCTGCCTTAAGTTCAAGTCCTTCTGAGAGAATAAGTATTTTAGCGATTTGTGGTCAGTGAATAATTCGAGTTTTTCGCCAAGAAGATAATGATGCCAAGACTTAAGCGCGAAGACAATAGCGGCCAACTCTGGGTCATGTGTAGGGTAATTTCTCTCATGTACTCTCAATTGCCTTTCACCATAGGCTATTACCCTTCCCTCTTGCATTAGGGCTGCGCCTAGTCCTGTCCCACAAGCATCGGTATAGACCGTAAATGGTTTACTCCCATCTGGCAACACTAAGACTGGGGCTGTGGTCAAAGCTCTCTTCAAACGTTGTAACGCATCATCACAATCTACGTCCCATATGAAAATTAAGTTCTTCTTCGTCAAGCGTGTTAATGGGGCTGATATTTTTGCGAAGTCTTTGATGAACTTCCTATAGTAGCCAGCCAACCCTAAGAAACTCCTCACCTCGGTAGCATTTTTAGGAACCTTCCAATCTTGGATGGCCACTATCTTCGCGGGATCCACAGCTATCCCTTCTTTGGAAACCACGTGCCCCAAGAATCGCACTTCCTTCCTCCAAAAGTGACATTTAGAAAATTTAGCTTTAAGACTATGCGCTCGAAGAGTCTCCAACACTTCCCTAAGATGTAGGACATGCTCTTCCTCGTTCTTAGAAAAGATCAAGATGTCGTCCACAAAGACTACCACGAATTTATTGAGGTACTCCCTAAACACCCTACTCGTCAAATTAACAAAGTATGCAGGGGCATTTGTCAAACTGAAGGGCATCACAAGCCACTCGAAGAATCCGTCTGGAGTTCTAAAGGCAGTCTTGTCTATGCTATCCTCAGCCACTCTCAACTGATGGAAACCAGTGGTTAAGTCCAACTGCGAAAACACTGAGGCACCAACTAACTGATCGAAGAGATCGTCAATCCTCGGCAGTGGGTGTCTATTTTTCTTAGTAAGCTTATTAAGTTCTCTATAGTCCACACAAAGTCTAAGGGACCCATCTGCCTTCGTGGCAAACGCTACTGAAGCACCACACTCCGATATACTACGTATGATGAACCCCTTCTCAAGCAATTCTTTCACTTGCTTACTGAGTTCTCTTCTCTCTCTTGGAGCCATGTGGCGCACTGGTAATGCAACTGGCTTTGCATTATCTACTAGATATATTCGAAAGTCTATTTCACGTTTTGGGGGTAAACCCCTCACCTCATCGAAGACATCAGCTTATTCACAGACTATGGGAACAGAATGTAAATCATCATCCGATGCATCAAGGGATTCTAGGTAGCTAAGCATTACTGGACCTCTAGGGTCACAAGAAATATCAGAGGTCTTTCCAAAACGAGTCAACAATCTAACTCCCCTTCTTTCACAATCTAGGATGGCCCCATATCTAGTGAGCCAATCCATACCTAGAATTAAACCATAGCCCATGAAGCCAAAAACAAAATCGTTGCACTCAAACTCAACGCCCAAGATAATCACTCTCAAATCCCGACAAATCATAGAAAGATGAGCCGAACCACCAATAGGATTTGAGACTACTAAGGGATCAGTAACAAGACTAGTATCTAGGTGCAGTGTTTCAACTAATGATGTAGAGATAAACGAATATGATGAGCCAGAATCGAATAAAGTACGGACACGATGATCAAACAGAAAAACTAAACTTTCAACGGAAATTGCTCTACCTCGTTCTTGCAGCGGTGGGACCACGAGAGCCTGAACTTGTCCCCTTGCCTGCCCGGGTGCCATAAGAGCTTGCACCTGTTCTCCCGAGGTAGACCCTGCCCTCTTCCCTTTCTTTGGGCAGTCCTTAATAAGATGTCCCGCTTCGCCATAGTGGAAACAACCAGTCTTCTTTTTCTTCCTACAATCTTTGCTTAGATGGCCGGGTGTCCCACAGTTAAAGCATATTTTCTTCCCCTTAGCATTGTTGCCTTTGCCACCTTTCTTGTTCTGTTGTTGTTGTTGCGGCTTCTTTTGATACCCTTTCTTCTCGGGTGCCTTATTAGCATTGGCGCCCTTCTCCTCTTCATGCATGAGCGCCATGTCTGCTAGTCTCTCGAAGGCAGCCCCCATGGGAATGCGGGTCATAGCTAACCCATGAAGCGGCTCGTTTAAACCCTTAACAAATCTTAGAGCCTTCTTTTTTGGAGTATTAACCAAGTCCAAGTCAAATCTTGCCAATTGGTTGAATTTGTTGACGTACTCTTTCACCGATAGATTCCCTTGGTTCCGCGCCAAAAACCTTTCCATGTATAGATTCTCTTCAGCCCGCGAGAGAAACTTCGCCTCAAACCTCTGCCTAAAATCTGGCCATGTATCGACTGGACGTTCTCCATTAGTGACCTCCCACCAAAACGAGGCCTCATCCTTCATTAGCCAGGCAGCTAGATGGACTTTTCTTCCATCATCCATTTCAAAGATTCCAAACAATTCTTTCACCACCTTTAGCCAGTTACGAGCTTCTACAAATTTCTCCGTCCCGTTAAAAGGTTTTCCACCCATTGCTCTAAAGTCCTTACATATCTTAGCAAAAGTATCGACGCGAGGAGAAGTGGGAGGAGGAGGAGGAGCATTTGCTGGACCTGCGGTGGCGGCCCTAGCCTCGAGATATTGACGAAACCAACCGGGTACATGAACACCCTCTGGTATCTCAGATGCTTCAGACATGCTGAAACAAAAAAGGAAAGATTCAATATAAAAGAACCGAGGGAAATATATATGGCTCTTGGGGTTATACTTTCTAAAATAAGCTTTTCTCTTGAAACTACTTTCCTTAAAACATACTCTTGAAAGTACTTCTTTATAAAAATTGTTTTGATAAAATAGTGTTTCAAAATTCATATTTGTTCTGGTAACCTTCAGCTCTGATACCACGTGTAACACCCCACGTCCATTAATGTCACTCACAAAGGGAATGCATTAACTTCTATGGAGCGTTTTAAGTAAGTATAGAACAGAAACTTAACAACAAGACGGATATAAACAGTACTTGAAAATTTAAAACTTTATTTCATTGTAGCGGAAAACACATATGTTTGATTACATCATCAAAACCAGAGTCAAGTAGAAAATATCCATCTTGACTAAATCCAAGTACATAAACTGAAAGACATAATTCCCAATACAAAAGCCATAAATAAAACAGAAGCTGAACTTTACTTCAGCGATCCAAGCAATCTTCTAAAAGCAGTCCAAAATCAAGCTCCACTGGTACTAGTTCCAACCTGAGCACCTGGGGGGGGGGGGGAGGAAGAAAAGAGGAGGAAACAAAGGGGCTCAGACATAAAGTCTGGCGAGTGCGATAACTTTAACAATATAATTAACATAGTAACTAGGCTAAGGCATAAGTTGGAAAATAAGGAAACGACCATGAACCATTGAGTATGGCAGAGTAAATAAGGAAACAAGATGAACAACGATATCGTTAAAGCGCACCTAAACCACTATAAGATAATTACTAACTACACCAACACTATAGATAATTGCTATACTGCACCGCCACTAGTATACTACATCACCCCTAGTCACCCTAAGGTTGATCCCGCCTACAGAACTTAATAATGATATTGGTAGTTTTGTGCAACCCTAGCTCCCTTCATAGGTGCCGCCTGCCCTATCTCCACTAGGTGTTCCCACTACCCCCAAGTGATCGGCTCCCTAACTCGTAGATACTCGTGCTGGCCCCATAGTGGGGTGTATCACACCCCAAATTGGCAACCCGATACCACCAAGAATGCACGGCTTATACCTACACGATGCAACAACGTCTTACCTACCAGCCCGGGTCCACACACGCATATGAACCCGTTGGACTTGCGTTGCCACCGCTAACCCGGTTTGGCCTCTTACAGTCAAGCCCAGTATGCGTGTCCCGTCCTCGACTTGGGTCGAGCCCACAAATATACGTATGAGTTACTAGTTGAAATGGCCCCCATTACTTGACACAAGCTATCCACCCAAGCTTGGTCCCCTCTAGTACATCCCACTTAACCCACTTATTATTCATGTTTCAATTACATGTTTCAATTTTGGTTAAGTGTTTCTAATCGTATTTCCAAATGCCACCCAACGCACCCACTAGATTCCACATGCCACCCAAGGCACCCACTTAACCCCCTCATGTACCACTACATGTTTATCTAGTTAAGTGTTTCTTAATTCATTAAGACCGTAACCCCATAAAGACCTCTCACATTAGACTGGCATTTGTGGCAGCTGGATTTGCCGGGCGGGTCCAGGCAGTCTTACACCACAAAAGAGCCTAACCTCGTGTCTTTATAATTGTTACATATTTAGTTTATGCCTAAGACTTCTCACATTAGACTGACATTTGTGGCAGTTGGATTTGCCGGGCGGGTCCGGGCAGTCTTACACCACAAAAGAGCCTAACCTCGTGTCTTAGACGATTAATTACTCCTAATTAATCATTCCCCAATTTGAATTACTTTCCCTATTCAAATTATCAATCAATTCCAAATTTAACGATGTCCATAACTGACTCAATTATGTCCATCCATTTATGATATGTAAAATCATACCAATTTTCATCTCAAATTTATTTTATGCCTTTTAAGGCATTTATGCCAATCAAATCTTTTAATATTATCCCCTTTACCCCACGTTGTACGTTTGTTCATTTAACGTAAAATATACGTTAGACTCGAATAGTCTAACTCATGGAATAAAGAGAAAACATCACAATATACACATAATTAAAACATCGATCTAAACATAGGGGTGAACTTGCATGTGTGAATGATGTTCTACATGTAAAACTCGCATTGGCCAAAGTTACAACTTGCATAAACAACATATGTCATGGATCCAAATCTAAAGGTGTAGACTGGCATAGGTAATAACCACAAATTTTCATAAATCTTGGATGTAATAGATCTATATCTAAAGATGTTAACTTGCATAGGCAATTCCCCTAAACATACATAACATGATTCATATTCTAAACTCATATATTTATATAAACTTGCATATGTGTTTTATGCAACATAACAATGGTTTAAACTTACATCTAAACAAGTAAACTAGCATGTAGAATTTGGCATATAACTCACACATGTCATAGCCTAACTTTAGATCTAAAATAGATGTCATATAAAGTTGTAGATAATTTTCACTAATCATATGATTCATGTCTTACGTCAATATCTAAACTTGCATATATACTTGCGATCTACCATATGAATCAACATAACCAAACTACCTATGAACAACATGATGATTCAACTAGACATAAGCCAATCATAGAATTATAACATGGGTGATAGCATAATTACTTTACATCGTAAATGATAGCATCAAAACATAACATCATAGAAATTACAACACAATTCAACAACATAAATACAACATGCAGTCAATAATTCATATCATATCCAAATTATCCGCATCATAACTCAATCCAATTAATTTACTAATTATTTTGTTAAAACTATCGAACTCACAACTCAAAAGCAGTCTTGAGTTCTGAATTCTGATTTCTGAAGTTGTATTAGCTGTCCTTTGAAGAAGATTCGTTGTTTGGGTTGAATAGAACTGATTTGATTTGTGGTTCTTCCTCTTTAATTGGTGGCGGCTACTCTAGGGTTCAAGACGATAGCATGACGACCATAGTTTCAATTTTAATTCGGATTTACGGTTTGAGTCTATGGGTCTATTTATAGAGTTTTGAATTAATTTAAGCCATCGGATGATCTTAGGGTTAATCAAAACCATTCAGTCGGGATAGGGTGACACCTCAGCCCTAGTGACTCAGCAAGGAGTCAGAAAGGACTCAGCAACATGGGTCAGTCTGAACTAGAAAGTTGTGCAGGCCTACTTCCTCGGCCTGGGCGTACTTAGCAGGTGCACCAGTGCAAATTTGTACTAGCGCACTTCCCAAGTGCGCCAGTGCAAATATTTTTTTTCTTGTTTTGCCACCAAACTTAGTTCGTCCATAACTCCTTCATCCGGTACCCGTTTCCCGCAAACTCGGACTCTATTTCAACCAGAATTCCGAGAAGAACACAATGGCGCAACCCCATTCCCTTAATTATCACGTCTGAGATGAATTATTCTTTATTTTAGTTAATTCGTTTATTCAAAAATTCGGGGTGTTACAGGTTCTGGTTTCAGGAGAATCCGACGGTCGGATCTCCCGCAATATCCATTCGAAGTCAATGGCCGAAATTCGCGAACTGCCACGGCGCGGTGCGTTCTATTCAGGCCATTATATACATAATATATATATATATATATATATATATTATATTTCGTCAATTTCCTTTCAAAACGTATTTTATAAATCGTTTAAAATTCGTTCTCAAAACGATTTCAACTTCATTCTCAAATTCAAATCAAAACTGAATTTTTCAATATAAATTTGTTTTGATTTCATTTCAAATCGATTTCAATTCAAATCAATTTCAATTCAAATCGGTTTCAATCCAAATCAATTTTAGTTCAATTTCAATACGTTTTAAATTCAATTCAAAATGATTTCGATTCTATTTCAATCTAATTCAAATTTCAATTCTATTCAGTTTAATTCGAATTTCAATTCTTTTCAATTTATCAGATTTTGAAATCACTTTCGATATTCATTGTAAAATGAATAAAATCGACAAAATTCCCGTTTGTGTTAAAATGGCATTTAACTACTTAACACGACTTCATATATTTCTATTTTCAAATATTTTATTTAAATATTTCTTATCAAATCTTCTATTCAAATATTCTATTCAAAACTCGAATGAGGCCCAATCAATTACCATATAATGTTAATTATATGGATTTTCTACAACACATGTATAAAATAACAACGATAAATAATCAACCATCATCCAGAGTGCACCGCACAACTACATAAGCATTAAATATAAATATTTAATGCTTATAACAGCTTGTCAATCAATCGATCGAAATACAACTAATTATTGCGATTAGCGTATGTCATATATCATCCCAATACCTGTGTGGGGTTTCAATCAATCAGACACAGATTTTATTTGTGCAGTTGGGCGACGTGTAAATATTATCATCCCAATCAATATCAGTCAAGTGTGTGTATATAAACAAATCGTCCGATTTGTTTATATTTATTTCATTTTAAATACACGTTAAAAATTCTATTTTCAACTATAAAATATTTTTAACTGTATAAATATTTTATTTCATTTCACAACACATCACACAATCAACTACACATCAAAATCAAACAAACAAGCATACAAGCCATCCATGGTCTGTGGACGACGGGTGTCGGGTGCTACTAAACACCGTCTGCATCCTAGTATATATTTCTAACTAGAAATTTAAATTAAAGGTGAGGAGTTTTCACCGAATAGCTAAACCAAACGCCACGACTCTTCTTATGTAGAAATCTTCGTCGTGCTCGCCTTTTTTCACTTTCATTGTCCGTAGCTACTGCATATATAAAAATCACATTTTTATATTGTTGCTATGTATATAAAAATCACATTTTTATAACTGCGCTATATTGATAAAAATCATATTTTTATATCCCTACTACATAGATAAAAATTCTATTTTTATACCGCTACTATATAGACAAAAATTCTATTTTTATACCACTATTATATAGATAAACATTCTATTTTTATACCACTATTATATAGATAAAAATTCTATTTTTATCACTTCGTTTGCATTATAAAAATCACATCTTATAAATGCCGTATGCAATGAAAAATCACATTTTTATTTTAAAATAAAATGTAAAAATCATATTTTTAATCGCATAGGTGAACAAAAATTGAAATAAAACTCACTTAAGGTGTCGGAGTGGCGGAGGAGGCTCGGGGAAGAGCCAAAACATCTCGGGGACTGAAATGTACACTCGAAAAATAAAAAAAATCGGATTTCTAACAAGAGGGCCCACTAGTCGGGGATGGTGGTCGGAGGGGTGGCGCCTGGGGCCGGGGTTGGAGGATGGAAGGTGCGCATGGCCGGGGCAGGCGGTGGAAGGGGCGGATTTGGCTGTGGCGTGATGGTTTGGGTGTTTGGGGGTATTCCGTTCGAGATGGAGGGGGAGGGAAGAGGGAGGTCGTCGACGAGGTGGGTGGCTGGGTGACTGGTGGCGACTTTCTGAGGGTGGGCGGTGGTGGCGTGCGGTGATAGTGGCGGCGCGAGGATGATTTCAAATTTAGGTTTTTTTCTTTATACTATTGGTCAACGGTAGAAGGGGGTTAGTTAAGGAGAAAGAGTTTTTTTATTATTTATTTAATTATTTATTTCAAAAAGGTACTTTATATTCTAACCTCGAAACAAGACCCACCGCCTGTCGTCCATAGCTAATTACCCTCATTCCGAACACAATGGGATATGCATCGTAGGCTGATTCGATCGTTTCGATCATTTTTGTCAAAATCAAAATATAACTCTATATATTGAATTTGAATGCGCATTTCAATTTACTGGCGCAACATACTAACTAGAAAAATTCCCGAAAAATATTTTCTAGCTTCGTATTAACGATACGGTCCTAACAAATCTAATTTCGTCAAATTCCGAGACCGTTTGAAAAACGGCAATTTTCTAGTCGATTAAAATCAACTAAAACTGGTCAAACACGTTTTCCTTTGCCACGCTCACATATTGATTCAAAAAATTACGAATTTTGAAACCTAGCAATAGCTTGACATTCCGGATCCAACAAAAGTGGTTTCGTCGGAAAACAGAGGTCGTTTGCAAAATTTCCATTTTTAAGGGCCGAAATTCCATAGCGACTATTCTGAATTTTCAAGACATAACTTTTGATTCCCGCTATGAAATTTCAAATTTTTGGATTCGTTGGAATGATATTCTCAATTAGATTCTAATATTTTTGGTTTCGTTAAAATCTGGTTTATTTTGAATCCTGTACATTTATTTGAACTTTGAAATCGAATTTTCGAACTACCGCGCCATTTCAGGCTCGTTATATAATTAAAATAAATTATTTATATTCTAACGACGATTCGAATAAATATATACATTCTAATTCTAATCAAAATAAATTTCCCGTCGCTATTATTTAAAATAATTCATTTTAAATATTCAAAATTCACTAAAATTGCCAAAATAAAAATTTTAAATTGGCTCGGATTTCCGGGTTATTACATGGAAGTTCATGCATGGATAAAGCTTACTGAAGGGTTGCCGCAAAGTCAATGTCTTTAGGAATTAAGGCAGAACAATTATTTTTGGGCCCATACGGTTTTGGATGATGATGCATTGAAAGGATAGGGGTCCGTGTTCTCTAATAAATGGTGAAGGTCAGTTCACTTCACTGGTTTACACTAATAAAAATGTGCACCAATTATTCTATCCCCGTTTTCCTTGTTCCCTCGTGTCCCACTCAATCACAGCCCCTCGATTTCCACCTTTTGTAGTCAAATCCCTCAATTATAGGGGGACTTAAATGCAAAAAAGTGAAAATGGGGAGATTTGATTGGAGGGACGTGGGGGGACAGGGGAAGTGGGGACAAAAGAATTAGTCTCATAAAAATGTGATTAACAAAGTTAATAATTTAGAAAATATTATAACCTATGGCTACAGTATTGAAACTGAATGATTGTGGATAGGAAGAAGGCTTTGATTTCCAAGGAGAACGCATGGACATAGATAAACAAAGAAGGTGTTGAATGATGATGGCATTCTTATTCTATTTGAAACCTAGAACGTGAGAATCAAATGAAGTAAAGAAGAAGAATATAACCAGATGTAATTAATTTAAGTAATTTTGAGATTTAGAAACTAATTAAATTATTTAAATTACGTTAGCCTTAAATATCAATAGCTATTGCATATTTAAATAGAATTGGAAAAATAATATGTCGTTGGAATCGCATTGACGAGCACTAAGTCATGGAACAGTTTCAGTCTCGATTGTAATTAACTGAAATGAACCGTTTGAATAAAACAAAAATCAAGGTGAGTGAAACTCACTCAGTTTTCCCCTTATATTTTATATAAGTTATGTTTTATAATTTCTGTGTTATGGTTGATAATGGTTGATTGTTTGTTAATTATATATTCACATATTAACTGAATCAATGAAATTAAACGTTGTTTAATTTCGGTGGAAAAACCAAATCGTTATTCTAACGATTGGACCCTATTAAGGTAACTTACCTTGTTGGTCACATTTATAAAATAAACGTGTTTAATTGTTTGAATTGTTCGATTTGTTTTGTTAATTGGGTGATGTTAAATAGTTGTTATTTACAATTATTGAAATTATCAGTTAAATTGAATTGAATAATATTATTTGAAGTAACCTATGTGAATACATGGAAGAACAGGTTGGAGAGATCCAACTGGATTCCTAAAATATATTAGATGTTAATTATTCTCATATTATCATCATATGAACTGTTCTGATTGGACAATTGATTTGGGTATTGACTCTTGACATGAAATTCAACATTTTTTATGTTTAACCCAATAGGTGTTATTTGTCAGGTAA
The DNA here is from genome assembly GCA_030737875.1 of Allium sativum. NCBI lineage: Eukaryota > Viridiplantae > Streptophyta > Magnoliopsida > Asparagales > Amaryllidaceae > Allium > Allium sativum. Next base: position 288,165,115 of record CM060915.1, read on the forward strand.
TTGGTAGTATATGGCCTGTAAATCAATCGTTTTTCTAAATATTGATTTACGGTCAGGTATATCGATAGAACTGAAATTATAAAATTTATTTTAAAACTGAAGATAGATTTTTGAAATATTTTTTTTGAATAAAAGGTTATAAAAAGGAAATAAATATTTATTATTCATAAACAAAGTTTATAATTGATCATTAAATGATTTTACAAAGTAAGTTTCTGATGTTAATCACGTTTATAAGCAAATGAGGCGGTTAAGAGATGGATAATTGTTTGTTTTAAGAAAAATTAAATGGAATTATTTAAGTTAATTATATTATTAATTAATTTAAAGTGAGAACTAATTGGAATCAGTTAGTGAAATAACTGTGTTTTGAGATGACCAACTTAAACATTTTAACTAGAATTAATTATTAAATAATTTTGTTTTGAATTAATCTAATGTTATAGCTTAATGATTATTTGTTTTAATTTTAATAAGATCTTAAAAAGAAATTAATTATTTATTTAGTTTTTAAAGAAATTAACTACTTCTAAAGTAGTTTATGATTGTAGTAAATTATTATTTTAATTAATAATAATTTAAGAAAAGCTATTTAAATAAAATTCATTTATGAAAGTAATTCGAGTTGAAATGAAATCTAGTGGAATTGTGAAAGGGGTTTATGAACAGGTTTTAATATAAAACCGGAGTTTTTTTAACAAAGTTATAAAAAGGGATTTTTAAAGCATGTACGATAACTCAAATGAAATGGCTACTTAATAATTGAGGTTAGAAAAAGGGAATTCAAATTAAAAGGGGTTGGGTATTAAATCTAAGTTTTGTAAACAAGGATTATTAAAAAGAGTTGTGAAGTAAGATCTTTAATTCTAAATTAACGTTATTTAATAATGAAACTGAGAGAAATGAATGGAATCGAAATGAGATTTTCAACAAGGAATTATTATAAGAAATTTTTAAACATAAGGAATGGATTATAGAATCATGGTTCAAGTAGAATATTTGAATGAGATTGGGTTTTGATATTAGAATAAATATTAGTTTTTGAATTACAATTCATATCTACCTTAAGACATGAACGTTGTTAATCAAGGTCTAAGAGGTAAATAAATACCCCAACTTGAACGACTTAAGAATTATCTAAGGAATATAGTAGCATGTAATGGGAAAGAGTTTAAGAATAATTTATTATTTCCATATGATAAATAATAACACCACGTTAATAAAAAGGATTTGAGAATATACAATGAATTTTCTAAAGTAAAAAGGAAATGAAAAATGAAGTGTTGGAATGAGTTTATTCTAAAACGATAAGTGTTGGGTTTTGTTTCGAATAATGATACAAAGGAGATTTAGCCATATATATATATATATATATATATATATATAGTTTAATCACCATCAACATTTTTGCCAAAATCTACCATGTGCGAAGCATGTGCATCTTAATTATAAGCTAATTGTTATAATACTAAGATGGATAAGCAAGGATTAATGTAATGATTAATAACAAAGATTAATTGTTTTTAAGAAACCATTAAAATGGAATATTATTATTATTTATTTAATAATAGAAGTAATTGAGATTATTTATATTATTAATTAATTTAAATAAAGAGACGAGTTAAAGTTGATCAAAGAATGAATGAATATATATATATAGACAGAGAGTAATGATATAGAAAATGTTTAGATAATGATAGAAGAATAGAAATTTGATATGATTACAAGATATTTTTCTAAGTATTAAATTAAACAGTTATGAAATTAATCTTATGTTAAATAAGAAATAAAAGCAATATTTTTAATATCAAAATATTTAAAGAGTTTTAAATTAACATTGGCTAATTGCTTTTATGTAAAAGGGCCAAGTAATGCCAAGTATTGAATCAGTGAACTCATTTTATTTTCATGATTATTTATTTGATAGTTAAATAACTGACTATCAAATCTGACCCTATACGATTGCTGGTACGGAAAGACCAGGATCGAATTTATATTTGAAAACCATTCCGAACTAGCAAATACGTGAAGATACTAATTCTAGATAGATAAATTGAAGACTGTGCATCTTTATAAGTGGGAGGATTACCTGTGGAATATTCTCTGGCCGTACAACCAAAGTTATTTTGACGTGTTTCGGTCATGGTTGAGATTTTATGGATTGAAAGGACTACTCGCCACTGATCCTTGGGGTGATACCTATATAGGAAGTGGTAGGAGGGTGACTTCAGTTCATCTTGTTCCTGTATGACTTGTATGGACGAATGTTTGACAGATTATTTCCTAAAAACCACGTACGTTGATTTTCACAAATATACCGAGTCGGTGGCAAAGAGGGGCAATTCTTTAATACCCAGATTATATTTGTGTACGCCAATTAGTGATCTGATTGATCTAACTATGTGGCATTCAAAGTGGATGGTAGCCAGATGTTATTAAAGAATAAAAATAAAAAGGATTAAGTAATTAGTTAATTAATAAAATTTGACCTCAAGCCTCATCAACCAGGAAATGGCAAAAATAAGGTAGGTCGCATGGCTATGTGGGTCGCACCCATCAAAAGGGTATATCATTACCTGATCTGGTGAAATTAAATGCCTTCGGTTGTCCCTTTATTTTATTTGTATGCCATCGATTCGGTTGGCTAGCCCACAACCGTGGTAATTATATATTCGGTACTCTCAAGCGAAGTTAGGGGCTGGTCATGTTCAGCCTGGGTTGCAAGATGTTCTTGTTGAACCCCAATGTATTTATCTCTAGAGGTACATTGTTGGAAAGGTGGTTTCCCATACCATGCCATGGAAATCCATTCTCCAATAAGAGCCTGCGGTTTTGATTGTATATTACTTGTGTTTAGCGTGAGATGCAAACGTTCTGCTAGGTTGGTATTTATTTGTATTTAGACACTATTACAATATCAGAAAAGGTATTAATTTCCAAAAAAATGTTTTGGGGTATCGTAAGGTAAAAACCGTTTGTATTTATGTGTGGATTTGGTCTTACGATTATTCTTTTCTTTCAAAAGGGTTTTTGACTTTAAAATCAAGTTGTGTGATACATTTAAACTTAGTGTGTTTTTCTCACTCTGGTTCACCAAACTGACCCGTCGTTTGTAATGCTCGGGTTAGACCGGGTTGTACAGGTTCAGGTTATCGAATTATGTGAACAGAGAAGCTGGAAGAGTTCAGACGTATGATAATGATATTATTCCGCTATGTGATTGTATATGAGGATAAATTATTATAACTGTCCAGATGTGTGATGTACTATGATGATTGTAACTATTTTTAAACGTCTCAGTAAAGATTCAATTCCATATTATATTTTGTTCCGCTGCGATGTGAGACTCTGTGTTGTGTGTTTCTTCTTCTTCTTCTTCTTCTTCTTCTTCTATTCTAATATTTCTTTCTTATCTCACCCTCTAACTTCTTTCTAATAACGTTCCTGTATTTTCGGAGCTTGGAAGGTCGGCATGTTATACGATAAATGTATTTATATCGATTTTCGGGGTCGAAAATCTGCTGGGCCATTACAGTGGTATCAGAGCTATTAGTATAGTAATAACCTTGGCTCTGTGGCGTAACTCGATAGAGATAGGTTTAGTAATACCTTTGATTGAGTTGAGTGTATATATATGAGAGCGTATTTGTAAATTTTATATACAAATGTTTTTTGTTGTGTTGTTTGATCAGTTCAAGTGTTGAAAAGCATTTGAATGAGCAATGGACACGATATTGTTTTGTAAAGTGGGCAAATGAAATAATTTTACCCAATTTAGAAAAGAAATAATTTCCTCAAATTATTGAAATATTGTGTGATGATTGATTAGATTAAAATTCAAATTGGTTTAAAAATTTGAATTGGAACTTAATTGGATTAAATGGAATTAAATTATGAAATGATATTGAAATTAAAATAAATAAATATTGGATCATAAATTGAATAAATGAATAATTAAATAGAAATCAATTGAATATTAATTGATTGATATTCAAATATATTGAATTAAAATAAATAATAATATAGAATGTAAATTCAATTGATTGATTGAGTTGGTTGGGTATTGGTTGTTGATTTTGTTTAAAACAAAATAATCAACAATGTAGTGGAGATAAAGGAATTATAAATAAAATTCCAGTATTACAAACTGGAATGAAACTACATATGAATCGAAGTTAATAATTTATCCCTATATTTGCAAATCAAGGGTGTTTAGTTATGGTTTTGAGGATTTGTGTAGTTATGCTTGTCAGTTATATAATGATATATTATCTGAGAATTTTATGCAGTTGTTACTTACATGTTAAATGAGTTAAGTATAGGTGCAAGAAGGCTGTAAGATTGATATTGATTGCGTAAATTGCATATAAATTGAGTAGTATGCTCAATAGCGCTCGTAAAGGTACGCCTACACAAAAATAAAAATTGTGGGTTTTGAATTTTGTTTTCCGACCGTGTGGTCGATGTATATATATTACTTGTTCCTGCAATTCGCAGATATCACTCCATACATGGGAGACTCTGCCGAAATTTTCTGGGAATTTAATGTGTTAGATCATTTTCGATGTTTTTGGAAATTTTTATTTTATGATAATGAAATTGGTTTTCGATTTAAAATAAATTGAATTCAAGAGAAGTTAATAGATTTATAACATTCTTTCCACCTTCGTAAATTTCGGGGACGAAATTCTTTTAAGGGGGAAGAATGTAATGTCCCGTATTTTTAGTAGTATAGTATTTAATTTATTATTTTAAATATTATATTTGAGATATTAATGGATTTTAATATTGAATTAAATTTATATTTTATACAAATCGAGCTCGTAATGGCACGGTAATTCGCAATATTGAATTTTGAACTTCAATTGAATATACAGGATCCGATATAATTCAGGTTTCTGTAAAACAAGAAATGTTGGAATCTTGTTAATGATAATTTTCTAATGAAACAGAAAAAATATGTATTTCGTGTTATAGGTTATTAGTTATGTCCAATTCAAATATTCAAATAGTCGCCATTGTATCGTTAATAAATGATAATGTTTATTTAATAAATTTAAATATGATTTGTATATATAATATGAATATCGTCTGACCTTAAATTGTAATTGTTGAGTTTAAAATCTATATTGGTTCTTTCTGGATGTTGTATAACGTTTCTTTTGGAGATAAAAAGATAAAAGTAAAACCAAGGAATCAACATATATTGCTATATTATCAATCTATATTGCTATATTTAGTGATTACTTAAAAATAGAAATACAAAGGAAATATGATAATATAGAAATTTGGTGTTAACATACAAAGTAATTAAGCACTTAAAAGAACTACAAACAACTAATTTAGTTTGAGATCATTAAATGCTATGTTTTGTAGACACAATTTAACAAGAATGTTCACAATGTTACCTTGATTAGCATCATCAAATAAAACTAAATTTCAGTTTCCATGTGGCCCTATCTATAAGCAACTACTGTATTCATTATATTGCACTGAAGCGAAAAAAAAGTAGCCCTCAACAACATATGTCATTTTAAAATCTAACTTTTTACTACATCAAATATTTTCCACTTTATATATCTCGTACAAGCCTACCATAAGTATATTCTTTTCACCAACCCTATTTCTTCATTACTGAGCATGTGTACCTACCCTATTCTATTTTCTAATACAAGTACATCACCCTAAATTAGACCATGAAAGTAACACGTCCTTCCTTCTTCTAATGTTACATCAAATTAAAGGTGCGTAGGCAATTGTCTTTATCAACACAGCTAGAGAATGAAATCCATTCGTTGGCCTACTCTTATCTGCAAATGTGTATCCTTCTACGTGCCTACCTATGCTCCTAGGATGTAATGGTGATATCAATATGCTTCTTATCTACCCATTCCCCATTATATATACCTGCTGTCGTCTTCAGTCTTCCTTTTATAAAATTGAAACAAAAACGCAAAACAAAAACATTTGTTATGTTTAACCCAATGGGTGATATTTGTCGGGTAATTGGCAGTATATGGCATGTAAATCAATCGTTTTTCTAAATATTGATTTACTGTCAGGTATATCGATAGAACTGAAGTTATAAAATTTATTTTAAAACTGAAGATAGATTTTTGAAATATTTTTTTGAATAAAAGGTTATAAAAAGGAAATAAATATTTATTATTCATAAACAAAGTTTATAATTGATCATTAAATGATTTTACAAAGTAAGTTTCTGATGTTGGTCACGTTTATAAGCAAATGAGGCGGTTAAGAGTTGGATAATTGTTTGTTTTAAGAACAACTAAATGGGATTATTTAAATTAATTATATTATTAATTAATTTAAAGTGAGAAGTAATTGGAATCATTTAGTGAAATAACTGTGTTTTGAGCTAACCAACTTAACCATTTTAACTGGAATTAGTTATTATTTAATTTTTTTTGAATTAAGCTAGTGGAATAGTTTAACGAATATTTGTTTTAATTTTAATAAGATCTGAGAAAGAAATTAATTTTTTTTAGTTATTAAAGAAATTAACTACTTCTACAGTAGTTAATGATTGCAGTAAATTATTATTTTAATTAATAATAATTTAGGAAAAGCTATTTAAATAAAATTAATTTATGAAAGTAAATCGAGTTGAAATGAAATCTAGCGGAATTGTGAAAGGGGTTTATGAACAGGTTTTAATATAAAACCTGAGTTTTTATAACAAAGATATAAAAAGGGATTTTTAAAGCATGTACGATAGCTCAAATGAAATGGTTACTTAATAACTGAGGTTAGAGAAAGGGAATTCAAATTAAAAGGGGTTGCATATTAAATCTAAGTTTTGTAAACAAGGATTATTAAAAAGTGTTATGAAGTAAGAGCGTTAATTTTAAATTAACGTTATTTAATAATGAAATTGACAGAAATGAATGGAATCGAAATGAGATTTTCAACAAGGAATTATTAAAAGAGATTTTTAAACATAAGGAATGGATTATAGAATCATGATTTAAGTAAAATATTTGAATGAGATTGAGTTTTGATATTAGAATAAATATCAGTTTTTGAATTACAATTCATATATACCTTAAGATATGAACGTTGTTGATCACGGTCTGAGAGGTAAATAAATACCCCAACTTGAACGACTTCAGAATTATCTGAGGAACATAGTAGCATGTAATGCGAAAGAGTTTAAGAATAATTTATTATTTCCATATGAGAAATAATAACACCACATTAATAAAAAGGATTTGAGAATATACAATGGATTTTCCAAAGTAAAATGGAAATGAAAAGTGAAGTGTTGGAATGAGTTTATTCTAAAACGATAAGTTTTGGGTTTTGTTTCGAATAATGATACAAAGGAGATTTAACCAATTATATATATATATATATATATATATATAAATATATATATATATTGTTTAATCACCAATCGCCATTTTTGCCAAAATCTACCGAGTGCGAAGGACGTGCATCTTAATTATAAGCTAATTCTAATAGTACTAAGATGGTAAGCAAGGATTGATGTAACGATTAATAACTAAGACTAATTATTTTTAAGAAACCATTAAAATGGAATATTATAATTATTTTTTTAATAATAATAGAAGTAAATGAGATTATGTATATTATTAATTAATTCAAATTTAGAGACGAGTTAAAGTTGATCAACGAGTTAATATATATGTATATATAGATATATATATATATATATAGACAATGAGTAATGATATAGAAAATGTTTTGATAATGATAGTAGAATAGAAATTTGATATGATTATAGGGTATTTTTCTAAGTATTAAAATAAAATAGTTTTGAAATTGATCTTATGTTAAATAAGAAATAAAAGAGATATTCGTAATATTGAATTATTTAAAGAGTTTTAAATTAATATTCGTTAATTGTTTTTATATAAAAGGGCCAGGTAATGCCAAGTATCGAATAAATGAACTCATTTTATTTTCAAGATTATTTATTTGATAGTTAAATAATAGACTATCAAATTTGACCCCATACGATTGCTAGTACGGAAAGACCGAGATCGAATGTGTATTCGAAAACCATTCCGAACTAGCAAATACATGAAGATACTGATTCCAAATGGAGCAATTGAAGACCGTGGATCTTCATAAGCGCAAGGATTACTTGTGGAATGTTCTCTGGCCTTACAACCAGAGTTATTCTAACATGGTTCGGTCGTGGTTGAGATTATACGGATTGCAAGGACTACTCGCGACTGATCCTTGGGGTTGTTGATCTCAAAATTTGAGTCATCGCCAAGATTACAAGATGCACTTCACAATATACTCAAAAAAAAAAGAGAAGTGGAGCCATAAGCTAGAAAAATGCAAGTAAAGAGAGACAGAGGGTTTTATAGTGGTTCAATCAAGTTTGATCTACATCCACTTTGAAGAATGATTCCATTATTGCATTTGGAGTTAGAAAGCACATATATTCTCTCAATACATCTATCAGTATCCTCTCTGTTCTCACTCTTTGACCTAATGAATGTTTTTAGGATAAATTGATGAGATCTTCCAAATTTAGCTAATGATAGAACAAATCTATGCTTTCTCACAAGTTTCGACGAATCTTCGTGTCTTCATGGTAAATTTGGAGTTAGATCTTCAGTTGGAGGTGGTTATGATGATCAAGTCACTTAGAAAAGATGGAAGATTGGATTTAGCAGCCCTTCGGGGTCATGAAAAATCTCCCCCTTAAAGTGGGGTTGAACCCCTATTTATAGAAGTGAGGAATGAATGAAATATATCTCTCAGGTTTTGGATCGGGCTATTGAATATTTACAAAAATTCCACTGTAGATATTGCCAGTTTTTAGGCTCGTGGCCGATCCAAAGTAGTTCTGACCGATCCATATTGTCTCGATCTGATCCAAAGGGTAATGGAGCTATGCCATAATAGTCCGATCCGATCCAAAGGTAACAGAGTAGTGTTTGTTTGACCTGGCCGATCCAGATGCTTTTCAACCATACCAATTCAATCAGAACCGAGTAGGCCGATCCGTTTCACAACTAACAGACCGATCCAATGCTTCTCAAACAGACCGATCCAATTTATACCATCCAGACCGATTCAATGCTCCGCGATCAGACCGGTGCACTTTGCATTATCCAGACCTACCCGATGCAATAGACAAGTTTGACCCGATTCAGCTTCACTTTCGATGAGGTTGATCCATAGCTTTGTCTAACAGACTGATCCACTGTTTTATGGAACTGACCGATCTGTTGCTTAGATGATCCAGACCGATCCAATGTTATATGACTTGGCCGATCCAATGCATCTCAAACAAACCGATCCACTTTCCAGTTAAAAGACCGATCCATTCATATTGGATAAACCAATCCATATTATGCACAACAGTTTGTGGATAACATTTTGCCCCTCGAAGTTTGTTATTTTTGTCTACAGAAAATTACGGGCTTCGAAATACTATGTTCCATTGTGTTTGGTTTGGTTGCATCATATTTTTGGACCGGGTTGGTTAGTGTATGATGATCGGATTAGGCTTCTTGGGTTGGATCAGACCAGTTCACCATATGATCCCACTAAAAAGTCTCATCCAACCTTTCTCCCTTTCATTTTCACTTTAGCACACCCGAAGCTCTTCAATGGTGGCACCCTTCTTTCCAAGTGAATTTATTCAACCCAAGTACCCGATTCAACTTCCTCCTTCAATTTGCATCCATCTGCTTCCCTTCGATTAGCTCTGGTCGACGACCTAGTCTTTCAACCTCGTGTCTCCCCAAATTTAAATCTTGTTCTTTACATCCGCACAATTGTAGGTACTTCGCATTTCTTTTTGGTGATTTTGGATATGAATTGCAACGAATTGGGGCTGAGGTAATCATCTGGATACAAAGGGGTTGCTGAAATGTTAACTTGGGTTTGTCCTTTTGGTTATAGGGCTTTAGATTTTGAATTTTGTATGTTGAAATAGTTTGGAACCGTTTGGAATGAACTCGTTGTTGTGTATAATGAACTTTGATTACGTAAAACCCATTGAGCTTCAATTTCTTTTTGACGCATATAACATGTTCGACGAAATGATCGAACCATAAATTTGTTCAAAATAATTGAATTCTGCACTTGATCTTGCCATCATGATGATGCTTATCGCGTCAATGGTGTTTTCCAAAGGCTGCAAAGCGTAGGATTCCTCTGACCCGAATCAGATTTGGCACGGCCATCTGGGTTTAGATGGTTCATGACCGATCCGTTCTGGATCAGCCTTGACCGACCCGATATGGATTGGTTGTGACCAATTCAGTCTGGATCGTCCTTGACCAATCCAACATGGATTGGTTATGACCGATTCAATTTGGATTGGTCTTGACTAATCCGATGTGGATTGGTTGTGACGGACCCGATATGGATTGGTTGTGGCTGATCCGATCTGGATTGACCATGGCCGATTCAATCTGGATCGGCTATAGCCGATTCAATCTGGTTTGGTCTGGGCCGATTCAATCTGAATTAGTCGTGGCCGATCCATTCTAATTAGGATAGCCGATCCATATCAAGGTTTGAATCTTTATTATTGGTTACTCTGTAATTGAAACACTTTCTTTGGGCCAGTATACTCTGTCATCGATTGCCCATATCGATAATAAGTTAAATAACATAGAAACCTTGTATACTGCTTTTATAACTTATACTGAAGGGTTTAATCGGCCATATCACTTAAACCTTCAAGCATAAATTCGCAATAAAACTTGAGATCGATCACTTATGTCAAGACGACTCAAGCTTCACCTCTATTAAGTTGCACACAACATTTTTATTATAGGAAATATATACCTGTACTCTGTTGTCAAACATAAGTGTCTGAGTAGAAATGGATACCAGACAGAAATCACGCCAACAGCTTGAGGAGGCAACTAAGTCCGCATTGGCTCGTACTTCCACCTAGATTACGGATGCCCCTAATACTTCCGTATCCAATGTTAACCCAGAATTTCCGATACCAAAGCCTTTGACTGAAAGACCCGGTGATAGTAAACCGAAAAACTGGGTGACCACGGGTACAAGAACTTATATGCTCAATTTAACATATCAGCTATCGAAGCTAAGTTTCCAGAAGAAAATGAGTTTGCTGACATTCCTCCCCTGGATTTATTGCTATCAACCGACATATGTTGACAATGGGTGGCATTCCTCCTTTTAATCCCTTCATAGAGATGTTTTTAAAGCCTCTAGCCGTTGCCCCTATGCAACTTCATCCCAATGGTTATGTTATCTTAACCTGCCTTTACATACTTTTCAGGAGAATCAAGGAATGCCCCCCATCTTTGAAGAGGTCTATTCACTGTATACTTTCAAAAAGAAGCAACCTTTACCGTCGATCATTAGCTTGGAAGGGAAATACCACAAGATTGTAACTAATCTAATGGAAAGTGCCAAGGGCTACTTAGAAAATTATTGTTTCATACGTTACCCTGACAATTTCTATAGGAGATGGATGGAAGGAGGTAATAACATATTCGCACTTTTTTTTTATCCCTACAGTTAGCTTTTGAATATTGAACCTTTCTTTTATTGTGCAGCACTGCCTCTTTTTGACTCAGATGATACCACAGGCGATGAGTTATACAATACCCTACAGACTATACGTGAAGCAGAAAGAAGTAGGAGATACCTAATTACGGAGCATCTTCTTTATCAGTATCATTTGCTTAACCCCTCCCGTACTTTCAAATTGCATTTTATTCCTAAGAAAGGGACTGCCGGCAAAGGTCCTGCTCATAGATCCCCTTTACAAAAATGCTCTGAAACTGGAGGAAGCAGTAAAACGTCTCCTAACACTACAACAAAAACACCATATTACAACTTTAATTTTACAACGGTGATAAACGCACCGTTGTAATAAATGGGTTTTTACAACGGTGGTAAAAGCACCGTTGTAATAAATGGTTTTTTACAACGGTGGTATAAACACCGTTGTAATAAAAGCCTATCACAACTTTTATTTTTTGACTGTTGTAATATATGACTATATTATAATATTACTTATTTCCATTAAATAATTTTTAATAATTAATATTTACAACTAATTAGTAATTATTAATTAATAACCTATATATTAATATTAAATATTTAATTAAAAATAATTCAATAAATAAATAATTCATGCTAATAATTAGTAATTGACAACCAATTAGTAATTATTAATTAATAATCAATAAATACATATTAAATATTTAATTAAAAATACATCAATAAATAAATAATTCCTACTAATAATTACTAATTAACAACCAATTAGTAATTATTTAATAATAATCAATATATAAATATTAAATATTTAATTAAAAATAATTATTTATAACTACTTCATTATTAAGTACTAGTAATTAATTAGTAAGTAATAACTAATGAGCGGTTAATAATCAATTAATTAATAATCAATAAGTAAATAACAATTAATAAATATTTAATTTATAATTAATCATGACTATTACTAGTAATTAATATTTAGTATATAATATTTTTTAATAAGTAATCGTTGTTGAAAGTTTTTCCAAAATCTTTTGTCAAATATGATCCCTACGGGGGGGTCCAGGGGGGGTGGCAACCCCCCAAGGTGGGGGTGCGGGGGCAACGCCCCCGCTAACGGGGTTCGACCTGCCCGGTCAGGTCGTGGGGGTAAAATTATAATTAACTAAAATAATAATTGAAATTAATGATAATAATAATAATTTAACAACAATCGTTAATTAAGTAACAATTATAAGTTAAAAATCAGTAGTAAATAATAATAATAATTTATAATTAACTAAAATAATAATTGAAATTAATGATAAAAACATATATTAAATAAGTAATAGCTCCGCGCTGCAGCTATTTTTAGGGACAGTTTAATAGTTCAATCCAAATTTTAAGCGGAAAACCAAAAAAATTGGCTCTAACTACTTCAAGTTTAAGCGGGAAACCGAAAAATTAGCACCGACCTACTTCGTATTTTTTTTAACAGTTGCGTCCACCCATTCTTCCCCTAAATCAATATCGACCTACCTCCAACCATTCGTTTCCCCAAATCATAAACTAAAACTCAATCGAGTTTTCCTGTCCTACAATGGTGACTAGGGTTTCCGCCGCCCCATTCTCTTCCTCAGTTTCCGCTCTTCTGCTCTTCTTTTCCTCGTCGTATCCCTTCCTCTTGTCCCCTCTCTTCTCCGTCCTCTAGCCCTAGCTTTCATCGTCGTGGTAGGAGCTCGCCTTTCTTCCTCTATCTCTACTTAATCGGCCGCCTCTTTTCTGGTTTTCTCCTCTTAGTCGATCTGTTTTGTGGATCTATTTTGGATTTGCTGAATACGGTAAGTTTTGGATTTGCTATTTCCCACCTTAAAAGTTTTGGGGGAACGCACGTCTTGGCCTTGTTTGTAGCTCACTAATCCTCTTTCAGATCTCGCAGTTACTATATGCTGTGGATTAAACTTATTCCAGTGTGCCCGATGTTGTCAATATCTTCATTGTACTGGAGCATCACTATTGGAATTTAAGGTATTGTGACTGTGGTGGCTTTTGTTGGTTTGTTTGTTTGACTTGGTTGGAACTTGGATATGTCATTTGTGCTGTGAGTGTTTTGACTTGGGTGTTCGTGTGGTCGTTCTTGAGTTGTCTGTGCTTTGGTTAGCTTTAGGATTTGTTGGTATTGCTCGGTGGTTTTGGGTTGCTGGTCGGTTGTGCTTTGTCGGAGTTCTTATTGATTGTCTTTGAAGTGTTAAATTGTGTTAAATTGTTTCGATTTCATATTAGTCTTTGAAGTGTTAATATGTTTGTCTAGAACTATGTACCTCACTCTTAGTGAATAATACACTTAGAAATAGATGGTTGCCAATTTTCCTTATCCTTATGTTCTTCATTGGTCCAAGTAACTAGCTTGTTTGTTTTGCGTAAATGCACTGTTGTTGACAATTTATAATTGTTACACATAACTCTTATGTCTGTATATTGGAATAGATAACGTTATCTAGGCCCGATAATTCTCCTTTGATCCCACTTTGGATTAGGAGTTGCAAAGATGTTAGTAGCATGCATCTAAGTATTGACAGGATTTCATTTGATTTTGATTCATGCTTATGATTAAATTAAATTTTGCTACAAACAAGTTTTAGCTGATGGAATATCCAGTTTTCAATATCTGATACCACTAATTCACTATCAAACGATATGTTGGGTTAGTAAATGTGTATAATATAGATCATGGTTCAGCTGAATAATTTGTGGGAACCATGTCAGACCATATTTTTAGCCGAAATTGCTGAAATAAAACGTTGATATCTATGCTTTATTGGTGCCATCTATTGTTATTAATATGCGACTAATGCAAGGCAAAATGTTTTTTCTAATAGATACTCGAGTGGGAGTTATCATGGAAAAAAGTATGAAAATTTCATTGGTTTGGCTGAAGAATCCAAGATCAAGTAAGGTTTCTACCTCAGAAATAAGGTTTTGCATGCTATTTTTTTTCCATAGTTTTGGGTAAAGTAGCAGTTTTTAGGCTATGTCTGTCCGGGAAGATATATAATTCTGTCCACAAAACCGATAAAAAAAATATATGTGTGAGTGTGTGTGTGTGTGTGTGTGTGTGCGCGCGCATGCATATATATATATATAAATATGTATGTGTATATATATATAAATTGATTTTTTTTCGACACAAAAATAAATGAAATGCAAAATATATATGCATTTGGGCATCACTGTACTCATGAATGAATGACACAGAGTAATAAGGATATTTGACGATGAGCATGATGTTGAAATGGATGATCGATTGGGGATGCTGGAGCATAAAGACTTGGTGCATGTCAGTGTGTATGTATATTTATACGAAAGTGTGTATGTAACTGAGTGTATTGAGTGATCAGTTTGTAGTGAGGAATGTATGTATTGTTATGACTGTATTACGTAAAAGTGAGTTGTACGATAGTGGATTAGAAAGTTGTACTAATTCAAATATTGAAATAAAATATTTAATTGATTATTTCAGATCAGTGTAGTATCATTTTATTCAATATAAATATTTATTTTTATATGAAATGTAATGTATAACGAAACAAAAATCATATTGTTATAATTAATTGTAGTAGGAATTACTACAACGGTGGAAAAAAGTTGTAATATATATTACTACAACGGTGGAAAAAAGTTGTAAAATATACATATTACAACGGTGTTGCAACAGTGTAAAAACGTTGTAAAAGATATGAGTCTATTACAACTTCTTAATACACGACGGTTTGCCCACCGTTGTAAAATGTATATTACAACGGTGTTCCACCGTTGTAATAGGGTCATTTTGTTGTAGTGTAAGTCTAAGCTGCCTTCCATCGAGGAAGGAAAATCCGATCACGACAAGGATTGACATGAAATAATTAAGGAAGTGGCTGAGGGAGTTGAGAAGGATTTGACCTCTTCAAGAACCCTTTCTGATCCGACCAAGGGAGATAAATCACCAGGGGATGTGGAAGTTACTTCTGATGACAACACGGTGTTAAGAAAACTTCTAAGAATCCTCCTACTTCTAAACAAGGGAAGCTTGCGTTTCTTGGAAGAAAAAATTAAGATCACTTTGGGACTTGTTTGGGAGCCGATTCTAGAAATTAACGGGGGCGATCGCAGTGAAGACAATCTCATTGAGGATCTCCTCGACCTAGAGTCTCGCGATGGTATGGTTATTGGGAAGGCCAAGTTGGCGGAGGCTAAACGTTTTATTAAGGACACAGCTGGATCTTCAGAAGGACCCATTCAAGATGTAAATATTGAAGCTCATGCAATCACTGCCGATGTAGAGGCTTATGGTTCACAGATTTCTGTTAATCTTATTGCTTCTCAAAAGGACAAGGGCGGAGATAATGATGACGATGGAACCTTTGATGAAAGCAGGTTTGAGATTGAAGCACGCAAGAATATTAAAGTGAGTCTTGCAGCTGCAGGTAAAACCGAAGTTGCTCGAATTATACCGAATCTAGACTATGTATTATCTTCTCCTGGTACCACCGCAGACTTAACTCAATGATTTCACCAAAGCTTCCTTCTGGTGGGTTTACCGCTATGATAACTGAAGCCAAAACTATTGATTCAGCCCTGATATCGACACTTCTTGCCTAGCTCATACTCCTCATCTGGGTGATGAATCTTTGCTTAATGCTCAGACCCCAGGATCACAAGATACCAATATTGGTGCGATTGCTGACTTGGAAAAGGATGAAGACTATTTCCCAAGCGAAGAAGACTCCGAGCAGACTGGCGAAACTCCGATGCAAGACATTGAGACCCAAGGAAAGAGGGGAGAAACATCAAGACGCAAAGGAAAGAAGGCCATTTCCAGGCAGAAGAAAAAGAAGGGAAAATTCATTGCTATATCTTCCCAAGAGAGGCCCAGTGGTCCGATGAACAAAGGTGGGGACCAACCAAAAAGACCGGCTCTGAGATCTAGGGACCCGAAGAATGTAAAGGAAAAGTGAAATCTCCCCTACCACCTGTTTCCTTTATTTCCTGTCATTTCCTTTATGAATTGTATTCGGACCGGTTGTATATGCAAGTGCCGGCCCTCGCTTGCTACTTTTATACTTGTTACTTTACGCACTTTTGTGTCTGATACTTGACCAGTAACTTTGTGCTTTGATTCCATGTTATTGAAATGCAAATGTGCTCTGCTTATCGTACTTGAGCTTTATCGTACTTTGCTGCTTTGCATTCTGCATTTATTATATTTTCATGTCTACAAAACAGAAATTTTATTCTACAAGTCATTTGTTAATGCAATACTTGGAATAAATGATCTCATGGTGCTCTGGGTAAATTAGTTTCCAATTGTGACCACGAATCACTATTAATTGGATCTTACTTGACCAACTTCACTGGATTTATTTGATTTTTACTATTGGCAATTCTTTGGGATTCTTAGTGAGTAACCACTTTTACGTTTATCGTAATGTCGGGGTTATCGATTTCGCCTTAGTCGTTTTAAAACTCCGCTTTGTCGGTCAGGTCAGGCGGTGAAAACGCTAAACATTTAACCTTAGAGTTGTGACGAGTTTATGGGGTGCCTGAATTTTCTTAATGCGGTGGTAATACCCCCATACCAAAATTATTCACTACTCCAAAGGTTAAGAGCATCACTATATGACTGAGTTTATTCGGGACTTCGCGATCATATGACATGATCATGATCGAGGGTTTCCAGCCGAGTTTATCTTTCTTATTTCTTTTTGCGAAGAAGAACTCCTGTTTTCATGCCCCTACTTGAGAGGTCTTATATTTTGTTCCTCTGGAAAGGTATTTTTAAACCCATTATCCGTTGTGACTGAATGACTCAGCCACTTGTAGAATTTATAGGGCACTTCCGAGAAGTACTTTATGTCCGTCACTAACCGGATTTGGAAGACCCGGCATATGATTGGATGCCCTGGTGAGGGGACTTTTATGATCCATCAGTAACTGGGTTTGGAGGGCCCAGAATTAATAGCTGGTTTTGGAAGATCTAGCATCTTATCGGATGCCCCTAAAGAAGTCTTTTTAAAACCCAGTGTTTAAATTGTTATCTAGCCATGCATTAATGGCGTCGACGATCAACTGAGTGCCCCTCGGGGAGGTATTTTATTTAGAAACCCAATGTTTGTCGCAATCCGACCATGTATTAATGGCATTGGAGATCAACTGGGTGCCCCTCGGGGAGGTCTTTTGTTTATTGCTATGCGGTTTCTCGGGACAAACACTAGCTCATTTATCAGTTTTTGTTATGATTTTCTAGAGTTAGGGTTTGCAACCTTGCAATTAAGAAGGCGTCCCTTTGGTGAAACTCACAACTTCGTTGTAACTTGAACTCCACACCATTTGACAAATCAATCCTTGGCATCTTGTCCTTACGCTGTTGTGCTTCCACATCTCCGAGTTAAATGCGAATGAAGTTTCAAGCTTTAAGTAGTGGACATTTGAGCTATCCTAATCAGGATGTGCTGCAACGGTTGCCAAAATTTATTACGCCGTAATGGTGTCATATCTCCTTTTAGAGCGCCTGCCGTTAAAATCGAATCTTAGCGGAAATTTTTTCCCAATGTACAATTTAGGCAAGTATAGCAATTCCCTTCAATTATATTTACAAAGTTTGTAATAGTGTTGCATAGTATTTACAATGCATTATATCTACAACTTTTCAGAATATATGACAGAAATATTAAGTGAAGTAGCGATGTAGATGTATAGCATTCCATGCTCTTGGAAGTCGGATTCCTTCTGTTGTCTTCAGCTCAAATGTGCCTTCTGAGAATTTTTGGTTAACCATATATGGCCCCACCCAGTTAGGTCAAAGTACCCCAGTTCCTGTCATAATCCTTTTCAGGATAAGGTCTCCAACTTGGAAGGTTCTATATTTTACTTTAGCGTCACTACTACAAAAGTGGGCATATTCGACACTAATTTGTGTGCGTTTCATGAAAAGTGTGGCGAAAGCTATGATTTCTTTGAGCTTCTGCAACAGCATTCATATGTTGTTGCATTATACGTGGATGCACTGTTGTGGTGGGAATTTTAGTGTTTTGATGTGCAACACCAGTTAAAAGCGTAGCATTACGTATATATAATCCAGCTCAGCGATCCGCGTTATCAACATATAAAAACCCCAACCGTAGATGAAAGATTAATCCAACGGTTCAAACCATCTATGGATCTGATGATCTTAATGTTAGCCATCATCCAATCATTGACAGCCACGTCATTGCATTCTTTTGACGAAATTTTGGCGCGATCTTCTCCCTTCATGAAATCATTTTCTTCTCTATCATCTAATCGTTTTCCCCCCTTTTACTATTGACAAAAATTTAAACCTAAATTCACGTCATTATCGCTCCTCTCCTCGACGGCAAATTCTATTCCGAAAAGGATGATGCTTTGAAACGCTTTCTAGCTTTGATTGCTCAGGGCGTTGACATCGCCAGTTTTTCACCTCAGGTTCAGTTTGTATAGCACTGTGAATTGGTTGCGCTTATTATAGATTGGATTAAGAGTAATTAGTAATTAGTTCATTTGTTACATTTTGGAAAACCCATTCGCTTATGATTAATTAGTTGCGCTTATTATTGATTTGGGATTATGCTGAGGTTTATTCGAAAATTATACCCAGCAATAAACCATGAGAACCGGGCTATTGGCATGAAAAAGACATTGGTTTATTATAGAGGTCGAACTAGTTAAGGAATGGGGACTGCGGTTAATTTGCACGGCTTGAGGTTCATACCTTACACTGAGGTTAATTTGTATGCTTGAGGTTGATTTGCACTGCGGTGTGTATGCACTGTTGTGTGTTTGCACTGCGATGCGTATGCACTGCGGTGTGTTTGCACTGAGGTTTTGTGATACACGCAGTGCATACACGCACAAGTATACACGATTTTTTATTACGGACGATGCTAGTATGCCCGGGTGTAAAGCTGGGTAAAATATGCGATTCAGTGGGAACTGAGGAAATCAGGGGGGTATGATGGTAATTTTGTAACTGATGATGGTGGGGACATCCAAATTTTAAGCCTCTTACCGCAGATTTTTACAAAATCTGAAGCGGGCACTCAAGTATTTTCGTTTTATTACAATACACATCATACACGCAGTGCATACACGCACAAGTATACACGCACGCACAAGTATACACGCACACACAAGTATACACGTTCAAGTATCATAAGTATACACGCACAAGTATCATAAGTATACACGCTCAAGTATCATAAGTATACATGCACAAGTATACATGCACAAGTATCATAAGTATACACGCTCAAGTATCATAAGTATACGTGCACAAGTATACATGCACAAGTATCATAAGGCAGCCATCTGAAGGCACACACAAGTATACACTCACAAGTATCACAAGTATACACGCTCAAGTATCATAAGTATACACGCACAAGTATACACTCTCAAGTAGACACGCACGAGTATACACGCACACACAAGTATACATGCACGCACAAGTATCATAAGGCATCCATCTGAAGGCACGCACAAGTATACATGCACAAGTATCATAAGATTAAAAAAATCACCAGCATTCACAAACATTCACCACGTACCATTCACAAACATTCACCAGCATCCATCATCATTCATCACTAGTCATCACCAACAATCAAAAACTTCCACAACCACATAAAGTTTCACAAATATTCACAAACTTTCAAGCCAAAAATCATTACCGGCAGAAAAAAACCAACATTCACAAACATCACCAGTCATCACCAGCATCATAACCAGCATCCACACCAGCACCAACATCTTCTTCTTTTTCTTCGGAGTCAGTGTCCATGTCCAAGTCTTTGTCCATGTCAGAGTCATTGTCTATGTCAGAGTGACTGAATGAGGATTACATGATCATTGATATATTCCAATTAGCACCTCATATAAATGATCATAGTTTGAAGAAGAAACTTCTAGATATATAAGATAATTCACTTGTGATAATGTGTTGTTTTATGCTAATGTTGGTATAGCTACTTTCTAGTTGAATGTCGGTCATCTGATTGTGTCTCATTATAAGGCTATTATAACCTTGTATGTATGTATGTGAGTGTGTGCATGTGTGGTTGTGTCTCATTATAAGGCAGTTAAGGATAGAGCATAGTCAGCGACGAAACCAGAATTTCTTGTTGTGGAGGGCAAAAAGTTACAAAGTGATCTTTGGATGATCAAACTTCAATAATATAACAGTAACGTACATTTGTAAAAGAGTTCGATGGGAATTAGTCATATCGATGCAGCAAACATTAATAGGTAAATTCTATTTCCATACACATTTTCGATCACCTAATCCACCCTATAAAGTAAGATCTTTGACTTTTAACATGTAAAACTTAATTAGTTTATCCACCTAATATATTATATGATTCAATTCTCAAATAATGCGATCCACCTAAGAGTTTATATGCCTTAATTATCAAACAATTTGACATGTAACACACATTGAGTATGGTGATTTTTTTTACAGTTTACCACTCTGGTTTTTTTTCCAGTAATGTTAAAAATTGGAAGTGATCTCATAAAATTCTACTATATTTCAGAAGATAAAGCAGTTCCTACATATAAAAAGAACATTATACTCCATGATTACTTTTTCTCTAACTTAATGACATTATTCTATGATAATTTATAAAGTGGCCACCCACAAAAGATCTATGCATTAAGGTGTTAGAAGAAAAATTAATAAACTCCTTAATTCATGGTAGCAGTGAACATGGTTGAAGTTATTATTCAATTTGTAAAATGATTTTTTTTCATGGTAGCAGTTTACCACATCTGAAGGAAATTCAAGCCATACATTAACAGTGTCTCAAATTCAAGCCATACAACCACATCTATGTACAACTAACAGAGTACCAGTTTGTATTATTATTTCAGAATCTTGGATGGGGCATTATAACCTTGTATGCATGTATGTGAGTGTGTGCATTTGTGGTTGTGTCTTGCTATAAGGCTATTAAGGATAGAGCATAGTTGAATGAACACTTTGTAATTATGTACTTTGGCAAATTTACCTCGATTGGCCAATCATATTGTGGATTAACTAAAAGAAACTGTGGATGGAAGTAAATTTTACCTATGATCACAAAAAAATGGTACCACCGGTTCCTCCTTATTGCTCACAAACAGAATTTCAGGCCTTGTCCCAGGATGAGCATGTGTGGTGCGCTGAACCCTAATGAGTTAAACCTTGTTGTCGAATCGAGCAGCAAAAGTATTCTCCAAGCCAATGCCTTCATAAAAATCCATTTTCAGGTATAATGATCTATGGTCAATTCGAGACCAATGACACTCGTCAATTTCACACACATTTCCCATTGCCATCATTAATTCTTTAATTGCAGGAACATTTTTCTTAAGGAACTCGGGAAAGCCAACAACTCTAGCCCATGATTCTGCCTCGAACGCTGGTTCAGGCTCAAATTCTTCACCAGACCATTGTTGCACATAAAAAGCACCTCCACATTTTGTAAAAAGTTTCAACATTAGCGCATGATCACGCTTACTGTAAGATGGGCATGTTATTAGAAAAGAGTTTTTGGGTATAACCCGTATAGTCCACTCCTCATTATGCTTCAGAGTATGCCTAACCGTGAGATGCACAAATTCATAAGTCCAATGTCCTGAAAGAACAGTGGCAGTGATGCATAGTGAAGAGTCCTCTATTGTTTTTTTTTAACTTTTGACGATGGATTTTTGTATAGGAGTTGAAGATGTAGATGTCGATATGCTTCTGAAGCTTGGCAGGATATGAAGTAACACACTATACGTGGCAGTAATTTGCGAACTGAAAACTTTTTGCTCAAAAGACGAAGCATACTGAAATTGCTTATTTGTTGGGCTTGGCTGGCATGAGTGACCAATCGCCAATGGTCAGTAAGTCAATTGTAATAATTGTGTTTATAACATTTTGTTAACAAGGCCAATGGCCATTCGATGCCACCACTTATCAAATAACTTGTTATCATTTGATCAGGTGCATATTTAATTCTAGAAGCTAGGCAGACGGATACATTTTGCAGTTGTGACACACATATATATATTCGATGCCACCCTCTTGTATAGGTACATACATATATATTTCCTATGGCAATCAGATTGCTGCATATATATGATTCATATATATAAATGAGTAATACATTTTGCAGATGTGGACACATGTGTACATGTTCAGAATGCGCTAAAGAATTGGCCAAGAATGGATCAGGATGATGTCCCTTATGCCATGCACCTATTCTTAAAGTAGTTCGAGCTTACTGTATACAATGAAGAAAACGGTATAGCTGATTCTTGAGTTTTGATATTTGGATAATTAAAACAATTGTTTTGGATGAGTTTCTTGTACAAAACCTATATTGCAAATTTTTTAATTATAGCATTGTATTTGCTATCAAATTAGTGTTGCATTTGCATTCTTCTACTGTTGCGTTACCTTTTATTGATATTGCATTTCATGATAATGGTGTTGCATTACATATTGCAGTGGTGTTGCATTACATTAAATATAATTGCTTACCCGTCGCACGTGGACCCCAACGCTGACGTGGATAGCTGGTGTGGCATGTGACACATGGAGTGCTGACATGGAGAGATGACGTGTCGTGTGACACGTAGACAGCTGACGTGGCCCCACTGGAAGCCAGGCCCTAACTAATGCTTAAGGCAACGCTGAATAGTGTTGCATTACGTGCAAATAGTGTTGCATTACGGCTATAATGCAACACTTTCTGTCGGTGGCCGAAGATGGGCAAAAGCGTTGCCTTAGATGGCTAATGCAACGGCCGCAGATGCCACGCCCCCTGGTGTTGCCTATTTGAAAAAAGGGCATACGGGAACGCTTTTTTGATCTACGGCCATAGCAAATTAGTGTCGAATATGCCCACTTTTGTAGTAGTGCATTGAAATGATGAGCTATTCTTCTTTGGTGTGCCATGATTCTAAGCTCTGACTCCCTTCTTCTTTCCTCGAGTAAATCGAGTGCTTCGAGTTGGGGTTTCTCGTTCTTTGATTGGTTGAAGTGGATCCTTCTATGAATTGGAACTTCCACCTCGACCGGGATCATAGCTTCGGATCCGAATGCCAATGAGAACAGAGTGTGCCCTGTCACAGTTTTGTGGGTGGTACGATATGCCCATAGTGCTAGTGGAAGCTTGTCTACCCAACCACCCTTGGCTTTCTCAAGCCGCTTCTTGATGGTTGACTTTAAGATTTTGTTGACTTCTTCAACTTGCCCGTTGGCCTACGGATAAGCAACAGCTGAAAAACACTTCTTGATCTTGTACTTGGCACAAAAGTCTAGGAACTCATTGCTCTCAAATTATGTTCCACTGTCGGTGATTATTTTCTGCGCAACACCGAACCTGCAGATAATGTTTTTGAAGATGAAGTTGATCAACTTCTTTGAAGTAATAGTAGCTAGTGGTTATGCCTCAACCCATTTGGTAAAATAGTCGACTGCCGTTATCGCGTACTTCACATTTGACTTTGTGGGGGGGGGGGCAATGCCCCAATCAAATCTATGCCCCAGACAGCAAATGGCCATGGGCTAACCATTTGTGTCAATTCTACAGGAGGTGCTCTTGGAATTTTTTCAAATCTTTGGCACTTATCACACTTTTTGACGTAAGTCATCGCATCCAGGTTCACATCAGGCCAAAAACAGCCATATCGCAGAACTTTCTTGGCCAGCGTTTGACCGCCGACGTGACCACCGCAATCTCCCTCTTGTAACTCTGCCAAAATTGCTTTTGATTCCTGCTTTTACACACACCGTAGGAGTGGCATGGAGAAACCTTGCCTATATAACTTCCCATCCTGGATAAGGTATAACAGAGCTTTGTGCAGTACTTTTCTTCGCCTTTTTGGCTCCTCTGGAAGAGTTCCGTTGAGAATATATTCCTTGATTAGAGTCATCCACGACACAGGCTCTTCAAATGTTTCCATGATCCAGTCGACATCCACTTCTTCATTAGCAGGGGTTGTGAGGATTTCTACTAGTATTATTCCTAGTAATTGTGCATCTGAAGAACTTACATATTTGGCAAGAGAATCTGCCTTTGAATTTTCTTCCCTTGGAATATGGGATATAGTATAATGGTCGAGGTCATTGAGAAGCTCCATGGCTCTGATAAGGTAAGAAGGGAGGTTCCCAACTTTGGTCTGGAATTCCCTAATGACCTGATACGCTACCAGTTGAGAATCACTAAAGATTTGCAAAGTTTCCAAATTCAGCTCCTTCGCAAACTTCAGTCATGTTATTAATGCTTCATATTCGGCTTCCTTAATTGTTGATGGGAACTCTTATCTCAGGGCATAACATAGAGAATGGCGTCCGGAGTTTCTAAGACGACTCCAGCTCCTGAACAATAATCATTCCTAGCATCATCAAAGTATAGTTTCTAGCCAGCAACTGTCTCCATTAGTTCTTCAGTTTCTTCTCCCCTGTCCATGAACTTGGAAATGAAATCCACTAAAGCTTTCCCATTAATAGCTCTTCAAGGGTGATAAGTGATGTCATATTGGCTAAGCTCAATGTTCCACCTCAATAACCTTCCCGAAGTTTTTGGGCGAAATAGAACTTTCCTTAGTGGTTGATCGGTGAGAACTTTTATTGAATGGGACTGGAAGTATGGTCTTAATTTTTTCGAGGCAACGAGCAGACAGTATGCTAGTTTTTCCAACCTTAGGTAGTTTAATTATGCCCCGGTGAGTCGCTTCTTATACAATAAACTGGCCGCTAGACCTTGGCATCCTCCCGATGGCATCCTCCCGAACAAGTGCAGCGCTTAGAGCATCTGATGAAACAGCCAAATATAGGAATAGCTCTTCTCCATCTCTAGGTTTGGAAAGCATTGGTGGAAACTCCATGTGCTTAATCAATTCTTCGAAAGTGGTTTGATATTGAGGGGTCCATTGGAAGTATTTCTTTCCCTTTTTTAAAGCGTCAAAAAGTGGGATGCGTCGATCTGTTGCTTTAGAGATGAATCGGTTAAGAGCAGCGATTTTCCCATTCAAACTTTAAAGCTCTTTCTTTGTTCTTGCAGCTCGCATTTCTCGTAATTCCGTGACTTGGGAAGAATTCACCTCAATGCCCCTGGCATTGACAATAAATCCAAGGAATTTTCTCGATGAAACTCCAAATGTGCATTTCAGAGGATTTAATTTCATACCATACTTTCTAAGGATATGAAACATCTCGGCCAGGTTTTCCAGATGGTTTTCTGACTTCTTCGGTTTTACCAACATATCATCTACATAAACCTCCATAGTGTTCCCGATTTGGGATTTGAACGTGGAATTTACGAGGCGTTGGTAGGTTGCTCACACATTCTTCAATCCAAATGGCACAACTTTGTAGCAATAAAAGCCTTTGTCGGTTATGAAACTTGTGTTTTCTTCGTCAGGTTTATTCATCATGATCTGATTATACCCAGAGTATGCATCCATGAATGACAACAGCTCATGCCTCGCTATGGCGTCGACAAGTTGGTCAATTTTTGGTAATGAAAAACTGTCTTTAGGACATGCTTTGTAAAGGTCCGGGTAGTCTATGCACACTCTCCATTTACCATTGGATTTTTAAATAAGGACCGGATTGGAAACCCAAGAAGGATACGTTGATTCTCTTACAAAATTGTTTTTAAACAATCTATCTACTTTTTCTTTTAATGATGCTGATCTTTCAGGTCCTTGTATTTGTCTTTTTTGTTTTACAGGAGTCAAACTAGGGTTAATATTCAATTTGTAAACAATTAAATCTGGTGATTTTCCGCAAATGTCAAAGTACGTCCATACAAATACATCTAAGTTTGCTTTTAAAAACAATATCAAATCATTCTGCAATTTAAGGCCCAACTAAGAACCTATTTTAAGGACTCGGTCAAGATCTTTATCATGCACTGGAATAGAGATAGTGTCCTTAACCGGTGCCACTCTATTTTCCCCCTTACTGGTTTATCTCGGATCAACTTCCTTCTGGT
Organism: Allium sativum; assembly: GCA_030737875.1. NCBI lineage: Eukaryota > Viridiplantae > Streptophyta > Magnoliopsida > Asparagales > Amaryllidaceae > Allium > Allium sativum. The sequence goes on from CM060915.1 coordinate 288,191,622, forward strand.
CTCCACTGTGCCCACCAATATGGGGGACCCGCCTTAATTGCTATAAGGGAGAGTCATGGATGCGGGGTTGAATCCATACATCCTTTTTCACTTCATTCTTTCTCCCCTCTGCAAGCTCAGCCAGATAACATTCTTTCGCCGCCTGTTGGTTGCCTTTCACCATGCCAACTTGTGGAATATTCTCTGGCTATACAATCAGAGTTATTTTGACATGGTTCTGTTGTGGTTGAGATTTACGGGTTGCAAGGACAACTCGCTACTGATCCTTGGGGTTATTAATCTCAAAATTCGAGTCAACACCAAGAGTACAAGACGCACTTCACAATATACTCAAAAAATAAGAGAAGTGGAGCCACAAACTAGAAAAATGCAAGTAAAGAGAGACACAAGGTTTTATAGTGGTTTGATCATGTTTGATCTACATCCACTTTGAAGAATGATTCCATTATTGCATTTGGAGTTACAAAGCACATATATTCCCTCAATACATCCACCTTTATCCTCCCAATTCTCACTCTTTGACCTAATGAATGTTTTTAAGATAAATTGATGAGATCCTTCATATATAGATAATGATAGAACAAATCTATGCTTTCTCACAAGTTTCGATGAATCTTCGTGTCTTCACGGTAAATTTGGAGTTAGATCTTCAGTTGGAGGTGGTTATGATGATCAAAACTTAGAAAAGATAGAAGATAGGATTTAGCAACCCTTTGGGGTCATGAAAAATCTCCCCCTTAAAGCGGGGTTGAACCCCTATTTATAGAAGTGGGGAGTGAATGAAATATAGCTCTTAGGTTTTGGATCGGTCTATTGAAGATTTACAAAAATGCCACTATAGATAATTGCCAGTTTGTAGGCTCCTAACCGATCGAAAGTAGTTCTGTCCGATCCAGAATGTCTCGACCCGATCCAAAGGGTAATGGAACTATGACATAATAGTCTGATCCGATCCAAAGGTAACGGAGCAGTGTTTGTTTGACCTAGCTGATCCAGATGCCTTTCAACCATACCAATTCAATCAGGACAGAGCAGGTCGATCCATTTCACAACTAACAGTCCAGTCCAATGCATCTCAAACAGACCGATCCACTTTATACCATCCAAACCGATTCAATGTTCTATGATCAGACCGGTCCACTTTGCATATCCAGACCGACCCGATCCAATAGACTAGTTTGACCCGATTCTTCTTCACTTTCGATGACGTCGATCCATAGCTTTGTCTAACAGACCGATCCACTGTTTTATGGAACTGACCGATCCATTGCTTAGATGATCCAGACCGATCCAATTCTATATGAATTGGCGAATCCATTGCATCTCAAACAAACTGATCCACTTTCCAGTTAATAGACCGATCCATCCATATTGGATAAAACGATCCATATTGTGCATAATAGTTTGTGGATAACATAAGTGATACCTATATAGGATGTGGTAGGAGGGTGCCTTCGGTTCATCCGGTTCCTGGATGACTTGTATGGACGAATGTTTGACAGAGTATTTCCTAAATCCACGTACATTGATTTTCACAAATATACCGAGTCGGTGGCAATAGTGCTGTATCTCGGACAGGACAGTCTGTTGTCCGGCTTGGTCCGAAGCTATAAGGTGTCTTGTCCGTGTCCGTTCAATTCTATTATAGGACAAAGCTTGGACATACTAGTGTTCGGTCCAATCTAAAATGTTCGATGTTTTTCTATTATCCAAGGCTATATCGAACAGGATAGTCTGTTGTCCGGCTAGGTCCGAGGCTGTATGATGTCAGGTCCGTGCCCGTCCGAATTCTTATAGGACAGAGCTTGGACACACCTCCGTCTTGTCTGGTCCGACCTATTTACACCCCTAGGTGGCAAAGAGGGCCACTTCTTTAATACCCATAGTATATTTGTGTATGTCAATTAGTGATTTGACGGATCTGACAATGTGGCATTCAAAGTGGATGGTGGCCAAATGTTCTTAAAGAATAAAAATAAAAAGAAATAATTAATTAATTAATTTTGACCTTAAGCATCATCAACCGGGAAATGGCAAAAATCGGGTAGGTCGCACGGCTATGTGGGTTGCACCCATCAAAAGGGTATATCATTACCTAATCTGGTGAAATTAAATCACTTCGGTTGTCCCTTTATTTTATTTGTATGCTATCAGTTCGGTTGGCTAGCCCCCAACCGTGGTAATCATATATTCGGTACTCTCAAGCGAAGTGGGGGTCGGTCATGTTTAGCCTGGGTTGCAAGATGTTCTTGTTGGACCCTAATGTATTCATCTCCAGAGGTACATTGTCGGAAAGGTGATTGCCTATACCTTGCCATGGAAATCCATCCTCCAATAAGAGCCTGCGGTTTTGATTGTATATTATATGTGTAGAGCGTGAGATGTAAGCCTTCTGCTAGATTGATATTTATTTGTTTTTAGACACTATTATAATATCAGTAAAGATATTGATTTCAAAAAAAAAAATTGGGTTATCATAAGGTAAAACCGTACGTATTTATTTGTGGATTTGGTCTTACGATTATCCTTTTCTTTCAAAAGGATTTTTTACTTTAAAATCAAGTTGTGTGATACATTTAAACTTAGTGTGTTTTTCTCACTCTGGTTCACCAGACTGACCTGACGTTTGTAATGCTCGGGTTAGACCGGGTTGTACAGGTTCAGGTTACAGAATTTAGTAAACAGACGAGCTGGAAGAGTTCAGACGTATAATATATATATTATTCCACTGTGTAATTGTATATAAGGATAGATTATTTAACTGTCCAGATGTGTGATGTACTCTGATGATTGTAAGTATTTTTAAAGCTCTCAATAAAGATATAATTCCATATTATATTTTGTCCCACTGCGATGTGAGACTCTATGTTGTGTGTTGCTTCGTGTTATTCTTCTTCTATTCTAATATTTCTTTCTTTCTTATCACACCCTCTGACTTCTTTCTAATAACGTTCCTGTGTTTTCAATGCTTGGAAGGTCGGCATGTTATACGATAAATGTATTTATGTCGATTTTCGGGGTCGAAAATCCGCTAGGCCGTTACAATTATATAAAATAAATCATTTTTAATATTCAATATCCATAAAAGTAGCTAAAATAAAAATATTAATTGGTTCTAAAAATCCAGGTCGTTACACAACTCTTAACCGTTAGGTTAATTTCTGCTCATTTGCTTATAAAATCTTATTAACATAAGAATTTGCTTTTATAAAATTATTCTTTAATTACTTATAAACTTAAATAATAAATGATAAATATTAATTTCTTCTTAATAACTTTTATTCAAATAATAGATTAAAAATATATTTTTAGTTATAAAATAAAACTTAAAACTTCATTCTATCGATTCACATGACAGTAAATCAACCTTTACAAAACGATTGATTTATAGGCTATTTGCTACTAATTACTCAACTAATATTGCCTATTAGTTATAAAAAAAATGTTGAGTTTAAATTCAATAATAAGTAATAAAATCAATTATCCAATCATATTGGTGAAACAGTTCTTCTAATTGTAATACGAAAATAAACAATAAATTTGAGAAATCCAGTTGTATCCCTCTAACTTGTTTTTCCCTGCATCCAAATAGGTTATCTCAAATAAAATCATATATTTCAACAAATTTATATAATATTCAACAATCAAACAATAACAATGATCCGAACGTCCATATTTCCAGTTAATACGTTTATATTATTATAAACGTAACCAATGAGGTCAGATACCTCAATTGGTAATAATCGTTGAAAATAATGATTGATTTAAAGTAAATTAAACGAACGCTTAATTTAATCAGTTCATTCAATACATATAAATATATGCAACAATCATCCAATGATAAACAACCATAGCACAAAAATATTAAACCCAACTTATATAAAATATAAGTGGGACAAAACTGAGTGAGTTGTACTTACCTTGATTTCATATATCTTTGAAACAGTTCGTTTTAATTAAATTAAACGGCCGTTTAATTTAATTAAAAATCCTAATAAGTGCCAAATCTGACCAAACCGACTTCATTGTGTTGTGCTCGTCGAAAAGGAAAAGACATCACTTGTTTCATCCCATTCCATTACTATATGAAAACGTTATAAATTGTAATATGGTATTCACTTATAAATTAATAATATTAAAACTTAAATAATTTTTATTAACCTAATTTACTATTTACGATAATTAGCCTTAGTTAGGCACATTTAAACAACATTAGGCACAACAAAATTCTGGACCATGTTACATATATTATAACTAGGCACATACAAAAATGGGTTAGGCACATTTTTCAACTCTCCAGGCCACATTACACTTGTTTAGGCATATTAATAAACAAGTTTAGGAACAGGAAGCAAAATTAGGCACATGTAAATGTCACATCACGTTATATACTTGATATATATTATTAACTTAACCTTCTCATATGTCATATTTAACTGTGATAGGAAAATAAAAACAGTATTACGCAATTAGAATTCAATTAGGCATAATAACTTTCCCCGGGTCACGTGTACTATTTATAACATAATAATATATGCTTAATTTAGACACTTACTTATGTTAATTAGAAAGCTTGATTAGGCAAGATTAAACATGATTAGGCACACTCTCGTATATTTGAAGGCCATGAATATCACTGTGCATCTTCTTCCTTGCCATCTATTTTGAAACCTACATGTCATCGCTCCACCTCACCGTGATTTGAACCACCGCCACCTACTCCAGCACGCGCCTTGTAACGATCTGGGTTTTCGCGATCCTGAGTAATCGACATATATCCCAATGATGACTATCAAGCATCGGAAATACCGAATAGTTAATGAAAGAAAATAGAGGGTGAGAATAGATAAGATAGAAACTTAGAATAGAACAAGAAGAAGAACAAACAACATCAGAGTAAACACAAATCTCACAGCGGAACGAACAATATATAATAGATACGTAACTTTGAAATAAAACTAGTATTTGTATATAGTAACATTATCAGAGTACAACACTTACAATACAGCGGAAATAACAATAGCTATATAATACTGAGGCCTCCTGCTCCAAGCTCTCAGTATATCTGTAAAACCCCGACTACTTGACTGCCCGTACAAAATTGGGCACACAAGAGTTTAGGGAAAACAACACAAAATAAACTCCGGGTCAGTCATGGGCTGGTATGAGTAAACAATTTAAAATAGTTTGAGAAAACAAACGATATCTCATAAGTTCACGCCGTATAACGGAATGGTTTTTTCCCTTATGAGAATCCAAACCACTTGATTCAACATTTCAAATTCTTTTGAACGAAATGATAAACTTTATATCAAAATCATTTGATACTATAATAGTGTCTATCAATCACAACTAAATAATCAACTAGCAGAACGCTTTCATCTCACGTTCTACATACATAATATATAATCATAAACCACGGGCGCTTATTGGGTAATGAATTCCAACTGGCAAGGTATGGGACCACCTTCCGACAGTGTATCTCTAGAGGGAAATACACCGGGTTCAACAAGAACATCTTGTAACCCAGGCTAAACATGACCGGTCACTCATTTCGCTTGAGTGTACCAAATGTATTATCACCGACGGTTGGCATCAACAACTGTTTCCTGAAAGGGACAGCATCAAAATAGATTATAGAAGTAAATGTAATTTCTCTAGATCAGGTGACAATTGTAACACCCCGGATTTTTGAATAATCGAATTAACTAAAATAAAGAATAATTAATCTCAGACATGAGAATTATGGGGATTGGGTTGCGCCATTGTGTACGTCTCGGAATTCTGGTTGAAATAGAGTCCGAGTTTGCGGGAAACGGGTACCGGATGAAGGAGTTATGGACGAATGAAGATTGGTGGCAAAAGAAAAAAATGCACTGGTGCACTTGGGAAGTGCGCCAGTACAAACTAACAGTGGCGCACCTGCAAAGTGCGCCCAGGCCGAGGCAAAGGCTGCACAGCTTTCTGGTTCAGGTTGACCCATGTTGTTGAGTCCTTTCTGACTCCTTGCTGAGTCATTAGAGCTGACTCATCACCCTATCATGATTGAATGGTTTTGATTAACCCTAAGATCATCCGATGGCTTAAATTAATTCATAACTCTATAAAAAGACCCATTGAATCAAACCCTAAATCAGAATTAAAATTGAAACTATGGCCGTCATGCTGTTGTCTTGAACCCTAGAGCAGCCGCCACCAAAATTAAGAGGAAGAACAACAACCAAATCAGAACTATTCAACCCTAAAAGCGATTCTTCATCAAAGGAGAGCTAATTCAACTCCAGAAATCAGAATTCAGAACTCAAGACTGCTTTTGAGTTATGAGTTCGATAGTTTTAACAAAATAATTAATAAATGAATTGGATTGAGTTATAATGCGGATAATTTGGAAGTGATATGAATTGTTGATTGCATGTTGTAATTATGTTGTAGAATTGTGTTGTAATTTCTATGATATTATGTTATGATGCAAAGTTATGATGCTATCACCCATGTTGTAATCCTATGATTGGCTTATGTCTAGTTGAATCATCATGTTTCTTATGCTAGTTTGTTATATTGACTCATATAATAAATCATATGTATGCAAGTTTAGATTTTGATTCAAACATGAATCATATACAAGTTGGGTAGAATTATATGTGAACTTACATGATTATGACACCTAGTTTATGTGAGAATTTAATTGAAAGTTAGGCTATGACATATGCTAAATTCTACATGATACTTTTCATGTTAGATACTGGTTTACACCATTGTTGCGATGTATAAATCACATATGTGAGTTTATTAGTTGGATATGAATCATGTTATGTTATTACCTGTGCAAGTTTACCGCCTTTAGATATAGATCTATGACATATGTTGTTTATGCAAGTTTGTGGCCATTATTTCATCAACTTCACACCTTTAGATTCGGATCCATGACATTTGTTATTTATGCAAGTTTGTGGCCATTTTATCATCAAGTTCACACCGTTAGATTGGATCCATGACATATGTTGTTTATGCAAGTTGTAATTTTGGCCTATGCAAGTTTTAGATGTAAAACATCATTCACATATGCAAGTTCACCCCTATGTTAGATTTATGTTTTAATTATGTGTATATTTTGATGTTTTCTCTTTATTCCATGAGTTAGACTATTCGAGTCTAACATATATTTTTACGTTAAACGAACAAATGTACTACGTGGGGTAAAGGGGATAATATTAAAAAGATTTAATTAGCATAAATTCCTTAAAATGCATAAAATATAATTGTGGTGAAAATTGGTATGATTTTACATACCATAAATGGATGGACATAATTGAGTCAATTATGGACATCGTTAAATTTGGAATTGATTGATAATTTGAATAGGGAAAGTAATTCAAATTGAGGAATGATTAATTAGGAGAAATTAATCGTCTAAGACACGAGGTTAGACTCTTTTGTGGTGTAAGACTGCCTGGACCCGCACGGCAAATCCAGCTGCCACAAATGCCAGTCTAATGTGAGAGGTCTTAGGCACAAACTAAATATGTAACAGTTGTAAAGACACGAGGTTAGGCTCTTTTGTGGTGTAAGACTGCCCGGACCCGCCCGGCAAATCCAGCTGCCACAAATGTCAGTCTAATGTGAGAGGTCCTTATGAGGTTACGGTCTTAATGAATTAAGAAACACTTAACCAGATAAGCATGTAGTAGGACATGAGGTGGTTAAGTGGGTGCCTTGGGTGGCATATGGAATCTAGTGGGTGCCTTGGGTGGCATTTGGAAATACGATTAGAAACACTTAACCAAAATATGAAACATGTAATTGAAACATGAATAAGAAGTGGGTTAAGTGGGATGTACTAGAGGGGACCAAGCTTAGGTGAACAGATTGTGTCAAGTAATGGGGGCCTGTTTCAACCAGTAACCCATACGTATCTTTGTGGGCTCGACCCGAGTCGAGGACGGGACACGCATACTGGGCTTGACTGTAAGAGGCCAAACCGGGTTAGCGGTGGCAACGCAAGTCCAATGGGTTCATATGCGTGTGTGGACCCTGGCTGGTAGGTAAGACGTTGTTGCATCGTGTAGGTATAAGCCGTGCATTCTTGGTGGTATCGGGTTGCCACTTTGGGGAGTGATACACCCCTCTATGGGGCCAGCACGGGTATCTACGAGTTAGGGAGCCGTTCACTTGGGGGTAGTGGGCACACCTAGTGGAGATAGGGGAAGACGGCACCAATGAAGGCAGCTAGGGGTGCATGAAACTACCAATATCATTATTAAGTCTGTAGGTGGGATCAACCTTAGGGTGACTAGTGGTGGTGCAGTATACTAGTGGCGGTGCAGTATAGCAATTATCCTATTGTATTGGTGTAGTTTAGTAATCATCCTATAATGGTTTAGGTGCGCTTAAACGATATCGTTGTTCATCTTGTTTCCTTGTTTACTCTGCCATACACAATGGTTCAAGATCATTTCCTTATTTTCCAATTTATGCCTTAGCCTATTTACTTTGTTAATTATATTGTTAAAGTTATCGCACTCGCCAGACTTTATGTCTGACCCCCTTTGTTTCCTCCTCTTTTCTCCTTTTTTCCCCTCAGGTGCTCAGGTTGGAACTAGCACCAGTGGAACTTGATTTTGGACTGCTTTTAGAAGATTTCTTGGACCGCTGAAGTAAAGTTCAGCTTCTCTTTATTTATTGCTATTTTAATGTTGGGGATTATGTCTTTCAGTTTATGTACTTTGTTTTATCAAGATGGATATGATGTACTTGACTTTGGTTTATGGTTTTGATGATGTAACCAAACATATTTACCTTCTGCTGCAATAAATGAAGTTTTAAATTTTCAAGTACTGCTTTTTATCTGTCTTGTTGTGATTTTCTGTTCTATATTCACTTAATTCTCCATGAAAGTTAATGCATTCCCTTTGCGAGTGACATTAATGGACGTGGGGTGTTACACGTGGTATCAGAGCTGAAGGTTACCAGAATAGATATGAATTTTGAAAAACTATTTTTCAAAGCAATTTTTATAAAGTACTTTCAAAAGTACATTTTAAGGAAAGTATTTTCAAGAGAAAAGTATATTTTGGAAAGCATAACCCCAAGAGCCATATATCTTTCCCTCAGTTCTTTTTATATTGAATCTTTCCTTTTTCGTTTAAGCATGTCTGAAGCATCTGAGATACCAAAGGGTGTTCATGTACCCGGTTGGTTTCGTCAATATCTTGAGGCTAGGGCCGCCACTGCAGGTCCAGCTAATGCTCCTCCTCCTCCTCCTCCCCCTCCTCCTTGCGTCGATATTTTTGCTAAGATATGTAAGGACTTTAGAGCAATGGGTGGAAAACCTTTTCATGGGACGGAGACATTTGTTCAAGCTCGTAACTGGCTAAAGGAGGTGGAAGAATTGTTTGAAGTGGATGATGGAAGAAAAGTCCAGCTAGCTGCTTGGATAATGAAGGACGAGGCCTCGTTTTGGTGGGAGGTCACTAATGGGGGACGTCAAGTCGATACATGGCTAGATTTTAGGCAGAGGTTTGAGGCGAAGTTTCTCTCATGGGCTGAAGAGAATCTACACATGGAAAGGTTTTTGTCACTAAAGCAAGGGAATCTATCGGTGAAAGAGTATGTTAACAAATTCAACCAATTGGCAAGGTGTGGCTTAGACTTGGTGAATACTCCAAAAAAGAAGGCTCTAAGATTTGTTAAGGGTTTAAACGAGCCGCTTCATGGGTTAGCTATGACCCACATTCCCATGGGGGCTACCTTTGAGAGGTTAGTTGACATGGCGCTCATGCATGAAGAGGAGAAGGGCGCCAATGCTGATAAGGCACCCGAGAAGAAAAGGGATCAAAAGAAGCCGCAACAGCAACAACAGAACAAGAAAGGTGGAAAAGGCAACAATGTTAAGGGGAAGAAGAAATGCTTTAACTGTGGGACACCCGACCATCTAAGCAAAGATTATAGGAAGAAAAAGAAGACTGGTTGTTTCCACTGTGGCGAAGCGGGACATCTTATTAAGGACTGCCCAAAGAAAGGGCAGAGGGCAGGGTCTACCTCGGGAGGACAGGTGCAAGCTCTTATGGCACCAGGGCAGGCAAGGGGACAAGTTCAGGCTCTCGTGGTCCCACCACTGCAAGAACGAGGTAGATCAATTTCCGTTGAAAGTTTAGTTTTTCTGTTTGATCATCCTGGCCGCACTTTATTCGATTCTGGCGCATCGTATTCGTTTATTTCTACATCATTAGTTGAAACACTGCACCTTGATACTATTCTAGTTACTGATCCCTTAGTAGTATCAAATCCTATTGTTGGTTCGGCTCATCTTTCTATGATTTGTCGGGATTTGAGAGTGTTTATCTTGGGCGTTGAGTTTGAGTCCAACGCTTTTGTTCTTGGCTTCATGGGCTTCGGTTTAATTCTAGGTATGGATTGGCTAACTAGATATGGGGCCATCCTAGATTGTGAAAGAAGGGTAGTTAGATTGTTGACTCGTTCTGGAAAGACCCTTGATATTTCTTGTGACCCTAGAGGTCCAGTAATGCTTAGTTACCTTGAATCCCTTGACGCATCCGATGATGATTTACATTCTGTTTCCATAGTCTGTGAATATGCTGATGTCTTCGATGAGGTGAGGGGTTTACCCCCAAAACATGAGATAGACTTTCGAATATATCTAGTGGACAATGCAAAGCCAGTTGCATTGCCAGTGCGCCACATGGCTCCAAGGGAGAGAAGAGAACTCAGTAAGCAAGTGAAAGAATTGCTTGAGAAGGGGTTCATCAGACGAAGTATATTGGAGTGGGGTGCTCCAGTTGTGTTTTCCACGAAGGCGGATGGGTCCCTTAGACTTTGTATGGACTATAGAGAACTTAATAAGCTTACTAAGAAGAATAGACACCCACTGCCGAGGATTGACGATCTCTTCGATCAGTTAGTTTGCGCCTCAGTGTTTTCGCAGTTGGACTTAGCCACTGGTTTCCATCAGATGAGAGTGGCTGAGGATAGCATAGACAAGACTGCCTTTAGGACTCCAGACGGTTTCTTCGAGTGGCTTGTGATGCCCTTCGGTTTGACAAACGCCCCCGCATACTTTGTTTACTTGATGAGTAGGGTGTTTAGGGAGTACCTTAATAGATTCGTGGTATTCTTTGTAGATGACATCTTTGTCTTTTCTAAGAGCGAAGAAGAGCATGCCCTACATCTTAGGGAAGTGTTGGAGACTCTTCGAGTGCATAGCCTTAAAGCAAAATTTTCTAAATGTCACTTTTGGAGGAAGGAAGTGCGATTCTTAGGGTACGTGGTTTCCAAAGAAGGGATAGCCGTGGATCCCGCGAAGATAGTGGTCATCTAAGATTGGAAGGTTCCTAAAAATGCTACCGAGGTGAGGAGTTTCTTAGGGTTGGCTGGCTACTATAGGAAGTTCATCAAGGACTTCGCAAAAATATCAGCTCCATTAACACGCTTGACGAAGAAGAACATAGTTTTCATGTAGGACGTAGATTGTTATGATGCGTTCCAACGTTTAAAGAGAGCTTTGACCACAGCCCTAGTCTTAGTGTTGCCAGATGGGAGTAAGCCATTTACCGTTTATACCGAAACTTGTGGGACTGGACTAGGCGCAGTCTTAATTCAAAAGGGAAGGGTAATAGCCTATGGTGGAAGGCAATTGAGAATACATGAGAGAAATTATCTTACACATGACCTTGAGTTAGCCGCTATTGTCTTCACGCTTAAGTCTTTGCGTCATTATCTTCTTGGCAAAAAATTCGAATTATTCACTGAACACAAATCGCTAAAATACTTATTTTCTCAGAAGGACTTGAACTTAAGGCAGCAAAGGTGGATGGAATTCTTAGCATCCTACGACTTCGAGATAGCATATACCCCTGGCAAGGGTAACGTGGTGGCAGATGCCTTAAGTAGAAAAAGGTTGTCCTTCAGTCCGTTGTTTGTTGAGCGGCGAAGCTTAGAGTTCATCTCTACATTTGACTTTAAACCTTCCGTTGACTTTGTACCCGGTTTTGCTAGCATCCTTAGAGGTCATACCTACACTTTTGGGATGGATTGGTGAGGCACATCGAGACGACCCACAGTTGGTTGAGTTAGTAGAAAAGCTCAAAGGAGGGGAGTCATCAAGCCATCTCCGTAGGTATACCCTAGATGATAAGGGTTGGTTGCATAGGGACGGTAGACTTTGTGTACCACGGGACGAGAATTTGAGGAAGACCATTCTTGATGATGCCCATCGTTCGAAGATGACCATTCATCCCGGCGGGGACAAGATGTACATGGACATGAGACGAGTTTACTTTCGGGCCGGCATGAAGAAAGATGCGGCTGAGTATGTCGCTAGATGCTTGGTGTGCCAACAAGCAAAAGCAGAGCAAAAGAAGCCCGGTCGATTGCTTCACCCATTGGAGGTCCCACAATGGAAGTGGGAAAGCGTCTCGATGGACTTTATTAACGGATTACCGAGATCGGGGAAGGGTAATAAGGGGATTTGGGTCGTGGTAGACAGACTTACCAAGAGCGCCCATTTCATTTCCGTGAAGAGTAAGAGGACTGCTCCATGGTTAGCCTCCGTATACATTCAAGAAATAGTTCGTTTGCACTGTTTTCCTTCTAGCATAGTGAGCGACCGCGATCCTATCTTCACTAGTGAATTTTGGAAGAGCTTGCAAGAGGCGGTAGGGACTCAGTTATGTTTGAGCACCGCATATCATCCTCAGACGGACGACCAGGCCGAGAGGGTCAAACATATTCTAGAGGACTTATTGAGGTTGTGTGTCTTAGATTTCAGAGGTACATGGGAGGAACATCTTCCGTTGGTAGAGTTCGCATATAATAACAGCTTTCAGTCTAGCATTGGCACCGTTCGAGGCTCTTTATGGACGACCGTGTCGTTCGCCTACATGTTGGTGGGAGTCTACAGACAAGATCTTGCTTGGACCCGATATGATTAGAGAGACTTCGGAAAAGATCGATTTGATTCGAAGGAGGATGAAGACGGAGCAAGATAGACAAAAATCTTATGCGGACAAAAGGAGGTCAGATCTTGAGTTTGATGTTGGGGACATGGTCTTTGTCAAGGTGTCTCCATTACGGAACATCGTTCGCTTTGGGTTCATTGTGAAGTTAGCACCAAGGTTCTTAGGGCCGTTTCCTATTAAGGAGAGGATTAGGCATATGGCGTATAAAGTGGAGTTGCCCGAGAGACTTAGTGGTGTACACGACGTATTCCATGTATCGCATTTGAGGAAGTGCTTGCACGAGACCGCGGAAGTAGTAGAGCCGAGCTAGCTTAGAGAGGTGGAGATAGAGCTTGATGTGACGATTCGATGAGCTCCTACGTGCATTCTTGGGTCATAGATTAAGAAGTTGAGGAATCGAGAGGTCAAACTAGTCAAAGTGCAATGGGGAGATGATGAGAGCAACGCTACTTGGGAGACGGAAGCGAAGATGCGTTCATTATACCCTTTTCTTTTTGAGGGTATGTCTTTTAATTTCTCCTTTATCGCTTACCTTGTACTTATCTTATCTTTAGTATGTCCTCTCGTTAGTATCTTTGACCTTTAGATAATATAGTCCTATGGTTGAAACATGTGTTTGAGACATGTTAGGTATGATGGATGCACATGGATGCAAGTGTTTGCTAGTGGTTGCTCGTGGATGCATATACACACACTTTAGGCACTAGATCGGCTCAGTCACTTCATATTGCATATTGCATATAAATGTGTGTACATATTTAAGTAATGGATGTATAATGGTTGTACCATCATATGGATGTTGCATTTTGGTGAATGTTTGTGAACACATGTAGAAGTGATATGTATCGATAAGGTTCTTTCGCATACATAATGGACGCATGGCACTATCATGGTTTGCAATAAGGAGGTCAACTGAATCAGTAGACCGCCTAATTTTGCATTATATAAGGAACATATACACACACTTCTTGCATATGTTCATACAGCATTAGAAATTTTATAAGGACAATGGATGCCCGTGTTTGATGGTTGAGTAGATGGTTGTTTGGATGGTAGGATATGCATTCCCCCTAACTTGAAGATTTCGGGGGCGAAATCTTTTAAGGAGGGGAGAATGTAACACCCCGGATTTTTGAATAATCGAATTAACTAAAATAAAGAATAATTAATCTCAGACATGAGAATTATGGGGATTGGGTTGCGCCATTGTGTTCGTCTCCGAATTCTGGTTGAAATAAAGTCCGAGTTTGCGGGAAACGGGTACCGGATGAAGGAGTTATGGACGAACGAAGATTGGTGGAAATAGAAAAAAATGCACTGGCGCACTTGGGAAGTGCGCCAGTACAAATTAACACTGGCGCACCTGCCAAGTGCGCCCAGGCCGAGGCAAAAACCTGCACAGTTTCTGGTTCAGGCTGACCCATGTTGTTGAGTCCTTTCTGACTCCTTGCTGAGTCATTAGGGCTGACTCATCACCCTATCATGATTGAATGGTTTTGATTAGCCCTAAGATCATCCGATGGCTTAAATAAATTCATAACTCTGTAAAAAGACCTATAGACTCAAACCCTAAATCAAAATTAAAATTGAAACTATGGCCGTCATGCTGTTGTCTTGAACCCTAGAGCAGCCGCCACCAAAATTAAGAGGAAGAACGACAACCAAATCAGAATTATTCAACCCTAACAGCGAATCTTCATCAAAGGAGAGCTAATTCAACTCCAGAAGTCAGAATTCAGAACTCAAGAATGCTTTTGAGTTGTGAGTTCGATAGTTTTAACAAAATAATTAATAAATGAATTGGATTGAGTTATAATGCGGGTAATTTGGATGTGATAAGAATTGTTGATTGCATGTTGTAATTATGTTGTAGAATTGTGTTGTAATTTCTATGATATTATGTTATGACGCTATCATCTACGATGCAAAGTTATGATGCTATCACCCATGTTATAATCCTATGATTGGCTTATGTCTAGTTGAATCATCATGTTTCTTATGCTAGTTTCTTATATTGACTCATATAATAAATCATATGTATGCAAGTTTAGATTTTGATTCAAACATGAATCATATACAAGTTGGGTAGAATTATATGTGAACTTACATGATTACGACACCTAGTTTATGTGAGAATTTAATTGAAAGTTAGGCTATGACATATGCTAAATTCTACATGATACTTAACATGTTAGATACTGGTTTACACCATTGTTGCGATGTATAAATCACATATGTGAGTTTATGACTTGGATATGAATCATGTTATGTTATTACCTATGCAAGTTTACCCCCTTTAGATGTAGATCTATGACATATGTTGTTTATGCAAGTTTGTGGCCATTATTTCATCAAGTTCACACCTTTAGATTCGGAACCATGACATAAGTTATTTATGCAAGTTTGTGGCCAGTTTCTCATCAAGTTCACACCTTTAGATTGGATCCATGACATATGTTGTTTATGCAAGTTGTAATTTTAGCCTATGCAAGTTTTAGATGTAAAACATCATTCACATATGCAAGTTCACCCCTATGTTAGATTTATGTTTTAATTATGTGTATGTTGTGATGTTTTCTCTTTATTCCACGAGTTAGACTATTCGAGTCTAACTTATATTTTTACGTAAAACGAACAAACGTACTACGTGGTGTAAAGGGGATAATATTAAAAAGATTTAATTGGCATAAATGCCTTAAAAGGCATAAAACATAATTGTGGTGAAAATTGGTATGATTTTACATACCATAAATGGATGGACATAATTGAGTCAATTATGGACATCGTTAAATTTGGAATTGATTGATAATTTGAATAGGGAAAGTAATTCAAATTAAGGAATGATTAATTAGGAGAAATTAATCGTCTAAGACACGAGGTTAGACTCTTTTGTGGTGTAAGACTGCCCGGACCCACGCGGCAAATCCAGCTGCCACAAATGCCAGTCTAATGTGAGAGGTCTTAGGCACAAACTAAATACGTAACAGTTGTAAAGACACGAGGTTAGGCTCTTTTGTGGTGTAAGACTGCCCGGACCCGCCCGGCAAATCCAGCTACCACAAATGTCAGTCTAATGTGAGAGGTCTTTTTGAGGTTACGGTCTTAATGAATTAAGAAACACTTAACCAGATAAGCATGTAGTGGGACATGAGAGGGTTAAGTGGGTGCCTTGGGTGGCATGTGGAATCTAGTGGGTGCCTTAGGTGGCATTTGGAAATACGATTAGAAATACTTAACCAAAATATGAAACATGTAATTGAAACATGAATAAGAAGTGGGTTAAGTGGGATGTACTAGAGGGGACCAAGCTTAGGTGGATAGCTTGTGTCAAGTAATGGGGGGCCGTTTCAACCAGTAACCCATACGTATCTTTGTGGGCTCGACCCAAGTCGAGGACGGGACACGCATACTGGGCTTGACTGTAAGAGGCCAAACCGGGTTAGCAGTGGCAACGCAAGTCCAACGGGTTCATATGCGTGTGTGGACCCGGGCTGGTAGGTAAGACGTTGTTGCATCGTGTAGGTATAAGCCGTGCATTCTTGGTGGTATCGTGTTGCCACTTTGGGGAGTGATACAACCCACGGTGGGGCCAGAACGGGTATATACGAGTTAGGGAGCCGATCGCTTGGGGGTAGTGGGTACACCTAGTGGAGATAGGGGCAGACGACACCTATGAAGGCAGCTAGGGGTGCACGAAACTACCAATATCATTATTAAGTCTGTAGGCGGGATCAACCTTAGGGTGACTAGTGGTGGTGCAGTATACTAGTGGCGGTGCAGTATAGCAATTATCCTATAGTGTTGGTGTAGTTTAGTAATCATCCTATAGTGGTTTAGGTGCGCTTAAACGATATCGTTGTTCATCTTGTTTCCTTGTTTACTCTGCCATACTCAATGGTTCATGATCATTTCCTTATTTTCCAACTTATGCCTTAGCCTAGTTACTTTGTTAATTACATTGTTAAAGTTATCGCACTCGCCAGACTTTATGTCTGACCCCCTTTGTTTCCTCCTCTTTTCTCCTTTTTTCCCCCAGGTGCTCAGGTTGGAACTAGCACCAGTGGAGCTTGATTTTGGACTGCTTTTAGAAGATTTCTTGGACCATTGAAGTAAAGTTCAGCTTCTCTTTATTTATGGCTATTTTAATGTTCGAGATTATGTCTTTCAGTTTATGTACTTTGTTTTATCAAGATGGATATGATGTACTTGTCTTTGGTTTATGGTTTTGATGATGTAACCAAACATATTTACCTTCTACTGCAATAAATGAAGTTTTAAATTTTCAAGTACTGCTTTATATCTGTCTTGTTGTGATTTTCTGTTCTATATTCACTTTAAATGATCCATGAAAGTTAATGCATTCCCTTTGCGAGTGACATTAATGGACGTGGGGTGTTACAACAATACACCCTAATTGGCAGCTAACCACTTAGCCATCCGACCTACCCGATTTTGTACCATTTCCTGGTTGTGAGGCTAGAGGCCGTAATGTATCATTTACAAACCGCATCTTCATTCACTTTGAATGTCACATCGTTATGCCCGCTAAATCACAAATTTATTTCTCCAAACATATCATGGGTAAACAGCAAAGAGAAATGAATTCCTCCGCCACCAAATGTAAATAAGTTTGAAGAGATCAACTTACGCGATCTATTGAATATACTCCGTCAGACATTCTTCCATACAGGTTGTCCTGGGACTGGACAAACCGAAGGCACTATTCTGTAAACAAGACAACCCTTGCATAACTCCATCTTCAGTTATCTTCATTATATTTGATCGCAGCGCTAATTCCCATGCAGAGTGGTTTTCAGATAATATATCTGATCCCAGTCTCTCCGTATTGACAACGGAAATAGTGAAAATCTTTGATAGTCGGTGATTTAACTATCAAAGGAAAACATGGTTGCAAATAAAGATATTATTTCCAGATGGAAATTCAATCGATCAATCATCAATCAACATTTATTCATTTCCCCATTTCTTGTTTCCGTATATTCATCAAATCCTTACTTTCTAAATTTTAGAAAATATACGTTATTAACTTTGGAAAACGTTTCCATTACTGATTCATGCATCACTATATTCTCACATATATCAGCCACTAATTGTAAACTAGTAAGAGAACAACCCCCTACGTATTAACCCCAAAGGACGAAACCAACATCAGATCAAAACACAGAAAGCTATTCAACTCGACCAATTTCCAGTCAGTTTCTAATTCATTTTACTCCATATTAAATCCCTATTTCAAAACACAATTTCCTTTATAAAAGTTTTAATTTCAAATATTTACTTTAATCCATTATTCGCATTGAATGTCAACAATATTTCTTTATATACTCAAAACAATATGATTCCATATATGAAAATAAATTCATATTCCAAATTCTATTTAATCTCTATTTATAGAATTATTTATACAAAATCCTGTCTTTAACTTCTAACACTTAAATCTCATTTATAATTCCCTTTATATAATTCTATTCATTCTATATAAATCCTTTTATATAATTCTATTCATTCTATATAAATATTTCATTTTCAATATTCACTTTGAAAATTTTCGTTTTACATTCCAGTATTTCATATGGAATTTAAAATACCAAATTACATGACCAGTGTCATCATAATCAATCATAGATTATACATCACATCATATATCATAATATATGAAAACAAACAGTATTATAAATACTGAGGAATCCAGTTGGATCCCTCCAACCTGTTTCCCTAATCCACTGACGTTAAACAATATAAATAACATCGATTTCATTTCAATATGAAATATTCTGATAAACAGAATCAATATTTGATTAACAATTTATATATATATATCGTTATCTATAATTTCAACTAATACATCAGCAATTCAGCCAAACAATCAACACATAGCAATCAATCATCATTTGTAAACACTGGATTATGTTTATAAAAATATAAATTGTACAGAGTTAGTGAGATTTACTCACGCTGGTAATTAATCGTTAAATAACGATAAATTAATGTCGATTCAGATCGGACAATTTGTTTCGCTATAAATTGTAACGGGCTCCAATTCACTCCTGGTCAGTTCCATTTTGTAGTCGTCGTCCATACGATCCCCACGAATCTGACCGTTCGTAAAACTGATACAATATGAATTAGTTATGTATTTTACAAGTGGATCTATAATTTAAATATACACTGATATGGGTTTTAAACATTCTGGGCTCACCCTTTCTAACTAGCCCAACTTCTGCCCTACCCACACTTCTTCTCCTACAACTCGCATATGCATTTCTTCTTCACTTCGAATTTGCCCAGCATGTTTCCATTAAGAAACCCAAACCACGCCATCATCAAACACTTCATTATTAATAAATATTAAATTTCTAATTAAACATACATAATGTAAATCAACACCTTTGATACTCCTTTTCCCATCAGCACACAACCCGCTCATCACTCTTCTGTTTCACGAAGTACAGTTAACACCTCCATTTCCAGTCTTTTGTTCTTATGCTGCTTATTCTCCATTTCCCTTTGTTTCCAGTTATCACATAAACTAAAATACCATTTTTTTTAGTCTAATACGAGATCAATTAAATCACGTGAGCTCTTCTTCCTTCTGACATTTACAATACCCAACCCTATAACAACAGCCATGGCCGCACCAGGTCTTCCACTGTTATCCCACTCCTCTTAATGAAAATTCAAACTAAAAATAATCTCATATACCTTGCCAAAATCCGCATCATCTGTAACGACCCAGAAAATCTGAACCAATTTAAAATTTTTAAATTGGCTAAAATAATGGATTTTAAATATTTAAAATAAATATTTTAGATAATGGCAATGAAAACTGAGTTTGAATCGACATTTGAAAACGAATATAATTAATTATAATTATATATAGAATTGAAAATGGCGCGGTAGTTCGATAATTCGATTTCAAACTTTAATTGAATATACCGGGTGCAAAACAATCCGGATTTTAGTGAGACCAAAAATAATGGAATCTAATTGGTAATATCTTTCTAACGAATCTGACCAATCGAAGTTTGATAGTGGGAATCAAAAGATATGTCCAGTTGAAAATTCTGAATAGTCGCTATGGAATTCAGGCCCTTAAAAATGGACATTTTGCAGATGACCTCGGATTTCGACGAAACCACTTTTGTTAGGTCCGCAGTGTCAAGTTATTGTTAGGTTTCAAATTTCATAATTTTTCGAATCAATATGTGAGCGTGGCAAAGGAAAACGCGTTTGACCGATTTCAGTTGATTTTAATCGACTGGAAATTGGCCATTTTTCAAACGGTCTCAGAATTCGACGAAACTAGTTTTGTTAGGACCGTATCGTCAATACGAAGCTAGAAAATATTTTTCTGGAATTTTTCTAGTTAATATGTGACCCCGGTAATTTGAAATGTGCGTTTAAAATTCAATATAATGATTTAAATGTAAATTCAAAAGGAAACTGATTGTAACGATCAAATCAGCTTGCGATACATATCCCATTGTGTTCAGAATAGGGGTAAAACGCTATGGACGACAGGCGGTGGGCCTCGTTTCGAGGTCGTGGATGAAAGTCAACCTTTTTGCGAAGTTTAATAATTAAATAAGAAAATAATTAAATAATTTTAAATTCCCTCCCTCCCCTTTATCTCCTTCTTGCCCCCCCCCCCGATTCACAATCCAGAAAACAGAAAAAGGAAAAAAAAAAAAAAAAAAAAAGAGAAACCCTAATCGAATCGCGCCTCCTCCAGCGATCGACCCCGAAGCCCCCGTTCAAAGACATCGCGCCGCCTCCCACTGACCTCGACGCCGATCGAAGACCCAACCACCACGAAGGCCTCGCCCTCCTCCCTTGATCGAAGCACCGCGACACCGATTAGCCCCCCCCGTCGAATCCCATCGCGAAGCCACCAAACCCCGAGCCGCCCAGTTCGAGACATCACCGACGAAGCAGCCCCCCGCTCCTCTGTAAGTTTTAATTTTATTTATCTATCTTATTTTAAATACTGTTTTATTTTTAAAAGTATAAACTGATTTTATTTTTAAAAGTATAAACTGATTTTATTTTTAAAAGTATAAACTGATTTTATTTTTAAAAGTATAAACTGATTTTATTTTTAAAAGTATAAACTGATTTTATTTCTAAAAGTATAAAAACTGATTTGTTTTTAAAATAAAAACTGATTTGCTAGAACTTTAAAACTGAATTTTTAAAAGAATTTTAAAATTGTTTTTTTTTAAGAAGAAACTAAAACTGCATTTCATAAAAATAAAAACTGCATTTTTTATAAAGATAAAAACTGCATTTTTATAAAAAAGAAAAACTGATTGTATTTTGAACTTTAAAATAGGAAAAAGGTTTAATCTTTTAGTAGAAAAAGATTTGAACTTGCAAAAGTAAAAATCATATTTTTATATGTTGAAAGTCGAAATAAAAATCATATTTTTATATGTTGAAAGTCGAAATAAAAATCATATTTTTATATGTTGAAAGTCGAAGTAAAAAATCATATTTTTATATATTGAATAGCATAGTAAAAATTCTATTTTTACATATGTAGAGAATACGGGCGAAAGCGACAAAAGGCGAAGATTTCTATTAAGAAGAGTCTCGAAGTTGGATAGCTATTGGTGAGATTTCTGATTTAAAATTTATATATATATATGTGTGTGAAGTAAAAGTGAATTGCTATATATAAATATATATATATATATATATATATATATATATATATATGTATATATATATATATATATATATATACGCCCCTCGTCCACAAACCATGGACGATATTTATTGGTTGAAATCGTTGTGAAAATTGATTGATGGCAATTGATTGTTTGGGATTGTTTGTGATTGATATGGGTTGAAAAATACCCATTTGTGGTTGTGAAATATTTGGTTGAAACCACATAGGATTAGTTTGTGGAAATGAAATAAATATATACATGCCGCCTGCGTGCGAATTAGATGCATGAACCCCATTGTCAAAAACCGCGAGGTTTTAAGGTAGAGCGAGGAGCCGTACTAGGGACGGTGCCGGTGTAACTACCCTGCCGTTATGCTGCCGAAATTTTGAATAATATTTGTGTGTTTGAATTATTTTCATATGCTTAAACTATATTTATTCATTGTATTGAAAACATTCATGTGTTGAATTGATATTCATTCGTTGTTTAGAAATTCATGTGTTGAATGGTATTCATATTTTGAAATAAATTGTTCGATAACAAAAATCACATTTTTATCTATATATAAAAACTATAGAAAACATTCATGTGTTGAATTGATATTCATTCGTTGTTTAGAAATTCATGTGTTGAATGGTATTCATATTTTGAAATAAAGTGTTCGATAATAAAAATCACATTTTTATCTATATATAAAAACTATAGAAAACATTCATGTATTGAATTGATATTCATTCGTTGTTTAGAAATTCATGTGTTGAATGGTATTCATATTTTGAAATAAAGTGTTCGATAATAAAAATCACATTTTTATCTATATATAAAAACTATAGAAAACATTCATGTGTTGAATTGATATTCATTCGTTGTTTAGAAATTCATGTGTTGAATGGTATTCATATTTTGAAATAAAGTGTTCGATAATAAAAATCACATTTTTATCTATATATAAAAACTATAGAAAACATTCATGTGTTGAATTGATATTCATTCGTTGTTTAGAAATTCATGTGTTGAATGGTATTCATATTTTGAAATAAAGTGTTCGATAATAAAAATCACATTTTTATCTATATATAAAAACTATAGAAAACATTCATGTGTTGAATTGATATTCATTCGTTGTTTAGAAATTCATGTGTTGAATGGTATTCATATTTTGAAATAAATTGTTTGATAATAAAAATCACCTTTTATCGACTATATGAACTATATAGAAAAATAGTGTTTTGAAATTAATCGTTTTACAATAAAAATCACATTTTTATTGTATGCATAAATCGTTAAAATGTGAAGTGTTAAAAATAACCACTTGTTCAAAATAAACATATATGAGTTGAAATATTCATTAATTAGCTAATGAAATGATTTGCACCTAATTATGTAACATTAGAATGAATGGTGTTTTTAAACCAAATAGAAATCGAATATGAAGTTGAATAGAAATTGATAAATGATAAGAACTGTATATATATGTACATGCAATATTCATTGAACAGGTTATAGCAAAGGGGCTAGAGAAGAGGAATAAAATTTTGTGCCCGACAAATAGGTACACATTTACTGATTTGTTTGGGTGATGATTTTGAGCCTGTTGGCTAGCCGCTTGGCTTTTTCTTTTTCTTTTTGAGATTAGAAGGACCGGGACGCTATTTGCGATTTCCCGACGCTCCCGGTACAGGGGAGGTTATGGCGAAATTTTTCCAAAATTTAAGGAGTTAGAAAAATATTTGAAGTGAAAACGATATAGGAATCATTGAATGAACTATATTTATATAAATATATAAATATAAATAAAATTAAAACGAAACGAGGCCGTGCAGTTCGTATTTTGAAACCGTGATTTCAAACGACTAGTACGGGAAATCCGACCATTGGATTTTCCCGAAACCTCAACCGTCGGGTTCGCCTTGGAATAATCTTTCCAACGGCACCAACCTTGTAAAAATCCAACGGTTGGATTGTCTGGAATGTTTAATTCAAATCTGAAGAAAAACAGCGCCAGAAACGATTATATTTATTTATATATATAAATAAAATTATATTTAATCGAATAACGACGCTGCAGTTCGTATTTTGAAATCGAAAATTCAAACGATTGTACCGGGAGATCCGACCGTCGGATTTTCCCGAAACTGGAACCGTTGGATTCGTTTTGAAAAGACCTTTCTAATGATGTAAATTTTGCGAAGATCCAACGGTTAGATTTTCAGATATGTGTAAATCAAATCTGAAGAAAAACAGCGCCACGGCCGCCTTATGGCCCGAAGCGTCGTTTTGAATAAAATGGCTATTTTAAAATAAATAAAAATAGCGATAAATAGTTATAAAATATCGTAAGCGATATGGAATGGAAATAAACTGAATTTGCTTGATTTATGTGATGTTTGATGGTTGAATGTGTTTGGTGTGAAAACTATATTAAAGAACACAATTAGTGTTGTCGAATAATTTAACCATTGAAATAAATCGATTTGAAATTCTAAATATACGTGAATTATTTGAAAAGGCCGAGTTAATTCTCATTTCGAATAATCGACCGACGATTGAAATTCGAAGATGAAGACGATGGTCGAAGACCGGAGATCTTCACCTCGTTTGGATGGTAACCGAGGTCCTGATTGGGAGGCATCCCGAAATATGGATAATGAGTGGTGATCGTTTAGACGTATGTGTTGATCGATGGGTTTGCGAGGTATTTAGTGCCTCCGGTTTCGTTCAGACCCAGAACGGACTTGTAAATGGACTGTGTGTCCGGCATTGGAATTTGTTCTGTGTGATTGATAGCCATCAGTTGCACGGTGTGAATTGCCTGTGTGGCATGCTAAGATGCAGTGATCAGGGCTTCTGTTGAAAAGCAAAGTCTTGTGGTGATGATCAAAGCACCGCCTGTGTGGCGTAGCTTTGTGTATAACGTGAATTCGCGAGCCTCACACCCCAGTATGAACCAGAAACGGGAGCAGGACCTCAGGGGGGACGTGCGTTTTCTTTCTAGCTAGGGTGGTGTCAGTGACCTACCAGCCCTGACATTTATATACTTTTCACCTATGTGTTTGTTGCTGTTGCGAGGCGCCTCGGTTTGATCGGACGATCCGGGTCCGATGGAGTCATTCGTTGGCTCATTTACACCCCAAAGGGTGGAGAAACGCATTGTTCAGGCATTATAATCCACTTCGTGTGGACCGGCCCTGACGATCCAGGGTATGGTCGCGGCTGTACCTGAGACACGGGCTAGAGCGTCTCGAATTCGGTAAGGACTATCTTTTGCCTTGGTTCATGACGGAAATCCAATTTCCAAATACGACATCGTGCGGTTTTGATTGTATATATATATGGCGACATGATATATGGTACCCATGCCGTCTATGATTGATAGTTATGATTTGAAATTGTTTTAAAGGATATAAACACTAGCAATAATATCAAATGCCTTTGTTTTATTCGTATCAATCATATTTTGGCTGTTATAAGGTAAAAACTCTATCCTCCGGTTTGCGTTGCATTGTGTGATGGGAACTGAGTCTTATAACGGCTTCATTTTTATAAAAAAACATAGCGATGTTTAAAAGAAAGATTTGTTTTAAAGCACTGGCAATCCAATGGAGTAAACCCGTTCCACGAAAGTGGCGTGGTCCTGTGATTTGCCATATTATATATGTGTTGAGTAGATTTCTCATACCAGTCCCATGACTGACTCGTAGTTTGTTTCACTCTCAAACTCGGGTGCCCCTTTTTCTACACGGGCAGCCTTGTATTCAGGTTTAGCTGGTTCTTTCTGGATAGCTGGAGCTGAAGATGGATTCTATCATTTATTTCTTTTTATGCTGTTCAGCTCCTATTGTACATATTTTGTTTATTTCCGCTGTAGACATTTATGTATAGCTGAACTGTATTTGTACTAAGTAAGATCCTGTATACTGTGTAACTCTGATGATTACTTTTATCCAGTGTATTTTGTTGTTCATTCTGGTGTATTTATTTAATTATGTTATGCTATTATATGTTTCTGTGTTATATTCCAAAAGATAACCTTGTTTCCGTGAGAACGGGAAATCGGGTCGTCTCAACGTGGTATCAGAGCTTTGGTTAAGCTTAGTTCTGGAATATAACATTTGAACGAACTCGTCAGAAATAGAACCAGTAGTGTTCTAGGACGGGTAACTCTATACAGATAGGATCAGTAATATCCTAGTATGAGTAAAGCAGAATGAAATTACACCTCGATAGACACATTTACATTTCAAGTATTTGTCTCTATATTTTCAAATACCTTTTCTGTGACCTGACACTTGATCTGCCATTTGCAGAAGTACTAGAAAATGAGTGACAGGAACAGAAGAAATAATCGTATGGCTCGACCAGCTAATGAGCCAGTTGTGCTCCCGCAGCCAGAATCCGATACAGAAGTTCTATTCAAGAGATTTCGAAATCTGGGTGGATCGCCATTCTTAGGCAAGGAGTCCATTATGGAAACACAAGCTTGGATTCGTTCTGCAGAGAAAATATTTGAGGGTTTAAAGCTGAGAGATGATCAGAAAAGATTACTGGCGTCTTGGGCACTCAAAGAAGAAGCTTTGTTTTGGTGGGATTCAATTATTAAAAATAATCCAGAAGGTGATATCACCTGGGATAGATTCAAAGTTATTTTCTTGGAAAGATTTACCCCCCCCCCCCCGAAGCAACAGAGAGATTATGTGATGAATTTTCCTATCTAATTCAAGGCGATATGACCATTCCCGAATATCATAAGAAATTTAATGAACTTTCTCACTTCGCTCCTCATCTAATTCAAAATCCGAAGAGGAAAAATCTGAGATTTATTCACGGGCTTCAAAGGAAATACCAGAATAAAGTATTGGGGCATGTGAAGCTTCCTTTCTCAGAAATGATATACATGGCTTATCAGTACGAAGATCTCGACAGGAAAGGCATGTTGCGAAATGAAGAAGAAGTCAGTTCTAGTGACAAGGAAAAGTCGGAAACTGATATTCCTGAAGCCAGTAGGAAGCCCAGTGCCATGAGGAAAAGGGCTAGATCTGAAAAGAAGCCGGCCACGACCACCGTATGCAGTAACTGCCATCAAAAGGGGCATTTGTCAATAAACTGCGGACCCTTGAAGAAGCGATTAAAAGGTGGGCTTCAATCCAAGAGAAATTTTCAAGGGAATAAAAGGTGTAATCAATGTCATCGGTTTGGTCATGTAAAACAAGAATGCCGGCTGTTAAAAACAACCAAAGAAGCTCAGGTAAATGAAGTAGCAGAAACTTCTAGGCCCTCAACTAGTCAAGAAAGGCCAGATGTTTTAGAAGGCACGCTAACTGTCAAAGACATCCCAGTTAAAGTACTGTTTGACACAGGCGCGTCACGAAGCTTCATTTCCAAAGATGCAGCTAAGAAACTGGATTTGAATTTGAAGAAGCTCAAGGAACCGATGACTGTCCAGAATCCAGTTGGGGGTTCCATTGATCTCAGTTGGATATGTGGAGTGCCGGTTTCTTTCTCTCGTTATCGGTTTCCTACCATCGCAGTCGTCATGAATTTTAAAGAGTTTGATCTTATCTTGGGATTGGATTGGCTAACCAAATATGAAGCAGAGGTTAGGTGCGCCGAGAGAGTTGTTAGAGCCAAGATTAAATCAGGTGATTATATAACCATTCCCTGTGAAGGTCAGAATGCTAATAGAAAAGACTTCTGGGCAGCTTTGAATGTTTCTCCAGCCCAAATTGAAAATATTCCTGAAGTCACAGAGAATATTCCCGACCTCATCAAAGATATCCCTGTCGTCAAGAACTATGCGGATGTGTTCGAGGAAGTTGTTCGCTTACCTCCGCAGAGAGAAATAGATTTCAAGATTGCTTTAGTTCCCAATGCAAGGCCGGTAGTACACGCTATTCGAAGAATGTCCTTGAAAGAGAAGGAGGAATTAGACAATCAAACACGACAGCTCGTATGGAAAGGTCTGATCAGGCCTAGTTTCTCTGATTGGGGTGCAGCAGTGGTATTTGTCCCAAAATCTGACGGTACTCTACGGCTATGTGTGGATTATCGCGATTTAAACAAGCAGACTATAAAGAACAAATATCCATTGCCGCGGATTGATGATTTGTTAGATCGATTAAATGGAGCACAAGTATTTTCACGAATGGACCTAGCTACAGGCTTCCATCAACTTTGAATTGCCGAAGAGTGTGTTCCAATGACAGCGTTCAGAGGCCCCGACTTATTCTACGAGTGGTTAGTAATGCCGTTCGGCTTATGTAACGCTCCAGCTTACTTCGTCGATCTGATGAACAGAGTATTCAGAGGAGTATTGAATAAATTTGTTCTGGTTTTTATTGATGATATTCTAATCTTCTCTAAATCAAAGGCCGAACATGAAAAGCATCTGGAACAAGTGTTAGAAATTCTCAGAAGGAATGTATTGAAAGCCAAGTTTTCCAAATGTATCTTCTGGCAAGATGAAGTAAAATTTCTGGGCCACGTCGTATCGAAGGAAGGAATCGCTGTGGACCCAAGCAAAATCACAGCTATTCAGAATTGGAAACAGCCCAGTACTCCCACTGAAGTCCGTAGTTTTCTTGGATTGGCTAGCTATTACCGGAAGTTCGTTAAAGACTTTTCGAAGATATCTGGTCACTTAACAAAGCTTACAAAGAAGCATTCTAAATTCAAATGGACTCAAGAGAGTGAGGAAGCTTTCGAAGAGCTAAAGTTAAGATTAACGACAGCTCCAGTGTTAACCATCATCGATGGCAACCAAGATTTAAAAGTCTGGACTGATGCTTCTAGAGAGGGCCTTGGCGCAGTGTTAATGCAAAGAGGTCAAGTGATTGCTTATGCTAGCCGTCAACTGAAGCCGCACGAGAAAAACTATGTAACTCATGATCTTGAGTTATTGGCTATCATATTCTCTTTGAAAATCTGGAGACACTATCTTCTGGGCGAGAGGTTTGAACTGTTTACAGATCACCAGTCGTTGAAATATCTGTTCACTCAGAAAGACTTGAATTTAAGACAGCAACGTTGGCTGGAGTTTCTTGCAGCATATGACTTCGAAATTATATATACTCCAGGAAAAGCCAATGTCGTGGCTGATGCATTAAGCCGAAAGAATGAAATGATCGCCAGTTTTATTATCACGACTTCATTGCTAGATAAGATATCTGCTCTTCAGGAGGATGATCACTTCATTCAGAAGATCAGAGGGATAATTCAACAAGGCGAACCTTCAAGTTTTCAAATTGACAATGATGGGATTTTAAGGCTCAAAGGTCGAATCTGTGTCCCGAACATTCCTGAACTTCGAAAGGAAGTATTGGATGAATGCCACAAGTCAAAACTCAGTATCCATCCGGGAGTAAGCAAAATGTATAATGACATCAAACGCACTTTCTGGTGGAAGTCGATGAAAAGGGACATTTCTTTATATATCAGCCGATGCCCTACTTGCCAGCTAGTCAAGAGTGACCAACAGAAATTGGCTGGATTATCACAACCACTAGAAGTTCCTGGCTGGAAGTGGGAACATATTTCTATGGATTTCATTGATGGTTTGCCCAGAACCAGAAAAGGAAATGACAGTATTTGGGTGATCGTAGATCGTTTCACGAAGACCGCCCATTTTATACCTGTCAAATCAAATAGAACTGCTCAGAGTCTGGCGCAGATATACTTCAGGGAAATAGTTAGACTGCATGGAGTGCCGCTCAGTATAGTAAGTGATAGAGATACAATATTCACTAGCAAATTCTGGGAAGCATTTCAAGTCGAGCTGGGAACGAAGTTAAACTTGAGCACCGCTTATCATCCTCAGACAGACGGTCAGACTGAGAGGGTGAATCGCATTTTAGAAGATCTATTGCGGGCTTGTGTTATAGATTTCGGTGGATCATGGGAAGACCATCTGCATTTGGCTGAATTCTCTTATAACAACAGCTACCAGGCGAGTCTGACAATGTCGCCATTCGAAGCATTGTATGGTAGGCCGTGCCGATCTCCTGCTTGTTGGGTCGAGCCTGGAAATAGACTTGTGTTGGGCCCTGATATGATTCGAGAAGCTGCCGACAAAGTTGATTTTATTAAGAAGCGATTACTCGCCGCTCAAAGCCGACAAAAGAGCTATGCTGATAAAAGAAGGAGAGATATATCCTTTGAAGTTGGCGACTATGTATATTTGAAAGTATCGCCGATGAGAGGAGTTATCCGGTTTGGTAAAACTGGAAAGTTAGCACCCAAATTCATTGGTCCGTTTCCTATTCTGGAACGGATCGGAACTCTCGCTTACAGGGTCAAACTGCCTGACTGGTTGCCTGGAGTTCATGATGTATTCCATGTATCTCAACTTCGAAAGCACGTTCATGATCCAGACTTGATCGTGGAAGAAGCAGCTCAGCAGGATATTGAAATTACTCCAGAACTAGCTGTGAGGCGTGAGCCGCTAAAGATTATCGGCAAAGAAACCAAAGAGCTGAGAAACAAGAAGGTTCACTTAGTCAAAGTGCAATGGAGTGGAGATCCGCGAGATTGTACTTGGGAAACGGAGGAGAGCATTCAGAAAGCTTATCCTAGTTGCCGAGTAGATATCTTTGATTGACTCTGGTGCAAGGTACATTTAACCTACTTTGCATTACCTTTTAATTCTCTATTCTGTTGCTATTTTCTTCCCATGGATGAGCATTGTTTATTCTATACTCTGAATATTAAAAACAAATTGGTTGTTGTATTGTGGGATTGTAGATTTATCAAACCACTTTCGACTTTATTCCTTTTCGGGGACGAAAAGTTTTAAGTGGGGGAGATTGTAACGACCCAGAAAATCTGAACCAATTTAAAATTTTTAAATTGGCTAAAATAATGGATTTTAAATATTTAAAATAAATATTTTAGATAATGGCAATGAAAACTGAGTTTGAATCGACATTTGAAAACGAATATAATTAATTATAATT
The DNA here is from genome assembly GCA_030737875.1 of Allium sativum. Classification (NCBI taxonomy): domain Eukaryota; kingdom Viridiplantae; phylum Streptophyta; class Magnoliopsida; order Asparagales; family Amaryllidaceae; genus Allium; species Allium sativum. Next base: position 288,222,237 of record CM060915.1, read on the forward strand.
ATATATAGAATTGAAAATGGCGCGGTAGTTCGATAATTCGATTTCAAACTTCAATTGAATATACCGGGTGCAAAACAATCCGGATTTTAGTGAGACCAAAAATAATGGAATCTAATTGGTAATATCTTTCTAACGAATCTGACCAATCGAAGTTTGATAGTGGGAATCAAAAGATATGTCCAGTTGAAAATTCTGAATAGTCGCTATGGAATTCAGGCCCTTAAAAATGGACATTTTGCAGATGACCTCGGATTTCGACGAAACCACTTTTGTTAGGTCCGCAGTGTCAAGTTATTGTTAGGTTTCAAATTTCATAATTTTTCGAATCAATATGTGAGCGTGGCAAAGGAAAACGCGTTTGACCGATTTCAGTTGATTTTAATCGACTGGAAATTGGCCATTTTTCAAACGGTCTCAGAATTCGACGAAACTAGTTTTGTTAGGACCGTATCGTCAATACGAAGCTAGAAAATATTTTTCTGGAATTTTTCTAGTTAATATGTGACCCCGGTAATTTGAAATGTGCGTTTAAAATTCAATATAATGATTTAAATGTAAATTCAAAAGGAAACTGATTGTAACGATCAAATCAGCTTGCGATACATATCCCATTGTGTTCAGAATAGGGGTAAAACGCTATGGACGACAGGCGGTGGGCCTCGTTTCGAGGTCGTGGATGAAAGTCAACCTTTTTGCGAAGTTTAATAATTAAATAAGAAAATAATTAAATAATTTTAAATTCCCTCCCTCCCCTTTATCTCCTTCTTGGCCCCCCCCCCCGATTCACAATCCAGAAAACAGAAAAAGGAAAAAAAAAAAAAAAAAAAAAAAGAGAAACCCTAATCGAATCGCGCCTCCTCCAACGATCGACCCCGAAGCCCCCGTTCAAAGACATCGCGCCGCCTCCCACTGACCTCGACGCCGATCGAAGACCCAACCACCACGAAGGCCTCGCCCTCCTCCCTTGATCGAAGCACCGCGACACCGATTAGCCCCCCTCCCCCCGTCGAATCCCATCGCGAAGCCACCAAACCCCGAGCCGCCCAGTTCGAGACATCACCGACGAAGCAGCCCCCCGCTCCTCTGTAAGTTTTAATTTTATTTATCTATCTTATTTTAAATACTGTTTTATTTTTAAAAGTATAAACTGATTTTATTTTTAAAAGTATAAACTGATTTTATTTTTAAAAGTATAAACTGATTTTATTTTTAAAAGTATAAACTGATTTTATTTTTAAAAGTATAAACTGATTTTATTTTTAAAAGTATAAACTGATTTTATTTCTAAAAGTATAAAAACTGATTTGTTTTTAAAATAAAAACTGATTTGCTAGAACTTTAAAACTGAATTTTTAAAAGAATTTTAAAATTGTTTTTTTTTAAGAAGAAACTAAAACTGCATTTCATAAAAATAAAAACTGCATTTTTTATAAAGATAAAAACTGCATTTTTATAAAAAAGAAAAACTGATTGTATTTTGAACTTTAAAATAGGAAAAAGGTTTAATCTTTTAGTAGAAAAAGATTTGAACTTGCAAAAGTAAAAATCATATTTTTATATGTTGAAAGTCGAAATAAAAATCATATTTTTATATGTTGAAAGTCGAAATAAAAATCATATTTTTATATGTTGAAAGTCGAAGTAAAAAATCATATTTTTATATATTGAATAGCATAGTAAAAATTCTATTTTTACATATGTAGAGAATACGGGCGAAAGCGACAAAAGGCGAAGATTTCTATTAAGAAGAGTCTCGAAGTTGGATAGCTATTGGTGAGATTTCTGATTTAAAATTTATATATATATATGTGTGTGAAGTAAAAGTGAATTGCTATATATAAATATATAAATATATATATATATATATATATATACGCCCCTCGTCCACAAACCATGGACGATATTTATTGGTTGAAATCGTTGTGAAAATTGATTGATGGCAATTGATTGTTTGGGATTGTTTGTGATTGATATGGGTTGAAAAATACCCATTTGTGGTTGTGAAATATTTGGTTGAAACCACATAGGATTAGTTTGTGGAAATGAAATAAATATATACATGTCGCCTGCGTGCGAATTAGATGCATGAACCCCATTGTCAAAAACCGCGAGGTTTTAAGGTAGAGCGAGGAGCCGTACTAGGGACGGTGCCGGTGTAACTACCCTGCCGTTATGCTGTCGAAATTTTGAATAATATTTGTGTGTTTGAATTATTTTCATATGCTTAAACTATATTTATTCATTGTATTGAAAACATTCATGTGTTGAATTGATATTCATTCGTTGTTTAGAAATTCATGTGTTGAATGGTATTCATATTTTGAAATAAATTGTTCGATAACAAAAATCACATTTTTATCTATATATAAAAACTATAGAAAACATTCATGTGTTGAATTGATATTCATTCGTTGTTTAGAAATTCATGTGTTGAATGGTATTCATATTTTGAAATAAAGTGTTCGATAATAAAAATCACATTTTTATCTATATATAAAAACTATAGAAAACATTCATGTATTGAATTGATATTCATTCGTTGTTTAGAAATTCATGTGTTGAATGGTATTCATATTTTGAAATAAAGTGTTCGATAATAAAAATCACATTTTTATCTATATATAAAAACTATAGAAAACATTCATGTGTTGAATTGATATTCATTCGTTGTTTAGAAATTCATGTGTTGAATGGTATTCATATTTTGAAATAAAGTGTTCGATAATAAAAATCACATTTTTATCTATATATAAAAACTATAGAAAACATTCATGTGTTGAATTGATATTCATTCGTTGTTTAGAAATTCATGTGTTGAATGGTATTCATATTTTGAAATAAAGTGTTCGATAATAAAAATCACATTTTTATCTATATATAAAAACTATAGAAAACATTCATGTGTTGAATTGATATTCATTCGTTGTTTAGAAATTCATGTGTTGAATGGTATTCATATTTTGAAATAAATTGTTTGATAATAAAAATCACCTTTTATCGACTATATGAACTATATAGAAAAATAGTGTTTTGAAATTAATCGTTTTACAATAAAAATCACATTTTTATTGTATGCATAAATCGTTAAAATGTGAAGTGTTAAAAATAACCACTTGTTCAAAATAAACATATATGAGTTGAAATATTCATTAATTAGCTAATGAAATGATTTGCACCTAATTATGTAACATTAGAATGAATGGTGTTTTTAAACCAAATAGAAATCGAATATGAAGTTGAATAGAAATTGATAAATGATAAGAACTGTATATATATGTACATGCAATATTCATTGAACAGGTTATAGCAAAGGGGCTAGAGAAGAGGAATAAAATTTTGTGCCCGACAAATAGGTACACATTTACTGATTTGTTTGGGTGATGATTTTGAGCCTGTTGGCTAGCCGCTTGGCTTTTTCTTTTTCTTTTTGAGATTAGAAGGACCGGGACGCTATTTGCGATTTCCCGACGCTCCCGGTACAGGGGAGGTTATGGCGAAATTTTTCCAAAATTTAAGGAGTTAGAAAAATATTTGAAGTGAAAACGATATAGGAATCATTGAATGAACTATATTTATATAAATATATAAATATAAATAAAATTAAAACGAAACGAGGCCGTGCAGTTCGTATTTTGAAACCGTGATTTCAAACGACTAGTACGGGAAATCCGACCATTGGATTTTCCCGAAACCTCAACCGTCGGGTTCGCCTTGGAATAATCTTTCCAACGGCACCAACCTTGTAAAAATCCAACGGTTGGATTGTCTGGAATGTTTAATTCAAATCTGAAGAAAAACAGCGCCAGAAACGATTATATTTATTTATATATATAAATAAAATTATATTTAATCGAATAACGACGCTGCAGTTCGTATTTTGAAATCGAAAATTCAAACGATTGTACCGGGAGATCCGACCGTCGGATTTTCCCGAAACTGGAACCGTTGGATTCGTTTTGAAAAGACCTTTCTAATGATGTAAATTTTGCGAAGATCCAACGGTTAGATTTTCAGATATGTGTAAATCAAATCTGAAGAAAAACAGCGCCACGGCCGCCTTATGGCCCGAAGCGTCGTTTTGAATAAAATGGCTATTTTAAAATAAATAAAAATAGCGATAAATAGTTATAAAATATCGTAAGCGATATGGAATGGAAATAAACTGAATTTGCTTGATTTATGTGATGTTTGATGGTTGAATGTGTTTGGTGTGAAAACTATATTAAAGAACACAATTAGTGTTGTCGAATAATTTAACCATTGAAATAAATCGATTTGAAATTCTAAATATACGTGAATTATTTGAAAAGGCCGAGTTAATTCTCATTTCGAATAATCGACCGACGATTGAAATTCGAAGATGAAGACGATGGTCGAAGACCGGAGATCTTCACCTCGTTTGGATGGTAACCGAGGTCCTGATTGGGAGGCATCCCGAAATATGGATAATGAGTGGTGATCGTTTAGACGTATGTGTTGATCGATGGGTTTGCGAGGTATTTAGTGCCTCCGGTTTCGTTCAGACCCAGAACGGACTTGTAAATGGACTGTGTGTCCGGCATTGGAATTTGTTCTGTGTGATTGATAGCCATCAGTTGCACGGTGTGAATTGCCTGTGTGGCATGCTAAGATGCAGTGATCAGGGCTTCTGTTGAAAAGCAAAGTCTTGTGGTGATGATCAAAGCACCGCCTGTGTGGCGTAGCTTTGTGTATAACGTGAATTCGCGAGCCTCACACCCCGGTATGAACAAGAAACGGGAGCAGGACCTCAGGGGGGACGTGCGTTTTCTTTCTAGCTAGGGTGGTGTCAGTGACCTACCAGCCCTGACATTTATATACTTTTCACCTATGTGGTTGTTGCTGTTGCGAGGCGCCTCGGTTTGATCGGACGATCCGGGTCCGATGGAGTCATTCGTTGGCTCATTTACACCCCAAAGGGTGGAGAAACGCATTGTTCAGGCATTATAATCCACTTCGTGTGGACCGGCCCTGACGATCCAGGGTATGGTCGCGGCTGTACCTGAGACACGGGCTAGAGCGTCTCGAATTCGGTAAGGACTATCTTTTGCCTTGGTTCATGACGGAAATCCAATTTCCAAATACGACATCGTGCGGTTTTGATTGTATATATATATGGCGACATGATATATGGTACCCATGCCGTCTATGATTGATAGTTATGATTTGAAATTGTTTTCAAAGCATATAAACACTAGCAATAATATCAAATGCCTTTGTTTTATTCGTATCAATCATATTTTGGCTGTTATAAGGTAAAAACTCTATCCTCCGGTTTGCGTTGCATTGTGTGATGGGAACTGAGTCTTATAACGGCTTCATTTTTATAAAAAAACATAGCGATGTTTAAAAGAAAGATTTGTTTTAAAGCACTGGCAATCCAATGGAGTAAACCCGTTCCACGAAAGTGGCGTGGTCCTGTGATTTGCCATATTATATATGTGTTGAGTAGATTTCTCATACCAGTCCCATGACTGACTCGTAGTTTGTTTCACTCTCAAACTCGGGTGCCCCTTTTTCTACACGGGCAGCCTTGTATTCAGGTTTAGCTGGTTCTTTCTGGATAGCTGGAGCTGAAGATGGATTCTATCATTTATTTCTTTTTATGCTGTTCAGCTCCTATTGTACATATTTTGTTTATTTCCGCTGTAGACATTTATGTATAGCTGAACTGTATTTGTACTAAGTAAGATCCTGTATACTGTGTAACTCTGATGATTACTTTTATCCAGTGTATTTTGTTGTTCATTCTGGTGTATTTATTTAATTCTGTTCTGCTATTATATGTTTCTGTGTTATATTCCAAAAGATAACCTTGTTTCCGTGAGAACGGGAAATCGGGTCGTCTCATCATCCCACACCATTTCCAACACCCTCGATATCCCCTTTCATTTTGCGTCATTCACTCAGCACCGTGCTGCAACAGTGCGAACCCGACACAAAAACTCACTGAAACCTCCAAACCACGCCATCATCTAACACTTCATTATTAATAAATATTAAATTTCTAATTAAACATACTTAATGTAAATCAACACCTTTGATACTCCTTCTCCCATTAGCACACAAACCGCTCATCACTCTTCTGTTTCACGAACTACAGTTAACTCCTCCATTTCCAATCTTTTGTTCCTACGCTGCATATTCTCCATTACCCTTTGTTTCCAATTATCATATAAACTAAAATACCATTTTTTTAGTCTAATACGAGATCAATTAAATCACGTTAGCTCTTCTTCCTCCTGACATTTACAATACCCGACCTTATAACAACAGCCATGGCCGCACCAAGTCTTCCACTGTTATCCCACTCCTCTTAATGAAAATTCAAACTAAAAATAACCTCATATACCTTACCAAAATCCGCATCATCCCAAACCATTTGCAACACACTCGATATCCCCTTTCATTTTGCATTATTCACTCAGCATCGTGTTGCTATAGTGGGAACCCGACACAAAAACTCACCGAAACCTCCAAATCTTTGCATACAAACTACTTTTCACTCCTCAATGCAACTACAAACTCATGTCAAGCTAATACTTCTTCAATCGCCCACAACATCGAGCCCTAAGGCACTATGAATATACGATATCGACAGAAAATATGTTCGAATGAAACAAAAATCTTACGAGATTGAAGAGGATGTCGATATGAACTCAAATACATATATTTCCGAATTTACTGCATTTGATTTGGATTTTTTGAAATTGTTTGAAAACTCATTTTCACGTTTGGAATAAAGAACTGGCGGCATGATTATTTTGACTAGGAAGAGAAAAAGTTTAGGGTTTAGTAATGTTAAGGGTTATTTATAGGGTATGATGGCTTATGTTAGAAGCTTCATATATATTTAAATATTTATTTATATTGTCCCATTGTTTGTATTTATCTTCTAAAAATCCATATGATCACGGACAATACCCAAAAATCATGAAAATGGGCATGCAGCTACAGTTTGATATTACAGACCCAACGAAACTTGTTTCGTCGAATTCCGACTCGGTTTGCTCACACAACGCATTTTTAACCATCAAAATATCGACTGTTTTCCACATTAAAAATCCGTACGGCCACATACTTACTCAAAAATCACGAAAATTGAAATATAACAATAATTTAATATTTCGGATCCAACAAAATTAGTTTTGTCGAAAACGGAGTTCGTTTGCAAAAATGGCAATTTTTAAAGCTCTAAATAAATCCATTTAAATATTAAATATTTTTAAGAATAATTAAATTTAATATTAATAAATTAATATTATCGTATATATTTACAATAGAATGTCATACAGCTCCAATTGGATTTATAACTCGATATTCAAATCCCGGTTGAATCGATATACAATTAATATTGAAAAATCCATTTATAATATAAATAAATCGGTATAAATTATAAAGGAATTCCATAGCGACTATTTTAAAATTTGATTTGGACATAAATCAAAATCTACACAACGAAATCCCGATTTTTCTCTTCCGTTAGAAAAATGTACTTCACCAGCTTCGAATGTTTTCTTGTTTCACAGAAATCCGATTTAAAACGGATTCTGTATATTCGTTTAAAGTTCGAATCGCCAAATTACGAAATGCCGCGCCATTTCAAGCTCGATTATAATTATAAATACGTTCAACTGTCATTTAAATAATATATTCGTTATTCAAAATTCAATTCTAAAGTGTATTCTACCTTACATATGATCCAATTCACACTGTATTGTGAATTCAGCTATTTTTTATTATTTCGGAATTGTAATATGTTTTTATGTTATAAATATTAATTAAAAATTCCATATTATTTAATTTTGGCCATTTCAAATTACCAAACCGTTATTTAAATAATTAAATAAATTATTTATTGTCCGTTAAAAATATGGGTCGTTACATTCTTCTCCCCTTAAAATAATTTCATAAAAATTATTTATTCACTTCTTAACATCAGTTTCAACTGGACTAATTTAATTTCAATTAAATATTTATTCATTCCTACTAACGAAAATTTTCAAAAATCCTGAAAATTTTCTAACACCTTAACTTTTCAAAAAAATTCCCCAGCACGTCCTTTGTACTAGATCAAACTCCAACTCACCTCTCTAGGCCTTCTTCAACCCAAAAGAAAATCAAACAGCCAAGCGGCTTGCCAATTCGGCTCATCAAAATCTCAAACCGATATATAATATAAACTGGTACCTTTTTGTCGAGAATATCAATATATCCTTTCCATGTGTTACCAATTCTGCATATACCAATGTCATCCTAATTATTCAGTTACCAAGTCGAATTCTGTTCTTAATACAGATTCCATTTTTAATTTCAACTCTTAACTTAGCAGTCCAATTCCATTTCGGATTATCTCTAATCTAAACTAATTCGATATTTTCTATCATAATTCATTTTCCACTTAACTGGTTTTAATTCAATTTCTATTTCTATTTGCTTTTACAAATTCTAATTTAATTTGTTTCAATCCAAACAATCTTCCCTAGGGAATTTTTAAACATTTTAGGTTTCTAAAACCAGATATCCCTTTTCAGGATTCAAAACTACTTTCTTTTCACAAAACAATTCAAAAACAAAATCCTTGGTAGTAATCCGCCACGTAGCAACTCAAAAATGAACACCGATGATGTAGTTGTCATCATCGGAATCTATTTTCCAGCGAACGAAGTGAGTTCAATACTATATCACTTTCAAAACCATTTCTAAACACTTCCATTTTGAAATACAATTCAAAATACCATTCACACTACTTGTAAAACAATTTAAAATCTCCCAGGATTTTAAAATTCTCATATATTTAATACAATTCCATTTACAAACACCTTTCATATTTTCGGAATTTTGATTCCAATTCTGATTCAAATTCAGATTTAATTCATCTGATTTCACATATTACCCTTATATGAATTCCGATTGGTTATTTACATAACCATTTAATTTATAATCTTACTCGATTATAATAACAACTAATATATCCAATATATTATAATCATTTCAATATAAATTTTATTCTATATCAAAATAAATTTTGGGTAAAATTATTTCATTTACCCTCTTTTCAAAACATACCATGTCGGTTCATTGTACTTGAGTGTTTATAAACCCCTACCGATACAGTGGATCAAACTGATCGACCAAAATTCATAAATTACTCAACCAATGATTCTACACAATATAAAATCATTTTTATAAAATTTACAAATACGTTCACTCGTATATATACACTCAACTCAATCTACAGTATTACTAACCCCATCTCTACCGAGTCACGCCATAGAGCCAAGGTAATTACTTAACCTTTTGCTCTGATACCAACTGTAACAACCCCGGATTTTGCGATCCTGAGTAATCAACATATAACCCAATGCTGACTATCGAGCATCGGAAATAACGAATAGTTAATGAAATAAAATAGAGGGAGAGAATAGATAAGGAAGAAACTTAGAATAGAAGAAGAAGAAGAACATACAACATCAGAGTATACACGGATATCACAACGGAACAAACAATATATAATAGATACATAAGTTTGAAATAAAACTAGTATATGTATACAGTAACATTATCAGAGTACAACACTTACAACACAGCGGAAATAACAATAGCTATATAATCCTGAAGCCTCCTGCTCCAAGCTATCAGTATATCTGTAAAATCCCGACTACTTGACTGCCCGTACAAAATTTGGCACCCAAGAGTTTAGGGAAAACAACAAAAAATAAACTCCGGGTCAGTTATGGGGCTGGTATGAGTAAACAATTTAAAACAGTTTGAGAAAATAAACGATATCTCATAAGACCACGCCATATAACGGAACGGGTTTTTCCCTTATGAGAATCCAAACAACTTGATTAAACATTTCAAATTCTTTTTGAACGAAATGATAAACTTTATATCAAAATCATTTGATATTATAATAGTGTCTATCAATCACAACTAAATAATCAGCTAGCAGAATGCTTTCCTCTCACTTTCTACATACACAATATATAATCAAAAATCGCGGGCGCTTATTGGTAATGAATTCCAACTGGCAAGGCATTGGACCACCTTCCGACAGTGTATCTCTAGAGGGAAATACAACGGGTTCAACAAGAACATCTTATAACCCAGGCTAAATATGACCGGTCACTCATTTCGCTTGAGTGTACCGAATGTATTATCACCAACGGTTGGGATCAGCAACTATTTCCTGAAAAGGACAACATCAAAATAGATTATAAAAGTAAATTGAATTTCTCTAGATCATGTGACAATAAACCCTGATTGGCAGCTAACCACTTAGCCATGCGACCTACCCGATTTTATACCATTTCCTGGTTGTGAGGCTAGAGGCCATAACGTATTATTTACAAACCACATCTTCATTCACTTTGAATGTCACATCGTCATACCCGCTAAATCACAAATTGATTTCTCCAAACATATGACGGGCAAATAGCTAAGAAAAACGAATTCCTCCGCCACCAAACGTAAATACGTTTGAAGAGATCAACTTACGCGAGCTATTGAATTTACTTCGTCAGACATTCTTCCATACAGGTTGTCCTGGGACTGGACAAACCGAAGGCACTATTCTATAAACAGGACAGCCCTTGCGTAACTCCGTCTTTAATTATCTTCATCATATTTGATCGCAACGCTAACGCCCATGCAGAGTGATTTTCAAATAATATATCTGATCCCGGTCTCTCCGTATTGACAACGGAAATAGCCAAAATCTTTGATAATCATTGATTTAACTATCAAAGGAATACATGTGTGCAAACAACGATATTATTTCCAGATGGAAATTCCATTGATCAATCATCAATCAACATTTATCCAATTCCCCATTTCTCGTTTCCATATATTCATCAAATCCTTACTTTCTAAATTTTAGAAAATATACATTATTAACTTTGGAAAACGTTTCCATTTCTGATTCACACATCACTATCTTCTCAAATATATCAGTCTCTAATTGTAAACTAGTAAGAGAACAACCCCCTACGTATTAACCCCGAAGGCCGAAACCAACATCAGATCAACACATAGAAAGTTATTCAACTCGACCAATTCCCAGTCAGTTTCTAATTCATTTAACTCCATTTTAAATCCCTATTTCAAAACCCAATTTCCTTTATAAAAGTTTTAATTTCAAATATTTAGTCTAATCCACTATTCACATTGAATGTGAACAATATTTTTTATAAACTCCAAACTATTTGATTCCATATTTGAAAATAATATCCAAAGTACAAATTCTATTTAATCTCTATTTATAGAATTATTGTACAAAATCCTTTCTTTAACTTCTAACACTTAAATCTCATTTATAATTCCCTTTATATAATTCTATTCAATCTATATAAATCCTTTTATATAATTCTATATAAATATTTCATTTTCAATATTCACTTTGAAATTTTTCTTTTTACATTCCAGTATTTCATATGGCATTTAAAATACCAAATTACATGACCAGTGTCATCATAATCAATCATAGATTATATATCACATCATATATCACAATATATGAAGACAAACAGTATTATAAATATTGAGGAATCCATTTGGATCCCTCCAACCTGTTTCTCTACATCCACATATGCTAAACAATATAAATAACATCGATTTCATTTCAATATGAAATATTATGATAAATAGAATCAATATTTGATTAATGATTTATATATATATATATATATATATATATATATTGTTATCTATAATTTCAACCAATACATCAACAATTCAGCCAAACAATCAACACACAACAAACAATCATCATTTATAAACACTAGATTATGTTTATAAAAATATAAATAGTACAGAGTTAGTGAGATTTACTCACATTGGTAATTTATCGTTAAATAACGATAAATTATCATCGATTCAGATCGGATAATTTATTTCGCTATAAATTGTAACGGGCTCCAATTCACTCCCAGTCAGTTCCATTTTGTAGTCGTCGTCCATACGATCCCAACGGATCTAACCATTCGTAAAACTGATACAGTATGAATTAGTTATGTATTTTACAAGTGGATCTATAATTTAAATATACACTTATATAGGTTTTAAACATTCTAGGCTCACTCTTTCTAACTAGGCCCAAATTCAGCCCAACCCGTACTTCTTCTCCTACAACCCGCATATGCATTTCTTCTTCACTTCGAATTTTCCCAGCACGTTTCCAGTAAGAAACATGAACTACGCCATCATCAAACACTTCATTATTAATAAATATTAAATTTCTAATTAAACATACTTAATGTAAATCAACACCTTTAATACTCCTCCCATCGGCACACAACCCACTCATCACTCTTCTATTTCACGAACTACAGTAAACTCCTCCATTTCCAGTCTTTTGTTCCTACGCTACTTATTCTCCATTTCCCTTCGTTTCCCATTATCACATAAACTAAAATACCATTTATTTTAGTCTGATATGAGATGAATTAAATCACGTGAGCACTTCTTCCTACTAACATTTACAATACCCGACCCTATAACAACAGCCATGGCCGCAGCAGGTCTTCCACTGTTATACCACTTCTCTTAATGAAAATTCAAACTAAAAATAACCTCATATACCTTGCCAAAATCCGCATCATCCCACACCATTTCCAACACACTCGGTATCCCCTTTCATTTTGTGTCATTCACTCAGCATCGTGCTGCTACACTGGGAACCGGACACAAAAGCTCACCAAAACCCCCAAATCTTTGCTTACAAACTACTTTTCACTCCTCAATGCAACTATGAACTCATGTTGAGCTAATACTTCTTCAATCGCCCACAACATCGAGCCCTAAGGCACTATGAATGTACGACATCGATAGAAAATATTTTCGAATGCCACAAAAATCGTACGAGATTGAAGATGATGTCGATATGAACTCAAATACATGTATTTCGGAATTTACTGCATTTGATTTGGATTTTTAGAAATTGTTTGATAGCTCATTTTCACGTTTGGAATAAAGAACTGGTGGCATGATGATTTTGACTAGGAAGAGAAAAAGTTTAGGGTTTAGAAATGTTAAGGGTTATTTATAGGGTATGATGGCTTATGTTAGAAGCTTCATATATATTTAAATATTTCTTTATATTGTCCTACTATTTGTATTTATCTTCTAAAAATCCGTATGATCACGTACGATACCCAAAAACCATGAAAATGGGCATGCAGCTCCAGTTCGACATTACGGACCCTACGAAACTTGTTTCGTCGAATTCCGACTCTGTTTGCTCACACAGCGTATTTTTAACCATCAAAATATGGACTGTTTTTCACATTAAAAATCCGTGCAGCTACATACTGACTCCAAAAATCACGAAAATTGAAATATAACAATAATTTAATATTCCGGATCCAACAAAATTAGTTTTGTCGAAAACGGAGTTCGTTTGCAGAAATGGCTATTTTTAAAGCTCTAAATAAATCCATTTAGATATTAAATATAATTAAAAATAAGTAAATTTAATATTAATAAATTAATTTTATCGTATATATTCACAATAGAATGTCATACTGCTCCAATTGGATTTATAACTTGATATTCAAATCCCGGTTGAATCGATATTCAATTTATATTGAAAAATCCATTTATAATATAAATAAATCACTATAAATTGTAAAGGAACTCCATAGCGACTATTTTAAAATTTGAGTTGGACATAAATCAAAATCTATACAGCGAAATCCTGATTTTTCTCTTCCATTAGAAAAATATACTTCACCAGCTCCGAATGTTTTCTTGTTCACAGAAATCCGATTTAAAACGGATTATGTATATTCGTTTAAAGTTCGAATCGCCAAATTACGAATTGCAATGTCATTTCGAGATCGATTATAATTATAATATAATTATACGTTCAACTGTCGTTTAAATAATATATTCGTTATTCAAAATTCAATTCTAAACTGTATTCAACCTTACATATGATCCAATTCACACTGTATTGTGAATTCAGCTATTTTTTTAATATTTTGGAATTATAATATATTTTTATATTATAAATATTAATTAAATATTCCATATTGTTTAATTTTGTCCATTTTAAATTACCAAATCGTCATTTAAATAATTAAATATATTATTTATTATCCGTTAAAAATACGGGTCGTTACACGCCTCCTCACCAGTGCCATCATCACCTTGCCAACTACACCATTATGACTAGCATCTCAACTAGCATACACACAAAACTTCCCCTAGTAAAAACAATGCACACCGCCTACATCCAAAACCACCGCTAAACTTCAGGCCATCCACATCGTCTCCTATGCCTCCAACCATCCATCTACATCATGGCCACCATTCCTATAACCATCTCCTCCTCGAACCCCGAACAACCTCAGTAGCTCCACCGTATGATTGTATTGGAGATGTGGTGTTAGGTTTTAAAATAACAATGGTTTGTTCGGATCTGTTAAAAATGGACCTTGCGTATTTTCTTTTGGTGAAGAGGAACCGGGCCCGCTTCAATTTATGCTAGAGAAAGGAAAAACAAACGAAGTAATGGCCTATATATATAGTGGAAGAATTGTAAGAGGATAGGAACAGTGTCATTCATACGTACAAGGTAGGGTGTAGCTGTGCATGGATCAATTCTTGGGTCTGCATTTGATTTGACTTATGCATGTGCATGAATTTAATATAGGAGGAAATACCAAGAAATTATCTACGCGTATTTGCCTAAGGGAGGTTGCACTTGAATCTAGTTACTTAGGAAGGAAGTTTTTTTAATACGGTTAATAATCCTATCATTTTTTATGCTAGTATTAAATATATGCATCATCATACTCGATCACAACGAATATGGATGCTCTGTTACGTCTAAATGTTTCGGTAACAATGAAATTAATTTCATTGAAAACCGACTCCGTTTGCGGAGCGGCGTTATTTTAATTTCTATTTATTTATCAGTTTACAATTTAATTAGCGCCCTCTAACAAAATAACTCTAATTGGCTCCAACTGGTAATCTAGCAATAATTAGCTATACGTATTCCAATAAAATTCGTTTCGTTGAAGACGGAGGTCATTTGAAAAATAACTATTTCTAAGGCGTAAATGATATTGATATAATATAATTAAATTTCAAAGCAATTCCAATTAAATAATATTAAACTATCATTATCGTATATATGTCCAAATGTATCACTACAAATTCAACCAATATGGAATTATAACTCAATACTAACATTTTTGGGTTAAACGATATCGAAAATATATAAAAATTCCTGCTTAATTTATTAAATAAACGTTATTATTTATAAACAATTTCATAGCAACTATTTGAAAATTTTATTTGGACATAACTCACAGTCTATAATATGAAATCTCCAATTTTCTCTTTCATTAGAAAACTATAATCAATTTAAAATAATAATAATAATAATAATAATAAATTAAATACCTGACTACTAGAAATACAGAACATTGCCGTCTTCTAACTAAGCTTTTTATAATCGATGCATAATCTTAATGATACATTTGGTTTCTTCTCGTACACATCAACCATTCCCCAGGGCGAACTGCTTTGTCTAATAAAAATCTTTCCTTCTAAATCAACCAACTACACCTTCAGTTCCTTCATCTCTATTCGTGTCATCCTCAAGGTGGTCTAGCCATGGCTTTAGATCTACGTACAAGATCTATTCTAAGTGTTATAACTATCTTTGGTGGAAGTCCTGCAACTAGTTCAAAGAAATCAACAAACTCCTTGGCTATAGGAACTTGACTTATCCTGTCATCCAATTTTGTTGCACCTAACAAAACATAAATCTATGAACTAACATTCTTAACATAGTATAAATGATTCGGTTACTACAACTGGTGTGTCTCAATGATATTTTCCTATCTACAAAAAATAACATAGCATTATAATAATCTAACTAATTCACATGAAAAATAAGTCTAAAGTCGATAAAATCAAACACTGATAAATTTCAAGAAAAAAGTGATCTCCGAACACTTATTTTTATAATGCCTGATTTGATCATAGTTGAAGAACTTGACGTTCTTGTTCCTGTTAATTGCCTTACCATCTCTTGATTTACAATCATTTGCATAGTGGCCTTTCTTTTTGCGTGCATGCTAATTCAGCTTTTCCTTTCTTGGTGGCTTCGCCATTTTTTGTCCTTTCTTCGGATGGAACATATGCTTCTTACTTGATCCACTTTAAGCACTTCAATCCTTTCTATCCAAAAAAGCAATTCCACCCTCGCATCACACGGACTCCTGATGTGCGGTAAAATTGAATTACTCATTTCTCTTTTTCACAATATCCATTGTAGCATACCAATAATGAGATAGCTATTCAAATCTTATAGAATACACAAGAATAAATAATTCTCCTTGCTCTAAATTGGAAAACTTCCTGAAATAAGCCTATGGAAGGATTAAGCAGTATTAATCGAAAGCTAAATTTCCCATAAGATTTCCCATATTTCATGTATAATTTAATACACAAATACTTCTAAAGTGATATATAAAGATGCCCTTTAGATTAAACAAAGTACTCATACTAATAACAATTATTACAAAATCATTCAAATAAACACAGTGAAATCCCTAATACGCCTAAACAACTTGAGTTTCCAGTTACACGTCTATGCTAGCATTGTTTTGTTAGTAGATCTAAGAATTTAAGAACTTACTCTAAAATCTCTTAACCGAACATGTGAGAGTTAAAGGGGAAATAAAAAACTTTGGAATAGGAAAACAACTTAATTAGTATGAATAATAATATACCACTCAAATAAACAGATATTTAATGAGACTACACCATTAAGCAAAGTGGGTTTTATCCTTATTACCATAATTGATCAAAGCAATCAATCTGTAACAACCCGGAAAATACGAGCCAATTTAATTTTTTTTTAAATTGGTGATTTCAAAGGAATTTGAACAATTGAAATAGAATATTTCAATAAAATAGTGAATTAGAAATAGTTAGTCAGTTTGAAAATTTGAATTCAAACTTTGACTGACTGTGCTGGGTGGAGAATATAACGGATTTTAGCGAAACCAAAAATATTTAAATCTGTTTATCAATACCTTTCTAACGAATCTGAAAAATCGAAGTTTCATAACGGGAATCAAAAGTTATGGCCGAATGAATTTTCAGAATGGTCGCTATATAGAATATATAGCCCTGGAAAATTGATATTTTGCAAACGACCTCGGAATTCGACGAAACCACTTTTGTTGGGTCCGGGATGTCAAATTATTGCTAGATTTCAAATTTCATAATTTTTGAAGCTAGTATGTGAGCATGGCAAAAGAAAATGTGTTTGGTCAATTTCTGTTAAATTGGATCGACCAGAAAATGGCCATTTTTCAAACGATCTCAGAATTCGACGAAACTAGTTTTGTTGGGACCGTACCATCAAAACATAGCTAGATTTATTTTTCTGGAATTTTTCGAATCAGTTTGTGGCCCTGGCAAATTGAAATGTACGTTCAAAGTTAAAAATTAAATGTTTTATACTTTAATTTGAAAAATAACTGACTGTAACAGTCAAATTGGCCAACGAAACATATCCCATTGTGTCCGGGATGGGGCTATTTAGCTAGAGGCGACAGTCGTTGGGCTTGAAAAGGAGTTCGTTGGTGAAAACCCTAATTTTCTGAAATATATATATTCCGGCGAATCAGAAAATTCCATTCATTATTTAAAATAAAATAAAAACTAAAAAACCCCCGTAACCCACGAACGAACGGCGAAAACCCGTTCCTCCCTTCTCTCCTCCTCCGCCGCCGCTACAGGCACTTCCAGCCAGCGCCACCTACCTCCGTCGACGCGCCTCCCTCCCCTCGTCAGATCCGACCCACCCACGACCAGAACCCTCGCCGCCATCGCCTGAATCGAGCGCCCAAAGTCGGCCTCTTTCCAGCGCCGCTCCGATCTTCCACCATCCACGACCAAACCACCACCGATAGAAAGCCCGCTCGAAGCTCTTCCACGTCCAACTCCCTGATCGTTGTCTAGGTCACCGGATTTTGCGAAAACCTCAAACCTAGTTTCGAACCAAATAGAAAGGTGAGTACTTTTTGATGTCTGCACTTTGAAAAATCATATCTTTTTGGTGTGTTGACGAAATTCGATGAAACAAGAAACATCGGGACTGCAAGGAAGCTCTCTACCACATAGAAGAAGCCGCGGATTTTTCTGAGTCATCTACGATTTTTAGCACTCCGAAAACCAATGTGAGAAATCTAAATTAATAGAATTTGAATGGAAAATGTCGTGTATAAACTATATAAGCGAAATATAAATTACACACGTGTTGTATACCTCATGTACAGGCGTGGGGTAAGCTATATAAGCGAAGTATGAATTATACATGCATAGAATAATTGAAATATGTGTTGAAATGCAAGTGAAATATAGCAATAAAAATAATATATATATATATATATATATATATATATACTCCCCTCGTCCACAAACCATGGACGATATTTATTGTTGTGAATTGATGGGAAATATTGGATGAAAAATACGAATGGTTGAATAATTGTTTGTGGTTGATATTGTTTGGTTGTGGTTGAAAAATACCCATTGGTGATTGAAATGAATTGGAAATATTTGTGGAAATAAAAATAAAACATGCCGCCTGCGTGCGAATTAGATGCATGAATCCCCATTGTCAAAAACCGCGAGGTTTTAAGGTAGAGCGAGGAGCTGTACTAGGGACGGTGCCGGTTTTAACTACCCTGCCGTTATGCTGCTGAAATTTTGAATAATATTCATGTGTTTGAATTATTTTCATATGTTGAAATTATTTTCATGCATTGAAATTAAAGTCGTATGTTGAAACTATATCCATGTGTAGAAATGTTCATGTGTTGAAAAGTGATGTGTGAAAATTAAATACATTTGTGAATGAATGAAGTGTTTAAACAATAAAAATCACATTTTTATAATATATAGGAAGTAAGTAAAATATTCGCCTTATATATAAATAGTTTCAACAATAAAAATTCCATCTTTCTAATATGAACAATATAAATAAAATATCCATGTGTGGAAATGCTCATGTGTTGAGAAGTGCGTGTAGTGGAAAAGTTCATGTGTTGAATAAAAAGATCGAACAATAAAAATTACATTTTTATTGAAACTATGAAGTGTTGAAAACATCCATTTGTCGATTAAATATTTTAAGTGATAAAAATATCATTTTTATCATATATGTGATATGCTAAAGATATGCGGACGTTGAAATAAATATTTGTGAAGAAATATTATTTCTAACATGCATAGGAACTAAATAAAATAGTCATGTGTTGAAATCTATTTTAGTTAGCCGAAATTATCATCTTTGAAATGTGAAGTGTTAAAAATAGCCACTTGTTCAAATAAATGTGCATGAGTTGAACTATACATTAATTAGCTAATGATATGATTTTAGCCTATGCATGCAACATTAGAATGAATGGTTTTTTAAACCAAAGTAAATCGAATATGAAGTTGAATGGAAAATGATAAGTGATAAAAATTGTATATATGTACATGCATATTTATTGAAAAGGTTATAGCAAAGGGGCTAGAGAAGAGGAATAAAATTTTGTACCCGAAAAATAGGTACACATTTACTGTTTTGTTTGGGTGATGATTTTATGAGCCTATTGGCTAGCCGCTTGGCTTTTTCTTTTTCTTTTTGACATGAGACGCCGTGTGGCTATTTGGGAATTTTTCAGCCCCTCCCGTACAAAGGAGGTTATGGCGAAATTTTCCAAAATTTAAAGGCGTTAGTGAAATAATTGAAGTGAAAATGATATAGGAATTTTTGAATGAACTATATTTATATAAATATATAAATATAAATAAAATTAAAACGAAACGTGGCGGTGCAGTTCGTGTTTTGAAACCGTGATTTCAAACGACTAGTGCGAGAAATCCGACCATTGGATTTTCCCGAAACAGCAACCGTTGGGTTCGCCTTGGAAATATCTTTCCAACGGCACCAACTTTGTGAAGATCCGACGGTTGGATTGTCTGGAATGTTTAATTCAAATCTGAAGAAAAACAGCGCCAGAAACGATTATATATATATATATATATATAATTAAATTAAATCGAATAACGACGCCGCAGTTCGTAAATTGAAATCGTAACTTCAAATGACTAGTGTGGAAGATCCGACCGTCGGATTTTCCCAAAACTGAAACCGTTGGATTCGTTTTGAAATGACCTTCCTAATGATATAAAATTTGTGAAGATCCAACGGTTAGATTTTCATATATGTGTAAAACAAAATTAGTGAAAAACAGCGCCAGTGCATCGGCACGACCTGAAATGTCATTTAATTAAATATGGCCGTTTTAAATTAAATAAAAATGGCGATATATCGTTATAAAATACTATAGACGATATAGAGTGGAAATAAACCAATTTCGTTGTGTTTGCTTGATATGTGATAGTTGAATATATTTAACATGAGAATTATAACTAAAGAACTGAAATGTGAATGTTGAATAGTCCAACCATGTGATAAATTGATTTGAAAATCTAAATATACGTGGATTATTTGAAAAGGCCAAGTTCATCTCATTTCA
The DNA here is from genome assembly GCA_030737875.1 of Allium sativum. Taxonomy (NCBI): domain Eukaryota; kingdom Viridiplantae; phylum Streptophyta; class Magnoliopsida; order Asparagales; family Amaryllidaceae; genus Allium; species Allium sativum. Next base: position 288,242,816 of record CM060915.1, read on the forward strand.
AATAATCGATCGACGTTGAGAAGTCGGAGAGTCGAAGACGGTTGAAGACCGACGATCTTCACATTGGATGGATGGGCGTTACTGATGCTCGTGATTGGAGTAGCTACCATGAAGGAACTGAAGTAGTAGCCGTCCAAACATACTGTTGATTGTACGGATATGCGAGGAATTGGTGCCTCCGGTTTCGTTCAGACCCAGAACGGACATGTAAATGGACTGTGTGTCTAACATTGGATTTTGTTCTGTGCTGGTTGATCTCTGTTAAATATATATCTGTTTGGCGGCGGAGAATTTATTCTCTTGCTTAACGCCCTTCTCTGAGACGTACGAGCTCAGAGGTTATGTATTGATAGAAATCAGTCGCATGGAGTGGATTGCCTGTGTGGCACGCCGGAGTGGCATATGATCAAGGCTTCTGTTGCAAAGCAAAGTCTTGTGGTTGATGATCAAAGCATGGTCTGTGTGACGTAGCTTTGTGTATAATGTGAATTCGCGAGCCTCACACCCCGGTATGGGTCAAAAACGGGAGAAGGACCCAAGGAGTGCACGACGTTTCTTTCTAGCTATGGTGGTGTCAGTGACCTCCCAGCCCTGACATTTATATCTACTTTTCACCTGTGTGGTTGTTGGAATACGAGGCGCCTCGATTATAGGTCTGTAAGGACCGAGAAACGTGTGTTCAGGAATTGCCAATCCTCAAAAGTAAGAGAGGACCGACCTTGGAGGATCCAGGGATTGCTGTGTGCGGTCCCGAGGCATTTGCTAGAGTGTCTCGAATCGGAGAGGAGCTTGCCTCTTGCCTCGACTCATGAAGGAATCCAATTTCCAATACGAAATATGCGGACATGATGGTATTACTAGTATGGAGACATAGTAGATGGTAGCTATGCCGCCTAGGATTGATATTTATGATTGAATCGCTTTTGAAACATATATGCACTTGTAATAATATCAAACACTTTTGTTTTATTCGTATGAAGCATTTTTGGTCATTATAAGGTAAAAACTCTATCCTCCGGCTTGTGTTGCATTGTGTGATGGGACCTGATTCTTATAATGGCTTCATTTTATGTAACGACCCAGAAAATCTGAACCAATTTAAAATTTTTAAATTGGCTAAAATAATGGATTTTAAATATTTAAAATAAATATTTTAAATAATGGCGATGAAAACTGAGTTTGAATCGACAATTGAAAACGAATATAATTAATTCTAATTATATATAAAATTGAAAATGGCGCGGTAGTTCGATAATTCGATTTCAAACTTCAATTGAATATACCGGGTGCAAAACAATCCAGATTTTAGTGAAACCAAAAATAATGGAATCTAATTGGTAATATCTTTCTAACGAATCCGACCAATCGAAATTTGATAGCGGGAATCAAAAGATATGTCCAGTTGAAAATTCTGAATAGTCGCTATGGAATTCAGGCCCTTAAAAATGGATATTTTGCAGATGACCTCGGATTTCGACGAAACCACTTTTGTTGGGTCCGCAGTGTCAAGTTATTGCTAGGTTTCAAATTTCATAAATTTTCGAATCAATATGTGAGCGTGGCAAAGGAAAACGCGTTTGACCAGTTTCAGTTGATTTTAATCGACTGGAAATTGGCCATTTTGCAAACGGTCTCGGAATTCGACGAAACTAGTTTTGTTAGGACCGTATCGTCAATACGAAGCTAGAAAATATTTTTCTGGAATTTTTCTAGTTAGTATGTGACCCCGGTAATTTGAAATGCGCGTTTGAAATTCAATATAGTGATTTAAATGAAAATTCAAAAGGAAACTGATTGTAACGATCAAATCAGCTTGCGATACATATCCCATTGTGTTCGGAATGGGGGTAAAACGCTATGGAAGACAGGCGGTGGGCCTCGCTTCGAGGTCGTATGTAGAAGTCAACCTTTTTACAAATTAAATAAATAAAAAAAAAAATATTATTTTAATTTCCTTTTCCCTCCCTTTATCTTCACCGGCCCCCCCCCGTTCCCTTTTATTTTCAGTGAGAGAAAAAAAAAAAAAACAAAACCTAAATCGAATCGCCAGCGCCACCCCCCCCGATCCCTCGAACGCCGACGAAGAGCCGCCGCCCCCCCCCCCCTAACCTCGAACGCCGACGAAGAGCCCCCCCTTGAAGCCAACGCCTTCTCCGATTCGCCATTCGAAGCCGCTCCTCGTTCGAACCCCCAGCCGCCGAGAGCCGCCGACGAAGGCGAGTCGCACCCCCCCCCCTTCGCAGGTACGTTATCTATTTTATTTCATTTTTATTTTTAATCAAAAAAAAAAAATCGATTTTTAAAAACAGAGAATAAAACTGATTTATTTATAAAGTTAAAACTGATTTATTTATAAGATTAAAACAGAAATTTTTATAAAAGTAAAACTGTTTTTATAAAAGAATTTTAAACAGAAATTTTTATAAAAGTAAAACTGTTTTTATAAAAAAGGATTTAAAACTGATTTGTTTGAAGAAAAAAAAAAAAAAAAACTGTTTTTGTAAAAGAAAAACAGATTTTTGATACAAATAAAAATTGAATTTTTAAGTAAAGGAAAAACTGATTTTTAGATAAAAGAAAAACTGATTTTTAGATAAAAGAAAAACTGGTTTTTGAAGTAAAGGAAAACTGATATTTGATACAAAGAAAAACTGTTTTTAAAAGAAAAGTAAAAAAAAACATATTTTTATATGTTGAAAGCAAAAGTAAAAGAATCATATTTTTATATGTTGAAAGCAAAAGTAAAAATCATATTTTTATATATTGAATAGCATAGTAAAAATTCTATTTTTACATATGCAGAGAATACGGGTGAAAGGGACAAATAGGCGAAGATTTCTATTAAGAAGAGTCTTGAAGTTGGTTAGCTATTGGTGAGATTTCTGATTTAAAAATTATATATATGTGTGTTGAAAATGAAAGTGAATTGCTATATATAATATCTATATATATATACACGCCCCTCGTCCACAAACCATGGACGATATTTATTGGTTGAAATTGTGGTGAAAATTGATTGATAGCGATTGATTGTTTGGGATTGTTTGTGATTGATTGTGGTTGAAAAATACCCATTTGTGGTTGTGAAATATTTGGTTGAAACCACTTAGGATTAGTTTGTGGAAATGAAAAAAATATATACATGCCGCCTGCGTGCGAACTAGATGCATGATTACCATTGTCAAAAACCGCGAGGTTTTAAGGTAGAGCGAGGAGCCGTACTAGGGACGGTGCTGGTGTAACTACCCTGCCGTTATGCTGCCGAAATTTTGAATAATATTTGTGTGTTTGAATTATTTTCATATGCTTAAACTATATTTATTCCTTATATAGAAAACATTCATGTGTTGAATTGATATTCATTCGTTGTTTAGAAATTCATGTGTTGAATGGTATTCATATTTTGAAATAAACTGTTAGATAATAAAAATCACATTTTTATCTATATCTAAAAACTATTGAAAACATTCATGTGTTGAATTGATATTCATTCGTTGTTTAGAAATTCATGTGTTGAATGGTATTCATATTTTGAAATAAATTGTTAGATAATAAAAATCACATTTTTATCTATATATAAAAACTATTGAAAACATTCATGTGTTGAATTGATATTCATTCGTTGTTTAGAAATTCATGTGTTGAATGGTATTCATATTTTGAAATAAACTGTTTGATAATAAAAATCACCTTTTATCGACTATATGAACTATATAGAAAAATAGTGTTTTGAAATAAATCGTTTTACAATAAAAATCACATTTTTATTGTATGCATAAATCGTTGAAATGTGAAGTGTTAAAAATAGCCACTTGTTCAAAATAAACATATATGAGTTGAAATATTCATTAATTAGCTAATGAAATGATTTGCACCTATTTATGTAACATTAGAATGAATGGTGTTTTTAAACCAAATAGAAATCAAATATGAAGTTGAATAGAAAATGAAAAAAAATGATATGGACTGTATATATATGTACATGCATATTCATTGAACAGGTTATAGCAAAGGGGCTAGAGAAGAGGAATAAAATTTGTGCCCGACAAATAGGTACACATTTACTGATTTGTTTGGGTGATGATTTTGAGCCTGTTGGCTAGCCGCTTGGCTTTTTCTTTTTCTTTTTGAGATTAGAAGGACCGGGACGCTATTTGCGATTTCCCGACGCTCCCGGTGCAGGGGAGGTTATGGCGAAATTTTTCCAAAATTTAAGGTGTTAGAAAATTTTTTGAAGTTAAAACGATATTGGAATTGTTGAATGAACTATATTTATATAACTATATAAATATAAATAAAATTAAAACGAAACGAGGCCGTGCAGTTCGTATTTTGAAACCGTGATTTCAAACGACTAGTACGGGAAATCCGACCATTGGATTTTCCCGAAACCTCAACCGTCGGGTTCGCCTTGGAATAATCTTTCCAACGGCACCAACCTTGTCAAAATCCAACGGTTGGATTGTCTGGAATGTTTAATTCAAATCTGAAGAAAAACAGCGCCAGAAACGATTATATTTATTTATATATATAAAATTATATTTAATCGAATAACGACGCTGCAGTTCGTATTTTGAAAATCGAAAATTCAAACGATTGTACCGGGAGATCCGACCGTCGGATTTTCCCGAAACTGGAACCGTTGGGTTCGTTTTGAAAAGACCTTTCTAATGATGTAAATTTTGTAAAGATCCAACGGTTAGATTTTCAGATATGTGTAAATCAAATTTGAAGAAAAACAGCGCCACGGCCGCCTTATGGCCCGAAGCGTCGTTTTGAATAAAATGGCTATTTTAAAATAAATAAAAATAGCGATAAATAGTTAAAAAATATCGTAAGCGATATGGAATGGAAATAAACTGAATTTGCTTGATTTATGTGATGTTTGATGGTTGAATGTGTTTGGTGTGAAAACTATATTAAAGAACATAATTGGTGTTGTCGAATAATTTAACCATTGAAATAAATCGATTTGAAATTCTAAATATACGTGAATTATTTGAAAAGGCCGAGTTAATTCTCATTTCGAATAATCGACCGACGATTGAAATTCGAAGATGAAGACGATGGTCGAAGACCGGAGATCTTCACCTCGTTTGGATGGTAACCGAGGTCCTGATTGGGAGGCATCCCGAAATATGGATAATGAGTGGTGATCGTTCAGACGTACGTGTTGATCGAAGGGTTTGCGAGGTATTTAGTGCCTCCGGTTTCGTTCAGACCCAGAACGGACTTGTAAATGGACTGTGTGTCCGACATGGGAATTTGTTCTGTGTGATTGATAGCCATCAGTGGCACGGTGTGAATTGCCTGTGTGGCATGCTAAGATGCAGTGATCAGGGCTTCTGTTGAAAAGCAAAGTCTTGTGGTGATGATCAAAGCACCGCCTGTGTGGCGTAGCTTTGTGTATAACGTGAATTCGCGAGCCTCACACCCCGGTATGAGCCTAAAACGGGAGGAAGGACCTCAGGGAGGACATGCGTTTCTTTCTAGCTAGGGTGGTGTCAGTGACCTACCAGCCCTGACATTTATATACTTTTCACCTATGTGGTTGTTGCTGTTGCGAGGCGCCTCGGTTTGATCGGACGATCCGGGTCCGATGGAGTCATTCGTTGGCTCGTTTACGCCCCAAAGGGCGGGGAAACGTATTGTTCAGGCATAATAATCCACATCGGTGGACCGGCCCTGACGATTCAAGGGGCAGTTGCGGCTGTTCCTGTGGCTCGGGCTAGAGAGTCACGAATTCGGTAAGGACTATCTTTTGCCTTGGTTCATGACGGAAATCCAATTTCCAAATACGTGACGATGCGGTTTCGATTGTATACATACATTTGGCGACATAGTGGCATGGGACGCTCATGTCGTCTATGATTGATAGTTATGATTTGAAATCGTTTTCAAAACATATAAACACTAGCAATAATATCAAATGCCTTTGTTTTATTCGTATCAAGCATATTTTGGCCGTTATAAGGTAAAAACTCTATCCTTCGGTTTGCGTTGCATTGTGTGATGGGAACTGAGTCTTATAACGGCTTCATTCTTATAAAAAGCATAGCGATGTTTAAAAGAAAGATTTGTTTTAAAGCACTGGCAATCCAATGGAGTAAACCCGTTCCACGAAAGTGGCGTGGTCCTGTGATTAGCCATATTATATATGTGTTGAGTAGATTTCTCATACCAGTCCCATGACTGACTCGTAGTTTGTTTCACTCTCAAACTCGGGTGCCCCTTTTTCCACACGGGCAGCCTTGTTTTCAGGTTTCGCTGGTTCTTTCTTGATAGCTGGAGCTGAAGATGGATTCTATCATTTATTTCTTTTTATGCTGTTCAGCTCCTATTGTACATATTTTGTTTATTTCCGCTGTAGACATTTATGTATAGCTGAACTGTATTTGTACTAAGTAAGATCCTGTATACTGTGTAACTCTGATGATTACTTTTATCCAGTATATTTTGTTGTTCATTCTGGTGTATTTATTTAATTCTGTTCTGCTATTATATGTTTCTGTGTTATATTCCAAAGATAACCTTGTTTCCGTGAGAACGGGAATTCGGGTCGTCTCAACGTGGTATCAGAGCTTTGGTTAAGCTTAGTTCTGGAATATAACATGTGAACGAACTCGTCAGAAATAGAACCAGTAGTGTTCTAGGACGGGTAACTCCATACAGATAGGATCAGAAATATCCTAGTATGAGTAGCAGAATAAGATTACACCTCGATAGACACATTTACATTCAAGTATTTGTCTCTATATTTTAAAATACCTTTTCTGTGACCTGACACTTGATCTGCCATTTGCAGAAGTACTTGAAAATGAGTGCCAGAAACAGAAGAAGTAACACTGACCCGGATATAGAAGCTCTATTTATGAAATATAGAAATCTGGGTGGAAAGCCGTTCTCGGGCGAAGAATCTATTATGAGAACCCAAGCTTGGATTCGTTCGGTTGAGAAAATATTCGAAGCATTAAAGCTTAGGGATGACCAGAAAAGATTACTGGCCTCCTGGGCACTCGAAGATGAAGCTTTGTTCTGGTGGGATTCAGTTATTAAAGATAATCCAGAAGGTGATATCACCTGGGACAGATTCAAAGTGATTTTCCTCGAAAGATTTACTCCTCCCGAAGCAACCGAGAGATTATGTGATGAATTTTCCTATCTAATTCAAGGCGATATGACCATCCCAGAATATCATAAGAAATTCAATGAACTTTCTCACTTTGCTCCTCATCTAACTCAAAATCCGAAGAGTAAAAATATGAGATTTATTCACGGACTTCAAAGGAAATACCAGAATAAAGTATTGGGGCATGATGTATTTCACATATCTCAACTTCGAAAGCACGTTCATGATCCAGACTTGATCGTGGAAGAAGCAGCTCAGCAGGATATTGAAATTACTCCAGAATTAGCTGTGAGGCGAGAGCCGCTAAAGATTATCGACAAAGAAACCAAAGAGCTGAGAAACAAGAAGGTTCACTTAGTCAAAGTGCAATGGAGTGGAGATCCGCGAGATTGTACTTGGGAAACTGAGGAGAGCATTCAGAAAGCTTATCCTAGATGCCGAGTAGATATCTCTGATTGACTCCGGTGCAAGGTACATTTACCCTACCTTGCGTTACCATATAATTCTCTATTCTGTTGCTATTTTCTTCCCATGGATGTGCATTGTTTATTCTATACTCTGAATATTAGAAACAAATTGGTTGCTGTGCTGTGTGATTGTAGATTTATCAAACCACTTTCGACTTTATTCCTTTTCGGGGACGAAAAGTTTTAAGTGGGGGAGATTGTAACGACCCAGAAAATCTGAACCAATTTAAAATTTTTAAATTGGCTAAAATAATGGATTTTAAATATTTAAAATAAATATTTTAAATAATGGCGATGAAAACTGAGTTTGAATCGACAATTGAAAACGAATATAATTAATTCTAATTATATATAAAATTGAAAATGGCGCGGTAGTTCGATAATTCGATTTCAAACTTCAATTGAATATACCGGGTGCAAAACAATCCAGATTTTAGTGAAACCAAAAATAATGGAATCTAATTGGTAATATCTTTCAAACGAATCCGACCAATCGAAATTTGATAGCGGGAATCAAAAGATATGTCCAGTTGAAAATTCTGAATAGTCGCTATGGAATTCAGGCCCTTAAAAATGGATATTTTGCAGATGACCTCGGATTTCGACGAAACCACTTTTGTTGGGTCCGCAGTGTCAAGTTATTGCTAGGTTTCAAATTTCATAAATTTTCGAATCAATATGTGAGCGTGGCAAAGGAAAACGCGTTTGACCAGTTTCAGTTGATTTTAATCGACTGGAAATTGGCCATTTTGCAAACGGTCTCGGAATTCGACGAAACTAGTTTTGTTAGGACCGTATCGTCAATACGAAGCTAGAAAATATTTTTCTGGAATTTTTCTAGTTAGTATGTGACCCCGGTAATTTGAAATGCGCGTTTGAAATTCAATATAGTGATTTAAATGAAAATTCAAAAGGAAACTGATTGTAACGATCAAATCAACTTGCGATACATATCCCATTGTGTTCGGAATGGGGGTAAAACGCTATGGAAGACAGGCGGTGGGCCTCGCTTCGAGGTCGTATGTAGAAGTCAACCTTTTTACAAATTAAATAAAAAAAAATATATATATATATTATTTTAATTTCCTTTTCCCTCCCTTTATCTTCACTGCCCCCCCCCCCCCCCCGTTCCCTTTTATTTTCAGTGAGAGAAAAAAAAAACAAAACCTAAATCGAATCGCCAGCGCCGCCCCCCCCCCCCCGATCCCTCGAGCGCCGACGAAGAGCCGCCGCCCCCCCTAACCTCGAACGCCGACGAAGAGCCCCCCTTGAAGCCAACGCCTTCTCCGATTCGCCATTCGAAGCCGCTCCTCGTTCGAACCCCCAGCCGCCGAGAGCCGCCGACGAAGGCGAGTCGCACCCCCCCCCTTCGCAGGTACGTTATCTATTTTATTTCATTTTTATTTTTAATCAAAACAAAAAAAAAAAATCGATTTTTAAAAACAGAGAATAAAACTGATTTATTTATAAAGTTAAAACTGATTTATTTATAAGATTAAAACAGAAATTTTTATAAAAGTAAAACTGTTTTTATAAAAGAATTTTAAACAGAAATTTTTATAAAAGTAAAACTGTTTTTATAAAAAAGGATTTAAAACTGATTTGTTTGAAGAAAAAAAAAAAAAAACTGTTTTTGTAAAAGAAAAACAGATTTTTGATACAAATAAAAATTGAATTTTTAAGTAAAGGAAAAACTGATTTTTAGATAAAAGAAAAACTGATTTTTAGATAAAAGAAAAACTGGTTTTTGAAGTAAAGGAAAACTGATATTTGATACAAAGAAAAACTGTTTTTAAAAGAAAAGTAAAAAAAAACATATTTTTATATGTTGAAAGCAAAAGTAAAAGAATCATATTTTTATATGTTGAAAGCAAAAGTAAAAATCATATTTTTATATATTGAATAGCATAGTAAAAATTCTATTTTTACATATGCAGAGAATACGGGTGAAAGGGACAAATAGGCGAAGATTTCTATTAAGAAGAGTCTTGAAGTTGGATAGCTATTGGTGAGATTTCTGATTTAAAAATTATATATATGTGTGTTGAAAATGAAAGTGAATTGCTATATATAATATCTATATATATATATATATATATATACGCCCCTCGTCCACAAACCATGGACGATATTTATTGGTTGAAATTGTGGTGAAAATTGATTGATAGCGATTGATTGTTTGGGATTGTTTGTGATTGATTGTGGTTGAAAAATACCCATTTGTGGTTGTGAAATATTTGGTTGAAACCACTTAGGATTAGTTTGTGGAAATGAAAAAAATATATACATGCCGCCTGCGTGCGAACTAGATGCATGATTACCATTGTCAAAAACCGCGAGGTTTTAAGGTAGAGCGAGGAGCCGTACTAGGGACGGTGCCGGTGTAACTACCCTGCCGTTATGCTGCCGAAATTTTGAATAATATTTGTGTGTTTGAATTATTTTCATATGCTTAAACTATATTTATTCCTTATATAGAAAACATTCATGTGTTGAATTGATATTCATTCGTTGTTTAGAAATTCATGTGTTGAATGGTATTCATATTTTGAAATAAACTGTTAGATAATAAAAATCACATTTTTATCTATATCTAAAAACTATTGAAAACATTCATGTGTTGAATTGATATTCATTCGTTGTTTAGAAATTCATGTGTTGAATGGTATTCATATTTTGAAATAAATTGTTAGATAATAAAAATCACATTTTTATCTATATATAAAAACTATTGAAAACATTCATGTGTTGAATTGATATTCATTCGTTGTTTAGAAATTCATGTGTTGAATGGTATTCATATTTTGAAATAAACTGTTTGATAATAAAAATCACCTTTTATCGACTATATGAACTATATAGAAAAATAGTGTTTTGAAATAAATCGTTTTACAATAAAAATCACATTTTTATTGTATGCATAAATCGTTGAAATGTGAAGTGTTAAAAATAGCCACTTGTTCAAAATAAACATATATGAGTTGAAATATTCATTAATTAGCTAATGAAATGATTTGCACCTATTTATGTAACATTAGAATGAATGGTGTTTTTAAACCAAATAGAAATCAAATATGAAGTTGAATAGAAAATGAAAAAAAATGATATGGACTGTATATATATGTACATGCATATTCATTGAACAGGTTATAGCAAAGGGGCTAGAGAAGAGGAATAAAATTTGTGCCCGACAAATAGGTACACATTTACTGATTTGTTTGGGTGATGATTTTGAGCCTGTTGGCTAGCCGCTTGGCTTTTTCTTTTTCTTTTTGAGATTAGAAGGACCGGGACGCTATTTGCGATTTCCCGACGCTCCCGGTGCAGGGGAGGTTATGGCGAAATTTTTCCAAAATTTAAGGTGTTAGAAAATTTTTTGAAGTTAAAACGATATTGGAATTGTTGAATGAACTATATTTATATAACTATATAAATATAAATAAAATTAAAACGAAACGAGGCCGTGCAGTTCGTATTTTGAAACCGTGATTTCAAACGACTAGTACGGGAAATCCGACCATTGGATTTTCCCGAAACCTCAACCGTCGGGTTCGCCTTGGAATAATCTTTCCAACGGCACCAACCTTGTCAAAATCCAACGGTTGGATTGTCTGGAATGTTTAATTCAAATCTGAAGAAAAACAGCGCCAGAAACGATTATATTTATTTATATATATAAAATTATATTTAATCGAATAACGACGCTGCAGTTCGTATTTTGAAAATCGAAAATTCAAACGATTGTACCGGGAGATCCGACCGTCGGATTTTCCCGAAACTGGAACCGTTGGGTTCGTTTTGAAAAGACCTTTCTAATGATGTAAATTTTGTAAAGATCCAACGGTTAGATTTTCAGATATGTGTAAATCAAATTTGAAGAAAAACAGCGCCACGGCCGCCTTATGGCCCGAAGCGTCGTTTTGAATAAAATGGCTATTTTAAAATAAATAAAAATAGCGATAAATAGTTAAAAAATATCGTAAGCGATATGGAATGGAAATAAACTGAATTTGCTTGATTTATGTGATGTTTGATGGTTGAGTGTGTTTGGTGTGAAAACTATATTAAAGAACACAATTGGTGTTGTCGAATAATTTAACCATTGAAATAAATCGATTTGAAATTCTAAATATACGTGAATTATTTGAAAAGGCCGAGTTAATTCTCATTTCGAATAATCGACCGACGATTGAAATTCGAAGATGAAGACGATGGTCGAAGACCGGAGATCTTCACCTCGTTTGGATGGTAACCGAGGTCCTGATTGGGAGGCATCCCGAAATATGGATAATGAGTGGTGATCGTTCAGACGTACGTGTTGATCGAAGGGTTTGCGAGGTATTTAGTGCCTCCGGTTTCGTTCAGACCCAGAACGGACTTGTAAATGGACTGTGTGTCCGACATGGGAATTTGTTCTGTGTGATTGATAGCCATCAGTGGCACGGTGTGAATTGCCTGTGTGGCATGCTAAGATGCAGTGATCAGGGCTTCTGTTGAAAAGCAAAGTCTTGTGGTGATGATCAAAGCACCGCCTGTGTGGCGTAGCTTTGTGTATAACGTGAATTCGCGAGCCTCACACCCCGGTATGAGCCTAAAACGGGAGGAAGGACCTCAGGGAGGACATGCGTTTCTTTCTAGCTAGGGTGGTGTCAGTGACCTACCAGCCCTGACATTTATATACTTTTCACCTATGTGGTTGTTGCTGTTGCGAGGCGCCTCGGTTTGATCGGACGATCCGGGTCCGATGGAGTCATTCGTTGGCTCGTTTACGCCCCAAAGGGCGGGGAAACGTATTGTTCAGGCATAATAATCCACATCGGTGGACCGGCCCTGACGATTCAAGGGGCAGTTGCGGCTGTTCCTGTGGCTCGGGCTAGAGAGTCACGAATTCGGTAAGGACTATCTTTTGCCTTGGTTCATGACGGAAATCCAATTTCCAAATACGTGACGATGCGGTTTCGATTGTATACATACATTTGGCGACATAGTGGCATGGGACGCTCATGTCGTCTATGATTGATAGTTATGATTTGAAATCGTTTTCAAAACATATAAACACTAGCAATAATATCAAATGCCTTTGTTTTATTCGTATCAAGCATATTTTGGCCGTTATAAGGTAAAAACTCTATCCTCCGGTTTGCGTTGCATTGTGTGATGGGAACTGAGTCTTATAACGGCTTCATTCTTATAAAAAGCATAGCGATGTTTAAAAGAAAGATTTGTTTTAAAGCACTGGCAATCCAATGGAGTAAACCCGTTCCACGAAAGTGGCGTGGTCCTGTGATTAGCCATATTATATATGTGTTGAGTAGATTTCTCATACCAGTCCCATGACTGACTCGTAGTTTGTTTCACTCTCAAACTCGGGTGCCCCTTTTTCCACACGGGCAGCCTTGTTTTCAGGTTTCGCTGGTTCTTTCTGGATAGCTGGAGCTGAAGATGGATTCTATCATTTATTTCTTTTTATGCTGTTCAGCTCCTATTGTACATATTTTGTTTATTTCCGCTGTAGACATTTATGTATAGCTGAACTGTATTTGTACTAAGTAAGATCCTGTATACTGTGTAACTCTGATGATTACTTTTATCCAGTATATTTTGTTGTTCATTCTGGTGTATTTATTTAATTCTGTTATGCTATTATATGTTTCTGTGTTATATTCCAAAGATAACCTTGTTTCCGTGAGAACGGGAATTCAAGTCGTCTCATTTTATAAAAAGCATTGCGATGATTTAATCATTTACTTTATTTCATGCACTAGCACTCATTGGAGTAAACCCGTTCCGCGAAAGTGGCGTGGTCCTTTGATTTGCCTTATTATTGTTGTTAATAAGTTATGTAGATTTCTCATACCAGTCTCATGACTGACTCGTAGTTTGTTTCACCTTGCAAACTCGGGTGCCCTCATTTTCACACGGGCAGCCTAGTTACAGGTTTCTGACGCACCTTTTGGCTCATGGCGAGGCTTGACTACACCGTGCTGACTTGGATTTTCTCCGCCATTATTGTATCTATATTATGATTCCGCCATTGGCGATGTAGACTAATATTTATTTTGTGTACTCTTTATGTATGATTCCGCCTCAGGCGATGGTGACTGATTGATTATGTACCATTATGCACTAAGTTGTATCATGTACAGTGCTTCTCTGATGTGATGATATCTATATGATTCCGCGGCCATATGTGTGTAAATTATTCTATTTTTTGTTTATGCTATTATCTGTGATCTACTAATGATGATTAATGTGTTATATTCCAATGATTATCCTTAACACCGTGTCATGGGGTTTTGGGATCGTCACAGCTGGTATCAGAGCTTTGGTTAACTTTAGTTCTGGAGTCTAACACATTATACACTTCGTCAAAATAGAATCAGTAGTATTCTAAGGCGAGTTGCTCATTAGAGATAGGACTACAAAAGTCCTAGAATGAGCCGAGCAGAATAGCAAAAACAATTTGATCAGCCCATCATTATCTTTCCGTAAATTTTCTGCTTAACTATGCAATAAACTATCATTTCTGTTAGCTGGCTCTTTCCTTGCTTATACAGAAGTTGACAAATGGCTACCAGAGCAGCCGCCGCTAGAGGAGGCCATGTCGGCCGTGGCAGAGGACGGGGAGAAGCCCCAGTTCAAGAAGGACCTTTGATACAACATCCGGCCGCTCAATACTTCGAGCTGGACCGTGTAGCTAAATGATACAAAAACCTAGGAGGCAAGACCTTCTCGGGAACTGGCACAGTAATAGAGGCCCTTTCATGGCTCAAAACATGCGAGAAAATTCTTGAAGGCCTAAGGCTTGGAGACCAAGATAAAGCTATTATGGGCGCCTGGCTTATGCAGGAACAAGCTGAACTATGGTGGGAATCTCTCACCGCTGGGAATAGAGAAGCTGGAAGAACATGGGATGGATTCAAAGAACTCTTCAAAGAGAAATATGTCCCGGAACAAGCACTAGAACGAATGCACGATGACTACGCCAACCTCCAGCAGGGGGATCTTTCAGTGCAGGATTATCTAAATAAATTTACACTGTTGTTGCCCTACGCTCCGGAGCTCGTCGCCACTGCAAAGTCCAAAAATAAGAGGTTTATCCTTGGGCTAAGGCAACACTATCATGATAGAGCCATGGGCCATGTCAAGCTGGAATTTAATGAATTGGTGGAAATGACATGCAACTACGAAGACCTAGACCATAGGCATCTGGAGCAGGATCGCGCTAGAAGCCAAGCCGGGAACAAACACAAGCCTGCTGCGAATCAAGCTGAGTCAAGCCAAGCAGCGTCTTCAAAACCTCAAACTGAGAAGCCGCCAAGAGGAAGTTCCTTTAACTTTGGCAAAGTGTGGCACTACTCTAATGTGTGCACAGCCCCGAAGAGGCAGAAGACAAATTCACAAGGTTCAAGCCAGGGTTCTCAGAACCCTCGCTCCTGCCTTAATTGCCGCAAGATCGATCATCTAATCAAAGACTGTCCTCTGCTGAAGAAGGCTACAGTAGCTCACGTGTATGGCGGGTCAAGCCCGCCGGCTGCTTCCGATGGAGCAGGTAAACCCGATGTTTTGGGAGGTACCCTTACAATTAAAAATATTCCTGTTTCTGTATTGTTTGACATGGGTGCATCACGTAGTTTTATTGCTAATAACACAGTGAACAAATTAAAGTTAAAACAGAGGAAGCTTAAAGAATCGGTTGAAGTACATAATCCGATAGGTGGTTCTATTATTCTCAGTTCATGTTGTAGAGTGCCAATCTCTTATTCTTCCTACAAATTTCCCATTAATTTAATCGTTATGGATTTTCCCGAATTCGACGTTATCCTTCGGTTAGAATGGTTAACGAAATACGAAGCCGAAGTGAATTGTGTAGAAAGAATCTTTAGAATTCGAACGAAGCTTGGATATATTACGGTACCCTGTCATGGTTCGAATCCAAATAGAGAAGAATTTTGGTCGGCATTAGAAGTTATCCCCGCTTCCTTGGAAAAGATTCCGATTGTTAGAAACTATGCGGATGTGTTTGAAGAAGTTGAAAACTTACCACCGTAAAGAGAAATAGAATTCCGAATCGATCTAATTCCCAATGCCAGACCAGTGGTACATCCAATTCGCAGAATGACTCCGAAGGAAAAAGAAGAATTAGGCGATCAAACTCGTCAACTGTTGTGGAAGGATCTAATCAGACCTAGTTTTTCTAATTGGGGTGCAGCTGTTGTGTTTGTCCCAAAGTCAGACGGTACTCTTCGATTATGCGTTGATTACCGAGACCTCAACAAACAGACGCTTAAAAACAAGTATCCATTACCCCGCGTCGATGATTTGCTAGACCAATTGAATGGGGCAAAAGTATTTTCCCGAATGGACCTAGCTACAGGTTTTCATCAATTGAGAATAGCAGAAGAGTGTGTTCCTTTGACAGCTTTCAGAGGTCCAGACATATTTTATGAATGGTTAGTAATGCCGTTCGGCCTATGCAACACTCCAGCATACTTTGTCGATCTAATGAATAGAGTGTTCAGGGGAGTTCTGAATAAATTTGTCCTCGTATTCATCGATGATATTTTGATCTACTCCAAATCAAAACCCGAGCATGAAAAACACTTAGAACAAGTATTGGAGATTCTAAGAAAGAACGTCTTCAAAGCAAAATTCTCTAAATGTGTCTTCTGGCAAGAAGAAGTGAAGTTTCTTGGCCATGTCGTGTCAGAGAAAGGGATTTCTGTTGACCCAAGCAAAATAACAGCAATTCAAGACTGGAAACAACCCACTACTCCCACAGAGGTTAGAAGTTTTATGGGGTTGGCTAGTTATTATCGAAAGTTCGTTAAGGATTTTTCGAAGATATCCGGTCCGTTAACGAAGCTCACAAAGAAACATGAGAAATTCAAGTGGACTTCTGACTGTGAAGAAGCTTTCCAGGAATTGAAATCGAAACTGACAACTGCTCCAGTGTTAACCATTATTGATGGCAATCAGGATTTAACAGTTTGGACAGATGCTTCTATTAGAGGTCTTGGTGCAGTGTTAATGCAAAGAGGCCAAGTAGTCGCTTATGCAAGCCGCCAACTGAAACCGCATGAGAAGAATTATGTGACTCATGATCTTAAGTTGCTAGCCATCGTTTTTGCTTTGAAAATCTGGAGGCATTATTTATTGGGCGAGAAATTTATACTGTACACAGATCATCAATCATTGAAGTATTTATACACCCAGAAAGATCTAAATTTGAGACAGCAGCGTTGGCTAGAATTTCTTGCAGCGTATCATCTTGATATCCTGTATACGCCGGGAAAGGCTACCGTTGTAGCGGATGCACTTAGTAGGAAAATCGCAATCATTGCCAATCTTATAATTACGCCTGGATTGATTGATAAGATTTCAGCCCTTCAAAAAGACGACGAATTCATTCAGAGAATCAGTCAAAGGGTCAAGGAAGGTGAAACAACAAGTTTCCGCATTGACAATCAGGGGGTTCTCAGGTTAAATAATAGGATTTGCATCCCAAATATTCCAGGCCTTCGAAGAGAAGTGTTAGACGAATGCCATAAATCCAAATTTTGCATCCATCCTGGTGTGAGTAAAATGTACCAAGATATCAAACGCACTTTCTGGTGGAGGGCAATGAAAAGGGATATTTCTTTGTATGTTAGCAGATGCCCAACTTGTCAATTGGTCAAGAGCGACCAACAGAAGCTAGCTGGATTGTTGCAACCGTTGGAAGTCCCAGGTTGGAAATGGGAACAGATTTCCATGGATTTCATAGATGGCTTGTCGCGAACCAGGAAAGGTAATGACAGCATTTGGGTAATCGTAGATCGCTTCACGAAGACTGCCCATTTTATACCTGTTAGATCCAATAGAACCGCTCAAAGTCTAGCACAGATATATTTCAAAGAAATCGTTAAGCTGCATGGAATTCCCATCAGCATAGTCAGTGATAGAGACCCGATATTTGCTAGAAAATTCTGGGAGGCTTTCCAGACAGAATTGGGAACGAAACTGAATATGAGCACCGCTTATCACCCTCAAACAGATGGCCAGACTGAGCGGGTGAATAGAATTCTAGAAGATTTATTGCAGGCTTGTATAATTGATTTTGGTGGGTCATGGGAAGATCACTTGCATTTGGCAGAATTCTCATATAACAATAGCTATCAAGCAAGTTTAGGAATGTCGCCATTTGAAGCATTATATGGCAGACCGTGCAGATCTCCAGCATGTTGGGTAGAACCTGGCAACAGACTTGTGTTAGGACCCGATATGATTAGAGAAGCATCCGATAAAGTCGACTTCATCAAAAAGCGATTGAGAACCGCGCAAAGCCGTTCAAAAAGTTATGCAGATTCTAGAAGAAGAGATTTGACATTTTCTATTGGTGAACATATTTATTTGAAAGTTTCTCCGATGAGAGGAGTAATCAGATTTGGCAAAACTGGGAAGTTGGCACCGAGATTTATTGGTCCCTTTCCTATACTCGAACGAATTGGAACTCTTGCTTATAGGGTTCAATTACCAGATTGGTTGCCTGGAGTGCATGATGTATTTCACGTATCTCAACTTAGAAGACATGTGCATGATCCAGATCTTGTTGTAGAAGAAGCAGCGCAACAGGATATAGACATAACTCCAGAATTAGCCCTCAGAAGAGAGCCATTAAAGATTGTTGGCAAAGAAACTAGAGAACTAAGAAGCAAGAAGGTTCATTTAGTTAAAGTGCAGTGGAGCAGTGATCCTAGAGACTGTACTTGGGAGACTGAGGAAAGCATTAAGCAAGCTTACCTCAAATGCAGAGTGGATATCTCTGACTAACTCCGGTGCAAGGTACCTTTACAATACTTTGCATTTACATTTTGTTTCCTACTTTACTGTTATTTCCTTTTCGAGGACGAAAAGTTTTAAGTGGGGGAGATTGTAACAACCCGGAAAATACAAGCCAATTTGTTTTTTTCAATTGGTGATTTCAAAGGAATTTGAACAATTGAAATAGAATATTTCAATAAAATAGTGAATTAGAAATAGTGAGTCAGTTTGAAAATTTGAATTCAAACTTTGACTGACTGTGCAGGGTGGAGAATATAACGGATTTTAGCGAAACCAAAAATATTTAAATCTGTTTATCAATACCTTTCTAACGAATCTGAAAAATCGAAGTTTCATAACGGGAATCAAAAGTTATGGCCGAATGAATTTTCAGAAAGGTCGCTATATAGAATATATAGCCCTGGAAAATTGATATTTTGCAAACGACCTCGGAATTCGACGAAACCACTTTTGTTGGGTCCGGGATGTCAAATTATTGCTAGATTTCAAATTTCATAATTTTTGAAGCTAGTATGTGAGCGTGGCAAAAGAAAATGTGTTTGGTCAATTTCTGTTAAATTGGATCGACCAGAAAATGGCCATTTTTCAAACGATCTCAGAATTCGACGAAACTAGTTTTGTTGGGACCGTAGCGTCAAAACATAGCTAGATTTATTTTTCTGGAATTTTTCGAATCAGTTTGTGGCCCTGGCAAATTGAAATGTAAGTTCAAAGTTAAAAATTAAATTTTTTATACTTTAATTTGAAAAATAACTGACTGTAACAGTCGAATTGGCCAACGAAACATATCCCATTGTGTCTGGGATGGGGGTATTTAGCTAGAGGCGACAGTCGCTGGGCTTGAAAAGGTGTTCGTTGGTGAAAACCCTAATTTTCTGAAATATATATATTCCGGTGAATCAGAAAATTCCATTCATTATTTAAAATAAAATAAAAACTAAAAAACCCCCGTAACCCACGAACGAACGGCGAAAACCCGTTCCTCCCTTCTCTCCTCCGCCGCCGCCGCTACAGGCACTTCCAGCCAGCGCCACCTACCTCCGTCGACGCGCCTCCCTCCCCTCGTCAGATCCGACCCACCCACGACCAGAACCCTCGCCGCCATCGTCTGAATCAAGCGCCCAAAGTCGGCCTCTTTCCAGCGCCGCCGCCGCTCCGATCTGCCACCATCCACGACCAAACCACCACCGATAGAAAGCCCGCTCGAAGCTCTTCCACGTCCAACTCCCTGATCGTCGTCTAGGTCAGCGGATTTCGCGAAAACCTCAAACCAAGTTTCGAACCAAATAGAAAGGTGAGTCCTTTTGATGTCTGCACTTTGAAAAATCATATCTTTTTGGTGTGTTGACGAAATTCGATGAAACAGGAAACATCGGGACCGCAAGGAAGCTCTCTACCACATAGAAGAAGCCGCGGATTTTTCTGAGTCATCTACGATTTTTAGCACTCCGAAAACCAATGTGAGAAATCTAAATTAATAGAATTTGAATGGAAAATGTCGTGTATAAATTATATAAGCGAAATATAAATTACACACGTGTTGTATACCTCATGTACATGCGTGGGGTAAGCTATATAAGCAAAATATGAATTATACATGCATAGAATAATTGATATATGTGTTGAAATGCAAGTGAAATATAGCAATAAAAATAATATATATATATACTCCCCTCGTCCACAAACCATGGACGATATTTATTGTTGTGAATTGATGGGAAATATTGGATGAAAAATACGAATGGTTGAATAATTGTTTGTGGTTGATATTGTTTGGTTGTGGTTGAAAAATACCCATTGGTGATTGAAATGAATTGGAAATATTTGTGGGAATAAAAATAAAACATGTCGCCTGCGTGCGAATTAGATGCGTGAATCCCCATTGTCAAAAACCGCGAGGTTTTAAGGTAGAGCGAGGAGCCGTACTAGGGATGGTGCCGGTTTTAACTACCCTGCCGTTATGCTGCTGAAATTTTGAACAATATTCATGTCTTTGAATTATTTTCATATGTTGAAATTATTTTCATGCATTGAAATTAAAGTCATATGTTGAAACTATATCCATGTGTGGAAATGTTCATGTGTTGAAAAGTGATGTGTGAAAATTAAATTCATTTGTGAATGAATGAAGTGTTTAAACAATAAAAATCACATTTTTATAATATATAGGAAGTAAGTAAAATATTCGCCTTATATATAAATAGTTTCAATAATAAAAATTCCATCTTTCTAATATGAACAATATAAATAAAATATCAATGTGTGGAAATGCTCATGTGTTGAGAAGTGCGTGTAGTGGAAAAGTTCATGTGTTGAATAAAAAGATCGAACAATAAAAATAACATTTTTATTGAAACTATGAAGTGTTGAAAACATTAATTTGTCGAATAAATATTTTAAGTGATAAAAATATCATTTTTATCATATATGTGATATGCTAAAGATATGCGGACGTTGAAATAAATATTTGTGAAGAAATATTATTTTTAACATGCATAGGAACTAAATAAAATAGTCATGTGTTGAAATCTATTTTAGTTCGCCGAAATTATCATCGTTGAAATGTGAAGTGTTAAAAATAGCCACTTATTCAAATAAATGTGCATGAGTTGAAATATACATTAATTAGCTAATGATATGATTTTAGCCGATGCATGCAACATTAGAATGAATGGTGTTTTTAAACCAAAGTAAATCGAATATGAAGTTGAATGGAAAATGATAAGTGATAAAAATTGCATATATGTGCATGCATATTTATTGAAAAGGTTATAGCAAAGGGGCTAGAGAAGAGGAATAAAATTTTGTGCCCGACAAATAGGTACACATTTACTGTTTTGTTTGGGTGATGATTTTATGAGCCTATTGGCTAGCCGCTTAGCTTTTTCATTTTCTTTTTGACATGAGACGCCGTGTGCCTATTTGGGAATTTTCCCAGCCCCTCCCATACAAAGGAGGTTATGGCGAAATTTTCCAAAATTTAAAGGCGTTAGTGAAATAATTGAAGTGAAAACGATATAGGAATTTTTGAATGAACTATATTTATATAAATATATAAATATAAATAAAATTAAAACGAAACGTGGCGGTGCAGTTCATGTTTTGAAACCGTGATTTCAAACGACTAGTGCGAGAAATCCGACCATTGGATTTTCCCGAAACCGCAACCGTTGGGTTCGCCTTGGAAATATCTTTCCAACGGCACCAACTTTGTGAAGATCCGACGGTTGGAATGTCTGGAATGTTTAATTCAAATCTGAAGAAAAACAGCGCCAGAAACGATTATATTTATATATAAATATAAATATAATTAAATTAAATCGAATAACGACGCTGCAGTTCGTAAATTGAAATCGTAACTTCAAATGACTAGTGTGGAAGATCCGACCGTCGGATTTTCCCAAAACTGAAACCGTTGGATTCGTTTTGAAATGACCTTCCTAATGATATAAAATTTGTGAAGATCCAACGGTTAGATTTTCAGATATGTGTAAAACAAAATTAGTGCAAAAACAGCGCCAGTGCATCGGCACAACCTGAAATGTCGTTTAATTAAATATGGCCGTTTTAAATTAAATAAAAATGGCGATATATCGTTATAAAATACTATAGACGATATAGAGTGGAAATAAACCAATTTCGTTGTGTTTGCTTGATATGTGATGGTTGAATGTATTTAACATGAGAATTATAACTAAAGAACTGAAATGTGAATGTTGAATAGTCCAACCATGTGATAAATTTATTTGAAAATCTAAATATACGTGGATTATTTGAAATGGCCGAGTTCATCTCATTTCAAATAATCGATCGACGTTGAGAAGTCGGAGAGTCGAAGACGGTTGAAGACCGACGATCTTCACATTGGATGGATGGGCACTACTAATGCTCGTGATTGGAGTAGCTACCATGAAGGAACTGAAGTAGTAGCCGTCCAAACATACTGTTGATTGTACGGATATGCGAGGAATTGGTGCCTCCGGTATCGTTCAGACCCAGAACGGACTTGTAAATGGACTGTGTGTCTGACATTGGATTTTGTTCTGTGCTGGCCGATCTCTGTTAAATATATATCTGTTTGGCGGTGGAGAATTTATTCTCTTGCTCAACGCCCTTCTCTGAGACGTACGAGCTCAGAGCTTATGTATTGATAGAAATCAGTCACATGGAGTGGATTGCCTGTGTGGCACGCCTGAGTGGCATATGATCAAGGCTTCTGTTGCAAAGCAAAGTCTTGTGGTTTATGATCAAAGCATGGTCTTTGTGACATAGCTTTGTGTATAACGTGAATTCGCGAGCCTCACACCTCGGTATGAGTCAAAAACGGGAGAAGGACCCAAGGAGTGCACGACGTTTCTTTCTAGCTATGGTGGTGTCAGTGACCTCCCAGCCCTGACATTTATATCTACTTTTCACCTGTGTGGTTGTTGGAATACGAGGCGCCTCGATTATAGGTCTGTAAGGACCGGGAAACGTGTGTTCAGGAATTGCCAATCCTCAAAAGTAAGAGAGGACCGGCCTTGGAGGATCCAGGGATTGCTGTGTGCGGTCCCGAGGCATTTGCTAGAGTGTCTCGAATCGGAGAGGAGCTTGCCCCTTGCCTCGACACATGAAGGAATCCAATTTCCAATACGAAATATGCGGACGTGATTGTATTACTAGTATGGCGACATAGTAGATGGTAGCTATGCCGCCTACGATTGATATTTATGATTGAATCGCTTTTGAAACATATATGCACTTGTAATAATATCAAACACTTTTGTTTTATTCGTATGAAGCATTTTTGGCCATTATAAGGTAAAAACTCTATCCTCCGGCTTGCGTTGCATTGTGTGATGGGACCTGATTCTTATAATGGCTTCATTTTATAAAAAGCATTGCGATGATTTAATCATTTACTTTATTTCATGCACTATAACTCATTGGAGTAAACCCGTTCCGCGAAAGTGGCGTGGTCCTTTGAGTTGCCTTATTATTGTTGTTAATAAGTTATGTAGATTTCTCATACCAGTCCCATGACTGACTCGTAGTTTGTTTCACCTTGCAAGCTCGGGTGCCCTCATTTTCACACGGGCAGCCTAGTTACAGGTTTCTGACGCACCTATTGGCTCATGGCGAGGCTTGACTACACCATGCTAACTTGGATTTTCTTCGCCATTATTGTATCTATATTATGATTCTGCCATTGGCGATGTAGACTGATATTTATTTTGTGTACTCTATATGTATGATTCCGCCTCAGGCGATGGTGACTGATTATGTATCATTATGCACTAAGTTGTATCCTGTACTGTGCTTCTCTGATGTGATGATATCTATAAGATTCCGCTGTCATATGTGTGTAAATTATTCTATTTTCTGTTTATGTTGTTATCTGTGATCTGCTAATGATGATTAATGTGTTATATTCCAATGATTATCCTTAACAGCGTGTCACGGGGTTTTGGGATCGTCACACAATCAATCTTTGTTGCACAAGAAATCACAATGGCTAATAAACATGTTAACATAACCACTCATGAATAATTTTATGGATGCATTCCCTGATTATCTCTCTCATGAGTATTTCTGTCCATTTGTCTCAACATAATCATGTTTGATCGTCTCATGAATTATCCTGATTATCCATCTAATAATAACTATCTATCTTGTTTGGTAATTTATGACTATTTGTTTCGTCCAGACTACCCATTTATCCCTGAAAATCAGGCTCACATTAAATGGTTGAATCAAGCCTACTAGATTTACCAAATTGTCTATTAGAACCAAATTAGACGATCGGTCTAAGTTGCCCGTGTGGAAAATAGGGGCACCTAGAGTTTAGGTTAAAACAACAAACTCCAGGTCAGTCATGTGACTGGTGTGAGAACTAAAACAGTTATTAAATCTTTACTTTAAAACAAGGTAAATCAAGGGACCATGCCGTATAACACGGAACGGGTTTCCTCCCAAGAATACCAGTGCATAAAACAAATAGCGCAATGCTTTTTGGAAAAATGAAGCTATTATAAGACTCAGGTCCCATCACACAATGCAACGCAAGCCGGAGGATAGAGTTTTACCTTATAATAGCCAAACATGCTTGGTATGTTTAAAACAAATCATTTTGATACTATTATAGTGTAAAGTGTATGAAAACAACTTCAAATATAAATGTATCTATCATAGACGGCATAGTGCCCCCATCCCACTATGTCGCCATACTAGGCTCTACAATCAAAACTGTAATGTCACGTATTGGAAGTTGGATTTCCATCTATGAACCAAGGCAAGGGATCGTCCTTAGCGCTTCGAGATGCTCAAGACCGTGTCTCAGGACCCAGACTTAGGTGGGCCCTTGCATCATCAGGGCCGGTCCACTCAGTGTGGAATAAAATTCCTAAACACTACGTTTCCCTGCCCTATGGGGCGTCAATCTGGACTGTATAAAGACCATACTATCCATTGGCCCTGCAGTGCCGATATATTCGAGGGGCCTCGCTATCCATCATCCACATAAGTAAAACATCTAGGTGTACAAAACCCAGACACCACTCCTATTCAGAAGGAAACACATGTCCTCCCTGATGTCCTCTCCCATTTCTGGTTCACACTGGGGTGCGCGGCTCGCGAATTAATGCTATACACAAAGCTATGCTATATTATAGTCGTGCTTTGATCATCAACCACAAGACTCTACTTTTCAATAGAAGCCTTGATCATTTGCATCTCAGCATGCCACACAGGCAATTCACGCTATGCAACTGATGTCTATCAATCACACAGAATGAAATATGATGTCAGACGTACATCCATTTACAAGTTCGTTTGGGTTCTGAACGAAACCGGAGGCACCTTATTCCTCGTCCCGTATGTCCAATACAGGAGAGAGGTCCTCGCGTATCCGGTCGATCTCCAAGTACGTCTGGAACGATCACCACTTATTACATTGTCTTAGGTGTACAGCCCAATCAAGACATCAGTAATCATCCAAACGATGTGAAGACCTCCGGTCTTCAACCACCGTCTTCATCATCAACATATCATCGAATCAGTTATTTAGAATGGGTATAAACCCGGTCTTTCCGAATAACCAGCGTATTAATAAACAAGTGTTATAAAAACACAACATATGCCTCATTCCAGTCCAGAATATTCTTTTATTCAAATATTCCCATCATTAGAGAATAGGTCCCCATTAATTTTATCAAAGATAAATTCTTTTAAATTTATTCTTTAATCTTCCTTTGGATATCAAACCATATTAAGGTTTTCCAAACTAATCGGGATTAGCGAACCATACTGAAGTAATCATTTGTTTTATTTCCCAATCCCAATCTATTCATCCCATGGAGAAAAACTGGTAGTACTCCATATCTAACACCACGGTGTTATCGGTAAATTCAATTACCATTTCACATTCAAATCTAATTAAAGATTTAACTATCATATGGAGTAAAACTGGTGGTACTCCATTCTCGATCATTTCATGAATCCCATAATTTTAATCATCCCTTTCACATTCCAATCTAATTAAAGAATCATTAAAACTCTAATTCAGTTTTAATCTCCAAAAAATATTTCTTAATGATTTTTCAAAGTTAAGAAATTAATCTTATCTTTAACTGGGTTAAAGAACTAATGTCATTTAAAAACACAGCTCACGATAAACCCAAAATCACCTTCCATTAATTATGGAATCTTCCCGGAAGAACAAATCAATATACAATTGATATCAGTTTTTGGATTTGACTAATAATATAAATGGAATAACGGCAAAGCCTTTTAAATTCCATATGTATTAATAGTCTTCCTCCACAGAAGTTCACTTCGACTATTATCAATCGAATTCCATTCAATTCCAATTTAATATATAAAATTGGAAAATTTTACTTGGGAAAATTCCCGTAAAATCTTTAGTAAAAAGATTTATAAATTCCAAATCCAATTTCATTGTAAATCAGATTAAAGAACGAATGTCCTTGAAAATACAGTTCACGATAAACCCAATTCACATTCCATTTTATTCCAATTATTAAATATAATTAGAGACTCTAACAATCTTAATTAAATGATTTATTCTCTTCGCTTGGGGTTTAAGAACAGTGTTACTAAAGACCCCATCACATCAGTCTCTAACTATAAATTAGTAAGAGAATAATTCCCTAAGTATTAATCCCGAAGACCAAAACCAACATCAGGTCAATGCCCAGGAAATCATTCAACTTAGCTAATCTCTCGTTAGTTTCTAATTTTCTTAACTCCATTGGATTTAAGAACGGTATTATTAAAGATACCATTCATGAAAAACCCAAAATCTCATTCCATTGTTAATCGGGTTAAAGAACAAGTGTTATTTAAAACACCATTCATGATAAACCCAAAAACCAATTAAATGTTAATTAATTGGTTAACTTCATTAAATCTTAATAAAAAGATTTATATCCTTTCTCAACTAGGTTTAAGAACAATGTCATTTAAAACACAGTTCACGAAAAACCCAAAATCCAATTCAATATTGAATACAAGGCTCTGAATAAAAATTATATCGGCTTATATTTAATATCAAATTCTGAAATCAAAAAATATCGTATTGGGAATAACGATATATATATATCTTCCAGATTCCTCCACAATATCCGTATAATCATGGAATCCAATATCAAGATATTCCGACGATAATTTCGATTCAAACCCATTTCAATCCATATATTGGAAATTTTGATTATTTTTAAAACCATTTCAAATCCAATTTATTTATTTAAAAATATTGGATTAGAATTCTAGTTCATAACTAGTTCATTTCGATAAAAATACATTCTTATCTTTTCAAATATGGAATTTTTCATCCCAATTCTTTCCAAATCATTTATTATGATGTTACACAAATTGTTGATGTTTTTAATAATTTTATCAAGGCCCATACAGTCCATTTCCATAAACGGTCATCGAACTGCACTTACAGCGACCTTTTCCAAATTTGATTTTGACATAATTCCAAATCCAACTGTTAGATTTCAAATCTCTTGTATTCATAGGAAAGATTTTTTTGATACAAACCCAATGGTTACGGGTTTAGGAGAATCCGATGGTCGGATCTCCCGTAATGTCCATTTGAAGTCAATGGTCGGAATTCGTGAACTGTCGCGGCGCGGCGCGTTCAATTCAGGCCATTATGTATATATAATATATAATATATATATTTCGTCGATTTCCATTTAAAACATATTTTATAAATCGTTTTAAAAACGATTCCAACTTCATTTTTTTCAATTTCAAATCAAAATTGAATTTTCCTTATATTATAATATATAAATGATAATATTTTCGAAATATTTGATTTTGAAATCCCTTCCTTTTCTATATTCATTATAAAAATGAATAAAGTCGATATAAATATCGTTCATGTCAAAATGGCGTTAATCTAATCAACAAGGCTTTATATATATAAATATATTCGTGTCTGTCCCAAATCGGACATCAAAATCATATTTTGATTCTTTTCTAAATATTATTTCAAAATATTCAATATTTTAAAATATTCGTTATTTTAAAGTGTTCGTTTGTTCTGAATTGGAATCAGACACAGTCAATTACCATATAATGTTGTTTATATGGATTTCATACAACACATGTATATAACAACCATAATCAACAATCATCCATCATCCAGAGTGCATTCTACACTGTATAAGCATTAAATATAGATATTTAACGCTTGCAACAGTCTGTCAACCAATCGATTGACATAAAACTAAATAGTTGGGATTAGTGTACGTCAAATATCATCCCAACACCCGTGTGGGGTTTCAACCAACAAATACTGAATATTATTTGTGCATTTGGGCGATGTGTAAAATTTATCGTCCCAATCCATATCAGTCAAATCGGTGTACATAAACAAATCGTCTGATTTGTAAATGAATATTTATTCTCATTCATATAATGTAGAAAAATATAGTTTTAACAATAAAATATTTTATTCAACTCATGAATATCTTATATAGTCCATTTCTATAATAAAAATGATATTTTTATTCTTCAAATATTTTATTCAACGTATGAATATTTTATATAGTGCATTTCACATCATAATTAATTTCAACAACACAATACAATAAATCAAACAAGTCGTCCATGATCTGTGGACAACGTGGAGCAGTTCATATATGCAGTTATAAAATAAATAACTATACAAAGAAATTATAGTGAGGAGTACTCACCTTGGGTTTCCATTCCTCCATTCTTTGATGTCGCTCAGATTCGATGTTTTGATTCCAACGCTGTGACACCCCATCTCCATTAAGGTCACTCACAAAGGGAATGCCTTAATTTTGGTTGAGCATTTATTGTGTATAGAACAGAAAAGTAAACAAGACAAATAAATATATTGGTACTTGGAAAATAAAAACCACTTTTATTGCAACGGAGAAATAGTTTGGTTACATCATCTCAAAAACCAACTACAAAACCAAATACACTTATTATCCATCTTGACAAATAAGTTCTGAGTACATAAAATAAAAGACATAACCCCAACAATAAATAGCCATAAATAAGATAGGCTGAACTTTACTTCAGCAATCCAAGCAACTTCCAAAAGAAAGAGATAAAGCTGTCCAAATCAAGCTCCACTAGTACTAGTCCCACCCTGAGCACCTGGTGGGGGAAAAGGAAGAAAAGAGGTGGAAACAAAGGGGGTCAGACATAAAGTCTGGCGAGAGCAATAACTTTAATAATATAATCATTAAAGTAACTAGGATAAGGCATAAGCTGGGAAATAAGGAAATGACTGTGAACAATGGGCATGACAGAGCAACCAAAGGAAATAAGATGAACAAAGATAACTTTAAAGGCGCACCTAATCAATATAAGATAATTACTGCATTGCACCACACCAAACAACCTAAAAGTTGATCTCGCCTACAGAACTTAATAATGATAATGGTAGTTTCGTGTACCCCTAGCTTCCTTCATAGGTGTCGTCTGCCCCTATCTCCACTAGGTGTACCCATTACCCCCATTCGATCGGCTCCCTAACTCATAGATACCCGTGCTGGTCCCATAGTGGGGTGTATCACTCCCCAAAGTGGCAACCCGATACCACCAAAAATGTACGACTTATATCTACACGATGCAACAACGTCTTACCTACCAGCCAGGGCCAACACACGCACATTACCGCGTTGGACTTGCGTTGCCACCGCTAACCCATTTTGACCTCTTACAATCAAACCCAGTACGCGTGTCCCGTCCTCGACTTGGGTCGAGCCCACAAAGATACTTAATGGGTTACTGGTTTGAAAAGCGCCCCCATGCATAACACAAGCTTCCCACCTATGCTTGGTCCCCTCTAAGGTTTTTCCCACTTAACCCATTCTTATTCATGTCTTCTTACGTGTTTCAATCTTGGTTAAGTGCATCTAATCGTATTTCACATGCCACCCAAGGCACCCACTTAACCCCCCATGTCCCACCACATGTTTATCTGGTTAAGTGTTTCTTAATTCATTAAAACCGTAACCTTGTAAAGACCTCCCACATTAGACTGACATTTGTGGCTGCTGGATTTGCCGGGCGGGTCCGGGCAGTCTTACACCGCAAAGGAGTCTAACCCCGTGTCTATACAATTGTTACGCATTTAATTCATGCCTTTGACCTCTCACATTAGACTGGCATTTGTGGCTACTGGATTTGCCAGGTGGGTCCGGGCAGTCTTACACCACAAACGAGTCTAACCTCGTGTCTTAGGCGGTTAATTATTACATATCTTTATTTAACCCCAAAGTGGATTAATATCCCTATTCAAATTTTGTCAATAAATTCCAAATATACTTATTTCCATAATTGTCACCGAAATTATGTCCATTTATTTTAGATATAACAAAATTTACCAATTATTGCCTCAAATTAATTGTATGCCTTTTAAGGCCATTACATGCCAATTCTCATTATGAGTATATTCAATATTTCCCCCATCGTCCCCACGTTTGTTCGTTCGCTTATCATGACACACACACATATATATATATATATATATATATATATATATATATATTAGACTAGCAATTAGTCTATTCACATAAAAGGGAAGAACATCACAAATTTGCATAACACACAAAATGGATCTAACTTACGAATAAGGATTACAACATATGTTGCATAAACTTTGTATTGTCATGAATCTAAACATAGACCTAAAGGTGTGAACTTGCAGGTATGAACATAGTTTTCACCCAAACTTGCATAGGCCATAGTCACAAACTTGCATAAAACTATGTATGTCATAGATCTAAATCTAAAGGTGTAAACATGCATTTATGTGGATCCAATTCCTACCTAATCTTGCATATAGTCATTTTACTTGGTTCACATGTAAACTTGTGTACAATTCTCATAAAAACTAGCATATAATCTACACCCAAACTTGCATATAAAATGATGTCAAACATGAATCAAGTTGAACATATGTGATTTGGCATATACAAAGGGATCCACAACAAAAACTATCATTATGAACAACTAGCATAATTCATAAAATATCAAAATTTTCCAATGTTTTACATACATAGCCATATAACCCAAATCATAACTCAACCTAATTAACTTGTTAATTATCTTATTAAAGAAATCGAACTGACAACTCAAAGAAGGTCATGAGTTCTGGGATCTGTGTTCTGAAATTGATTTAGCTCGCCTTTGAAGTAGAAAAATTCATTGTTGTTGTTGTTATAGTCTTGAGTTGAATTGAGTTGATTAGCTTTAGTTTTCCTCTAGTTGATGGTGGCTACTCTAGGTTGCGGGGTGATAGCATGACGGCCATGGTTCTAATTTTGATTAGGTTTGACAGCTAGAGTCTACATGCGTTTATACAGATATTAGAATTAATTTAGGCCATCCGATCAACCTAGAAGCAACCTGAACCATCCAAAACGCCAACTCAGCCCTAATGACTCAGCACCGAGTCACAAAATCGTCATCTTTCAGATCTGCCCGGGGGCGCGGGGGGAGGGGGGCAGGTCGACCCCCAGGTCGACCTATAGGGTAGGTCGACACTATAGTCGACCCCCTGGTCGACCTGGCCTTGGGCGGGAAATTTCCCACACTGCCCAGTTCTGAGTCTGAATTCGTTTTTGAATTTAAATTTGAATTTCGGGAAACTTCCAACAACCATAACTTCTTCATACGAAGTCCAATTTACGCAAACTCGGACTCTATCTCAACCATAATTCCGAGACGAACACAATGGCGTAACCCGTTTCCCTTGATTCTCAAATTTAAAATTAATTTTTCCTCAATTCGTTAGTTTAATGTTAACAGAAAGCACGGGGTGTTACATTCTCCCCTCCTTAAAGGATTTCGACCCCGAAATCTTGAAGTTATGAAGAATACACATCCTACCATCCAATCGTCCATCTACTCAACCATCAACCACAGGAATCCATTGTCCTTAAAAGACTTCTAATGCTTTCATGTTTATATGCACAGTGTGTGTACATGCCCGTATCTAATGCAAAATCAGGCGGTCTACTGATTCAGTTGGCCTCCTTAATGCAAATTATGATAGTGCCATGTGTCCATTATGTATGCAAAAGATCCCTAGTGATACATATTATTTCTACATGCGTGCACACCCATTCATCCGTATGCAACATCCATATGATAACACAACCATTATGCATCCATTAATCTAAATAAGCACACATTTATATGAAGTATGAAAGTGATTGAGCTAATCTAGTGCCTAATGTGTGTGTATATGCATCCACGAGCAACCACTAGCAAACACTTTCATCCACTAGCATCCATGAATCATAACATGTTTCAAATACATTTTTACATCCATTAGTCTCTACCTAAGGATAAAGAATATGACCGAGGAGATACACTAAAAAGGTTGATACAGGCTTGAATAAACTTAAGGAAAAAGAGATCAAAGATGTACCCTCAAAAAGAAAAGGATAGGCTGCACGTATTTTGGCCTCAATCTCCCAAGTCGCGTCTTCCTTGGTGTCGCTCCATTGAACTTTGACAAGCTTAACTTCACGGTTGCTTAGCTTTTTGACTTCCATCCCCAAGATACGAGTTGGAACTTTCCTCACAGTCGCTTCTCGTTCCACTTCGACTTCCTCTAGTATGCTTGGCTCCACAACTTCTGTCGACTCATGTAAGCACTTTCGTAGCTAAGAGACATGAAAGACATTATGAACTCCAGCCAGTTTTTCAGGCAGCTCTACTCTGTAGGCCATCGTCCCAATCCTTTCGATGACAGGAAATGGTCCTATAAATCGTGGTGCCAACTTTCCTACGAACCCAAAGCGGATGACATTCCTCAAAGGAGATACTTTAAGGAATACCTTATCCCCAACTTCAAACATAAGGTTGTTCCTTCTCTTGTCTGCGTAGGATTTCTGTCTATCTTGGGCAGTCTTCATTCTCCTTCGTATCAAGTCCACTTTCTCTGAAGTCTCTCTAATCATGTTTGGCCCAAGTATAAGTTTATCTGTGGACTCCCACCAACAAGTTGGTGATCGACATGGCCTTCCATATAATGCTTTGAAGGGTGCCATGCCTATAGTGGTTTGGTAGCGATTGTTATAAGCAAATTCGACCAAAGGGAGATGATCCTCCCAAGATCCTCCAAAGTCAAGAATGCACAGTCTCAAAAGATCTTCCAATACTCTGTTCACTCTTTCCGTCTGACCATCGGTTTGAGGGTGATAGGTTGTTCTTAAACATAGTTGTGTGCCTATAGCCTCTTGCAAACTCCTCCAAAACTCGCTTGTAAAGATATGGTCTCGATCACATACTATGCTGGAGGGTATCCCATGGAGTCGAACTATCTCCTTAAGATAAATGGAGGCTAAAGACGAGGCGGTCCTCCTACTCTTGACAGGTATAAAATGAGCGATGTTCGTGAGCCTGTCCACTATTACCCAAATACCGGTATTTTCCCTTCTTGACCTAGGAAACCCATCAACAAAGTCCATCGAGATCCTTTCCCATTTCCATTGCGGGACTTCTAAAGGATGAAGCAAACCACCAGGCTTCTTCTGCTCCGCCTTGACTTGCTGGCATATCATGCATTTTGAAACAAATTCAGCTGCATCCCTCTTCATACCATTCCAAAAGAAAACACTTTTGATATCTTTATACATCTTGTCTCCCCCAGGGTGTATGGTCATCTTGGAATGGTGTGCTTCTCCCAGAACCATCTTCACCAAATCTCTTGCTTGTGGGACGCATAGTCTTCCATCCCGCCTCAACCAACCCTTATCATTGATGGAGTATTTATTGAGGTGACTAGAAGTCTCTCCCTTAATCAGCTTATCTATCACATCAACTAGCTGAGTGTTTTCACGTTGCGCGGTTCCTATTGAGTCCAACATAGTATGCCGCACATCTAGCATTGCCATCAAGCCAGTCACATAATCAATAGAGGGTCTAAAATCAAAATTGGCTATGTACTCCAAATTTTGCCTTTCCACAAAGAGAGGACTTAAGGTCAGCTTCTTTCTACTTAAGGCGTCTGCTACTACATTGCCCTTGCCAGGAGTATAGGAGATCTCAAAGTCGTATGACGCGAGAAACTCCGTCCATATTTTCTGCCTTAGATTGAGGTCTTTCTGCGAGAAAAGGTACCTCAGCGATTTATGGTCAGTATACAATTCAAATTTCTCACCTAAGAGAGAGTGGCGCCAAGACTTAAGTGAAAAAACGATGGCTACTAACTCTAGATCGTGGGTTGGGTAATTTTTCTCATGCACTTTCAACTGCCTTCCACCATAAACTACTACCTTCCCCTCTTGCATCAAAACAGTGCCTAGTCCCGTACCGCATGCATCTGTGTATACCGTAAGCATATTGCTCCCATCTGGTAATGTCAGAACTGGGGCTATTGTCAGAGCCCTCTTCAATCGTTGGAAAGCGACTTCGCAATCCAAATCCCAAGTGAAAGTCAGGTTCTTCTTCATTAACCTTGTAAGTGGAGCTGAGATTTTCGCAAAGTCTTTAATAAACTTGCGATAAAGCCTGCTAGTCCAAGAAAACTTCGGACTTCGGTTGTATTCTTTGGAACCTTCCAATCCTGGACCGCAACTACCTTTGCGGGGTCCACGGCTAACCCTTCTTTGGACACTACATGCCCAAGAAATCTTACTTCTTCTCTCCAGAAGTGGCACTTGGAGAATTTTGCTTTTAACTGATGTGCACGGAGGGACTCCATGACTTCCCTTAAATGCAAAGCATGCTCTTCCTCATTCTTCGAGAAAATCAGAATATCATCTACGAAGACCACCACAAATTTATTGAGAAATTCCCGGAACACTCTATTCATCAATTCGACGAAATAAGCAGGTGTGTTTGTCAAGCCGAAAGGCATGACGAGCCACTCGAAGAACCGTCCGGGGTTCTGAATGCGGTATTATCAATGATATCTTCAGCCACTCTTAGCTGGTGAAATCTGGTAGCCAGATCTAATTGAAAGAAAACTGTTGCACCTACAAGCTGATTGAACAAATCGTCTATTCTTGGCAGTGGGTGCCTATTCTTCTTGGTCAGCTTGTTTAGCTCCCTATAATCAACGCATAGGCGAATTGAACCGTCCGCTTTGGTTGCGAACACCACTAGAGTAACCCATTCAGAAATACTCCGCCTTATAAACCCTTTTTCTTGCAGCTCCTTAACTAGCTTGCTAAGATCCTTTCTATCCCTTGGAGCCATGTGTCTAACGGGCCAAGCAACAGGTTTTGCGTTATCAACTAGGTATATGTGGAAGTCTATCTCCCGGTTTGGAGGCAAGCCCTCAACATCCTCAAAGACATCCGAGTATTCACGGACCACTCTAACCGACAGCAAATTCTCAACAGACGAATCAAGCGATTGTAGATAACATAGCATAACAGAATTCATGGGATTACAAGTGATTTTGAGAGTGTTGCCAAGCGAGTCATAAGCCTAACCTCTCTCTTTTCACAATCTAGGACGTCACCATTACTGGATAACCAATCCATGCCCAGAATTAACCCATAGCCTGTGAAGCCCAAAACATAAGCATCACATCTAAACCCAATGCTAAGTATAGAAATTTCCAAATCCAAACAAATCATCGACAAATAGGCTGAGCCCCCAACTGGATTTGAAACAACTAAGGGATCCTCTACTATATTGGTGTTTAGGTGTAGTGACTCAACTAAAGTAGTAGATATAAAAGAGTGTGATGCACCAGAATCAAAGAGTGTGCAACAGGATGATCAAAAAGGTGAACTAAACTTTCAACGGAAATCGCTCTACCTCGTTGTTACAGCGGTGGGGCCACGAGAGCCTAGACCTAACCCTTGCCTCCCCTGGTGCCATGAGAGCCTGAATCTGCCCTCCAGTGGTTGGCCCTGCCCTCTTCCCTTTCTTTGGGAAGTCCTTAATCAGATGTCCTGCCTCGCCACAGTGGCAACAACCAGTCTTCTTCTTCTTCCTACAGACTTTGCTTAGATGGCCTGGTGTCCCACATTTAAAGCATCTTTTCCTTCCCATGCCATTGATGTCTTTACCACCCTTCTTGTTCTGCTGTTGCTGCTGTGGTTTCTTTTGATCCCCTTTCTTCTCAGGTGCCTTATTAGCATTGGCGCCTTTCTCCTCTTCATGCATAAGCGCCGTATCAACCAGTCTCTCAAAGGTGGCCCCCATAGGGATGTGGGTCATAGCTAACCCATGTAGCGGCTCATTCAAACCCTTAACAAATCTCAGGGCCTTCTTTTCGGGTGTATTCACCAAGTCCAAGCCAAATCTCGCCAACTGATTGAACTTGTTGACGTACTCTTTCACTGATAGATTTCCTTGCCTCAATGACAAAAACCTTTCCATGTATAGATCCTCTTCGGCCCGTGAGAGAAACTCTACATCAAACCTACGCCTGAAATCCGGCCATGTATCAACTGGATGCTCTCCATTAGTGACCTCCCACCGAAACGAGGCCTCATCCTTCATTAACCAGGCAGCAAATTGGACCTTTCTTCTGTCTTCTACCTCAAAGATTCCAAACAATTCTTCCACGAACTTTAGCCAATTTCGAGCTTCAACAAATGTCTCCGACCCATGAAAAGGTTTTCCGCCCATTGCCCGAAAGTCCTTGCATATCTTTGCGAAAGTATCAACACAGGGAGGAGGAGGAGGAGGAGCATTTGTTGGGCCTGCGACATTGGCCCTAGCTTCCGGATACCTTCTAAACCATCCGGTATCGGTATCCCCTCGGTTATCTCGGGAATTCCATACATGCTGAAAATAAAATAAAGAGATTCAAATGGAGAATTCAAAAGAAAGATATATGGCTCATTGGGGGTTATGTTTTTAAAATAAACTTTTCTCCAGAAAACACTCTCCTTAAAACGTATTTTTGAAAGTATTTCTTTACAAACATGCTTTTTTGAAAAATAGTTTTTCAAAATTCATATCTGGTCTGGTAACCTTTTGCTCTGATACTATGACACCACATCTTCATTAAGGTCACTCACAAAGGGAATGCCTTAATTTTGGTGGAGCGTTTATTGTGTATAGAACAGAAAAGTAAACAAGACAGATAAATATATTGGTACTTGGAAAAATAAAAACTACTTTTATTGCAGCGGAGAAATAGTTTGGTTACATCATCTCAAAAACCAACTACAAAACCAAATACACTTATTGTCCATCTTGACAAATAAGTTCTGAGTACATAAAATAAAAGACATAGCCCCAACAATAAATAGCCATAAATAAGATAGGCTGAACTTTACTTCAGCAATCCAAGCAACTTCCAAAAGAAAGAGATAAAGCTGTCCAAATCAAGCTTCACTAGTACTAATCCCACCCTGGGCACCTTGGGCGGGAGGGGGAGGGGAAAGGAAGAAAAGAGGTGGAAACAAAGGGGGTCAGACATAAAGTCTGGCGAGTGCAATAACTTTAACAATATAATCATTAAAGTAACTAGGATAAGACATAAGCTGGGAAATAAGGAAATGATTGTGAACAATGGGCATGACAGAGAAACCAAAGGAAATAAAATGAACAAAGATAATGTTAAAGGCGCACCTAATCAATATAAGATAATTATTACATTGCACCACACCAAACACCCTAAAAGTTGATCCCGCCTATAGAACTTAATAATGATAATGGTAGTTTCGTGTACCCCTAGCTGCCTTCATAGGTGCCGTCTGCCCCTATCTCCACTAGGTGTACCCACTACCCCCATTCGATCGGATACCTAACTCGTAGATACCCGTGTTGGTCCCACAGTGGGGTGTATCACTCCCCAAACTGGCAACCGGATACCACCAAAAATGCACGGCTTATATCTACATGATGCAACAACGTCTTACCTACCAGCCAGGGCCCACACACCCACATGACCCTTTTGGACTTGCGTTGCCACCGCTAACCTGTTTTGACCTCTTACAATCAAACCCAGTACGCGTGTCCCGTCCTCGACTTGGGTCGAGCCCACAAAGATACTTAATGGGTTACTGGTTTGAAAAGGGCCCCCATGCATGACACAAGCTTTCCACCTATGCTTGGTCCCCTGTAAGGTTTTTCCCACTTAACCCCATTCTTATTCATGTCTTCTTACATGTTTCAATCTTGATTAAGTGCATCTAATCGTATTTCACATGCCACCAAAGGCACCCTCTTAATTTCACATGCCACCCAAGGCACCCACTTAACTCCCCATGTCCCACCACATGTTTATCTGGTTAAGTGTTTCTTAATTCATTAAAACCGAAACCTTGTAAAGACCTCCCAAATTAGACAGGCATTTGTGGCTGCTGGATTTGCCGGGCGGGTCCGGGCAGTCTTACACCACAAACGAGTCTAACCTTGTGTCTATACAATTGTTACGCATTTAATACGTGCCTTTGACCTCTCACATTAGACTGGCATTTGTGGCTGCTGGATTGGCCGGGCGGGTCCGGGCAGTCTTACACCACAAACAAGTCTAACCTCGTGTCTCAGGCGGTTAATTATTACATATCTTTATTTAACCCCAAAGTGGATTAATATCCCTATTCAAATTTTGTCAATAAACTCCAAATATACTTATGTCCATAATTGTCACCTAAATTATGTCCATTTATTTTAGATATAACAAATTTTACCAATTATTGCCTCAAATTAATTGTATGCCTTTTAAGGCCATTACATGCCAATTCTCAATATGAGTATATTCAATATTTCCCCCATCGTCCCTACGTTGTTCATTCGCTTATCATGAAATATATATATATATATATATTAGACTAGCAATTAGTCTATTCACATAAAAGTGAAGAACATCGCAAATTTGCATAACACACAAAATGGATCTAACTTACGAATAAGGATTACAACATATCTTGCATAAACTTTGTATTGTCATGAATCTAAACATAGACCTAAAGGTGTGAACTTGTAGGTATGAACATAGTTTTCACCCAAACTTGCATAGGCCATAGTCACAAACTTGCATAAAACTATGTATGTCATAGATCTAAATCTAAAGGTGTAAACATGCATATATGTGGATCCAATTCCTACCTAAACTTGCATATAGTCATTTTACTTGGTTCACATGTAAACTTGTGTACAATTCTCATAGAAACTAGCATATAATCTACACCCAAACTTGCATATAAAATGATGTCAAACATGAATCAAGTTGAACATAGGTGATTTCGCATATACAAAGGGATCCACACAAAAAACTATTATTATGAACAACTAGCATATATTCACAAAATATCACATTTTTTCAATGTTTCACATACATAGCCATATAACCCAAATCATAACTCAACCTAATTAACTTGTTAATTATCTTATTAAAGAAATCGAACTCACAACACAAAGAAGGTCTTGAGTTCTGGGATCTATGTTCTGAAATTGATTTAGCTTGCCTTTGAAGTAAACAAATTCGTTGTTGTTGTTGTTATGGACTTGAGTTGAATTGAGTTGATTAGCTTTAGTTTTCCTCTAGTTGATGGCGGCTACTCTAGGTTGCGGGGTGATAGCATGGCAGCCAAGGTTCTAATTTTGATTAGGTTCTAGGGTTTGAGTCTACATGCGTTTATATAGAGATTAGAATTAATTTAGGCCATCCGATCAACCTAGAAGCAACCTGAACCATCCAAAAAGCCAACTCAGCCCTAATGACTCAGCACTGAGTCACAAAATCGTCATCTTTCAGATCTGCCCATGGGGGGGGGAGGCAGGTCGACCCCCAGGTCGACCTATAGGGTAGGTCGACCCCCTGGTAGACCTGTTCTTGGGTGGGAAATTTCCCGCCCTGCCCAGTTCTGAGTCTGAATTCGTTTTTGAATTTAAATTTGAATTTCTGGAAACTTCCGACAGCCATAACTTCTTTATACGAAGTCCAATTTACGCAAACTCAGACTCTATCTCAACCAGAATTCCGAGACGAACACAATGGCGTAACCCGTTTCCCTTGATTCTCACATTTAAAATTAATTTTTCCTCAATTCGTTAGTTTAATGTTAACAGAAAACACAGGGTGTTACAAACGCAATCTGTTTCACAAAATTTATATTAAAAATCATTTTTTAAAGAATGGTATTTATATTTAAAAATCACATTTTTATATTCATACCATTCGTATAAAAATCATATTTTTGTACCGCTACTTCATATATAAAAATCCAATTTTAATATCGTTACCCATATAATAAACTTATATTTTTATCGCGCCATTCAATAAAATAAAAATCACATTTTTGTTTATCTATTCAAATAATAAAACTCATATTTTTATCTCTTTTCTGTATATATAAAAATCAGATTTTTAATTCGCTACAAATTTAAAAATAATATTTTTATATTCTCTATTAGTTCATCCGTCAAAAGACCGAGCCTGTGATAGAACTGCAAAACAAGCACCCGTGGCACCTTATATGATCATACCTTCAACCAAAGTTTGACACAAAATCATGATTCAGGCTCGGAAGCAAAGGTCGGTCATTCTTACTGGAACAAAGTCGCTCAAATACCAAAATAAAACAAGTCGCCCATTCAACATAGGCAGGAGCGACCTTACAACATAGCGATAAGGGTGAACGACGCCATACAAAGGCGGGAAAAGGACAGACGCTCTTAAGCTAGAAGGTTGGTCGCGTAGGGTACAAAAGAGAATTGATTCCAGTCCCGCATTCTGCTCTTGTAAAGCTACCTAAAGCATTCGCTCCTATAAAGTCGCCTCCTAAACTACCTGAAACACTCGCTCCAGTGGAACCGCTCGCACACGACAACTGGATACAGCTACGGACAACTGGCTATAGATAGGAAAAGGTATGATTATAGTTAATGGGATAAGCAACCTGCATCCTACAGATACAGATTTCAAATCATTTCCTGAGGGGAGCTCACCTATAAATACGTCATAGCTACCAACATCAGGGGGATCCAATCTTTGAAACCACAAGGTACTGCTAAATTCTGTCCTCAATGACTCTTTGAATATTCTGAAAACAAATCGTCATTTCCACGCCTCGAAGTTCCATCACTCATCTGGCCATGGCGTCAAGTACGATCTTATAATTAGGGGAAACGAAGCCATCTACATTCTCAATAACTTACCTGTCCTTCTCCTCTGCAGATTCTACCATTCTCTTGCAAAACTCTCGGATTGAAATGCATGAATGAGAGTATGTTGGTTGGACATAAAGATGTGTTAAAAGAGAGAGTTGATGTATTTTTGTAATCTTCGTTATAAGAATGCAGACTATCTTCATAGTGGACGTATGCATATTTTATAGATGAACCACTTTAATTCTCGTCTCTATTTTAACTTCCTCGTATTTTCATTTTCAATTGTTGTTAAACACGACTTTATTTATTTCCTTACCATATTGGTGAAGTACGGCTTTAGTACCTTGAGTGTTTAGACCAATTTTGGTGTAAACATTTTGGCGCCCACATTAACAACCCGGATTTTTACAACATGCTAAGACAAGAATCAAGTCATAATTTAATTATAAAATCTGAATTAGGGGAAACAGGCTGTGGCATTGTGTTCGTCTCAGAAAAATACGCGAAATAGAGTCCGAGTTTTCGAAAAACGGAGCCCGTATGACCAAGTTATGGCCCGTCAAAGTTTTCAGAAAATTTCAAGTTCAAAAACATTTCAAATTTAAATTCAGAATTCAAATTAAGCCAAAACAGACTGGGCGGGAAAATTCCCGCCCAGACAGGTCGACAGGGGGGTCGACACTAGGGTCGACCTCCCCCCCAACCAGGTCGACACTAGAGTCGACCTGGGGGTCGACCTCCCTGGTCGGCCAGGTCGGCCTGGTGCACTTATTTTGGCTGTTTGGACCTGTTTCGTTGGCTAGTGACGTGATTTGATGGCTCAAATTTGATTTAGGGTTATTCCTATGGCTAAAACTACTCCTAATCTCTATAAAAAGACCCCTAGACCTAGCTTAAACCCTCACAAATCACTCTTGCAACGAAGTGCTGCCCAAATCTCCATTGATCATGGCCTCTATCTCCAACTCCAAGAGACTATGCATTCCAACTAGATCTGAATCAAAGGTGCTAGCTTGCTACATCAAATCAAGGGAGTGGATCAACGTTGCTAGGCCAATTTCATGACGATTCATGCTCATAATCCCTTAGCCACGCTAGGTAAGTTCTAGCTACTTGTAGATCTAAACGATAGTTCTAATGTGACATGGAATAAAATGCGATGAACATAAGTATGCTAGCTTATATGAACCTTGTCATGCCTCTTTTGCTTGAACCTATGACTTTAGGCTATGTTTAGTGACTAAATCAAGTTACTCATGTTGCATTGGACTTAGTTTGCCATGCAAGATTGAACATTTATTTGTGGGATGTTGGCATGAACACTTGGAACCATTTCGACTTGTGAAATATTTGCATGAATTTGACTTTGGGGCTTATGCATGTAAAAGAACCCAAAACCCCTTATGATTTCATGTTTATGTGAGGCCAAACCCCTTATGACACTATGCATGTTTTGAGGCCAAAACCCCTTATGGTATTATGCATGTTTGAGGCCAAAAACCCCTTATGATATTATGCATGTTTGAGGCCAAACCCGTTATGATACCGTGTATGTTTGTGGCCAATCCCTTTATGACATCGTGCATGTTTTGAGCCCAATATGCAATATGCTTGTTATGTGAACACCTTTGCCTCAATTTTCACCATGTTTAACTTGTGATTCATCTTTGCGATCTTGTACCCATCTTTGTCATATTATTCCAAATATGTTGATTCGCATTCATGTGCGTTGGGGACACGTTTTGGGTAGTTTAGGAAAAACTTGAAAATGGGCTATGAACTTGACATGGAATTACATGGAACATGTAATGATAATAAACGTGAATAGGACACGAAAACTAGACATGGGGTTACATGAAAACATAGACTTAAAAAGGGGTCTAAACTTGACATGAACATGACACGTAGAAAAACATGGAAGTGGCCAACTCGAGGTTGGGTTGAGTTTGTAGCATAAATCTGCCCGGACCCGCCCGGCAAATCCAGTGGCTACAAACAATAGGACCCAATGTGGGTAGTTGGTCATATCGCGCTTGAAACCCGAGGTTAGACGAGGTTGTGGTGTAAAACTGCCCGGACCCGCCCGGCGTAACCAGTAACCACAACAACGTCTAATGTGAGAGGTTGAGAGTGCATTAATTCAATTAATGCCAAATGATAAGGTTAAGTAAATCTGACTAATGACACTTAACCGATATGACATGAATGGGTAGGTTAAGTGAAACCGGACTTGATTTCTTAATGACACTTAACCGTAAAATACAGTTAGGGGATGGGGTTAAGCTAATACATACTTAACTAATCCGACTCGGTAAATAGATGGGGTTAAGTAACCTACACTTAACTAATCTAAACACGGTAATTAGATGGAGTTAAGTTAACCTAGACTTAACTAATCTAAACAAGATAATTCAATGAGGTTAAGTAACCAATACTTAACCAATTTAACATGATAATTCAATGAGGTTAAGTAACTTATACTTAACCAATTATACGTGATGATTTGATGAGGTTAAGTAACCTACACTTAACCAATCTAATATAAGAACTTGATAGGGTTAAGTCACAAGACCGTTTAAAATATACTTAACCATTGTAATACGATTAGTGGATGAGGTTAAGCTAACCCAAACTTAACCAATCCGACTCGATAATCTGATGGGGTTAAGATAATCTATGCTTAACCAATCTAACACGATAATCTGATAGGGTCAAGACAAACTAATACTTAACCAATCTGACTTGATAATTGAATAGGGTTAAGTCATGAGCTTCTTGGTATACTTAACCAACTTGTAGGGCTAAGTCTTGAGCTTAAATACTTAGCCAATCTTGACATGATTCGTAGGAGGGTTAAGTCATGAACTGGAATGACAACACTTAACCCATTAGACCAAACCCTAGTTCAGGGGACTAGGTGGAAAATCGTAGTTAACAAGGATAACGGGATAGGGAACTAAGTGATAAACCTTAGTTTAGGATAACTAAGTAATAATTCTTTGTCAAGGGATTTGGACCAGTTCACAGATAGATGAGTAACCCGATACGGTAGGTCATCGCTTA
This sequence comes from Allium sativum, assembly GCA_030737875.1. Lineage (NCBI taxonomy): Eukaryota > Viridiplantae > Streptophyta > Magnoliopsida > Asparagales > Amaryllidaceae > Allium > Allium sativum. Next base: position 288,286,829 of record CM060915.1, read on the forward strand.
AACACACGAGGAGGAGCAGATTATCTGACTTAGATAAGGGCTCCAACGAACTGGGTGACGAAGCAGTAGCTTCGGGGGACGTGAGGGTACTCTTGGTATCCCTCTGTGAGGTTGCAGATGATCCGCCTGGGCTCACAGAGGTTAAGGTCTACGGTAGAAGAACCAAGAGTATGCCTTGGTTGCTATGCGAGCAACCTAAAGACGGGGATGGATTAGCGTGGAGTCGACGATACTTGATTTTTGCCCTGGATAGCGCGTCGTCGACTACCTACCATCTTTAGTCAATCGTGTACGTATACGGAAAGGCAAAGAACTCCCAACAGACCATATACTTGCTATCGAGTTATGGGTGAGGTGGGCCAATAGGTAAGTGGGGCATAGGTGGACGGAGTATAGTTCTCGTGCATGATTTTTCTTGGATTTCCTTTCAGTAGTTGAGGGAGGGGTCACGTGGGACCATAGCCACGGATACAAAAACAGACCTTGATATCTGCATTCGGCAGACGACTTAAAGCTCCCGACCGAGTCTCGTATTTCTTGATTTGCCCTGGCACGGGACTCGGATAGAACATTAAGATACATGTGCAGTTAGACATGGAAAAACGATTCACGGTGCTTACGTGGGAAAAAAGGGCGCGGTTGACGGGTAGCATAATCCCTAGTAGCCCTAGGTGGCTAAAACCCAAACCGAGGTACGAAAACGTTCATTAGGTAGCATAATCCCTAGCAGTCCTAGGTGGCATAAGTCCTAGTTGAACACGCGATAGTTCATGGTAAGAAAACATAACCAGATCAAGGGTAGCAGTCCAAAACAACTTTAAGGATAAAATGGTACTACGTTGAGGTGGTATAGATTTACATGGGAAAGCCCCTACAGCCTACGGCAAAGGACTGAACTTATACATGGAAAGAAACATACGAGTTAGAAAAACCTAGGTACGCGATATATTAGGTTGACATGGACCATTTCATGACTTTGGTCAAGGGACATTTTATAGTTAACTCATGACACGGGTTGGGATACTAGTACGGGAGGTGCAGAGCAAATATACATGATAAATACCTTGGGATATTATACTTGATAGAAACCTGACGATGTGATACTTTGATTTACCTTGACACCATAGTTTATCATGATACCTTAGTTTATCTTGATACTGTAGTTCACCCTGCTACCTTGGTTTAGTTTATCTATCTTGTCGTCATCCTTATGTTTATTTTCAGTTTATGCATGTCATGTTACCTTTACCTGTTTTATGCTGGAAGTAGATAGGACTTACCAGTCTTTATGACTGACCCCGTTTCCTTTTGCCTCTTTGTCTTCCGTATCCCCCCCAGGTTTTCAGGGAGGAAATGCTGTTGTTTAGTTCGGACCTCTTATGCTTGAGGGTCATCATGTATAGCTTGGTCTTCTCTTGGCTATGGTTGCTTCACCGCTTTATTTTGGGGAATAATTCATGAAAAGGTTTTATGCTTCTTTACTATTGCAAGACAGGTTTTGATGTATTCTGATGTAAAAGGCCTTAGACCTTATTTTATAAGGTAATGAAATTTGTTTTACTTCCGCTGTTTTATATATGTTCTGTCCTGTAATATTTCTGTGCATGTTTACCTCGATAATGCTTCACCAAACCTAGTGCATTCCCTTTGTGAGTGACCCTAGCGGAGGTGGGGTGTTACATTTGGTATCAGAGCAGAAGGTTACCAGACTGGACAAAAGTTTTTAAAAACTTCTGAAAACTATTTGAGAAACCGTTTACAAAGAAGCATTTTTCAAGAAAAGTTTTTAAAGGCTATTCCCCAAAAGCCGTTAGCACTATCCTTTGTTTCCTTGATCGAGTCTCTTTTCCTTTCCTTCCTCCATTCGTAGTCACAGTAGTTTTAACTGCGACTAATCCTTGTCTAGCTAAGTAAGAATTTTCCGTACGATGGAGGGAGCCCTCGAGAGACCTGTTGCCATGCTATAAGAAAGGATAATAAGACCAAGGATAGAGGACACGAGCTTAAAGATAAGCAACTTGTTGATATGGCCTAATCCACAAAGGAGGGAAAAAGATGAACAATAAAACCCATGACAAGAGAGTATCTTTGGCATGGTAAAACGGGACGCATAGTTAAGTGTTATGGGACGAGGACAAGATCATCGAGAGGGCAATGGTATGCTCTCATTTCTAGCGTACCTAAGAGGGATGGTACCGTTTCTGTTGAAGGTTTAGCCTTTCTTTTCTATCATCCCGTCTAGACTTTGTCTTGATCATCGCATCATTTAAGTCTACTTCGATAGTTGAGTCTCTGCACCATAGTACTAGCATGGTAGAGGACCCCATTTTTGTCTCAAATCCTGTCGGAGGATCAGTCCATTCATTCATGACTTGTTTCGAATTGAGAGTGTAAATGCCAAGTGTTGAGATTAGAATCAATGCTTCTATTGTTGAGCTACGGATGGATTCTAGGGATAAAGTGGTTATCCAGTTAGGGATACCATTCTCGGTTTTGGAAAGAGGGTAGTTAAACCCTCAACTTGCCTTGGTAATACCCTCGAAGTCTCGTATAACCTTTTGGGTTTTGTCATGGTTAGTTACCTAGAATCTCTTGATGCATTTATCGGAAATCTCTGATCCGATCGAGTAACGTTCGCCAATAAGGCGGATAGTTCATTCCGCTTAAGCATGGGTTATAGGAATCACCCTAGTAAGTGCACATGGTAACATGGATTGGCATCGGTAAACGAGATCCAGAATTCACTAGTGAATTTTGGAAAGCTTGCATGAGTACGCAGATATGTTTGAGTCGAGCATACTAGGGAAAGAATAAGTGAAAGTGAAACGAGAGGCGACAGTGAAATGAGTTCCAACTCATACCTTGGAAATAGGAATCAAGGAGCTACGAAAATCATGAAGTCAAAGGTGGTCGAGGCACACTGTAATTAAGCTCAAGGAAACGTGGCTTAAACGCGTGCATCATATCTCTTTTTAAGAGTATATCGTTGATCCCTGGTTCTCCTGTATAGCTTGCTTGCATGCTATCGCTTGGTGGATATCCTCTCGATCCTGTTTCCGTTGCAAACCCCGTAAGGAGTTTATCTTGTTTATCTCCTCGATCCTATCTTGGGAACCTTAGGTAGAACCCTATGGATGTAAACATGTATTTGAAACATGTTATGATTGATATGGTTGCAAATGGTTGCAAGTGGTTGCTCGTGGATGCGCGAATACACACTAGATATTAGATCGACTCAGTCACATTTCATGTTGCATATGCACGAGTATTTATACTTGTTTATGGATGAAATTGAATATGTTATCATGTGGATGTTGCATGTGGATGGATGGTTGTGCACACATATAGTGTTTATATGACTAGGACTATTTCCATACATGTTGGACTCATGGCACTAAACATACTTTGCATTAGAAAGATCTTTCATGCCTGATCATTAGCATTAGCTAAGGAACATATACACACACTTTTTGCATGTGTTCATAAAGCATTAGGAGTCTTTTAAGGACCATGGTTGCCTGTGGATGATTGAGTAGATGGATGATGGATGGTAGAATACGTTCTTCCTAACTTGGAGATTTCGGGGACGAAATCCTTTAAGTTGGGGAGAATGTAACAACCCGGATTTTTACAACATGCTAAGACAAGAATCAAGGCAGAATTTAATTATAAATTCTGAATCAGGGGAAACGGGCTGTGCCATTGCGTTCATCTCGGAAAAATATGCGAAATAGAGTCCGAGTTTTCGAAAAACGGAGCCCGTATGACCAAGTTATGGCCCATCAAAGTTTTCAGGAAATTTCAAGTTCAAAAACAGTTCAAATTTAAATTCATAATTCAAATTCAGCCAAAACAGACAGGGTGGGAAAATTCCAGCCCAGACAGGTCGACAGGGGGGTCGACACTAGGGTCGACCTCCCCCCCAACCAGGTCGACACTAGAGTCGACCTGGGGGTCGACCTGGGGATCGACCTCCCTGGTCGGCCAGGTCGGCCTGGTGCACTTATTTTGGCTGTTTGGACCTGTTTCGTTGGCTAGTGATGTGATTTGATGGCTCAGATTTGATTTAGGGTTAATCCTATGGCTAAAACTACTCCTAATCTCTATAAAAAATACCCCTAGACCTAGCTTAAACCCTCACAAATCACTCTTGCAACGAAGTGCTGCCCAAATCTCCATTGATCATGGCCTCTATCTCCAACTCCAAGAGACTATGCATTCAAACTAGATCCGAATCAAAGGTGCTAGCTTGCTACATCAAATCAAGGGAGTGGATCAACGTTGCTAGGCCAATTTCATGACGATTCATGCTCATAATCCCTTAGCCACGCTAGGTAAGTTCTAGCTACTTGTAGATCTAAACGATAGTTCTAATGTGACATGGAATAAAATGCGAGGAACATAAGTATGCTAGCTTATATGAACCTTGTCATGCCTCTTTTGCTTGAACCTATGACTTTAGGCTATGTTTAGTGACTAAATCAAGTTACTCATGTTGCATTGGACTTAGTTTGCCTTGCAAGATTGAACCTTTATTTGTGGGATGTTGGCATGAACACTTGGAACCATTTCGACTTGTGAAATATGTGCATGAATTTGACTTTGGGGCTAATGCATGTAAAAGAACCCAAAACCCCTTATGATTTCATGTTTATGTGAGGCCAAACCCCTTATGATACTATGCATGTTTTGAGGCCAAAACCCCTTATGGTATTATGCTTGTTTGAGGCCAAAAACCCCTTATGATATTATGCATGTTTGAGGCCAAACCCCTTATGATACCGTGTATGTTTGTGGCCAATCCCTTTATGACATCGTGCATGTTTTGAGGCCAATATGCAATATGCTAGTTATGTGAACACCTTTGCCTCAATTTTCACCATGTTTAACTTGTGATTCATCTTTGCCATCTTGTACCCATCTTTGTCATATTATTCCAAATATGTTGACTCGCTTTCATGTGCGTTGGGACACGTTTTGGGTAGTTCAGGCAAAACTTGAAAATGGGCTATGAACTTGACATGGAATTACATGGAACATGTAATGATAATAAACGTGAATAGGACATGAAAACTTGACATGGGGTTACATGAAAACATAGACTTAAAAAGGGGTCTAAACTTGACATGAACATGACACGTAGAAAAACATGGAAGTGGCCAACTCGAGGTTGGGTTGAGTTTGTAGCATAAATCTGCCCGGACCCGCCCGGCAAATCCAGTGGCTACAAACAATAGGACCCAATGTGGGTAGTTGGTCATATCGCGCTTGAAACCCGAGGTTAGACTAGGTTGTGGTGTAAAACTGCCTGGACCCGCCCGGTGTAACCAGTAACCACAACAACGTTTAATGTGAGAGGTTGAAAGTGCATTAATTCAATTAATGCCTCATGATAAGGTTAAGTAAATCTGACTAATGACACTTAACCGATATGACATGAATGGGTAGGTTAAGTGAAACCGGACTTGATTTCTTAATGACACTTAACCGTAAAATAAAGTTAGGGGATGGGGTTAAGCTAATCCATACTTAACTAATCCGACTCGGTAAATAGATGGGGTTAAGTAACCTACACTTAACTAATCTAAACACAGTAATTAGATGGAGTTAAGTTAACCTAGACTTAACTAATCTAAACATGATAATTCAATGAGGTTAAGTAACCAATACTTAACCAATTTAACATGATAATTCAATGAGGTTAAGTAACTTATACTTAACCAATTATACGTGATGATTTGATGAGGTTAAGTAACCTATACTTAACCAATCTAATATGAGAACTTGATAGGGTTAAGTCACAAGACCGTTTAAAATATACTTAACCATTGTAATACGATTAGTGGATTAGGTTAAGCTAACCCAAACTTAACCAATCCGATTTGATAATCTGATGGGGTTAAGATAATCTATGCTTAACCAATCTAACACGATAATCTGATAGGGTCAAGACAAACTAATACTTAACCAATCTGACTTGATAATTGAATAGGGTTAAGTCATGAGCTTCTTGGTATACTTAACCAACTTGTAGGGCTAAGTCTTGAGCTTAAATACTTAGCCAATCTTGACATGATTCGTAGGCGGGTTAAGTCATGAACTGGAATGACAATACTTAACCCATTAGACCAAACCCTAGTTCAGGGGACTAGGTGGAAAATCGTAGTTAACAAGGATAACTGGAAAGGGAACTAAGTGATAAACCTTAGTTTAGGATAACTAAGTAATAATTCTTAGTCAAGGGATTTGGACCAGTTCACAGATAGATGAGTAACCCGATACGGTAGGTCATCGCTTAAACACACGAGGAGGAGCAGATTATCTGACTTAGATAAGGGCTCCAATGAACTGGGTGACGAAGCAGTAGCATCGGGGGATGTGAGGGTACTCTTGGTATCCCTCTGTGAGGTTGCAGATGATCCGCCTGGGCTCATAGAGGTTAAGGTCTGCGGTAGAAGAACCAAGAGTATGCCTTGGTTGCTATGCGAGCAACCTAAAGACGGGGATGGATTAGCGTGGAGTCGACGATACTTGATTTTTGCCCTGGATAGCGCGTCGTCGACTACCTACCATCTTTAGTCAATCGTGTACGTATACGGAAAGGCAGAGAACACCCAACAGACCATATACTTGCTATCGAGTTATGGGTGAGGTGGGCCAATAGGTAAGTGGGGCATAGGGGGCCGGAATATAGTTCTCGTGCATGATTTTTCTTGGATTGCCTTTCAGTAGTTGAGGTAGGGGTCACGTGGGACCATAGCCACGGATACAAAAACAGACCTTGATATCTGCATTCGGCAGACGACTTAAAGCTCCCGACCGAGTCTCGTATTTCTTGATTTGCCCTGGCACGGGACTCGGATGGCACATTAAGATACATGTGCAGTTAGACATGGAAAAACGATTCACGGTGCTTACGTGGGAAAAAAGGGCGCGGTTGACGGGTAGCATAATCCCTAGTAGCCCTAGGTGGCAAAAACCCAAACCGAGGTACGAAAACGTTCATTAGGTAGCATAATCCCTAGCGGTCCTAGGTGGCATAAGTCCTAGTTGAACACGCGATAGTTCATGGTAAGAAAACATAACTAGATCAAGGGTGGCAGTCCAAAACAACTTCAAGGATAAAATGGTACTACGTTGAGGTGGTATAGATTTACATGGGAAAGCCCATACGGCCTATAGCAAAGGACTGAACTTATACATGGAAAGAAACATACGAGTTAGAAAAACCTATTTACGCGATATATTAAGTTGACATGGACCATTTCATGACTTTGGTCAAGGGATATTTTATAGTTAACTCATGACACGGGTTGGGATACTAGTACGGGAGGTGCAAAGCAAATATACATGATAGATACCATGGGATATTATACTTGATAGAAACCTGACGATGTGATACTTTGATTTACCTTGACACTATAGTTTATCATGATACCTTAGTTTATCTTGATACCGTAGTTCACCCTGCTACCTTGGTTTAGTTTATCTATCCTGTCGTCATCCTTATGTTTATTTTCAGTTTATGCATGTCATGTTACATTTACCTGTTTTATGCTGGAAGTAGATAGGACTTACCAGTCTTTATGACTGACCCCGTTTCCTTTCGCCTCTTTGTCTTCCGTTTTCCCCCCAGGTTTTCAGGGAGGAAATGCTGTTGTTTTGTTCGGACCTCTTATGCTTGAGGGTCATCATGTATAGCTTGGTCTTCTGTTGGCTATGGCTGCTTCACCGCTTTATTTTGGGGAATAATTTATGAAAAGGTTTTATGCTTCTTTACTATTGCAAGACAAGTTTTGATGTATTCTGATGTAAAAGGCCTTAGACCTTATTTTATAAGGTAATGAAATTTGTTTTACTTCCGCTGTTTTATATATGTTCTGTCTTGTAATATTTCTGTGCATGTTTACCTCGATAATGCTTCACCAAACCTAGTGCATTCCCTTTGTGAGTGACCCTAGCGGAGGTGGGGTGTTACACCCACCGTGGGGCTGTATTTGATTCTTTCCCAAATTGCAGTATGATGAAGATTTACTAAGAAAAACTGTGCTTGGAATCATGAACACACCTAAGGAAATTGCTGACAAACTCAATGGCATCTTCAATGCTGCCACGTCGCCTACCGCCCATTCCGAAGAAAAGGAACCGTTAAAAGTCGAGGCGGCCGTAAGCAAGAGGGAATTGGACGAAGCAATGATAGGGCTAACAAGTCAAATAACTATTGCGAACAACGCAGTGATAAAGAAGATCGAGTCGAGGCTCGTTATTCAAACCTCTATCGTAAAAGCCGCACCAAGTGTCGCTGACCTTCCGTTCGCTTGAACAAGTCATGCAAGCGAAATAGAATTTTTTGCTGAACGAGGAAATTCTACTCAGAAAACTGCATCTCATGATTATGGGCCCTGGGTAGACCCGGCAGGAAGAAAGGCACTCGTTCTGTAGATCATAATGAAAAGCGAAAATATGTCTTAGGTACAACAGGTAGAGTTTTGGAAGGAAACAACAAAGGAAGAACCAAACAGCCTAAAAGGAAACCACGCTTTTTCAAGAATTCTGAATTCACCTCCCTCAATGATAACATAGGGAATATCTTCATGGAAACTAAGAAAACTGAGAAGTATCCAGTTCCAGAACGAATGCAAGTCAGGGACACTACCATAAAATCAGGAAGGTTCTGTCAATTCCATGACCAACCAGGACACGATACTAACGAGTTTAAACACTTAAAGTCATTAATTGAGGGGCTGGTCAGGAAGAACAGTTTGCAACAATATGTGCAAGGCCATTGTCCTACTTCTCTACAAACAAGGGGCAGCAAGCTCCGAGAAAAAGGCCTAAACTAGCCCGGAACTAATACTTGGTTAAGGATCAGTAACGCGGAGTCCTGATTATGGAATTCTCGAACTAAAATCCCCGTTACTTTGCTTTATTACTCTGTTTTTTACCCTGTTTACTTAAGAAATAGTAGTCGTTTCACCCTGCTTTGCCACTTGCTATATTCATGTTAATATTTGACAATGGTTTACTTACAAATGCCTTGTATGAACAAAATTATCATGTGCTTATTTGAGTACCAAACTTATTGTTTCATGCTAAAAACTGATTTTTCGGTATGTAGGCATGATAAAAGCAATTGATCATACCTATCCTATTTGCGATGGGAGGATTCTCAAAGCACATTTTAAGTAAAAGGGCTTAAAAGCGCCACAAACAACATGCGAACCAAATTGGATGTACAAGCACATCGTCTCAACAGATCATGTCGTTGTAAGACAAACAATAAGTCAAAAGATGGTGCTTCCCTTAGCAAGCGCTTGCTGGAGAAACATACATCAGGCTTCAAGAAAGGTACAAGGGGAATGATAAAAATATCCCACGGATAAATACATAGGCTAGAAACGTCAATCCTAGTGCCGAAAAGACCGGCAAAAAAAGCTGTAAGGACCAGCGCAAATCAGAAATCCTAGCCGAAAGGGGATAAAAGAAATCCTAGATGAAAGGGGGTATTAGAAATCCTAACCGAAAGGGGGTATCCAACGAGGTCTTTTCAGTCCTAGAAAAATCAGGACTAGCAAGACCAAACTTGGATAGAAAATTGGAACCTAATACCTCCCATGGGGGCACCCCAAAAAAAGACACATAATAATCACGCGCTTTTAAAAAAGAAACCAATCTCGAAAAATAATAAAACTTGTACAACCAAGTTAGCAGGAGATGTGGCTGAACATCAACTCTAAAGTCACGAACTGATCAAATGAAATCGTGATACAAATTAACAAAATCCATGAAATTATAAAGAGCTTTGGTATGGGGACATCACCATTGTGTAAAATCACCAACGCCCGCTCAAAACATACCACAGACTCATCATAACTTTATTGCAAGAATTATTCGAATGATAAGATTCGCGCGGCAAACAAAATAAATTCCTCATGAAGTGTGATCACTCATAAGAGTGGGGTAATAAAACTATTATAATATCTAAATGATACAAACGTAAGTGCGCAAACATGAAAATATTAAGCGAGGGTCGGCGCTCGCACAAACAACCGGTCTAATTATGTAACAGATAAAAGAAAACAGGTTGAAATCAGACCACAAAAATCACAAACGCTATTTCTTAAATAGGGAAAGCAAAAGATGAACCAACTGTTCAGCATCTACTGATCTGCCTACACAAAAGACCCATCAAAGGAAATAGGCTGATGATTTCGGACTACTTGCAAGCTAGCTTCCTCTTTCGTTCCAAAGTGGACATAGCCTTAGTATTCCAAATTTCGTCCTCATCTTCCGGATCAGACAGACCAGGTAATGATGGGTCATCTAATGAAGGTGTGATGAGAGGATTAGTGCTGGTAGATATTAAGACGGAATCAATGGCCGTATGTTGAGTAGTAATGCCGCAAGCAGATAAAGGAGGTGGCGAAAGAACACTTGATGCAAGTGAATAACAAGCACGAAACTCGGCAATCCTTGGAGAAGAAATAAGGAAATCCAAATCCGGGGCAGATTGATAGATATCGGTTTTACCTGGAGTTACCAGGTATACAAAGTCAATCCCATGATCGTTCGCGTTTAAAGAAGTATTGTCGTGACTTGCGCACTGTTTAACAAAATTTTCTTGAACTGGGTGCTCGATAGTGACACCCAAGGCAGAGCGGTCTACGGGGGGAATATGAGAACTCGAAATGTCAATTCCAACGGAATTGGGTGGGACACGAGAAATGGCAGCATCTGAATGTTCCCTCCTAAACAATTGAGCTTGCTCATTCGCCAATATCCTACTGCCTTCAATCAGAGCCTTACGATCCTCTCCTTCTAAAAGCTGCTCTTGAAGGAATTCATCATCAGCATTTCTAGAATACGAAAGTGCCTCTTCCCAAACTAGAGCCAGAGTTCGCGAAAAATCCTTGTTTAGATAACTTAAACTTCCGCGACTCATGACACTGCAAACATAGAATTGAAACAAAGTATTGTCAGTCCTGATTCTGGATTATCAAGATCTTTATGCAACCTGATTTTATCTTCCTCGAGGGTTCTAAGGGTCTCATTTTGATAAGCAATTTTGTCCTCGAGAGCCATATTCTTCTGTTTAAAAGAAATCAAAGCCTGCTTTCTCTAAGGCCAAGTGGCACTCAGCAAGTTCTTGAGCAGATTGAGCTTCTCGAAGTGGCGCTCGCACATCCTCCATTTCCTTCTTAAGATCGACATTTCTGGCCTCTAAGTTATTCACTTTAATGCTTCCGTTCTTTAAAGAGGTAATTTCATACTCTTGGGATCTAATCAGGTGGATCAGACCAGCTTTATCGTTCTCTAAGATCTCAGTATGGTCAGGGTGTCGAGCATTCAATTTCTGGAATTCATAACCAAATTTAACCCAATGTTCTAGTCAACTATCAACATTATTCATGGCTAGATTCGGCTGTGTTTCAAGTTGGTTCTTAACAGTGTTAAGCTGATTGATCATACAATCATTTACAACATCCAAACTCTTAACGGCATCTCGCCTATCATTTGGATGTAAATCCAAGTCAAAATACGTTCCTCTTAAGTCCCAACCACTGAAGTGATCCTTAAGCATTGGGTTCCTAGGGGAAACCTTATAAGGAAGACGATCACGTATTATCTAAATTTGAGTAGAGGTTGGGAAAATAGATCTTTCAGAAGATTCAGTCGATGTGGGACACCTCTGAGCCTCATTCTTGTTTCGGTCGATCCAACCATTTTTTTCTTCTCTTCCTTCTACGAGATGTTTACCTTTATTGTCTTTGGCCAGCGCCTTAGCACGATCAAGTCCTTCACACCTTAAAGAATCAACCATTCGAATTTCAGAGGTACATCGAACCTGAGAACTTGAAGACAACTGGGAATGCTTTGGATGACAGGAAAGGCGAGATTGTAAGAGACTTTGCGGATCGGTAAGATCAGCTTGTTGAGAGAAGCCATCCGATAACGAATATTTCGCATTTACACCTGAAGGATAAAATATGAGTTCAGCAAGCATTCAGAAATCATGAGATTTATGGGAAATTATGCTGCGAATAAGATAATATCAGAACCAGTTTCAAGAGAAGTTATGAAAGCAGGGGCTTTCTCAAGACGCTGAATATGTTCTCGGATTCCTCCTATATCAGGTATCACGGGATCATACATCACAACGCCACCCTGACTCAAATATTTGGCGGAGTGAAAATCTCCCCGGCCTGCAAAATTCCCTGAGAAACCTTCCACCTGAGTAATAGGGTGACCAGAACTTTCGGGAGTCATTCCAGAAATTACATCAGCCCTCAAACCATCCATATTCTCATCTACCCTCCTATCACTCCCATCGGAAATCAAAGGAGAATGTCGACCACTTACATCAAGGGTTTGACGTTTCTTTTTAGTAAGAGGCTTGCCAATGGAACATTGAGAATGAACCAATGTCATTTTAAAATATCGCGTAGAGTGAATCAGCTGGTACTTGCGGAGATTTTTCTCTGAAAGCAATGTCTATCCACTCCTTTCTTTTGGGTCAATAGAAATCAAAGAACTAAGAAGAGCTTGGTCTAAGGTAAGACCCACAATAGAAGGAATCACTACAAGAATCAGAAAGAAAGCCAAATGAGAAAGAGAAAGGAATTAGAATTCTAAGAGCAAAGGTGTAATTACCTCCTTCTGCCCATCTCCCATAGAATTTACAAGGACATCGGACGAAGAAATATTGATTTAGGAATCCATTAGCACCATCCGTCAGACCAGTAATAATTCTACCATGCCTACCTTCCATAAAAAGGAAAAAAGGACCGTCCACCTCCCTTCTTTTAAAGCATATAAAGAACAAATGTCCGTAAACATAGGTTATTGCTGTAGGACTTTCAAGAAGAGTATGTATAGCCCAAGCAAAATTTGATACCCACTAGGGTGTAGCTAATATGGGGCCATGGCCAGGTGCCGCAAAATGGACTCTAAGTAAGGATTAAAAGGAGGAATTGCCCCACTAGACAGCATGTGATAATTGACTGTCACATATCCAGAGGGCGGATGATCGTCCGATTCTTCCTTTCTTCGAAATTTGGCTTCGTCTTTTGAAAACCCAAAGCAATCACACATTTGTAAATACTGATCAAAAGAAAGCGTCGATTTGCGACAACCAGCAGGCACCCTTTGAAAAAAGCAAGATTGAGGATAAGATTGGCTAACAATCAAGTTAGAACCAGTAGCCGGGGCAACCTCAATTGCCTGATCCAAGCCCTTTCGTTCTCCAGACGTGATGATTTAACTGGGTTTTAGATGAATTAGTAGTCAGTTTACATTTCTACACAGGTAAGTATGCTTAAAAAAGAAATTACAACTTGAATTGCTAGTAATTAATAGGAAGCATCTCTGGATAGATACGCCTTCCAAATAAAATCATCAGTCACACCCGATAATGAGGATTTACTGGTAATATAACCACATGAAGGAAGAGTTATAAATTCAAAAGTGTAAGAAACATAGGCTCTAATTTGGTCGGTTGCAATTATTAATTGCATATACCAAAAGAATAGTGAGAGGAGAAGAGCAGAAATATCGCTATGACATAAGTATTCCATCAAACATCCGGTAAAGGCATAATGAATTAGGAAATGTCATTTCATAGGCATTTCAGTAAGAAACTTGCTAGCATAAGAGGCCAAAAAGTTTATTGCATAAGTCAGAACCGCCAGAAGGTTCTGTATGAAATCCGAGTACATACTTAGTCAAATCTACACTTCTCAAACATCACAACCATGCGTATTCAAGCAATTTGATTTTTACCAATTGGGAACCCACTTTTACAAAACCAAGCGAATTAACTCATAATCAGAGTTTAAAGGAAGAAAGTTCACTTACAGTCAAACAGGCAAAATTCAATTCGAAAAAGGAATGTTGTAGCTGAAAACAAAGCTGAAGTAAACCTTCGACCAAAAAAGGTCAGGCGAAATGATCAATCAAGCAGAGAAAATCAGAATTTCAAGAAGCAACAATGGAGTCTTCTACAATGAAATCGCCATTGAGATAGGTTTATCGGAGAAATATAAAAGCGGGAAAATGAAGAGACAATATTTAAAAAGGAATAGAAGGCCCCTTTTTAATGGTATGATAGCTCAGATAAAACCCAGTGATCCGGTTTAACATACAAGGAAAATATCCCGCCAGATTTCCATAGGCAAACAATCGCAAGAATGTTCAAATTTTGAAAACATAAGTTATTGCTAAGGGCTCCTATTTTGCAGAACGTTGAATTAAATCCACCCAGCGGTATTGTATCTCAATACTTCAAAGCTTGTAGTTTCTGATTTTAAAAACTACAAAATTCGAGGGGCAAATGTTTGTCCGCTAAAAGACTGAGCCTGTGATAGAACTGCAAAACAAGCACCCGCGGCACCTTATATGATCATACCTTCAACCAAAGTTTGATGCAAATTCATGATTCAGGCACGGAAGCAATGGTCAGTCGTTCTTAATGGAACAAAGCCGCTCAAATACCAAAATAAAGCAAGTCGCCCATTCAACATAGGCAGGAGCAACCTCACAACATAGCCATAAGGGTGAACGGCGCCATACAAAGGCGGCAAAACGATGGACGCTCTCGAGCTAAGAAAGTCGGTTGCGTAGGGTACAAAGGAGAATTGATTCCAGTCCCGCATTCTGCTCTTATAAAGCTACCCAAAGCATTTGCACCTATAAAGTCACCCGCTCAACTACTTGAAGCACTCGCTCCTGTGGAACCGCTTGCACACGACATCCAGCTACAGACAGCTGGCTACAGATAGGCAGGTGTATGATTACAGTTAATGGGATGAGCAACCCGCAGCCTACAGATGCGGATTTCAGATCATTTCCTAAGGGGAGCTCAACTATAAATACGTCGTAGTTTCCAACATAAGGGGGATCCAATCTTTGAAACCACAAAGTGTTGTTAAATTCTGTCCTCAATGACTCTTTAAATATTATGAAAAGAAATCGTCATTTCCACGCCTCGAAGTTCCATCACTCATCTGGCCATGGTATCAAGCACAATCTTATAATTAGGGGAAACAAAGACATCTACATTCTTAATCACTTACCCGTCCTTCTCCTCTGCAGATTCTACCATTCTCTTGCAAAACTCTCGGATTGAAATGCATGAATGAGAGTATGTTGGTTGGACATAGAGATGTGTGAAAAGAGAGAGTTGATGTATTTTGCAATCCTTATTATAAAAATGCAGACTATCTTCACAGTGTACGTAGGCCTAATTTACGGCTGAAACGCTTTAAATCTCGTCTCTATTTTAACTTCCTTGTATTTTCATTTTCAATTGTTATTAAACACGGCTCCATTTATTTCCTTACCACATTGGTGAAGTATGGCTTTAGTACCTTGAGTGTTTAGACCAATTTTGGTGTAAACACTATTATATAAAAAATCATATTTTGATAACACTACTAAACATATAAAAATCACATCTTTTTGCAATGAAAAATCACATCTTTCTCTAAGCAAAGATCATATTTTTATCTTGCCATTATACGCATAAAAATCCAATTTTTTTTTCCATGCTACTACATATGTAAAGCTCTAACTTTTATCATGCTATTCTACACAAAAACTAAAAATAAAATTGGGATTGGAATTTACTTACATTAAATCATAGAAAAGGAGTTAATAGGCTGACGAGGCGGAGCAAGGGGGAGTGACGGCGCATCTGACCGACGGCGGGGTGCTGGTGGGCTGGAGTTAGTGCGGGGGCTGTCTAGTGGCAGCAGCGGGATCTTAGAGGTGGTCGGCGGGTTTAAACGTGGAGTGGAGGAGGAGGAAAAGACCGTGGAGGCGGCGGTGGTGCCAGGGAGGGGCGGCGAGGCTATGGCGGTGGTGGGGGTACTGCTCCAGCGGTCACGCGACGAGGGGGTGGAGAAATCGCAGAGCGGCGGTTTTCAATTTTTTTTAAACCTAATTTTGAATGATGGGGTAAAGGTATGGGGGTTTGACTTGGTTTAGGGTGAAAAGGGTTTGACCTCCATATAATAATATATATATTATTTAATTTATCTCCAAAAAGTTACTTTTTCTTTTGAACCCCAAACGAGACCCAACGACCATCGCCCCTAGCTAATTTCCCCCATTCCAAACACAATGGGATATGTTTCGTAAGCCCATTCGACTGTTTTGATAGGTTTTTATCAAATTTAAAATATAATTCAATATATATTGAATTTGAATGCACATTTTAATTTACCAGGGCCCCATACTGAGTCTGAAAATTTCAAAAAAATAAATCTGGCATTGTTTTGACGATACGGTCCTATAAAACTAATTTCATCAAATTTGGAGACGGTTTGAAAAATGGCCAATTTCCAGTCGATTAAACTCAACTGAAACTGGTAAAACGTGTTTAAACGCGCCACGCTTACCAAAAATTATGAAAATTGGAATCTAGCAATAATTTGACATTCCGGATCCAACAAAAGTGGTCTCATCGAAAACGGAGGTCGTTTGCAAAATCGTCATTTTTAAGGTCTATATTTCTATAACGACTATTCTGAATTTTCAACTGGACATAACTTTTTATTCCCGCTATGAAATATCAATTTTTCATATTCATTGGAAAGATATTTTCAAACAGATTCAAATATTTATGGTTTCACTAAAATCCGGTTTATTTTGAATCCTGTACATTCATTTGAAATTTGAAATCGAATTTTCAAACTACCGCGCCATTTCCAATTCCTTTTATAATTAAAATAAATATTTATATTCTAATTCCGATTTAAATAAACATATACGTTAAAATTCTATTCAAAGTAAATTTCTAGTCGTTATTATTTAAAATAAATCGTTTTAAATATTAAAAAATCATTAAAATAGCCAAAATAAAAAATTTAAATTGGTTCGGATTTTCCGGGTTGTTATAATCTCCCCCACTTAAAATCTTTTCGTCCTTGAAAAGGAACGAAGCTGAAAGTTGTTTAACTAATCAACTCAAATTTCGTTCTGGCTTTCATTCTTTAACTTTTCAGTTTCTAAGAATTTCTAATTTTTCAAAAATTTGGCTAACACCCTAAATTTTCGAATTTTTTTGCCATAACCTCCTTTGTATAGGTAGCACCAGGAAAATCCCCAAACCACCGCACAGGCCCTCTCGTCTCAAAAAGAAAAAGAAAAAGCTAAGCGGCTAGCCAATCGGCTCATAAAATCATCCAAACCCCATAAATTAGTAAATATGTACCTATTTGACGGGTATACAATTTTATTCCTCTTCTCTAGCCTCCTTGCTATGACCTGTCCAGTGTATATACATGTATATGGATGCAATTTCAATCAATTTTCAAATCAGTCCAATATTTGATTCAATTTGGCCTATATTTACCTTGGATTATGTTATTGGTTTAATCATTCCAATAATTTAGTTAGTTAACTAACAATCAAGCAACACAACCAACAATCAATTTGTGAATTAGCTTTTCAAATGCATAACTTAAATATATATATATATATATATATATATTCAAAAATCATCATTTTGGTGCCAAATCACAAAAATAACCCGATCTAGTTTTGGTTCTCACACCAGTCTAATGGAAATATATAGATATCCCACTTTCGAAACTCGAACATAAATGCTGATGATGACAAGTTAATCATCAAAATCATCTCCGCGCGGCTAGAGTGTGATTCTATATCTATCCAGTATATTAAAACTTCGTATACACATGGATCAGACGTATATGCAAAATCTTTATATACTTGATTGTTCAAATTCAATATAAATAAAATACTCAAATACGTACAATTGGATTTAATTTTCGGAACAAAATTTGTTTTCTTTTTTATTTTTAAAAATTACACCCTACCAACTCATTCTAGGATACTACTATCTCAAACGAGTCATTTTTATTGGATATTACTAATCCAATCTCTGATGAATTCTTTCATTCGGTTCTAATGTGTCTTGTTCTCGAGCTCTGTAAACCAAAGCTCAGATACCAAACTAAGACAACCCGAACTTCCCCGTAAAGGAAAGCCCGGATTGCTTTGAGAACAAAAAAAAATCTGAACACAAACAGAAGAACATTTCATTGCTTATTACAACAATTTACATCAGAGTACAAGAATATACACGGTATGAAAAAATAATATACATTTGATAAATATCAGAGATTTACAAATTACAATGCAGCGGAAAATAATAGAAAACACAACTGAAAGGAATATACGGATAAAGAACATTCCGAATATCATTCCAGCTGTAAACCAGGATCCTTTGAATATAAATCTGCAAAACCAAAACTATTAGCTACCCGTGTGGAAAATAGGGGCACCCAGAGTTTAGGTTAAAACAATAAACTCCAGGTCAGTCATGTGACTGGTGAGAGAACTAAAATAGTTATTAAATCTTTACTTTAAAACAAGGTAAATCAAGGGACCACACCGTATAACACGGAACGGGTTTCCTCCCAAGAATACCAGTGCATAAAGCAAACAGCGCAATGCTTTTTGGAAAAATGAACCTATTATAAGACTCAGGTCCCATCACACAATGCAACACAAGCCAAAGGATAAAGTTTTACCTTATAATAGCCAAACATGCTTTGTACGTTTAAAACAAATCATTTTGATACTATTATATTGTAAAGTGTATGAAAACAACTTCAAATATAAATGTATCAATCATAGGCGGCATAGTGCCCCATCCGACTATGTCGCCATACTAGGCTCTACAATCAAAACCATAATGTCACGTATTGGAAGTTGGATTTCCATCTATGAACCAAGGCAAGGGATCGTCCTTACTGCTTCGAGACGCTTTAGCCCGTGTCTCAGGACCCAGACTCAGGTGGGCCCTTGGATCGTCATGGACGGTCCACTCAATGTGGATTAAAATTCCTGAACAGTACGTTTCCCCGCCTTATGGGGCGTCAGTCTGGTCTGTATAAAGACCATACTATCCATCGGCCCTGAAGTGCCGATATATCCGAGGCGCCTCGCTATCCATCATCCACATAAGTAAAACATCTAGGCGTGCAAAACCCAGACACCACTCCTAGCTAGAAGGAAACGCATGTCCTCCCGGATGTCCTCTGCCGTTTCTGGTTCACATTGGGGTGCAAGGCTCGCGAATTAATACTACACACAAAGCTATGCTATATTAAAGTCGTGCTTTGATCATCAACTACAAGACTCTGCTTTTCAACAGAAGCCTTGATCCTTTGCTTCTCAGCATGCCACACAGGCAATTCACGCTATGCAACTGATGTCTATCAATCAAACAGAATGAAATCTGATGTCAGACGTACATCCATTTACAAGTTAGTTCGGGATCTGAAAGAAACCAGAGGCACCTTATTCCTCGTCCCATATGTCCAATACAAGAGAGAGGTCCTCGCATATCCGGTCGATCTCCAAGTATGTCTGGTACGATCACTACTTATTACCTTGTCTTGGGTGTACAACCCAATCAAGACATCAGTAATCATCCAAACGATGTGAAGACCTCCGGTCTTCAACCACCGTCTTCATCGTTGACATATCATCGAATCAGTTATTCAAAATGGGTATATACCCGGCCTTTCTGAATAACCCGCTTATTAATAAACAAGTGTTATAAAAACACAACATACGCCTCATTCCAATCCAGAATATTCTTTTATTCAAATATTCACATCATTAGGGAATAGGTTCCCATTAATTTTATCGAAGATAATTTTTTTTAAATTTATTCTTTAATCTTCCTTTGGATATCAAACCATATTAAATTTTTCCAAACTAGTCGGGATTAGCAAACCTTACCAAAGTAATCATTTGTTTTATTTCCCAATCTCAACCTATTCATCCCATTGAGAAAAACTAGTAGTACTCCATATCTAACACCATGGTGTTATCGGTAAATTCAATTACCGTTTCACATTCAAATCTAATTAAAGATTTAACTATCACTTAGAGTAAAACTGGTGGTACTCCATTCTCGATCATTTCATGAATTCCATAGTTTCAATCATCCCATTCACATTCCAATCTAATTAAAGATTCATTAAAACTCTAATTCAGTTTTAATCTCCAAAAATCATTTCTTAATGATTTTTCAAAGTTAAGAAATTAATCTTATCTTTAACTGGGTTAAAGAACTAATGTCATTTAAAACATAGCTCACGATAAACCCAAAATCACCTTCCATTAATTATGTAATCTTCCCAGATAAACAAATCAATATATAATCGATATCAATTTCCGTATTTGACTAATAGTATAAATGGAATAACGCAAAGCCTTTTAAATTCCATATGTATTAACAGTCTTCCTCCACAGAAGTTCACTTCGATTATTATCAATCGAATTCCATTCAATTCCAATTTAATATATTAAATTGGAAAACTTTACTTGGGAAAATTCCCATAAAATCTTTAATAAAAAGATTTATAAATTCCAAATCCCATTTCACTATAAATCGGGTTAAAGAACGAATGTCCATGAAAGCACGGTTCACGATAATCCCTATTCACATTCCATTTTATTCCAATTATTAAATATAATTGGATACTCTAACAATCTTAATTAAAAGATTTATTCTCTTCGCATGGGGTTTAAGAACAGTGTTACTGAAGGACCCATCTCATCGGTCTCTAACCGTAAATTAGTAAGAGAACAATTCCATAAGTATTAATCCTGAAGGTCGAAACCAACTTCAGATCAATACCCAGGAAACCATTCAACTTAGTTAATCTCCAGTTAGTTTCTAATTTTCTTAACTCCATTGGGTTTAAGAACGGTATTATTAAAGATACCATTCACGACGAACCCAAATTCTCATTCCATTGTTAATCGGGTTAAAGAACAAGTCTTATTTAAAACACCATTCACGATAAACCCAATAACCAATTCCAATTAAATGTTAATTAATTGGTAAACTACATTATATCTTAATAAAAAGATTTACATCTTTTCTCAACTGGGTTTAAGAACAGTGTCATTTAAAACACAGTTCACGACAAACCCAAAATCCAATTCAATATTGAATACAAGGCTCTAAATAGTAATTATATCGGCTTATATACAATATCAAATTCTGAAATCAACAAATATCGTATTGGGAATAACGATATATATATATATATATCTTCCAGATTCCTCCACGATATCTGTATAATCACGGAATCCAATTTCGAGATATTCCGAAGATAATTTCGAATCAAACCCATTCCAATCCATATATTGGAATTTTGGTTATTTTTAAAACCATTTCAAATCCAATTTATTTATTTAAAAATATTGCATTATAATTCTAGTTCATAACTAGTTCATTTTGATAAAAATATATTTTTATCTTTTCAAATGTGGAATTTTTCATCCCAAATATTTCCAAATCATTTATTATGATTTTACACAAATTATTGATATTTTTAATAATTTTATCAAGGCCCGCACAGTTGATTTCCATAAACGGTCATCGAATTGCACTTACAACGACCTTTTCCAAATTTGATTTGGACATGATTCCAAATCCAACCGTTAGATTTCAAATCTCTTGTATTCTTTGGAAAGCTCTTTTTTATACAAATCCAACGGTTCTGGTTTTAGGAGAATCCTACGGTCGGATCTCTCGTAATGTCCACTCGAAGTCAATGGTCGAAATTCGCGAATTACCACGGGGCGGCGCGTTCTATTTCGGCCATTATATAATATATATATATATATCATCGATTTCCATTTAAACCGTATTTTATAAATCATTTTAAATTCGTTTTAAAAACGATTCCAACTTCATTTTTTTTCAATTTCAAATCAAAATTGAATTTTCCTTATCATTATAATATAAAAATGATAATATTTTCAAAATATCTAATTTTGAAATCCCTTCCTTTTCGATATTCATTATAAAAATGAATAAGGTTGATATAAATATCGTTCACGTCAAAATGGCGTTAATCTAATCAACATGGCTTTATATATTTAAATATATTCGTGTCCGTCCCAAATCGAACATCAAAATCATATTTTGATTCTTTTCTGAATATTATTTCAAAATATTCATTATTTTAAAAGATTCGTATTTTAAAGTATTCGTTCGTTCTGAATTGGAATCAAACACAGTCAATTACCATATAATGTTGTTTATATGGATTTCATACAATACACGTATATAACAACCATAATCAACAATCATCCATCATCAAGAGTGCATTCTACACAGTATAAGCATTAAATATAGATATTTAACGCTTACAACAGTCTGTCAACCAATCGATTGACATACAACTAAATAGTTGGGATTAGTGTACGTCAAATATCATCCCAACACCCGTGTGGGGTTTCAACCAACAAATAATGAATACTGTTTATGTAGTTGGGCGATGTGTAAAATTTATCGTCCCAATCCATATCAGTCAAATGGTGTCCAAAAAAAAATCGTCTAATTTGCAAATAAATATTTATTTTCATTCATATACATGTTGAAAATTATATTTTTAACGATAAAGTATTTTATTCAACTCATGAATATCTTATACAGTCCATTTCTACAATAAAAATGATATTTTTATTCTTCAAATATTTTATTCAATATATGAATATTTTATACAGTCCATTTCACATCACAATCAATTTCAACAACACAATACAATCAAATAAACAAGTTGTCCATGGTCTGTGGACGATAGAGTGCAGTTCATGTATGCAGTTATAAAATAAATAAATGTACAAAGAAATTATAGTGAGGAGAGGAGTTCTCACCATGGGTTTCCACTCCTCCATTCTTTAATATCGCTCAGATTCGATGTTTTGATTCCAATGCAATCTGTTTCACGAAATTCATATTAAAAATCAAATTTTTAAACAACGGTATTTACATTTAAAAATCATGTTTTTATATTCATACCACTCGTATAAAAATCATATTTTTATACCGCTACTTCATATATAAAATCCAATTTTTATATCATTACCCATATAATAAAATTATATTTTTATCGTGCCATTCAAATAAAAAAAAATCACAATTTTATTTTTCTATTCAAATATTAAAAATCATATTTTTATCTCTTTTTTATATATATAAAAATAAGATTTTTTATTCACTACATATATAAAAATAATATTTTTATATTCTCTATTATATAAAAATCATATTTTGATAACACTACTAAACATATAAAAATCACAACTTTTTGTAATGAAAAATCACATCTTTTTCTAAGCAAAGATCATATTTTTATCTTGCTATTATATGAATAAAAATTCAAATTTTTTTTCCATGCTACTACATATGTAAATCTCTAATTTTTATCATGCTATTCTACACAAAAAACTGAAAATAATATTGAGATTGGAATTTACTTACTTTAAATCACAGAAAAGGAGTTAATAGGCTGACGAGGTGGAGCAAGGGGGGAGTGACGGCGCATCTGACCGGCGGCGGGGTGCTGGTGGGTCGAAGGGAGGTAGTACGGGGGCTATCCAATGATAGCGGTGGGCTCTCAAAGGTGGTTGGCGGGTTTAAACGTGGAGTGGAGGAGGATGAAAAGACTGTGGAAGCGGCGGTGGTGCCAGGGAGGGGGCGGCGAGGCTGAGGCGGTGGTGGGGGGACTGCTCCGGCGGTCATGTGATGAGGGAGGTGGCAGAATCGCTAAGCGGCGGTTTTCGATTTTTTTTCTAACCTAATTTTGAACGATGGGGTAAAGGCAGAGGGTTTGACTTGTTTTAGGGAGAAAGGGTTTGACCTCCATATAATATATATATATATATATATATATATTACTTAATTTATCTCCCAAAAGTTACCTTTTCTTTTGAACCCCAAACGAGACCCAACAACTGTCACCCCTAGCTAATTACCCACATTCCAAACACAATGGGGTATGTTTCGTAAGCCGATTCGACTATTTCTATAGGTTTCTATCAAATTTTAAATATAATTCAATATATATTGAATTTGAACGCACATTTTAATTTACCGGGGCCCTATACTGACTTCGAAAATTCTAGAAAAATAAATCTGGCTTTGTTTTGATGATACGGTCCTAACAAAACTAATTTTGTCAAATTTGGAGACTGTTTGAAAAATGGCCATTTTCCAGTCGATTAAATTCGACTAAAACTTGTCAAACGCGTTTAAACGTGCCATGCTCACATACTGATTCCAAAAATTATGAAAATTGGAATCCAGTAATAATTTGACATTCCGGATCCAACAAAAGTGGTCTCGTCGAAAAAGGAGGTTGTTTGCAAAATCGCCATTTTTATGGGCTATATTTCCATAGTGACTATTCTGAATTTTCAACTGGGCATAACTTTTTATTCCCGTTATGAAATTTCTATTTTTCAGATTCATTGGAAAGATATTTTCAAACAGATTCAAATATTTATGGTTTCACTAAAATCTGGTTTATTTTGAATCCTGTAAATTCATGTGAAATTTGAAATCGAATTTTCAAACTACCGCGCCATTTTCAATTCCTTTTATAATAAAAATAAGTATTTATATTCTAATTCCGATTTAAATAAATATATACATTAAAATTCTATTCAAAATGAATTTCTAGTTGTTATTATTTAAAATAAATCATTTTAAATATTCAAAATTCATTAAAATAGCCAAAATAAAAATTTTAATTTGGTTCTGATTTTCCGGGTTGTTACATATCCAAAGATGAAGGGGTTTTTAATTTAGTAAAATATCATGTTAAATATTCTTTACAATATCCCTTTGACAACATAGGCCTTTCTAATTCAATCCCTCTGAATACCATTTTTGAAATAAGAAAATTAGATAACCCTTTATTAAACAAAATAATTATGTGAAGTATATGCTTTCAAATCATTGTTAATGACATTCTAAAATCATAGAAATAAACATACTCCAAAACCTATAGCATCGAAGCCTAAAATATATAGAAATAAGTATTCTTTTATAGTCTTTGAAACACATCCAAAACCATTCGAAATTAACGAAAATTATTTACTAACAACCTACGGTCTGAAGCATTTTGGAACAACTTAAGTCATAAGAATATAGGGCTTTATAAGCATTATTATAAAACATTCGCTTCACACCTCTATGGTATTCGAAGAGAAATAAAACATTTAGCGACACTTCAAATTTACAAAATTGGGCTTTAAGTAAAAAAATCTTGGCTTTGAGAAACAATTAACACAAACCATTTAGAGCCCTTTGAGACTAATTTAAAGGTGGCCCAAAGCAACTTCTTTGAAGCAAAACAAAGGTGGGTCGAAGCAAACGGCTTCGAAGCAAAACCAATTACTAAAGAAAAATCAAAGCAAGGAGTTCAAAATAAATCAAAGAAATCTGTAGCAATTGCTTCAAAGCAAAAAAAATGAAGTTAGATGTTTCAAAACCATTTAAAAACGGGGCTTCCCTAAGCAAAGACAAACACCGCTTCAAAGCACTAATTCGTAGCATCCATGCTTCAAAGCACTCCATGCTAAGTTATCTTAGCATCATGTGCTTCTCCATAAGATGAAACTAGAAGTAAATCTATTTGAAGCCAAATGCAAAGCGAAGAAACCACTTCGAACGGTAACAAAACCATAATTATCTTTAAAACTTTAAAATTTCCATTTAAAGTAACTCTTTTAATCATCTTCTTAACAAAATCTTATTCGGTGATAAAATTTCATCTAGGATTTGATTCATAGATTTGAGAATTTAAGCATTTAAAATATAGCAACCCCTTCCTTTTGAAACAATTTATACTTAATTAATTTTGTTAAATACTTAAGCTTTTTCAGTTTATAAAATTCAGATAGAATCATAAAACCATAGGAAAAATCATGAAAATCAAAATGAATTACTTTTTGCATATATTTTAACATATATAAATTTCTAAACTAAAATATCTATTTAATTGCTTTCAATAAATTAAATTTACAATAATAAATTTTCTAAACATAGAAAAATCATAAAATATTCATACTTATTTACAAAATTACAAATTTTGAAATGCTTTTATAAAATAATGTTCCTCGTCACATCCTAAAATCTCAAGGAAATTATGTGATATATGATGAGGCTTCTATTCGAATCCTACATTCAAAAGCATATACTTATAATCACTAAAAATAGTGTATGTGTGTGTGTGTGTGTATATATATATATGTGAGTGTGTGTTTGTGTGTGTGTGTTTTTACACATGCAAACTGATATCGTCAAAATTGGCATAAATATTAATATAACCGTACAATAGTTTGGATCAAAATATAGAATCAAATAAATAAGCAAAAGTAATAGTGAATATCATTATTTTCCTTGAATGGTATGTGAATATTTTGTATTTGATTTCCTCCTCTAGCTTATCATATTTTTTCTTTTTCTAGAGCAATAGTCGGCCTCCTTATGTGTATTTTGTTGTAAAATGAAATGTGAAGAGAGAGTTACAAGAGGTAGAACGGTTTGGGTCTTTAAGAATAGATTTTTTTTTCCTATTTAACCCCTCCCATAATCATATTTCTTATCTATAAAGTATAATTGATCTAATTAGTTGATTAGTCATGGCTCGGCTCATTTAATTAATTAAATCACATTCTCATCATTACCTTACATTATTTTATTTTAATTTATCCAATTAAATGATGTAAATAATCTTAGTAAAATTAGAGACGTTACGATACCAAACATTGTTTTCCAAAATAATTGTACCAAATAAAAAGTAATATGTCTATTCTTACTCCTAGAAAACATTCAAAATCATCTAATTTACTATTAATAATCAATAAAAAGTAATGCATACTGTTCAAGTGGTTACAACACTTTGACATTGTCCGAGATTTCACGGGTTTGAATCCTACCCTGCGGGATTTGACCTATTTGTCATGTAGTATGTTATATACTACCAATATTTGCATATAAAGTACCCAATTCAAAAAAAATATCATGTAATGCATTTATGTTAATAAGATAATTTAACTTATTACCATAGTGATCGCATTTAATACATTTATGATTAAAACGAATGAAAATAATGGTTATGTGGTCCAAAACAAATCACTACAACGAAATAATCATTTCGTAACTGGTAAAGCTAGTTTCAATAGACCTATTGCAATTGACATTCACTAGTTTGGATAATCCCAGTTGTAATAGATTGATTACATTTCACGACTGTTTTCGACAGTTGCAAGAAGCTTGCAGGAGAAACTTTTTACAAGTGTCCCAAGCAGTTGCAATAAACCCTTTTGCAAGTGTTATCACTACAAGAAGCATAATATATTGGACCCCCTTGCTAACTTGGACCTCTCCATGCCTCTGCACCTCCAGATTCAGTGCTTGCCATTGCCGGAGCATCAGGATTACAACACCCCAAACCCCACTCCAACTGATGTTCGCCGAAGTGCAAGAATCAACCATGCTAGATCCCACTCTAAAGGCACTGGTAGTTTTTATGAAACCGTCGTTTTTTCTTCTGCTAATAAATTGTTAAATAAAAATTTAGCAAATTGCATGGGCGTGAGTTTGCGTAATGAACACTATAGTACCATGCAAACTTTAGAAACATAGATAATTAACCTTTCCCAATGAAAATAATATCCTTGAATGTCAGAAGGCTTGGGGACCACACAAACCAACACGCCGTCAACCTGATATTGTCCCCTCGTCATATTGATATTTTACTCCTTCAAGAATCAAAACTCTCCAACCCTTCCACTTCCACTTTTAGAAATATTTGTGGCCCCATTCTAACTGTTGGGCCCACATAGATGCCACTGAAACGCGTGGTGGTCTAATTACTGCATGGAATGAAAATGCATGGTCTCTCCAACACTTAGCAACCCATTCATTCATTCTGCACGTGACCCTCCAACACACTCAAACAAATACCTTATACCACTTCACCAACGTTTACTGCCCAACCGACCCGCTTGATCGAGAGGAGATCTGGACCTTCTGTGAAAACCTTTCGACTCATATCAACAGCTCTTGGCTGATTGGAGGAGAATTCAACACGACCCGTACCAACCATGAAAGTAACTCTGGAAACTTCTCCCATGACTCAGTAGCTTTTAACACATTCATCCAGTCTTTCTCCCTAATAGAACCACCCATTAGCAATAGATCTTTTACCTGGTATAATCGCAGAGAAGACCTGTCGCTGGCTAAACTTGACCGATTTCTTTTTAACCTACCTTGGGAAGACACTCATCCACTCTCGCTGGTTAACGGCCTAGCCATAGTTTAGTCCGACCATTGCCCCTTGATGTTAGATTCTGGCTCCACTATTACCACCAAGTGTCCCTTCCGATTTGAGAAGCTCTGGCTCCTTAAACCCTCCTTCGAACCTTTTGTTAAACAGATATGGTCCTAACCAAACTCCTTCCAATCACTAGTATCTAACATCGTTTCCAAACTGAGATCTCTCCGCAAAATCATCCGCCCTTGGCCAAGAACAGTTTGGGATCCATTAAATCGAGAATTCGCTCCATCCAATACGAAACACTCTACTTGAACATTACTGAAGAATCACGCTCCCTCGACGACCAAGAATCGGCAAAACTCAAGGATCTGGAATTAGAATTGGAAAGATTAATCAAACAAGAAGAAATGGGATGGAAACAAAGATACAAGGCCAAATGGATTGATGAAGGGGATAAAAACACTTCTTATTTCCATCGAATAGCAAATGGCTGGCGTAGATCCTCTTAAATTTCTGAAATCCACCATGCTGATTCGATTTACAACGAACCTTTTGACATCTACCTTCTCTTCACAAACTTCTTCTGTAACATTCTAGGCAAACCTTCCCCCCTCTCCCAACCATTGACTGGAACCTCCTCTTCCCTTCCCCTTCCCCCATTAATATTGACTTTCCCTTCTCTGAAAGCGAAATTTGGGCTGCAGTTAATTCAATGGAAGAAGACAAAGCTCCCGGGCCGGATGGTTTTGGCCCTGCTTTCCTCAAACACTTCTGGCCCACCATTAAACATGACATCATATCCATGTGCTCAGAATTCCAATCCGACCCCTCCTCCATCGCCAAACTTAACTATGCTAATATTTCCCACATCCCCAAATCTATTGTTGCCTCCACTTTAATCTCCTTCCGCCCTATTAGCCTCCTCAACACTACCTTCAAAATCATTACCAAAGTCCTCGCTAACCGCCTGCAGACCTTCATTGCCTCTCTAGTAGGTCCCGATCAATCAGCCTTTATCCTTGGATGCAATATCATGGACTGTGTAGCCGCCACACAAGAAGCCATTTCTTTCTGCCATTTTACTTCCACTCCTGGTGTGCTGCTCAAGCTCGACTTCTCCAAAGTCTTTGATTCTGTAAACTGGAACTTCATACTTGACCTTATGACCCATCATGGCTTTCCACCAAAATGGCGCAACTGGATAAAACACCTCCTGAACACAAGCTTCTCCACCATCTGAGTTAACGGTGAAACAGGTGGTCTCATAAAATCAAACCGTGGATTTAGACAAGGAGACCCTCTTTAACCCCTCATCTTTGCCCTAATTGCCGATGTTTTCAATCGAATGGTTAAATTAGCCATATCCAAGAATCTTATCTCTGGTCTTAATCTCCCAAATAATAACTCCACCATCTCCAATCTTCAATTTGCTGACGACACTGTACTCTTTTTCTCTCCTATCCCCTCCCACATCCACTGTCTCAAGGTGCTCATGTACACATTTGAACTTATATCTGGTCTATCTATTAATTAAGGAAAAAGCTCCATTATCATGCTAGGAAACTCAATTGAACTTGGCCCCTCTATTTCTAGTTGCCTCAATTGCAAGCTTGAATCTTTCCCAATAACCTATCTTGGGGTGCCTCTCCGCCCATCCAGACTCTTAAGATCCAACTGGTTCCCTCTTATATCCAAAATTGAACATAGATTAGCAGGTTGGAAAGCCAACTCCCTATCGTCGGCTGGTCGTCTCGTCCTAGTTAAATCTATTCTTTCTTCTATTCCCTTCTACTAGATGTCCTTTCATAAACTCCCATCTTGGGTTATCACGAAAATTGATACCACTTGGAGCTCTTTTCTCTGGAATGGGAGAAGAGTTAAATGTCTAATCAATTGGCAAACGGTCTGCATGCCTCATAAACACGAAGGCCTGGGCATACCTGACCTCGCCCTCTTCAACCAAGCACTATTGGCCAAGTGGATATGGTGTATCCTTACCTATGGATCCTTTGTCTGGAAAGAATGGATTTCATTTCTACCTGCTCCTACCTAACCCTTACCTAACCACTTCCTCTAAATACCCCATGGCCTCACACTTCAAAGTGGTTGAATTCTTAAGCTTGGAGACCTCCATAAAGCTTCATTAATGGCATCTCCTCTTTGAGGAAGAAGAAGGACAAAATTGTCTTTTTCCTTATTATTCAATATATGATAATTATGACATCATATATCATGAAAAGTGAATGTAATGAGATGTCATGAGATAGTCTCAACATTGTAATTCTTCCAAGTGATTAATAATATTCCAACCGACTCTTCAAAGTGGACGTAGGCCCTCACTAAGGCCGAACCACTATAAATCTCATGTTATTTACGGCTTATGTTCTATTTAATGTTCTTGTCTATGCGACCATATTTTTAATTCCTAGTAATTGGAAATCTTTGGTGTTTACGACATTTTTTTCCGTCAACATTTGGTGCTTTCACTGAGAAATAGAAGGCCTCGACTCACTCGGCCTCGACTCGGCCTCCAGCGGACCTTATGGCTCGACTCCGCCTACCGCAGACCTTGTGGCTCGACTTTGCCTACCGCGGACCTCGAGGCTCGACTCCGCCTCCTGCGGACCTCATGGCCCGACTCGGCATACCGAAGACCTAGTGGCTCGACACCATCTACCGCGGACCTCGAGGCTCGACTCCGCCTCTCGCGGACCTCGGCCTCGACTCCGCCTCGCACGGACCTCGGCCCCGATTCCTCCTCACTCGGCCTCGACTCCGCCTCGCGCGGACCTCGGCCCCGATTCCGCCTCACTCGGCCTCGACTCCGTCTCCCGCGGACCCCGTGGCTCGATTCCGCCTACCGCGGATCTCGAGGCTCGACTCCGCCTCCCACGGACCTCGGCCTTGATTCCGGCTTCTGCGGACCTCGGTCCCGACTCCGCCTCCCGTGGACCTCGACTCCACCTCACTCGGCCTCGACTTCGCCTCACTCAGCCTCAACTCCGCCTCCCGCGGATAAAGAAGGAGGTTTAGTCTCATCAACAACGTCGTCGTTTTCACCAACACTCTCGACAATGGCTACGCCAACGGCAATGGGAGCGGCTACGGCGACCGAACTACAGTCACATATAGCGAGGGGGCACAGTACCGAGACCACTGCCGCTTGGTTATCAATGATGGACCAGATCCTATGAACCAACCTCTTCCTTGACACAACTCAATGACCGCTAATCAAGATGATGGGCCCGCTATTCCAATGGCCCGCGCTCTTCCAGAACAGGATCCGCATCAATCCGCTCTACATCAAGATCCGATTATAGATGTCGAGGACATGGAGGAAGACAATCCAGACATCCATCATAGGAAACGCCCTCGCAATAGGACCTCGGAACCTCGCCAAAACCCATGGGTCCAGATGGTGGATCCCCATCCAACGGACCTTCCCGACATGGTCCGAAGGATCATGAGGGAGAGGCGAGGAAACATGCATGATTCATGGGAAGCGCACATTAGGCGCAACCCCTTCACCAGGATGGTAAATGAAGCTGAATGGACAAACCGCTTCAGCATGCCACAGATGTCGCTCTATGATGGCACAACTGACCCCTGTACCTTATTAAATCAATATGAATGACAAATGGACTCGAGCCGGGGCAATAATCCGGTCAAATGCAAGTGCTTCCCAGTCTTCTTATCAGGAACCGCTTTGTTATGGTTCTCTCGCCACCCACTCGATTCCATTAACAACTTTGGCCAATTAGCAGCAGAATTGGTCAACCAATTCAGTGTGAACATCCCGACTCCGAAGAATTCCCTCACCTTATCTAACCTATGCCAAGGACCCGCCGAGTCACTCAAAAGCTACCTCTCGCGGTTCAGTGTCGCACTCGCCGAGGTCAAGGATCTAGATCCTTGCACCGTACTCTGTCAACTTGCTAAAGGTGTCCTCCCTACTTCCGAATTCGGGGCATGGATCGATCGGAACCAGCCAAAAAGCCTCGACACTTTCCTTGAAAAGGCTAGGCAATACTTATTACAAGAAGAGGCGAGACGAAACCGACTCCCTAAGGCCGGTATTCCCAACAATCCATATGCGGATACCATAAATGACAGCATCAAAGGGAAACAGACAGCGAAGCTATTTGATAAGGACAAGGGGGCATGTCCCCACAAACAAAGGCTGAATAATAGTAGGCAAGGCGGCCACAATAACGGGCAAGTTCCTATGGAACCCAAGAAGTCTGGCTCTCACAGGACGTACGAGATCTACACCCCGCTGAATGAAGACTTGGAAACAATCTTCCGAGAAACATGCAATGCGCTCCAATACAAGAGGTTGTACAACAAGGAATCCACTAATCATGAGAGGAAGACCGGCAAGTACTGCCGATACCATGACATGTACGGGCACAATACCAATAATTGACGTCAATTCAAAGACGTAATCGAAAAGCTTATCCGCGAGAAGCGCCTTGAGCAGTACGTCTAAAGAGCATCATGACTCTCGCCAGCATTGAGCAGAATTCCGGCAAAACCTATTGCTCATCCCCATTGGCCGCAATTGACACTGGTACCTCTCACCCGCCCCGAGCGGCAGAGGACCCGCTTCGAAATGGATCTTCTTCAACTTGTAGACCCCGAAGCTCCTGCGGCTCAAGCACAGATTCACACGCTTAATAAGAAATATGAGAATGTAACTCTCGCGCAAGGCGTTGAAGATCAACACCAACCTTATGCGCCAACTTCAAAACAAAAAAAAATGAGTCGACGCATCGTCATTCTACTTCAGCTTGCCCAGAACCGCGCCCGCTCACGACGCACCGCATCGGAAATATACCATTTCATGAACCAATCTATGCCATGAAATTTTCATGTTTTCCCAACGCTACCCCCGTGGTAAGTTCGCAAAAATTACATAAATTGTTGGGCTAGTAAATTAGCCCAAACCCATAAACAAAAAGGGTAACAAACAATGGACATGAAATAAGCATACATTAACATACTTTTAACTTATCTTGTGTAACTTGGCATAGAAACATCACTAACTTAACTAAAAAGGTAAGGGTGAACTTGTGACTAAGTTGGATCTAATTATCATGCAAACTTGATATAGGTCTAACATGGAGGTTTAACATATAAACACAATTTTAAACCACAACTCAACATATTAACTTATGTATGTGAAAACATAAGAAAGCAACTATAAACATATTTAAATCACAACTTAGAATGATAACTTATGTGTGTTAAAACATAAGAGGGCTACAAATCCAATCTAGCAACATAAATAGGTTCAACTTAACATAGTTCTAAATATACATAAATGTTGATCTAACATATAGGCATGTGATTTAGATCATAAACTTGCAAGTAATCACCAATCTATAACATGACATGTTCATCACTATATAGGCATGTGATTTTGAATTTTGAATCCGGTTTCGAGTTATTTGAATTTATTTGAATTTCTGAAACTTCTGAAAGCCATAACTTCTTCATACGAAGTCCAATTCATGCAAACTCGGACTCTATCTCAAGCAAAATTCCGAGACGAACGCAATGGTGTAACCCGTTTCCTTTAATTCTCACATTTGAAATTAAGTATTGTTTAATTCGTTATTATAACGTTAACAGGAAATACGGGGTGTTACATTCTCCCCTCCTTTTAGGATTTCATCCCCGAAATCTTTATGTCGAGAAGAACTTATATCCTACCATCCTATCAACCATCAAACACAGGCGTCCATTGTCCTAAAAATATTTCTAATGCTTTATGATCATATGCATAATGTGTGTACATGTCCTTATCTAATGCAAAATCAGGCGGTCTACTGATTCAGTTGACCTCCTTAATGCAAATTATGTTAGTGTCATGAGTCCATTATGTATGCAATTTTTCCTACTCAAAATTTCCTACATGAGTGCACATCATTCATACAAATGCAACGTCCATATGATAACACATCAAGTTTCAATCCATATACAAATACATATATGCATATGCAATATGAAAGTGACTGAGCCGATCTAATACCTAATGTGCGTGTATATGCATCCACGAGCAACCACTAGCATTCCACTTGCAACCACTTGCAACTATCAACCATAACATGTTTCAATTACATGTTTACATCAGAATAGGTTTCTACCTAAGGATAAGGATAAGGATAAAGTCGAGGAGATATACCTAAAAAGATAGATACAAGCATAAACTTAAGGAAAAAGAGGTCAAAGATATACCCTCAAAAAGAAAAGGGTAGGCTGCACGTATTCTGTCCTCGGTTTCCCAAGTCGCGTCTTCCTCGGCGTCGCTCCACTGAACTTTGACAAGCTTGACTTCATAGTTGCGTAGCTTTTTGACTTCCGTTCCCAGGATACTGGTTGGAACTCTCCTCACAGTTGCTTCTCATTCAACTTCTACTTCCTCTAGCACTCTTGGTTCCACCACTTCCGCAGACTCATGTAAGCATTCCGCAGGTGAGAGACATGAAAGACATTATGAACCCCAGCCAATCTTTCGGGCAGCAGTACCCTATAAGCCATCTACCCAATTTTCTCGATGATAGGGAATGGCGCTACAAATCTTGGGGCTAACTTACCTGCGGATCCAAAGCAAACGACGTTTCTCAATGGAGATACTTTAAGGAACACCTTGTCTCCAACTTCGAACTCAAGGTCGGTTCTTCTTTTGTCTGTGTAGGACTTCTGTCTATCTTGGGCAGTCCTCATTCTTCTTCGTATCAAATCCACTTTCTCTGAAGTTTCTCTAATCATGTCTGGTCCAAGTATGAGCTTGTCTGTGGACTCCCACCAGCAAGTTGGTGACCAGCACGGTCTTCCATATAACGCTTCGAAAGGCACCATGCCTATGGTGGCTTGGTAGCTATTGTTGTAAGCGAATTCCACCAAAGGTAAATGATCCTCCCATGTACCTCCGAAGTCAAGAATGCATAGTCTCAAGAAGTCTTCTAATACTCTATTGACTCTTTCCATCTGGCCATCGGTTTGAGGGTGTTAGGCCGTGCTTAAGCATAACTGTGTGCCTACAGCCTCTTGTAAACTCTTCCAAAACTCGATCGTGAAGATAGGATCTCGATCACTCACTATGCTAGAGGGTATCCCGTGGAGTCGAACTATCTCTTTAAGATATATGGATGCTAGAGATGAGGCAGTCCTTCTACTCTTGATGGGTATAAAGTGGGTGCTTTTTGTGAGCCTGTCCACTATTACCCAAATACTGGTATTTCCCTTCCTTGACCTAGGCAACCCATCAACAAAGTCCATTGAAATGCTATCCCATTTCCACTGTGGGACCTCTAGAGGATGAAGCAAACCTCCAGTCTTCTTCTGTTCCACCTTGACTTGCTGGCATATCATGTACTTGGAGACGAATTCAGCTACATCTCTTTTCATGCCACTCCAGAAGAAAACCCTTTTTATGTCTTTGTACATTTTGTCTCCACTGGGGTGTATGGTCAACATGAAATGGTGTGCCTCTTCGAGAACCTTCTTCACCAAATCCCTTGCCTGTGGGACGCATAGTCTTCCATCCCGTCTCAACCATCCCTTATCATCGACTGAGTATCTATTAAGGTGACTTGAAGTCTCACCCCTAGTCACCTTATCTATTATATCAACTAGCTGAGGGTCTTCACGTTGCGCGGTCCCTATTGAGTCCAAAAGCGTAGACCGCACTTCCTATATTGCTAATAGGCCAGGTACAAATTCAAAGGAGGGCCTAAAGTCAAAGTTGGATATGTACTGCAAGCTTTTCCTTTCTACAAAGAGAGGGCTTAAGCTCAGTTTTTTTCTACTCAAGGCGTCTGCTACTGCATTTCACTTGCCAGGAGTGTAGGAAATCTCAAAATCATACGAGGCAAGAAACTCCATCCATCTTTGCTGCCTCAAGTTGAGATCTTTCTGCGGGAAAAGGTATTTCAACGATTTATGGTCGGTAAACAATTCAAACTTCTCACCTAGGAGATAATGGCGCCAAGACTTAAGCGCAAAAACGATGGCTGCCAACTCTACATCGTGGGTTGGGTAGTTTTTCTCATGTACTTTCAACTGCCTTCCACCATAAGCCACTACCTTCCCTTCTTGCATCAGAATAGCGCCTAGTCCCTTGCCGCATGCATTTGTGTATAATGTAAACATCTTGCTTCCATTAGCCAATGTCATAAATGGGACTGTTGTCAGGGCCCTTTTCAAACGTTGGAAAGAAATATCGCAATCCAAATCCCAAGCAAAAACTAGGTTCTTCTTTGTCAACCTTGTAAGTGGAGCTGAAATTTTCGCAAAATCATTGATGAATTTTCGATAAAAGCCTGCCAGCCCGAGAAAGCTTCGGACTTCGGTTGCGTTCCGCGGAACCTTCCAATCTTGCACAACAACCACTTTTGTGGGGTCCACAGTTAACCCCTCTTTGGACACCACATGTCCAGGGAACCTAACTTCTTCTCTCCAGAAATGGCATTTGGAGAATTTAGCTTTCAATTGATGTGCGCAGAGAGTATCCATGACTTCCCTTAAGTGTTGAGCATGCTCTTCCTCACTCTTTGAGAAGATCAAAATATCGTCCACAAAGACCACCACAAACTTATTGAGGAACTCCCTGAACACTCTGCTCATCAAATCAACGAAGTAAGCAGGTGCATTTGTCAAGCCGAAAGGCATGACAAGTCACTCGAAGAAACCATCCGGAGTTCTGAACGCGGTCTTATCAATGTTTTCTTCAGCCACTCTTAGCTGATGAAACCCGGTAGATAAATCTAATTGGGAGAAAACCGATGCACCTAAAATCTGATCGAACAAATCGTCTATTCTCGGGAGTGGGTGCCTATTCTTCTTGGTCAGCTTGTTTAACTCCCTATAATCAACTCACAGGAGAAGTGAACCATCCGCTTTAGTTGTGAACACTACTGGAGCACCCCATTTAGAAATACTCCGCCTTATAAACCCCTTCTCAAGCAACTCTTTAAGTTGTTTGCGGAGTTCTTTCCTCTCCCTCGGAGCCATGTGTCTAATGGGTAAAGCAACGGGTTTTGCATTGTCAATGAGGTATATGTGGAACTCTATCTCCCGCTTCGAAGGTAATCCCTTTACCTCTTCAAACACATCTGAGTATTCACGGACTACCTTTACAGACTTCAAGTTCTCAACAGACGCATCAAGAGATTCTAGATAACTAAGCATAACAGAGTTCATAGGGTTACAAGAAATTTTGAGAGTGTTACCGAGGTGAGTCATGAGTCTAAACACTCTCTTTTCACAATCCAGGACGGCACCATTACTGGATAGCCAGTCCATGCCTATAATCAACCCATAGCCCGTGAAGCCCAAAACATAGGCATTGCATTTAAACCCCACACTTAGTATAGAAATTTTCAAATCCAAACAAATCATTGACAAATAAGTTGAGCCTCCAATTAGATTTGAAACAACCAAGGGATCCTCTGCTAAACTAGTGTCTAGGTGCAGAGATTCAACTAAAGCAGCAGATACAAATGAGTGCGATGCACCAGAATCAAATAGTGTGCGAACAAGATGATCAAAAATATAGACTAAACTTTCGACAGAAATATTTCTACCTCGTTCTTGCGTAGGTGCTGTGAGAGCGTGAACTTGTCCTCCAGAAGAAGTTCCAGCTCTCTGCCCTTGCTTCCTTGGGCAGTCCTTAGCCATGTGTCATGTTTCTCCATAATGGAAACAACCACCCATCTTCCTTTTTTTCTTCTTGCAGTCTTTGACCAGATGTCCAGGATTGCCACAAAAATTACACTTTCTCTTGTCATGGGGTTTGTTGTTCTTCCCGCCTTTCTTTGAATCAACCTTCTTGTTCTGTGACCCCTCCACCTACTTATCTTGAGGCACTTCCGCTTTTGCCTCTTTCTTGCCCTTGTCTTCCACATGTAAGAGTGCCATGTCCACTAACCTCTCGTAAGTAGCCCCCATAGGTACATGGGTCATAGCCAAGCTGTGAAGTGGCTCATTCAATCCCTTGAAAAAACAGAGAGCCTTCTTATGAGGAGTATTCACTAAGTCCAGTCCAAATCGGGCCAGCTGATTGAATTGGTTGACGTACTCCTTGACCGTCATACTTCCTTGCTTAAGATATAAGAACTTCTCCACTTGTAAGCTTCGTTCAGCTTGTGAGAGGAATTTCATCTCAAACCTTATTATGAAATCCCTCCATGTTTCAACTGTTCTTTCAGCAGTAGTGACTTGCCACCAATAGGAAGCTTCATCTTTGAGTAACCATACTGCCAACTGTATCTTCTGCCTATCGTCCACCTCGAAGATAACGAAGAGATCCTCTGTTTCTTTGAGCCAATTCCTTGCTTCTACGAATGATTCAGTTCCCTTGAAGTCCTTACCACCCATGGCTCTAAATTCTCTACAAATCTTTGAGAAAGCATTTGCACGAGGAGGAGGAGGAGGAGGAACCGCTGCAGCTGCTGAGGGAGGAGGAATGCCTGTTGGGCCTACGGCGTTGGCCCTAGCCTCTAAGTACCTCCTGAACCAGCCAGGTATCGGTACACCTTCTGGAAGGTTAAGATTCACGTACATGCTGAAATGAAAAAGAAAAGATTCAAAACAAAGGATAGAAAGATAGGGCATATGGCTTTGGGGAATTGCGCCTTTAAAATAAAATAACACTTTTTCTTGTAAAATGCTTCTTTATATTTCTTTTGAAAATAGTTTTGAAAAACTCTTATCTGATCTGGTAAACCTTTGCTCTGATACCAAGTGAAACACCCCACCTCCGTTAAGGTCACTCACAAAGGGAATGCCTTAACTTTGGTGGAGGGTTATAGGTACAAGACATAGAAAAATTTATAAGACAGATAAATATAAGCAGCAGAAATCAAACATTTATTGAATATGTGGTTTATTACAAAAGCATTACAACAAATTGTCTCAAAATAACTTCCAAAACATTACATCATAATTTCTGTCTTGATTATTTAATAAATAAGCATAACCCATAAATAAAACTGCATATATCCCCAAGTGCAGTATCCAAAAGCCATATCCAAGGTAAGAGAGTCCCAATCATACATTTACTTTCTTGAAGCTTGCAAAGAGTCTGACTAAGCTGGAGTATTCCCTCCCTGTGGACCTGGGGGAGAAACGAAAGAAAAGAGGACGAAAGAAAATGGGTCAGACAATAAGTCTGGTAAGTTCAGTGATTACTAGTATTTAAACAAGGAAAGGGATCATGACAGTAATAACAGAACATAGGACACACCCTAATACAAGATAAGATGAACATGTGATCGCACCGATTACTATAGTCTCTGCACCTACTAACCATTGGTTCAACCAGCCCCACGTGTTCATAACAAACGATCCCCTTAATGATCGGCTCCTACTCGCATGCATTCACATCCTATGTCATTCGGCCCCGCTTGACTGTAGATACCTGTGCTGGTCCCACCATGGGGTGTATCAGTCCCTCTGGTGGCAACCCGACACGACTCAAGATGCACAGTGTATACTACTAATGCCCAGTGCCTGCTTTTTTCCACTTCGGAGTATGTGCACGCCCGTACTCCGTCAGAAACTACACTGACGCATCAACCGCCGATGTTTTTGACCGCTTATAATCAGCCTAGTAATCATGCCCCATTCTGCCTAGTTCAGGGTACCATGATACATCTATATGGGTTACTACCGAAATGGGTCCCCGTTACTAGGATTTTCTAATCAACATGTTTATTTGGTTAAGTGTCCAAGTTTACCTAACCCCACCCATCAGTTTAGTTAACATGTTGAATCGGTTAAGTGTTTGCTTAATTGACTTAACCCTACCAATCTTGACTTAGCTTTAATTTATTCATTAAAGCACCAACCACTCACATTAGACATGTCTCATAGTGGTCACTGGATGTGCCGGTTGTTTCCGGGCAGTTTTACACCACAACTCAGTCTAACCTCGGGTCCTTTTTGGGCTTGATGCACTAACCACCCACATTAGACAGGTCTTGGTGTGGTCACTGAATGTGTCGGTCGGTTCCGGGCAGTTTTACACTACAACTCAATTTAATCTCGGGTTAGGCATATTCTCTTTTCTAAATTCACATATTTTCTATATATGTCTAATTTTATACGTAAATTAATCTTAATTTAATCATGCCATAATTATCCTTTTGATTACTCTCACAATATATGGTATACCAAATATACCATTTCATGAACCAATCTATGCCATGAAATTTTTATGTTTTCCCAACGCTAACCCGTGGTAATTTCGCATAAATTGCATAAATTGTTGGGCTAGTAAATTAGCCCAAACCCATAAACAAAAAGGGTAACAAACAAGGAACATGAAATAAGCATACAATAACAATCTTTTAACTTATCATGTGTAACTTGGCATAGAAGCATCGCTAACTTAGCTAAACAGGTAAGGGTGAACTTGTGACTAAGTTGGATCTAATTATCATGCAAACTTGATACAGCTCTAACATGGAGGTTAAACATATAAACACAGTTTTAAACCACAACTCGGCATATTAACTTATGTATGTGAAAACATAAGAAAGCTACTATAAACATATTTAAATCACAAATTAGGATGATAACTTATGTGTGTTAAAACATAAGAGGGCCACAAATCCAATCTAGCAACATAAATAGGTTCAACTTAACATAGTTCTAAATATACATAAATGTTGATCTAACATGTAGGCATGCGATTTAGATCATAAACTTGCAATTAATCACCAAATTATAACATGACATGTTCATCACTAAGTTGGCATAATAAATTCATTACCTAATCATAATAGATTCCAATAACATACAATATGGTATGTTCATCACCACAACCATATAGGCATGACAAATCGCAACGGTAATTTAAGATAAATGGGAATCATACTTTATTTATCTTATACACAAGCATCATTCTATATTCGAGCTACAACATGTCATGATTTCATTTTAAAGGAACGTTTAAATCTCCATAATAACCAACTTACGAACTAAAAGGAATTCTTGATTTCTGGAATCTGAATTCTGAAGTTGAAATGCTCGCCTTTGATGTAGATCGTTGAATTAGATTAGTTTTAAATTGATTTTGATGTAGGCTTTTATCTTGTCTTTGAATTGAAAGCGGTGACGAC
Organism: Allium sativum; assembly: GCA_030737875.1. NCBI lineage: Eukaryota > Viridiplantae > Streptophyta > Magnoliopsida > Asparagales > Amaryllidaceae > Allium > Allium sativum. Next base: position 288,328,083 of record CM060915.1, read on the forward strand.
TACTCCAAGTTCTCTATTGACGGCATGACAGTTCCAAGATTATTTTTATGTGATTTTAGGTTGTTTATATAGCATTTCAATTTAATTAGAGCCATCGGATAAACCTAGAGTTAACCACAACCATTCCGACCAGATCAGAACTATCTAGAACGCTAGTGACTCAGCAACAAGTCATAAGTCGTCAAAATTCCGATCTGGCCGGGGGGGCAGGTCGACCCCCAGGCCGACCCCTAGGTCGACCTGTAGAGGGGAGGTTGACACTAGGGTCCACCCCCTGGTCGACCTGGGTCCTGGGCGGGAATTTTCCCGCCCAGCCCGCTTCTGACTTCTGTTTTGAATTTTGAATCCGGTTTCGATCTGTTCGAATTTATTTAAATTTCTGAAACTTCTAAAGGCCATAAATTCTTCATAAGAAGTCCAATTCACGCAAACTCGGACTCGGTCCCAAGCAGAATTCCGAGACGAACGCAATGGCGTAACCTGTTTCCTTTAATTCTCATATTTGAAATTAATTATTGCTTAATTTGTTATTCTAACTAGTCTATGAATTAGAAAAGCGCGACATTTGTAATAAATTCTGCAAGCATACAGGTGTGTAGCATACAGGTCGAACACATGGAGGTGAATTAAATCAAATTATTTATCTAATCTCTTGGGCGAGTTAGACGAAGCTGGAGGTTGATTTTGCAAAACAAAACAAAATTAAAACTGCAATTTGATTCAGAACAGATCTAACTGAACCGACGATCAAATCACAATTTCAATGGAAAAGCAATGAAACTATAAATCAGATTCAAATCTAATCAAATCCAATTTAACCTATGAACGCGATTAAAATACAGAAAATAAAAGTATAGAATATAAATAACAACAGGAAATAAAATTAGGATTACCGCTGAATCTAATCAGACGGTCAATCACTAATGAAAAGAAATGCAAAACACAAATAGTGTTCTACCGAATCTAATCGTGTAGACACACTAATTGCTAAGAAATAGAAAAAAAATGCAGAAAATAAAAAGAAGAAGAAGAACTAGAAACTTTATTAGAAATAGAAAATGGGATATAAGATAGGATGGTGGCTACAATGCCATTACAAGGGTATATATAGGGTAGATAGCCAAACCCTAACCCTAACCCTAATGATAAATGGGCCTGGTCATTACACCACTAATTTGTTTACAATGAGAAACATAAATGGGCCTTAGATAAATAAAGCAAATTTGGGCCTTTTCTCTTTTTCCTCTTGCTTCCTTGATATTTCTTCATTGATTTGTGATGTGCAAAGCCTTTTTATCACTCCTTTTCTTGTCCAACAGCAACTAGATGTGATATCTTCATCTACAATTCTTCAAAATGCAAATACACAGCAAATTGAACTCTATTTCTCTACATTTCTGGTTGCATGCGGGCTGGGTTGGACTATCTGTAAAAATAACAAAACAATACCCAAGTAATATTTATTTATATACAAAAGATAAGATATAAGAGCATAAAATAAACACATTTCTATGTCAATCAAATACCCCCACACTTATCTTTTACTCGTCCTCGAGTAAAAAGAAAATGAAAATGAAAAACTAAACTAGATAGGTCACACTTTCGTAGGAGACACGATTGCATTGAGCGTATGCAACAAGCCGTTAAACCTCTAGGTGTCCCTAGTAGGACGAGTGGTGTCTCGTGAGGGTTTTCAGTGGATACTACCCACAAAATCCAAATGCAGTATGATATGGTTCTAATGAAACTACATGAATGCAATGGACATATGCAAATAAAAACGAAAAATGAAAACATGACTTGTTTCAGGAAAGTGGTACAACAAATTAAGTTAACAATTTCTAATCAGTTGATTTTATTTTAGATACCTCGACTTGTCACAAATTTTCAATATAAATCAAGTTTTCAAATGTTAAATTCCAGTTTGGCCAGTTAGTTCGGTCGATAACATAGTGCAGCCATGAAATAAATTCTTAGTTTGCTTGGCACAGTTTGCAAAGTGGTATTCTAATTTTCTCATGTATGGCTAGTCAAATCAATAAGGTCAAGAAGTGTTTGGGTATCATCGCTTATTCTTTATTCTATAAAATTTTAAGATTTATGATTAAGTACATACACCTAACTAAAAAGACCAAGGTTTACCACCCATGCACTGCCTCGCGGACTAACGGAGAGTAGGTAAAGAGCTTGGCGGATTGTGCAGGCCGACTTTGACTTTGTCAACAACGTGTCGGTAATCCTTAGGTGTCCAATCTCATAAAATGAGACCAAGATATTCCAACGCTGACTTTGTCAACAACGTGTCGGATAGAGCTTGGCGGGTTTGCACACCAACGCTCGATATACAAGCAATGTTGGATACCCTTGGAATACTATTATTATTATAATTGAAAATATAGGCACAAAAGAGAGTTACGCGAATTCAACTTAACACAACTTAGTTTTAAAGATTTGAAAAGCCAATATAAGTGTTTTAAGTCCTCCACTTATTTAAACAAAGTCTACAATATAGAATAGATTTCATGGCCATCACCTAAGAATCTCCCTATGTACCGGTTGCACTATTATCCCTCAAAATTAAACTTTTCATTATATTTCCTATTCGATCGAAGTTGAGAGAGAAAAATACTATCAACTGGCTAAAAATTGTAAACTTATTTTGTTGTATCAATTGAAAATGGGTCGTATTTTTCAAAAAAAAAAAATGGCATGTTTGTACAGTCTAAAATGCATGATGGTCCTATTTAATGGCTGAAATTGAAAAAGAAAAAAAAATAAAGAAAAAAACGAAAATGAGTGAAATGCAGACTTCCCCCCACACTAGAATTATACAGTGTCCACACTGTAAACGTTTCCTAAATTTGAAAGATAGAACCCAAAGATGGATTAAATGTAAAATGATTTGTAAAACGAAATGCACTTTAACTATATGGAGAAATGGATCATATGTACAATGATATATGTGTTTACGATGCATGCGATGCAAAGAATTCCACCAACTTTTCCCCCCACACTTGGTTCTAGCCCGATGAGTCCCATTCCCACTATGTCTAGGCATATTTTCTAACAAGCAAGAGTTCTTGAAAACCATATCATCTTTAAACCTCGATTTGTAGTCCTGGAGATAAATATCTAGGGTCGTCCTAACCTGAAGTTTCTCAACCAAGCCAACATTCCAAAAGTAATTCATGTATTCAACAAATATGTCAGTGTAATTTTTCAAAAATTTGTGATCGTATATAAATTCAGTGAAATTTGAATTTTGAGTGTTGTTCAAGAGTATGTGATCACATTTCTCATCATTAATTGACAACGTATTTTCGACACTGACAATTTCAAGTTCGTTTGAAATTTTCTCAAAGTTAAAATTTTCGAACTCGTGACGTGAATCTATTTCTTCCTCATTTGGCAACTCATTCTCGTACAATCCAAAGAATTCATGTTCATTAAAATCCATTTCAAAATTTGAATTGAAAAATTCAACATTTTCATTTTGTTCAATTTCAAAAGTTTCAATTTCCTCACAGCCCGAAAGAGGAAGATCAAAATTTGAGCTTAAATCTTTTTCTTGAAAAGAGTCGAAGTCCACATCATTTGTTGAATTTTGAACAACTTTATTTAGATCGTTATTCTCAATTTCGAAAGTTGTTATCTGAAAATTTTCACTATCAGTAAAGAGTGAAGTATTTGAATCATCGCATGTTTGAATTTGATTTTGTTTCTCTCGCTGTTCTTTCAAAGTTGTCATTAAACAAAGAAGTTCATCCATCTTTCTATCTTTTTCATTAAGCTGTCTATCTAGCCTTTCTATCCTTTCTCTAAAAACGTTAAGATGGTATTCTTCAAAATCGTTGATTTGCGAGCTCTAGTTTTGGATTTCTTGAGTTTCAAAATTATAGTCCACATCAATTTCACAATCAATATTACTTCCAATGTGGTGGAAATCATTTTGATCATAAAAATTATGTTCGTAACCAAAACTGTTAAAATTCGAGGGAAAATTGCAATCTTGGTTATATTCAAGTTGTGGATATGGGTCGTTATTTTGAAGATTTTGATCGATTTGAAAATCATTTTCATATCCAAAATTATTTTCGAATTGGTTTCCAACTCCATACTGATGTGGATCAAAGCTATATTGGGATTCAAAATCGTTTTGATGTGGGTGTGGTCCATAATCGAAATTAATGAAATTTGAATTGAAATCGCAATTTCGATCATTTCTATGATTTTAAAAATGTTGGTCGGTTGGAAAATTTTGAAAATTGTTGGCATTGGGCTCACGAAATTGCGGAAAATTTTGCCTCATGAGTTGTAATTCGTATTCATACTCTTCAAGAGGACGTCTACTCCGACTATTATCCCACATTTCTCTCAAGGATTTTTTTGAATTAGACATTTGAATGAAGTCAAGGTAAGACATGAATTATTCTCACTTCAAAATAATATAAAATATTGAGTTGTGCTCTATTAATTAACTGGCTCAATTGGAAGGGGGAAGAGGGTCTTATGGCCGTTCACGTATAGTATAAATACTAAGGGATACGACCAATGTTTTACGGGTAGTATGCAACCTCTTTTGCTAATAGTCCAATAAATTGAACTAATATATATCCGCGATCCAATTATATGAGACAGTCAACTTCACAAAGCATCACTTTTCAATTATATTATTTTGAAATATCTAATCGGATTTTATTGTTGAGAAACGATGAGAATGATGACAGTTATGAAAATATCAGTCCGTACCCAACTAATTCAGAAATTTCAGTCACAGAACAGTCACAGAAATATAAATTGCAGAATTAAATTTTTTTACATTCAAGCCACTGCCCCTGCAGAAGATTTTTACAACAATTTCTGTATTTTTATTTTGCAGCAGAGCACCTGTAGAGTTAAAAGAAGTTTACAGTGGGGTATGGCAGTCCGTCCAGTGCAATTGAGTAGTATCAATGATTGAAATCTCACTGTTCGCAGTTCGCTTGACTTCTAAATTCTTGATTTATTGCTTGACTTTATTCTCTCTTTTTTGGGTCTTCGATTTGAATCCTCTTTTTTTTTGAAAGCAAATAAAATGGCAAAAGGAAAAAAAATTATGGAAACAAAACTAGACCAGGAGAAAAGAAACTAAATTAGATGACAAAACAAAAACAGAATAGAAGCTAAATAAATGGCGCTAAAGAATAAGAAAAAACTGACCACAACTATTTAAGAAAAGGAAAAAAAAACGAACCACCCTTTCAACTACAAAAGAAGTATTGACCAGATGCAACACAGAAACAAAATGGTGCCAAGCAGGGCAAAGAAACGTCGGCCCCCCTCTTTTATTTTTCTAGGAAACAAATCACCCAATTCTTGCAAAGCTAGAAACAATTGAGCCCAAAAAGTAAATAAATTCAGAACGCCCTCTCCTCTCTCTCTCTTTTTTTTTCATAAAATTATTTGCCGAATCCCCCCTTTCTTTTTTTTCCGTTGTGTATAAAACACCACGAATCTAACTTCCCAAAGAACCAAATCAAATCACAAAAAAATTGCCTTCTAAAAACACAATCAGCCGAACCCCCCTTTTCTCTCTCCGTTTTTCAATCGAAAATGATTTTCGATTTCGGGTTTGGTCTGAGGCTTAGAGTTCGTCGATGGTGAGTTGCTGAGGAGAAATTGGGGTCTGAGTTTGTGCGAGATGGATTGGCAGTTGGAGATGCGGTTTGGCAAGGTGATTGGGTTTCTGGTTGTTTGATGGTGCGGTGTATTGGGAAGGGGTTGACTGATTTTTCGGAGTGGTTCGGGTTAAGGAAGTTCGAAGGGCTGTTTGGTTCACGGTGAACACAGAGGTACTGGTAGTGGGTGGCACACGGTGAAGTTGATGATGGCTTTGACTAGGGATAAAGGTGAATGCGCTCCGACGTAGTGATGAATGGCGTGGTCTATGGTTTGTGGTGATGTTTGAGTGTAATTTTTTTTCCTGGGTATTCAAATCGATATGTGAATTGGTGTTGGGGTACCGGGGCTTGTGAGGAAGATGAGGGTGACTGTTGATGGAGTTTGCGGTTGGATGTATAGTTTGGATCAGAGATGTTGATTTGGATTTCAGATATTCGTTGTGTTGATTTGTTGTGCAAACTATGGGTAGTGTTTGCAGTAAGACAACAAAATACGGTTGGGTTTGGGGTAGTGTGGGGGGGAGTCTTGGTTGTTGCAGTGAGACATACGGTTGGGTTTGTAAACTTTGGTGCGGTTGGCAGATGGGTTCAGAAGCGGTAATAGAAATGATGAGGGATGTGGGTGATATCACGTTCGTATGGGCAGAGGTGTTGGCTGGCGTTTGATGTATGGAGAACTGTGGTTCAGCGATGAACGTGAATTTGGGGAAGACAGTGCGTGGATGTGGAGTATGGGGAGTTTGTGGACTGATGAACGTGGGTCTGTGTGGTGCTGTTAGAGGTCTGTCGACAGTTTGGTTTCTGGAGTCGGCTGTGAGATAATGAAGTGGGCAGAGATGAGATCAGGAGATGGCTTTGCGAAGTGGTTGGTGAATGATCTGATAGTGTATGGTTTTGATGAATATGTTTTTGTGATGGCTTGTGAATGATAATGGAGTTACAGGGGTGAACTTTGGATGTGGGATGATGATCTAGATGGAAGAAGGATTTTTTTTTTTCACAAATGTAAAAGAAGAAAGAAATTTATGTATTTTTTTCAGAAAAGAGGAAAGAAATAGATGGGAAAAGGGGAAACAAATCACAACAAAAAAAAAATGGCAAGATATTTTTTTTTCTTCTTTGGATGATTACGATATCAATGAACAATATCAAATCTATCCAATCAAGAGATTTTTTTTATATATATACAAAAATAAAAGAAAACAAAAATTAAAAACTAACACGAATCAGAGATTAAATAAATAATAAAATTTAATCGTTACCTCCCCGGCAACGGCGCCAAAAACTTGATCGACGCTAGTCTATGAATTAGAAAAGCGCGACATTTGTAATAAATTCTGCAAGCATACAGGTGTGTAGCATACAGGTCGAACACAGGGAGGTGAATTAAATCAAATTATTTATCTAATCTCTTGGGCGAGTTAGACGAAGCTGGAGGTTGATTTTGCAAAACAAAACAAAATTAAAACTGCAATTTGATTCAGAACAGATCTAACTGAACCGACGATCAAATCACAATTTCAATGGAAAAGCAATGAAACTATAAATCAGATTCAAATCTAATCAAATCCAATTTAACCTATGAACGCGATTAAAATACAGAAAATAAAAGTACAGAATATAAATAACAACAGGAAATAAAATTAGGATTACCGCTGAATCTAATCAGACGGTCAATCACTAATGAAAAGAAATGCAAAACACAAATAGTGTTCTACCGAATCTAATCGTGTAGACACACTAATTGCTAAGAAATAGAAAAAAAATGCAGAAAATAAAAAGAAGAAGAAGAACTAGAAACTTTATTAGAAATAGAAAATGGGATATAAGATAGGATAGTGGCTACAATGCCATTACAAGGGTATATATAGGGTAGATAGCCAAACCCTAACCCTAACCCTAATGGTAAATGGGCCTGGTCATTACACCACTAATTTGTTTACAATGAGAAACATAAATGGGCCTTAGATAAATAAAGCAAATTTAGGCCTTTTCTCTTTTTCCTCTTGCTTCCTTGATATTTCTTCATTGATTTGTGATGTGCAAAGCCTTTTTATCACTCCTTTTCTTGTCCAACAACAACTAGATGTGATATCTTCATCTACAATTCTTCAAAATGCAAATACACAGCAAATTGAACTCTATTTCTCTACATTTCTGGTTGCATGCGGGCTGGGTTGGACTATCTGTAAAAATAACAAAACAATACCCAAGTAATATTTATTTATATACAAAAGATAAGATATAAGAGCATAAAATAAACACATTTCTATGTCAATCAATAACGTTAACAGAAAATACGGGGTGTTACACGACCATGTTTATAATTCTAGTAATTGGGAATCTTTGGGGTTTACGACATTTTTTGCCATCAAAACTTATATAAATTTATATCTATTTATTTTCAAAGGTTAATTTCTTATATATATATATATATAATTTTGAAAATTAAAATTATATTTTATATATATTTTGCAAACTTTAAACTCAAAGTTGGTTTAACTTAAGATTCTACGACTTCATTTCAATGTTTGAATTTGTAATATCGAAATTTGATTTTAATAATGAACTCGTATGAGATATGAATTTGAATTCAAATTTAATTGAACTTAAAGTGACTAAATGTGATTTAGAATATATATATATATAATTCTACATAGGGAATTGATTTTTATAATCATTTAGTTGAATCATGAAATTTGTGAAATCAAATGTATAAGATGGTTTTAAAACGTATGATTTAAATTTTACAATATGGAACTATATGACTTAAGTAAATAAGATATGATTTGTCAATTTTGAATAATAAGAGTTTGATTTGAATTTTAAGTAATGAATTTGAATTTATGATTTGAGTTATAAAGTATGATACGATTTGTTTGAATTAAATAAGCGAAATATGAGATTTCGATTAAAGTGCATGTATTGAATTTTAACCGAAACATTGGACTCGTGAATCAATTTAAAGGAATGCTTAAAGGTAAACTAGATTTTGAAATTATTTGAACTTAATTTTTGACAAGGATAAATCAAGCTAAATATTTTCGAAGTGAAGTATTTGATAATTGTTTTAAACTGCATTTGAAATACTTTTAGATGTAAGTCAAATTTGGTTTGAAATCATTATATGAGTATTTCGGATGTTAAGTGAAATCGAAGTTAAACGTTAAGTTTTGAATACATATTTGAACCCAAGTTCGTATATTCGATTTTATAAAGTAATGACCATGGTGTGGAAAACGTAAACGATTGGTTGTTAAAGAGACCGGGATCGGATATTGTCATACTCTCTACCAATACCGAACACCACTTTAACAATTGTTTATGCGGTGGAGTTCCAGAATGAAGTAGGATGATCCAGAGGCGATTACTGGATTGAAGAAAGAAAACGATGATGGATAACCTTGACTTTGGGTCATAATTAAAATGACTAAAACAGGAGTTATACCGTGATAGAGTGAGGTAGCCCCTCATATCAGACACACTTCTTCGAACCCATATTTACTATTTTGTGATTGGATTGGTGCACCTTTGATTTTGGAGTATGTTTCGAGGTGGGCGGTAGTCGCGGTTATGCGTTGCCACTGCTCACGAGCGTGCATCGGTAGAATCCTACTGTGGGTATTTCTCGTGTGCCTTGTCATATTATCCTGATCGAGCCCCTACGATTTGATTTGTACTGCACCTATGGAGTGCCCTCTGATAGCCACTACGTTACTGTTGACTTTACGGTATCTGTATAGACTACAGTATTATAAACGACGTAAGGGTAAAAATGTAATCCTGCTTACGCTATTTTAATATTTTATATTTAACCATAGACACTAATATAATAGCGTATTATATTATATGACTATAGTTTAAAGGATCCTTAGAGGATTGATCTCAAACAACCTTTAAGTTACTGATGCATTTCATTTAACATTTCATTTGAGTTGATTTACTTCAATGAGAATGTTAGTCCTGATCCGAGTTGTTTTTTTTTTTTTGCATTATTGCTCGGGTCAGATCGAGTATTAGAGCTTTGAGATTCACCCTTGGAGTTTGGAGTTTATATCAGATCTTCTCACATATATCTACCTATTCAGTTGTTCAAGTTCAGCTCTTGTCGTTCTATTTAATACCGTTATTATTTATTTATGTATTAGAAATCATTGTATTAAACTTCTGTTGTATTATTTATGTAAACTCTGTTGTAAAATTTTATTTATAGCTTCATGAACTACTATTTTATTATGTATTTTCCGCTATGGGATATTATATTGCTCTGTGTCAGTGATCTGTGTTTGTGATTTATTATATTTACCTCAGAAGCTAATAACATTCTGTCATTCCAAACAGTTTGAATTGGTCAAATTACCAGCTTGAAATGGATGAAAGACAGTATGTTACATGTGGTATCAGAGCTTTGGTTTAATCAAATCTTTAGCTTATGAGGTAAAAGCTCATTAGAGATAGGGTAGTGATACCATATAATGAGTTGAATCAGTCGCAAAATCCTTCTTGAGAGAGAGCGTATTTTGAAAGTATAAATAGTTTTTAAAATTGTTTAAATGTTTTTAAACAAATATTTTCAGATATAAATTTTGTTGAATATTTAAATATTTTTCTAAAATTTCCCTTCCTTTTGAATCCATCTTCCTTTGTAGATCATCTTTTATTAGGTTCTTTCGTTTGTTCAGCTTTCAACTCAAATTTATAACTTATCCTTGTCCATAACAACGTAAGAAGTAGAAGGAGAGTATGAGTCTTCTATAGAGCTCATTCTTATTGTATATTGGTTTGAATTTGGTATTTTAAAACGGTATTATAATATAAGTTTCCTTAATGCAATATTGAAATTATATATATATATATATATTATTTTGGTGATACCAATATTTTGAAAAGGATTTAATGCGTAACAACCCGGAAAATCAGAACTAAAATTTTTATTTTGGCAATTTTAATGAATTTTGAATATTTAAAATGAATTATTTTAAATCATAATGACTAGAAATTTAATTTGAATAGAACTAGAACATTTTTTTTTGAATCGAAGTTAGAATATAAATATTTATTTTAATTATAAAAGGAATTGGAAATGGCGCGGTAGTTTGAAAATTCGATTTCAAATTTCAAATGAATATACAGGATTCAAAATAAACCGGATTTAATGAAACCAAAAATATTAGAATATATTTGAAAATATCTTTCCAACGAATCAGAAAAATTGAAATTTCATAGCGGGAATAAAAAGTTATGTCCAGTTGAAAATTCAGAATAGTCGCTATGGAAATACAGCCCTTAAAAATGGAAATGTTGCAAACGACATCCGTTTTCGACGAAACCACGGATCCGGAATGTCAAGTTATTGCTAGATTCCAACTTGCATAATTTTTGGGATCAACATGTGAGCGTGGCAAAGTAAAACATGTTTTGACAGTTTCAGTCAATTTGGATCGACCAGAAAATGACCATTTTTCGAATCGTCAAATTGGATTACCGGACATATCCCATTGTATTCGGAATGGGGGTAATTAGCTAGGGGCGACAGTCATTGGGTCTCGATTGGGGTTCGAATGAAAAGTCAACTTTATGGAAATTAAATTAAATAAACAAATTAAATATATATTTTTACAAAACCCCCAGGTTTTCTCTTTCCCTGATTCACTTACAAAAGAAAAATAATATAAAAAAAAACCTCGTCGTTCGAAGCCGCCTCCCTCCCAAGCCCAGTCGGCGCCGCCGGAGGACCTAAGACGCCATCGCACCACCAGAGCCTGCCGCCTCCCCTCTAGCGAACCCCATTCCTCCCTTCCACAGTGTCGCACAGACCCACGAGACCCCAGAGTCGCTCAAGGCCGTCGCACCCCACCCACTTCGATTTCCGCCCAAATCGAGGTCGCCTCCACCTCCGACCGCACAAATACCACCTCCCCGACGCGCGCCGCACTCAGCACCCCTCCTTCGAGCGGAAAAGTGTTCTGACTTTTTTTATTTTAGTATAAAAAATATGATTTTTTTAGTATAAAAATCCGATTATTGTTAATGTATAAAACTAGATAATATAAAGTTATTATTTTTATTATATAGAGAAATTTTTTTTTAAAAAAGAAAGGATTATATCTTTAAAAGAGAAAAGATTATATTTTTATAATAGAAAGATTTGATTTTTAAATAGTATAAAGATTTGATTTTAAATATTAGAAAGATTCGATTTTTATATATTCATTAGTGATAGAAAGATTCGATTTTTATATATTCATTAGCAATAGAAAGATTCTATTTTTATCTATATAGTAGCGGTATAAAAATGTGATTTTTATCTATGTAGCGTTGTTATAAAAATATGAAATTATTTTTAGAAAGATAAAAATATAATTTTTAGCCTATGTATGTTATTTATAAAATAATCATACAAAAAATAATTATTGATTGGTTAAAAATATAATTTTTAACGTAGGTATACTACATAGATCGATAATCAAAGCACGACGGAGTGGATACCAAAGGTGAGAACTTCTCACTTTAATTTTAATTTCTAGTTAAAATACATACTAGGATGCAGACGGTGCTTAGCAGCACCCGACACCCATCGTCCACAAACCATGGATGACTTGTTTGATTATGATGTGTTGTGAAAATTGAATGATGTGTTATGATAAAATATATTCATATGTTGAATGAAAATATATTCATGTGTTGAATGGAATAATATTCATGTGTTGAAATAAAATATTTTATAGTTAAAAATATAATTTTTAACGTGTATATGAATAAAATAAATATTTATTTACAAATCGAACGATTTGTTTATGTACACCTATTTAACTGATATTGATTGGGACGATATATTTTACAAATCGCCTAACTGCATAAATAATAATTAGTTTTTGTTGTTTGAAAACCTCACACGGGTATTGGGATGATATTGGACATACACTAATCCCAATATTTAGTTGTATGTCAATCGATTGGTTGACAAGATGTGGTAAGCGTTAGTTATTCATATTTAATGCTTATGCAGTTGTGTAATGCACTCTGGATAATGGTTGACTGTGTTCGGTTATTGTTGTGCACAGGTGTGTATGAAATCCATATAAATCAAATTATGTGGCAACTGACTGTGTCTGATTCCAGTAAGGAAAGAATGAATATTTTAAAATAACTAATATTTTGAAATAATGAATATTTTAAAATAATATTCAGTAAAAGAGAAAATTCTGATTTTGATGTCCGGTTTGGGATGGACACGAAAATATTTAAATATATGAAGCCGTGTTGATTAGATTAACGCCATTTGGACGCGAACGATATTTATATCGATTTTATTTATTTTTATAATGAATATCGAAAAGGAATCGATTTCAAAATCTAATGTTTTGAAAATACTATCAGTTATACATCGATGACATGGAATATTCATTTTGGATTTAAAATTGAATATGAATTTGAAATCGTTTTGAAAATGAATTTAAAACGATTTATAAAATACATTTTAAATGGAAATCGACAAAATGTATATTATATATATTATATATATATAATGGCCTGAATAGAACGCGCCGCGCCGCGGCAGTTCGCGAATTTCAATCATTGACTTCGAATGGACATTACGGGAGATCCGATCGTCGGATTCTCCTAAAACCGGAACTGTTGGGTTCGTATCGAAAAGAGCTTTCCGATGAATATAAGGGATTTGAAATCTAATAGATGGATTTGGAATTATGTCCAAATCAAATTTGGCAAAGATCGCTGTAAGAGCAGTTCGATGGTCGTTTATGGAATACGAATGTACGGGCCTTGATAAAATTATTAAAAATATTAATAATTTGTGTAAAATCATAACAAATGATTTGGAAAGAATAGGATGAAAAATTCCACATTTGAAAGGATAAAATTATATTTTCATCGAAATGAACTAGTTATGAACTGGAATTAAAAACCCAATATTTTTAAATAAATAAATTGGGTTTGAAATGGTTTTAAAAATAACCTTAATTTCCAATATATGAATTGGAATGGATTGGAACCGAAATTATCTTCGGAATATTTCAATATTGGATTTCGTGATTATGCAGATATTGTGGAGGAATTTGGAAGATATATATATATACATACATATACATATACATATATATATCGTTATTCCAATACGATATTTGTTGGTTTCAGAATTTGATATTGAATATAAGCCGATATATTTTCTATTCAGAGCCTTGTATTTAATATTGCATTGGATTTTGGGTTTGTCGTGAATGGTATCTTTAATAATACTGTTCTTAAACCCAATGGAGTTAAGAAAATTAGAAACTGATTGGAGATTGGCTAAGTTGAATGGTTTCCTGGGTATTGATCTGATGTTGGTTTTGGCCTTCGGGGTTAATACTTAGGGAATTGTTCTCTTACTAATTTACGGTTAGAGACTGATGGGATTTTGGGTTTGTTTTGAACTATTTTTTTAACGACATTCGTTCTTTAACCCGATTTACAGTGAATTGTGATTTGGAATTTATAAATCTTTTTATTAAGATTTAACGGGAATTTTCCAAAGTAACGTTTTCCAATTTAATATATTAAATTGGAATTGAATGGAATACGATTCATAATAATCGAAGTGAACTTCTATGGAGGAACACTGTCAATACATATGGAATTTAAAAGGCTTTGTCTTTGTTCCATTTATATTATTAGTCGGATATGGAAATTGATATCGATTATATATGGATTTGTTTTTCCGTGAAGATTCCATAATTAACGGAATGTGGTTTGGGTTTATCGTGAACTGTGTTTTAAATGGCATTAGTTCTTTAACCCAGTTGTAACGACCCAGAAAATCTGAACCAATTTAAAAAAATCTAAATTGGCTGAAATAAGGGATTTTAAATATTTAAAATAAATATTTTAAATAATGGCAATGAAAAGTGAGTTTGAATCGACAATTGAAAACGAATATAATTAATTATAATTATAAACAAGGCCTGAAATGGCTATGCAGTTTCAAAAATTTAATTCAAACTTTGTCGGACTGTACCGGGTGCAAAATAAAACGGATTTTAGTGAAACCAAAAATATTTAAATCTGTTAGTGAATACCTTTCTAACGAATCTGAAAAATCGAATTTTCATAGTGGAAAGCAAAAGTTATGGCCGAATGGATTTTCAGAAAGGTCGCTATGGAATTTATATAGCCCGTGAAATTGGCCATTTTGCATACGACCTCGGAATTCGACGAAACCACTTTTGTTGGATCCGGGATGTGAAGTTATCGCTAGGTCTCAAATTTCATAATTTTTGAAGCTAGTATGTGAGCGTGGCAAAGGAAAATGTGTTTTGGTCAATTAAAGTTAAATTGGATCGACCAGAAATGGGCCTTTTTGCAAACGGTCTCAGAATTCGACGAAACTAGTTTTGTTGGGACCGTATCATCAAAACATAGCTAGATTTATTTTTCTGGAATTTTTCGAATCAGTTTGTGGCCCTGGTAAATTGAAATGTACGTTCAAATTAAATATTGAATGTTATATACTTTAATTTGAAGGAAAACTGGCTGAAACAGTCGAATGAGCCTACGAAACATATTCCATTGTGTTCGGAATGGGGGTAAAACGCTAGGGATGACAGTCGTTGGGTTTAGATTGGTGGTCGCGTCAGAAAACCCCTTATAAAACCCATCGGCCAATCAAAATTTTTATAAAAAAAAATCCTTTAATTTTCTCTCTCCCCGATATCGATTCATGGCGGAAAACCGCTCGTGCCTTCTCTCCTCCGTTCCTCCTCCTACAAGCAAAATTACGCCTTCCTCCTGTTGAAGATTTTGAAGAGCACGAGAAGATCTTCAAATCCATATATAGTTTGGATTTTTTCATTGTGTGGATTGGAAGAACCGACGTCACGAAGTTCAGCACTTCGAACCGCCGCCGCATCCTCCTCCCTACGTCGAAGTGGGCCCCACCTACCTCCGCCTGAGCGCGGTTCCGAGCACTACAAGGTGGTGTACTCCGATCGTCTCCAAGTTGCACGGATCGAAAGAAAAATTAAAACCTAGTTTTGAAGAAATCAAGCAGGTATCGGCTGTTTAATTAAAAACTGATTTTAACAGTTTAAAACCGTTGCAAACTTCGAAAAATCATATCTTTTTCGTTCATTAACGAAATTCGATGAAACAGGAAACATCGTGACCGTGAGGACGTCTTCTACATTCTAGAAGAGACCGCATATTTTTCTGAGCCCTCTGCTATTTTTGGTGGAGTGGAACCCAATGGTGAGATTTCTAATTTATAAACAATATGGAAAACGACGATGTATAAATTATATAGTCGATGTATGAGTTATATAAGCGTTGTACACCTCATGTATAAGCGTTGTATAAGTTGTACGTTCGATGTATAAGTTATATATGCGTTGTAAAAATTATATAAGTGTTGAAATAGAAGTGTATTGCTATATATAAATATATATATATATATATATATATATATATATATATATATATACGCCCCTCGTCCACAAACCATGGACGATATTTATTGATTGTGATTGGTGTGAAAAATGATTGATAGCGAATGATTGATTGGGATTGTTTGTGGTTGATATTGATTGATTATGGTTGAAAAATACCCATTTGTGGTTGAGAAATATTTGGTTGAAACCACATAGGATTAGTTTGTGGAAATAAAATAAATATATACATGCCGCCTGCATGCGAACTAGATGCATGATCCCCATTGTCAAAAACCGCGAGGTTTTAAGGTAGAGCGAGGAGTCGTACTAGGGACGGTCCCGGTTTTAACTACCCTGCCGTTATGCTGCCGAAATTTTGAATAATATTCATGTGTTTGAATTATTTTCATTCGCTAAAACTATATTTATTCGTTGAATAGAAAACCTTCATGTGTTCAATCGATATGCATTCGTTGATTGGAAATTCATGTGTTGAATGGTATTCATGTTTTAAATATAAAAATCACATTTTTATTTATATATAGAAACTATAGAAAACCTTCATGTGTTGAATCGATATTCATTCGTTGATTAGAAATTCATGCGTTGAATGGTATTCATATTTTGAAATAAATTGTTTCATAATAAAAATCACCTTTTTATCATCTATATGAGCTATGTAAAATGACCTCGTTTTAAAAGAAATTGTTTTATAAGAAAAATCCTATTTTTATCACCTATATAAACTATATAAAATAATAGTGTTTTGAAATGAATTATTTTACAATAAAAATCACATTTTTATTATATACACGAATTGTTGAAATGTGAAGTGTCAAAAATAGCAACTCGTTCAAATAAATATGCATGAGTCGAAAAATTCATTAATTAGCTAATGATGTGATTTTTACCTGTGCATGCAACATTAGAATGAATGGCGTTTTTAAACCAAATGGAATCAAATATGAAGTTGAATGGAAAATGATAAATGATAAGAACTATATATATGTACATGCATATTTATTGAACAGGTTACAGCAAAGGGGCTAGAGAAGAGGAATAAAATTTTGTGCCCGACAAATAGGTACACATTTACTGTTTTGTTTGGGTGATGATTTTATGAGCCTGTTGGCTAGCCGCTTGGCTTTTTCTTTTTCTTTTTGACATGAGACGCCCGTGTGGCTATTTGGGAATTTTCCCAGCCCCTCCCGTACAAAGGAGGTTATGGCGAAATTTTCCAAAATTTAAAGGCGTTAGTGAAATATTTGAAGTGAAAACGATATTGAAATTGTTGAATGAACTATATTTATATAAATATATAAATATAAATAAAATTAAAACGAAACGTGGCCGTGCAGTTCGCATTTTGAAACCATGATTTCAAACGATTATACCGGGAGATCCGACCATCGGATTTTCCTGAAATCGCAACCGTTGGGTTCGCCTTGGAAAAATCTTTCCAACGGCACCAACTATGTAAAAATCCAACGGTTGGATTGTCTGTAATGTTTAATTCAAATCTGAAGAAAAACAGCGCCAGAAACGATTATATTTATATATATATAAATATATAAATATAATTATATTTAATCGAATAACAACGCTGCAGTTCGTATTTTGAAATCGAAACTTCAAACGATTGTACCGGGAGATCCGACCGTCGGGTTTTCCCGAAACTGGAACCGTTGGATTCGTTTTGAAAAGACCTTTCTAATGATGTAAATTTTGTGAAGATCCAACGGTTAGATTTTCAGATATGTGTAAAACAAATCTGAAGTAAAACAGCGCCACGGCCGCGTTATGGCCCGAAGCGTCATTTTGAATAAATTGGCTATTTTAAAATAAATAAAAATAGCGATAAATCGTTATAAAATATCATAAACGATATGGAGTGGAAATAAACTGAATTTGCTCGATTTATGTGGTATTGGATGGTTGAATGTGTTTGGTGTGAAAATTACATTAAAGAACAAGATTGGCGCATTGATTTGAAATTCTAAATATACGTGAATTATTTGAAAAGGCCGAGTTAATTCTCATTTCAAATAATTGATCGACGATTGAAAGTCAAAGATGAAGACGGTGGTCGAAGACCGTAGATCTTCACCTCGTTAGGATGGTAACCGAGGTCCTGATTGGGAGGCATCCTGAAATACGGATAATGAGTGGTGATCGTCCAGACGTACGTGGTGATCGATGGGTTTGCGAGGTATTTAGTGCCTCCGGTTTCGTTCAGGCCCAGAACGGACTTGTAAATGGACTGTGTGTCTGACATTGGATTTTATTCTGTGTTGATTGTTCTCTGTTAAATATACATCTGTTTGGCGGTGGAGAATTTATTCTTTTGCTTAACGCCCTTCTCTGAGATGCACGAGCTCAGAGGTTGTATATCGGTGGACATCAGTCGCATGGCACGAATTTCAAGTGTGGCATGCCTAAGTGGCAAATGATCAGGGCTTCTGTTGAAAAGCAAAGTCTTGTGGTGATGATCAAAGCACCGCCTGTGTGGCGTAGCTTTGTGTATAACGTTAGATCGCGAGCCTCACACCCCGGTATGAACCAGAAACGGGAGGACCTCAGGGAGGGCATGCGTTTCTTCCTAGCTAGGGTGGTGTCAGTGACCTTCCAGCCCTGACATTTATATACTTTTCACCTATATGGTTGTTGCTATTGCGAGGCGCCTCGGTTTGATCGGACGATCCTGGTCCGATGGAGTCATTCGTTGGCTCATTTACGCCCCAAAGGGCGGGGAAACGTATTGTTCAGGCATAATAATCCACATCGGTGGACCGGCCCTGTCGCTCCGAGGGGCAGTTGCGGCTGTTCCTGAGGCTCGGGCTAGGCAGTCTCGAATTCGGTAAGGACTATCTTTTGCCTTGGTTCATGACGGAAATCCAATTTCCAAATACGTGACTGTGCGGTTTCGATTGTATATATATTTGGCGACATAGTGGCATGGGACGCTCATGTCGTCTATGATTGATAGTTATGATTTGAAATTGTTTTCAAAACAAATAAACACTAGCAATAATATCAAATGCTTTTGTTTTATTCGTATCAAGCATATTTTGGCCGTTATAAGGTAAAAACTCTATCCTCCGGTTTGCGTTGCATTGTGTGATGGGAACTGAGTCTTATAATGGCTTCATTTTTATAAAAAGCATAGCGATGTTTAAAAGAAAGATTTGTTTTAAAGCACTGGCAATCCAATGGAGTAAGCCCGTTCCACGAAAGTGGCGTGGTCTTGTGATTAGCCATATTATATATGTGTTGAGTAGATTTCTCATACCACTCCCATGACTGACTCGTAGTTTGTTTCACTTTCAAACTCGGGTGCCCCTTTTTTCTACACGGGCAGCCTTGTATTCAGGTTTAGCTGGTTCTTTCTGGATAGCTGGAGCTGAAGACGGATTCTGTCATTTATCTCTTTTTATGCTGTTCAGCTCCTATTGTACATATTATGTTTGTTTTTCGCTGTAGACATTTATGTATAGCTGAACTGTATTTTTACTAAGTATGATCCTGTATACTGTGTAACTCTGATGATTACTTTTATCTAGTATATTCTATTGTTCATTATCTGGTGAATTTATTTAATTCTGTTCTGCTATTATCTGTTTCTGTGTTATATTCCAAGGATTACCCTTGCCGCCGTCAGTACGGTGTTTGGGGTCGTCTCATTTGGTATCAGATCTTTGGTTAGGCTTGGTTCTGGAATATAACATTTGAACGAACTCCTCAGAAATGGAACCAGTAGTGTTCTAGGACGGGTAACCCTATACAGATAGGATCAGCAATATCCTAGTATGAGTAGAGCAGAATGAAATTACACCTCGATAGACACATTTACATTGAAGTATTTGTCTCTATATTATGAAATATCTTTTCTGTTGACCTGACACTTTGTCTGCTAATTGCAGACGTACTAGAAAATAAGTGACAGGAACAGAAGAGATAATCGTATGGCTCGACCAGTTAATGAGCCAGTTGTGCTCCCGCCGCCAAAATCCGATATAGAAGTTCTATTCAAGAGATTTCGAAATCTGGGTGGATCGCCATTCTTAGGCAAGGAGTCCACTATGGAAGCACAAGCTTGGATTCGTTCTACAGAGAAAATCTTTGAGGGTTTAAAGCTGAGAGACGATCAGAAAAGACTACTGGCGTCTTGGGCACTCAAAGACGAAGCTTTGTTCTGGTGGGATTTTGTTATTAAGGATAATCCAGAAGGTGATATCACCTGGGATAAATTCAAAGTGATTTTCCTGGAAAGATTTACTCCTCCAGAAGCAATTGAGCGACTCTGTGATGAATTTTCTTATCTGATACAAGGAGATATGACCATTCCCGAATATCATAAGAAATTCAATGAACTTCCCCACTTTGCTCCTCATCTAATTGAAAATCCGAAGAGGAAGAATCTGAGATTTATTCATGGCCTGCAAAGGAGATATCAGAATAGTGTACTGAGGAATGTAAAACTTCCTTTCTCGGAAATGATTTATATGGCTTATCAGTATGAAGATCTCCATAAGAAAGGAATGTTGTGCGACGAAGAAGAAGTCAGTTGTAGTGACAAAGAAGAGTCGGAAACTAATATTCCTGAAGCCAGTTCGAGGTCGGAGGTCAGTGAGAAGCCCAGTTCCAAGAGAAAAAGGGCTAAATTTGAAAAAGAACCGGTAACGACTGCCACATGCTCAAACTGCAATCAAAAAGGTCATTTGTCCAGGAAATGTAAGTCCTTGAAATTGCAAAAGAAGGAGGGATCTAAATCAAAGAACAAGGTTAAAGAAAATAAAAAGTGTAATCTTTGTCATCAAGCTGGTCACGTAAAGCAAGACTGCTGGCTGTCGAAAAAGACCAATTAGGCTCAGGTAAATGAAGTGGCAGAAACCTCAGAACCCTCAGATAGTCAGGGAAGGTCTGATGTTTTAGAAGGCACGCTTAATGTCAAAAATATTCCAGTTAAAGTACTGTTTGACACAGGTGCGTCACGAATCTTTATTTCAAAGAATGCAGCTAAGAAACTAGATTTGAATTTGAAAAAGCTCAAGGAACCAATGACTGTCCAGAATCCGGTTGGGGGTTCCATCGATCTCAGTTGGGTTTGTGCAGTACCTGTCTCTTTCTCCTGCTATAAATTCCCTACTATCTCCATCATCATGAATTTTAAGGAGTTTGATCTTATATTGGGGTTGGATTGGCTAACCAAATATGAAGCTGAGGTTAGATGCGCCGAGAGAGTGGTTAAGGCAAAGGCCCAATCGGGGAATTATATAACCATACCATGTGAAGGCCCGACTTCAAATAGAAAAGATTTCTGGTCAGCTCTCGATGTTTCTCCAGCTCAAATAGAAAATATCCCTGAGGTTACAGAGAATATTCCTGACCTCATCAAAGACATTCCTGTCGTCAAGAACTATGCGGATGTATTCGAGGAAGTTGTTCGCTTACCTCCGCAAAGAGAAATAGATTTCAAAATTGCTTTAATTCTGAATGCAAGGCCGGTAGTTCACGCTATTCGAAGAATGTCCTTGAAAGAGAAGGAGGAATTAGACAATCAAACACGACAGCTAGTATGGAAGGGTCTCATCTGGCCTAGTTTCTCTGATTGGGGTGCAGCAGTGGTGTTTTTCCCAAAATCTGACAGTACTCTACGTCTATGTGTGGATTATCATGATCTGAACAAACAGACCATAAAGAATAAATATCCATTGACGCGGATTGATGATTTGTTGGATCGATTAAATGGAGCACAAGTATTTTCACGAATGGACCTAGCTACAGGCTTCTACCAACTTCGAATTGCCGAAGAATGTGTTCCTATGACAGCATTCAGAGGTCCCGACTTATTCTACGAGTGGTTAGTAATGTCATTCGGCTTATGTAACGCTCCTGCTTACTTCGTCAATCTGATGAACAGAGTATTCAGAGGAGTATTGAATAAATTTGTTCTGGTTTTCATCGATGATATTCTAATCTTCTCTAAATCAAAGGCCGAACATGAAAAGCATTTGGAACAGGTTCTAGAAATTCTGAGAGGGTGAATCGTATTTTGGAAGATCTATTGCGGGCTTGTGTTATAGATTTCGGTGATCCTAGGAAGACAATATGCATTTGGCTGAAATCTCTTATAACAACAGCTACCAAGCGAGTCTGACAATGTCGCCATTCGAAGCATTGTATGGTAGACCGTGCCGATCTCCTGCTTGTTGGGTCGAACCCGGTAATAGACTTGTGTTGGGCCCTGATATGATCCGAGAAGCCGCCGACAAAGTCGGTTTTATTAAGAAGCGATTACTCGCCGCTCAAAGCCGACAAAAGAGTTATGCCGATAGAAGAAGAAGAGATATATCCTTTGCTGTTTGCGACTATGTATATTTGAAAGTATCGCCGATGAGAGGAGTTATCTGGTTCGGTAAAACTGGAAAGTTGGCGCTCAAATTCATTGGTCCGTTTCCTATTTTGGAACGGATCGGAACTCTAGCTTATAGGGTTAAATTGCCGGATTGGTTGACTGGAGCTCATGATGTATTTCACATATCTCAACTTCGAAAGCACGTTCATGATCCAGACTTGATCGTGGAAGAAGCAGCTCAGCAGGATATTGAAATTACTCCAGAATTGGCTGTGAGAAGAGAGCCGCTAAAGATCATCGACAAAGAAACCAAAGTGCTAAGGAACAAGAAGGTTCACTTAGTCAAAGTGCAGTGGAGTGGAGATCCGCGAGATTGTACTTGGGAAACTGAGGAGAGCATTCAGAAGGCTTATCCTAGATTCCGAGTGGATATCTCTGATTGACTCCGGTGCAAGGTACATTTGCCATACTTTGCATTACCATTTAATTCTCTACTCTGTTGTCATTTTCTTTTCATGGATGTGCACTTTTAATTCTATAGTCTGAATGATTTTAAAGGAATATAGGAATTGATTTGTATGATTTTGAAAAAAATGATTTGATTGTTGTTTGTTTTGTGTGATAATAAATTTGATTCATTAGATTATTGAAACGATAGTTAATTTAATTAATAGGAGATTGAATGGTAGAATTTATTCATTTAAATCACACATTGAACTGATCTAAAAATAAATAGAAATATATATACATGTGTATTATATATGTTTGAACAGGTAAATGGATTAGCTGTTGAGTAAAGATTTTATTTGCGTGCTCGACAATTAGGTAAACCTTAATGAGTTGGATGCGAAATATTATTATATCGACTCCTGTGAATTCCATTGGATGCGGAGTGCTGGTTTTTCTGTGTGAAATAATAAACGTCGCCATAGGATAGTAACAATTAATTTTGAACTACATCGCATGGCATACTTCTGGAAGATAGACATACTTCATCATATACCACATAAGCATTTGGAGCTTGTGTGACGAGGTGGAAGATTTACCATACGAGCGAGAGGCTTGTATGGCGATGACTATATTTTACAGGTTGAACTGATGACTGATATGGACTATTTAAATTGTAACGATTAAATTGCCAGATTAATAAAAACCCCACACGGGTCTGGAGTTGACAATAACCACGTCTCTCTAGTTATTAGATACGGCACATAGACTATTTATTTCCCACACGGGGCAGGGTGACGAGAATTTATTCTCTGGAGTTATTATCAATACATGCTCCCCTGTAAACACCAGAATATATCACTATAAATATGTGTATGCTTATTAGGATTTATTGGGTACCTAATACGGCCCAATAAATTTCCAAACCTCTCTCCGTACAAAGGAGGTTATGGCGAAATTTTTCGAAAATTCCGGGTGTTAGCCAAATTTTTGAAGAATTTGAAAATTCTCAAAAACTGAAAAGTTGGAGAATGGAAGCCAGATCGAACGTAGAGTTGATTAATCAAACCACTTTCGACTTTGTTCCTTTTCGGGGACGAAAAGTTTTAAGTGGGGGAGATTGCAATGACCCAGAAAATCTGAACCAATTTAAAAAAATTTAAATTGGCTGAAATAAGGGATTTTAAATAATGGCAATGAAAAGTGAGTTTGAATCGACAATTGAAAACGAATATAATTAATTTTAATTATAAACAAGGCCTGAAATGGCGCTGCAGTTTCAAAAATTGAATTCAAATTTTGTCAAACTGTACCGGGTTTAAAGCAAAACAGATTTTAGTGAAACCAAAAATATTTAAATCTGTTAGTGAATACCTTTCTAACGAATCTGAAAAATCGAATTTTCATAGCGGAAAGCAAAAGTTATGGCCGAATGGATTTTCAGAAAGGTCGCTATGGAATTTATATAGCCTGTGAAATTGGCCATTTTGCATACGACCTCGGAATTCGACGAAACCACTTTTGTTGGATCCGGGATGTGAAGTTATCTCTAGGTTTCAAATTTCATAATTTTTGAAGCTAGTATGTGAGCGTGGCAAAGGAAAATGTGTTTTGGTCAATTAAAGTTCAATTGGATCGACCAGAAATGGGCCTTTTTGCAAACGGTCTCAGAATTCGACGAAACTAGTTTTGTTGGGACCGTATTGTCAAAACACAGCTAGATTTATTTTTCTGGAATTTTTCGAATCAGTTTGTGGCCCTGGTAAATTGAAATGTACGTTCAAATTAAATATTGAATGTTATATACTTTAATTTGAAGGAAAACTGGCTGAAACAGTCGAATGGGCCTACGAAACATATTCCATTGTGTTTGGAATGGGGGTAAAACGCTAGGGACGACAGTCGTTGGGTTTAGATTGGTGGTCGTGTCAGAAAACCCTTTATAAAACCCATCGGCCAATCAAAATTTTTATAAAAAAAAATCCTTTAATTTTCTCTCTCCCCGATATCAATTCACGACGGAAAACCGCTCGTGCCTTCTCTCCTCAGTTCCTCCTCCTACAAGAAAAATTACGCCTTCCTCCTGTTGAAGATTTTGAGGAGCACGAGAAGATCTTCAAATCCATATATAGTTTGGATTTTTTCATTGTGTGGATTGGAAGAACCGACATCACGAAGTTCAGCACTTCGAATCGCCGCCGCATCCTCCTCCCTGCGTCGAAGTGGGCCCCACCTACCTCCGCCTGAGCGCGGTTCCGAGCACTACAAGGTGGTGTACTCCGATCGTCTCCAAGTTGCACGGATCGAAAGAAGAATTAAAACCTAGTTTTGAAGAAATCAAGCAGGTATCGGCTGTTTAATTAAAAACTGATTTTAACAGTTTAAAACCGTTGCAAACTTCGAAAAATCATATCTTTTTCGTTCGTTAACGAAATTCGATGAAACAGGAAACATCGTGACCGTGGGGACGTCTTCTACATTCTAGAAGAGACCGCATATTTTTCTGAGCCTTCTGCTATTTTTGGTGGAGTGGAATCCAATGGTGAGATTTCTAATTTATAAACAATATGGAAAACGACGATGTATAAATTATATAGTCGACGTATGAGTTATATAATCGTTGTACACCTCATGTATAAGCGTTGTATAATTTGTACGTTCGATGTATAAGTTATATATGCGTTGTAAAAATTATATATGTGTTGAAATAGAAGTGTATTGCTATATATAAATATATATATACGCCACTCGTCCACAAACCATGGACGATATTTATTGATTGTGATTGGTGTGAAAAATGATTGATAGCGAATGATTGATTGGGATTGTTTGTGGTTGATATTGATTGATTGTGGTTGAAAAATACCCATTTGTGGTTGACAAATATTTGGTTGAAATCACATAGGATTAGTTTGTGAAAATAAAATAAATATATACATGCCGCCTGCGTGCGAACTAGATGCATGATCCCCATTGTCAAAAACCGCGAGGTTTTAAGGTAGAGCGAGGAGTCGTACTAGGGATGGTCCCGGTTTTAACTACCCTGCCGTTATGCTGCCGAAATTTTGAATAATATTCATGTGTTTGAATTATTTTCATTTGCTGAAACTATATTTATTCGTTGAATAGAAAACCTTCATGTGTTGAATCGATATTCATTCGTTGATTAGAAATTCATGTGTTGAATGGTATTCGTGTTTTAAATAGAAAAAAACACATTTTTATCTATATATAGAAACTATAGAAAACCTTCATGTGTTTAATCGATATTCATTCGTTGATTAGAAATTCATGTGTTGAATGGTATTCATATTTTGAAATAAATTGTAATTCATGTGTTGAATGGTATTCATATTTTGAAATAAATTGTTTCATAATAAAAATCGCCTTTTTATCATCTATATGAGCTATGTAAAATGACCTCGTTTTAGAAGAAATTGTTTTATAAGAAAAATCCTATTTTTATCACCTATATAAACTATATAAAATAATAGTGTTTTGAATTGAATTGTTTTACAATAAAAATCACATTTTTATTATATACACGAATTGTTGAAATGTGAAGTTTCAAAAATAGCAACTCGTTCAAATAAATATGCATGAGTCAAAAAATTCATTAATTAGCTAATGATGTGATTTTTACCTGTGCATGCAACATTAGAATGAATGGCGTTTTTAAACCAAATGGAATCGAATATGAAGTTGAATGGAAAATGATAAATGATAAGAACTGTATATATGTACATGCATATTTATTGAACAGGTTATAGCAAAGGGGCTAGAGAAGAGGAATAAAATTTTGTGCCCGACAAATAGGTACACATTTACTGTTTTGTTTGGGTGATGATTTTATGAGCCTGTTGGCTAGCCACTTGGCTTTTTCTTTTTCTTTTTGACATGAGACGCCCGTGTGGCTATTTGGGAATTTTCCCAGCCCCTCCCGTACAAAGTAGGTCATGGAGAAATTTTCCAAAATTTAAAGGCATTAGTGAAATATTTGAAGTGAAAACGATATTGAAATTGTTGAATGAACTTTATTTATATAAATATATAAATATAAATAAAATTAAAACGAAATGTGGCCGTGTAGTTCGCATTTCGAAACCGTGATTTCAAACGATTATACCGGGAGATCCGACCATCGGATTTTCCTGAAATCGCAACCGTTGGGTTCGCCTTGGAAAAATCTTTCCAACGGCACCAACTTTGTAAAAATCTAACGGTTGGATTGTCTGGAATGTTTAATTCAGATCTGAAGAAAAACAGCGCCAGAAACGATTATATTTATATATATATATATATGTAAATATATAAATATAATTATATTTAATCGAATAACGACGCTGCAGTTCGTATTTTGAAATCGAAAATTCAAACGATTGTACCGGGAGATCCGACCGTCGGATTTTCCCGAAACTCGAACCGTTGGATTCGTTTTGAAAAGACCTTTCTAATGATGTAAATTTTGTGAAGATCCAATGGTTAGATTTTCAGATATGTGTAAATCAAATCTGAAGAAAAACAGCGCCACGACCGCGTTATGGCCCGAAGCGTCATTTTGAATAAATTGGCTATTTTAAAATAAATAAAAATAGCGATAAATCGTTATAAAATATCATAAACGATATGGAGTGGAAATAAACTGAATTTGCTCGATTTATGTGGTATTGGATGGTTGAATGTGTTTGGTGTGAAAATTACATTAAAGAACAAGATTGGCGCATTGATTTGAAATTCTAAATATACGTGAATTATTTGAAAAGGCCGAGTTAATTCTCATTTCAAATAATTGATCGACGATTGAAAGTCAAAGATGAAGACGGTGGTCGAAGACCGGAGATCTTCACCTCGTTAGGATGGTAACCAAGGTCCTGATTGTGAGGCATCCTGAAATATGGATAATGAGTGGTGATCGTCCAGACGTACGTGGTGATCGATGGGTTTGCGAGGTATTTAGTGCCTCCGGTTTCGTTCAGGCCCGGAACGGACTTGTAAATGGACTGTGTGTCTGACATTAGATTTTATTCTGTGTTGATTGATCTCTGTTAAATATACATCTGTTTGGCGGCGGAGAATTTATTCTTTTGCTTAACGCCCTTCTCTGAGACGCACGAGCTCAGAGGTTGTAAATCTGTGGACATCAGTCGCATGGCACGAATTGCTAGTGTGGCATGCCTAAGTGGCAAATGATCAGGGCTTCTGTTGAAAAGCAAAGTCTTGTGGTGATGATCAAAGCACCGCCTGTGTGGCGTAGCTTTGTGTATAACGTGAGATCGCGAGCCTCACACCCCGGTATGAACCAGAAACGGGAGAAAGACCTCAGGGAGGGCATGCGTTTCTTCCTAGCTAGGGTGGTGTCAGTGACCTTCCAGCCCTGACATTGATATACTTTTCACCTATGTGGTTGTTGCTGTTGCGAGGCGCCTCGGTTTGATCGGACGATCCGGGTCCGATGGAGTCATTCGTTGGCTCATTTACGCCCCAAAGGGCGGGGAAACGTATTGTTCACGCATAATAATCCACATCGGTGGACCGACCCTGTCGCTCCAAGGGGCAATTGTGGTTGTTCCTGAGGCTCGGGCTAGGCAGTCTCGAATTCGGTAAGGACTATCTTTTGCCTTGGTTCATGACGGAAATCCAATTTCCAAATACGTGACTATGTGGTTTCGATTGTATATATATTTGGCGACATAGTGGCATGGGACGCTCATGTCGTCTATGATTGATAGTTATGATTTGAAATTGTTTTCAAAACATATAAACACTAGCAATAATATCAAATGCCTTTGTTTTATTCGTATCAAGCATATTTTGGCCGTTATAAGGCAAAAACTCTATCCTCCGGTTTGCGTTGCATTATGTGATGGGAACTGAGTCTTATAATGGCTTCATTTTTATAAAAAGCATAGAGATGTTTAAAAGAAAGATTTGTTTTAAAGCACTGGCAATCCAATGGAGTAAACCCGTTCCACGAAAGTGGCGTGGTCCTGTGATTGGCCATATTATATATGTGTTGAGTAGATTTCTCATACCAGTCCCATGACTGACTCGTAGTTTGTTTCACTTTCAAACTCGGGTGCCCCTTTTTTCTACATGGGCAGCCTTGTATTCAGGTTTAGCTGGTTCTTTCTGGATAGCTGGAGCTGAAGACGGAATCTATCATTTATCTCTTTTTATGCTGTTCAACTCCTATTGTACATATTATGTTTGTTTTCCGCTGTAGACATTTATGTATAGCTGAACTGTATTTTTACTAAGTATGATCCTGTATACTGTGTAACTCTGATGATTACTTTTATCCAGTATATTCTATTGTTCATTATCTGGTGTATTTATTTAATTATGTTCTGCTATTATCTGTTTCTGTGTTATATTCCAAGGATTACCCTTGCCGCCGTCAGTACGGGGTTTGGGGTCGTCTCACCAGTTAAAGGCAGGATTACATGTCTGTCATTGTATTTCGAACTGTATGGTTGATCTCTGCTGAATATATATTTGTTTGGTGGCAGAGAATTTATTCTCTTGCTTAACACCCTTCTCTGAGACATACAAGCTTAGAGGTTATATATCGGCAGAAATCATTAGTACGGTGTAAATTGTCGATGCGACATGTTTGTGTTTCCAAAGTTAAATAATCATTAATATTGATTTTTGAGAAGATTAAAACTAAGTGGAGTTTTAATGAATCTTTAATTAGATTGAAATGTGAATTGGTAATTTAAATTATCAAATTTGGGAAATGATCGATAATGGAGTATCGCCAGTTTTGCTCCAAGCGATAGTTAAATCATTAATTAGATTTGAACAAGAAATGGTAATTAATTTTACTGATAACACCGTCGTGTTAGTTAGGAAGTAATACCAGTTTTGCTTCATGGGATGAATAGATTGGGATTGGGAAATTAAATAAATGATTACTTTGGTAAGGTGTGCTAATCCCGACTAGTTTTTGAAAACCTTAATATGGTGTAACAACCCGGGGTTTTTGCGATTCTGGATATTGGAATACAACACTATGTTGACTATTCAAGCATCGGAAATACCGAATAGTCCATTAAAGAAATTAGATGGTGAGAATACATAAGATAGAAACTTAGAATAGAAGAAGAAGAAAAACACAACATCAGAGTAACACGAACCTCACAGCGGAACGAATAACATAAAATATATAACCTAACTTTGAAATATAAATTTGTACTTGAATATACATATCATTTCCAAAGTACAGCACTTACAACACAGCGGAAAATAACCATAGCTATATAATTCTGAAGCCTCCTGCTCTAGCTCTCCAAATATCTGTAAATCCCGACTACTTGACTAATCGTACAAAATTGGGCACCCAAGAGTTTAGGGAAACAAAACAAAATAAACTCCGGGTCAGTGATGTGACTAGTGTGAGTAAACTCAAATTATTTGATTTAACTTTCAAAATTCTTTTGAACAAAGGATAATCATAAGACTGATCCACACATAAACACGGATGGTTTTTACCTTACGATATCCCAAATCATTAGTAAAACAATATTATTCTGATATTATAATAATGTCTAACACAAGTAATATCAATCTAGTAGAAACGCTTGCATCTAACGTTCTATATATATAATATACAATCAAAACCGCGGGATCTTATTTGGGGAATGGATTCCAACTATGACAAGGTATGGATCCACCTTCCGCTCAGTGTACTCTAGAAGTGACACACTGGAGTTCAACAAGAACATCTTGCAACTCGGGCACACATGACCGACCACTCATTTCGCTTGAGTGTATCGAATATATTGTCACCTTACAGTTGGTAAACCAACATAACCATTCCCGGGAGATATAGAATTGAAAGAACTAACAAATATGAATATTCTCTAGATGGTGACAATATACCCTACTTGGTTGCGAACCACTTAGCCATGTTGCTTGCCCGATTTCTGTCATTTCCCGGTTGATGAGGCTTGAGGTCAAAACGTATCTTTTAACAGATCACTCCTCCATTTTCTTTGAATGCCACATCGTCATACCCGTCAAATCACAAATTGATTTCCCCAAAAATACCACGGGTATAAGCTAAGAGAAACGAATTCCTCCGCCACCAACGTAAATACGTTTGAAACGATCAACTTACGTGATCTACTAGATATACTCTGTCAGACATTCGTCCATTCAAGTTGTCCTGGGACTGGACAAACCGAAGGCACTATTCCGTACACCCATCCTAGGCAATCTCTACCTAGGACTTATACAACAGTCCTTTCACTTTACTCCATCTTCAATTTCTCTTCGATCTATTTGATTCGAAACGCTAATGCCCATACGGAGCGGTTCTTTGGATAAGAATCCAACTGGTCTCTCCATACTGACGACGGAAAAATGGTCAAAACTTTGATAGTCTGTGATTTAACTATCAAAGAAAAATGTAATAACCCAGAAAATCCGAGCTAATTTAAAATTTTTATTTTGGCTATTTTAGCGAATTTTGATTATTTAAAATTAATTATTTTAAATAATAGCAACGAGAAATTTATTTTGAATAGAATTAGAACATATATATTTATTTGAATCGTCGATAGAATATAAATAATTATTTATAATTATAAAAGGAATTGAAAATGGCGCGGTAGTTCGATAATTCGATTTCAAATTTCAAATGAATGTACCGGGTGCAAAATAAACCGGATTTTAGCGGAACCAAAAATATTAGAATCTAATTGAAAATATCTTTCCAACGAATCCGAGAAATCGAAATTTCATAGCGGGAATCACAAGTTACGTCCAGTTGAAAATTCAGAATAGTCACTATGGAATTCTGGCCCTTAAAAATGGAAATTTTGCAAACGACCTCGGTTTCGACGAAACCACTTTTGTTGGATCTGTGATATCAAGATATTGCTAGATTCCAAAATTCATAATTTTTTGAATCAATATGTGAGCGTGGTGAAGGAAAACGCGTTTGACTAGTTTTAGTTGATTTTAATTGACTGGAAAATGACCATTTTTCAAACAGTCTCGGAATTTGACGAAATTAGTTTTCTTAGGACCGTATCGTCAATACGAAGCTAGAAAATATTTTTCGGGAATTTGTAGGGTCCGTATGTGACCCCAATAAATTGAAATGTGCGTTTAAATTGAATATATAAAGATTTATATTTTAAATTCAACGGAAACTGATCGTAACAACCGAATTGGGTTACGAAACATACCCCATTGCGTTCGGAATGGGGGTATTTAGCTAGGAGCGACAGTCGTTGGGTCTCGTTTGGAGTTATAATGCAAAAACATTATTATGGGAATTAAATAATATAAAAAATGGTTTCTATATAAAGTCAAAACCCTAGGTAGATGGTCAAACACGGTCTCTCAGCCGCCATCCCTAATCAAAGGTGATAAATGCCTCATACTTCTCCTCCTCCGATCTCCCCTGACGTTCAACCGTCCTAGGAATTTTCAAAAACAAATTGAAGAGCTAGCTGAGCAATCTCATGTCAACGGCCATGATCGGTCCTAGGTGGTCGAGGCCCCGGAATTTTTGGCTCAAAGCCCCGACAGTCGGTCCAGTTTTCAGGGCGCAGGGCCAACGCGATTTCGCCAAGAATGGGGTTGATGTGAAGCCCTCACGGCGCCGCTTCAGGTGGGCCTGATAGATCGACTTCCGATCACTTCTGGGAGGCGACGGCGGTCAACTCTCAATTCAAGCGATGGGTTCTATTTTGTACGGGGGGGGGGGGGGATGTTAGATGAAGTAATTAGGGTTAAGTATAATTAATTATTTAATTAAGGGATGTGTTCAAATTGCTATAACTTTGTCATATCAGAACGGAATTAGACGAAACGAAGTTTGTTGGACTCGAAATGAAATATACTTCGCAAAGGAACCAATCTGAAGGATGTTGGAACTTACTGCAGTTTTAGTTAAATTAAACACTGGGTTTAATTTAATTAAAATAATCGTTTTTAACGATTCCAAAGCCGGCCACTGTGAGAATTCTCTCACTATATTAATGCTGTACATTTATTTATTTTATAACTGCATATATGAACTGCTCCCTGTCGTCCACAGACAATGGACGACTTGTTTGATTGTATTCTATGTGAAAATTGATCGTGAAGTGAAATGAAATATATATATATAAAAAGTGAATGATTATATATATGGGAATGGTAAATATATATGAAAAGTGAATGTGTATATATATATGAAATGCGAATGGTAAATATAAATGAAAAGTGGATGATTATATATATATATATATATATATGCGAATGGTAAATATATATGAAAAGTGAATGTATATATATGAAATGCGAATGGTAAATATATATGAAAAGTGAATGATTATATATATATGCGAATGGTAAATATATATGAAAAGTGAATGATTATATATATGCGAATGGTAAATATATATGAAAAGTGAATGAGTATGTATATATATATATATATATATATATATATATATATATGCGAATGGTATATATATGAAATGAAAACGATATATATTTATATATATGAAATGTGAAAATGATTTGATTGTTAAAAATATAATTTTTAACATATATATATATATATACTATATAAAATTGTCATGTATAAGAAATATTCGATTTTGATATAAAATAGAAAATGAATTCGAATTGAATTGAATAGAAAATGAATTCGAATTGAATTGAATAGAAAATGAATTCGAATTGAATTGAATAAAATTGAATTGAATTGAATTGAATAGAAAATGAATTCGAATTGAATTGAATAGAAAATGAATTCGAATAGAATTGAATAGAAAATGAATTCGAATTGAAATGAATTTGAAATTTGATTCGAATTGAAATGAATTTGAAATTTGAATTGAATTGAAATGAATTTAAAACGAATTTATAAGGAAAAATTCAATTTTGATTTGAATTTGAAATGGAAGTTGAAATTGTTTTTGAAATGAATTTAAAACGATTTATAAAATTCGTTTTAAATAGAAATCGATGAAATATATATTATATATATAATATAATGGCCTAAATAGAATGCGCCGAGCCACGGCAGTTCGCGAATTTCGATCATTGACTTCGAACTGACGTTGCGGGAGATCCGACAGTCGGATTCTCCTAAAACTGGAACTGTTGGGTTCATATCGAAAAGTGCTTTCAATGAATATTAGAAATTTGAAATCTAACGGTTGGATTTGGAATTATGTCCAAATCAAATCTGGAAAAGGTCGCTGTAAGTGCAGTTCGATGGCCATTGGTGGAAATCGACTGTACGGGCCTTGATAAAATTATTAAAAATAGTAATAATTTGTGTAAAATCATAAGAAATGACTTGTGAAGAATTGGGATGAAAAACCCCATATTTGAAAAGATAAAAATAGATTTTAATCGAAATGAACTAGTTTTGAACTAGAATTAAAATCAATTTATTTTTGAAATAAATAAATTGAATTTGAAAGGGGTTTTAAAAGTAACCAGAATTTCCAATAATTGAATTGGAATGGATTTGAATTGAAATTATCTTCGGAATATTTTGATGTTGGATTTCGTGATTATACAGATATTGTTATGGGAATTTGAAAGATATATTTATATCGTTATTTCCAGTACGATTTTTGTTGGTCGTAGAATTTGATATTGAATATAAGCCGATATATTTTCTATTCAGTGCCTTGTATTTAATATCAAATGTGATTTGGGGTTTGTCATGAATGGTGTCTTCATTAACACTGTTCTTAAGCCCAGTTGAGAAAAGGATTAAATCTTTCTATTTAGATTTAACGAAGTGTACCAATTAAATAATATTAGTTCGAATTGAATTTAAATTGGTTTTGGGTTTATCATGAGCGATGTTTTGAATAACACTTGTTCTTTAACCCAATTAACAATAGAAAGTAATTTTGGGTTTATCATGAATCGTGTTTTAGGTGACATTGGTTCTTTAACCCAGTTAAAGACAGGATATTGACTTGGGGGAAAGATTAAAACGAAGTGGAGTTTTAATGAATCATTAATTAGACTGAAATGTGAATTGATAATTTAAATTATCAAATCTGAAAAGTGATCGAGGATGGAGTATCACCAGTTTTGCTCCAAAGCGATAGTTCAATCTTTAATTAGATTTGAACGTGAAATGGTAATTAATAATTACCGATAACACCGTGGTGTTAGATATGGAGTATTACCAGTTTTCTCCATGGGATAAATAGGTTGGGATTGGAAAATAAAATAAATAATTACTTCGGTGTGGTTCGCTAGTCCCGACTAGTTTGGAAAACCATAATATGGTTTGAAATGATATCCAAAGGAAGATTAAAGAATAAATTTAGAAGAATTTATCTTTGATAAAATTAATGGGAACCTTTCCCTAAGAAAGTGATTTTGTGAATAAAAGAATAATCTGAATTGGAATGAGGCGTATGTTGTGTTTGTGTAACATTTGTTTATTATATACGCGGGTTATTCGAAAAGGCCGGGTTTATACCCATTCTGAATAACCGATTCGACGATAAGTCGAAGATGAAGACGGTGGTTGAAGACCGGAAGTCTTCACATCGTTTGGGTGATTACTGATGATCTTGATTGGGTTGTACACCCAAGATGAGGGAATCAGTTGGTGATCGTCCAGACGTACTTGGAGATCAATGGATATGCGAGGAAAGTGCCTCCGGTTTCGTTCAGACCCATAGCGAACTTGTAAATGGACTATGTGTCTGACATTGGATTTTATTCTGTGTTGATTGATCTCTATTAAATATACATATGTTTGGCGGCGGAGAATTTATTCTCTGGCTTAACGCCCTTCTCTGAGACGTACGAGCTCAGAGGTTGTATATCGATGGACATCAGTCGCATGGCATGAATTGCCTGTGTGGCACGCCTAAGTGGCAGATGATCAGGGCTTCTGTTGAAAAGCAAAGTCTTGTGGATGATGATCAAAGCACGGCCTGTGTGGCGCAGCTTTGTGTATGGCGTTAATTCGCGAGCCTCACACATCGGTATGAGTCAAAAACGGGATAGTGACTACGGGGATAGCACGACGTTTCTTTCTAGCTAGTGGTGGTGTCAGTGCTTAAACTGGCTGACATTTGTATATTTTTCACCTGTGTGGTTGTTGGAATGCGAGGCGCCTCGGATATAGGTCTGTTAGGACCGGGAAACGTGTGTTCAGGAATTGCCAATCCACAAAAGTAAGAGAGGACCGGCCCTGAAGATCCAAGGATCGCTGTGTGTGGTCCTGAGACATTTGCTAGAGTGTCTCGAACGGAGAGGAGCTTGCCCCTTGCCTCAACTCATGATGGAAATCCAATTTCCAATATGTGATATTGCGGTTTTTATTGTAGAACCTAGTATGGCGACATAGTGGTATGGGTCATTCATGTCGCCTAGGATTGATATTTATGATTGAAATTGTTTTGAAACTATACACTTATAGTAATATCAAAATAATTTGTTTTTAAACATATCAAGCATTCTTTGGCTATTATAAGGTAAAAACCCTATCCGCTGGCTTGCGTTGCATTGTGTGATGGGACCTGGGTCTTATAATTGCTTCATTTTTCTTTATTTAGCATTGCGCTGTTTGTTTTATGCATTGGTATTCTTGGGTGGAAACCCGTTCCGTGTTGTACGGCGTGCTCCCTTGATTTACCTAGCTTTAAAATAAAGATTAATAACTGTTTTAGTTCTCACACAAGTCACATGACTGACCTGGAGTTTATTGTTTAAACCTAAACTCTGGGTGCCCTATTTTCCACACGGGCAGCTAGTAGTATTGGTTTTGCAGATTTATATTCACAAGATCCTGATTTACAGCTGGAACGATACTCGGAAAGCTCTGTATCCGTGTATTACTTTCAGTTGTGTTTTGTATTATTTTCCGTTGCGATGTATTTAAATGTAATTTATTGTTATCTCTGATGTGTAATATTTATTCATACTCTGTATATTCTTGTCTTCTGATGGAATTGTTGTAATATGCAATGAAATGATCTTCTGTTTGTGTTCTGATTCGTCTTGTCCTCAAAGTATCCGCTCTTTCCTTACCGGGGAAGTTACCGGTTATCACAGTTGTATCAGAGCTTTGGTTTACAGAGCTCGAGAACAAGACACATTAGAACCGAACGAAAGAATTCATCAGATATTGGATTAGTAATATCCAATTAGAATGATTCGTGAGAGATGGGATCAGTAGTATCCTAGAGCGAGTCGAAAGAGTGTTGTTTTGAAAAATAAAAATGAAAACAAATTTTTTAAAAAAATTAAATCATTTTATACGTATTTGAATAATTATTTATATTGAATTTGGACAATCGAGTATATAAAGATTTCGCTTATATGCGTCATGAACGTATATTCGAAGTTTTAATATACTAGATAGATATAGAATCACATTCTAGACACCCGGGGATGATTCTGATGATGGTGCATCATCATCAGTATTCATATTTGAGTTTCGAAGGTGTGATATCTATGTATTTCCATTAGAATGGTGTGAGAACCAAAACTTATATAGGATTATTTGTTGTGATTTGGCATCAAAAACATGATTTTCTGTATATATATCAAATTTATGAATTTGAAATGTTAATTCACTAATTGATTGATGGTTGGGTTGTTTGTTTATTTGTTTGATATTTTGAACCATTTAGCCTAATTGAACCGATTATTGAAAACTGTATTGAAAAATGATTACAATTGCATGCATATACAAGTACTTACATAGAACAGGTCATAGCAAGAAGGCTAGAGCAGAAGAATAAAATTGTTTGCCCGACAAATAGGTACATGTTTACTAATTTATTGGGTGTGGATGATTTTATGAGCCGATTGGCTAGCCCGCTTAGCTATTTCTTTTTCTTTTTGGATTGAAGAAGGCCATGGGAGGCTATATGAAATATCCCGAAGTCCCTGGTGCAGGGGAGGTTATTGCGAAATTTTTCAAAAATCTAGGGTGTTAGCCAAATTTTTGAAGAATTTGAAAAGTTCTTAGAAATTGAAAAGTTGAAGAACTTAAGCCGTAAAGAAAATAATGGAAGTTGAGTTGGTTTGTTAATTAACTTTCAGCTTCGTTCCTTTTTGGAGACGAAAAGTTTTAAATGGGGGAGATTGTAATAACCCGGAAAATCCGAGTCAATTTAAAAATTTTATTTTGGCAATTTTAGCGAATTTTGATTATTTTAAATAACAGCGACGAGAAATTTATTTTGAATATAATTAGAACGTATATATTTATTTGAATTGTCGTTAGAATATAAATAATTATTTATAATTATAAAAGGAATTGAAAATGGCGTGGTAGTTCGATAATTCAATTTCAAATTTCAAATGAATGTACCGGGTGCAAAATAAACCGGATTTTAGTGAAACCAAAAATATTAGAATCTAATTGAGAATATCTTTCCAACGAATCCGAGAAATCGAAATTTCATAGCGGGAATCACAAGTTACGCCAGTTGAAAATTCAGAATAGTCGCTATGGAATTCTGGCCCGTAAAAATGGAAATTTTGGAAACGACCTCGGTTTTCGACGAAACCACATTTGTTGGATCCGTGATGTCAATATATTGCTAGATTCCAAAATTCATAATTTTTTTAATCAATATGTGAGTGTGGCGAAGGAAAACGCATTTGACCAGTTTCAGTTGATTTTAATCAACTGGAAAATGACCATTTTTTAAACGGTCTCGGAATTTGACGAAATTAGTTTTTTTAGGACCGTATCGTCAATACGAAGCTAGAAAATATTTTTCGGGAATTTGTAGGGTCCGTATGTGACCCCGGTAAATTGAAATATGCGTTTAAATTGAATATATAAAGATTTATATTTTAAATTCAACGGAAACTGATCGTAACAGCCGAATTAGGTTATGAAACATTTCCCATTGCATTCGGAATGGTGGTATTTAGCTAGGAGCGACAGTCGTTGGGTCTCGTTTGGAGTTAGAATGCAAAAACAATTATTATGGGAATTAAATAATATAAAAAATGGTTTCTATATAAAGTCAAAACCCTAGGTAGATGGTCAAACACGGTCTCTCAGCCACCAGCCCTAATCAAAGGTGATAATCGTCCCATACTTCTGCTCCTCCGATCTCCCCCGACGTTCAGCCATCCTAGTAATTTTCAAAACCAAATTGAAGAGCTAGCCGAGCCCTCTCAGGTAAACAGCCATGATCGGTCCTAGGTGGTCGAGGCGCCGAAATTTTTGGCTCAAAGCCACGATAGTCGGTCCAGTTTTCAAGGCGCAGGGCCACCGCGAGTTCGTCAAGAATGGGTTTGATGTGAAGCCCTCACGGCACCGCTTCAGGTGGGCCTGATGGATCAACTTCCGATCACTTCTGGGAGGCGACGGCGGTCAACTTTCAATTCAAGTGATGGGTTATATTTTGTACGGGGTGGCCGATGTTAGATGAAGTAATTAGGGTTAAGTATAATTAACTATTTAATTAATTAATTATTTAATTAAGGGATGTATTCAAATTGCTATAACTTTGTCATATCAGAACGGAATTAGACGAAACGAAGTCCTTTGGACTCGAAATGAAAAATACTTCGCAAAGGAACCAATCTGAAGGATGTTTGGAACTTGCTGCAGTTTTAGTTAAATTAAATACTGGGTTTAATTTAATTAAAATAATCATTTTTAACGATTCCAAAGTCGACCACTGTGATAATTCTCTTAACTATATTCTTTCGGTATAGTTATTTATTGTATAACTGCATATATGAACTGCTCCCCATCGTCCACAGACCATGGACGAATTGTTTGATTGTATTCTGTGTGAAAATTGATCGTGAAGTGAAATGAAATATATATATATATATGAAAAGTGAATGATTATATATATATATGCGAATGGTAAATATATATGAAAAGTGAATGTATATATATATGAAATGCGAATGGTAAATATATATGAAAAGTGAATGATTATATATATATGCGAATGGTAAATATATATGAAAAGTGAATGTATATATATGAAATGTGAATGGTAAATATATATGAAAAGTGAATGATTATATATATACATACATATATATATATATGCGAATGGTAAATATATATGAAAAGTGAATGATTATATATATATATGTG
Organism: Allium sativum; assembly: GCA_030737875.1. Lineage (NCBI taxonomy): Eukaryota > Viridiplantae > Streptophyta > Magnoliopsida > Asparagales > Amaryllidaceae > Allium > Allium sativum. Next base: position 288,368,046 of record CM060915.1, read on the forward strand.
AATGGTAAATATATATGAAAAGTGAATGATTATATATATACATATATGCGAATGGTATATATATGAAATGAAAACGATATATATATGAAACGAAAACGATATATATATATATATATATGAAAAGTGAAAATGATTTGGTTGTTAAAAATATAATTTTTAACATATATATATACACTGTATAAAATTATCATGTATATGAAATATTCGATTTTGATATAAAATAGAAAATGAATTCGAATTGAATTGAATAGAAAATGAATTCGAATTGAATTGAATAGAAAATGAATTCAAATTGAATTGAATAGAAAATGAATTAAAATTGAATTGAATAGAAAATGAATTCGAATTTAATAGAAAATGAATTCGAATTGAAATGAATTTGAAATTTGAATTGAATTGAAATGAATTTAAAACGAATTTATAAGGAAAAATTCAATTTTGATTTGAATTTGAAATGGAAGTTGAAATTGTTTTTGAAACGAATTTAAAACGATTTATAAAATTATTTTTAAATAGAAATCGATGAAATGTATATTATATTATATATACAATATAATGGCCTGAATAGAACGCGCCACGCCGCGGCAGTTCACGAATTTCGACCGTTGACTTCGAACTAACGTTGCGGGAGATCCGACCGTCGGATTCTCCTGAAACCGGAACCGTTGGGTTCGTATCGAAAAGAGCTTTCCAATGAATATTAGAAATTTGAAATCTAACGGTTGGATTTGGAATTATGTCCAAATAAAATTTGGAAAAGGTCGTTGTAAGTGCAGTTCGATGGCCATTGGCGGAAATCGACTGTACAGGCCTTGATAAAATTATTAAAAATAGTAATAATTTGTGTAAAATCATAAGAAATGATTTGTGAAGAATTGGGATGAAAAACTCCATATTTGAAAAGATAAAAATAGATTTTTATTGAAATGAACTAGTTTTGAACTAGAATTAAAATCAATTTATTTTTGAAATAAATAAATTTGAGTTTGAAAGGGGTTTTAAAAGTAACCAGAATTTCCAATAATTGAATTGGAATGGATTTGAATCGAAATTATCTTCGGAATATTTCGATGTTGGATTTCGCGATTATACAGGTATTGTTATGGGAATTTGAAAGATATATTTATATCGTTATGTCCAATACGATATTGGTTGGTCGTAGAATTTGATATTGAATATAAGCCGATATATTTTCTATTCAGAGCCTTGTGTTTAATATCAAATGTGATTTGGGGTTTGTCGTGAATGGTGTCTTCATTAACACTGTTCTTATGCCCAGTTGAGAAAAGGATTAAATCTTTCTATTTAGATTTAATGAAGTGTACCAATTAAATAATATTAGTTGGAATTGAATTTAAATTGGTTTTGGGTTTATCGTGAGCGGTGTTTTGAATAACTCCTGTTCATAACAATAGAAAGTGATTTTGGGTTTATCGCGAATCGTGTTTTAGGTGACATTGGTTCTTTAACCCAGTTAAAGACAGGATATTGATTTGGGGGAAAGATTAAAACGAAGTGGAGTTTTAATGAATCTTTAATTAGATTGAAAAGTGAATTGATAATTTCAATTATCAAATCTGAAAAGTGATCGTGGATGGAGTATCACCAGTTTTGCTCCAAAGTGATAATTAAATCTTTAATTAGATTTGAACGTGAAATGTTAATTAATATTTACTGATAACACTGTGATGTTAGATATGAAGTATTACCAGTTTTCTAAATGGGATGAATAAGTTAGGATTGGGAAATAAAATAAATAATTACTTCGGTGTGGTTCGCTAGTCCCGACTAGTTTGGAAAATCATAATATGGTTTGAAATGATATCCAAAGGAAGATTAAAGAATAAATTTAGAAGAATTTATCTTTGATAAAATTAATGGGAACCTTTCCCTAAGAATGTGATTTTGTGAATAAAAGAATATTCTGAATTGGAATGAGGCGTATGTTGTGTTTGTGTAACATTTGTTTATTACATACGCTGGTTATTCGGAAAGTCCAGGTTTATACCCATTCTGAATAACCGGTTCGACGATAAGTCGAAGATGAAGACGGTGGTTGAAGACCGGAAGTCTTCACATCGTTTGGGTGATTACTGATGATCGTGATTGGGCTGTACACCCAAGATGAGGGAATCAGTTGGTGATCGTCCAGACGTACTTGGTGATCGACGGATATGCGAGGAAAGTGCCTCCGGTTTCGTTTAGACCCAGAGTGAACTTGTAAATGGACTGTGTGTCTGACATTGGATTTTATTATGTTTTGATTGATCTCTATTAAATATACATCTGTTTGGCGGCGGAGAATTTATTTTCTTGCTTAACGCCCTTCTCTGAGACGTACGAGCTCAGAGGTTGTATATCGATGGACATCGGTCGCATGGCATGAATTGCCTGTGTGGCACGCCTAAGTGGCAAATTATCAGGGCTTCTGTTGAAAAGCAAAGTCTTTTGGTTGATGATCAAAGCACGGCCTGTGTGGTGCAGCTTTGTGTATGGCGTTAATTCGCGAGCCTCACACCTCGGTTTGAGTCAAAAACCGGATAGTGACTACAGGGAGAGCACGACGTTACTTTCTAGCTAGTGGTTGTGTTAGTGCTTAAACTGGCTGACATTTATATATTTTTCACCTGTGTGGTTGTTGGAATGCGAGGCGCCTCAGATATAGGTCTGTTAGGACCGGGAAACGTGTGTTCAGGAATTGCCAATCCTCAAAAGTAAGAGAGGACCGGCCCTGAAGATCCAAGGATCGTTGTGTCTGGTCCTGAGACATTTGCTAGAGTGTCTCGAACAGAGAGGAGCTTGCCCTTTGCCTCGAATCATGACGGAAATCCAATTTCCAATACATGATATTGCGGTTTTTATTGTAGAATCTAGTATGGCGACATAGTGGTATGGGTCATTCATGCCGCCTAGGATTGATATTTATGATTGAAATTGTTTTGAAACTATACACTTATAGTAATATCAAAATAATCTGTTTTTAAACGTATCAACCATTCTTTGGCTATTATAAGGTAAAAACCCTATCCTCCGGCTTGCGTTGCATTGTGTGATGGGACCTGGGTCTTGTAATAGCTTCATTTTTCTTTATTTAGCATTGCGCTGTTTGTTTTATGCACTGGTATTCTTGGGAGGAAAACCGTTCCGTTTTATACGGCGTGGTCCCTTGATTTACCTAGCTTTAAAATAAAGATTAATAACTGTTTTAGTTCTCACACCAGTCACATGACTGACCTGGAGTTTATTGTTTTAACCTAAACTCTGGGTGCCCCTATTTTCCACATGGGCAGCTAGTAATTTTGGTTTTGCAGATTTATATTCACAGGATCCTGGTTTACAACTGGAACGATACTCGGAAAGCTCTGCATCCGTGTATTACTTTCAGTTGTGTTTTGTATTATTTTCCGCTGTGATGTATTTAAATGTAATTTATTGTAATCTCTGATGTGTAATATTTGTTCATACTCTGTATATTCTTGTATTCTGATGGAATTGTTGTAATATGCAATGAAATGCACTTCTGTTTGTGTTCTGATTCTTCTTGTCCTCAAAGTATCCGCTCTTTCCTTACCGGGGAAGTTATGGTTATCACAAAAAACACGTGTGCAAACAACGATATTGTTTCCAAATGGAAATTTTATCGATCAATCATCATTTAACATTTATCTCTTTAATTCATTAATTTACTTATCTCCTATTTCTATATATTCTAAATTCTTATTTTCTATTATCAGAAAATATTTCTAATTCTTTTTTGGAAAACATTTCCAAAACTCCTTCACTGGATTTAAACCGATGTTTAAATCAAACATCGCCATGCCAACTCAAACCATTTCACTCATAAACTAAATTCACTTAACCATCATTCACTATCAAACCTTACCATTCCTTTGTTAAGAAGGAAATCAATTAAGTTGGGGTATAATTATCTCTCAGACCTTAACTAAACAATTTTTTAACTTCGAAATAGTCAAAGTTTATCTTTTAAATCTTTAACAAAATTCCTTACGTAACTCTCTTTCGAACAAATCTCTATTCGATAACTCTATTCAATTAAAACTATTCGATTAACTCTAATCGATTTACTCTTATCAGTTAGCTCTATTTGATTAACTCAATTCTATTAACTCTATTTGATTAACTCTATTGGATTAACTCTATTTGATTAACTCTATTCAATTAACTCTAACTAATTTACTCTTATCAATTAACTCCTTTCGAATAAACTATATTCGATTAACTCCTTTGGAATAACTAATATTCGATTAACTCCTTTCGAATAACTAATATTTGATTACTCCTTTCGAATAACTAATATTCGATTACTCCTTTCGAATAACTAATATTCGATTACTCCTTTCGAATAACTAATATTCGGTAACTCCTTTCGAATAACTAATATTCGATAGCTCCTTTCGAATAACTAATATTCGATAATTTATTTCGAATAACTAATATTCGATAATTTCTTTCGAATAACTAATATTCGATAATTTCTTTCTCTATTCGTTAATTCTCTTCTACGAATAGCCTTATTCGATAACTCTTTCTTCGAATAAACTATATTCGAATAACTCTAATCCGACTAACTCTAATTCAATTAACTCTATTCGATATAACAAATATTCGACTAACTCTTGTTCGATTAACTCTATTCGATATAACAAATATTCGACTAACTCTTCTTTGATTAACTCTATTCGATTAACTCTAACTGATTAACTCTAACTAGTTAACTCTAACTGATTAACTCTAACTGGTTAACTCTAACTCTAATCGATTAACTCTAACTCTAATCGACTAACTCTAACTCTAATCGATTAACTCCTCTAACTCATTTTGATTAACACATTTTGATTAAATCCTTTGATTAACTCTACGTCCATATTCAGTTTCAAATATCGATGTTGAAATCGATTCTTACTTCTCTATATAAATCCCGACTTATATATTCTATTTATCCAATGATAAATATTTTATTTTATTTATAAAATATTATATATAAATTAATCTTCTCAATCTATCGATTACAACAGATTTTATTTAAAATCGTTGCTTTAAACCCATATCATGTTATACCCGTGTGCAAAGCACGGGTCTAAACTTTCCTGATGTAAAATTAAATTCATTTGCCAAATATTTCCTTATATGACATTCTTTTTCATTTCCCAATAAATCCCTTTTATAACTCTATTTATTTTCTAAATAAACATTTTCTTTTTATAACTCTGTTTATTTTCTAAATAAACATTTCCTTTTTATAACTCTATTTATTTGTTTAACCAATATTTCTCTTTCTGTTTTATTTGTAAATGTTTTACAAATATTTCTCTTTCTGTTTTATTTGTAAATGTTTTACAAATATTTCTCTTTCTATTTGTTTTACAAATATTTCCCTTTTATATTTGTTTTACAAATATTTTCCTTTTATATTTGTTTTACAAATATTTTCCTTTATATTTGTTTTACAAATAATTTCCTTTATAAAATCCCTTGATTTTATAAATATTCCTTTATATAAAATCCTTTGATTTTATAAATATTCTATTTCAATATACAGTTTGAAATCTTCCTTCTATATAAAATCTTTCAATTTTATATAATATTTTATTTCAATATAGTTATTGAAATTTTCCTTTTTCATCCCAGGGTTTTCTTATGGTATTTAAATTACCAAACAATAGTGATTGATATCATTCAAACACACATAATCAACACCAGATTATATATCACATCATATACCACAATATATGAAACAAAACAATATTTTATATATTGAGGAACCTATTAGGGTCCCTCTAACCTGTTTCCCTACATCACAGATGTTTAACAATATAATTAACATCGATTTCATTTCGCTATGAAATATTCTAGTAAACAGAATCAATATTTGATTAATGATTTATATATATATCGTTATCTATACTTTCAACCAATACATAAGCAATTCAACCAAACAGTTAACACACAGCAATCAACAGATAATTATCAGTTCTAAGAATACGTTATAGAAATATTACCGTTCAAAGTTGGTGAGTTTTACTCACATTGGATGATCATCGCTAAATAATGATAACTGTCTTTGATTTGATTCGGATATGACAATTTATTTCGCTATAAATTGTAACGAGCTCGAATTCGCTCCCAGTTGGTTCCATTGTGTAGCCACCATCCATACGATCCCAACGGATCTTGTTTTACTGAATTTTGATATCATACGAGAAAGTGATGATAATTATTGGTTAATACACTATTTTCTTTTATATTAAAGCTTAATTAAATTTAATAATGGGCTTTACCCATTCAATCCAAGCCCATCAGAATCCAACCCGCCACTTTGATTTCAACACTTCATCTTCCACTTCCACAAAAATTAAAACACGAGCTCCAATATGGCAATATCATTCACTTCATTAAATCTCCTCGGCTCCTCCATGTTTTCAAAACCATTCTCACCATGCTACTCCTCATCTCGGCCTCTTTCCGTTCACATGCCTGAACCCACACTTATACCATCCGTGAAACTGTCGGAGACCACGGTCCTACAATAGTTCCTCCTTCCGACTCCGCGCCTCCCTAAACATCCCGCTCTTCACTACCTATCCCCACAAAAATTCAAAACGTATGCATGATTTCCAAAGAATCGGCTCTCCAACATCTGACGTCCTATACCCAATATCATACTCGATATGCCACAAACACAGTACTCCATTATCGCAACCTGCTCGAACCCCTTACTCACGTTAAAACCAAATCCAAGTAACAGTAACCAACTTACCTTACTCACATACAACTTCCGCATGCTCCAGTATTATTTTTGAAAGCACCAATCTCCCCTTCCTGACTTCAATGCTGCTCAGCTCGCCCCTTAACTCCCCTACATCGATGCCATAGCAGGTCATCGAAAAGTACCATGTTCGAACCTTTGCAAACGCATATAGAACTGAAGCAAGACTCTCCCTGGATCCAAATAATCTTGTTTCATAATTATTGGGATTTTCTTTGAATTTATATCGATTTTCTAAGAGAGGATTTCACTGTATTTTTCTTTTGTTCTGGCGGCATGGAAAAATGTTGAGTACTGAAGAAGAGGATTAGGTTATAAGGTTTTAGCTTTCATATGTTTTGCAGACGTGGAAAAATGTTAACCATGAAGAAAACTGTGGTTTCAATGGAAGGCACGTTTTCAGTCGTGTTTTCATTTTGTACACGAAAAAGATGGTGTATACATTCTCGGAGACAGCTTTTTTTACTCTCTTAAGTTTATGTATGCGTTGAGACTGAAATAAAAATACAGTCGTGTTCAGTGAGGTACCGCGATTCCGAAAATATAATAATATCGGTAGATTAACTTATATTGTGAAACCTCGAAATGTTGATTACAAGGTGCAAAATATTCCATATAAAAAGTTGTTTATTTAATTAATTAAAAATTACAATAAAATTCTAAAAATTAAATTATCACTACATCTCAAAAGAATCTTGTCTAAATTCGAAACCGGTATCTATTTATATTGAATAAACCGTTACGGTCGATAAACGATTCTATAGCGACTATTTTAAAATTTGATTTGGACATAAATCAAAATCTACACGACGAAATCCCGATTTTTCTCTTCCACTAGAAAAATATACTTCACCAACTCGGAATGTTTCTTGTTTCACAGAAATCCGATTTAAAATGGACCTTGTACATTCAGTTGAAGTTCAAATCGCCAAATAGCGAACTATCGCGCCATTTCGAGCTCGATTATAATTATAATATAAATTATATGTTCAACTATCGTTCAAATAATATATTCGTTATTCTAATTCAATTCTAAACTGAATTAAATATCACAGTTGATCCAATTCACACCATATTGTGAATTCCACTATTTCTGACTATTTCAGAAATTAAATATTCTATTATATTATTTATTTTAATTAAATATTCGATATTATTTAATTCAACGACCATTAAATTACCAAACCAATATTTTGAATAATTAAATAAATTAATTATACTAACGTAAAAATACGGGTCGTTATATATGGTTTGAATGATATCCAAAGGAAGATTAAAGAATAAATTTAAAAGAATTTATCTTTGATAAAATGAATGGGAGCCTTTCCCAAATGATATGAATATTTGAGTAAAAGAATATTCTGAATTGGAATGAGGAGTATGTTGTGTTTTTATAACACTTGTTTATTATATACGCGAGTTATTCGGAAAAGTCGAGTTTATACCCATTCTGAATAACTGATTCGGCGATGAAGACAGTGGTTAAAGACCGGAGGTCTTCACATCGTTTGAATGATTACTGATGTCTTGATTGGGCTGTACACCCAAGACAAGGTAATAAGTGGTGATCGTCCAACGTACTTGGAGATCGACGGATAGGCGAGCGCCTCTCTCTTGTATTGGACATATAGGACGAGGAATAAGGTGCCTCCAATTTCGATCAGACCCAGAATGAACTTGTAAATGGATGTGTGTCTGACATTGGATTTTATTCTGTGTTGATTGACTTCTATTAAATATATATCTGTTTGGCGGCAGATAATTTATTCTCTTTCTTAACACCCTTCTCTGAGACGTACGAGTTCAGAGGTTATATATCGATAGACATCAATTGCATGGAGAGAATTGTCTGCGTGGCATGTTGAGATGCAAATGATTAAAGCTCCTGTTGAAAAGAAGAGTCTTGTGGTTGATGATCAAAGCACGGCCCGTGTGACATCGCTTTGTGTATAGCGCTAATTCGCGAGCCTCACACCTCGGTATGACTCAAAAACGGGATCGTGACTGCAGGGAGTGCATGACGTTTCTTTCTAGCTATGGGTAGTGTCAGCTTTTTACAAGCCCTGACATTTATATTATTTTTACCTGTGTGGTTGTTGGAATGTGAGGCGCCTCGGATATATCGGTCTCTACGGAGCCGATGGATAGGTCCTATAGGACCGGGAAACGTGTGTTTAGGTATAACTAATCCGCTATGTGTGGACCAAACCTGAAGATCCAAGGATTCGCCAATGTCTGAATCCTAAGGCATTTGCTAGTGTCTCGAAGCTGGCGAGGGTGTTCCCTTACCTCGACTCATGACGAAAATCAAATTTCCAATACGTGACATTTCGGTTTTGATTATAGACCCTAGTATTGGCGACATAGTAGCATGGGATAATACACTACACCATAATGGCCATTTGGCAACTCTTATTTTTTTCAACTGCCAACACTTATATATGTTGTAGACTAGTGACACTAATATGTGTTGCTATAGTAAAAATGTGTCATCAAAAATGTGCCAACACTTATTTGTGTTGATATGCCTGGTCAACCCTTGTATTCTAAGGGCAAAATGGTAAGTTCTCACCTTATAACCTAATCGCTGCCTCAAATCTTTTTCACCAACGCTTATTCATCCGACGGCCGCTTCATAAGCAAATACAAAAAAAAGGGACTTCGAAGAAGAATTGATATCAGCTCTCTCTCTAATCGATATCAATATCAGCGATTTTTCTCAAATCGGTATTAGTCTCTCAAATCCTCTCTCCACTCATTTCTAGGAATCACGGCTTCTAGGAATTGGGGCTTTGACGTTGAGAGTAAATTACAGATTGAACGAGGTGCTTTATTATTTGTGATTTCTCAAAATTACAGCTTGAACGACTAAAAGAGGTGCTTTATTCTTCAAGGTCGACGTTGAGAGTAAATTTTGTTTTTTGTGTTAGTATACTTGCAAATTTCAAAAAAAAAAAAAATGGTCTCTATTTTGTATTTGGAGATTCAATTCTGGTTTATAAGTGATTAGAATGATTATATTATGTGTTTCAAAAAGTGTAGGCTAGCTTGGCATAATCAATATAAATGGTAATTGGTTATTAGTATCATCAACTTACTATTGGCTTAATCATGTAATGAGCTATATCCTTAAATGCTAGATTGACAGGTTCTGTTATGTATTCCCAGCTAGTCATGTTATGGAGAGTGCTACATTAGGAGAGAATTGTACCTTACAGATGTGAGTACTTAGTCAATATACTGTTGCTAGAGTTTATATTCTATAGTCATTTGTTAGACTTGTAGTATGGTAATTTATGTGCATCCCTGTTGAAATTCTGATGACATAACATGGATAATTAATATAGCATTTTAGTTTTGAATGATGTTAGAACAATCATGGGATAACATCCTTATTTAAATATCATAAAAGTAGTTTTTGCGACTTTTTTAGTCAGAATTCAGGGGTGTCCCATTTTCCTTCTCTCGCCCAGTTGAAAAATTAGGGCAGTCAGTACACAAAACATTTTCCTTTAGCTTTTTACAAAATATGAACTATACAACGTATTGTACTAGAATTTCCTATTAATATATCCCAGACTTCACAAAAAACCAGAAGGGAAAATGTGATTGATATGTGAAGTTTTTATAGAAAAATCAACATGTTATTCCCAAACCATGCTTTTTTCAGTAGCTATAGGATACTAAAACAAGTGCACATATGAACAACTGGAGATAAGAAAGAGACTATATGAAGTTTGGACCAAATCTCTAGAATACGGATATGTTGATCTTAATATCTAGTTGGAATTAATCAAAGATCTAATATAAATGCTTATGGAGGTTAGTTGTATATGTTCAAGTCCTATACCCCATCAAACATGCTTTAATCATTTTAATATAAAACTCAGTTAAGAAAAAGTTTTCTACCCCATTTCTTCTCAAAGCAAGATTAATGATGATCACCCAGTTCATTGGTATTAATCATGGAACCTTTCTAAGCTATATGAAAAAAAATAAAGTAGTTATCAAGTTGCCTCATCTGAAAAAAATCATATATGTATGTATTATGCGTGTGTGTTCATCGTTTTGATTTAAACTTTCAATCCACTAAACTAGACCATATCTCAAATTTTACCCTTTGCCAAATTTTGCTTGAGCTTCCATTTTCATAGTTATATGATGTTGCCAAGCTTGAAAATGTCAGGTAATGGGGCTGCTGTTGGTGCTAATCTCCCTGGTAAAATAACTAGGGTGTGATAATGTCATTGGACACCATGCCGTAGTTGGAATTAAGATTCAAGGACCTAAAATACAAGGTAGGCTATCTTTTCCTTCCATTTTTTTTTACACTTATTTATTCTTAGCTGATTATCCACTTTCAAAATTGGCACTTAGATCACAATGACAAACAAAACTCAAGTGACAAAACTAAATACTTTCTGTATACAACAATATTTTTGCAAATAACACTTTGTTTGCTGGCTATATTTTTGTAGAGGCGAGTGATGGTTTACTTCATGGTTTTCTTCTTTTGTTAAATTTCGCTCAAGTAAAATATGGAACTGAATAATTAGTCCTTTTCAAATGTAGGACTTTACACATACTGCTGGATTTGTTGTTGTCCACCATTTTTGCCATATTTGATCATATTCCTTTATTGGAGGAGGCACTGCGGTATGCCATCTCAGCGCACACACCCTTTCTTCCCTTCTTTGACATTGCTTGAATACCTACAATTAGTTGTTTTTTCTAGATTTTGTTGCCCTTCACAAATGCAATGGTTAATATCCATGCACAATTAAAAGCAGAAGGCTTTTGTTTTTTTCTACAAAGTCTCTTGCTGTTTTAAGTAAAAACTTACCAGTCAAGTTTAAAAAATATTTCAGCGTAAGTGCAATAAATCAATTAACTTCAGCCAAATTTGTATTGAAAAGTCAAATAACAAACAATAAATGTTGTCAATTATGTTACTTTTTCAGAATCATCGATTTTTACCTACCCAAATGACTTGTTGAATGTTGCTATCAACTTATTTTTGTATAAATGCTGTCAAAATATGTCACTTCTTCCCTTCTATTAAAACTTTTAATGATCTGAGACCTTGAATGCATACGGTTATGTGCGCGTTTACTTTCAGTTTGTTTCAAAATTTAAGTTATTTCAGTTTGTTTACTTAAAATGAGTGCGTCTTAATTAGAGTACTATTTTTTAATGCTCCGTTCCATATCGAGGTATGCAATCGACATCAATCCGTAAAATTCTCTCCCACTAGTGCTCTATTTTCCTGCAATTTAGAACATTATTTTTGGGTAGCTTGTTTCATTAGCAGCACTCAATATTCTACTTAGTAAACAATTTATAGAATTGTCGTATCTTTTAGTATAGTGCGTCGAATGTGGACCTTTGTATGCCATAAGCCCAAAAGCCCACAATTATGCCTTGGCATCAAACTCCTCTTCTATACTTGCTTCTGAATTATGCCTTGGCATCCCCAAAGCCAACAGATCCCGAGGAAGAGACATTTCCGAAACTTGTGGCTCCTCCTTTCGTCGTAAGCTTTCCTTCCTTTATTTTTCTTCTTCGATCCTCTTTGCTTGATATTCCCTCCCTTTTTCTCTCTTCTAATTTTCTGCATACTTTCATTCTTCTGTAACTGATTTTCTTTATTGCATATTTCGTTGCACAGTAAAACTATAGGGAGTTTGTCTAATTATATATTTGGTTCACATTTCATAAATTTTATATTGCTAGAGTTGCTCCCAAATGATATTTTTCAAGCTCATAGTAGAAACAAATTCTTTTTTCTTAACCAAGCCAGATAGTGTTAACAGTTCTATTAATGATTGTCATTAAAAAAGTATAACATACCCCATTTGCATAAGAAGATAACTGATTTTAATTTTATTTGGATGCATATTTGGAGTGAATGTGAACCACACTTACTGAAGTGCTTTTTGAAGTTTCACAAGGGGAAGTACAGTCAAATCCATCTCGTTGCTATTCGTACTGCTGGTCTTAGTCGATATCATGATGAATTTGCAGTTGCAGTTGTGCTACTATTGATTTAACCTAACTTAAATGGTTAAAGAAGAGTTGCTACCCTGATGTAACTAGCTATTAAAAAAAGGGATTTTAAAGAAGCCAAAAGTGAGTTTATTAACAAAAATTTGTCTAGACGATTGACATCTCAGTTTGAATTCAGGTTTTAGAAGAGATTAGATTGGGTCCGAAATTGAATGATTACACCATGCAACAGAGGAATATTGCTCATATGCGATACTTAGGAGAGCTGTACAACTACGAGCATATTGATTCATCTGTGATATTTGAGACATTATATTTAATTATCGCTTTTGGTCAAGGGACACCAGAAGTAAGTCCTTCCGGTTCTTATAATACTCACTATTCCACTGCAAAATAAAAATGTTTGTGGAGAGCTTCAAGTGCTCTGTCCCCGCGTGTGTGTGTATGTGTGTTTGTGTGTGTGTGTGTGTTTAAAGGAAATATGTATCTGCTGTTGATACATGCTATCTTGTCACATTCTTAGTTGATGCTTAAATCATTTGTCTATCATTTAAATGACCATAATTTCCGATTTGGTATATTCCATTCGTTCTTATGTTAAACTTGTCAGGATATAAGAGAGTCAAATAACGAATAGTTTATTTCTCAAATATCATTTAAAGGAGCTAGCAGGTTTCTATTGTATAATAGCTTACATTTTTCAGTTAATGGTGGATGAATTTTGGATACGGTAATCCAATTTTGAAGCATGCAATTTTTAGCAGGAGATTTCTTTTAGAAGCCATCTTACGGCATTCACTGCATAACAGTAACTTCTAAGTTCTAACCATGTCTCCATTGTTTTATGGATTTGCAAACTGCATCTTCTTTTCAGTATCACATAATATTTTCATAGCTTGGTTATTCCGAACTCAAGTTTTATAAATTGGCAACATTTGCTTTGTGTTTGTTTAGGTTATGTGAACTTTTGGTAAGTTTTCGTTCTTCTGCATGTACTGTAGTCTAGAAAGTCTACTGCTGAATCATTATTCCTATTAATATATTTTCTAAAAGAAAGCTGGATTTTCTACTGCTGAAACATTTGCTTTGTGTTTGTTTAGGTTATGTGAACTTTGACAGAGGTTCTTCTAAAAGAAAGCTGGATAAGTTCTTAATATATTTTCAAAGATATGTGATTGCCAAAGGCCCCTTACCACTTGATATTGAATTTGATGTTCAGGTTAGTAATGCCGTTTCAATTTGATTGAATTCATGGTTCTGTCACCTAACCCTTTTGCATCACCTAAATTGTCTGAATTTTTAAGTATATGAATCCGAGTCTTAGTACTGTCATTTTATCATGAATAAAAAATTCTAGAAGTCACACTTTTTCAGCACAATTTTTATTTAGCAATCACGTAGATAATCGATTCAGACTTGTACAGTGGACCACTGAAGCTTGAACATATATTGAATTATTGTTCCACATGTTGTTATCATACACGACTGTATGTTCAAGCATACACATGTAAAATACACATACTTGCGTGTGTGCACATGTGTATGCACTGGGGCATATTCATTGATAATTTTGATGCGGTGAAGTTTGCGCACTAATATCTAATCATTATTTCACTAACATATTTTTTAACCTATATAATTCGTCTTTAATTGATAATTTGTTCTACATCTGTGAACTTCAAGATGTATGTTCGCAAACTGAGTCGCTGCGACTCAGTTTTTGCGAACTGAGTCGCAGCGACTCAGTTCACAAACCGAGTCATAGATTTGCGACTCAGTTTTGTTTTTGCAAGCTGGATCGTCGACTCAATTTTGTTGTTTATAAATACATTTGTTATTTACCAGTTTTGCAATTTGTTATTTTTGTAAAAATGAGTCCATTTATATTTTGTAGGCACTTGAGGAGCAGGAATTTTTTTTTGGAATGTAATGGCAACGAGAAAGAAAATATGTGTGACCTTGACAATGGATGGAGGCTTTGTGATATGGTCCACGTTTTCACAATATCTGAAGTTATATATATCTTTAGTAAAACTTTGAATTTCTTTTATAATTTGAACATGATATTATGGTATTTTGAAATTGGAAGCATGTAACAAATATTTGAGCATTATGAGAATGTGACATTGTTGAATTTGAAATATGAAAGTGTACTAAATCTTATATTGAATTGAGATATTGAATTATATATGTGATTGAAAATCATAAAAACATGTTATATAAGTGTTAGCAATTTATGTATGCAAACATTTATAAGAGTTAGTAGGATTATGATACTAACATTTATAAGTGTTACCATGTATTATGGTTCCAACATTTATAAGTGTTAGCAATGAATATGTTTGTAACTCTTATAAGTGTTACCATATTTTATGGTTCTAACATTTATAAGTGTTAGCAATGAATATGTTTGTAACACTTACAAGTGTTACCATATCTTATAGTTCCAACATTTATAAGTGTTAGCAACGAATATGTTTGTAACACTTATAAGTGTTAGCAGTTACTCTGTTTGTAACACTTATAAGTGTTACAGGAAATTCCTCACAGGCTGTTGGTGACACATAAAAGTGTTACAAAAATTATTTGTAACACATATACTTGTTGGGAATCCCCTGTTTTGGTGTAGTGATATGCTGTCTATGATTGATACATTTATATGAAGCTATTTTGACACTATACACTTATAATAGTATCAAATGATTTGTTTTTAAACATACCATGCATGTTTGGCTTTCATAAGGTAAAACTCTATCCTCCGGCTTGCGTTGCATTATGTGATGGGACCTGAGTCTTATAATAGCTTCATTTTTTTTTCAAAAAGCATTGCGTTGTTGTTTCTATGCACTAGTATTCTTAGGAGGAAACCCATTCCGCGTTATACGGCGTGGTCCCTTGATTTACTCCATTTTATAGTATAGTTTTAAATAATAGTTTTAGTTCTCACACCAATCACATGACTGATCTGGAGTTTATTGTTTTCACCAAAACTCTAGGTGTCCCTATTTTCCACATGGGCAGCTAGTAGTTTTAGGTTTTGCAGATTTATATTCACAGGATCCTGATTTACAGCTGAAGCGATATTCGGATAGCTCTGTATCCGTGCATTACTTTCAGTTGTGTTTTGTATTGTTTTTCCGCTGCTATGTATTTAAATGTAATTTAAATCTCTGATATTTCTCTGATGTATAATATTTATTCATACTCTACATATTCTTGTACTCTGATGTAAATTGTTGTAATAAGCAATGAAATGTTTTTTCTATTTGTGTTTTGATTTGTCTTGTCCTCAAAGCAATTTGTTCTCTCTCTTCTGTTTGGAGATCGGGGAAGTTCGGGTCGTTACACGTGGTATCAAAGCTTTGGCTTACAGACCTCGAGAACAAGATATATTGGAACCGAACGAAAGAATTCATCAGAGATTGGATTAGTAATATCCAATGAGAATGACTCATTAGAGATGGGATCAGTAGTATCTTAGGATGAGTGTGAAGAGTATTATTTTAAAAAAAAATGAAAAAAAAAACTGTTTTGAAAATTTAAACCATATTTAACGTGAATATTTATTTTAAATTGTTTTGGACAATCGAGTTTATAAAGATTTTGCATATACGCCTTGTAAACATATATTCGAAGTTTTAATATACTGGATAGATAAAGAATCACACTTTACTTGCCCGGAGACGATTCGGATGATAGTCTAGACATCATCAGCATTTGTGTTCGAGTTTCGAAAAGTGGGATATCTATATATTTCCAATTGATTGGTGTGAGAACCAAAACTAGATAGGGTTTACTGTTGTGATTTGGCACCAAAAATATGATTTTTGACCATGTATTAAAGTTGTGTTTGAAACGTTAACCAACTAATTGATTGCTGATTGTGTTGTATGATTATTGGTTTGATTAATTAAAATTTTGAACCATTAGCCAAATCAAATCAAAATATTAAACTGAATTGAAATTTGATTGAAATTGCATATGTATACATGCATGTACATTGAATAGGTAAGTGGATTTGTTGTTGAGTAAAGAATTTATTTGCGTTCCCGACAAATAGGTAAAACTTAATGAGTTGGATGCGCAATTTTATTCATATATCAACTCCTGTGAATGTCATTGGATGCGGAGTGCTGGTTGTTCAGTGTGAGATTATAAACGTCGCCATAGGATAGTAACAATTAATTCTGAACTACACTACATGGCATACTGCGTGAAGATAGCATACCCTATCGTATGCCACATAAGCATTTGGAGCTTATGTGACGAGGTTGAAGATTTACCATACAAGCGAGAGGCTTGTATGGCGATGACTATATTTCAGGTTGAACTGAAGACTGAAATAGACTATATAAAATGTAACGGTAAATTGCCAGATTAATAAAAAAACCGCACGGGTCTGTAGTTGACAATAATCACGTCTCTTTAGACATTAAGGCACAAAAACTATTTATAGGGCGACGAGAATTCATTCTCTGGAGCTATGATCTATACACACTCCTCTGTGGACACCGGAATATATCACTATAAATATGTGTATGCTTTTTAGGAATTATTGGGTGCCTAATATGGCCCAATAAATTTTCAAGCCCCTCCCCGTAAGGAGGTTATGGCGAAATTTTTCGAAAATTTAGGGTGTTAGCCAAATTTTTGAAAAATTAGAAATTCTTAGAAACTGAAAAGTTGAAGAATGAAAGCCAAACTGAAAGTTGAGTTGGGTAGTTAAACAACTTTAAACTCCATTCCTTTTCGAGGACGAAAAGATTTTAAGTGGGGGAGATTGTAACAACCTGGAAAATCAGAACCAATTTAAAATTTTTATTTTGGCAATTTTAATGAACTCTGAATATTTAAAATGAATTATTTTAAATAATAACAACTAGAAATTTATTTTGAATAGAATTAGAATATATATATATTTATTTGAATCGAAGTTAGAATATAAATATTTATTTTAATTATAAAAGGAATTGGAAATGGCGCGGTAGTTTGAAAATTCGATTTCAAATTTCAAATGAATGTACATGATTCAAAATAAACCGGATTTTAGTGAAACTAAAAATATTAGAATCTATTTGAAAATATATTTCCAATCAATACGAAAAATTAAAATTTCAGTGCGGGAGTAAAAAGTTATGTCTAGTTGAAAATTCAGAATAGTCGCTATGGAAATATAGCCCTTAAAAATGGAAATTTTGCTAACGACCTCCGTTTTCAATGAAACCACTTTTGTTGGATCCGAAATGTCAAGTTATTGCTAGATTCCAACTTTCATAATTTTTGGGATCAATATGTGAGCGTGGCGAAGTAAAACGTGTTTTGACAATTTTAGTCAATTTGGATCGATCAGAAAATGGCCATTTTTCAAACGGTCTCCAAATTCAATGAAATTAGTTTTGTTAGGACTGTATCATCAAATCATAGCCAGATTTATTTTTCTGTAATTTTTGGGGTCTGTATGTGGCCCCGATAAATTGAAATGTGTGTTCAAATTTGATATGTAGATTTATATTTTGATTTTGATGGAAACTGCTCGAAACCGTCAAATTAGCTTACCGGACATATCCCATTGTGTTCGGAATGGGGCTAATTAGATAGGGGTGACAGTCGTTTGGCCTTGATTGGGGTTCGAACGAAAAGCCAACTTCATGGAAATTAATTAAATATAAAAGTTTACAACCCCCCCCCCCCCCCCCCCCCCCCCCCCGCCCCCCGGGTTTTCTCTTTCCCTGATTCACTTTGAAAAGAAAAAAAGAAAAAAAAAACCTCGTCATTCGAAGCCGCCTCCCTCCCCAACCAGTCCCCACCGTTGGAGGACCCAAGACGTCATCGCACCACCAGAGCCCGCCGCCTCCCCTCCATCTCAGGCGAACCGCATTCCTCCCCTCCACAGTGTCACGCGCAGACCCACGAGACCCCAGAGCCGTTCAAGGCCATCGGACCCCACCCACTTCAATTTCTGCCCAAATCGAGGCTGCCTCCTCCTCCGACCGCATGAATGCCACCTCCCCGACACACGCTCTACTCAGCACCCCTCCTTTGAGCAGAAAAGAGAGTATTCTGACTTTTTTTGTTTTAGTATAAATAAAATCTGATATTTTTTTAGTATAAAAATCCAATTATTTTTAGTGTATAAAATTAGATTATGTAGATATTTTCTTTAAAAGAAAAGATTATATCATTAAAAGAGAAAAGATTACATTTTTATAATAGAAAGATTTGATTTTTAAATAGTTTAAAGATTTGATTTTTAATATTAGAAAGATTCGATTTTTATATGTTCATTAGCAATAGAAAGATTCGATTTTTATATATTCATTAGCGATAGAAAGATTCGATTTTTATCTATATAGTAGCAGTATAAAAATGTGAATTTTATCTATGTAGCATTGTTATAAAAATATGAAAATATTTCTAGAAAGATAAAAATATAATTTTTAGCCTATGTATGCTATTTATAAAATAATCATACAAAGAAATAATTATTGATTGGTTAAAAATATAATTTTTAACGTAGGTATACTACGTAGATCGACAATCAAAGCACGGCGGAGTGGATCCCAAAGGTGAGAACTTCTCACTTTAATTTTAATATCTAGTTAAAATATATACTAGGATGCAGGCGGTGCTTATCAGCACCGGACACCCATCGTCCACAAACCATGGATGACTTGTTTGATTATGATGTGTTATGAAAATTGAATAATGTGGAATGATAAAATATATTCATATGTTGAATGGAAATATATTCATGTGTTGAATGGAATAATATTCATGTGCTGAAATAAAATATTTTATAGTTAAAAATATAATTTTTAACGTGTATATGAATAAAATAAATATTCATTTACAAATCGAATGACTTGTTTATGTACACCCATTTGACAGATATTAATTGGGACGATATATTTTACACATCGCCCAACTGCACAAATAATAATCAGTGTTTGTTGTTTGAAAACCCCACACGGGTACTGGGATGATATTGAACATACACTAATCCCAATATTTAGTTGTATGTCAATCGATTGGTTGACAAGGTGTGGTAAGCATTAATTATTCATATTTAACGCTTATGCAGTTGTGTAATGCACTCTGGATGATGGTTGATTGTGTTTGGTTATTGTTGTGTACAGGTGTGTATGAAATCCATATAAATCAAATTATATGGTAATTGACTATGTATGATTCCAGTTCAGAAAGAATGAATATTTTAAAATAAATAATACTTTAAAATAGTGGATATTTTAAAATAATATTCAGTAAAAGAGAAAAATCCGATTTTGATGTCCGGTTTAGGATGGACGCGAGAATATTAAAATATATGAAGCCATGTTGATTAGATTAACGCCATTTGGACGCGAACAATATTTATATCGATTTTTTTCATTTTTATAATGAATATCCAAAAGGAATTGATTTCTAAATCTAATGTTCTGAAAATACTAACATTTATACATCGATGATATGGAATATTCAATTTTGATTTAAAATTGAATATGAAGTTGAAATCGTTTCGAAAACGAATTTAAAACGATTTATAAAATACGTTTTAAATGGAAATCGATGAAATATATATTTTATATATAATGGCCTGAATAGAACGTGTCGCGGTAGCTCGCGAATTTCGACCATTGACTTCGAACGGACATTACGGGAGATCCGACCGTCGGATTCTCCTAAAACCAGAACCGTTGGGTTCTTATCGAAAAGTGCTTTCTGGTGAATATAAGGGATTTGAAATCTAACGGTTGGATTTGGAATTATATCTAAATCAAATTTGGAAAATGTCGCTGTAAGTGTAGTTCGATGGCCGTTTATGGAAATCGACTGTATGGGCCTTGATAAAATTATTAGAAATATTAATAATTTGTGCAAAATCATAATAAAATATTTGGAAAGAACTAGGATGAAAAATTCCTCATTTGAAAGGATAAAATTATATTTTTATCGAAATGAACTAGTTATGAACTAGAATTAAAAATCCAATATTTTTAAATAAATAAATTGGGTTTGAAATGGTTTTAAAAATAACCAGAATTTCTAATATATGAATTGGAATGGATTGGAATCGAAATTATCTTCAGAATATTTCGATATTGGATTTCGTGATTGTACGGATATTGTGGAGAAATTTGGAATATATATATATATATATATATATATATATATATATCGTTATTCGAATACGATATTTGTTGGTTTCAGAATTTGATATTGAATATAAGCCGATATATTTTCTATTCAAGCCTTGTATTTAATATTAAATTGGATTTTGGGTTTGTCGTGAATGGTATCTTTAATAATACTGTTCTTAAACCCAACGGAGTTAAGAAAATTAGAAACTAACTGGAGATTAGCTAAGTTGAATGGTTTCCTGGGTATTGATCTGATGTTGGTTTCAACCTTCGGGGTTAATACTTAGGGAATTGTTCTCTTACTAATTTACAGTCAGAGACTGATGGGATTTTTGGTTTGTTGTGAACTGTGTTTTTAACGACATTCGTTCTTTAACCTGATTTACTGTGACATGTGATTTGGAATTTATAAATCTTTTTATTAAGATTTAATGGGAATTTTCCAAAGTAACATTTTCGAATTTAATATATTAAATTGGAATTGAATGGAATTAGATTGATAATAATCGAAGTAAACTTCTGTGGAGGAAGACTGTCAATACATATGGAATTCAAAAGGCTTTTTCGTTATTCCATTTGTATTATTAGTCAGATATGGAAATTGATATCGATTATATATGGATGCATTTTTCTGTGAAGATTCCATAATTAACGGAATGTGGTTTGGGTTTATCATGAACTTTGTTTTAAATTACATTAGTTCTTTAACCCAGTTAAAGGAAGGATTACATGTCCTCCATTGTATTTTGAATTGTATGGTTGATCTCTGCTGAATATATATTTGTTTGGTGGCGGAGAATTTATTCTCTTGCTTAAAACCCTTCTCTGAGACATACGATCTTCGAGGTTATATATTGGCAGAAATCATTAGTACGGTGTAGATTGTCGATGCGACATGTTTATGTTTCCAAAGTTAAATAATCATTAATATTGATTTTTGAGAAGATTAAAACAAAGTGGAGTTTTAATGAATCTTTAATTAGATTGAAATGTGAATTGATAATTTAATTTATCAAATTTGGGAAATGATTGGGAACGGAGTATAGCAAGTTTTGCTCCAAGCGATAGTTAAATCTTTAATTAGATTTGAACGGGAAATGGTAATTAATTTTACTAATAACACCGTGGTGTTAATTATGAAGTAATACTAGTTTTGCTCCATGGAATGAATAGGTTGGGATTGGGAAATTAAATAAATGATTACTTCGGTAAGGTGCGCTAATCCCGACTAGTTTGGAAAACCATAATATGGTTTGAATGATATCCAAAGGAAGATTAAAGAATAAATTTAAAAGAATTTATCTTTGATAAAATTAATGAGAACCTTTCCCAAATGATATAAATATTTGAATAAAAAAATATTCTGAATTGGAATGAGGCGTATGTTTTGTTTTCATAACACTTGTTTATTATATACGCGAGTTATTCGGAAAGCCCGGGTTTATACCCATTCTGAATAACTGATTCGACGATAAGTCGACGATGAAGACGGTGGTTGAAGACCGGAGATCTTCACATCGTTTGGATGATTACTGATGTCTTGATTGGGTTACACCCAATATGAAATAAATGATGATCGTCCATACGTACTTGGAGATCGATGGATATGTGAGGACCTCTCTCCTATGTTGGACACGGGACGAGGAATAAGGTGCCTCCGGTTTCGTTCAGACCCAGAACAAACTAGTAAATGGATGTATGCCTGACATTGGATTTTATTCTGCGTTGATTGATCTATATTAAATATATATATATATATATATATATATATATATCTGTTTCGCGGCGGAGAATTTATTCTCTTGCTTAACGCCCTTCTCTGAGACGTATGAGCTCAGAGGTTATATATCGCTAGACATCAGTCACATGGAGTGAATCGCCTGTGCGGCATGCTGAGATGCAGATGATCTAGGCTCTTGTTGAAAAGCAGAGTCTTGTGGTTGATGATCAAAGCACGGCCTGTGTGGCATAGCTTTGTGTATAGCATTAATTCGCGAGCCTCACACCTCGGTATGAGTCAAAAAAACGGGATCTTGACTACAGGGCGTGCACGATATTTCTTTCTAGCTATGGGTGGTGTCAACATTTTACAAGCCCTGACATTTATATTATTTTTACCTATGTTTTTGTTGGAATGCGAGGCGCCTCGGATATATCGGTCTCTACAGAGCCGATGGATAGGTCTTATAGGACCAGGAAACGTGTGTTCAGGTATAACTAATCCACTATGTGTGGACCGGCCCGGAAGATCCAAGGATTCGCCAGCGTCTGAATTCTGAGGCATTTGCTAGAGTGTCTCGAAGACGGCGAGGATGATCCCTTGCCTCGACTCATGACGGAAATCCAATTTCCAATACGTGACATTTAGGTTTTGATTGTAGAGCCTAGTATTGGCGACATAGTAGCATGGGATACTATGCCGTCTATGATTGATACATTTATATTTGAAGCTGTTTTGACATTATACACTTATAATAGTCTCAAATGATTTGTTTTTAAACGTACCAAGCATGTTTGGCTATTATAAGGTAAAACTCTATCCTCCGTCTTATGCTGCATTGTGTGATGGGACCTGAGTCTTATAATAGCTTCGTTTTTTTCGAAAAGTATTGTGTTGTTTATTCTATGCACTAGTATTTTTGGGAGGAAACCGTTTCCGTGTTATACAGCGTGGTCCCTTGATTTACTCTATTTTAAAGTAAAGTTTTAAATAATTGTTTTAGTTCTTACACCAGTCACATTGAAACAACCCGGTAAATACGAGCCAATTTAAAAATTTTAAGTTGGTTATTTTAAAGAAATTTGAGCAATTGAAATAGAATATTTCAATAAAATAAAGAGTTAGAAATGGTGCGGTAATTTGAAAATTTGAATTCAAACTTTGACTGACTGTACTGGGCGCAAAATAAAACGGATTTTGGTGAAACCAAAAATATTTATATCTATTTATGAATATCTTTCTAATGAATCTGAAAAATCGAAGTTTCATAGAGGGAATCAAAAGTTATGACCAAATGAATTTTCAGAAAGGTCGCTATAGAGAATATATAGCCCTTGAAAATAGACATTTTGCATACGACCTCGGAATTCGACGAAACCACTTTTGTTGGATCCGGGATGTCAAATTATTGCTAGGTTTCAAATTTCATAATTTTGAAGCTAATATGTGAGCGTGGCAAAACAAAACGTGTTTGGTTGATTTCTGTTAAATTGGATCGACCAGAAAATGGCCATTTTTCAAACGGTCCCAGAATTCGACGAAACAAGTTTTGTTGGGACCGTAGCGTCAAAACATAGCTAGATAAATTTTTCGGGAATTTTTAGAATCAGTATGTGGCCCCAGCAAATTAAAATGTATGTTTAAAACAGAATTTGAATGTTTTATATTTTAATTGGAAGAATAACTGACTGTAACAGTCGAATTGGCCTACGAAACATATCACATTGTGTTCGGGATGGGGGTATTTAGCTAGGGGCGACAGTCGTTGGGTTTGAAAAGGAGTTCATTTGTGAAAACCCTAATTTTTGAAATATATATATTCCGGCCAATCCGAATTTTCCTTCATGAATTAATTTATTAAATATCTCAACCCCCCTCCCCATTAATCGATATCAACGGAAACCACCTTCCCTCGTTCCCGGCCATTTTCCAATCAAACCACGGCGAATTACCCCATGCCCCAGTTCAACTTTTTGTAGCTCTCCTCCTCCTCTTCAAATCAACCCCAACCTCAACATCCCTCGTCTCGTATCTCGTGCGCACCGCCTCTCCAAAGTTCAGACCTTCCCGCCGCCGCCATCGCCAGAGGCGATCGATCGCCGTCGCACCACCGCGTTGGGTTCACCTTCGCGTCCTCCTCGACGCTGTACAACCTGATCGTCTCCAGGCGCAAAGGATTTCGTGAAAAATCGAAACCTAGTTTCGAACCTTCTTTGAAAGGTATCGGGTTTGTTTATTTAAACTGAAAGTAACTCTTTTAAGTGTTGCAAACTTTGAAAAATCGTATCTTTATCGTGTGTTAACGAAATTCAATGAAACAGGAAACATCGAGACCGTGTCGACGCTCTCTACATACTAGAAGTGTCCGTGGATTTTTCTGAGCATGCTACGATTTTTAGCAAAGCAACAAACCAATGTGAGATTTCTAAACTGAAATGTGAATAGAAATGTGTTGTATAAGTTATATAAGCGAAATATAAATTATATACGTGTTGTATACCTCACGTACATGCGTTGTATAAGTTATATGAGCGAAGTATGAATTATACATGCATTGTATTGATGATATGTGTGTTGGAATGGAAATAAAATATATTTATATATGAATATATATATACTCCCCTCGTCCACAAACCATGGACGATATTTATTGATTGTGAATTGGCGTGAAAAATTTGGTGAATAATGCGAATGGTTGATAGGATTGTTTGTGGTTGATATTGTTTGGATTGTGGTTGAAAAATACCCGTTTGTGGTAGAAAAAAAATTAGAATAAATTGTGGAAAAGAAAATCATGCTCGCCTGCATGCGAATTAGATGTATGAAATCTCCATGGTCAATAACCGCGAGGTTTTAAGGTAGAGTGAGGAGCCGTACTCGGGACGGTGCCGGTTTTAAATACCCTGCCGTTATGCTGCCGAAATTTTCAATAATATTAATGTGTTAGAATTATTTTCATGTGTTGAAACTATATTCATGTGTTGAAACTATATTCATGTGTTGAAACCATATTCATGTGTTGAATAGAAATTCATGTGTTGAAACCATATTCATGTGTTGAATAGAAATTCATGTGATGAATAAAATACTTTGAAAAATAAAAATAACATTTTATCACATATATAAACTATATAAACTATTCGTCTTTTAAATAAATTGTTTTAACATTAAAAATCACATTTTTATTATATATATAAACTATAGAAATTATTCATGTGTTGAATAAAAGATTAGAACGATAAAAATCATATTTTTATCGTATGTGTGAAGTGGAAAATATTCATGGGTTGAATATATAGATTGAACAATAAAATCTACATTTTTATTGTGAATATGAAGTGCTAAAAATGTTCATGTGTTGAATAAATATTTTTGATGATAAAAATATCATCTTTATCTTGTAAACGACTCACTAAAAATATACAAGTGTTGAAACAAATATTTGTTTGCTACGAATATTATTTTTAACATATAGGCGAACTAAATAAAATAGTCATGTGTTGAGATATATTTTTGTTCACTAAAAATATCATTTTTATGCGAAACGTGAAGTATTAAAAATAACCACTTGTTCAAATAAATATGTGTGGGTTGAAAATATTATTTTTCACATGTGTAAGAAGTGTTAAAAATAACCATATGTGGAAATAAACCTTGGTTCGCTAGAAATATTATTTTTAGCTTAGTTTTGCACATATATATACGTGTGTTGTACAGGAAAGTGGATTAGCTGTTGAGTAAAGAATTTATTTGCGTGCCCGACAAATAGGTAAACCTTAATGAGTTGGATGCGCAATTTTATTATTAAATCAACTCCTGTGAATGCCATTGGATGCGGAGTGCTGGTTGTTCTGTGTGAAATAACAAACGTCGCCATAGGATAGTAACAATTAATTTTAAACTACACTACATGGCATACTTGTTGAAGATAGGCATACTTCATCATATACCACATAAGAATTTGGAGCTTGTGTGACGAGGTTGAAGATTTACCATATAAGCGAGAGGCTTGTATGGCGATGACTATATATTATAGGTTGAACTGATGGCTGATCTGGACTATATAAATTGTAACGGTAAATTGCAAGATTAATAAAAACCCCGCACGGGTCTGGAGATGACAATAAACAAGTCTCTCTGGTCATTAAGGCACAAAAACCATTTATCGGGTGACGAGAATTTATTCTCTGGAGTTATGATCTATAAACACTCCCCCGTGGACACCGGAATATATCACTATAAATATGTGCATGCTTGTTAGGATTTATTGGGTACCTGATACGGCCCAATAAATTTCCAAACCCCTTCCTGTACAAAGGAGGTTATGGCGAAATATTTCGAAATTTAAAGGCGTTAGTGAAATATTTGAAGTGAAAACGATATTGAAATCGTCGAATGAATTATATATATATATATATATATATATATATATAAATTAAATAAAACGAATCGAGCCCCTACAGTTCGCGTTTTGAAGTCGTAACTTCAAACGATTATACCGAAAGATCCGACCATCGGATTTTCACGAAACTGGGACCGTTGGGTTCGCTTTGGGAATATCTTCCCAACGATATAAACTTTGTTGAGATCCAACGGTTAGATTTTCAGATATGTGTAAAAAAATTTAGGGAAAAACAGCTCCAGTGCCTCGGCACGACCTGAAACGTCGTTTAATTAAATAGGGCCATTTTTAAATAAATAAAAATGGCGATATATCGTTATAAAATATTATAGACGATATAGAATGGAAATAAACCGATCCTGCTTGGTTTGCTTGATATTTGATGGTTGAATGTGTTTGACATGAAAATTATACTAAGGAACTGAAATGTGAATGTTGAATAATTTAACCATGTGAAGAATTGATTTGAAAATCTAAATATACGTGAATTATTTGAAAAGGCCGAGTTAATTCTCATTTCAAATAATTGATCAGCGGTTAGAAGTCGAAGAGTTGAAGAC
Organism: Allium sativum; assembly: GCA_030737875.1. NCBI lineage: Eukaryota > Viridiplantae > Streptophyta > Magnoliopsida > Asparagales > Amaryllidaceae > Allium > Allium sativum. Next base: position 288,395,659 of record CM060915.1, read on the forward strand.
GGTTCAAGACCGACGATCTTCACATTGGATGGATGGGCGCTACTGATGCTCATGATTGGAGTAGATACCTTGAAAGAGCTGAAGTGGTAGTCGTCCGGACGTATTTGTTGATTGTACGGATATTCGAGGAATATGGTGCCTCCGGCTTCGTTCAAACCCAGAACGAACTTGTAAATGGATTGTGTGTCTGACATTGGATTTTGTTCTATGCTGATTGATCTCTATTAAATATATATCTGATTGGCAGTGGAGAATTTATTCTCTTGCTTAACGCCTTTCTCTGAGACGTACGAGCTCAGAGGTTATATATCGATATAAATCAGTCGCATGGAGTGAATTGCCTGTGTGGCACGCCTAAGTGGAAGATGATCAAGGCTTCTGTTGAAAATCCAAAGTCTTGTTGTTGATGATCAAAGCATGGCCTATGTGGCATAGCTTTGTGTATAGCGTTGATTCGCGGGCCTCACACCTCCGTATGAGTCAAAAACGGGATATGGACGGCTGGGAGAACACGACGTTTCTTTCTAGCTAAGGTGGTGTCAGTGACTTACTAGCCCTGACATTTATATATACTTTTCACTTGTGTGGTTGTTGGAATGCGAGGCGCCTCGATTATAGGTCTGTAAGGACCGGGAAACGTGTGTTCAGGAATTGCTAATCCTCAAAAGTATGAGAGGACTGGCCCAGCCGATTCCAAGGATCGCTATGTGTGATCCTGAGGCATTTGCTAGAGTGTCTCGAACGGAGAGGAGCTTGCCCCTTGCCTCGACTCATGATGGAATCCAATTTCCAATACGAAATTGTGGACTTGATTGTATTACTGGTATGGCGACATAGTGGTATGGGTCACTTATTCCATCTATGATTGATATTTATGATTGAATTTGCTTTTGAAACATATATGCACTAGTAATAATATCAAACACTTTTGTTTTGTAATGACCCGCATTTTTCAGGGGTATAATAATTAATTAATTTAATTATTTATATAGTGATTAGAGAATTAAATGGTCGTGGAATTAAATAATGATGAATATTTAATTAAAATAATAAATTAAATAATATATTTAATTCTGAAATAATCAGAATTGGCAGAAATGACGATATGGTGTGAACCGGAGCATCTGTGATATTTAATTCAGCTTGGGATTGAATTTGAATAACGAATATATTATTTGAACGACAGTTTGAACGTATAATTATATTATAATTAAAATCGAGCTCGAAATGGCGCGGCAGTTCGCTATTTGGTGATTTGAACTTCAATTGAATGTACAGGACTCGCTTTAAGCCAGATTTCTATGAAACAAGAAATGTGTGGAGCTGGTGGAGTATATCTTTTTAGTGGAAGAGAAAAATCGGGATTTCATCATGTAGATTTTGATTTATATCCAAATCAAATTTTAGAAAAGTCGCTGTGGAATTCCTTTATAATTTATAAAGGAATTATTTATATTTTAAAAAGGAATTTCAATATAAATCGAATATCGATTTAATCAGGATTTGAAATATCAAGTTAGAAATTCATAGAGGAATACTCTAGAGCTGTATGATATTCTGTTGTGAATATATACGATAATATTTATTTTTAAATATTAAATTTAATTATATTTAAATATATTTATATATTTAAATGGGTCATTCAAAGCTTTAAAAATAGCCAGTTTTGCAAACGACCTCGGTTTTCGATGAAACTAATTTTGTTGGATCCGCAACATCAAATTATTGTTAGACTCCAAGTTCTGTGATTTTTGGGGTCGCTGTGTGGCCATACGGATTTTTAGAGTGAAAAACAGTTAGTATTCTAACGGTAAAAAATACGTTGTGTGAGCATACGGAGTCGGAATTCGAAGAAACCAGTTTCGTTGGGACCGTAATGTCGAACTGTAGCTGCATGTCCAGTTTGGTGATTTTAGGATATCGTATGTGGTGGCAGGGATTTTTAAGGACCGAATACAAAGGGAAAATCGAGAAAATAAAATAAAAATCAAATAAAAAATATCTAACATTTTTCTTAGCCAAAAGAGAGGCCACGCGACATTCTCCTACAGCCACAAACGGCACCTAACCCAAACGGCTATATAAGCCTTATAAAACCACACACAGCAGGAGAAAAACCCAAGCTTTTCCACTTTCAAAAATCCTACATAAATCAAATAAATTAGTGCAAATCTCAACATATATATTTTCAGATTCGTTGTGAGGAGATAATCGAGCTGATGTGCATTTCGCTGACTTCGATTTGGATACTCATTTGTTCAGAAATGTACAGTACACTAAGGCTTGAATCCGTGGTGGTTGGGCTCGTTTCTGGGCGATGGGGAGATCATACTCGGCTTTCTGGTGGTTGTAGGCGTCTGAGGTGCGACTTTGGGTGGAATCGATGCAGAAAGGTGTCGCTTGTTTCCTGTTCAGATCCGCATGAAGCTGAGAATCCGCGATGAACATATATGAATCGAGTTGGGTGTTTTTGGGAAGGAGTTAAAGTGATTTCAGTGGAGATTAAAATGGTGAGGATCATTGGATTTTCCGTGAAGAAATGGAAGGCGAAGGGAAGCTTTAAAGCTTCGAAATGGTGAAACAGACGGGACTGGTATTTGCGAATGTGATTTGGGGAAGAACACTTGTGCGGGTCGGGTTTTAAACTTGTTGGGCGGGCTGATATTGGTAGGGTAAGGCCCATCTAGTAATTAAAATCCAAGTGTTATTTTAAATTAATGTGTATTAATTTGTATAAGTCATAACTTGACCATACGTGGTCGAAATTCAGCAAAACAAGATCCGACAGGATCGTATGGATGAGGGCAACATCATGGGACTGACTGGAAGCCCATCGGAGCTCGTTACAATTTATGGCGAAATAAATTGTCTGATCAGAATCAACTAACGCAAATCGTTCTTTAACGGTTAATGCGAAAATGTTAGTAAATCTCACTAACTCTGAACAGTTTATAATTTCATGTTGTATTTTTAGAACTGTTAAATATTGGCTGATTGACTGTGTGTTGACTGTTTGATTGAACTGCTAGTCAGTTAGTTGAACTTCTATATTGATTCTGTTTAACAAAATATATCATATGGATCTGAAAGTGATGTTATCTATACTGATTAACATCTGTGATGCAGGGAAACAGGTTGGAGGAATCCAACTGGATTCCTCAACATTTATTTTTACTGTGATTCATATACCGTGATATATGATGTGATATATAATCTTTTGTTGATTATTTGTGTTTCGACGATATTTATCATTGTTACATGGTATGTTAAATACCATAAGAAATACTGGATGTGGGAAAGGGGATATTCAAAGTGTATTTTGAAAATGAATTATTTATATAAAATCGATGGATTTTATATAGAAAAGGAAAAGGATTTTTATAAAAGAGAATAATTATAAAATCGAAGGATAAGTTATAATAAAGGAAACATTATTGGTTAGAATAAATAGAATAGAATAAAAGGAAATATTTATTTGTTAAATAAATAGGATAGATAAAAGAAATATTTATTTGTTAAATAAATAGAATTATTAAAAGGGAGTATTTATTCAGGGAATAAATTAATCAAATGTGTAATGACCCGCATTGCAGAGGTATTATGATTAATATATTTTATTATACTAAATGGTGGTTTAGTGAATTAAATGATCGTGGAATTAAATAATAGTGAATATTTAATTAAAATAATAAATTAAAAATATATTTAATTCTGAAATAATCAGAATTGGCTGAAATGACGATATGGTGTGAACTGGATCATCTGTGATATTTTATTCAATTTAGAAGTGAAGTAGAATAACGAATATATTATTTGAACGATAGTTTGAACGTATAATTATATTATAATTAAAACCGAGCTCGAAATGGCGCTGTAGTTCGTAAATTGGCGATTCGAACTTCAACTGAATTTAGAGGATTCGTTTTAAGCCGGATTTCAGTGAAACAATAAACGTGTGGAGCTGGTGGAGTATATCCTTCTAGTGGAAGAGAAAAATCAAGATTTCATTGTGTAGATTTTGAGATATGTCCAAATCAAATTTTAAAATAGTCGCTATAGAATCGTTTATCGACCGTAACGGGTTATTCGATATAATTAGAGATCGGGTTTGAATTTAGACAAGGTTCTTTTGGGAAATAGTGATAATTTAATTTTTAGAATTTTAGTGTAATTTTTAATTAATTAAATAAGCAACTTTTTATTTGGAGTATTTTGCACCCTTAATCAGCGATTTTGGGGTTTCACAATAAGAGTTAATACCGGTATTATTATACCTTTGGGATCGTGGTACGTTGGTCGTCACAATGGTATGCTCAACTCTGTCTATAGCAGTTGTATATGAATGGAATTTACGAAAATGGATATACCATATCTAAGCCTATATGATAACTTTAACCAAAGGTTATAACCCAACATAGAGGTCCACACTCATCTCTTCCTCAACCACAGTTTTACTTGGCCTCAAACCGAACGTGTGCTCTCCTCAGATCCACAAAATTATTTCCAACAAAATGATATAAAACCGTTCAAAAACCTAATTTATATTTCATCAACAGAAACGGCCATCGGTTTTGCTCTCAGCAAAACAAGGTTTCGGACCTCTAAAGAAAATCTCAACAAATCAAAAAGGAATTGGAAAAGATCCAAATCAAGTGTATTCGGGTTCTGACGAGGTGCTTTTTCTTTTGGCATGGTTTTTCTTGGGTGCGAATGCCAGATTTGTTTGCTGAGTTCAACAGTTGAAAACTGTTCGAGCCTGTTCCCATCGACGTCGTCGGTTGGGAGAAACGTCGAGGTTAAGATCGATGTTAGGGGACGCTGCCTGAGGAGAAAAGGAAGTGGGAAAGGACGGCGTGGTTTCAGGTAGTGATGGCGTCGGATACGGCGGTCGGTGGCCAAAGTATGGCGAGTGGAAAGGGTGATCAGTAACTGAGAGTAATGGTGCTCTCGGTTTTTAAAACTGCGAAGTCAAGTTGAGGCTTGGACCACGAGAAGTCGGCCATGGAAATCCTGGGAAAAACGTGCCTATCTTTTCTATGGTTAGGGGACAGTTTCGGTTGTTTTGAGGTATGAAGGGAGGATTTGAAATCGCCATTTACTGGATCTGTGAAGTTGGGTTTGGTGAAGATAATTGGAAGGATGGGTGGACTTTTCAGAGAGTGGATGGGCTTGCGGGTTGGTTAATGGGCCAGGGAGACATCAAAATTTCAAACCGTCTGTCGCGTTTGGACCGTATGGACGAGAGCTTCAAAATAAAGCCGACTGGAAGTAGATTGGGGCTAGTTTGAATTTACGGCAAGATAAACTGTTTGATTCAAAATCAAACAACAGTTTATCGTTCTTTAACGATGAACTGCCAATGTGAGTAAATCTCACCAACTCTAAACAGTTTATAATTTCATGTTGTATTTTTAGAACTGTTAGATATTGGCTGATTAACTGTGTGTTGACTGTTTGATTGAACTGCTAGTCAGTTAGTTGAATTTTCTATATTGAATATGTTTAACATAATATATCATATGGAACTGAAAAGTGATGTTATCTATATTGTTTAACATCTGTGATGCAAGGAAACAGGTTGGAGGAATCCAACTGGATTCCTCAACATTTATTTTACTGTTTTCATATATTGTGATATATGATGTGTTATATAATCTGTTATGGATTATGTGTGTTGGAATGATGTTGATCATTGTTATTTGATATGTTAAATATCATAAAAGACCCTGGGATGTAAAAAGAATTATTTCAATGTATATTGAAATAAAAGGGATTTTATAAAATCAACAGATTTTGTAAAAGGAAATATTTCGAAGGTAAATGAAAGGGAAAATGTTTTTAAACGAATAGAGTTTTATAAAAGGGAAATCATTTGTAAAGTGAAGAATTTTTACTAAAAGTAAATCTTTATCAATGAATAGTTTAATAGAAAGTAAAAGGAGTTAATCGAATATAGTTTATTCGAATAGAAAGTAAAAGGAGTTAATCGAATATAGTTTATTCGAATAGAAAGTAAAAGGAGTTAATCGAATATAGTTTATTCGAATAGAAAGTAAAAGGAGTTAATCGAATATAGTTTATTCGAATAGAAGAAAAGGTGATAATCGAATATAGTTTATTCGAACAAAGTAAAAGGAGTTAACGAATATAGTTTATTCGAAAGGAGTTAAGTGAAATGAGTAAATCAATAGTGTTAGTCCAATAGAGTTAATTGACAAGGGTTAATCGAATAGAGTTAAGTGAAAAGAGTCAATCGAATATAGATATTCGAAGAGGGTTAAGTAAGGAAGTTAGTAAAAGGAATATAAAGTGAACTTTGCCTATTTCAAAGTTAGAAATGTTGTTCAGTTAAGGTCTAAGAGGTAGTTCTACCCCAACTTGATTGGCTTCGTTTTTAACTCAGGAATAGTTAAGGTTCGGCAGTAAAGGAAATGGTTTGAGTTGGCATAGCGATGTTTGTTTAAACATCTGTCTAAGTCCAATGAAGAAGCTTTGGAAATGTTTTCCAAATAAGAAACCATAAATGTTTTCTAATAAAGAAAACAAGAAATGGAAATGTTTTCCATTGTTAATAACGTATATTTTCCAAATTTAGAAAATAAGAAATACTGAATATAGGGAAACAGGAGATAAGTAAATTAATGAATTAAAGAGATTAATGTTAAATGATGTTTGATTGATATAAATTTCCATTTGGAAATAATATCGTTGATTGCACACCTGTTTTTCTTCGATAGTTAAATCACAGACTATCGAAGTTTTGACCATTTTAACGTTGTTAATATGGAGAGACTGGTTGGATTATTATCCAAAGAACCACTCTGTATTGGCATAAGCGTTGCGAATCACATATGCCAAAGGAAATTGAAGACGGAGTTATGCAAGGGCTATCCTGTTTACAAAATAGTGCCTTCGGTTCATCCTGTTCCTGGATGACTTGTATGGACGGATGTCTGACAGAGTATTTCCAGACGATCACGTATATTGATTTCTCCAACCGTACCAAGAGTGGAAGCGGAGAAGGAAACTTCTTTTAGCTAACACATAATGTATGGTTGAGGATGTCAATCGGTGATTTGATGGATTTGATGATGTGGCATTAAAAGTGAATCTGATGTGATGATAAAGCGTAGCTTCTAGCCTCACATCCGGTAAATGACAGAAATCGGGCAGGCAGCATGGCTAGTCGGTCGCACCGAAGTAGGGTGTATAATCACCTGATCTAGAGTTTCATTTACTTCTAAAAATCTATTGTTGATGCTGTCCCATTCGGGAAACAGTTGCTGATCCCAACCGTTGGTGATATACATTGGATACACTCAAGAAAAATGAGTGGTCGGTCATGTGTGGCTGGGTTGCAAGATGTTCTTGTGAACCCAGTGTATTCCTCTCTAGAGGTACACTAGCGAAAGGTGGTTCCATACCTTGTCATAGTTGGAAATCCATTACCCAATACGTGCTTGCGGTTTTGATTATATACTATATATGTAGAACGTGAGATGAAAGCGTTTCTGCTAGATGATTATTATATTGTGTTGATAGACATTATTATAATATCAAAAGGTTTTTGATATAAAGATATTTGGATTCTCATAAGGGAAAAACCCGTTCCGTTATACGGCGTGGTCTTATGAGATATCATTTACTTGTTCGATCTGTTTTAAACTGTTTTACTCATACCAGTCCCATGACTGACCCGGAGTTTATTTTGTTGTTTTCCCTAAACTCTTGGGTGCCCAATTTTGTACGGGTAGTCAAGTAGTCGGGATTTGCAGATATACTAGAAGAGCTGGAGCAGGAGGCTTCAGGATCATATAGCTATAGTTTATTTCCGCTGTGTTGTAAGTGCTGTACTTTGATAATAATATGTGTATTCAAATACAGATGTATATTTCAAGTTATGTTATGAAATATATTTATTCGTTCCGCTGTGAGATTCGTGTTACTCTGATATTGTGTTCTTCTTCTTCTTTTGTTCTAAGTTTCTATCTTATCTTTCCTCACCCTCTAATTTCTTTCATTAATGACCGGTATTTTTCGATGTTTGGTTAGTCGACATCGTGTTTATGTCGATAACCAAAGTCGTCAAAATCCCGGGTCATTACAGTTGGTATCAGATCTTAAGTTAAGTGAATTACCTTGGCTCTGTGGCGTGACTCAGTAGAGATAGGGTTAGTAATACCCTAGATTGAGTTTGAGTGTATATATACGAGTGAACGTATTTGTTATTGATATAAAAATTGTTTTATATTGTGGAGATTCATTTGTTGAGTTGTTTATGAGTTCTGGTCGATCAGTTTGATCCACTGTATCGGTAAGAGTTACTAAACACTCGAATACGATGGGTCGGCACGATATGTTTTGAAAAGAGGGTAAATGAAAATAAATTTTACCCAAAGTATATTTTGATATATATTGGATATATTGGTTGTTATTATAATCGAGTAAGATTATAAATTAAATGGTTATGTAAATAACCAATCAGAATTCATATAAGTGAAATACGTGAAATCAGATGAGTTAAATCTGAAATTTAAACCAGAAATTTAATTAAAATTCTGAAAAATTGGATAAGTGTTTGTAAATGGATTTGGATTAAAAATAAGGAAAATTTAAGATCCTGGGAGATTTTAAATTGTTTTACAAGCCGTGTGAATTATATTTTGAAATGAATTTCAAAGTGGAAATGTTTAGAAATGGTTTTATAGTATTGAACTCACTTCGACCGCTGGAAAATAGATTCTGATGATGACAGCTGCATCATCAGTATTCATTTTCGAGTTGTAAGTGACGAATTACTACCAAGGATACTGTTTTGAATTTGTTTTGGGAAAGACAAGTTGTGTTGAATTTCAAAATGGGATTTAAAATATAGAATTTAAATAAGAAAATTCAAAGGGGATTTGAATATAGAAAATTCAAAGGGGATTTGAATATAGAAATTCAAAGGGGATTTGAATAAAGAAGATTTAAATAATGGAAAATTGAATATAGAATTCATGTAGAGTAATAATAGAGTTTGAATATAGAAATTCAAAGGGAGTTTGAATATATGAAATTCAATGGAAGTGATATAGAAATTGAATATAGAATTCAAAAGGAATTTAAACTAAAGAGTTTGAATATAGAATTCAAATGGAATTTAAACTATAGAATTTGAATATAGAATTCAAAAGGAATTTAAACTATAGAATTTGAATATAGAATTCAAATGGAATTTAAACTATAGAATTTGATATATAGAATTTGAATAGAATTTGAATAAGGAAATTGAAACGAAATTCAAATATAAAATTTGAATAAGAGATTTGAAATGAAATTCAAATATAGAATTTGAATAAGAGAATTGAAATGGAATTTGAATATAGGAAATTCAAATAGAATTGAAATGGAATTCAATTAGTTGATAAACAAGTTAAACTTATATTTGAACATGTATATTCAAATAAAAAGGTGAAATAGGTAAACTAGTTAGTTAGCCATTAGTAAATGGATCTTGAATTGAAGTTGAACTTTAGATAAGTAAAGGGGACTGGTAAATTTATATTTGAAATTGAATATGAAACCTGAGTTTGAAAAGTAAAATTTGATTAGTTTATAAGCAAGTTAAAATATATTTGAACATGTCATGTTCAAATATAAAAGTGAAATAGACTAAAGAGTTAATTAACAAATTAATTAACGAATGGAGTTAAACGATCAGGTATAGTTAAAATAGATTGGGCAGGTATAAATATACATGAGATAGGTATGGATAAGGTATGAAGGTATATAAATAGAATGCTCGACGAAAGGTATGTATTCAATTCATATATGAGATTTTATGCGTCGTATCGGCTAGCCGCTTGGCTTTTCTTTTTCTTTTTGATTGGAGAAGGCATGTGTGGTAGTTTGGGGATTTTCCCGATACTCCCAGTACAAAGGAGGTTATGGCAAATTTTTCTAGGAATTTAAGGAGTTAGAATATTTTTAAGATAATTTGATAGTTAGAAATCAACGTATCGATATATATAGAAGTCGATAAGGAGACGAACTTAGAAATAGAATAGTAAAATCAAAAAGGAAGACTAGGAATAAAATCTAGTAAGAATAGAAAGAGGAAGCGTATACATGTTTAAAAGTGAATAAGTAGTTGTATGGTATTGATTATTCGAGTAAGTAGTCATATCTGTTTCGACGTTTTAAATGTTATTCAGTCAAGGTCTGAGAGGTAGTTATACCCCAACTTGATTGATTTCATTATTAACAAATAAATAGTTAGATTTCAGGCTCGAAGATCAATGTTGAGTACGAGTTAGTTGAATATAGTATTTGAGTTGTCGTAACGATGTTTTACACAACATCCGTTTTAACCCAAATAAGTGTAAGCTTGGAAATATAATAAAGAATATTTCCTAAGTATAGAAATAAACGAGATCGGAAAAGAGATAAGTAATTGGAATATTTTCCAATTATAAATAGCATATATTTTCTAAAGTTTAGAAAATAAAGGAAGGCGATATTCGGAAATGTTTTCCAAATAACATAAAAACCCAATATGGTTATTGAAAATATTTGGTTAACAAATATTGATAAAGAAATAGAGAAGTGATTTAACTAATGGAAAATTAATAAATAGCTCAGTGACATGTTCAAAAGGAAAATTTGATTTTTGAAAAGAGTAAACTGTTTGAAAACTCCCAGGGAAAGTTTGTTTGAATTTAAAACAAATTTAACAGAAATTTGTGAAAGCAAATTTGAATTAAAGTAAAGCCAGTAAGTGGTAACTGAGATTGAATTAGAATGATATCAAGATAAATTGGATTGAGAGATTCAAATTTGAAGTGTAATGTGATAATCAAGTTAAGAGTTGGGAATCGAGAAGAAACTCGAGTTGAAATGATATGTGGCTCGGATATAAGCGAATGGTTGTGTTATGGATAAAAGCAGATTAAAATTTGATTGGGATGACCCTTGTATCCGCTGAATTGATAACAGGTGGAAGGGATACAATGATATGCCGACAAAAGGTACAAGTTTATATTTCTATTGGATATAAGATTTATGAGCCGAATTGGCAAGCCGCTTGGCTATTTGATTTTCTTTTGGGATGGAGATGGCCCAGAGAGGCGAGTGGTGGTTTGAGCTATTAACCAGTACAAAGGAGGTGCTGGCAAAAAATTTCGAAGAGTTAAGGTGTTAGAAAATTTTCAGAATTTTGAAAATTTTCGTTGATAAGAATAAATTAATAATTTAATTTAAATTAAATTTGATCAGTTGAAACTGAAGTTAAGAAGTGAACAAATATGTTCTAACCAGTCAATAGGGTCGTCCTCTACCTTTTAGCAATTTCGAGGACGAAATTATTTTAAGTGGGGAAGATTGTAATGACCCGCATTGGCAGAGGTATTATGATTAATTTATTTTATTATATAAATGGTGGTTTAGTGAATTAAATGATCGTGGAATTAAATAATAGTGAATATTTAATTAAAATAATAAATTAAAAATATATTTAATTCTGAAATAATCAGAATTGGCTGAAATGACGATATGGTGTGAACTGGATCATCTGTGATATTTTATTCAATTTAGAAGTGAAGTAGAATAACGAATATATTATTTGAACGACAGTTTGAACGTATAATTATATTATAATTAAAACCGAGCTCGAAATGGCGCTGTAGTTCGTAAATTGGCGATTCGAACTTCAACTGAATGTACAGGATTTGTTTTAAGCCGGATTTTAGTGAAACAAGAAACGTGTGGAGATGGTGGAGTATATCCTTCTAGTGGAAGAGAAAAATCGGGATTTTGAGATATGTCCAAATCAAATTTTAAAATAGTCGTTATAGAATCGTTTATCGACCGTAACGGGTTATTCGATATAACTAGAGATCGGGTTTGAATTTAGACAAGGTTCTTTTGGGAAATAGTGATAATTCAATTTTAAGAATTTTACTGTAATTTTTAATTAATTAAATAAGCAACTTTTTATTTGGAGTATTTTGCACCCTTAATCAGCGATTTTGGGGTTTCACAATAAGAGTTAATCTGCCGGTATTATTATACCTTTGGGATCGTGGTACGTTGGTCGTCACAATGGTATGCTTAACTCTTTCTATAGCAGTTGTATATGAATGGAATTTACGAAAATGGATATACCATATCTAAGCCTATATGATAACTTTAACCAAAGGTTATAACCCAACATAGAGGTCCACGCTCATCTCTTCCTCAACCACAGTTTTACTTGGCCTCAAACCGAATGTGTGCTCTCCTCAGATCCACAAAATTATTTCCAACAAAATGATATAAAACCGTTCAAAAACCTAATTTATATTTCATCAACAGAAACGGCCTTCGGTTTTGCTCTTAGCAAAACAAGGTTTCGGACCTCAAAAGAAAATCCCAACAAATCAAAAAGGAATTGGAAAAGATCCAAATCAAGTGTATTCGGGTGCTGACGAGGTGCTTCTTCTTTTGGCATGGTTTTTCTTGGGTGCGAATGCCATATTTGTTTGCTGAGTTCAACAGTTGAAAACTGTTCGAGCCTGTTCCCATCGACGTCGTCGGTTTGGAGAAACGCCGAGGTTAAGATCGATGTTAGGGGACGCTGCCTGAGGAGAAAAGGAAGTGGGAAAGGGCGGCGTGGTTTCAGGTAGTGATGGCGTCGGATACGGCGGTCGGTGGCCAAAGTATGGCGAGTGGAAAGGGTGATCAGTAACTGAGAGTAATGGTGCTCTCGGTTTTTAAAACTGCGAAGTCAAGTTGAGGCTTGGACCTCGAGAAGTCGGCCATGGAAATCCTGGGAAAAACGTGCCTATCTTTTCTGTGGTTAGGGGACAGTTTCGGTTGTTTTGAGGTATGAAGGGAGGATTTGAAATCGCCATATACTGGATCTGTGAAGTTGGGTTTGGTGAAGATAATTGGAAGGACGGGTGGACTTTTCAGAGAGTGGATGGGCCTGCGGGTTGGTTAATGGGCCAGGGAGATATCAAAATTTCAAACCGTCTGTCATGTTGGGACCGTATGGACGAGAGCTTCAAAATAAAGCCGACTGGAAGTAGATTGGGGCTAGTTTGAATTTACGGCAAGATAAACTGTTTGATTCAAAATCAAACAACAGTTTATCGTTCTTTAACGATGAACTGCCAATGTGAGTAAATCTCACCAACTCTAAACAGTTTATAATTTCATGTTGTATTTTTAGAACTGTTAGATATTGGCTGATTGACTGTGTGTTGACTGTTTGATTGAACTGCTAGTCAGTTAGTTGAATTTTCTATATTGATTCTGTTTAACAGAATATATCATATGGAACTGAAAAGTGATGTTATCTATATTGTTTAACATCTGTAATGTAGGGAAACAGGTTGGAGGAATCCAACTGGATTCCTCAACATTTATTTTACTGTTTTTCATATATTGTGATATATGATGTGTTATATAATCTGTTATGGATTATGTGTGTTGGAATGATGTTGATCATTGTTATTCGATATGTTAAATATCATAAAAGACCCTGGGATGTAAAAAGAATTATTTCAATGTATATAGAAATAAAAGGGATTTTATAAAATCAACAGATTTTATAAAAGGGAAATCATTTGTAAAGTGAAGAACTGTTACTAAAAGTAAATCTTTATCAATGAATAGTTTAATAGAAAGTAAAAGGAGTTAATAGAATATAGTTTATTCGAATAGAAAGTAAAAGGAGTTAATCGAATATAGTTTATTCGAATAGAAAGTAAAAGGAGTTAATCGAATATAGTTTATTCGAATAGAAAGTAAAAGGAGTTAATCGAATATAGTTTATTCGAATAGAAAGTAAAAGGAGTTAATCGAATAAAGTTTATTCGAATAGAAGAAACTGAGTTAATCGAATATAGTTTATTCGAACAAAGTAAAAGGAGTTATCGAATATAGTTTATTCGAAAGGAGTTAAGTGAAATGAGTAAATCAATAGTGTTAGTCCAATAGAGTTAATTGATAAGGGTTAATCGAATAGAGTTAAGTGAAAAGAGTCAATCGAATATAGCTATTCGAAGAGGGTTAAGTAAGGAAGTTAGTAAAAGGAATATAAAGTGAACTTTGCCTATTTCAAAGTTAGAAATGTTGTTCAATTAAGGTCTGAGAGGTAGTTCTACCCCAACTTGATTGGCTTTGTTTTTAACTAAGGAATAGTTAAGGTTCGGCAGTAAAGGAAATGGTTTGAGTTGGCATAGCGATGTTTGTTTAAACATCTGTCTAAGTCCAATGAAGAAGCTTTGGAAATGTTTTCCAAATAAGAAACCAGAAATGTTTTCTAATAAAGAAAACAAGAAATGGAAATGTTTTCCATTGTTAATAACATATATTTTCCAAATTTAGAAACTAAGAAATACTAAATATAGGGAAACAGGAGATAATTAAATTAATGAAATAAAGAGATTAATGTTAAATGATGTTTGATTGATATAAATTTCCATTTGGAAATAATATCGTTGATTGCACACCTGTTTTTCTTCGATAGTTAAATCACAGACTATCGAAGTTTTGACAATTTTAACGTTGTTAATATGGAGAGGCCGGTTGGATTATTATCCAAAGAACCACTCTGTATTGGCATAAGCGTTGCGAATCACATATGCCAAAGGAAATTGAAGACGGAGTTATGCAAGGGCTATCCTGTTTACAAAATAGTGACTTCGGTTCATCCTGTTCCTGGATGACTTGTATGGACGGATGTCTGACAGAGTATTTCCAGACGATCACGTATATTGATTTCTCCAACCGTACCAAGAGTGGAAGCGGAGAAGGAAACTCCTTTTAGCTAACACATAATGTATGGTTGAGGACGTAAATCGGTGATTTGATGGATTTGATGATGTGGCATTCAAAGTGAATCTGATGTGATGATAAAGCGTAGCTTCTAGCCTCACGTCCGGTAAATGGCAGAAATCGGGCAGGCAGCATGGCTAAGTAGGTCGCACCGAAGTAGGGTGTATAATCACCTGATCTAGAGTTTCATTTACTTCTAAAAATCTATTGTCGATGCTGTCCCATTCGGGAAACGGTTGCTGATCCCAACCGTTGGTGATATACATTGGATACACTCAAGCGAAATGAGTGGTCGGTCATGTGTGGCCGGGTTGCAAGATGTTCTTGTGAACCCAGTGTATTCCTCTCTAGAGGTACACTAGCGAAAGGTGGTTCCATACCTTGTCATAGTTGGAAATCCATTACCCAATACGTGCTTGCGGTTTTGATTGTATACTATATATGTAGAACGTGAGATGTAAGCGTTTCTACTAGATGATTGTTATATTGTGTTGATAGACATTATTATAATATCAAAAGGTTTTTGATATAAAGATATTTGGATTCTCATAAGGGAAAACCCCGTTCCGTTATACAGCGTGGTCTTATGAGATATCGTTTACTTGTTCGATCTGTTTTTAAACTGTTTTACACATACCAGTCCCATGACTGACCCGGAGTTTATTTTGTTGTTTTCCCTAAACTCTTGGGTGCCCAATTTTGTACGGGCAGTCAAGTAGTCGGGATTTACGGATATACTGGAAGAGCTGGAGCAGGAGGCTTCAGGATCATATAGCTATAGTTTATTTCCGCTGTGTTGTAAGTGTTGTACTTTGATAATAATATGTGTATTCAAATACAGATGTATATTTCAGGTTATGTTATGAAATATATTTATTCGTTCCGCCGTGAGATTCGTGTTACTCTGATATTGTGTTCTTCTTCTTCTGTTCTAAGTTTCTATCTTATCTTTCCTCACCCTCTAATTTCTTTCATTAATGACCGGTATTTTTCGATGTTTGGTTAGTCGTCATCGTGTTTATGTCGATAACCAAAGTCGCTCAAAATCCCGGGTGATTACAAAATGAGTTAGTTAAACCAGAAAGTTGAATGAGTTAGTTAAACCAGATTGTCAAATGATTTAGTTAAACCAAATTATCAAATGAGTTAGTTAAACCAGATTTGTCAAATGAGTTAGTTAAACCAGATTGTCAAATGAGTTAGTTAAACCAGATTGTCAAATGAGTTAGTTAAACCAGATTTTCAAATGAGTTAGTTAAACCAGATTGTCAAATGAGTTAGTTAAACCAGATTGTCAAATGAGTTAGTTAAACCAGAATTTTCAAATGAGTTAGTTAAACCAGATTTTTCAAATGAGTTAGTTAAACCATTCGGGAAACGGTTGTTGATCGCAACCGTTGGTGATATACATTCGATACACTCAAGCAAAATGAGTGGTCGGTCATGTGTGGCCGGGTTGCAAGATGTTCATGTTGAACCCAGTGTATTCCTTTCTAGAGGTACACTAGCGAAAGGTGGTTCCATACCTTATCATAGTTGGAAATCCATTACCCAATACGTGCTTGCGGTTTTGATTGTATACTATATATGTAGAACGTGAGATGAAAGCATTTCTGCTAGATGATTATTATATTGTGGTTGATAGACACTATTATAATATCAAAGGTTTTTGATATAAAGATATTTTGGATTCTCATAAGGGAAAAACCCGTTCTGTTATACGGCGTGGTCTTATGGCTCAAACTGTTTTACTCACACTAGTCCCATGACTGACCCGGAGTTTATTTCGTTTTGTTTCCCCTAAACTCTTGGGTGCCCAATTTTGTACGGGCAGTCAAGTAGTCAGGAATTTACAGATACTTGAAGAGCTGGAGCAGGAGGCTTCAGGATCATATAGCTATAGTTTATTTCCGCTGTGTTGTAAGTGCTGTACTTTGATAATGATGTATATTTAAGTACAGATGTATATTTCAAGTTATGTTATATATATTATATGTTATTCGTTCCACTGTGAGGTTCATGTTACTCTGATGTTGTTTTCTTTTTCTTCTTCTATTCTAAGTTTCTATCTTATCCATTCTCACCCTCTAATTTCTTTCATTAACATCTGGTTTTTTTCGTTGTTTGGTTAGTCGTCAGTGAGTTTATGGCGATAACCAAAGTCGATAAAATCCGGGTCGTTACATGTTTTGTACGTATCAAGCATTTCTTGGCCATTATAAGGTAAAAATTCTATCCTCCGGCTTGCGTTGCATCGTGTGATGGGACCTGAGTCTTATAATGGCTTCATTTTTATAAAAAGCATTACGATGATTTAATAATTTTCTTTATTTCATGCACTAGCAAACATTGGAGTAAACCCGTTCCGCGAAAGTGGTGTGGTCCTTTGATTTGCCTTCTTACTGTTGTTTAATTAGTTAAGTAGATTTCTCATACCAGTCCCATGACTGACTTGTAGTTTGTTTCACCTTGCAAACTCGGGTGCCCTTATTTTCACACGGGCAGCCTAGTATCAGGTAGCTGGGCGTATTTTGGCTTTGCACTGCAGCAGGAGTGCATCTTTTGGCTCATGGCGAGGCTTGACTTCACAGTGTTGACTATTGATTTTCCGTCATTATTATCTTTGTATTTGATTCCGCCTCCGGCGATGTAGACTGATATTTCTTTTATGTACTCTCTATGTATATGTACCGCTTATGGCGATGTAGACTGATCATGTGCTTTTATGCACTAAGTTGTATCCTGCACTTTGCTCTCTGATGTTGTGATATGTATGATTCTACTGTCATATTTATGTAGATTATTCTATTTCCTGCTTATGCTATTATCTGTATTCTACTAATGATGATTAATGTGTTATATTCCAATGATTATCCTTAATACCGTCGTAAGGGGTTTTGGGATCGTCACACACATGACTGACCTGGAGTTTACTGTTTTAACTTAAACTTTGGGTGCCCCTATTTTCCACACAGGCAGCTAGTAGTTTTAGGTTTTGCAGATTTATATTCATAGGATCCTGATTTACAGCTAAAGCGATATTCGGAAAGATCTGTATCCGTGTATTACTTTCAGTTGTGTTTTGTATCACTTTTCCGCTGCTATGTATTTAAATGTAATTTAAATCTATGATATTTCTCTGATGTATAATATTTATTCATACTTTGTATATTCTTGTACTCTGATGTAAATTGTTGTAATAAGCAATGAAATGTTCTTCTGTTTGTGTTTTGATTTGTCTTGTCCTCAAAGCAACCCGTTCTTTCTCTTCTCTTCAGAGACCGGGGAAGTTCGGGTCGTTACATAATGTTTGACTTTAAGATTTGTATTTATAAACTATATACCTGGAATAAGATTTAAAGACGTAGATTTTGCAAGAAAATGATTTTATCTTGTTCGAATAATGTTATTCTTTATAAATGGATGTATATATTGGAATTTATAAATTTAAATTGGTATATAAAGATGTTTATTTGTGATATATATATATATGTGTGTGTGTGTGTGTTAAATATAAATAACATTGATTTGAAAATATTTATATATGGTTAGAATAATTTTGTTATGTATTTGATTTAATAATAATATTGTTTGTATATTTATTGAATTTAAATTTTAATAGACAAATGAGTGGAGGGAGAGATATAATTTTCCCTACTTTTATTTTAATGATTTGAAATATATTATTTATAATATATGATTTGAAAATTTGATATATATTCTATTTAAATATAGAAAATGTTTTGAGTACTTACTTAACGCTAAAGTTAGCCTATTGAATACTTAGTGATCTGAGTATATGTATGATCAATGTATATTTTAAATCTCATATGTATTAGATAGATATAGAGTCACACTCTAGTCACTTGAAAATGATTCTGGTGATGACTGCAGAATCATCGATATCTATTTTCGGGTATCGAAAGTGGGATAGATATATATAGCCAATCGTAACATCAAGTGAATACTAAAAACTGCTTTGAAATGTTTGAAAATATTTTAACTTTTGATTTATATATATTTCAAATTATATATATATATATATGTATATGTATGATAATAGATATGAAACATTGGTTTAAATATATTAATTATTTGATTATTATTTCTTTGCCTTGTTCCTTTTCGAGGACGAAAAGTTTAGAGTAGGGGAGATTGTAACAACAAGCTATTTTTAACGATTTAAATTATGATTTAAATTGAATTTTTATTTTGAAAATATTTTATGGCTTTTGGTATCGGGAATTTGGAATTTGAAATACGTACAGTGGGATGTAGCAGCTGTGAAAATTTTGTTGGAAAATTTGACTGTTTGTCGGTTGCACAATTTGTAGTGCAAAGCTGCGCATAACAGTTCAAATTTTAGCTATTTTAAAATCTTTTCGAAACCAGTTTGTACAAACATAAGAAGTGTTCTATTCACTGTCACGAATCTAACGGCTTGATTCGTTTCGTGAAAATCGAACGTTTTGACCACAGTTTTTCTATCTGTATTTAATGTTTAAGGGGATCGTAACGCATTTTTGAACGGAGCATCCTGACACTGCAAACTATATATCGTTATGTCCGTCTCGTTGCGCTGATTTCCGCAATATATACATTTGTCAGTTTCGGTGCCCGGATCACACTGAAATAACGAAAAGGCTTATGCAATTCAATTTTGAAACAAAATCGACGTGTCCCTTTTCGGATCCTGCATGTTTTTCTAGACATTTTGGGTCTACAAAGCCCATCATTTTATTTTACTAAACCACCCGTTAATTTTTTTCATTTTTTTAAAGGCTTAGTTTGGACATATTTTAAGCGACACCTTATTACAAAAGGTATGCACGTTCTTTTTTTTCTTCCTTGCATTCAACATTAAACTTCCACTTTTCCATTTACTTGCGTCATTTTAATTTTTCAAAGCTATGTTTACATTTGTCCAATCATGCATGCATGTTCTTCCCATGTAACACTCCTTTCCTTCTCTCTCTTGTTTTCCTAAAACGTTGGTTCTTTTGCTGTCCATTTATTTTACGTTGATTTATTTATTTATCTACGTTCCATCTAAAGACTGTTTGTTTTTCAATTTAAACCGCATGTTAGCCTTTAAAGTTGGTACATATTCCAGAAGAAGCATTCAATCTGGTGTCCGTTTCCAATGCAGAAATTAAACTAATTCTCCCATCCTTTAGTGTGTTCCTTAAGAATCGCTCCACTCTCAGAAATTTGAATGCATCCTACTAGCAACAGCCTTTCACATACTTTAGGTTATTATATTATACATTTAAAAGTTGCGCCTCATTTCTTTTTCTTCCACAAACAAAACAGTTGTTTCTTCAATCTTCACGATACAAAAATGGACATAGCAATTTTTCCCATGTCTGTAACGACCTAGTTTTTGGACTAATTCTACAATCTATAATATATAGATTGTACTGTTAATTGATTTAATTAAATATAACTGGTATACATAGGTATATCTGGAGAATATTAGGGTTAAATAAAATTTAATTAAATAAGATTTATATATTTGGTAATATCAAGAGAATTCCAAATATATATATAATTGTTAATGGTTTAAAATTCATCAAACAATGTGTATGTGCATATAAAACAGGTAATTGTTGTGTTATAATTTTATTGTTTTAAAATTCATATCCACATATGATTATCTAAGCAAAAATAGAAGGGAAAGTGGGTTAGTTCATATATGACTTAATTTGGGTTGAAATCTAAAAATAAGGAATTTATATAAGTAAAACTTTGATTTACTTAATAAGAAAGGAGAACTCAAGTAAATATTATTCAATGCAAGCTATTTATTTTATAATGTTAAAAAGATCAAATTCATTAGAATAATGAATTTATAAAATCGTGCATCATGTATATATTAACTTGTTTATATGCATATATATAATCAAGTGCTTGTTGTCTTGACAATCTTTGTCTTGCATTTAGAACTTGTGTAATCATTAAGTTACTTAAAGAAAACAATGAAATATACTTAAAATCTATATTGTAATTTTACTTTACATAAATGCACAAGAAGATCATAGTTTAATAATAATAATAATAATAATAATAATAATAAAGATATGCACTTATATGACAAGAAAAGGGGTTGGTTTGTCTTGATCTTGCTTGGGTGTTAATTTAATGTGTGTATACAAATAAAGTATATATACAGGAACATATTGGATAGCTAGGATACGACAATTAATACTCCAAATCAGCATATGTATGAAGCACATGCACATGTACACGTTGAACAGCTAGAAAATGAACATGAATATGCTGTTTTTTTTTAAGAACCAACTTGAAAGCATTTATTTGTATAAAAAAATCAAAACAATCACATCACTTTCCCCTTAAGGCTGCTACAGCACCACACTTAGCTCAAATCGGCTGCAGCATCACCATTCTAGAGCCCAAGCTTTAAAGTATATTTCACATGGTTGTTTTGCAAGTTCCCATAGCAATGTGTACTTGGCACATGGATATTTAAAATCAGCATGCATATGCACATGTTTGTGGAGCCGGGAGCAGGGCATGTTGGATTACTTTGAGACAAAGTTATAGAAACTTAACATCACCCTTTCACACATCGTATAGCTGATGCAACCTATATTATACCTACATGAATACCCACCTAAGTTAAAGCCTGCATTTTGCATATATATACACACACATACTTCACAAATCCACACATAAACCTACCGAAAACAAATGAAAACAAAGAAGAAAACCTGAAATTTAAATGGCCGAGAACCATGAGCATGGAACCTGTAGAACTTGGCAATAGGAAGTCTGGAAGATGGATGGGAAGGGCAGTAAATAGTAACGCAAATGACAATAGAAAAAAATTGAGTAAACTCTTGTTTTAGATAAGATTTTGATGAAAATATATGTGTTCATTGATTTGCTACTGGGTGGATGGTATTATATGAGTATACATGTTAACTTTGTTAGGTTAATCACTGTAAACAAATCTGAAAACCCGAGGGAAAAACAGAGTTGCAAAAGATCGTAAACAAGCATAGGATAATTTAGTGAGTAAACACTTACCATATGTTTTATTGTGTATAATTTATCATGGGTATACATTTCCTGTGATTGAACAGGAATGTTGATGTTGTTTAAGGATAAATTCTGAACTAATTAGATTTAGACTGAGTAGTTGGAAACATAGAAACATAATATTGTGGCATTTAACACCAAAGTAAAACAGTATCATGTAATTGTGGATTAACATCTTAAACAATTTTTGTTGTTTATAGTTATCCTTAGTAAGATTCAAACTGATGTGTGGTGATATGTATAACCAACATTTTGGATGCAAGAGGGATGTTTAAACTTTACTAAACAGGTATATAGGACAATATGGTTTTGATAACTTGAGAGACTGAAATTAGAACCCAGTAATAGTAAAATGTGTAAACTCTAATTTACCTTTTTGTTAAGTCTACTTCAGAGTTAGATCAATTTTGTGTCAAGTTTATATATATATATATATATATATGTATGTATGTATGTATGTATGTATGTGTGTGTGTGTGTGTGTGTTCATTGATTGCTGCCGAGTATAAGACATCTTATATACTTACATATATATATATATGTAATAACCCAGAAATCCGAGCTAATTTAAAATATTTATTTTGGCAATTTTAGCGAATTTTGATTATTTAAAATGAATTATTTTAAATAATAACGACGAGAAATTTATTTTGAACAGAATTAGAACGTATATATTTATATACGTCGTCGTTAGAATATAAATATTTATTTATATATATATAAAAGGAATTGAAAATGGCGCGGTAGTTCGATAATTCGATTTCAAAGTTCAAATGAATGTACCGGGTGCAGAATAAACCGGATTTTGACGAAAACTGATCGAAACGATCAAATCAGCCTACTATACATATCCCATTGTGTTCGGAATGGGGGTAATTAGTTATGGACGACAGTCGTTGAGTCTCGATAGGAGTTCGAATAGAAAAGTTACTTATAGGAGATAATTAAAATAAAATAAATAAATATCATATATATATTTCCTCTTTCCCCTTACCTTTCCTTCTGTTCAACGCCTCATTTCAAAATCAAAATAAAAAAAGAGAGAGACGACGGATCGAAGAAAACCCATCGCCCCTGCATCCAGCCTCCGCCGCTGCATCGGAGCATGCGCCACCACCGTGAGCCACCACCCCACCTTATCGGCTCCCCTCCAGCAACCATCTCTGACCGCCGTACCCCCCCTCCAGTCCCCCTTCTTCGAATTCAAACCCAAACGCCCTAATCGAAGAACATCTGACGCCTCTGGCCAAGACCCTCCGCCGTGACCCCCTTCTGACCACCCTCCCAGCGCTGCAGCGCCCTCCCCGACCCCACTCTCCCCTCCAGCCGTCGTTCAACCCTAGGTCCTCCTCCCCCTTTTGAAAAAAAACAACCCTGTAAGTAAATCAGTTTGTTTATATTATGGCAAAAGTAAATCAGTTTTATATTATGGCAAGAGTAAACCAGTTTTTTTTTATATTATGGAGATAATAAAAATATGATTTTTATATTATAGAGATAATAAAAATATGATTTGAATATTATAGAAGGAATAAAAATATGATTTTTATTATACGTAGAGATTAAAGATATGATTTTTATGAGCTAGTGAATATAAAAATACGATTTTTATATTATATAGATAGTAAAGATTTGATCTTTATTATATGAACACCGGTATGAAAATAGAATTTTTATCTATATAGTAGCGGTATAAAAATGTGATTTTTATCCATATAGTGTAGTTATAAAAATGTGATTTTTATATACATAGCAACAATATAAAAATGTGATTTTTATATATGTAGTGGCTACGGGCAACGAAAGTGAAAAAAAGGCGAGCACGACGAAGGTTTCCTACATATGAAGAGTCGTGGTGTTTGGTTTAGCTAGCAGGTGAGAACTCCTCACCTTTATTTTAAATTTCTAGTTAAAAATATATACTAGGATGCAGACGGTGTTTAGTAGCACCCGACACCCGTCGTCCACAGACCATGGACGGCTTGTATGCTTGTTTGTTTGATTTTGATGTGTAGTTGATTGTATGATGTATGTGAAATGAAATAAAATATTTTATAATTGAAAATAGAATTTTTAATGTGATGTGAAATGAAATAAAATATTTATATAGTTAAAAATATTTTATAGTTGAAAATAGAATTTTTAACATGTATTTAAAATAAAATAAATATAAACAATCGGACGATTTGTTTATATACACACATTTGACTGATATTGATTGGGACGTTAAATTTTACACATCGCCCAACTGCACAAATAAAATCTGTGTTTGATTGTTTGAAACCCCACACGGGTATTGGGATGATATATGACATACACTAATCCCAATAATTAGTTGTATGTCGATCGATTGATTGACAGACTGTTATAAACGTTAAATTTTTATGTTTGATGCTTATACAGTGTAGAACGCACTTTGAATGAGGGTTGATTGTTTGTTGTCATTGCTATATACATGAATTAGTGAAATCCATATAACTGAAATTATATGGTAATTTACTGTGTTTGATTCCAGTTCAGAATTATCAAATATTTTAAAATAATATTCAGTGAATATTGAAATGTGAAGCCGTGTTAAGTAGTTAAACGTCATTTTAACACGAACGAGAACTTTATCGATTTTATTTGTTTTTAATAAATATTGAAAAGTGATTTCAATAATCAAATATTTTAGAAAATGAATTCGAATTGAATTGAATAGAAAATGAATTCGAATTGAATTGAATAAAAAATGAATTCGAATTGAATTAAATAGAAAATGAATTCAAATTGAATTGAATAGAAAATGAATTCGAATTGAATTGAATAGAAAATGAATTGGAATTGAATTGAATAGAAAATGAATTCGAATTGAATATTTTAGAAAATGAATTCAAATTGAATTGAATATAAAGTGAATTCGAATTGAATTGAATAGAAAATGAATTCGAATTAAATTGAATAGAAAACGAATTCAAATCGAATTGAAATTGAATTGAATAGGAATTCAAATCGAATTGAAATTGAATTGAATAGAATTCAAATCGAATTGAAATTGAATTGAATAAAATTCAAATTGAATTGAAATTGAATTGAATTGAAATTGAATTGAAATTAAAATTGAATTGAAATCAAATAGAAAATGAATGTAAAAAGAATTTATAAAGGAAAATTCGATTTTGATTTGAAATCGAATAAGTAGAAATCGTTTTGAAAACAAATTTAAAACGATTTATAAAATTCATTTTAAATAGAAGTCAACGAAATATATATTATATTATATATATATATATAATGGCCTGAATCGTACGCGTCGCGCCGCGGCCGTTCGCGAATTTCGACCATTGACTTCGAATGGATATTGCAGGAGATTCGACCGTCGGATTCTCCTAAAACCAGAACCGTTGGGTTCGTATCGAAAAGGGCTTTCTAACGAATATTAGAAATTTGAAATCTAACGGTGGGATTTGGAATTATGTCCAAATGAAATTTGAAAAAAGTCGTTGTAAGTGCAGTTCGATGGCCGTAGATGGAAATTGACTGTACGGGCCTGGATAAAATTATTAAAAATAGTAATAATTTGTGTAAAATCATAAGAAATGATTTGGGAAGAATTGGGATGAAAATTTCCATATTTGAGAAGAGAAAAATAGAATTTTATCGAAATGAACTAGTTTTGAACTAGAATTATAATTCTATTTATTTTAAAATAAATAAAGTGGATTTGAAATGGTTTTGAAAATAACCAGAATTTCCAATATATAAAGTGGAAATGGATTTGAATCAAAATTGTCTTTGGAATATTTCGATGTTGGATTTCGTGATTATACAGATATTGGTATGGAAATTTGAAAGATATATTTATATCATTATTTCCAATACGATATTTGTTGGTCGTAGAATTTGATATTGAATATAAGCCGATATTTTTACTATTCAGAGCCTTGTATTTAATATCAAATGGAATTTGGGTTTGTCGTGCACGGTGTCTTCATTAACACTGTTCTTAAACCCAGTTGAGAAAAAGATTAAATCTTTTTATTTAGATTTAATGAAGTGTACCAATTAAATGGTATTTAACTGGAATTGAATTTGAATTGATTTTTGTGTTTATCGTGAACGGTGTTTTAAATAACACTTGTTCTTTAACCCGATAATTACTGGAATGGATTTTGGGTTGTCGTAAACGGTATCTTTAATAATACTGTTCTTAGACCCAACTGAGTTAAGAAATTCAGAACTGGAGATTAGTTAAGTTGAATGGTTTCTTGGGTATTGATCTGATCTTGGTTTTGGCCTTCGGGGTTAATATTTAGGGAACTGTTCTCTTACTAATTTACGGTTAGAGACTAATAGAATGGAATGTGATGTGGGTTTATCGTGAACCGTGTTTTAAATGACATTGATTCTTAAACCCAGTTAAAGATTAAAACTAAGTGGAGTTTTAATGAATCTTTAATTAGATTGGAAAGATCGAGAATGGAGTATCACCAGTTTAGCTCCAGGAGATTGCTAAATCTTTAATTAGATTTGAACGTGAAATGGTAATTGAATTTACCGATAACACCATGGTGTTAGATATGAAGTATGACCAGTTTTACTTCATGGGATGAATAGGTTGGGATTGGGAAATAAATAAATGATTACTTCAGTGTGGCTCGCTAATCCCGACTAGTTTGATTTGATATTCAAAGGAAGATTGAAGAATAAATTTAAAAGAATTTATCTTTGATAAAATTAATGGGAACCTTTCCCTAAGAATGTAGAATTTAGAAACTAACTATCGGTTAGCAAAGAAGAATGGTTTCCTAGGTATTGATCTGATGTTGGTTTCGGCCTTCGGAGTTAATATTTGGGGAATTATTCTCTTGCTAATTTACGGTTAGTGACCGATGAATCGGAATGAGGCATATGTTGTGTTTGTGTAACACTTGTTTATTATATACGCGAGTTATTCAGAAAGACCGGGTTTATCCCATTCTGAATAATTGATTCGACGATGAGTCGAAGATGAAGACGGTGGTCGAAGACCGGAGGTCTTCACGTTGTTTGAGTGGTTTCTAATGATCTTGATTGAGCCGTACACCCAAGAGGAGGGAATCAGTTAGTGGTCCTCCAGACGTGCTTGGAGATCGATGGATATGTGAGGTACAAGGTGCCTCCGGTTTCGTTCAGACCCAGAACGAACTTGTAAATGGATTTTGTGTCTGACATTGGATTTTATTCTATGTGGTTGATTTCTATTATATATATATATCTGTTTGGCGGGGGAGAATTTATTCTCTTACTTAACGCCCTTCTCTGAGACGTACGAGCTCAGAGGTTATATGTTGATGGATATCAAACGCATGGAGTGAATTGCCTGTGTGGCATGCCTAAGATGCAAATGATCAAGGCTTTTGTTGAAAAGCAAAGTCTTTTGGTTGATGGTCAAAGCACGGCCTGTGTGGCATAGCTTTGTGTAACGTGAATTCGCGAGCCTCACACCCCGGTTGTGAACCAAAAACGGGAGAAGGACCTCAGGGAGGACATGTGTTTCTTTCTAGCTAGAAGTGGCGTCAGTGGTTTTATACACCCTGACGAGTTTGACTTACGTGGTTGTTGCTGTTGCGAGGCGCCTAGGATATATCGGTGACTATGTGAAGCCGATGGAGTCATCCGTTGGCTCATTTACGCCCCAAAGGGCGAGGAAACGTAGTGTTCAGGCATAATAATGCACATCGGTGGACCGGCCCTGACGATCCAAGGGACGATGCTTTCTATTCCTGAGACTCGGGCTAGACAGTCTCGAATCGGTAGAGGACGATCCCTGGCCTCAGTTCACAGATGGAAATCCAACTTCCAATACGTGACGCTTCGATTTTAGTTGTAATCCTATATATGGCGACATAGTGGGATGGGGCGCTTATGCCGTCTATGATTGATACTTATGATTTGAAATTGTTTTGACACTATACACTTATAGTAATAATAAAACATGAAATTTAGCGTATCAAGCATTCTTTGGCTATTATAAGGTAAAACCCTATCCTCCGGCTTGCGTTGCATTGTGTGATGGGACCTAGGTCTTATAATAGCTTCATTGTTCTTTATTTAGAATTGCGCTGTTGTTTTCTGCACTGGTATTCTTGGGAGGAAACCCATTCCGTGGTATACGGCGTGGTCCCTTGATTTACCAAACTTTAAATAAATATTAAAAACTGTTTTAGTTCTCACACCAGTCCCATGACTGATCTGGAGTTTATTGTTTTGACCTAAACTCTGGGTGCCCTTATTTTGACACGGGCAGCTAGTAGTTTTGGTTTTGCAGATTTATATTCACAGGATCCTGATTTACAGCTGGAACGATACTCGGAAAGCTCTGTATCCGTGTGTTACTTCTAGTTGTGTATTGTATTATTTTCCGCTGCTACGTAATGTATGGTAATCTCTGATATTTTATAATGTATATTATTTGTTCATACTCTGTAATATTCTTGTATTCTGATAGAATAGTTGTAATTAACAATGAAATGTTCTTCTGTCTGCATTCTAATTTGTCGTGTTCTCAAAACAATCAGGCGTTTCGAACGGTCTTGGTTGGTTTAGCGACTGATTCGGATCGAGCAAAATTTCTGGGTCGTTACATTTGGTATCAGAGCTTTGGTTTACAAAGCTCAGAGAACAAGGCACATTAGAACCATACGAAAGAATTCATTAGAGATTGGATTAGTAATATCCAATGGGAATGACTCGTTAGAGATGGGATCAGTGGTATCCTAGAACGAGTGTGAAGAGTATATTTTTAAAATGAAAACAAATTTTGTTTTGAAATTTAAATCATTTTATACGTATTTGAATATTTAATTATTTATATTGATGTGGTCAATCCAGTATATAAAGGTTTTGCATATACGCCTTGCAAACGTGTATTCAAAGTTTTAATATACTGGATGGATATAGAATTACACTCTAGTCGCCCGTGGATGTTTTGATGGTGGTTCGAAACATCATCAGAATTTATTTTCGAGTGACGAAAGTGAGATTTATATATATTTCCTATTGACTGGTGTAAGAACCAAAATTAGATAGGGCCTATTGTTGTGATTTGGCATCAAAAATCTAATTTTTGGACTATGTATCAAAGTTATGAATTTGAAAAGCTAATCAACTAATTGATTGATGGTTGTGTTGTTTGATTACTGTTTTGATTAATTGAATGTTGAACCTTTAGCCAAATTCAACCAAATAGTGAATTGTATTGAAAATTTGTCGCATTTGCATGCATATACATGTACTTACACTGAACAGGTCATAGCAAGGAGGCTGGAGCAGAAGAATAAAATTGTTTTCCCGACAAATAGGTACATGTTTACCGTAATTTACTGTTTTGTTTGGGTGATGATGATTTTATGAGCCGCTTGGCTTTTTCTTTTTCTTTTAGATTGAAGAAGGCCATGGGAGGCTATATGAAATATCCCGAAGTCCCCGGTGCAGGGGAGGTTATGGCGAAATATTTCAAAAATTTAGGATGTTGGCCAAATTATTGAAGAATTTGAAAAGTTCTTAGAAACTGAAAAGTTGAAGAACTTAAGCCGTAATGAAAATTGTGAAAGTTGAGTTGATTAGTTAAACAACTTTCAACTTCGTTCCTTTTCGGGGACGAAAAGTTTTAAGTGGGGGAGGTTGTAATAACCCAGAAATCCGAGCCAATTTAAAAATTTTATTTTGGCAATTTTAGCGAATTTTGATTATTTAAAATGAATTATTTTAAATAATAATGACGATAAATTTATTTTGAATAGAATTAGAACGTATATATTTATATACGTCGTCGTTAGAATATAAATATTTATTTATATATATAAAAGGAATTGAAAATGGCGCAGTAGTTCGATAATTCGATTTCAAAGTTCAAATGAATGTACCGGGTACAGAATAAACCGGATTTTGACGAAAACTGATCGAAACGATCGAATCAGCCTACGATACATATCCCATTGTGTTCGGAATGGGGGTAATTAGTTATGGACGATAGTCGTTGGGTCTCGATTAGAGTTTGAATAGAAAAGTTACTTTTAGGAGATAATTAAAATAAAATAAATAAATATTATATATATATTTCCTCCTTCCCCTTACCTTTCCTTCTGGTCAACGCCTCATTTCAAAATCAAAAAGAGAGAGAGAGAGAGAGAGAGAGAGAGAGAGACGACGAATCGAAGAAAACCCATCGCCCCTGCATCCAGCCTCCGCCGCCGCATCGGAGCACGCGCCACCACCGTGAGCCACCACCCCACCTCGTCGGCTCCCCTCCAGCAGCCATCTCCGACCGCCACACCCCCCCTCCAGTCCCCCTTCTTCGAATTCAAACCCAAACGCCCTAATCGAAGAACATTCGACGCCTCTGGCCAAGACCATCCGTCGTGACCCCCTTCTGACCACCCTCCCAACGCTGCAGCACCCTCCCCGACCCCACTCTCTCCTCCAGCCATCGTTGAACCCTAGGTCCTCCTCCCCCTTTTGAAAAAAAAAACAACCCTGTAAGTAAATCAGTTTTTTTATATTATGGCAAAAGTAAATCAGTTTTATATTATGGCAAGAGTAAATCAGTTTTTTTTTTATAACATAGAGATAATAAAAATATGATTTTTATATTACAGAGATAATAAAAATATGATTTTTATTTTATAGAAAGAATAAAAATATGATTTTAATTATATGTAGAGATTAAAGATATGATTTTTATGAGCTAGTGAATATAAAAATACGATTTTTATATTATATAGATAGTAAAGATTTGATCTTTATTATATGAACACCGGTATGAAAATCGAATTTTTATCTGTATAGTAGCGGTATAAAAATGTGAGTTTTATCCATATAGCGTAGTTATAAAAATGTGATTTTTATATACATAGCAACAATATAAAAATGTGATTTTTATATATGTTGTGGCTACGGGCAACGAAAGTGAAAAAAAAGGCGAGCACGACGAAGATTTCCTACATATGAAGAGTCATGGTGTTTGGTTTAGCTAGCCGGTGAGAACTCCTCACCTTTAATTTAAATTTCTAGTTAAAAATATATACTAGGATGCAGACGGTGTTTAGTAGCACCCGACACCCGTCGTCCATAGACCATGGACGGCTTGTATGCTTGTTTGTTTGATTTTGATGTGTAGTTGATTGTATGATGTATGTGAAATGAAATAAAATATTTTATAATTGAAAATAGAATTTTTAATGTGATGTGAAATGAAATAAAATATTTATATAGTTAAAAATATTTTATAGTTGTAAATAGAATTTTTAACGTGTGTTTAAAATAAAATAAATATAAACAAACCGGACTATTTGTTTATATACACACATTTGACTGATATTGATTGGGACGATAAATTTTACACATCGCCCAACTACACAAATAAAATCTGTGTTTGATTGTTTGAAACCCCACACGGGTATTAGGATGATATATGACATACACTAATCCCAATAATTAGCTGTATGTCGATCGATTGATCGACAGACTGTTATAAGCGTTAAATATTTATATTTGATGCTTATACAGTGTAGAACGCACTTTGGATGAGGGTTGATTGTTTGTTGTCATTGTTGTATACATGAATTGGGTGAAATCCATATAACTGAAATTATATGGTAATTGACTGTGTCTGATTCCAGTTCAGAATTATCAAATATTTTAAAATAATATTCAGTGAATATTGAAATGTGAAGCCGTGTTAAGTAGTTAAACGCCATTTTAACACGAACGGGAACTTTATCGATTTTATTTGTTTTTAATGAATATTGAAAAGTGATTTCAATAATCAAATATCTTAGAAAATGAATTCGAATTGAATAGAATAGAAAATGAATTCGAATTGAATTGAATAGAAAATGAATTCGAATTGAATTGAATAGAAAACGAATCGAATTGAATTGAATAGAAAATGAATTCGAATTGAATTGAATAGAAAATGAATTCGAATTGAATTGAATAGAAAATGAATTCGAATTGAATATTTTAGAAAATGAATTCGAATTGAATTGAATAGAAAATGAATTTGAATTGAATTGAATAGAAAATGAATTCGAATTAAATTGAATAGAAAACGAATCCAAATCAAATTGAAATTGAAATTGAATTGAATAGGAATTCAAATCGAATTGAAATTGAATGTGAACTGGCTCCGAATTTTGATATATTGGCCTATTCTCCGATCAATGGTCGAATATGTTGCCGTTCCCCTATCGGTCAAGAAGGAATTGAATAGAATTCGAATCGAATTGAAATTGAATTGAATTGAATTCAAATCGAATTGAAATTGAATTGAATCGAATTGAAATTGAATTGAAATTGAATTGAAATTGAATTGAAATCAAATAGAAAATGAATGTAAAAAGAATTTATAAAGGAAAATTCAATTTTGATTTGAAATCGAATAAGAAGTAGAAATCGTTTTGAAAACAAATTTAAAACGATTTATAAAATTCGTTTTAAATGGAAGTCGACGAAATATATATTATATTATATATATATATAATGGCCTGAATATAACGCGCCGCGCCGCGGCCGTTCGCGAATTTCGACCAATGACTTCGAATGGATATTGCGGGAGATCCGACCATCGGATTCTCCTAAAACCGGAACCGTTTGGTTCGTATCGAAAAGAGCTTTCTAACGAATATTAGAAATTTGAAATCTAACGGTTGGATTTGGAATTATGTCCAAATCAAATTTGAAAAAGGTCGCTGTAAGTGCAGTTCGATGGCCGTAGATGGAAATCGACTGTACAGGCCTGGAGAAAATTATTAAAAATAGTAATAATTTGTGTAAACTCATAAGAAATGATTTGGGAAGAATTGGGATGAAAATTTCCATATTTGAGAAGATAAAAATAGATTTTTATCGAAATGAACTAGTTTTGAACTAGAATTATAATTCTATTTATTTTTAAAATAAATAAAGTGGATTTGAAATGGTTTTGAAAATAACCAGAATTTCCAATATATAAAGTGGAAATGGATTTGAATCGAAATTGTCTTTGGAATATTTGATGTTGGATTTCGTGATTATACAGATATTGTTATGGAAATTTGAAAGATATATTTATACCGTTTTTTCCAATATGATATTTGTTGGTCGTAGAATTTGATATTGAATATAAGCCGATATATTTTCTATTCAGAGCCTTGTATTTAATATCAAATGGAATTTGGGTTTGTCGTGCATGGTGTCTTCATTAACACTGTTCTTAAACCCAGTTGAGAAAAAGATTAAATCTTTTTATTTAGATTTAGTGAAGTGTACCAATTAAATGGTATTTAATTGGAATTGAATTTGAATTGATTTTTGGGTTTATCGTGAACGGTGTTTTAAATAACACTTGTTCTTTAACTCGATAATTAATGGAATG
Source organism: Allium sativum (assembly GCA_030737875.1). Taxonomy (NCBI): domain Eukaryota; kingdom Viridiplantae; phylum Streptophyta; class Magnoliopsida; order Asparagales; family Amaryllidaceae; genus Allium; species Allium sativum. The sequence goes on from CM060915.1 coordinate 288,428,900, forward strand.
GATTTTGGGTTGTCATGAACGGTATCTTCAATAATACTGTTCTTAGACCCAACTTAGTTAAGAAATTCAGAAACTAACTGGAGATTAGTTAAGTTGAATGGTTTCTTGGGTATTGATCTAATCTTGGTTTTGGCCTTCGGGGTTAATATTTAGGGATCTGTTCTCTTACTAATTTACGGTTAGAGACTAATAGAATGGAATGTGATGTGGGTTTATCGTGAACCGTGTTTTAAATGACATTGATTCTTTAACCCAGTTAAAGATTAAAACTAAGTGGAGTTTTAATGAATCTTTAATTAGATTGGAAAGATCGAGAATGGAGTATCACCAGTTTAGCTCCAGGCGATTGTTAAATCTTTAATTAGATTTGAACGTGAAATGGTAATTGAATTTACCGATAACACCATGGTGTTAGATATGAAGTATGACCAGTTTTACTTCATGGGATGAATAGGTTGGGATTGGGAAATAAATAAATGATTACTTCGGTGTGGTTCGCTAATCCCGACTAGTTTGATTTGATATTCAAAGGAAGATTGAAGAATAAATTTAAAAGAATTTATCTTTGATAAAATTAATGGGAACCTTTCCCTAAGAATGTGGAATTTAGAAACTAACTGTCGGTTAGCTAAGAAGAATGGTTTCCTGGGTATTGATCTGATGTTGGTTTCGGCCTTCGGGGTTAATATTTGGGGAATTATTCTCTTGCTAATTTAGGGTTAGTGGCTGATGAATCGGAATGAGGCGTATGTTGTGTTTGTGTAACACTTGTTTATTATATACGCGAGTTATTCAGAAAGACCGGGTTTATCCCATTTTGAATAACTGATTCGACGATGAGTCGAAGATGAAGACGGTGGTCGAAGACCGGAGGTCTTCATGTCATTTGGGTGGTTACTGATGATCCTGATTGGGCCGTACACCCAAGAGGAGGGAATCAGTTAGTGGTCATCCAGACGTGCTTGGAGATCGATGGATATGCGAGGTACAAGGTGCCTCCGGTTTCGTTCAGACCCGGAATGAACTTGTAAATGGACTGTGTCTGACATTGGATTTTATTTTTTGTGGTTGATATCTATTATATATATATATATCTGTTTGGCGGCGGAGAATTTATTCTCCTGCTTAACGCCCTTCTTTGAGACGTACGAGCTCAGAGGTTATATGTTGATGGATATCAAATGCTTGGAGTGAATTGCCTGTGTGGCATGCCTAAGATGCAAATGATTAAGGCTTTTGTTGAAAAGAAAAGTCTTGTGGTTGATGATCAAAGCACGGCTTGTGTGGCATAGCTTTGTGTAACGTGAATTCGCGAGCCTCACACCCCGTTTGTGAACCAAAAACGGGAGAAGGACCTCAGGGAGGACATGCGTTTCTTTCTAGCTAGAAGTGGCGTCAGTGGTTTTACACGCCCTGACGAGTTTGACTTATGTGGTTGTTGCTGTTGCGAGGCGCCTCGATATATCGGTGACTATGTGAAGCCGATGGAGTCATTCGTTGGCACATTTACGCCCCAAAGGGCGGGGAAACGTAATGTTCAGGCATAATAATCCACATCGGTGGACCGACCCTGACGATCCAAGGGACGATGTGTTCTGTTCCTGAGACTCGGGCTAGATAGTCTCGAATCAGTAGAGGACGATCCCTGGCCTCAGTTCACAGATGGAAATCCAACTTCCAATATGTGACGCTTCGATTTTAGTTGTAATCCTATATATGGCGACATAGTGGGATGGGGCGCTCATGCCGTCTATGATTGATACTTATGATTTGAAATTGTTTTGACACTATACACTTATAGTAATAATAAAACATGAAATTTAGTGTATCAAGCATTCTTTGGCTATTATAAGGTAAAACCCTATCCTCCGGCTTGCGTTGCATTGTGTGATGGGACCTGGGTCTTATAATAGCTTCATTGTTCTTTATTTAGCCTTGCGCTGTTGTTTTATGCACTGGTATTCTTGGGAGGAAACCCGTTCCGTGGTATACGGCGTGGTCCCTTGATTTACCTAACTTTAAATAAAGATTAATAACTGTTTTAGTTCTCACACCAGTCCCATGACTGACCTGGAGTTTATTGTTTTGACCTGAACTCTAGGTGCCCTTATTTTGACACGGGCAGCTAGTAGTTTTGGTTTTGCAGATTTATATTCACAGGATCCTGATTTACAGCTGGAACGATAATCGGAAAGCTCTGTATCCGTGTGTTACTCCTAGTTGTGTATTGTATTATTTTCCGCTACTATGTAATGTATGGTAATCTCTGATATTTTATAATGTATATTATTTGTTCATACTCTGTTATATTCTTGTATTCTAATGGAATTGTTGTAATTAACAATGAAATATTCTTCCGTCTACGTTCTTTTGTGTGTTGTTCTCAAAGTATCCGCTCTTTCCTTACAGGGGAAGTTACGGGTTATCACAATATATATGTTCAGTGATTGTTGCCGAGTATAAGACATCTTATATGCATAATTTGAATCATTAAAACCAATAGGCTGAGAACAGCCCCTGAAGTAAATACGCTGTAGTGAACTAAAACTTATAGATGAGTCAGAACTATTTTTCTCAATTAAAATTCAATGCAAAGTTTATGGATGATTAGTTTAAAACATCTGTATACACTAGTTATTACTAATTTTCATTATAATCACTGAAAGCTAAATTTCAAGTAACACAATATCGTAAGTAAGGAGTTCTTCTGAAACATAATGGAGCAATATTGAAAAATATTGTTTTGTCCACAAATTGATCGTCTACTTCTAAAAGTTGTAAATATATCGTATTGTCGCAATCTTCAACTTGAATGCTATGTAAGGTAGTTTCTTTTTTCTCTACATGTCTTAAGTGTCTATGGGCTATTGACTTCTTGTTCATGTTAGACATTGCGTGTACTATCCAGTTGATGGACAGTACAGAATAAAATAGTGAACTGAGTCTAATGGATGAAAACATATCTGTGTTGTTTGGAGCAAATGGGAACACTAGGCGTCCCGAATGCATATTATGTTAGCAAACTCCTTGTAGATTTTCTATTTGTTTCATATATAATCCAGTGCATTCATATGTGTGTTGATAGTATCTACAGTATTTAAATCAAACATTTATGATTGTTTAAGGGTTGATATCCGCAAGTAGATAGGATATGAGAGGGATTTAAAATCTATGAAAACAAATTACATACACAGTAAACAATAAAAGATGAGTAAACTACATATTGATCTCTTCAAAAATCTAATTATATATATATAGTTGCATATTATTGATTCATACATATGTATCCAAGTGATATTGATTGTTTAAACATCACCTAAATCTATTGTAAATGATAGATTGATTGAAAATAATTAAAGAGGGTAAACTGTCTGTAGTCAAAGAGAAATGTTCACCTCCTATTACTTCAAAAATCAGCAACTAAAATTTCAATTGTTATAGGAATTGTGATGAACACCAAACTTTCTCATTTACGGCTCGTGAACAATCTAAAATTCGATTCAAATCAAACAGTAGTGCATATCACCAGAAATCAATTAAATACAGTAAAAAGGTAATAAAACTTAAATTCTTGAACATCATATAAAATGATTTAAGTATATAAATGGATTCACATTGAAAAATGGTGAATTTTAATATCAAAATCATGTTTTTAAGCAATTTAGGTTGTAAGAATTTCTTAGTTCATCAGAAATGGCGAATGGGTAAAATTCAGGCGATGTAGTCGGTCGTTGATGATGGTGGAGGGGCATGAGAGGTCAAGGATTACAGGAAAAATATAATATGGATTTTTAAACAGGTAAATTTAGAGATTTGAATTTTTAAAAGGGAGTTGCTACTGTTTTTGGGTTACGGGTTTTATAGTATCGTGTGGTTTCTGTAGAAGTGTGAGTTGCGGGGAAAGTGGAGGGGAGGAAGTCAAAGGGATAGGGGTACCAATGGTGGTGGTCGCAGTTCATCTGAGTGACGGTGGTGGCGATACGGAGTGTTTTGGTGGAGGTGTGTGAATGCTGAAGCTACTTTCAAATACCAGGTTTCGATGGAGGGGTTGATGATTCGGAGAGGGTTGCAATTGGGATCCATGGCAGTAGGACAGGAGGGTGATGGAAGGTAGCGTGATTGCTGGGAGGTGGTTCGGCAGTTCATCGATGATTAGGGGTGGCGTGGAGGTGCACGTTGTACACGTAGTGCACAGGGGATGTAGAAGGAAGAAACATGACAAAGGAGAAGAAAATGGGGTAAGCAATATGCGATGTTCTACTAATTTCATATGCCAAACCATGTTTTTACTAATCTTTTGGAAATGCAAAAAGAATTGTGCAAAGAGAATAAAGGTTCATATGGGATGAATCATTGTTTGGAAGCAGTTCACCTGGAAGGAGAAATCGACTGGAAATGGGAAGTGGGCTGATCTTAAGTTACTAGGCTTCGGGCTTGATATTTTAGTTAAAGACTAAAAGTGTTGTTTTAAATTTAAGCTCCTTAAATTTGACTAAATGATTTAAGAAGGGGAAGTTCGACTAAACGATTTATAAGGAAAGACCCATTCATGTAAATTACCTATGTGGGAATAAAATGGTAATTGGTCAAGGAAGTCATATTATATAATTTAATAAATTTTGAATTAAATTGATTTTAATATTAGTACAAAAGAAGTATGTATATATATGTATACGTATAGGTATAATAAGATGGAAGGATCAGGAAGCTACCAAGATAAGTCGTAATTGCATAATATACGTCATAGCGTGAATTAAGTTCGAATCTCCAAATTTATATAATCTACTGAAACAAATAAATATTTAAAATAAATCGATATATTTATTTCCAAAGAATTTGGAATAAATATGATGAAAAATTAATTGTTACTCGAGATCGTATATTTCAAACTGTTATTTAGTTTGAAATTAAACTCGAAGCGTTATTGATTGTTATTGTTGTAATGAATGATTGTTGTTAATCATCTGTTTTGCTATGAAGTGATCAATCTAGATTTGTTAAAAATGTTGACACATTTTATTTTATTTTATTTGTCTGATATTAACTATTATTCTAAAATTTGAATTGAAACTTGTACAAGTTAAATAATGTGAATAAACATGCCATGGAAATATAGTAATAATTTTTATAAACTATTTTATTTATCTACACTGTTTAAATTTGATAGTTCAAACACCGACTATCAAATAACTATTCCCCACGCGTTAGTTCGGAGAGACCGGGATGGGAACTGGACCCAAAACCATTTCGAACTAACTTTACGATTCTTAAGCTAACTTGCAGGATGATTATACGATTTAAAGAATTCGAAGACCATAGATCTTCATGATCGGAAGAATTACTTGTTTACAATTTCTCTGGTTTGGCCACTGGAATTATTGTGACTTGTGATCCCCTCGTAATTGAAATCTTCAGATTTGCAAGGACTATTCGCTACAGATCCATAGGGTGATTCCTATATTGGATGCAATAGGAGAGTACCTTCAGTTCATCCTGTTCCTGGATGACTTGTATGGACGAATGTCAGACAAAGTATTTCTTAAGAGTCACGTACATTGGTTTTTACAAACGTACTTCTATTGGGTGCAAGCTAACACCCAGAATATTTTTGTGGACGTCAATTAGTGATTTGACGGATATGACAATGTGGCATTCAATGTAAATGGTGGCCAGATGTTCTAATGGAAAATTCTAACCTCAAGCCTCATCAACCGGGAAAAGACAAAAATCGGGCAGGCAGCATGGCTATGTAGGTCGCTCCCATTAGGGTGTATAATCACTTATCTAGAGAAATTCCTTTTTGCTTCTTTAATCTATTTCGATGTTGTCCCGTTTCGAGAAACGGTTCCTGATCCCAACCGTTGGTGATATACATTCGATACACTCAAGTGAAATGAGTGGTCATCATGTTTGGGCCGGGTTGCAAGACGTTCTTCTTGAACCTAGTTTATTTGCCTCTAGAGATACACTATCGACAGGTAGTTCCATACCTTGTCATAGTCGGAATCCAATCTTCAATAAGCTCCCGCGGTTTTGATTGTATACTATATATGTAGAGTGTGAGACGCAAGCGTTCCGCTAGATTTATATTTATTTGTATCTAGGCACTATTATAATATCAGATGATATATATATATATATAATTTCAAAATGTTTTGCGTTATCGTAAGGTAAAAACCGTCTGTATTTATGTGTGGATTTGGTCTTATGATTATCCTTTCTTTTGAAAAGATTTTGAACTTTAAAATCAATCTATTTTAAAATCATTTACTCACACCAGTCCCATGACTGACCCAGAGTTTATTTTTCTTAGTTTTACCTAAACTCTTAGGTGGAAGAATTTGTACGGGCTGTCAAGTGGTTTCAGGATTTTACAAATTCACTTGAAGGAGTTTGGAGCAGGCGGCTTCAGCATTAGATATATATATAGAGTTTATTTCAGCTGTGTTGTATATGAGTTGTACTCTGACGATGTATGTAAGTAAATACAGTTTTGTATTTCAAGTTGATATATAATATATATTTTTTTCAATCCCGTTGTGAGATTTGTCATACTCTGATTTTGTTGTGTTCAGTTCTACTTTTCTTCTATTCTAACTTTATCTCTTTCTATTTCTCACCCTCTAACTTCTTTCTATTAACGATCTGTTAATTTCAAGTGATTGATTAGTCGATATATGATACAGGAAACGTATTAGTACCGAAAATCAGGATTGACACTGAGACGACCCGAACTTCCCCGTGAAGGAAAGCACGGATAGAATTGAGGACAAGACAAAATAGAACGCAAACGGAAGAACATTTCATTGTTATTACAACAATTCCATCAGATACAAGAATATACAGAGTATAAATGAATAAATTACATTCAACAAATATCAGAGATTTAAATTACATTTAAATACATCACAGCGGAAAATAATACAAAAGTATAACTAGAAGTAATGCACTGATACAGAGCTTTCCGAGCATCGTTCCAGCTGTAAATCAGGATCCTGTGAATATAAATCTGCAAAACCAAAACTACTAGCTGCCCGTGTCGAAAATAAGGGCACCCAGAGTTTAGGTTAAAACAATAAACTCTAGGTCAGTCATGGGACTGGTGTGAGAACTAAAACAGTTATTTAAAACTTTACTTTAAAGATAGTAATTCAAGGGACCACGCCGTATAACACGGAACGGGTTTCCTCCCAAGAATACTAGTGCATATAACAAAACAACGCAATGCTAAATAAAGAAAAATGAAGCTGTTATAAGACCCAGGTCCCATCACACAATGCAACGCAAGCCAGAGGATAGGGTTTTTACCTTATAACAGCCAAAGCATGCTTGATACGTTTAAAACACATTATTTGATACTATTATAGGTGTATAGTGTCAAAACAATTTCAATCATAAATATCAATCATAGACGGCATAAGTGCCCCATCCCACTATGTCGCGTATTGGAAAGTGGATTCCATCATGAGTCGAGGCAAGGGGCAAGCTCCTCTCCGCGTTCGAGACACTCTAGCAAATGTCCCAGGACCCCACTATGATCCTTGGATCTTCAGGGCCGGTCCTCTCTTACTTTTGAGGATTAGTTATTCCTGAACACACGTTTCCCGGTTCTTACAGACCTATATCCGAGGCGCCTCGTATCCAACAACCACACAGGTGAAAAGTATATAAATGTCAGGGCTGGTAGGTCACTGACACCACCCTAGCTAGAAATAAACGCCGTGCTCTCCCTGCAGTCACTATCCCGTTTTTGACTCATACCGAGGTGTGAGGCTCGCGAATTCACGTTATACACAAAGCTACGTCACACAGACCGTGCTTTGATCATCAACCACAAGACTTTGCTTTTCAACAGAAGCCTTGATCAATTGCCACTTAGGCGTGCCACACTGGCAATTCACTCCATGTGACTGATGTCCATCGATATACAACCTCTGAGCTCGTACGTCTCAGAGAAGGGCGTTAAGCAAGAGAATAAATTCTCCACCGCCAAACAGATGTATATTTAATAGAGATCAATCAACACAGAATAAAATCCAATGTCAGACACACAATCCATTTACAAGTTCGTTCTGGGTCTGAACGAAACCGGAGGCACTTTCCTCGCATATCCATCCATCTCCAAGTACGTCTGGACGATCACCAACTGATTCCCTCATCTTGGGTGTACAGCCCAATCAAGATCATCCGTAATCACCCAAACGACGTGAAGACTTCCGGTCTTCGACCACCGTCTTCATCTTCGACTCCTTGTCGAATCGGTTATTCAGAATGGGTATAACCCGACCTTTCTGAATAACCCACGTATATGATAAACAAATGTTACACAAACACAACAAACGCCTCATTCCAATTCAGAATGTTCTTTTATTCACAAAATCACATTTTTAGGGAATAGGTTCCCATTAATTTTATCAAAGATAAATTCTTCTAAATTTATTCTTTAATCTTCCTTTGGATATCATTTCAAACTAAATTATGGTTTTCCAAACTAGTCGGGATTAGCGAACCACACCGAAGTAATTATTTATTTTATTTCTCAATCCCAACTATTCATCCCATGGAGCAAAACTAGTTATACTCCATATCTAACACCACGGTGTTATCGGTAAAATTAATTACCATTTCACGTTCAAATCTAATTAAAGATTTAACTATCGCTTTGGACCAAAACTGGTGGTACTCCATTCTCGATCACCTTTCAGATTTGATAATTTAAATTATCAATTCACATTTCAATCTAATTAAAGATTCATTAAAACTCCACTTAGTTTTAATCTTTTCAAAAATCAATATGCTGTCTTTAACTGGGTTAAAGAACCAATGTCATCTAAAACACGATTCACGATAAACCCAAAATCACACTCTATTGTTAATCAGGTTAAAGAACAGGTGTTGTTCAAAACACCGCTCACGATAAACCCAAAAACCAATTCAAATTCAATTCCAATTAAATATTATTTAATTGATATACTTCATTAAATCTAAATAGAAAGATTTAATCTTTTTCTCTATTGGGCTTAAGAACAGTGTTAATGAAGACACCATTCATGACAAACCCAAATCACATTTGATATTAAATACAAGGCTCTGAATAGAAAATATACCGGCTTATATTCAATATCAAATCCTGAAACCAACAAATATCGTATTGGAAATAACGATATAAAATATATCTTTCAAATTCCCATAACAATATCTGTATAGTCACAAAATCCAATATCGAAATATTCCGAAGATAATTTCGATTCAACTCCAGTCCAATTCACGTATTGGAAATTCTGATTATTTTTAAAACCACTTTCAAATTCAATTTATTTCAAAAATAAATTGATTTTAATTCTAGTTCAAAACTAGTTCATTTTAATAAAAATCTATTTTTATCTTTTCAAATGTGGAATTTTTCATCCTAGTTCTTCACAAACTAATTCTTATGATTTTACACAAATTATAGATATTTTTAATAATTTTATCAAGGTCCGTACAGTCGATTTCCATCAACGGCCATCGAACTGCACCTATAGCGACCTTTTTCAAATTTGATTTGGACATAATTCCAAATCCAACCATTAGATTTCAAATTTCTAATATTCATTGGAAAGCTCTTTTCGATACGAACCCAACAGTTCCGGTTTTAGGAGAATCCGACGGTCGGATCTCCCGTAATGTCCATTCGAAGTCAATGGTCGAAATTCACGAACTGCCGCGGCGCGGCGCGTTCTATTCAGGCCATTATATATATAATATATATATTATATATATTTCGTCGATTTCCTTTTAAAACGTATTTTATAAATCGTTTTAAATTCGTTTTCAAAACCATTTCATCACTATATTCAATTTCTAATCAAAATTGAATATTTCATATCATTACTATATAAATGATAATATTTTCAAAACGTTATATTTTGAAATCACTTCTTTTCTATATTCATTATAAAAACGAATATAATCGATATAAATATCGTTCACGTCAAAATAGCGCAACTCTAATCAACACGGTTTTATATATATTTCAATAAATTCGTTACTCTATTCAACAAATGAATATATCCTATTCAACACATGAATCTATATTTCTTTCAACGCACAACTAATCTCAACATATGAGTACTGTTAACACACGACTATTTTTGTTATGTAAAATATTTTATAAAACTACGGTATCTATCGTTTGATTTTTAATTAGACTCCACCGTGAAGTAGTTCTAATTTTAAATATGATAAAGATGTAAATTTTATTATTTAAAATATTTTACTCAACACATAAATAGTTTCAACACATGAAAATCGTCAACACATGACTATTTTTATATTCAACACATGAATTTTCTTTTATAATATTCATTATTTTCCCGATTGGAATGAGGCCCAATCAATCACCATATAATGTTAATTATATGGATTCCATACAACACATGTATATAAATAGCAACGATAACCAATCAACCATCATCCAAAGTGCACCACACAACTGCATAAGCATCAAGTATAAATAATCAACGCTTACACAGCCTGTCGACCAATCGATCGACATACAATTAAATAATTGGGATTAGTGTGCGCCAAATATCATCCCAACACCCGTGTGGGGTTTCAAATCAACAAACACAGATTTTTATTCGTGCAGTTGGGCGATATGTAAAATTTATCGACCCAATCAATATCAGTCAAATCAGTGTATATAAACAAATCGGCCGATTTGTTTATATAATATTTATTTATTCACATTCGCGTTAAAAAATATATTTTTAACGACAATTTATTCATTTCAACTGTCTACATTTTATTATCGCTTTCACATCAACATCACAAACAAATTTTCACAACACATCCATCAAACAAACAAGCCATCCATGGTCTGTGGATGACGGGTGTCGGGTGCTGCTAAGCACCGTCTGCATCCTAGTATATATATATAACTAGAAAAAGAAATTGAAGAGTGAGAAATTCTCACCGACTAGCCAATCCAATACCACGACTCTCCCTATGTAGAAATCTTCGTCGTTCTCGCCTTTTGTCACTTCCGTTGCCCGTAGCCACTACACATATAAAAATCACATTTTTATATTGTTGCTATGTATATAAAAATCATATTTTTATTATCACTCCATATGGATAAAAATTCTATTTTTACATCGCTACTATATAGATAAAAATTCTATTTTTACATCGTTATTCTCTATATAAAAATTTCGCCTTTTCAATTATAAAGATTTCGCCTTTTCTAATATAAAGATTTCGCCTTTTCTAATATAAAGATTTCGCCTTTTCTTTCATCACTATAAAAATCACATTTTTATTTCGCTATATCTATAAAGATGATATTTTTACTATCTTACCTATATAAAAATTATATTTTTATACTTCTATGACATAAAAGATTATATTTTTCATCTTCTACGATATAAAAGATTATATTTTTCATCTTCTACAATATAAAAGATTATATTTTTCATTGCAAAAATTAATTAAACAAAACAAAATAAAATAAATAAAGGGCTTACATTGCTTTAAGGAGGAGCGGAGGGGGGGTTTCACCATTGGCGGAGCTAGGCGGCAGGGGGTGGACGACGCGAGTTTCAGAAGGGAAAAGGAGAAGAGGAGGGAGCGGCGGTCGTTGGCTGTAGGGTGGTTTGGGCGCGGAATTCGAGGAGAGAGAGAGAAGGGGAAGGACGGAGGAGAGAGGGGGAGGCGATTGGAGGGGGGTGGCGGAAGTCGATGGGCGGCTCCGCCCTTTTTCTTCTTCTTTTATTTATTTGAAATCAATTTTAACGGTTGGGGGGGCTGGGTGAGTCGAACGAGGAAGGAGGAGGAGGTGAACGCGAGGGGGGGAGAAGAAGAGGAGGGCGGAGAGGAAGTGGAGGGCGGTGGTCTAGGGCGGCGCGGCGCCCTGCCTGAGGGAGCGACGGCTCCTCTAGGTTTTTTTTTCTTTTTATTCGATCTGATGAAAGAAGAGAACAGGGGGGCAACGGTTTTTAAGGGGAGGAGTTTTATTTTTTTAATTTATTTAATTTTTTCTTTCAAAAAGTTGACTTTTTCATTTGACCTCTAAACGAGGCCCACCGCCTGTCATCCATAGCTAACTACCCCCATTCCAAACACAATGGGATATGCCACGTAGGCTGATTCGATTGTTTCGATCAGTTTTCGTCAAAATCAACATATAACTCTATATATTGAATTTGAACGCGCATTTCAATTTACTGGGGTCATATACTAACTCGAAAAATTCCAGAAAAATATTTTCTAGCTTCGTATTGACGATACGGTCCTAACAAAACTAATTTTGTCGAATTCTGAGACCATTTGCAAAATGGCTATTTTTAAGGGCCTGAATTCCATAGCGACTATTCAAAATTTTCAACTGGACATATCTTTTGATTCCCGCTATGAAATTTCGATTTTTCGGATTCGTTGGGAAGATATTCTCAATTAGATCCTAATGTTTTTGGTTTCACTAAAATCCGGATTGTTTTGCACCCGGTACATTCAATTGAAGTTTGAAATCGAATTATCGAACTACCGCGGCATTTTCAATTCCAATTATAATTATATATAATTATTTATATTATAATGACGACGTATATAATATATACGTTCGAATTCTATTCAAATTAAATGTTTCGTCGTTATTATTTAAAATAATTCATTTTAAATATTCAAAATTCACTAAAATTGCCAAAATAAAAATTTTAAACTGGCTCGCATTTCCGGGTTGTTACAGACACTTTTCGGGTCGTTACAATGTCCATCAATTATCCCAATCACGTTTCCCCCTTCAGCAGCTCTCCCTTCCTTTCCCATTGCAACAAGCTTCCCACCTTGATGAGCTGGTCCAACGCACCTCTCTCCAATCTCACCCGCCTCCCTGACACGAGCTGCCTCCTGCCATAGACCCCTCGCCTCGATTGCTCCCCTCTGCCTAGAATCGCTCCAACATCGCCTCAGACCAGCACCAAAGGCGCGCGTCCACCTGCTGCCCATCCCTTCATCCGCCTCATTCTGACTGAGCTGAACCCCTTTTCTCCAATTTGCAAATGCTGTCTCTGCTAGCCTTGATCAATCCATCTTCCTTTCCGAACCCACTGACTCACTCACTATCTGAAGCCCGAACCCTTGCTGCTGCTCAACTTCTATCCATATCGACTCTCCAACCCGACGTGCTCAGCAGCTCAATAACCAAGCCATGGATCTAAGCCAAACCCGTTGAAACTGTGTGTTTTCCCCATTTTTTTTCCTTTGCATGTGGTGTGTGTATATTTATATTTGTGTACAGTGTGTGTTTTGTACTGATGTGCGTGCGTCTTATTTTGTTTGTGTGTGAATTGAGTTATGTGTGCATATATTATGGGTACTGTGTACGTAATTTATATTATATATTATTAATTTCGGGGTGTCTATACATATTTTATAACATCAAAGGTTTTGGGTGTATTTATATAGAAACACACACACATATATATATATATATGTGTGTGTGTGTGTGTGTGTGTTTATATATATTGGTTTTAGTGTGTTTATATTTTATAATATATTTAATGGATTTGGGGTATGTTGTATAATTTATAATATTTTGCAGTTTTGGGGTGTGTGATTTCAAATATATATTATAAGATTTATTTTATAAATAATTTTTGTAATAATTTCATTATGTTTGATTTTGTGTTGAATTTGGTGTTGAGTCCGAAACTGTTCCAAAACCCAATAACCATAACAACCCGTTGAGAAATTCTCTAACATTCTCTTATAAAATAAAATATATATCGAGCGGTTACCGAGTTGGATCCATTTCGAGTCGTGCCAAGATATTGTCGTTTCAATTATGTGTCAATCTACTTGCCGTCTCCAATCTATGCCACGAAAGGTGAGTTTATCTCACATGTGACATGCATTATTTCATGGATGTTAGATCAACTAAATGAACTATTATGAAATGTATAGGATTGCTGGTAGAAATTGTTTGTTTAATATGTATATACATTTCATATATGACACCATATATATATATATATATATATATATATATATGTGTGTGTGTGTGTGTGTGTGTGTGTGACACGTAGGCGCACTGATAATATATAATTTGTGATATAATGATATTAACGTCATGAATAATCTATATTGTTTATCTATGCCGCTGATTCCCCCAGTTTAGGAAAAATCACTAAGGGTTGAAATGATACATACTCGTACAGATATTAGATTAGACAAAAATCGTTATGAGTTGAAATGATAGACCTGAACAATTTTTACTGAATTTGGGATTGCTGGTTGAAATGATAGACCTGTAGATATTTTATAAATTGCGGATTGAAATGATAAATATCCGTATCACTTGACCATATGCTAGGAATTTATATACGGACATCGTTGTTCATGTTTTCAAAGTAAAGAAATTTGGAAATTTGAGTTTTTAAATAATAATCTAAGATTTTATATTTTTATAGTTATATTTTAAGAATTTTAAACTAAAGTTTTGTAAATTTTAAATTATATGTTTTAAATTGATTTTTGAGTAAAAATGGTTTTAAATACTTATTTAAGATTTTGCTTATAATTTTATTTATTTTAAACCATATGATTTAATCATATATGTAATTTAAACTTTTATATTATAATTAATATTTTTTTAAACCTATTTTATATTATTTTAAATTTATATATGTTTATAATCTATTTTATAATTGTTATTAGAATTTTGTAAACTTATACATATTTATATCTGTTTATTTTCAAAGGTTAATTCTTATATATATATATATAATTTCGAAAATTTAAATAATCTTTTATGTATATTTTGCAAACTTTAAACTCAAAGTTGGTTTAACTTAAGATTCTGCGACTTAATTTCAACGTTTGAATTTGTTACATCGATATTTGATTTTAATAATGAACTCATATGAGATATGAATTTGAATTCAAATTGAGTTGAACTTAAAGTGGCTAAATGTAATTTATAATATATATATATATATATAATTTTACATACGGAATTGATTTTTATAATCATTTAGTTGAATCATGAAATTTGTGAAATCAAATGTATAAGATGGTTTAAAAACGTATGATTTGAATTTTACAATATAGAATTGTACAACTTAAGTACATAAGATATGATTTGTCAAATTTGAATTATAAGAGTTTGATTTGAATTTTAAGTAATGAATTTGAATTTATGATTTGAGTTATAAAGTATGATACGATATGTTGAATTATATAAGAGAAATATTAGATTTCGATTAAAGCGTATGTATTGAATTTTAACCGAAACATTGGACTTGTGAATCGATTTAAACGAATGCTTAAAGGTAAACTAGAATTTGAAATTATTTGAACTTGATTTTTGACGAGGTTAAATCAAGCTGAATATTTTCGAAGTTAAGTATTTGAGTATTGCTTTAAACGGCATTTGAGATATGTTTTGATATAAGTCAAATTTGGATTGAAATCATTGTATGAGTATTTCGGATGTTAAGTGAAATCGAAGTTAAACATTAAGTTTTGAATACAAATTTGAAACCGATATTTGTATATTCGATTTTATAAAGTGATTTATAAAATAATGACCATGGTGTGAAAAATATAAATGATTGGTTGTTAAAGAGACGGGATCAGATATTGTCATACTCTCTGCCAATACCGAAAACCACTTTAATAACTGTGTACGCGGTGGAGTTCCATAGGATGATTAGGAGGCGATTACTGGATTGAAGATAGAGAACGATGATGGATAGCCTTGACTTTTGGGTCATAGTTAAAATGACTAAAACAGGTGCTATACCATGTTCAAGTGAGGTAGCCCCTCCTATCGGACACACTTCTTCGAATCCATATTTTCTATTTTGTGATTTGATTGGTGCACCTTTGATTTTGGAGTGTGTTTCGAGGTGGACGGTAATCGCGGCTATGCGTTACTACCGGTCATGGGCGTGCATCGGTAGAATCCTACCGTGGGTTTTCCTTGTATGCCTTGTCATATTATACTGATCGAGCCCCAACGATTTGATTTGTACTGTACCTATGGAGTGACCTCTGATAGCCACTACGTTACTGTTGACTTTACGGTATCTGTATAGACTACGATGTTATAAACGTTGTAACGACTCGGATTTTTCCAGGACCTAATCGACAGCTAAATCGACCAAGACCGTTCAAAATCTGAATACGCTAACTCTAGAAATACAACACATCAGAACAAATAACAGCAGACTTTTATAAACATCATAATAATGTTACATCAGAGTACATCGATAAAATATAGCGGAAGATAAATTACAATAAATGTAATACAATGCAGCGGAACAAATAAACTAATACAGCGGAAGTCTATCAATGCTCTGGACACAGCTTTAAGCTTTGATCCAGAATCCAGCTCAATATATCTGCAAAATAAGCTATCGACTGCCTGTGTGGAAAAGAGGGCACCTGAGTTTGCAAAGAGAAACAAACTACGGATCAGTCATGGGACTGGTATGAGAAATTTTTCCTAATTTGTCTAATAATAAGGCTAATCATAGGACCATGCCGCTAACGCGGAACAGGTTTACTCCATTGGATTGCCAGTGCATAAATAAAATAAATCGTTAAACAATGCAATGCTTTTTAGAAAAATGAAACCATTATAAGACTCAAGTCCCATCACACAATGCAACGCAAACCGGAGGATAGAGTTTTACCTTATAATGGTCAAAAATGCTTGATACGATAAAACGGATTTGATATTATTATTAGTGTATATATGTTTCAAAAACATTTCAATCATAATGTATCAATCATAGACGGCATAGCTACCATATACTTTGTCGCCATACTAGTTCTATAATCAAAACCGCATGGGGTCGTATTGGAAGTTGGATTTCCATCATGAGTCAAGGCTAGGAATGATCTCCTTATCGATTCGAGACACTCTAGCAATGTCTTAGGATCACACCTACGGGCGACCTTGGATCCTACAGGGTCGGTCCACAAATAACTTTAGTGGATTGGCAATTCCTGAATACATGCTTCCCGGTCCTATCGAACCTATAATTTGGCCATTGGAGACCAATAAATCCGAGGCCTCGAAAATTCCATCATCCTCATAAGTAAAACGTCAGGACCGGTAAGTCGCTGACACCACTTCTATCTAGAAGGAAACGTGTGCACTCCCTGCGTTCTCTTGCTCCGTTTCTGACTCTTACCGGGGTGTGAGGCTCGCGAGGTCACGCTATACACAAAGCTATGTCGAAATAGATTATGCTTTGATCATCAACCACAAGGCTCTGCTTTTCAACAAAAGCCTCGATCATTTGCAATCTTGGCATGCCACATTGACAATTCATGCCATGCGATCGATAACTACCAACATATAACCTTTGAGCTCGTGCATCTCAGAAAAGAGTGTTAAGCAAGAGAATAAATTCTCCTCCATCACAGATATATATTAAATAGAAATCAATTTAATTTACATGGAATGAAATTCAATGTCAGACATACATCCATTAACAAGTCCGTTCTGGGTCTGAACGAAACCGGAGACACCTTATTCTTCGTCCCGTATATCCAATACGGAAGTGAGTGCTCGCATATCCGGACAAACTACCACTTTAACCCTTTATTGGTAGCTAGCCAATGCAGGGCATCAGTAGTCGTCCATTCGATGTGAAGATCGCCATTCTTCATCCACCGTCTTCAATATCTTTGACTTTAATCATCGTAATAATTATTCAGAATGGGTTAAACCCGGTCTTTCCGAATAACTCGCGTATTTTTATAATTAAAAATCAAGTGTTATAAAGACACATCATACGCCTCATTCCAATTCAGAATATCCTTCTAATAAAATATTCATATCATTAGGGAAATGATCCCTCAATTTATCAAAGATAAATTCTTTTGAATCTTATTATTTAATTTTCTTTTTAAAGATTTATCAAATTCCAATTTGATTTTAATATCAAAAATTATTACTTTATGATTATTTATTTTGAGAAATTAATCTTATCTATAACTGGGTTAAAGAATCCATGTCATTTAAAAACATTGTTCACGATAAACCCAAAATCATTTTCCAATAAATATGGAATTTTCACAGAAATCAAATCAATATATAACCGATATAAATTTCCATATCAGACCGATAATATAAATGGAATAACGGCAAAGCCTTTTAAATTCCATATATAGTAACGGTCTTCTTTTACAGAAGCCTATCTCGATTATTATCAAATCGAATTTCCATTCAATTTAAATTTAATATATTAAATTGGAAAACTTGACTTTAGAAATTTTCTTTTTAAATCTTAATAGAAAGATTTATAAATTCTAAATCATATTTTTACTATTAATTGGGTTAAAGAACAAATGTCGTTTAAAACATAGTTCACAATAAACCCAATTCACATATCTTTTTATTTCAATTACTAGATATAATTGGAAACTCTAATAATCTTAATTCAAAGATTTATTCTTTAATACGAGGTTTAAGAACAGTGTTATTTAAGACACCATCCACGACAACCCAAAATCTAATTCTTTTATTTAATTCTAATTAAATATTAAATAAATTGGAAGACTTCATTAAATCTTAATTTTAAAAGATTTATTCTAGTTAATAACTAGTTCATTTCAATAAAAATATATTTTAATCTTTTGTCCATCCAAAACGGACATAGAAATCATCATTTTATTCTTCATTGAATAATATTTTTAAATATTCGTTATTTAAAAATATTTTTTATATAAAAAGACTCTTTATATAAAATATTCTTTATATTACAATGTTCTTTACTTTAAAATATTCCTTATTCAAAATATTCTTTACTTTAAAAGATATTCTTTATTTAAAATATTCTTTATTTTAAAAGAAAGCCTAAATCGGAATGCGACTCAATCAGTTATCATGTAATTTTGGTTATATAGATTTCATACATCACATGTACATGGCAATAATGATAAATACTCATTAAATCATCCATTCACGTCCAGAGTGGAATTTACAACTGTGTGAGCATTAAAATTAAAATAAATAAATAATGCTCACTACGGCCTGTCAATCCATCGATTGACATCTAACTAAATATTGGGACTGGTGTAGGTAAAATATCATCCCAATACCCGTATGGGGTTTTCGGCCAACAACAATTAATCTAAATAAATAATTGGTTAATGAATTTAACCCATTTTAATTCTGCTAACATGTTAACGATAACGAATAAAACATGTTATTATATTCCTAATGCCGAATAAAAATATATTTTGCTCGCATAATTTCCCTACATATTTCTAATGTCTGATATAATGTAACTTATTTATATGACATTATTACTGATGACAAATGAAAAGCTAATTATCATTTTTCTTTATTTGTATGCAAATTTCTATTTTAAACTTTAACAAATAAAAAGAAATGGTTTATTTGTATGTTTAGTTTCAAATCATAACATATGAAATGCCTCTTTATTCTGTACACAAGTTCTAATGTAAAATTTGACAATACAAATGTCATTTGGATTTTCATAAAATTCTATTGTACAATTTAACAATAAAATGTCGCTTGATTTTACATGCAATTCTAATGTATGTTTTGACCAATAATATGATTCTTATATCTGCATATAAATTATATTGTATGTTTGCAAATAAAAAATGATTTTAATATTTGTATATAAATTCTATTGCATGTTATTCAAATAAAGGTGATTCTTATATTTGCATATAAATTCTAATGTATGTTATGCAAATAAAGGTTATTCTTATATTTGCATATAAATTCTAATGTATGTTATGCAAATAAGGGTGATTCTTATATTTGCATATAAATTATATTTCAACAAAATGTATAAAAAGTGATACATCCATTTTGTTGTAACACAAACCTATTTAACAAAAATGCTATTTGTGTATAACACTTTTATTTAACAGAAATGTGATTTTTATTTCATTTCAAATCTAATTAAAAAAAATGTAATTTTTTTTTCAACCATCATATTTAACAAAATGTATTTTTTTTTTGTTTCAACTATTATATTTTGACAAAAATAACTATTTTGAGTCAACTAATCTATTTGGCCAAAAATGTTCATTTTGACAAAAATATATAGTTTGATTCAACTGATCTATTTCAACAAATAAATAAAGATAATGACTTTGTTTCGTTGACAAATCTATTTCAATCAAACAATAAAAAGGATAACTTTGTTTTGTCAAAACAAATGAAAGTGACATATTTTTTTGTCAAATCTAATGTGACAAAAATGATAATGTTTGTTCTGACAAATCTAATGCGGCATAAATGATTAGGTTTGTTTTGACAAATCTAATACGGCAAAAATGATCATGTTTGTTTTGACAAATCTAATGCGGCAAAAATGATCACGTTTGTTTTAACTATTATAATTTGACAAAAGTGACCAATTGGTTTTAACTATGTTAATTTGACAAAAGAGACAAATTGGTTTTAACTATGATAATTTGAAAAGCGACAAATTGGATTTCAACTTTGATAATTTGACAAAAATGGATACTTTGTTTTAACAAATTTATTTTGACAAAAATATTTATTTTGTTTTAACTAATGTGTTTTGACAAAAATGTCTATTTTATTTTAATGAAAACAAATCTACATTAAAATTGAAATCTTTTTAATGAAAACAAATCTACATTAAAATTGTAATCTTTTTAATGAACACAAAATTACAATTAAAATGTAATCATTCTAATCTATTCTTTTTATTTTAACGAAATGACATTAAAAATGTAAACTTTAATAACTATACTTTTTATTGTAACAAATCGACAATAAAAATATGATCTTTTATAACTATTCTTTTTATTGTAACTAATTTGACAATAAAAATCTAATCTTTTTATCATAAACATTTCACTTGTACTAAATGAAAATAAAAATGTGTTCTATTTATTTTGAACAAATTGACACTAAAATATGTTATTTTTAGTTGAAACAAATTCACCCTAAAATATGTTCCTTTTTGGTTGAAACAAATTTAAGTAAAAACCATACTTTATGTTATCAAATATAATGATATTTTAATGTAAACAACGAAAATGAAATTTTATTACAAATCTCAATTTCATAAAAACTCATGTCCATGAAAAACAATAAAATGTAAATTTTCATCATTGATCAAATTTCGTGTTCAAAATCATATCAAAGATGGAATCTTTAATCTCAAGAAATTTTATGTTCACGAAATAAATAAAGCTTAAATCTTTATTCTTTATCTTTATCCCAAATTTATGTATTCAACAAAAACTATATTTATATGAATAAAACAAATCAATATTTATGGATTAAAAATAAAATTGAAATTTTTATTTAAACCAAATCTGTACACATTAATCTATGAAGAAACACATAGATTCGGATAATAGAAAGTAGATCCGGATGATAGAAGAATGATTTCATATTTATGAATAAAATTTTTAATTAACATCCACAGATTTGAAATAAAAGATAATTTCAGATCTGAATTCTAACGCAAACTAGAAATTCAACAAACATGAGATTTCATCGTAGATCTAACAAATCAGAATATACCACAAACAATAATAAATAAATTCTAATTTACAAACATCGCAGATCCTAATCAATTAACATACATACAGTGATTCTAAAAGCGAGAAAAATAATTAAAATTTAGTTTAATTATTAAATCAGAATTCTCACCTTGCTTTGTGGCGAATCTAAAAATTCTAAAGGGTTTAGAATCTGTTCCAATCTCTTTTTAAAAAGTTGTATTCGACGACGCGGTTCCAACGTTTCTGAAATTGTCCAAATCTGTGTTTCGTATGCACAAGATATTATTTTTATAATTCAATTTATAATTTGCAACAGAAATTAAGTGTTACAATTCCTTATTTTTTATTTTACCGTAGCTTTCAGGTTTTGGTTCAAATCTTTGGATCCACTTTTCAGAAGATTGGATGCACGATTTTAGGATCAGGCGGTGGCACGTCGGGGTGCTTGGAGGTGCGCGTCAGCGCGTGGTGGAGCCGGCCAACTCGCGGAGTGTGGGCCCTATGGTGGGTGGAAGCGGACGGGTTCGGGAGGGTTGTTCTCTGCGTACAGTGATGGGAAGGGACGATTCAAGTACGGATGGAAAGAGGACGTGAAGATCTACAAAAGTCTTAACTGAAGTGGAGGATTTCGAGTAGTGAAGAAGAAGTTATTTGGAGGAGAAGTCTCGTGCTTCTATGGCCATCGAATTGATAGTGGCGGTTGGTAATTAGAAATAGGATTAGGGTTTGGTAATTTGACCATATTTTATACAGTATATTTATATTAATTAATTATTTAATAAAAGAATAACCCGTTAATCTATACGGACTCCAAATCCAGCCAAACGAAAATTGTTCCTACCTAACTGCTCCTGTTCCGAACACAATGGGTTAGGTCCCGTCAGCTCAGCCCACATTTCTTTAATTTAAAATATAAATCATTTAATTATTTTTTTGATCGTACATTTAAATTATCCAGGGCCACATACGGACTCTAAAAATTACAGAAAAATTATATCTAGCTATGTTTTGATGATATGGTCCTAACAAAACTAATTTCGTCGAATTTGGAGACCGTTTGAAAAATTCCCATTTTCTGGTCGATCCGATTTGACTGAAATGGACAAAACACGTTTTCTTTTGCCACGCTCACATATTAATTCTAAAAATTATGAAAATTGAAACCTAGCAATAAATTGACATTCGGGTTCCAAAAAATGTGGTTTTGTCAAAAATGGAGGTCATTTGAAAAATGACTATTTTTAATGTTAAAATATATATATAAATTCTACAGCAACTATTCTAAATTTTAAACTGGGCATAACTTTTGATTCCCACTATGAAATTTCAATTTTTCGAATTCGTTGGACAATTTTTTTTAAATAGATTCTAATGTTTTTGGTTTCACTAAAATCCGATTTATTTTGCAACCTGTACAGTCAGTCAAATTTCAAATTCAAATTTTCAAACTACCACGCTATTTCTAACTCCTTTTATCGTTAAATTTAAATATATTCGTTCTAACTTCGATTTAAATAAATTTTTAGTTGTTATTATTTAAAATAATTTATTTTAAATATTCAAAATTCATTAAAATTTCTAAAAAAAATTAAAATTTGTTCCAAAATTCCGGGTTGTTACAAACGGCGTAAGGATAAAAATGTAATCCCGCTTAATATTTTATATTTAACCATAGACACTATTATAATAGCGTATTGTATTATATGATATTAGTGTAAAGGATCCTTAGAGGATTCATCTCAAACAACCTTTAAGTTATTGATGCATTTCATTTAATATTTCATTTGAGTTGATTTACTTCCATGAGAATGTTAGTCCAGATCCGAGTTGTTTTTCTTTGCATTATTGCTCGGGTCAGATCGAGTATTAGAGCTTTGAGATTCACCCTTGGAGTTTGGAGTTTATATCAGATCTGCTCACATATATCTACATATTCATTTGTTCAAGTTCAGCTCTTGTCGTTATGTTTAATACAGTTATTATTTATTTATGTATTAGAAATCATTGTATTAGACTTCTTTTGTATTATTTATGTAAAGTTTGTTGTAAAATTTTATTTGGTAGCTTCATGAACTACTATTTTATTATGTATTTTCTACTGCGAGATATTATATTACTCTGTATCAGTGATCTGTTTTTGTGATTTATTCTATTTACCTCAGAAGCTAATAACATTCTGTTATTTCGAACAGTTAGAGTCGGTTAAATTACCGGCATGAAATGAATGAAAGACAGTATGTCACATGTGGTATCAAAGCTTTGGTTTAATCAAAGCTTTAGCTTATGAGGTAAAAGCTCAATAGAGATAGGGTAGTTATACCCTAGAATGAGTGGAATTAGTCACAGAATCCTTCTTGAGAGAGAGAGAGCGTATTTTGAAAGAATAAATGGTTTTTAAATTAGTTGAAACGTTTTTAAACAAATATTCTCAAATATAAATTTTATTGAATATTTAAATATTTTTCTAAAATTTCCCTTTCTTTTGAATTCATCTTCCTTTGTTGATCATCTTTTATTAGGTTCTTACGTTCGTTCCGCTTTCAACTCGAATTCTATAATTTATCCTTGTCCATAACAAGGTAAGAAGTAGAAGGAGAGTATGAGTCTTCTAGCGATCTCATTCTTATTGTATATTGGTTTGAAATTGGTATTTTAAAATGGTATTATAATATAAGTTTTCTTGATGCAATATTGAAATTATATATATAGTTTTGGTAATACCAATATATATATATAGCTTTGGTAATACCAATATTTTGAAAAGGATTTATTGTTTAACTTTAAGATTTATATTTATAAACTATATACCTAGAATAAGATTTAAAGATATATATTTTGCAAGAAAATGATTTCATCCTGTTCGAATAATGTTATTGTTTATAAAAGGATATATAAAAAAACATGGTCAGCATTGATTAAGTCGATAGTCAAGCGACTTTATCTATTTATAAAAAAACATGGTCGGCCTTTTAGTAGATGTGTGGAAGCATGGATGGATGATAGAGATTATAAAGCAGCACACTTATATTCTTCTCAACTACACTGAACTTGCACCATTTGTTAGGTAATGAACTTATATCATCTATACATGTACTGTATCTTTAATCATAATGTAACATTTGTCCTATAATTGCAGCATTTACGAATCACAACATCCAAACGACGATATCAGCAAAGAATTCGCTACTTGGTTTACTAATTACATTTTTAATGTAACAAATTGTGTTGTAGAGGAAGTATTGAAACATTTATTAATGGGACCATAAAGGAAAGTAAAAAACATATCCAATATTCTTTGTCAATGGATATAAATTTAATACTGAAGAATATGGTGCTAAAAAATTAACTAACAGTAGCGGTGTATTTGTTAAAGATAGTGAAGATGCAAATGACCATATGCACGATTTTTATGGCAAACGAACCAAGATTCTGCAATTGACATGTTTCACATGACCCGTGGAAGAAGTATTTTTGTATAAATGCAACTGATTCAGCAACGTTCCAGGTTCTGCAACAAACATGCACCCAAAATATAATCTTATAGAAATAAAACATACAACATGTTATTATAAGTACGATCCGTTTTTACTTGCCAAACAAGCTCTTCAAGAATATTACGCTCCTTATCCATCTCTAAGAAGAGACAAAATAGATTGGTCAGCTATTTTTAAAACAAAGGCAAAATTTACATTTGACGAACGGAATATTGCCGACAAACAAGATTATCAAGAAGACATCGAGAAAAATATAGGAATAGTAATAACCAATTATCAAACAGATTTTGGACCTCTAAACGATGACTTGAATGCATTAGTTGAAGCATTTGAGACTATAGATGAACCATATATAGATGAGAAAATAGATCCAAAATTTGAATGTGATGAGGACTAACCAATAATCCTCATTTTAAAAAGGTAATTTTATGTTATGTCATGTCATACTATTAGATTTAAATAGTCCTTTTATGTTATGTCATACTGTTTGTTATAATGTTATAATTTTATGTTATGTCATATTATTTATATCGCATAGTCTTCTTATGTTATGTCATATAGTTTGTTTTACACAACCCTTCTATGTTATGTTATATTGTTGTATGTAACATGTATGACGACACACAGTCCGGTAGGTGGCGATGGCAGTGGTCCATCACATGAGCTATCATGTCATGTGGTGTAGCTTAAGCCAAAAGCCAATATAGGGTAAGTTTTAAGTTTTAAGTATAATTTTAATTTCTGTACAATAAATTATGTGAATATGTGACCCCCTGGAATTACTAACCAGTCAAAATTGCCAAAAAAAAAAAAAAAACAATGACAACACCCATCACATTTTATATTTATGTACAAACATCACTAAATGCTCTAGATAGAATTTAAATAAATACCACTTATCAAATTATTCATTTAAACCAAAGGGTGTTCTTTAGATACTAATTTAAACATATTTACCATAAATCGACTATTATGTGACTCTGGTGAGATGGACATCGATATTCATTCTTACACACTTGATAATTATGTCAGTACGACATAAATGATAACACAAGAAAGATGCACCATTACAAGATGTAATAACAAGTACTAAAAATATTTTTATCAAAATAATAGCTGCATCACTACCATTTGTGACTGCCTACGTACCTTTATCTAATTGGGTAAGCAATTAGATAGACGATCAAGCCAACATAGTTCTTCTTTACTCAAAACATTTAAAATCAATATTTACTTCCTAACATACTCTTTAGGTCAAGTAAGGGTAAAACACTCTGCAAATACTCATTTTGAAAGATATCTATTAATCTGTTGTAGAACATCTTTTCAAAAGATAAAAATCTTTTATTTAAATAATTAAAACTTTCTTGCGATAAAATAGTTGTAACTTCAAACTAATCATCAAGAAAAGGTATGCTCGAAAATATTATTTGATAAAAACATTTGTCAGAGTAATGCATTTCGATAATGCAATCAAACCGTAGGTATTCTATATCTGTCTCAGTCCCCTACTAATCCTTATGGTCATGATTTCAGGAATTTATGCTAGTCATACTAAGTCGTCAATGTACTCAATCATCAGTCGTATATGTTATTTACTTACCGAAGCAAAGATTGTAGTCAATGTAGTATGTTAAAGTCATATGCATATTTAAATTAAAACACAGGCTTATGAAATAATAATGGATTAGATGATAAGTATACTCACAGTACTCCTTGCTATCTTCAAGCAGAAGTCTCGTAGAACACAATATATTACTTATTATCACTCTAAAGCAAATCAGTTATTTCGTCGTATCATCGAAATTCGTTAATCTTCGTTGTTCTTAATTTTGCCACGTTTTGACTCTATTTTAATTTGATTTAACATCCTCGATTTATTCAGTTTGTTTATGATACTATAAGGAAGCTCAAGTCCAAATTTGAGAGGATTTGGAATAATTTACCTTGATTTTTATATCAAAATATCAATAACAGTGTTTTTTTAATGCCATAAAAAGTTCTGCTCGTTTTAAAATACTTCATAGTCAATTCAGAGAAAATATGGCGCTTCTAGAGGTGCTATGACAAGTTTGGGTGGTTTATAATGATTTTAGACCAAAACAGCTTACTACAGCGTTTCTGGGATGCTATGAAAAGTTCCGGGTCACTTACTAAACTACATAACTAATTCAGGGAAAAGATAGCATTTCGGAATGCTATAAAAAGTTTAAAAACTCAGATTTTCAGCATGTCTTTGGGCAAAATGTTTGACACTGTTTCTTTATGATAACGATAGCTTTTAACTCCAAATTTTTTATGGAAGAAGCTTTCTTAGTCTACTTAATTATCATGAAAAGAAAACCTCAAAATTATTTACTAATTTAATATGTAAAATCAAATATCATGAGGCATTTTTAACATGTCCATTTCGAGCTGATTTTTACCTTACATTGCATCCAGTTTTCAGGTACACAAATGATCGAATTGGAAAAGTGTATGAGTGAAAGTTGTAGCCCTTTGAATTATCTTTCCAAATTGATAGAGAAGTCGAAATTTCATTAAGAATTACAAAAGTTATCCCCAAAATACCGAACGTCATTTTCAAGGGTTCCAGTCCAATCGTTCATTCATAAATTTCTCAACTTTTCTTCAAAATATGAAATAAATACATGAACTTAAAAAGTTTTTCTCACCTTAGATCTCAAAATTGAACTTGTATTCCTTTTCTTGGTTTCTTCTAAACCTCTCTTCTTTTTCTTATCTTTGTTTTATGTTTGTGAATGCATGAAAAGGAATGAACCTTTCCAACCTTTATATAGTAATCTTCAAAGCTAGTTTTGTAATTTAGTTTTGGACACTTGTCCTCCTTATCTTCATGCTTGCTTTAGGATGAAGACACATGTCTACTTAGGTGTCTTTAGGTGTTTCTACACATGGACACCTAATGGGTTTATGTGTCTTTACCTCCTTAAATCTCATTACATGTGCACCTTTCATTTTATGACTCGTGTCCCTATAATTTTAAGCCATTTTCATATTCTAGAATATGCACATATATACCATTTGTATTTTATTTATATGCTATGTACATACATATATGTGTTCTTATATTGTTACTACCTGCTCATGATATTCTAACAACTTTAATAAGTTAAACATCGTTTATCGACAAAACTGTTTTCAGTCACATTATCGATATTTCTTCGAACTACTTATCTTTGTAAACAAAAACTCAACAACATGTTTTCTCCTCATTAATTATTAGTAACAAAGGGATTTACTAAAGTTTATAAAACCATTAAATCCAAGATTCAAATATTTAAATAACCTTGATATTTAAATATTTACTGCCCGAAGTTTCAGGTTGTTACATTCTTTCCCCTTAAAAGGAATTTCGTCCTCGAAATTCTATGCAATACTTAATTAAAAGAAACCAAACATTCCACAAATAAGTATCCAAGTCATTTTCTTGAAAGTGTATTTTTGAATTAATTTCATAAATCGAAACTCAGAGTTTAAGACATACCTGGATATTATATGATTGGAACTTCTCTATTTGTGATCAACATTTTATAAATCCTGCAAGCTATTACTGGAACAGGCACGCCATAGTTTCTTTTTATGCCCAAATTCAGGATCATGTTCATTGCAATCCGCATCAATACCCGGTCTCCTTTCCATGAATATACACTCAATTGGGAGTAAATTCTAGAGCCTCCAACCAATGCCAAATCATTTAGTAAAAACATACTCTTCTTGTTTGGTAACCATCAAAATGTACCAAAGATTCATCATGCTTCGGCTCATCTGACTCATCATCGTCAAGCAAGGGCGTATTTTCCATATCGCGGTACCCATCGAAATGTACTAGGGAGTAATATTTTCAAAATAGACAACTCATTTTTTTTATAAATGATTGTATTCATCAAAGTGGATCCAATTAACACACCCAATTTAGGATATTTTATCCTATTGCGGTCGGCATCCCGTCATCAAATAGGATGTACTCTACTCGGCTCGATACCAACATAGAGTAATAGCCGCACTATCCAAGATCTATTATCTTATGGCTGGCATCCCGTCATCAAATAGGATGTACTCTACTCGGCTCGATACCAACATAGAGTAATAGTGGACTACCCAAGATCTATTGTCTTATACCGCACATCATTATCGTCATCTGAAAGTATCCATCATTGATGAAATAATCCAAAAATCTTTATTAAGTATAATCAAAGTACACTCTCCAAGCATTTTTGTAAGAACCCGTAACTTCCCCGGTAAGGAAAGAACGAATTGCTTTGAGGACAAGACAAATCAGAACACAAACAGAAGAACATCTCATTGTTTATTACAACAATTCCCATCAGAGTTCAAGAATATACAAAGTATGAATAAATATTACACATTGATAAATATCAGATATTTAAATTACATTTAAATACATAGCAGCGGAAAAATAATACAAAACATAACTGAAAGAAATACGCGGATACAGAGCTTTCTGCATATCACTTCAGCTATAAACCAGGATCCTGTGAATATAAATCTGCAAAACCACAACTACTAATTGCCACTGCGGAAAATAAGGGCACCCGGAGTTTAGGTTAAAACAATAAACTCCAGGTCATTCATGTGACTGGTGTGAGAATTAAAACAGTTATTAATCTTTATTTTAAAGTTAGGTAAATCAAGGGACCACGCCGTATAACACGGAACGGGTTTCCTCCCAAGAATACCAGTGCATAAAACAAACAGTGCAATGCTAAATAAAGAAAAAATGAAGCTATTATAAGACCCAGGTCACATCACACAATGCAACGCAAGATGGAGGATAGGGTTTTACCTTATAATAGCCAAAGAATGCTTGATACGCTAAATTTCATCTTTTATTATTACTGTAAGTGAAGAAAACAACTTCAATCATAAGTATCAATCATAGACGGCATAAGTGCCCCCATACCACTATGTCGCCATACTAGTTCTACAATTAAAACCACAAAGGTCGTATTGGAAATTGGATTTCCATCATGTGTCAAGGCAAGGGGCAAGCTCCTCTCCATTCGAGACACTCTAGCAAATGTCTCAGAACCACACACAGCAATCCTTGGAATCGGTTGGGCCGGTCCTCTCTTACTTTTGAGGATTGGCAATTCCTGAACACACGTTTCCCGGTCCTATCAGACCTATATTCGAGGCGCCTCGCATTCCTACAACCACACAGGTAAAAGTATATAATTGTCAGGGTTGGTAGGTCACTGACATCACCCATAGCTAGAAAGAAACGTCGTGTTCTCCCAATGGTCCTTATCCCGTTTTGACTCA
Organism: Allium sativum; assembly: GCA_030737875.1. Lineage (NCBI taxonomy): Eukaryota > Viridiplantae > Streptophyta > Magnoliopsida > Asparagales > Amaryllidaceae > Allium > Allium sativum. Next base: position 288,459,223 of record CM060915.1, read on the forward strand.
TACCGAGGTGTGAGGCTCGTGAATTAACGCTATACACGAAGCTATGCCACATAGGTCGTGCTTTGATCATCAACCACAAGACTTTGCTTTTCAACAAAAGCCTTGATCATTTTCCACTTAGGCATGCCACACAGGAAATTTGTGCCACGCGACTGATATCTATCGATATATAACCTCTAAGCTCATACGTCTCAGAGAAGGGTGTTAAGAAAGAGAATAAATTCTCTGCCACCAAACAGATATATATTTAATAGAAATCAATCACACAGAATAAAATCCAATGTCAGACACACAGCCCATTTACAAGTTTGTTCTGGGTCTAAACGAAACTGGAGGAACCTTATTCCTCGCATATCCATCGATCTCCAAGTACGTCTGGACGATCACCAACCGATTCCCTCCTCTAGGGTGTACATCCCAATCAATATCATCAGTAATCACCCAAACGATGTGAAGACCTCCGGTCTTCAACCACCGTCTTCATATTCGACTTATCGTCGAATCGGTTATTCAGAATGGCTATAAACCCGGCCTTTCCGAACAACCCGCGTATATAATAAACAAATGTTACATAAACACAACATATGCCTCATTCCAATTCAGAATATTCTTTTATTCAAATATTCACATTCTTAGGGAAAGGTTCCCATTAATTTTATCAAAGATAAATTCTTCTAAATTTATTCTTTAATCTTCCTTTGGATACAATTTCAAACCATGTTAAGGTTTTCCAAACTAGTCAAGATTAGCGAACCACACCGAAGTAATTATTTATTTTATTTCCCAATCCCAACCTATTCTTCCCATGGAGAAAAACTGGTAATACTCCATATCTAACACCACGGTATTATCGGTAAATATTAATTACCATTCCACGTTCAAATCTAATTAAAGACTTAACTATCGCTTGGAGCAAAACTGATGATACTCCATTCTCGATTATTTCAATCTAATTAAAGATTCATTAAAACTCCACTTAGTTTTAATCTTCCCAAAAATCAATATTTATGGTTATTCAAAGCTAAGAAGTTAATCTTATCTTTAACTAGGTTAAAGAACCAGTGTCTTTTAAAAACACGGTTCACGACAAACCCAAAATCCCATTCCATTGTTAATCAGGTTAAAGAACAGGTGTTATTCAAAACACCGCTCACGATAAACCCAAAAACCAATTTAAATTAAATTCCAATTAAATACTAATTAACTGGACAATTTCACTAAATCTTAATTAAAAGATTTATTCTTTTCTAGACTTGGTTCAAGAACAGTGTTATTTAAGACACCATTCACGACGAACCCAAAATCCCATTTGATATTAAATACAAGGCTCTGAATAGAAAATATATCGGCTTATATTCAATATCAAATTCTGAAACCAACAAATATCGTATTGGAAATAACGATATAAATATATCTTTCAAATTTCCATAACCATATCTGTATAATCACGAAATCCAACATCGAAATATTCCGAAGATAGTTTCGATTCAAATCCATTCCAATTCGTATACTGGAAATTCTGATTATTTTTAAAACCACTTCAAATCCAATTTATTTATTCAAATACATTGGATTATAATTCTAGTTCATAACTAGTTCATTTCGATAAAAAAAATATTTTATCCTTTTCAAATATGGGATTTTTCACCCCAATTCTTTCTAAATCATTAATTATGATTTTACACAAATTATTGATATTTTTAATAATTTTATCAAGGCCCGTACAGTCCGATTTCAATAACGGCCACCGAACTGCACTTACAGCGACCTTTTCCAAATTTGATTTGGACATAATTCCAAATCCAACCATTAGATTTCAAATTTCTAATATTCATTGGAAAGCTCTTTTCGTTACGAACCCAAAAGTTCCGGTTTCAGGAGAATCCGACGGTCGGATCCCCCGTCACGTCACTTCAAAGTCAATGGTCAAAATTCGCGAACTGCCGCGGCGCCGCGTGTTCTATTCAGGCCATTTAATATATATAATATATATATTATATATATTTCGTCGATTTCAATTATAAACGTATTTTATAATTCGTTTTCAAAACAATTTCAACTTCATATTCAATTTTAAATCAAAATTGAATATTCCATATCATTAATATATAAGTGATAATATTTTCAACACGTTATATTTTGAAATCACTTCCTTTTCTATATTCATGATAAAAACGAATATAATCGATATAAATATCGTTTGCGTCAAAATGGCGCAAATCTAATCAACACGGCTTTATATATTTCGATAACTTCGTTATTCTATTCAACAAATGAATATTTTCTTCAACACATGAATATATATTTCTTTCAACACATGAATATTCTCAACACATGAGTATTGTCAACACATGACTATTTTTGTTATTTTATATACTTGACAAAATCGTGTTTTATATCGTTTAATTCTTAATCAGACTCTAATCGTAAATTAGTAAGAGAACGATTACCTAAGTATTAACCCCGAAGGCTGAAACCAACATCAGATCAATACCCAGGAAACCACTCATCTTAACTAGTTTCCAGTTAGTTTCTAATTTTATATATGATAAAGATGTAAATTTTATCGTTTAGAGATTTTTCTCAACACATGAATTTTCTTTTATTCAACACATGAGTATATATTTTATTCAACACATGAATTTTCTTTGATTCAACACATGAATATTTATTTTATTCAACACATGAATTTTGTTTTATTCAACACATGAATATATATTTTATTCAACACGTGAATTTTCTTTTATTCAACACATGAATTTTCATTTATTCAACACATGAATTTTCATTTTATAATATTCTTTATTTTCCAAATTGGAATGAGGCCCAATCAATTACCATATAATGTTAATTATATGGATTCCATACAACACATGTATATAATAGCAACGATAAATAATCAACCATCATCCAGAGTGCACCACACAACTGTCTGTCAACCTATCGATTGACATACAACTAAATAATTGGGATTAGTGTACGCCAAATACCATCCCAACACCCGTGTGGGGTTTCAAATCAACAAACATTGAATATTATTTGTGCAGTTGGGCGACGTGTAAAATTTATCGTCCCAATCAATATCAGTCAAATCAGTGTACATAAACAAATCGTCTGATTTGTGAATGAATATTTATTTTATTCACATACACGTTAAAAATTATTCTTTTAACGACCAAAATATTGTATTCAACCTATGAATATTCTATTCAGTTCATTTGTTCAATAAAATGATATTTTTATTTTCCTAACATATTTTAGAAAATTTCGGCGGCATAACAGCACGATACTAGAAATGGAATATGGCCTAGCCTTATCCCCAGTCTAATAATGACCTGCGCCATACACATACCAATCTAATCAATTCCATTTCACCCAAACAACCAAATTCAAACCAATAATCCAATCAACTACACAGCCAAACAAACAAGTCGTCCATAGTTTGTGGATGACGGGGAACAGTTTATATATGCAGTTACATGATAAATAACTGTATAGAAAAATTATAGTGAGGAGTTCTCACCTTTGGGATCCACTCCGCCTGTCCTTATCTCTGAACGGTTTGAATTCAGGTTTGTTTTCCCACAGTACCATCGCAATCTGTCTCACGCAGTTTATTATTAAAAATCACATTTTTATACTGTTACTTCATACATAAAAATCATATTTTTATGTTGATGTTTATATTGTAAAGATCGTATTTTTACTTCGCTACTCTCTACATATATATATAAAAATTATATTTTTAATACTCTACTAATATAAAAATCATATTTTTAATACCTCTATAATATGAAAATCATATTTTTAATATCTAAAAAGAATATCTTTTCTTATGTAAAAATTCATACCTTTATGTAATGAAAAATCTTATCTTTTCATAAATAAAAATATAATCTTTACATGAATAAAAATATAATATTTACTTTCAAAACACCGAATTTTTAAACCCTTAAAAATCATATTTTTAAACCATATAAAATTTATATTTTCTACTCATATAATAAAAGATCCAATTTTTCTATCATGTTAATTTATATCAAATCTGAATTTCATTTCTATTTTTAAATTAATTACATTAAGTAAATAAAAATAAGTAGACAAAAATAATTAAATAAACTTACAGGGGGCCTTGGTGGTGAGGGATGGCGGTGCAGCGTTGGAGTTGGTCGGGGGGAACTGCTCGTGATCGGCGCAGAGGTGTTCAAGGCGTCAGGAGGTGCGTTTTGGCTGTTTGGGGCGGTGGGCTGATTTGGGAAGCTAGGGTTTTAGAAGAGGGGGATGGCGGCTTAGCAGGCAGCGGCGTTTGGGGCGCTCCGGCGACAGCAGGCCGGAGGGCGGCGACATTGGCAAGGAGACGAGGTGGCTGGAGATTTGGAGGGGGCGACGGGTTCTTCGTTTTTTTTCTCTTTTTTCGTATGAAGTGAACGACGGGGGTGGAGAAGAGATAAGGAGGATTGACCAATGAACAACGTTTGACCTAGGGTTGGGATTTCTAGGTTTATATTTATATTAATATTTATAATATTTTTCCAAAATACTTTGTTTATTATACTGATCTCCAATTCAAGCCCAACGACTGTCGCCCCTAGCTAATTACCCCTATTCCAAACACAATAGGACATGTTTCGTAACTCAATTCTAATGTTTCGATCAGTTTCCATTTAAAACCAAAATATAAATCTATATATTGAATTTGAATGCACATTTCAATTTACCGGGGCCACATACGGACTCTAAAAATTCCTGAAAAATATTTTCTAGCTTCGTATTGACGATACAGTCCTTAAAAAACTAATTTCGTCAAATTCTGAGACCGTTTGAAAAATGGCCATTTTCTGGTCGATCTAAATTGACTGAAACTGTCAAAACACGTTTTCCTTCGCCACGCTCACATATTAACCCTAAAAATTAAGAATTTTGGAACCTAGCAATAAACTGACATCCCGGATGCAACAAAAGTGGTTTCGTCGAAAACAGAGGTCGTTTGCAAAATTTCCATTTTTAAGGGCCAGAATTCCATAGCGACTATTCTGAATTTTCAACTAGACGTAACTTTTGATTCCCACTATGAAATTTCAATTTTTCAAATTCGTTGGAAAGATATTCTCAAATAGATTCTAATATTTTTGGTTTCGCTAAAATCCGGTTTATTTTGAATCCTGTACATTCATTTGAAATTTGAAATTTGAAATCGAATTTTCAAACTACCGTGCCATTTTCAATTCCTTTTATAATTAAAATAAATTATTTATATTCTAACGACGATTCAAATAAATATGTACGTTCTAATTCTATTCAAAATAAATTTCTCGTCGTTACTATTTAAAATAATCCATTTTAAATACTCAAAACTCACTAAAATTGCCAAAAAAAATTAAACTGGCTCGGATTTCCAGATTATTACAATCTTCCCCACTTAAAACTTTTCGTCCCCGAAAAGGAACGAAGCAGAAAGTTGTTTAACTAACCAACTCAACTTCCATTATTTTAATTATGGCTTAAGTTCTTCAACTTTTTAGTTTCTAAGAACTTTTCAAATTTTCCAAAAATTTGGCTAACACCCTTAATTTTCGAAAAATTTCGCCATAACCTCCCTTGCACCGGGAGCTTCGGGATATTTCAAATAGCCTCCGATGGCCCTCACCAATCCAAAAGAAAAAGAAAAGGCCAAGCGGTTAGCCAGTCGGCTCATAAAATCATCGAAACCCAAGAAATACCATAAACATTGTAACAACCCGGAAATGCGAGCAAGTTTAAAAATTTTATTTCGTCAATTTTAATGAATTTTGAATATTTAAAATGAATTATTTTAAATAATAACGACGAAAAATTTACTTTGAATAGAATTCAAATGTATATATTTATATACGTCGCCGTTAGAATATAAATAATTTTATTTATATATATAATAGGAATTGAAAATGGCACGGTAGTTCGATAATTCGAGTTCAAACTTCAATTGAATGTACCGAATGCAAAATAAACCAGATTATAGAAAACCAAAAATAATAGAATCTAATTGTGAATATCTTTCCAACGAATCAGAAAAATCGAAATTTCATAGCGGGGATAAAAAGATATGTCTTGTTGAAAATTCAGAATAGTCGCTATGGAATTTCGGCCTGTAAAAATGGAAATTTTGCAAACGACCTCGGATTTGGACGAAACCACTTTTGTTGGATCCATGATGTCAAGTTATTGCTAGGTACCAATTTTCATAATTTTTCGAATCAATATGTGAGCGTGGCAAAGGAAAACGCGTTTGACCAGTTTCAGTTGATTTTAATCGACTGGAAAATGGCCATTTTTCAAATGGTCTCAGAATTCGACGAAACTAGTTTTGTTAGGACCATATCGCCAATACGAAGCTAGAAAATATTTTTTTGGAATTTTTCGACTTAGTATGTGATCCTGGTAAATTGAAACGTGCGTTCAAATTCAATATATAGAGTTATATTTTGATTTTGACGAAAACTGATCAAAACGATCGAATTGGCTTGCGAAACATATCCCATTGTGTTCGGAATGGGGGTAATTAGCTAGGGGCAACAGTCGTTGGGCGTCGATTGGAGATTGGATTTAAAAGTTGCTTTTTAAAATTAATTAAATTAAAATAAATTATATAATTATATATCCTCCCTCTCCATCTCTCTCATTCCCCAACCGTTGACCTAAAAAGAAAAAAAATGAAATAAACTCCTTCTGTTTGATCTCCTCCGCCTCCACCTGTATTCCGCCACCGCCATGATCGTCGCACCCCCCTCCCCAGGGTCGTCCGCCTCCTCCGCCGTTCCCCATCTCGAAACCCGCGGATCCCGAACCCCCAAAACCCCCACCCTCGAGCCACGAATTGACCTAGCCCGCACCTGCCACCTCCGGCCTGCGCCTCCACCGCGAGGTCCCCCTCCACCCCCTCACCAGACCAGCGAACATTAATCCCCCTCCCTCCGCCTTCATCTCGAAAACCATGCCTAAATCCACCGCTGCCGTGGGGCCCACGCCGACCATCGGAGCACCGTTGTCGCTGCTGCCACTCCCTCTCGACCTGCGCACTCCTGTAAGCTTCTTTTCATTTGATTTTGTTATTTTCTATGGAAATTAGTTTTAAAAATAAATAAAATCAGTTTTATGTACATGGTGAAATAAAGCGATGATTTTAAACACAAAAAGATAGGATTTTTATATAGTGTAGAGATCAAAAATATAATTTTTATAATATAGAAAGGTTAAAAATATAATTTTTATATGAGTAGAAGATTAAAAATATGATTTTTACATTATTGAAGTGTTAAAGATTTGATCTTTATTTTGTAGAAGGAGCAAAGATGTGATTTTTATATAAGTGGCAATATAAAAATGTAATCTTTATTATATGAATACCGTTGTAAAAATAGAATTTTTATCTATATAGTAGCGGTGTAAAAATAGAATTTTTATCCATATGGAGTGATTATAAAAATATGATTTTTATATACATAGCAACAATATAAAAATATGATTTTTATATATGTAGTGGCTACGGGCAACGAAAGTGACAAAAGGCGAGAACGGCGAAGACTTCTACTTAAGAAGAGTCGTGGCATTTGGATTGGCTAGTCGGTGAGAACTTCTCACTTTAAATCTTGTTTTTCTAGTTAAAATATATACTAGGATGCAGACGGTGTTTAGTAGCACCCGACACCCGTCATCCACAGACCATGGATGGCTTGTATGTTTGATTGTTTGATGTGTTTTAAAAATTGATTGTGTGATGTGAAATGAAATAAAATATTTATATAGTTAAAAATATTTTATCGTTAAAAATATTATTTTTAACGTGTATGTGTGAATAAAAATATGTGTTTGTTGATTTGAAACCCCACACGGGTGTTGGGATGATATTTGAAGTCCACTCATCCCGATTGATTAGTTATATGTCGATCGATTGATTGACAGACTGTGTAAGCGTTAATTATTTATTTAATGCTTATGCAGTTGTTTAGTGCACTTTGGATGGTGGTTGATTATTTATCGTTGTTATTTTATACATGTGTTGTAGAAAATCCATATAATTAACATTATATGGTAATTGATTGGGCCTCATTCCAATTGGGAAATAATGAATATTATAAAAGAAAATTCATGTGTTGAATAGAATAAATAGTCATGTGTTGACGATGTTCAGGAGTTGAGAATTCATGTGTTGAAAGTGTATTCATGTGTTGAATAAAATATTTATACAATAAAATTTACCTTTTTATTGTAAGTAAGAAGAAATATATATTAATGTGTTGAATGGAATAAATATTCATTTGTTGAATAGAATAACGAATTTATTGAAATATATAAAGCCGTGTTAATTAGAGATGCGCCATTTTGACGTGAGCGATATTTATATCGATTTTATTCATTTTTTAATGAATATCGAAAAGTGATTTCAAAATCGAATATATAGAAATGAATTCGAATTGAAATCAAATAGTAATGAATTCGAATTGAAATTGAATAGAAATGAATTCGAATTGAAATCAAATAGAAATGAATTCGAATTGAAATGAATTTGAATTGAAATTGAATTAAAAACCGATTTGAATTGAAATCAATTTGAAATGAATTTAAAACGAATTTATAAAGGAAAATTCAATTTTGATTCAAAATTGAATATGAAGTTGAAATCGTTTCGAAAACGAATTTAAAACGATTTATAAAATTCGTTTTAAAAGGAAATCGACGAAATATTTATATATATATATATTATATATATAATGGCCTGAATAGAACGCGCCGCGCCGCGGTAGTTCGTGAATTTCGACCATTGACTTCGAATTGATGTTACGGGAGATCCGATCGTTGGATTCTCCTAAAACCGGAACCGTTGGGTTCGTATCGAAAAGATCTTTCCAATGAATATTAGAAATTTGAAATCTAACGGTTGGATTTGGAATTATGTCCAAATCAAATTTGGAAAAGGTCGCTGTAAGTGCAGTTCGATGGCCGTTGATGGAAATCGACTGTACGGGCCTTGATAAAATTATTAAAAATATCTATAATTTGTGTAAAATCATAAGAAATAGTTTGTGAAGAACTGGGATGAAAGATTCCACATTTGAAAAGATAAAAATAGATTTTTATCGAAATGAACTAGTTTTGAACTAGATTTAAAATCAATTTATTTTTGAAATAAATAAATTGAATTTGAAAGTGGTTTTGGAAATAATCAGAATTTCCAATACGTGAATTGGACTGGAGTTGAATCGAAATTATCTTCGGAATATTTCGATGTTGGATTTCGTGACTATACAGATATTGTTATGGGAATTTGAAAGATATATTTTATATCGTTATTTCCAATACGATATTTGTGGGTTTCAGAATTTGATATTGAATATAAGCCGGTATATTTTCTATTCAGAGCCTTGTATTTAATATCAAATGTGATTTGGGTTTGTCGTGAATGGTGTCTTCATTAACACCGATTCTTAAGCCCAGTTGAGAAAAAGATTAAATCTTTCTATTTAGATTTAATGAAGTGTACCAATTAAACAATATTTAATCGGAATTGAATTTGAAAGTGATTTTGGGTTTATCGTGAATCGTGTTTTAGATGACATTGGTTCTTTAACCCAGTTAAAGTCAGGATATTAATTTTTGAAAAGATTAAAACTAGGTGGAGTTTTAATGAATCTTTAATTAGATTGAAATGTGAATTGATAATTTAAATTTTCAAATCTGGAAATTGATTGAGAATGGAGTATCACCAGTTTTGCTCCAAAGCGATAGTTAAATCTTTAAATAGATTTGAACGTGAAATGGTAATTAATTTTACCGATAACACCGTGGTGTTAGATATGGAGTATTACCAGTTTTGCTCCAAGGGATGAATAGGTTAGGATTTGGAAATGAAATAAATAATTACTTCGGTGTGGTTCGCTAATCCCGACTAGTTTGGAAACCATGACATGGTTTGAAATGATATCCAATGGAAGATTAAAGAATAAATTTAGAAGAATTTATCTTTGATAAAATTAATGGGAACCTTTCCCTAAGAATGTGAATATTTGAATAAAAGATTATTCTGAATTGGAATGAGGCGTTTGTAGTGTTTGTGTAACATTTGTTTATTATATATACGTGGGTTATTCAGAAAGGCCGGGTTTATACCCATTCTGAATAACTGATTCGGCGATAAGTCGAAGATTAAGACGGTGGTTGAAGACCGGAAGTCTTCACATCGTTTGGGTGATTACTGATGATCTTGATTGGGCTGTACACCCAAGAGGAGAGAAACAGTTGGCGATCGTCCAGACGTACTTGGAGATCGATGGATATGCGAGGAAAGTGCCTCCGGTTTCGTTCAGACCCAAAACGAACTTGTAGATGAACTGTGTGTCTGACATTGGATTTTATTCTGTGTTGATTGATCTCTATTAAGTATACATCTGTTTGGCGGCGGAGAATTTATTCTCTTGCTTAATGCCCATCTCCGAGACGTACGAGCTCAAAGGTTGTATATCGATGGACATCAGTCGCATGGAGTGAATTTCCAGTGTGGCACGCGTAAGTGGCAATTGATCAAGGCTTCTGTTGAAAAGAAAAGTCTTGTGGTTGATGATCAAAGCACGGCCTGTGTGGCGCAACTTTGTGTATAACGTGAATTCGCGAGCCCCACACCTCGGTATGAGTCAAAAACGGGATAAGGACCCAAGGAGTGCACGATGTTTCTTTCTAGCTATGGGTGGTGTCAGTGCTTAAACTGGCTGACATTTATATATTTTTCACCTGTGTGGTTGTTGGAATGCGAGGCGCCTCGGATACAGGTCCTATAGGACCGGGAAACGTGTGTTCAGGAATAACTAATCCTCAAAAGCAAGTGAGGACCGGCCTTGGAGGTTCCAAAGGATCATAGTGGGGTCCTGAGGCATTTGCTAAAGTGTCTCGAATCGGAGAGGAGCTTGCCCCCTGCCTCGACTCATGACGGAAATCCAATTTCCAATACGTGATATTGTGGTTTTATTTGTAGAACCTAGTATGGCGACATAGTGGTATGGGTCATTCATGCCGCCTATGATTGATATTTATGATGTGAAATTGTTTTGACACTATACACTTATAGTAATATCAAAATAATGTGTTCTAAACGTATCAAGCATGCTTTCGCTATTATAAGGTAAAAACCCTATCCTACGGCTTGCGTTGCATTGTGTGATTGGACCTGGGTCTTATAATGGCTTCATTTTTCTTTATTTAGCATTGCGCAGTTTGTTTTATGCACTGGTATTCTTGGGAGGAAACCCGTTCCGTGTTATACGGCGTGGTCCCTTGATTTACCGAACTTTAAAATAAAGATTAATAACTGTTTTAGTTCTCACACCAGTCACATGACTGACCTGGAGTTTATTGTTTTAACCTAAACTCTGGATGCCCTTATTTTCGACACGGGCAGCTAGTAGTTTTGATTTTGCAGATTTATATTCACAGGATCCTGATTTACAGCTGGAACGATGCTCGGAAAGCTCTGTATCCGTGTATTACTTTCAGTTGTGTTTTGTATTGTTTATCCGCTGCTATGTAATTTATTGTAATCTCTGATATTTATCAAATGTATAATATGTATTCATACTCTGTATATTCTTGTATTCTGATGGAATTGTTGTAATAAACAGTGAAATGTTCTTCTGTCTGCGTTCTGATGTGTCTTTTCCTCAATTCTATCCGTGCTTTCCCTCATGGGGAAGTTCGGGTCGTCTCTGTTTGGTATCAGAGCTTTGGTTTACAGAGCTCGAGAACAAGACACATTAGAACCGAACGAAAGAATTCATCAGATATTGGATTAGTAATATCCAATTAGAATGACTCGTTAGAGATAGGATCAGTAGTATCCTAGAACGAGTGTGAAGAGTATATTTTTCAAATGAAAACAATTTTGTTTTGAAATTTAAATCGTTTTATACGTATTTGAATATTTATTTATATTGATTTGGACAATCTAGTATATGATTATTTTGCATATACGCGTCATGAACGTATATTCGAAGTTTTAATATACTGGATAGATATAGATTCACACTCTAGTCGCTCGGAGATGATTTTGATGATGGAGCTCCATCACCAATATTTATGTTCGTGTTTCAAAGGTGTGATACCTATATATTTCCATTAGACTGTTGTGAGAACCAAAATTTACTTAGGATTATTTGTTGTGATTTGGCATCAAAAATTTGATTTTTGACTATATATCAACGTTATGAATTTGAAACGTTAATCAACTAATTGATTGATGGTTGTGTTGTTTATCTATTTGTTTGAAATTTTGAACCATTACGCCTAATTGAACCAAATAGTGAATTGTATTAAAAATTGGTCGCATTTGCATGCATATACACGTACTCACACTTAACAGGTCATAGCAAGGAGGCTAGGGAAGAGGAATAAAATTTGTTTGCCCGACAAATAGGTACATGTTTACCATAATTTACTGTTTTGTTTGGGTGATGATGATTTTATGAGCCGATTGGCTAGCCGCTTGGCTTTTTCTTTTTCTTTTGAGTTGAAGAAGGCCATGGGAGGCTATATGAAATATCCTGAAGTCCCCGGTGCAGGGGAGGTTATGGCGAAATTTTTCGAAAATTTAGGGTGTTATCCAAATTTTTGAAAATTTGAAAAGTTCTTAGAAACTGAAAAGTTGAAGAACTTAAGCTGTAATGAAAACAATGGAAGTTGAGTTGATTTCTAAAACAACTTTCGGCTTCGTTCCTTTTCGGGGACGAAAAGTTTTAAGTGGGGGAGATTGTAACAACCCGGAAATGCGAGCCAGTTTAAAAATTTTATTTCGTCAATTTTAATGAATTTTGAATATTTAAAATGAATTATTTTAAATAATAACGACGAAAAATTTACTTTGAATAGAATTCGAATGTATATATTTATATACGTCGCCGTTAGAATATAAATAATTTTATTTATATATATAATAGGAATTGAAAATGGCACGGTAGTTCGATAATTCGAGTTCAAACTTCAATTGAATGTACCGGATGCAAAATAAACCGGATTTTAGTAAAACCAAAAATAATAGAATCTAATTGTGAATATCTTCCAACGAATCAGAAAAATCGAAATTTTATAGCGGAGATAAAAAGATATGTCTTGTTGAAAATTCAAAATAGTCGCTATGGAATTTCGGCCTGTAAAAATGGAAATTTTTCAAACGGCCTCGGATTTGGACGAAACCACATTTGTTGGATCCATGATGTCAAGTTATTCCTAGGTACCAATTTTCATAATTTTTCGAATCAATGTGTGAGTGTGGCAAAGGAAAACGCGTTTGACCAGTTTCAGTTGATTTTAATCGATTGGAAAATGGCCATTTTCCAAACGGTCTCAGAATTCGACGAAACTAGTTTTGTTAGGACCGTATCGCCAATACGAAGCTAGAAAATATTTTTTTGGAATTTTTCGAGTTAGTATGTGATCCTGGTAAATTGAAACGTGCGTTCAAATTCAATATATAGAGTTATATTTTGATTTTGATGAAAACTGATCAAAACGATCGAATTGGCTTGCGAAACATATCCCATTGTGTTCGGAATGGGGGTAATTAGCTAGGGGCAACAGTCGTTGGGCGTCGATTGGAGATTGGATTTAAAAGTTGCTTTTTAAAATTAATTAAATTAAAATAAATTATATAATTATATATCCTCCCTCTCCATCTCTCTCATTCCCCAACCGTTGACCTAAAAAGAAAAAAATGAAATAAACTCCTTCTGTTTGATCTCCTCCGCCTCCACCTGTATTCCGCCGCCGCCATGATCGTCGCACCCCCCCTCCCCAGGGTCGCCCGCCTCCTCCGCCGTTCCCCATCTCGAAACCCGCGGATCCCGAACCCCCAAAACCCCCACCCTCGAGCCACGAATTGACCTAGCCCGCACCTGCCACCTCCGGCCTGCGCCTCCACCGCGAGGTCCCCCTCCAACCCCTCACCAGACCAGCGAGCATTAATCCCCCTCCCTCCGCCTTCATCTCGAAAACCATGCCTAAATCCGCCGCTGACCGCTGCCGTGGGGCCCACGCCGACCATCGGAGCACCGTTGTCGCTGCTGCCACCTCCCTTTCGACCTGCGCACTCCTGTAAGCTTCTTTTCATTTGATTTTGTTATTTTCTATGGAAATTAGTTTTAAAAATAAATAAAATCAGTTTTATGTACATGGTGAAATAAAGCTATGATTTTAAACACAAAAAGATAGGATTTTTATATAGTGTAGAGATCAAAAATATAATTTTTATAATATAAAAAGGTTAAAAATATAATTTTTATATGAGTAGAAGATTAAAAATATGATTTTTACATTATTGAAGTGTTAAAGATTTGATCTTTATTTTGTAGAAGGAGCAAAGATGTGATTTTTATATAAGTGGCAATATAAAAATGTAATTTTTATTATATGAATACCGTTGTAAAAATAGAATTTTTATCTATATAGTAGCGGTGTAAAAATAGAATTTTTATCCATATGGAGTGATTATAAAAATATGATTTTTATATACATAGCAACAATATAAAAATATGATTTTTATATATGTAGTGGCTACGGGCAACGAAAGTGACAAAAGGCGAGAACGGCAAAGTCTTCTACTTAAGAAGAGTCCTGGCTTTTGGATTAGCTAGTCGGTGAGAACTTCTCACTTTAAATCTTGTTTTTCTAGTTAAAATATATACTAGGATGCAGACGGTGTTTAGTAGCACCCGACACCCATCATCCACAGACCATGGATGACTTGTATGTTTGATTGTTTGATGTGTTTTAAAAATTGATTGTGTGATGTGAAATAAAATAAAATATTTATATAGTTAAAAATATTTTATCATTAAAAATATTATTTTTAACGTGTATGTGTGAATAAAAATATGTGTTTGTTGATTTGAAACCCCACACGGGTGTTGGGATGATATTTGAAGTCCACTCATCCCGATTGATTAGTTATATGTCGATCGATTGATTGACAGACTGTGTAAGCGTTAATTATTTATATTTAATGCTTATGCAGTTGTTTAGTGCACTTTGGATGGTGGTTGATTATTTATCGTTGTTATTTTATACATGTGTTGTAGAAAATCCATATAATTAACATTATATGGTAATTGATTGGGCCTCATTCCAATTGGGAAATAATGAATATTATAAAAGAAAATTCATGTGTTGAATAGAATAAATAGTCATGTGTTGACGATGTTCAGGTGTTGAGAATTCATGTGTTGAAAGTGTATTCATGTGTTGAATAAAATATTTATACAATAAAATTTACCTTTTTATTGTAAGTAAGAAGAAATATAGATTAATGTGTTGAATGGAATAAATATTCATTTGTTGAATAGAATAACGAATTTATTGAAATTTATAAAGCCGTGTTAATTAGAGATGCGCCATTTTGACGTGAGCGATATTTATATCGATTTTATTCATTTTTTAATGAATATCGAAAAGTGATTTCAAAATCGAATATATAGAAATGAATTCGAATTGAAATCAAATAGTAATGAATTCGAATTGAAATTGAATAGAAATGAATTCGAATTGAAATCAAATAGAAATGAATTCGAATTGAAATGAATTTGAATTGAAATTGAATTAAAAACCGATTTGAATTGAAATCAATTTGAAATGAATTTAAAACGAATTTATAAAGGAAAATTCAATTTTGATTCAAAATTGAATATGAAGTTGAAATCGTTTCGAAAACGAATTTAAAACGATTTATAAAATTCGTTTTAAAAGGAAATCGACGAAATATTTATATATATATATATATATATATATATATATATATATATATATTATATATATAATGGCCTGAATAGAACGCGCCGCGCCGCGGCAGTTCCTGAATTTCGACCATTAACTTCGAATTGACGTTGCGGGGGATCCGATCGTCGGATTCTCCTAAAACCGGAACCGTTGGGTTCGTATCGAAAAGATCTTTCCAATGAATATTAGAATTTGAAATCTAACGGTTGGATTTGGAATTATGTCCAAATCAAATTTGGAAAAGGTCGCTGTAAGTGCAGTTCGATGGCCGTTGATGTAATTCGATTGTACGGGCCTTGATAAAATTATTAAAAATATCTATAATTTTTGTAAAATCATAAGAAATAGTTTGTGAAGAACTGGGATGAAAGATTCCACATTTGAAAAGATAAAAATAGATTTTTATCGAAATGAACTAGTTTTAAACTAGAATTAAAATCAATTTATTTTTGAAATAAATAAATTGAATTTGAAAGTGGTTTTGGAAATAATCAGAATTTCCAATACGTGAATTGGACTGGAGTTGAATCGAAATTATCTTCGGAATATTTCGATGTTGGATTTCGTGACTATACAGATATTGTTATGGGAATCTGAAAGATATATTTTATATCGTTATTTCCAATACGATATTTGTTGGTTTCAGAATTTGATATTGAAAATAAGCCGGTATATTTTTATTCAAAGCCTTGTATTTAATATCATTTGGGTTTGTCGTGAATGGTGTCTTCATTAACACCGATTCTTAAGCCCAGTTGAGAAAAAGATTAAATCTTTCTATTTAGATTTAATGAAGTGTACCAATTAAACAATATTTAATCGGAATTGAATTTGAAAGTGATTTTGGGTTTATCGTAAATCGTGTTTTAGATGACATTGGTTCTTTAACCCAGTTAAAGTCAGGATATTGATTTTTGAAAAGATTAAAACTAAATGGAGTTTTAATGAATCTTTAATTAGATTGAAATGTGAATTGATAATTTAAATTATCAAATTTGAAAAGTGATCGAGAATGGAGTATCACCAGTTTTGCTCCAAAGCGATAGTTAAATCTTTAAATAGATTTGAACGTGAAATGGTAATTAATTTTACCGATAACACCGTGGTGTTAGATATGGAGTATTACCAGTTTTGCTCCAGGGGATGAATAGGTTGGGATTGGGAAATGAAATAAATAATTACTTCGGTGTGGTTCGCTAATCCCGACTAGTTTGGAAACCATGACATGGTTTGAAGTGATATCCAAAGGAGGATTAAAGAATAAATTTAGAAGAATTTATCTTTAATAAATTTAATGGGAACCTTTCCCTAAGAATGTGAATATTTGAATAAAAGATTATTCTGAATTGGAATGAGGCGTTTGTAGTGTTTGTGTAACATTTGTTTATTATATATACGTGGGTTATTCAGAAAGGTCGGGTTTATACCCATTCTGAATAACTGATTCGGCGATAAATCGAAGATGAAGACGGTGGTTAAAGACCGGAAGTCTTCACATCGTTTAGGTGATTACTGATGAACTTGATTGGGCTGTACACCCAAGAGGAGAGAAACAGTTGGTGATCGTCCAGACGTACTTGGAGATCGATGGATATGCGAGGAAAGTGCTTCCGGTTTCGTTCAGACCCAGAATGAACTTGTAGATGGACTGTGTGTCTGACATTGGATTTTATTCTGTGTTGATTGATCTCTATTAAATATACATATGTTTGGCGGCGGAGAATTTATTCTCTTGCTTAACGCCCTTCTCTGAGACGTACGAGCTCAGAGGTTGTATATCGATGGACATCAGTCGCATGGAGTGAATTGCCAGTGTGGCACGCGTAAGTGGAAATTGATCAAGGCTTCTGTTGAAAAGCAAAGTCATGTGGTTGATGATCAAAGCACGGCCTGTGTGGCGCAGCTTTGTGTATAACGTGAATTCGCGAGCCTCACACCTCGGTATGAGTCAAAAATGGGATAAGGACCCAAGGAGTGCACGACGTTTCTTTCTAGCTATGGGTGGTGTCAGTGCTTAAACTGGCTGACATTTATATACTTTTCACCTGTGTGGTTGTTGGAATGCGAGGCGTCTCGGATATAGGTCCTATAGGACCGGGAAACGTGTGTTCAGGAATAACTAATGCTCAAAAGCAAGAGAGGACCGGCCTTGGAGGTTCTAAAGGATCATAGTGGGGTCCTGAGGCATTTGCTAGAGTGTCTCGAATCGGAGAGGAGCTTGCCCCTTGCCTCGACTCATGACGGAATCCAATTTCCAATACGTGATATTACGGTTTTATTTGTAGAACCTAGTATGGCAACATAGTGGTATGGGTCATTCATGCCGCCTATGATTGATATTTATGATGTGAAATTGTTTTGACACTATACACTTATAGTAATATCAAAATAATGTGTTTTAAACGTATCAAGAATGCTTTGGCTATTATAAGGTAAAAACCCTATCCTCCAGCTTGCGTTGCATTGTGTGATGGGACCTGGGTCTTATAATAGCTTCATTTTTCTTTATTTAGCATTGCGTTGTTTGTTTTATGCACTGGTATTCTTGGGAGGAAATCCGTTCCGTGTTATACGGCGTGGTCCCTTGATTTACCGAACTTTAAAATAAAGATTAATAACTGATTTAGTTCTCACACCAGTCACATGACTGACCTGGAGTTTATTGTTTTAACCTAAACTCTTGGTGCCCTTATTTTCGACACGGGCAGCTAGTAGTTTTGGTTTTGCAGATTTATATTCACAGGATCCTGATTTATAGCTGGAACGATGCTCGGAAAGCTCTGTATCCGTGTATTACTTTCAGTTGTGTTTTGTATTGTTTTTTCGCTGCTATGTAATATATTGTAATCTCTGATATTTTTCAAATGTATAATATGTATTCATACTCTGTATATTCTTGTATTCTGATGGAATTGTTGTAATAAACAGTGAAATGTTCTTCTGTCTGCATTCCGATGTGTCTTGTCCTCAATTCTATCTGTGCTTTCCCTCACGGGGAAGTTCGGGTCGTCTCAAACATGTACCTATTTGTCGGGCAAACATTTTTATTCCTCTGCTCTAGCCTCCTGGCTATGACATGTTCACACATATATATGTACATGCATGCATTTTCAAACAATTTTCAATACAGTTCAATATTTGGTTCCATTAGGCTAAATGGTTCAAAATTTTAATAAATGAAACCAATAATCAAACAACCACAATCAGCAATCAATTAGTGAATTAACGTTTCAAATTCATAATTTTGATATATATACAGAAAATCATGTTTTTGACGCCAAATCACAACAATAAGCCATATCTAGTTTTGGTTCTCACACCAGTCTAATGGAAATATATAGATATCACACCTTCGAAGCTCGAACATAAATGCTGATGATGTTTCGAACCACCATCAGAACATCTTCGGGCTACTAGAGTGCGATTCTATATCTATCCAGTATATTAAAACTTTGAATATACGTTCATGACGTGTATATGCAAAATCTCTATATACTTGATTGTCCAAGATCATTACAAATAAAATATTCAAATACTTATAAAATGGTTTAAATTTTCTATACAATATTTGTTTTCAAATCTTTATTTCAAATATTTCACTCTTTACACTCGTTCTAGGACACTATTGATCCCATCTCTAACGAGTCATTCTTATTGGACACTACTAGTCCAATCTCTGATGAATTCTTTCGTTTGTTTCTAATGTGTCTTGTTCCCGAGCTCTGTAAACCAAAGCTCTGATACCACTGTAAGAACCCGTAACTTCCCCGGTAAGGAAAGAACGAATTGCTTTGAGGACAAGACGAATCAGAACAGAAACAGAAGAACATCTCATTGTTTATTACAAAAATTCCCATCAGAGTTCAAGAATATACAGAGTATGAATAAATATTACACATTGATAAATATCAGATATTTAAATTACGATTAAATACATAGCAGCAGAAAAATAATACAAAACATAATTGAAAGAAATACGCAGATACAGAGCTTTCCGAATACCACTTTAGCTATAAACTAGGATCCTGTGAATATAAATCTGCAAAACCGCAACTACTAGCTGCCCGTGCGGAATATAAAGGCACCCAGAGTTTAGGTTAAAACATTAAACTCCAGGTCAGTCATGTGACTGGTGTGAGAACTAAAACAGTTATTAATCTTTATTTTAAAGTTAGGTAAATCAAGGGACCAAGCCGTATAACACGGAACGGGTTTCCTCCTAAGAATACCGGTGCATAAAACAAACAGCGCAATGCTAAATAAAGAAAAATGAAGCTATTATAAGACCCAGGTCCTATCACACAATGCAACGCAAGCCGGAGGATAGGGTTTTACTTTATAATAGCCAAAGAATGCTTGATACGCTAAATTTCATCTTTTATTATTATTATAAGTGAAGAAAACAACTTCAATCATAAGTATCAATCATAGACGGCATAGTTGACCCATACCACTATGTCGCCATACTAGTTCTACAATTGAAACCGCAAAGGTCATATTGGAAATTGGATTTCCGTCATGAGTCGAGGCAAGGGGCGAGCTCCTCTCCATTCGAGACACTCTAGCAAATGTCTCAAGACCACACACAGCGATTCTTGGAATTGGTTGGGTCGTTCCTCTCTTACTTTTGAGGATTGGCAATTCCTGAACACATGTTTCCCGGTCCTATCAGACCTATATCCAAGGCGCCTCGCATTCCAACAACCACACAGGTAAAAAGTATATAAATGTCAGGGCTGGTAGGTCACTGACCTCACCCATAGCTAGAAAGAAACATCGTGTTCTCCCAACGGTCCTTATCCCGTTTTTGACTCATACCGAGGTATGAGGCTCGCGAATTAACGCTATACACAAAGTTATGCCACATAGGTCGTGCTTTGATCATCAACCACAAGACTTTGCTTTTCAACAAAAGCCTTGATCATTTGCCACTTAGGCATACCACATAGGCAATTCATGTCATGCGACTGATATCTATCGATATATAACCTCTAAGCTCGTACGTCTCAGAGAAGGGCGTTAAGCAAGAGAATAAAGTCTCTGCCGCCAAACAGATATATATTTAATAGAAATCAATCACACAGAATAAAATCCAATGTCAGACACACGGTCCATTTACAAGTTTGTTCTGGGTCTGAACGAAACCGGAGAACCTTATTTCTCACATATCCATCGATCTCCAAGTACGTTTGGACGATCACCAACTGGTTCCCTCCTTTTGGGTGTACAGCCCAATCAAGATCATCATTAATCACCCAAACGATATGAAGACCCCCGGTCTTCAACCATCGTCTTCATCTTCGACTTATCGTCGAATCAGTTATTCAGAATGGGTATAAACCCGGTCTTTCCGAACAACCCGCGTATACAATAAACAAATGTTACACAAACACAACATATACCTCATTCCAATTCAGAATATTCTTTTATTCAAATATTCACATTCTTAGGGAAAGGTTCCCATTAATTTTATCAAAGATAAATTCTTGTAAATTTATTCTCTAATCTTCCTTTGGATATCATTTCAAACCATGTTAAGGTTTTCCAAACTAGTTGGGATTAGCGAACCACACCGAAGTAATTATTTATTTTATTTCCCAATCCCAACCTATTCATCCTATGGAGCAAAACTGGTAATACTCCATATCTAACACCACGGTGTTATCGGTAATTATTAATTACCATTTCACGTTCAAATCTAATTAAAGATTTAACTATCGCTTGGAGAAAAACTAGTGATACTCCATTCTCGATTATTTCAATCTAATTAAAGATTCATTAAAACTCCACTTAGTTTTAATCTTCCCAAAAATCAATATTTATGGTTATTCAAAGCTAATAAGTTAATCTTATCTTTAACTGGGTTAAAGAACCAGTGTCTTTTAAAAACACGGTTCACGATAAACCCAAAATCCCATTTCATTGTTAATCGGGTAAAAGAACAGGTGTTATTCAAAACACCGCTCACGATAAACCCAAAAACCAATTTAAATTCAATTCCAATTAAATACTAATTAACCAGACAATTTCACTAAATCTTAATTAAAAGTTTATTCTTTTCTAAACTTGGTTCAAGAACAGTGTTATTTAAGACACCATTCACGACGAACCCAAAATCCCATTTGATATTAAATACAAGGCTCTGAAAAGAAAATATATCGACTTATATTCAATATCAAATTCTGAAACCAACAAATATTGTATTGGAAATAACGATATAAATATATCTTTCAAATTTCCACAACCATATCTGTATAATCACGAAATCCAACATCGAAATATTCCGAAGATAATTTCGATTCAAATCCATTCCAATTCATATACTGGAAATTCTGATTATTTTTAAAACCACTTCAAATCAAATTTATTTATTCGAATACATTGGATTATAATTCTAGTTCATAACTAGTTCATTTCGATATAAATATATTTTTATCCTTTTTAAATATGGGATTTTTCACCCCAATTCTTTCTAAATCATTTATTATGATTTTACACAAATTATTTATATTTTTAATAATTTTATCAAGGCCCATACAGTCGGTTTTCAATAACGGCCACCGAACTGCACTTACAGCGACCTTTTCCAAATTTGATTTGGACATAATTCCAAATCCACCGTTAGATTTCAAATTTATAATATTCATTGGAAAGCTCTTTTCGATATGAACACAACATTTCTGGTTTCAGGAGAATCCGACGGTCGGATCTCCCGTAACGTCAATTCGAAGTCAATGGTAAACATTCGCGAACTGCCGCGGCGCCGCGCGTTCTATTCAGGCCATTTAATATATATTATATATATTTCGTCGATTTCAATTCTAAACGTACTTTATAATTTGTTTTAAAACAATTTCAACTTCATATTCAATTTTAAATCAAAATTGAATATTCCTTATCATTAATATATAAGTGATAATATTTTCAAAACGTT
The DNA here is from genome assembly GCA_030737875.1 of Allium sativum. Taxonomy (NCBI): domain Eukaryota; kingdom Viridiplantae; phylum Streptophyta; class Magnoliopsida; order Asparagales; family Amaryllidaceae; genus Allium; species Allium sativum. The sequence goes on from CM060915.1 coordinate 288,481,943, forward strand.
ATATTTTGAAATCACTTCCTTTTCTATATTCATGATAAAAACGAATATAATCGATATAAATATCATTCGCGTCAAAATGGCGCAAATCTAATCAACGCGGCTTTATATATTTCAATAACTTCGTTATTCTATTCAACAAATGAATATTTTCTTCAATACATGAATATATATTTCTTTCAACACATGAATATTCTCAACACATGAGTATTGTCAACACATGACTATTTTTGTTATTTTATATATTTGATAAAATTGTGTTTTATATCGTTTAATTCTTAATCAGACTCTAACCGTAAATTAGTAAGAGAACGATTCCCTAAGTATTAACCCCGAAGGCCGAAACCAACATCAGATTAATACCCAGGAAACCACTCATCTTAACTAGTTTCCAGTTAGTTTCTAATTTTATATATGATAAAGATGTAAATTTTATCGTTTAGAGATTTTTCTCAACACATGAATTTTATTTTATTCAACACATGAATATATATTTTATTCAACACATGAATTTTCTTTGATTCAACACATGAATATTTATTTTATTCAACACATGAATTTTCTTTTATTCAACACATGAATATATATTTTATTCAACACATGAATTTTCATTTATTCAACACATGAATTTTCATTTATTCAACACATGAATTTTCATTTTATAATATTCTTTATTTTCCAAATTGGAATGAGGCTCAATCAATTACCATATAATGTTAATTATATGGATTCCATACAACACATGTATATAATAGCAACGATAAATAATCAGCCATCATACAGAGTGCACCACACAACTGTCTATCAACCTATCGATTGATATACAACTAAATAATTGGGATTAGTGTATGCCAAATATCATCCCAACGCCCGTGTGGGGTTTCAAATCAACAAACACTGAATATTATTTGTTTAGTTGGGCGATGTGTAAAATTTATCGTCCCAATCAATATCAGTCAAATCAGTGTACATAAACAAATCGTCTGATTTGTGAATGAATATTTATTTTATTCACATACACGTTAAAAATTATACTTTTAACGACCAAAATATTCTATTCAACCTATGAATATTCTATTCAGTTCATTTATTCAATAAAATGATATTTTTATTTTTCTAACATATTTTAGAAAATTTCGGCGGCATAACGGCACGATACTAGAAACGGGATAAGGCCTAGCCTTATCCTCAGTCTAATAATGACCTGTGCTATACACATACCAATCTAATCAATTCCATTTCACCCAAACAACCAAATTCAAACCAATAATCCAATCAACTACACAGCCAAACAAACAAGTCGTCCATAGTCTGTGGACGACGGGGAACAGTTTATATATGCAGTTACATGATAAAAAACTGTATAGAAAAATTATAGTGAGGAGTTCTCACCTTTGGGATCCACTCCGCCTGTCCTTATCTCTGAACGGTTTGAATTCAGGTTTGTTTTCCCACAGTACCATCGCAATCTGTATCACGCAGTTTATTATTAAAAATCACATTTTTATACTGTTACTTCATACGTAAAAATCATATTTTTATGTTGATGTTTATATTATAAAGATCATATTTTTACTTCGCTACTCTCCACATATATATAAAAAATATATTTTTAATACTCTACTAATATAAAAATCATATTTTTAATACCTCTATAATATGAAAATCATATTTTTAATATCTAAAAAGAATATCTTTTCTTATGTAAAAATTCACACCTTTATGTAATGCAAAATCTTATCTTTTCATAAATAAAAATATAATCTTTACATGAATAAAAATATAATCTTTACTTTCAAAACACCGAATTTTTAAACCCTTAAAAACCATATTTTTAAACCATATAAAATTTATATTTTCTACTCATATAATAAAAGATCCAATTTTTCTATCATGTTAATTTATATCAAATCTGATTTTCAATTCTATTTTTAAATTAATTACATTAAGTAAATAAAAATAAGTAGACAAAAATAATTAAATAAACTTACAGGGGGCCTTGGTGGTGAGGGATGGTGGTGCAGCGTCGGAGTTGGTCGGGGGGAACTACTGGTGATCGGCGCAGAGGGGTTCAAGGCGTCAGGAGGTGGGTTTTGGCTGTTTGGGGCGGTGGGCTAATTTGGGAAGCTAGGGTTTTAGAAGAGGGGGGTGGCGGCTTAGCAGGCGGCGGCGTTGGGGGCGCTCCGGCAGCAGCAGGCCGGAGGGCGGCGACATTGGCTAGGAGACGCGGTGGCTGGAGATTTGGAGGGGAGCGACAGGTTCTTCGTGTTGTTCTTTTTTTTTATTTCTTATGAAGTGAACGACGGGGGTGGAAAAGCGATAAGGAGGGTTGACCAATGAATAACGTTTGACCTAGGGTTGGGATTTCTAGGTTGATATTTATATTAATTTTTATAATATTTTTCCAAAATACTTTGTTTACTATTCCGATCTCCAATTCAAGCCCAACGACTGTCGCCCCTAGCTAATTACCCCTATTCCGAACACAATGGGACATGTTTCGTAACTCAATTCTAAAGTTTCGATCAGTTTCCGTTTAAAACCAAAATATAAATCTGTATATTGAATTTGAACGCGCATTTCAATTTACCGGAGCCTCATACGGACTCAAAAAATTCCCAAAAAATATTTTCTAGCTTCGTATTGACGATACGGTCCTAACAAAACTAATTTCGTCAAATTCTGAAACCGTTTGAAAAATGGTCATTTTCTGGTCGATCGAAATTGACTTAAACTGTCAATACACGTTTTCCTTCGCCACGCTCACATATTAACCCTAAAAATTATGAATTTTGGAACCTAGCAATAACCTGACATCCCAGATCCAACAAAAGTGGTTTCGTTGAAAACAGAGGTCATTTGCAAAATTTCCATTTTTAAGGGCCAAAATTCCATAGCGGCTACTTTGAAATTTTCAACTGGACGTAACTTTTGATTCCCGCAATGAAATTTTGATTTTTCGGATTCGCTGGAAAGATATTTTCAAATAGATTCAAATATTTTTGGTTTCGCTAAAATCCGGTTTATTTTGAGTCTTGTACATTCATTTGAAATTTGAAATCAAATTTTCGAACTACCGCGTCATTTTCAATTCCTTTTATATTTAAAATAAAATATTTATATTCTAACGACGATACAAATAAATATATACATTCTAATTCTATTCAAAATAAATTTCTCGTCGTTATTATTTAAAATAATCATTTTAAATATTCAAAATTCATTAAAATAGCCAAAATAAAAAATTTAAATTGGCTCAAGATTTCCGGGTTGTTACAATTTTATTTTATATGCTTTGTAATCATTACTCCCATATGGATCACCATTTCTTTTTGGAAAATCCGCACTTTCGACTTTGAAAATCATCTTAAGTATAAACCTTTTTTCCACATCAATCTTTTCATATTACTCGATGTATCTCCAAACCTTATATAGGACACTAGTTACGACATTCGCATTGAATGATGTTAAACTCTTTTTTTTGGTCAAACACATAGTCAGTTTATAGCAATGTTTTGAGATAGCAAACTTTCAAACTTTAAATGCATATGATGTAAGTACTCTTGCTAATTAATCTAGTTTCCCAATAAGATATGTTTCGACCAAGCCCGATCAAGGAATCAAAAGTGATGATTGAATTGCTAAGAGATCTTTTAGCAGCTTTAAGCTAACATCATTAATGCTAAACAGTTCCAATATCACATCATATAATAATAGAAATATTTAAAGATATTTTCTCACCTTGTTTTGCATGAATGTAAGGTTCAATTTTCCCATCTTAATCTCCATCAAGTTTATTTTCTTAAGCCCATTCAATTCCTTCCTCGATAAGTTGTTATTCCTTCGAAACCATTACATTCCTTCGCTACTTTATAACAAATCATTTATGCACTTACATCTTCATTAAACCTCTCTATGTGGTGCATGATAATGAATCAATACATTACTATTATTAGTTTAAACACAAAACAAATGTTAAACACACAAAATAAATATTACTCATTACCCTGGTTAGAGGAATGGTGCCTTACCCTATCCAGTTATATTTATCAAATTAAGGTAACTTTATTTTAAAATTTCTAAAAAATTATTTTCTAATCTTATATGAAATTTTATTTAGGCACTTAACCTAAGCTCTGATACCAGTTGTGATGCCCCGGAATTTCTCACCAGTCAAAATTGCCAGTAAAAAAAAAAACAATGACAGCACCCATCATATTTTATATTTATGTACAACATCACTAAATGCTCTAGATAGAATTTAAATAAATGTCACTTATCAAAGTATTCATTTAAACACCATGGTGTTCTTTAGATACTAATTTAAACATATTTACCATAAATCGACTATTATGCGACTCTGGTGAGATGGACATCGATATTCATTCCTGCACACTTGATAATTATGTCAATATGACATAAATGATAACACATGAAAGATGCACCATTACAAAATGTAATAACAAGTACCAAAAATATTTTTATTAAAATAATAGCTACATCACTACCACTTGTGACTGCCTATGTACCTTTATCTTTTTGGGTAAGCAATTAGATACAGGATCAAGCCAACGTAGTTCTTCTTTATTCAAAACATTTTAAATCAATATTTACTTCCTAAAATACTCTTTATGTCAAGTAAGGGCAAAACACTCTTCAAACACTCGTTTTGAAAGATATCTATATATCTCTTGTAGAACTTCTTTTAATAAGATTAACATCTTTTATTCAAATATCAAAAACTTCCTTACGATAAAATAGTTTATAACTTCAAACTAATCATCAAGAAAAGGTATGCTCTAAAATATTATTTTATAAAAACATTTGTTAGAGTAATGCATTTCGATAATGCAATCAAACCGCAGGTATTCTATGTTTGCCTCAGTCCCTTACTAATCCTTATGTTCTTGATTTCAAGACTTTATGCCAGTTATATTAAATCGTCAATGTCCTCAATCATCAGTCGTGTATGTTATTTACTTACCGAAGCAAAGATTGTAGTCAATGTAGTATGTTAAAGTCATATGCATCTATAAATTAAAACACAGGCTTATGAAATAATAATGGATTAGATGATAAGTATACTCACAGTACCCCTTGCTATCTTCATGCAAAAATCTCGTAGAACATCATATATTACTTATCATCACTCTAAGGCAATCAATTATTTTCCTCATATCATCGAAATTCGTCAATCTTCCTTGTTCTTAATTTTGCCACGTTTTGACTCTACTTTAATTTGATTTAACATCCTCGGTTTTGTCAGTTTGTTTATGATACTATAAGGAAGCTCAAGTCCAAATTTGAGAGGATTTGGAATAATTTACCATGATTTTTATACTCAAAATATCTACAACAGCGTTTCTGTAACGCTATGAAAAGTTCTGCTCGTTTTAAAATACTTCATAGTCAATTTAGAGAAAAGACAGCACTTCCAGAGGTGCTATGGCAAGTTCTGGGTGCTTTATAATGATTTTAGACAAAAACAACTTACTACAGTGTTTCTAGGATGCTATGAAAAGTTCTGGGTCACTTTTAAGCTTCATAACTAATTCAGAGAAATGATAGCATTCGGGAATGCTATAAAACGTTTAAAACCTCATATTTTCAGCCTGTTTTTGGGCAAAATGTTTGACGCTGTTTCTTTGCGACAAAAATAGCTTTTGACTCCAAATTTTTTATGGAGAGAATCTTTCTTAGTCTACTTAATTATCCTGAAAAGAAAACCTCAAAATTGTTTACCAATTTAATATATAAAAATCAAACATGATGAGGCATTTTTAACATGTCCATTTCGGTCTGATTTTTACCGTACATTGCATCCAGCTTTCACGTACACAAACAATCGAACTGGAAAAAGTGATAAGAGTGAAAGTTGTCGCACTTTGAATTAGCTTTCCAAATTGATAGAGAAGTCGAAATTTCATTAAGAATTGCAAAAGTTATGTCCAAAATATCGAACATCATTTTCAGGGGTTCCAGTCCAATCATTCATTCATAAATTTCTCAACTTTTCTTCAAAATATGAAATGAATACATGAACTTAAATAGTTTTCCTCACCTTAGATCTCAAAATTGAACTTGTATTCCTTCTCTTGGCTTCTTCTAAACCCCTCTTATTTTTCTTATCTTGGTTTTATGTTTATGAATGCATGAAAATAGTGAACCTTTCCACCCTTTATATAGTAATTTTCAAGGCTAGTTTGGTAATTTAGTTTTGAACACTTGTCCTCCTTATATTCATGCATGCTTTAGGATGAAGACACACGTCTAATTAGGTATAACAACCCAGAAAATTTGATGCTCAAATTTTTGACATAATTACATCATGTGTCCAAACTCAAGTACCGAACATCCAGAAAGTTAATAGAAAGAAATTAGAGGATGTGATAAGAAAGAAAGAAATATTAGAATAGAAGAATAAGAATTAGAAGAAGAACCAACACCACACAGAGTCTCACATCACAGCGGAATAAAATATAATATGGAAATAAAACTTTATTGAAACTAAAAAAAACGTATACTTACAATCATCAGGGTACAACAGTCAATAAATCTGAATAGTTATAATAACCTGTCCTCATATACAACACACAACGAAAAAATACTAGATAATACTATACGTCTGAACTCTTCAAGCTCGTTTCTGGACTTCATAGCATTCGATAACCTAAACCTATAAACCGGACTAACCCGAACATTACAAACGACGGGTCAGTCTAGTGAACCAGAGTGAGAAAAAACTCGCTAAGTTTATATAATATCCATATTGATTTTTAATGTTCAAAAATCCTTTTGAAAGAAAATAATAATAGTAAGACCAACCCACACATAAACACGGACAGTTTCTACCTTACTATAACCCAAACCAGTTTTTGAAATCATATCTTGCCTGATATTATAGTAGTGTCTAAATACAAATAAATAACAATCTAGCGGAATGCTTGCATCTCATGCTCCACATATATAGTATACAATCAAAACCGCGGGCGATTATTGGAGATTGGATTCCCACTATGACAAGGTATAGAACCACCTGCTGATAGTGTATCTCTAGAGGCGAATACACTGGGATCAACAGGAACGTCTTGCAACCCGGCCACACATGACCGACCACTCATTTCGCTTGAGTGTATCAAATGTATATCACCAACGGTTGGGAGCTACCCATCGTTTCCCGAAAAGGGACTGCATCGATAGATTAAAGAAGCAAAAAGGAATTTCTCTAGATAGGTGATTATACACCCTAATAGGTGCGACTCACATAGCCATGCTGCCTGCCCGATTTTTGTCATTTCCCGGTTGATGAGGCTTGAGGTCATAACGTATCTTTTGGAACATCTGACCACCATTCACTTTGAATGTCACATCGTCAAATCCTCCAGAAATCACTAGTTGATTTCCACAAAAATACTCGGGTTGTTAAGTTAAGAGAAGGTGTCTTCTCACCACCAAAGAAATACGTTTGAGGAAATCAATGTACATGAGCCCTTTGGAAATACTCTGTCAGACATCCGTCCATACAAGTTGTCCTCGGATTGGACAACCGAAGGCACTCTCCTACTGCATCCTTGAATTACCCTATGGATTAGTAGCGAGTAGTCCTTGTAATCCACAGATTCCAACCACGACTGAATTGCCATCAAAACCCTCGGGTTGCAAGCCAGAGATTTATCAAGTAAACCTTCCGCTTATGAAGATCCACGATCTTCAATTGCTCCATCTCGATCAGCTTTTGAACCACTTCAACATTTACGTGTTGGCTGGTCGGAATGGTTTTTGAATATAGATTCGATCCCTTTCTTTCCGTACCAACAATCGATTTGGCCAAATTTTCATAGTTGGTGATTTAACTATCAAAATAAACAACCATCATCCATAAAAGTAAAACAAATTCACTAGTTTAGTATTCAACATCACTTGGCCTTTTTAATTAAAAATAATGAATGAAGATTAATTTAAAAACTCTTAAATCTTTTAATACTTAGCAAATTGTTTTAACTTCTTATTTCACTATCTTACATACTGGAAATTTAATCCGATATATACATATTCTCACTTTGGGTTCAATTCAATTTTACGTAAAACATTATTACGATACCTCTTTTGTTTCAATTCTCGAAAACGCTAACTAATATTCCCCCTTTGAATAAACTTATTTAAACTCATCTTGATCTCGAACATATTGTTATATTTTTCACCAAATCTCTTTTCATTTCCATAACCATTTATTCATCTTATAACTTTCCGAATATAGTTTATAATATTCTTTATGGAAATATTATTTTAATATCCTCAACTACCCTCGTTTCTAAACTAATGTCATCCTTGGAATATCTTGAAGTCGTTCAAGTTGGGGTATTTTATTTACCTCTCAGACCATGGGTCGACAACATTCTTATCTTCGGAATGGATAGAAGTTTATTAACGAAATCCCATTCCAATAAATACCCAACACTTCTGTTTACCATACGTTTTAGACATGAGTTTTAACTCCATCTATTTCCTTTTGAAATCTTTGTTTCAATTCCAAAACCCCGCTTCCTCAATTTAAAACATTATTATTTTCCCATCTTTAGGCTTTTAAAATCCACTTTAACTCCCTTTAGATTACAAATTTTATTTAGACTTGTTTAGACTTTTATAACTTGCCTTTATTATTGCCCAATTTGGATTTTATAAAAAATCCGACCAATGGAATTCTTAAAAGGAGTTCATATTAAATATAAATTTGTTTACAATTTAATTTAACGATACTTAAGGCTTCCCACTTCATAAACTTTCATTAAAAGGAATTGGTTCCAAGATTTGTCACTTTGATTAATAATCAATTTCAATATTTTTGAACTAATTGGTTTACTTCAACATTAACTATTATAATAGTCAATCTTCCTCTTAAGGTTATTTAAATAATAATCGATTTAAAACAATAATTAAAGATCCAATAACTAAAAACCTATCCTAGTTTAAAACAGTTGATTCAGTTTACTCAAAACAAGGTTAATTCGTTAACCAATTCCATTATTTCTTTTCGTTAATCACTTTAAATATTTTCCATTAATTTAATTAACAAGTTAATTAAATAAAATAATCATAGTTAATTGTTGTTTGAAACAGTTAATTCAATCCTTAACCAGTCGGTTAATTTCTGCTCATTGCTTATAAAATTCATTAATCTACGAATCTTACTTAATATACTCATTTTATAATTTCAAGATAAAACAATTATTTATTTCCTTTAATAAACCATTATTCAAATAATCCGTATAAAATATATTTAATGATCCGTTTTGGTTATAAATAAATTCTTACAACCTTATCTTTATCGATTTATCTGACTATAAATCAACGTTCATAAAAGGATTCATTTTTAGGTCAACCATTGCCAACTACGCAACCAATATCATCCATTAGTTAATAATAAAAAATTGTTGAATTTTAGTTCAACGATCATCAATAAATTTGTCATTCAATCATACTGGTTAAATGGTTCATATAACATAATCTAACAACGTATTTGAGGAATCTGGTTGAATCACTCCAACCTGTTCTTCCCTACATCACAATGGGTTACCTCAAATCTAATATGACAATATATTTATCATAGTAAATAGAAATAAACGGTTTAACAGACAACAAACCATTTATAATGTCCATTCAAATAACCAATTATTTAATTAATACATTTATATTATTATAAACGTAACCAACAAGGTTAGCAACCTCCTTCGGAATCTAATCATTAAAATAACGATTTAATTTGACTGAATTAAACAAGCGTTTAATTTGATCATTGAATATTAAAAATATTCAACATATATACAACTAGTCATCCAATCATCAACCATTAGCAAACATTTCACACAAAATAAAAAAATCCGTCTTATATAAAACATAAACGGGATAAACTGAGTGAGTTAAACTCACCTTGGGGTTTCCATTCATCGTCAAAACCGTTTGATTTAATTAAAACTCCAGCTGCATATCTGTGATCAAACCAATTCCAAAATGATACGCCCATCGATGTGATTCCGACACTTCTGATTTGGTCTGGTTCTGTGTACGTATGACACAGTTAAAGTATGTTATTTGCTTGAATAATATTATTAATATCCTTAAAATTAATTGTTAACTAAATTATAATTTATTTCTTAGTTACTGCTTAATTTATTGAACCCGGTTAGTCACGTTACCGTTCTTCTATCTGACGTCATGTAAAATTTGTCCATGGAGATTAAAATTAGGGGTTGTGTTAACATAAGAGTTTGGCACATTGTACTAATCTAACCGGCCACGAAATTGTTTAGGCCTATTATGCATATGATGATTTGGTATTCCAAAGCTACGTTTAAGCATGGTACAAATGGGTTAAGTTTTTGACACCACGTTATACATACATACGTGTGTGTGTGTATATATATATATATATATATATATATTACTATTAAAAATGGGCACGTTAGTCATGTGTACTTTATAATCGTAAATAACTAAGCACTTTAAAACAATCTACTTGCTGTTTTCCCATGAACATGTCTCCATTTCTTTTATTTCCCTTTCAGACTGTATTTTTTTTAAACTTAATTCTCACGCTATACTTAATACTATCTACTATCAGGTATCTTAAAAACGGTCGGCCACTTTAAATCCTAATTAACATAGCTCATGGAATAAATTAGGCGGAGTAAATTATAATTAGGCACATTCATACCAGTTCTCTACTTCCTTTCCATTCATATACCAACGCAAGAACCTCCACACGCCTCATCTGAACACGCTTCAGCCACTTCACGAAGTACCGACGTCTCTTCCCTTCCATTCAGTTCTTCGAAACCTGCTGTTTCTTGAATCGCCCAGCACCACTTGAACACCAGCATGCATTCCCATTGTCTTTCATTTGAAGTCCTTCCCCACGTCTTTGTATGCCACGCACCACCCTACTGTGTATATTCGAACCTTGCCATCCCCTTCATTTCGAAATGCTATTCCACTTCATGTTTATTTTAAAGTCCTTCCCACGCAACACATTCCTTTCTTACTTATTTCACTTCACCGGCACCGACATCAGAAGACTGTTGCTCGCTTCTGACCACTTGTTTGATTCCTCAGCACTCACATTTCCATGCTTCTGTGACCGTCTGTTGCTATTCAAAACAACATCCCACTCTCTATTCCAGTATTACTTCCACTACACCCGCCAAGCTTCACACTGTCCGTCACTGTTCAGACCGGCCAACTCCACATGCAATCGTATAACCGCGCCCATCCACGTCACAGACACGAGCACCACTTTGATGATCTCCTTAACCACAACTACGCTCTCTTTCACGGCACTCACATTCACGGTCTCGGACTGCCTTTACACAGTCATCTAACCATCCTTTCACCATGTAACAGCCTTTGGCCATGTAACAACACTTCAACCGTGCACTCCATTGTTTTACACAGCGCCTCTCCCATGTACCGGCCATCTTCTTTGTTATGGATCCTCTGTTCCAAACAAAATCCAACCCGCTTACATGTATCTCCCAACTTACGCACTTGTTCACTCTTTTTTTTAGTATATAAATAAACTACTATTGTCATGCGAAAGTATTCTCTTTTTCTCTATTTTTATAATGAGTATTTTGGTTTAACTGAAGAAAAGGAGAACGAAATCTACTGTGAAACGAGAAGAACAATTGGCGCATATATAAAGAGGAGAGAAAGAGAGATAAGAACAATGTCGCATCTCACGTCTTTCACAGTGGTACATATAGGAGTTGAAACTGTCAATATATAGGATGTAGCTTCATTTGTAGTCTGCAATAGCTTAATGGGAAAGACACTGCAATAACTTAATCGGAGACACTGACCGGGATAGTTGTAGAATGCAATAGGTCTGCATCGCCGTGTTTTCATTTCGTATGGATGGCTGATGTTATGTTGAAAAGACAAGACATAGGTTAGCCTCATTTTGGTGGTAGCATTGCATGTATTTTCTTGTCAGTAGTCAGGGTGGTTAGGACATCGCCTACGTGAAGCATACCGTAGTTGTGCTAGTTTATGTTGTTAAGCATGTACGAAGCTGTAGGGATAGAGCGTAGGAGTACGGTTGGTTGTAGGGTAGGCAGCTTGTTTCTGGGTTCATTTGTCTAAAATCTTAAGAGGTGAAATGCCAGTTGTACGTTGGTAGGTGTTGTTTCAATTTCTTGCCAGAGGGAAAATTGTATGTGAGCATGTGCGGTTATACTTGGGGAATAAGTAATAGGGTTGGGAAGAAAATATAGGGTCCGCATACATCTTAGGGTAGCATGAGTACATTATATTATTTTATACTAGTAGATTTTGTTTACCAATATTAAAAAAACATGCACACCGTAACACACGAACTTCAAACGTAACGAAAACAAACACACTTCTATGTCTTGACGTTCCGGATGCAACGGAACATATTTCGTTGAAAACGGTCTCCGTTGGCAAAAATGTTGCTATTTAGATCGCAAAATATCCATCGGTTCACCTTTAAATTCATCTACTGACAAAACAACTCAAATTAGCTCCAAACTAGAAATATAGCAATAATTAATTATACACATTCCAATTAATATTTTCAATCAGTAAATACGAGTATTTTCCCATGTGCGAAGCACGGGCCTCATCCCAGTGCATATATATATATATATATATATATATATATATATATATATATATATATATATATATATATATATAGCAGAATTTACGTTGAACGCTCTAATTCGTACCAATATTCAAGAACTTCAATTTCGATAAATAAATTCGATATAAAATTCATTTATATTATCAAATCAATATTTAAAACAGATTTAATTATCCTAAATAAATGTCCGAAAATCTGGGACGTTACATTTGGTGTCTTTAGGTGTTTCTACACATGGTCACCTAATGTGTTTATGTGTCTTTACCTCCTTAAATCTCATGACATGTGCACCTTTCATTTTATGACACGTGTCCCTATCATTTTATGTCATTTTTCATATTCAAGATTATGTACACATATACCATTTGTATTTTATTTATATGCTATGTACATACGTATATGTGTTCTTATATTGTTACTACACGCACATAATATTCTAACAACTTTTAATAAGTAAAACATCATTTACGACAAAACTGTTTTCAGTCATATTATCGATATTTCTTCGAACTACTTGTCTTTGTAAACAAAAATTCAACAACATGTTTTCTCCTCATTAATTATTATTATTAATGGGATTTACTAAAGGTTATAAAACCATTAAATCCAAGATTTAAATATTTAAATAACCTCGATATTTGAATATTTACTGCCCGAAGTTTCAGGTTGTTACAGAATATATATACAGTAGCTATGAAATATTAAATGTTTTTTTTGTTTAACGCAAGGGTTTTGAGTTGGAGCCATCCAATACAGTCTTGAGGATATCAAAACGCACTTATATGACTCATATGACTTCATGTTTTCCCAAGTGGCATTGGCACCAGACATTGTCAAGGAGACTATTTGGCAGGATTTTCTAGTACGTGTGATATATCATTTATTACATTAAGTAGTCCTACTGCTGCTTGATCATTTCATATTTATGTTATTTTAAAAAAATACTGGGTGTAGTGGATCTCCAAGAGACAGATATTTCGTTCATCTGGCGCCACTGGAACAACAAGGTGGCTAAAAATTACAGAGAAACAATGAATAGCATAAAATCAGCTGGGAAAAAACCGGATTGAATGAGCGCGAAGGTGTGGGACGATCTGCATACTTGGTGGAATAATGAGGAGTTTCAGGTAAATTTACTGAAAATTTAATTTAAATTGTTCAACTCAATTAATGTATAAATTAGAATATTTTTTTAATTTAAATGTATAGGACGAGTCCTCGAGAAATTCGGCAAATAGGAGCAAGAACCCGGTTACACATCGTGGTGGTTCCAAGTCATTCCAGCACCATCGTGAGGACTTGGTATATTTATTAATTACACAGTTGTAGATTTTAAGTTATAAGTTGTTAAAAGTTAGAGTTAATTTAACTTTAAGTTCTAATTTACATATATGTATATTTCAGGAGAGACAGCGTAGTGTTCCTGTGTAGTATTGGGATGTTTTTGAGCATACACATGCAGTGAGTCAGACTGACGACACAAGCTCAGTTTCCAACTCTTGGAACCACAATGCCAAGGCTCGTGATGCATATGTAAGTAAAACATAGTTAACTTAAAATATAATTTAATTAAAATAGTGTTATCTAAATTCAATTGTATATTGTTTAATAGGATAAATTTCAGCAACAAATGGCATAGATGCTAGAGGAGACTATGAGCATCGAGTTAACTGCCGAGGATGAGGATAAGAATTTTGATGTTGTCATGGATCCATCAACCCGGAACAGATGCTATATTTTGGCATTCTAGCGACAATAGAAACGGAAATTTATAATAAAAACTGAAATTTACTTGAATTGCTATTATGAAATACTGAAAATATAAAATTACATACAGGTTACGATATCTTAGCAGTCGTAGCAGAGGGCTCAGGACAAGAAGGAGATCACACAACTACGAGCCAATATCACAAAGCTTAATGAGCGTGATTGCCTCCCCGAAGAGCAGATGGAGCAGCTTAACCAGCGTTTGACGGAGTTCATTGAGCAGTACAGTACGGGCCCTTCATCTTCCAGGAGAGAGAGTTGAGGTTAGTTTGTTTTGATGTTATATATATATATATATATATATATATATATACTATATTATAATTACTGAGTTTGGATTCCAAGGCTCACAGCAATTCTAGCTTATCTAAAGCTCAACCGTCTCCTTTAAATATTCTTTTCTTCTTGAACGCTTCTCTCTCATTCTTTATTTCTCTATTTTCCCTAATAAACCCCCCACCTATTCATTTTTTTCTCCCGATTCATCTTTTTTTCTCCTTCACTGTTTACATCTCCGGCTATCAACATCGTTAGCCTTATCGCCTTTGCGTCTCCGCCCGATCTGCTGCCAATTGCGTTCGCTTCTCCATTCAATCGACCAGAAACCGCATTCGCATCTCCACCCCCTTCAACTATCCTTATCCCATAATATCGAGGTAAATTTTCTACATTTGATTGTCTTGATTTGAGCTGGTGCTAGGTATTAGGGTTTGTACTCATATTTGAAAAAAAATTCATGGAAGCTTTTTTGTCACTGAAAATAATTATTCTCTGTTCCATTCAAAATTTTATGTAACCGTTTAGTCTATATTTGTATTAAATTTCTTCTTAATGTGCCAATTGAATTAATTATAAAGAATGCATTTGGCTGCTGCTCTTTACCATATCAGTCATGTTTGAATTTTTAGTTAATCTTTTTCTCAATTGACGGAAAATTGGGTTGCTTATAAAGACAGCAAATGTTTATCTTGATGTTATTGAAACTCGCTCAAATTTGGATACAAAAATTTCAATTTTATTAAAATTTATTTCATTATATTAATTTTTTTTAAATATTGGTTGTAGGTTCTTTTCCCCAGTGGTGATGACATTAACAAATCCTCAATTTGTACATCCTAGAATTTTTTTAAATTAAAGTAAGATTTATACATCTTTCTTTTGATACTAAGTGTATAAATAGTGTTAATAGTATGATAGTAATCCTATAAATAAAAGTTCACTGGCTTTATACTATATTTTATTCTTTGGAACATGGTCAACTTCTATCACTTAAAAATTATGAAATCCTAAACAAATGTTGTGAATTTATTAATATACTGTCATTGTATAATTCAGTTCAAACTACTTACAAATGTGCAAATCTTCTCATCATGATATTCACTCAAGTTAATATGCCTAAACGGAATCTTTCAACTTTAGCTTACATTCTCCATTTTAGGAAGGTTTTTATTCCACAATGGAAAAATATGCAATGAGCTAGCTAATTTTCTCTTCATTAGCCAATATGGTGTTTAGATACGTTGCAATTTGAGAAATCCAGTGCCAATTACAAGATTTAACATACATACGTGCATAGTAATGATTATGATTTAAACACCATTGAGGTAATAAATTATATATATATATATATATATATATAAATATATAAATAAACACACATTATGTCCTTTTTTTATCAAATTAGCCTATGTTCTTTTTTTCACTAATTTTCTTTTCACCTATTGTAACCTTTTGTTTAATGTATACCCTTTTATGTAATATTTGTGTTCATTGTATGTTTTTGCCTTAATGTAGTATTTCTGTTCAATATCTATAATGTCCCAATATTTTCGTGCTTTCCAATTTTATTACCTCTTTCTTACATTTTCATATGTTATATATTCATGACACAGTTTTTTCGCTTAAAATATGTAAGTCTCAAATTAAGTTTACTATCTATATACGCGAAAAGTTTAAAAAACTCAAGGCTATATTTTAGTACCTAATCAGTTCTATACTGGAAAAAAAAGCACATGGTTAAAATTAAGGCATAATGTATTCATACTCCAAATTTGTATTCAACGTGAATTTTCATTTTGTTTCCATCTGATTTGTATTACAATTTTAGGAATGCTTACTCTGTTGCTAGAGATACTTTAGAAGATAAAAGCATAAAGCTTACTGTTGGCTTTTGCATACCCAGATGGTTAAGTTAATTTATTTTGAATCTTGGTTTTGAGAATAATTGCTGGATTCAAGCTTATAATTTTCATAGCATATGTTGAGATTAATATTATGGTGATTTATTTGCCTACTCTTTTGATCAACACTATTAATTATTTTATTCTTTGTTCTGGTCATTTAAGAAATTTCTTAATCAAATGTTGTGATGTAAATGTTTCCTTTATTTCATTAACCTTTTTACTGTTATTTTGGGTTGTACTTCCCTCTATATTTAGTCATATTAGAAGCTTCTATACTAACCATTTATGTATATTATTTTAATGTATTTATAGTAGATTATGAATTGTCTTAGGAAGAGGACATAATATATCCAACACTAGATCCATTTTTAAGAATTAATTGGTATGAAATTTGATTAGTGTGGCAGGTTTAATTTTTTTAGAATTGATTTGTAAGAAAATGTCATAATAGATTCGTAGGTGGGTTTGTGTGTGTGTGTCCATAGATAAGTGATAGTATCATACATCATCTTACTGGATATGATAATATACGTTAGATGGTGTAAAATTTACACTATAGTCAAATCTATTTATAGTAAAGCCATGGTAGCGAGCTATACTTCGGAGTTTCTTCCTCTACAAAACTTCAAAATCTCGAAAAGACAAGTTATAATTCTCCAAAATCAGTATACAAAATTAATCATTTTCAAAAGATGGATTATGAACTATATCAACAGTGTGTGAGTAATATATTTATTATACAAAGTTTAAATTAGACGGGGTTCCTAAGCTACAAGCTTAGCTTTAATAACATAGTATGTATGCTATAATTCCAAAAGAATTATAGTTATTAATTTTATTATACAAGATTTAATAATACTCTATTTACTTGGTTGAATCCTTATTTCGTTTTTAAATAATGATTCAATTGAACTAGAGATAGGGGTATATGCTCATATCCTTAATTGATAATTTCACCAATTATTATTTTATATTTCTTAATATATTAATAATTTAATTTCATCATCTTTTGCTTAACTGGTACATAAAAACTAAATTTATTGATCATATAAGATTTAAAAAATAGGTGGCATAGAATTAGCATAGATTAGTCTTTAATTTACCGCTTCTCGATCGGCCTTCATTATCCCAGTTACCCATCATATATGTGGTAAATATCATTATTTCTTTTTGTTTACATGATTTGTTATGCATCATCGCTGAACTTGACTCTTCCTAAATTTTCTGTATTGGCTTCATATGCATAAGCATGGCAGATCTATGCAACATGGTTCATTTCCATGTAATGCTTTATTATGTTGGACTGTGCTATTGTAGAAAACAAAAATTCTAGCATTCAAGTTCTTAAACTTCTTTTTATATATTCATTGTTTTAGTAACTGTAAGACTATAGTTTTTTGCATTTATATCTTACTGTATACGTTTTTTTTTTGGTCAACTAAAAGACTAATTGATATGAAAATTCAAGGTTTTAATGTGCTTGGGAGTTGGGAGTAACAAAAGAGGCATGGCTATTTAAAATTAGTAGGTAGACATTTATACAAGGCATAAAGTCTGACCAATGCGTACATATTCATTTGAATTCTTAGATAAGGCTGTGAAACTCCCTAAGTGAACCTAAATAGATAGATGGCGCCAAGATGCTAGGTAGAGGCCCTAGAAAGATTTTCAGCATAGGTTATTATTTTAGAGTTATTC
The DNA here is from genome assembly GCA_030737875.1 of Allium sativum. Classification (NCBI taxonomy): domain Eukaryota; kingdom Viridiplantae; phylum Streptophyta; class Magnoliopsida; order Asparagales; family Amaryllidaceae; genus Allium; species Allium sativum. The sequence goes on from CM060915.1 coordinate 288,500,249, forward strand.
TAGGTGATAACCATGCAATCAAAGGTTATTTTGTGTTGTCCTTCTAGATAACAATAGCCATCTTTTGATTTTCCTTCTTCTTTGTTTCTTTCGATACAATCATACAAATGATGGTAATTAAAATGGGATATTTATGACTTGATTATTGTGGTTTTTTGTTAGCAATTTGTTTTCCAGCAGAGGTTAAAAAAAAGGAGAAACTATTAGCTCATTCAACATTGGTCGCCATTAAATTACAATACTTTTACTTGCTTAATACTTGCTATTCATCCATTGTTTTAGGAATAATTTGGAATTCCACCATGGTATTATTCTCCTGTAGAAGTGGAAAAAAAAACTTGCTAGGGGACAATTACAGCAGAGTGCATCGTCAGTTTTAAGATCTTTTGGATCTATGTATTTTTCATGCAATACATAATTCTCAACGTGATTATATCCTACTTAAACCTGCCTTTCTTTCCACTTTTCAGTTTGACCATTTCTGTTTAGATTAAATGGCACATTTAGATTTAGATCATTTAGCCTCTTGATATTGTCAACCTGAATATTTTCAATTTTTTACTTATTGAACCAATACACAACAGAATCTTTTAAAACAGTAGTTTTATGTGCTTTGGACGTGATGTTTAACAGGAACAACATCAAGTGATTATGCATAATACCTGTGTACATAGTTAATCATTTTTCAATTATATTTTGGTTGTTGTTCATGTGATGAAACCATTGGTAACATATAATCATATCACTGAGAAAGAACTGGAGCTTTATAGATAATTGATACGAATTATTTCTTCTTTTTGAAATGATTATTTGTGTAAATATGTGTTGGTCTGTTAGCTTTGCTATAAACTATAAGAAATATGTTAGTCGTTCCAGTAAAATTATTACAAAATGCTTTTTAATAAATGGTATACTTCATAAATATATAACAGTTATGATTAGGTACAAGTAATGTTTTCATCTTTATTAAAATATTGCTGTAATCATGTGAAATATTATTACTCCATAATGATCGTATAACAGGAACCACTATTGTATCCAATTAACAACGTTAATCATGTTATTTGATAGTTAACTATATGCAAAAACAAATATTATACTACCAGTGTATTTATTGTCTTAAATTGTGCAGCCAAGAATCGTAATTTTAATGCATCAAGTTTTCCTTAATTAAAAGCAAATGTAATTACTCCATAATAATGTAATATTGACCACCATTATATTCCATTACTTATAATCGTAATAATTGATTATATACATTAACAACTAACATATTAATATATCATGATCATATAAGTGCAGCTTATTAATATCAAACTGTTAATATCACATTTGTTTTGTCGATTTACAAATTCAAAAGACAAATAGATCGTTACATCATCTTGAATGTCAAATTTGTGCATTATCATGGTATGTTGAAAAAGGTTGTAACCGACACCTTTATTATTTTCAATTCAAAATTTATACTTTGAATTTTGATTTCTTTGATGTCGGCATGTCATCTTGCTATATTCATATAAATTTTGATGATTACCTGATTGAATCATAATATCATGTAAAAACTAATTGATATGATTTTTTTTATTTTACTACTGTAAATAAAGTCGTAATCCGATAAATATGTTCTTCCTTACTTTTCTTTTCCTTTTTTGAAGTATTCTTATTTCGTTAGAGGTTTGAATTATTAAATTATCTACCAAAATAAAGGAAATATTGTACTTTCCTCTTTTGCTTCGTTCAAAAAGACCTGAAAAATGTTTTAGTCGTTGATTATTTATATCTTTCATTTATTGATTATTCGTATCTTTCCTTATTTTGGTTTACTGGTGAATTTTCAAATGGGTAGAAGTTTGGTATGTATTTTATTTCTTATTTTTTTTTACCAATGGTCAAAATTTCATTTCAAAAAATCCGACTGAATACTTCCGATGAGTGTGGAATAAATGATATGCCTTTTAGTGGATTTCATTTTCGCACTGAATAATGGTGGTTTAGCAAAAAATTTGTGGCTAAATAGATAATTGATTGATTCTGCTCTACAGCATTAGTGAGTCCTTTTTTTTTTTTTTTTTTTTTTTTTTTTTTTTTTTTGAAACAAGCATTAGTGAATCCTTTATATATGACAACACTAATATTCTATGATGTAGGACATTACTGGAACATCTACTTTGCAACTTTGGAACAGCTTCTTGCATATACAATTAAAATAGTAAAGTAAACAAGATGTAAAATTCTTTATATATATATGTATATATATATATATATGTATATGTATGTATATATATATATGTATGTATGTATGTATATATATGCATACATCACAACAATATATACATGTTTAGACATTAACATATCTAATATCAAAACATAAATTTTGTATAATAAGTTTTTACCCACCAATTCTTTCTTTGAAGGCGTCGGTCTTTTTGCAATGTTTAAAAAGAAAGTATAAATACTCTAAATTAGATAATGAATTTAGTAGCTCTATCATATGTGATGATCGACTTTTTTTGTGCCTGGAAATTTGCATATTCATAATAACTATGCCTAACTGTTATATGTTACAATGTGTGTATAAAACTTGCAACATGGTGTAATGCATAACAAATTTTTAGACTTATATGAAAATTCCTTCGACTTAAATACATGCAAGTAAAATATACATCTTTCATTATTATATAATAGATTTAATGAATTATTTGTTTCTTAGTTTGGTTCTGTTTACTAATTATACATGTTTACAATACTTGGAAAACATGATCGATATATGTTATTTTTGTTCATAGACGCTGTATGTTCCTTTTATAACAAGTTTTATTTGATATCCTCCTATATCTTCACTTTTAGCATTTTTTAGGATCCCAATTTGTAGTTAAGAGGTATCTGACAATTATGGTAATAGGTTAAACATGTAATCCTTAATTCTTGCTACTACTATGAATTCGATGTTTTAGTTTGATTCATTCGGTCTCAGTAAATGATTTACAAAAAATTATTTCCTAATCAAGCTATTTACATTGATTTGTTCCTTCTATAGTTATTTTCCTGTCAAAAGGTGCATAATTTCCTCTTATAATTTCCATATTCCTAGCCACTGTTGACTATTTCTTAGGTTTCATGCTATCACATTCCCAAGATTACGCTAATCATTTTATGGCTGCTTACTTTTAACTTGCTTCTCTTTTTAGTGGTGCACATTTTTTCCACTAGGGCAACTTAAGTATTAAGTGTAAAAATTAAAGAACTATATCATCATATTTGTTTTCTATTTTGTTTTTCGATCTGAACAATGTTATTAGATATATAAACTCATTATTTTCCCAACCTTGATTTTATTGAAACAATTATACGTGATGCTTTTATTTTTAATAGATTTTCAATTTAAGTGACAAAGTTATCTAAATTACCGTATTGGATTATAATATGTTTTCAATGGTCTATCTTGCTAAAAATGAACATTAGTTTGTGTCCCTACAAACAATCTAATTTTATATCAAATTACTGTAATTTTCATTTCATTCAGGTTATTGGAAACTGGTATTTATTCTTGGGTGTACTGCAATTGAAATTATAGTCAACATTACTTTCTCTTTCGGAACTCGAATCATCAACCTTAATTTACTATATGCAAAAAATAATTACCATTTATCCCTATGGCTTAACCATTGCTTATATTCAAAACCATAAATATCCGTAGCCATTTTCAATACTTAATGCAAACAGATTGTCCCACAAATGATTGAAAAATGGGACATAAACCAAATAAACTGATTTTATGCCTTATATGTGGCACAAGTTACTGTTCGTAAAAGTGGAGGAACCATGAAAGAGTGTGTGCGCCTTATGGTATAGATATTACACTTCCACGAAATATGCATAAAGGAAGAATTTGGTGAGGTAATGTGTTTGCAAGCATGGCAAAATGTGAGCAAGCTAGATAACCTATTTTCAAGTAGGTATGGACAGCGGTTTGTAGGTGAAATTTTCAGTTTGCAAGTAGCTTCGGGTAAGTTTCGGCTTCAATCAGCTTTAGCGTGTGAAAATTACGGATCAAATTATGTATGTTGTGGCGACAATTGCTGAATATGCCAGCTATTTTTGACTGAAACTGATTGTTGCTACTCTAAGTTGACGGACTTGAATGTATATACTTGCACATAACAACATTGGAATTGCTACTTTAGAGAGATAAGTTAATATAGTGTGGTTAAGCAATAGGTTTTGAACACTTGCAAGCTACTGACATAGTTACTTTCCCTGTAATTTTTATTTCAAATGCATCATTCTTCTCACTTACTTTATATAATATGCATTGTTTAGCTGCAGTATATATGTAAGTTGCATAGAGTTTGCATGAAAGACTTGCTAAAGGACTGGTGGCTGTAGCTAAGATTGAGTGACGATGGCCTGATGAAAAGTTCAGCCCCATCTATAGTGTAATACGCGGATGTTGTGCACATTGGGTATCCAAGGAAGAAGATATACAAGTATGCAACATGTGTTGATGAAGTATGTAAGGAGTATTGCAGGAGACAATGTATGGACAAGGCATGTGAAACTCTGATGAGTAAGATTAAATTTGTTTACTTTGATATGTAATCTTTTGTCTTATAAGTCTTATACATGAATTTCAGTGAACTCTGACACTTGAGAAATTGGTTACCCATTTACTTCTTATTGCCCATAGAAAGGGTAATAGTTGAATAGAAATGACGTTTTCTCAAACCAAATAAGGTTAAACATATACTTATTGACTCGGTAACTTTAGCATATCCTTCTCTTTGCTTTGTCAGTTGAAATCATAAAGCAGGGTAAACAAAATTTCTTTAGATTACTAAGGGAATAAGAAACTTTTCAAGGTTAATCGGAATACAGACTTATATAATTAATCAAGTACAAAGAAATTGGATGCTTCTAAACTGATGTTATAATGAAGGAGTTAGTGAAGAAAGTAATTAGTTTTTTCTTATAGAAAAAAGAGAGCAGTGAAGAAATTGATTTTGCTTGCTAAGCGTATGGTCTGAACTTAAAATATTTATTTTGGTTAATAATGTTATATGAAATGGACTTTTTGTCTAATAATATAAGGTTAACATAAACGTATATATACATATATAGTACTTCAAATGAAGTTATGTGTAATTTTTGTTTTATTTCAGTGATTCTGTTTTCCTAATTTTTTATAGAAGGAATCAATGTTATTTGGCCTATGATTCCATGATTTTATAGTAGCTGTTATGTATTTTAGATATTTTGAAAATAAGAAATTGAAGTATGTTGTTACGCAAATATGTCTAGAAATAATATCCTAAAAACTGACGCAAACAAATTTTTTTTTTCTATGTTTGTAGCATGCTCAACAATATATACACTAAATATAAATGAATTGAATCTACCCTCTTCCATGGTGTATAGTCCACTAAGTTTGATGAACTGATTCTACCCTACCCGATGATGTATATACTAAGCTAAATTTGATGGTCAATGTATTTCACTTTTCATTTGCCCATGTTTTCTTCATGTAAAAATACACAGTATTGCTTTTTGTCCGAGCTTTTAGCTTCTCATTTTACCTAGGAATTTAGTTCCAAAAGAACACAATCATTTTGTCGTTCACTTATATAATCCAGTATAATTGTAAGGCAACTTCAATCTGTAATTTCACTGAAAAATGTTACATAAAGTTGCATTTTAAACAGAACTGCTGCATAACACTGGAACTTTTGCTAGAAGCTTTTTAGTTAAACCTTACTAAACCAAGGTTTACAATGCAAGTGCAAACTTATTCTTGGCAATAAGCACTGATAATCTAGCTCCATTGCTTAACAAATAAATCATGCAATAATGGCAGGTTGATTGCAATGGATGAGGAATATGAAAATTTTGAACTTTGACTATGTTCACTACCTGTATACCATTTACATACACACTCCATCTATTATATTTGCTGCTACTAATGTGACTTTTTGATTTTCTTCTGATTTAAAAATAGGATAAATACCTTCCTGCGACGTTTTCATTACCATGGTGAACTTCTCTGTATAGTCATATTCAAGTAAATACAAGTTGGATTTCATATTTCAGTATGCTTAAACTGCATAGATAACTTTGTCCTGCACAAATTATAAATGAAAGACAAGTTAGAGATTATTCTCTTTGTGCTCCCTTATTATTCATGTTACGATGCACAATTTTTAATATAACATCCACATTAGACTCAGTAACATACATGTATAAACATTGGTGTTATGTCATTTTCTCCGTTTCACTGAACCTATCGACTGTTTAGATAAAATGGGTCAGATCCAGTACTCGGAGAAGTATTTTGATGATACTTTTGAATACAGGCATGTTGTTCTTCCACCTGATGTCGCTAAGTTTCTACCGAAGAATCGTTTGCTTTCTGAGAATGAGTGGAGAGCAACAGGAGTACAACAGAGCCGAGATGGGTTCATTCTGTAATTCACAGGCCAGAGCCGCATATCATGCTTTTCCGTATGCCACTGAACTACCAACAACAACAGGAGAATCAGAATGCAGTCGCTGGTTCTATGCTTCCACAGAAGGCAATCAAGGAACAAAACTGGAACTTATTTCATGATTCTGAACGAATATTTGATGGATATGTTATATGTAAACAACATATATATATATATATATATATATATATATATATATATATATATATATATATATATATATATATATATATATATATATATAAACAATCAAGCAATCATATGTTGGTTTCATTGTTGTAGATATAGATGGATGTTGAACGAATATGTTATATGGTTGCTTTATTGTGGTTGTTATGTATAATGGCATTTAATTGTAGTTTTGAACTGAATTCGATTGAAGGATCTGGTACATTATAAATGAAGTTTTGAAATTGTTTAAAACTTATGTATTGCTAGCTGAGCTAATCTACAGTATGTTTATAAAGTGATTTTGTCCTGACGTTTTTGCATCATGCTATAGATTTTTCTATCTAATAACGTGCATTCATCAGCTACTGTAACGCAATGGCAGTGGCATGTGGCCGCTTATTTTTCATTCCATCAGTTTGGATTTCTTGACGTTCTAAATTCTAAATAATAAATTCCAGCATTAGTGATAAAGTTCTTAAGAATAATTATGCTCAATTCATATAAACATATTTGTGCTGATCAAATTTGATTGGATTTAACAATGCTATATGTCGCTTCATTTTTATTCTACTATTTCAAGCATGTCACCTTTTAACATTCCATCAATTTCTCAGTAATCCGTGTGCGAAGCACGGGTTCGCACTTGTATATATATATATATATATATATATGCGCACACACACACGCATTGAGAGTGGATGAGGATTATGCTTGATACACTATGATAGTTTGTATATGTTAATGATGTGTTGGTGATGATGGTTTGGACATGGTGTTGGATGACTGTTTATTTTGTTGTTGGGTTGATGACGTTGGGATGTATGTACATATATGTTGTGTTGATGACGTTATGTTGATGTATTTTATAAATATTGGTTTATGTTATGTGTTTTGCATGTTTTGTGTTTGATTTTGGTATAATATTATGTTTGGGTATATATGTGATTATGACTATGATGTATATGCTCGAAACAGAGCTGTTTTGATGAATATAAGATTGTGGGTGGCTGGAAGTCAGTAATCCAAAATCTGTAAAAAAAATACCCAGATTCCAATGGCGTCCAGCGTTTGGAAATGGCTTATAAGTCCATGTATTTCAACGGCTTTCATTGGTTAGCAACGACAAATTTTATCGACTTTCAACCGTTTCCAACGGCTTATTGGCCAGACATGAAATACACGTGATCAAGTTTCACAATTGGAAGTCGTTGGAAAGTTGCCGTTGATGGCATTGGAAGTCATTAAAAACCGTTGATTTGTATACCAACGGATTTACCAACGGCTTCCAACGATCGCCAACGACCCATGGCTGTTGGAAATAATTGTGCCTCTTGTTTTGTATTGACAGTTGCAATAAACCTTTTTGCAAGTGTAATTGGCAGTTGCAAAATAAAAACAAAAACAAAAATAGTATACTAGGCCATAATCAGCTGTTTAATACATATTATGGTTCATCATTATCAGTATGTACTAATTCACTATTGGAAACAAATATCATAATGAAATAACAAAAAAAAAAACTTTTTTTTAAAGGTTAAACAAGATAAAATTTAATTATAAGTTTCTAATACACATATCAAGTTTTTGATAAAGTTAGATTCAAACTTCAAACATATTAAAAAAATACATAGAAATAAAATTAGCTAAAATTTATTAAATTTTCAAAATGTTACAATTGAAGATAGAAATTCAACTCAAAAATCAGCATTCGATCAATCTTATAACCATCCTCCACCGCATGTTCATAACGTCATCTATACACAGAATGTGCTACTTTAGACACAAATGCTTTGACTACATCTGCATATAGACCAGGCCCGGCCCTGGCCCAAGGCCACCAAGGCGGTGGCCTAGGGCCTCGGGCCTGGGAGGGGCCTCGGGATGACCATGCATATGGTATATTAGACTGTATTTTATTCCCTACTACAATTGCATGCATGGCCGAATGGTAAAGAGAGGTGATGTTCTCCTAGAAAACCATTGTTCGAAACCTGGTTTCAACGTTTTCCACTCTACCAGTTCACTTAAGTACCCAGCCTAACTTTTAGGGGCATCTTCAAAAAAAAAAATTTGTGCTTACTGCCTTGGGCCACAAAGTGGTCAGGGCCGGCCCTGATATAGACTCCCAACATAAACATTATATTTAAAAGACCAAGTTAAACAGCATATTTGCATGGCAATATCTTAGACATATTTTTAGCCACTGAGTCCCTGAATGTATATCAAATAACAAACTCGTGCCTGGCACTCAGTCTGACTTCTATTCTTCTACAGTTGGATCACATTCTTTTATTGGTATAACCACATGTTTTGAATTTATTTATCACTCTGTCTGACTTCTATTCTTAAACCATATTTCGTGAGATAAACCCATGTTTTTAGCCACTGAGTACCTGATATAAGAATTTACATTTCTTAAATCATACATGTCCAAATTCAACATTCTGATATAAACCGTTGTAGGCTGATTTCAAATTGAAGTGCATCATGTAAATGACCCAAATAGTGAAGAGCAATGTTGCAAAGTCCAGATACATATGAATGTCAACATTGAAGAATAACCCTTGATTTAGATCATCTGCAAAATTATGTAGGTTTCTAAGTTAAAAAAACTACGCATTAACTTTATTATTTGTTTTATATACAGCTTAAAATTTGACACAGCTCCTTTGTATCAAATGGCATCATTTCACTTTTGCTATTTATCTAAATTAGTTGTTATGTTTTCATGATAATCCTATAAACACTATGAAATCACAAATACCAAATTACCTGATTCCATTTCCAGGTGATTTCTTGCTTCGTTCTATCCATTTTTATCCATCCAAATCATTACCACCGCATCGAAAGATCTGCATCGGCATTCAGTTCTTACTTAGAATCTGTATTTGTGCTCCTTCAACTCCGCATGATGCAGAATGCAAAGGTTTATGTTGTATTTTTGGATAGGTTCAGTTATAAATATCAATGTATACATATAAAATAAAACTAATAATTAATTTGTGCAGATGGTGGAACCTTTCACAGTAGATTATGTATTTGATCTTGGCGTTGCTAGATTTCTTGGCTTTGCCCATTGGATTCTTGGCGTAAATTCTTCACTTTACAAGAATATTACACTGTTTATATTGTTGTTGTTATTATTACCAGTACACATACACGTCCGATGAACGTGTGCATAGATGAATTTGATCAAAGCTGAAGATTAAGTTTAAATTGGACAATCATTCCAGCAGTTTGTGTATAGAAATTTAGGATATTGCAATATGAAAAAAAAAAACATAATAGAGCAGGAAAATTAAAGTGATCTCATAGACGACATTAAAGTTGTAGATCATATGCATGAAGTAATAGCCAAAGATCAAGATGGAAACATATACATACAGAAAGTAAAGCACTCAAAACTGATCTGAAGAATCTTCAACTTATATACATGCGTCCAATCAAAAAGTCGTCTATACGTGTTTTTTTTAACAAAGTAACAGCATGTAACGTACCAAACTAGTAATAAATATAAGGAGGGGACATATTAAACTAAATAAAGAAGTATGTCCTTCCAAGTCTTTAGCAGCATCAATACTTACGATCCAAATCAAAGGCATTAAAGCTGCAAAGACAAATAAGAAGCCACATCCACATAGGCATGAAGCAATTAAATACTACACATTATTTAAGTACTTATACTCTACTTAAATAAAAACAAACGCCAAGTTCAACAGCACAACATACATATCATCCACATTCAATGATACACCATTCTGCACAACCATTTCAAAAACCCCTAATACCAACCTGTGGCATTTGCATGTTCATCCCATCATCCCTCAAAAATGGGAAGTTTTGAAGACTTAAAAACATATATACTCAGTCGCATCCAAATCCATTATCATATTAATCCTTCTCTCCGACTCCTTTTGCTGCGTCGTTGATATTAATCCCCCTAACCGCCTCCTCCACTTTATCCTTCTCCATGCTGCCATTACCGGTTCCACCATTATCAGCAGCCAAATCACCCTTTCCACTTCCAAGATAACTACACATTATTTCAAAATATCACTCATCCTTTTGCGCGTGATCAAGGCACGCGCTTCATGCATGGATTATTGTTCCTCAAATACTGTCATCATCTAGCTATGTATGTTTAGTCATATTCGCTGGACACTGGAATCAATTCGTAAGATGAGACATACTTGAACTTGTCCAGAATATATTAGATGTTTGAATGCATAAGAATGGTGTTTAAATATGTATGAATGATACATAGAATTGATTTTGAAATCATATACTGGTGAAACTGATGAAAATTATAACCGTTAGGTCATAAGTTCCTAGTGAAAGAATATAACATAATTTTACAGAACATAAACATGTGTACTGGTGTTTTTGATTTTGTATTTGTCCAAAAATAATAATACAAATGGGGCACTTTTGATTAGTGCACACAGAGGTAAAGATGTATATTAATATTCGATTGTTTAATGTGTAGTATTTTGCAAAAGACCATGAGTTCAATCTATATAGATATGGTCATATTTAAATAGATGTTATCACAAATGGGAAAATGGGATTTTGTGATGGTTGATCTACTTATTTGCTGTCCCTATAACCTAAAAAATAGGGCAGGATGATTTGTTTAAAATTATAACAGAAGAACAAATACTTCATTCGTCTTTGTAAAAGATAAGACATGAGATCGGAAAGAAAAAAATAACACTTCCATGTAGACTACAAAAAAGGGAAGAAAAAATATATTCAAACCTCGTCCATTAGGTATAGAAAATTTCCTAGTAGTATCAAAAGAAAGTAACTCACCTTGTTTCGTAGAGACTTGTCGATCCAGGCATGGTGAGTCTAGAAACTTGCTTCATCCCACTTAAATTGTCCCAGTTTACTGTTGCGATCATTGAACACCAAACATGGTTAGTGTTACTAATAATTTAGGTTTGCCAACATCCACTAAGCAAACAAACTTTCGTAAAAAAAATACTAAATTTGCGGAAAAGTGCAATCTGGAAACTCGATCTATTGTGTTCAGATCCCTAGATATGTACCCATCGTGTATTTCTCACACTGTGCCTCTTCTTCAACATACACATCTTCCATAGATTGAAGTATAAAAGCAATAGAGCAATTTAGCTAATGGTTAAAAATGTGAATTTGATTTGAGGAAAAAAATTACCATTATAAAATGTTTCAAATGGTTAAAATAGTTTCAACATAATTGATCGTCTGCAATATATGAACCAAGTGGGGTGTCATCCAAATACTTCCTGCCAACTTAGTGAAATTTAATTTATTACACGGCTAAGTAACGAACAGCAGAGGTAGAAAAGTAGCTTCAGGGAACCTGCTAAAAGAAAATCTGTCAATGGCTACAACATGACTTTAGATCAATAATTTTGGGTTCGGAAAGTACACAACAGTGAGAAATTCTCATTTAAATGGACATGGAAACAAATTTGAGAGAATACCCAATATACCTTCTTCCAGTTTTTCTGATTTTCTAAATTTATGATGTTGAACTGCAAATTTCCATTACACAAATAAATACTCTTCCTACTTTACCAAATCACTCCAACAATCATAAGAAATGAATGATACTCAAATCCTAATCACTTTCGCAGCCCTAATCAAAGGATTATCCTTCTCAATCCTCTCCCTCCCCAATTTTTAGTAATCATACCTGCACTCATGGCGGTCAGAGTACCTATGCTCGTCGCAATACATCATACCGCATGTACATCTAAACCTGCCGCTCAACCCCACTTTCTTCCTACATTTGGTACATCGATTCAATCCTTTTGTTCCGATCAGCGCTTGCTTTGCTTTCTTCTCCTCCACCTCCTCATCCTTTTCCATATTTCGAACTGCTACAATCTGGGTCGGTTCTGATTTAAGTTCTCGGAACCAGAATTACAAATTTCTGGCTCAAATTTGTATTCCGCTTGGACTTCAGATTTGAAGCAGGTTACGGTTCATTTATTTCAGGAACGCTTTGATTATCTTGGCGACTTCATCCCTAATGCAGGTAAAAACCTTTAATCCTTTACAAGAATACAAATTTCATAGCTAATATAGTTTTAAATCCGAACTAAGAAGACAGAGATTGCACATACCGAACATCGAATCACCGTTTATGAGCTTCTCTTTAAACATTCAACTTTATTTCAGGAATACTTTGATTATCTTGGCGACTTCATCCCTAATACATGCTTCCACATCCAAAAAAATGTACCATCAGCGCTTCATAAGGTTCGAATGGACAAAAAAAAATGAATATAAAAAACACCTTCATTGAATTAGTTCAAATTCCGTTCAGATTCAGAACATACAATCACAACGTTGGTTTTCCCAGTAGCCTCAGCCATAGTAATTTACCATCATAGCGGTAGATTTGAGGCTTGTTTCCAGATTTGAAAAATTGTGAGTGAAAGCTAAATCTACACGGAGGAAATTGAATTAATAGTTTCGGGAGCTGCTTGCAGCGGAAAGATTGGAAGCAATCGTGTTGTCGGCTTTAGATAAGGAGTAATGTCAATTTGTAAAACTAAAATTGAATTCGCTGTAACTAGGAGGAAGTTGGAGAAACAGTTTCGGGGATCGTCGATTAGAGAGAGAGATATTACGTGGGTAAGTGGACTGAGGAACTAGGCAAGGGGAAGGACAGAATTGACAGTGCGTTTGTAGCATCCGTTAATTTCACCACAGTTCTGAGAGGGGTGATTTTGGAAAAGCAACAATGGCTTCACTTGCATTATAGCATAAGATAAAAGAAGAAAGAAAATAAATAAAGGAGATTGTTAAAGGGACTCCACATTTGGTTAAGCGGTGGACCAATTTTAATTTAGGCAAATTCTATTTAAATCCTAATAATTACCTAGTAGCCCCCCTAAAATCCTCCTAAAATTAATGAAATTTTATATACCAAAATGCCCTTAGAGGTTAATGTACTATCTATCAGACAAAAAGCTTCTCTTTCTACGTTGTTTTTCTCTACCATTCAGCAGCTCATAACTCAAACCCTAATTTCAATTACTGTAAGGAAAATTTCAAAATTTAATTTCAATACAATGGATTCTGAAGAGGAGAATGAGTTCCTAACACGATCCCTTGAGGTATAATGTTTTTTTTTTATAATATTTTTTTTTTAGATTTCAATATTCTACTCGCGGAGCAGTAATTGGGGTAATTTGATGCAAACCACGGACGGCGGCTACTTGATTTATCAAAAATACAGAAACACGAACCCTCGAAAAGTTACAGAATCACGTAAACGTTATACGTGGTTTACTAAAATTGTCGAGCTACAAGTGCGTGGAAAAGATATAATCCACGTATTGCTCCTTCGATGATAGTACAGTAATCTGTTTTTTTTCTATTTATAAATGCAGATTGCGCCGTTTTCCAATGATGAAGAAATTGGAAATGAAGTCGTGTTAGACTACTCAAACGAGTTTACGACATGCGATGTAAGTGTATTATAATGAGTCATCATATTGATAAAAAAATTTTAACTTCTGGTAATTTTATGTTGCAGATATACCCTTCTAGAGAAAAACTGATAGATTGGGTTCGAAGAACGGGAAAAAGGCTTGGGTTTGTAATTATAATATTAAAGTCAGATACTGTTGCTTCTACCAAAAAACCTAGAATTACGTTTGGTTGTGAAAGAAGTGGTGCATATAAAAAGAAAAAAGGAAAAAATCTGACGAACCCCCGAATGACAGGTACAAAAAAATGCAATTGTCCATTTAGATTAAAGGGTGAAAAACTTGCTACGTTAGATGATTGGCGTTTGCATGTAGTGAATGGAGTTCATAATCATTCGGAGTTAAAAAATAGCGAAGGCCATTCATTCTGAAATTGTTCGAATACAAGCCGTTAGAGATGATGAAGTGCTATGCGGATGTGTGATCCGTAAAACACATGGACTTCCATGCGCTCATGAGTTAGCATGTCTTGGTTCCAATTTGCCAATACCTCTTGCAATGGTTGATGTTCACTGGACACGTCTTCATCTCATTGAAAGAAAGGATGAAAAGAAAAACAAACCAGGGGTACTTGAAAAAATGGAATTGCTTTTGAATGATGTCAGAAAAATGGATACACCATACCAATTGCAAATTTATAAAAAAATGTTGGAAGTTGTTCAGCCACAAACATCAAACTTGGCTTCTCCAAAATGCAAAACCAAAACTCGTGAAAGAGAAAGTAAACGAAGTGCTCAGTCGTCCACAAAACGAATGCTTTCTTCATTTGAGTTAGTTCCAAGTTTAGCATCACAAAGTCTGTCTATGGAAGAAAGTGTTAATGGAAAAAAACGTCGCATCGATAAACTCCCAATCTGAAAACCAATCAAGGTACGTGTTGTTGAATTTGTGTTTCAATAAATACTAGTAGCAAAGCAAGTAATTTTTGTTGCAATTTATTCATAGGTGGATCAACTAAGTGTTGGTATGAGAAATTATTTACATCAAATACCGGAGGACATGCAGCCATTTGTTAGAGATATTATTGATGTAAAACCGGATGGTAACTGCGGATATTGATGTGTGGCGGCATTGCTTAGTTTTGGAGAATCGAACTGGTCTCAAGTTCGAAGAGAATTGCATGACGAATTGTATGAACATCAAGATTTATATGACCGTGTACTCGTAGAAAATGGTAGAAGTGCAATTCTCCTTAACAGCCTAGACTACGAAGGAGACGAATTCGCACCTTTTGACAAGTGGATGACAATGCCAGAAATTGGGTTTATTATTGCAACTAGATACAACGTGGTTGTATTTAGTATTAGTGAGAGACTTACATTGACCATACCTCCACTTAGAGGAGCAATGCCACCACCAATTCATCGAACTGAAATTGGTATAGCTTTTGTGGAAAAAAGTCATTTTGTTCAGGTTTGTGCATTTAGTACCGACAATTATTTATTTTAGTTTTCCATCATATAGTAATGTCTTTATTATATGTAGGTTAAATTAGAGCCAAAAAACCCGGTGCCACCTATTTATACAAAATGGTTCAAGGGTTGTGTTGGCGACGCATGTAAATGGGAATCTATTTTCAATGACCGGAGACAAGCTTGGGATAAAAGAAACCAAATTGCCGAATGGAATTAGTGGCTTGTTTGTTTCTTTATTTGAATTATTATTGTTTGCTTGAATGACATTAAATCCTTGTATTGCTTGTATGTTGGTGTTGAATGGAAAAATGGATTGGCACTTTCGTATTGATTTGCATGTTGGTGTTGTCTCTACTATTACTTGTTATATGGTGCATCATATTCAATTTTCATACTTCATATTTCATAGTTCAATTTTCATACTTCAGATTCTTGAAAATAAGTATGCATTTTTTTGAAATTTCAGGTCACCACGTACTGCGTATACGAGGAAAAAATAGTAATCACGTAAAGGCGAAACGAGGTAAAAATAAAATTCACGAACGAGCTTTCCGTGGAATGTATATTAATCTGGTCCAGTTTTGCGTGGTTTTTTCAGAATCAACGTAGGTGGTATACGCTACTGTAGTTTATTTAGTGTCAACCCAGTTACGAATTGACAGTACGTGGAATAATTAATTACAACGCAGAGTGAGTACGTGAAAAATACGATATCCACGTACCACCCCCACGTGATTAGTATATAATCCACGTATGTCTTATACGCTACTGCAGTTTATTTAGTATCAACCCTGTTACGCACTGACAGTACGTGGAATAATTATTTACAACGTATAGAGACTACGTGGTAAATACTCTATCCATGTTTTATCACTTCGTGATTAGTATATAATACACAGAGCGTCTCTACGTGATTACTTTATAACTCACGTTGGTCGCCTACGTGGTAACTGTAAAAATTGAAAAAAAAATTATTCAAAACTTCATGAGTTAACAAACCAATTCACAGACCAAAACTTCATGAGTTTAACACACAACAACATACCAGTACATGAAACCATCACCATATCATTACCAAAATAAACCAGTACATTAGCGTCATGAGTTAACAGACCAAATCAACATACAACCACATACCCATGGCTCGCACAAAATAACAAGCGCTGCCCCAAAATACAAGGGCGTGACATCCAAGTTCACATACAATACATAAGCTTAACATCTAGAGCAAAATACATAAGTTCACATAAAATACATATTCCAAGTTAAGGATGGTATATAAAGCGTCCACTAGCAGTCCTAGCAGCAGCAACTTAAGTGTTAGCTTCGTCGAGCAGTCCATGTACATCATGCAGAGTCTTTAATCAAAAGTACATGTCAACAAAAAACAAAGTATAAGGAAAATGTGAGGAATGTAATGGAAAAATCACTGAAATTTTTGAATCGAATAATAGGTTTAAAAAATAGACTTACAGAATACAACTGATCGTAGGTAGGTTGAAAATGAGACGCTCCAACCACTATATTAGCAGGCAAGTTGGCAGGATTTTGAACTCGTAAAACGCAGTGATCTCTATACCAATCAATATAATCATCCGTGCAACTAAGTAAAGACTGACTCAGTGGTATTGAGCGATGTCCCTCTGCAATGACATGATGAATCCAATTCTTCCATATGCTTTCTAAAAAATGATACCGAACACGAGTATACGTAGTTTTTTCCTCGTTTTGTATGTGTACTAATTGGAGGAATAGGAGCCATTGGTATTTTTTGTACTCTACCAAATTGTCTCATAACTCTGTCTGGATGATACGGCTCTACAACGTTAAGGCAGAGGATACAACCGCTATACCAAGATATCTCATGAAAAGGATGATAGTGACGTGCGAAGATGTAAGGATCAAATATAACCTATAATCAAATTAATTTTGTCATATTCAAAAATATATTAATACGTTTGTGTGTGTAAATATGCGTGCTTTTATGTAGATATTTTATTGTGTCTATGTGCGTTCATCATATGTTTGTGTGTGTAACGACAAATGTAATCTATTTTGACCACTCAAATGTTTTCTATTTAAAAAAAAGAAGGAGAATTACCTGTCCAATTTGAATGTTATCAAGGAATATGCGTGGCTCTAAGACCGACGAAGAACTATCGGTAGAAGGATTCCATCTAGCAGCACGAGGAAAATTCTCATAATTTAGATTTGTCGAGGGATGGAAGCAAGGGAAATGCTCGAATATCCACGCTTCTAATAAACACAGAAACCCTGCAATCTATTTCACACACTACGAGTCGCTAAGCCTAGCTGTCTATATAGAAACGCAAGCGTCGCTGAACCCCAAGAGTAATTACTGATGTTGCCTAAATTTTTTAATGGATTCAACAATGATATGTGAACATGAGTCTTACTTTTGTCCGCAAACAACGTGCTACCAATAAAAAACAGAAGATAAGAACGAGCTGCACGTTTAATGGCCCGATCAGTCCAATCATCACTTACGTTCTGAAACTTTTCGACCAATTTCGGCAAACTAATTTTGTATCCCACTCTATCATTCATTTCCATCCGTGCCTCTTCCCTACTTATGCCTGTATATTTGTAAACAAACGTAACCGCTTCTTCTATATCGAAAGTCATGCTCTGTATAGGTGTACCTTCCACTGGAATATGCAATAGAGAAGCTATGTCATCAAGAGTAATCGTCATCTCACCAAATGGCAAATGAAATGTATTAGTCTCTGGATACCATCGTTCGACAAAAGCAGATATCAAGTTCTTGTTCACACTCCTATAACAGCAGCTAATAATAGGAAACAATCCAGACGCTTCTACGATGTTTCTAAATCTGGTGGCATTATTTGGAATCGACCATTCCGCTATCTTATGTGCATGATTGACGCATGTGAGCGGTGATCGTTCCTACAAATATGATAAGACAAAAAATTACAACATTACAGGATAGTAACTCTAAAAAAAATTACAACATTACAGGATAGTAACTCTAAAAAAAATTACAACATGGTAACTCTAAGAAACTTCAAAAAAACAAAATTAAAAAATAAATTACCTGGCCCTTCCATATATCATATGCAACATGACTATCGAATTCCTTAATGACATCCAAAACTTTTGGCCCACCTTCTTCCTCTGCACCCTCTTCCTCTTCCTCTTCCTCTTCTTCCCCCTCATCGTCCGACTCTTCTCCCTCCTCGTCGCCCTCTTCTCCCTCCTTGTCGCCCTCTTCTACCTCCTCCTCGCCCTCTTCTCCCTCCTCGTTGGACTCTTCTCCCTCCTCATTTGATGATTGTGATCCGTCTCCTTCTTTCTCCGTTGATTTTGACACATCATCAGCTTCTTCCTCTTGCTAACTTCCATGATCTTCGTCATCTTGAGATGGATTATGCGGAGCAATTACATAATCCTCGTTTCCACCAGAGGAACCCACACCCTGCCTTGCTCTTTCCTCCGCTCTCCGTTTTCTTTCCGAAGCTGTCATTGCTTTTCGAGGACCCATCTAAAATTAACAAATAAAAATCAGAATTCATATTACACTTCAAATTACTACATGACAACATCATGCTACATGTAACATTCGAGACAAATGGTTTAATTACAACAATCAGACAATCGACAAAATGATTCAAAGCATATAGTGGAATGAGGCACGAAAATGATTCAACTAAATCAAAGTAAAACAAGTTAATTTTTTTGAAGTTTCAGGTTACCACGTATAAGAAGTACGTGCAAAAAATGGTAACCACGTAAAGAGAGTACGTAGGAAAAATGGAAACCACGTATTTGCTTTACGTGGTTTCCATTTGTTCCACGTACTATCTTTTCGTGGTTACCATTTTTTCCACGTACTTCTTATACATGGTAACCTGTTTTCTCATTGAACCATTTCTCAGCCGGTCCCTGAAAGTTCACCTCCAAATCCATCAAAAATCGATCTCTCTTGGCACAATCTTACTTCTTCTTCCAATTGTAAACCACACTTGACTCAAATTGACAATAAAAAACCGATTCCAGTAGAAGAAAAATAAAAAAACTTACGTTTTCTTCAACCTAGGGTTTCTGAGATCGTTGAGAGCCTGAGGATGTTCTTGAATGTAGAGTTCCTGAGATCGTTGAGAGCTTGAATTCCAGATTGAATTCAACGCGTGAGAAAAGAAGATCGTTGAGAGCCTGAGCAAAGAGATCGTGAAATTAGGTTTTGTAAGATAAAGGGCACGAATGGAAAAGTAATATTATGGAGGGGGGCTACTCAGTATATGAATGGGTATACCTTTTTTTTTCTAAAGAGGGGGCTACTAAGTAATTTTCCGTGTTCAAATAGAATTGGCCTTTAATTTATTGTATAATTGTTATGGGGGAGGACAAAATAAATTAGCCTCCCCTTAAACATATAAATGAAAATTCCAATATTAACCCCCTATAATCCTCATTAATATAAACTGTAAAACTTAAACTTTTATTAACTCTTACAATTTAATGCTGCACATAAAAATAAAAAATGGATATAGTTAACGTAATGGAGACACAAAAAATTTCATGGTTAATCAGAAGACATCGGATTAGATAATTAATTGTAACTTCATATTGGAATTTGTATGGTTTATTTTAAATGTAGATACAAATTTTTTGATCTAATATGTTGTATTGAATTTTTGTAATTGAGATGTTTAGTAATTTGCACGTTTGTTACATGCCCAGAATTTAGTAAGTTAGTGTTTAACATAAATGACGATCCAAGGGTAGTTAGGTCTCATTTTCTTTTCTTTTTAAATAAATCAGACCCCCCTTAATAAAAAATATATTAAACTATCCTCTTAAAATTATCCTCCCCTTAACCAAATGTGGAGTCCCTTTAACAATCCGCTAAATAAATAAAAAGTGATGCAATGGTAGTGCTTAAGATTAGTAAATCTATATGCAGGATGTTGAGACAAAAGGGAAGATTCTTATACAAATCTAGACTGCTTTGGCCTTTATTAGTCACTTGCTGAAATAATTCAGATTTTTATATTGGCATATTTTTTCTATTAGAGCACTCCCAGCAGTGGGGATTCAATTTGAAATGGAGGTGAAATGGATATTCCCGCTCTCCAGCAGAAGCGCGATGGGTGTAGGCGAGCAAATGAAATGGTGAAGCTCACCATTTCCAATTTGGAGCGGCGTCGTATAAACGGTTTTGCGAAAATCGTTTATATGATAAACGATTTTTTGAAAACCGTTTATCATATAAACGGTTTTCACAAAACCGTTTATATGATATGGTCCAATCTGTTTAAATGCACATCCTTGAGCACTTTAAACCTTTCTGAATTGTTAAACATTTTAAGTTTTTAAATTTGTTTCCTATTTAATTATTTAAAATTTGTAGTTTATTTTTTTTAAATTTGTTTCAATGTTTTTAAGTTTTTAAATTTGTTTCTTATTTTTAAATTCATTGATTTTTAAAGTTTGAAAATATATTTTTTAAATTTGTTAATTCTGTTTAAGTTTGAAAATTTGTTTTTTATCTTAACATTAGGTTAACTGTTTTAAAATTATATTGTAACTTACTTTTTTATTTTTAAGTTTTAAATTTGCTTTTACATCACAGAATTACCTAAAGCCAATTTTTATTTTTATCGTATATTTGAAATTATATACGCATAATTAACTGTTTTAAATATTTTGTTTTCCTTAAGCACTTTACATCTTTCCAGTTTGATAGTTGTCAATTGGTATAACATATGTTAGTTATTAAAAATGGTATCAATGACACTAATTCCACAAAACACGTGCGATACAATAGATGTTTATTATAACATCACTAGCCAAGCGTAGGATACAAGAGAAATAACTAAATACTAGCCACTAAAATAAAGGATACAAGAGATGTAAAACTAGGAAATTCAGTACGCAAGCACATTAATCGTTACGCTAAATCTGAAGGGATTCTAAAGAGGTTCGAAAACGCCTAATTTCTTGTTCTAACTCATTGGCATAAGAAATACCCCTTGGACATAAACGATCATCTATCCACTCAAAATAATTGCATCCGTTGGGCCATAGCGAGCATAACTGGATCCTGCGACCAATATTCTCTCCGTCCGCCCGGACTACTACCTCCACTGCGTAACCACAGTGGCAAGAAACGGGATATGAGTTAACCTCCTGCACGTTAGGAGACTGGTTAACTGAAACTCGTCATACCTCTTGTTCATATGGAGGCCGAACTACCGAGAATTGATCTACCACTTGAACAGTCAGAGGATGAGGGACTGTAGCCGCTGATAAGTGTTCTTCATTTACAGTTTGGACTACTTGGTGACGTACATCTGGAACATGAGTAATTAGTGGATGAACCGTCAAGTAGGCCAGCTCCGGGTAGTCACGATGTAGGTCCTCGTAGAGCTGCTCTTGGTATTCGATATTCCAGCCAATATCTGTTCTTGGAATTGATGGTGGACGATCAGCAAAGCTTTGATCATAGTTCGAATCCATTGACGAGGGCCATGACCATGAAGACATTTTTTATCTTGATGAAAGTTTTGGTTCCAGATAACTAAAAAGTAGCAACCATAGATATTTATAGGGGCAATATATGGAGTAAACATACAACGAATTTGATGGAGCAACCTTATACTAGTCAATGCAGGGTTATAGTAGTGTACATGTGACGACCCCTTAAATTACGGAGTTATTAATCTTTCCTGATAAGACTAGTCAATATAAGGTTAAAACAGCGTACATGTGATGACCCATTAAACTAAGGTGAGATGACAAGTCAGTGGGCTCAGTTCAGAAATTATCTCCTATAATGATTCTTAACACCTTAACATATGTAGCATAGAGTACTATAGCGATAGGATCCACCTCTGAAGCGATATGACTACTCAGGAGCACAATAGCAACAAAGCACTGGAGCACTAAAGTGATATGTAGCAATAGAGAAGTATAGCAATAGAGCACTGAGCACTAAAGTGATAAGAAGACTGTAACAATACAACACTGGAGCAGTGATAGACTACTCAGTATAGAACGACCCAGTTTTAACTCCTTTATGTTTTTTAACTCCTTTGTGTAGTGATAGGACGACCCAGTTTTTTCCTATATATAGCGGCGTCTCTAAATCCACCTCCTCCATCCTCTTTCATCATGTCGAAACACGAAAATGAAAGTGTAAGCTCAACCATGGACAAATGGGAAAATGACGATGAAGCGGTAACTAATCAACGACCTGGAAAAGAAAGAGTAGTTGAAGGGCGCGTTGTCCAGCCACTACGTCTGGGTGGATCCAACCCTATTTGCCGTTGTGGAGAAAAATCGGTTGTGATTGTTTCGAAAACTGTTAAAAATGCTGGTCGTCGAATTTTCTGTTGTGAAGCCTACGAGGACCACAAGATTTATCCTAACGAAATTGATTATTGTTACTTTAAGCAGTGGATTGACCCTCCGATGTGTGAACGTGGAGTTCAGTATGCACTGGAAGCGCAAGCCAAAATAAGACGCTTGAACAAGAATGTTGCTGATCCAGCTAGAGCTGGATTTTTCCCACGTCCATGGTAGGTGTACGTGGAAACTATCATAATGTTTTTTATTTTACTTTGAATTCTACGTTTGTGTGCTTAGTTGTTGTAGTTTGTATAATTGTAGTTTGCATCTCTTAATGTTGTAATCGTCATTGTTGTAAGCTTCTCAGTAATGTAATGAAAAATATTAAACAACATAACAATAACAGTATATAACAAACAAAATTATAGTACCACTAGCACTTGACAATATGCATAACAACAACAAAATATTATATTACCATTAAACTAACAAACCATTACACTAACAAACCATTACAATACGCATAACAATACACCTAACAGTAGACATAACAATATTACAGTACCATTAAACTAAGAAACCATTACATTAACTTTAGCACCTAAAAAGTCATACAAACATCTCTTCGAACTTCATTGAATGTCCTCAATGCCTGGAATATATATCCCACTTCCTTTCTTCTTTCCTTTTCCCTTAAATAAAGACTTCACCTAGCTGACTAAACCACTGCTCTTCTGCTTACCTTTGTCCAAACTCTTGCCTACACGTACATAAACACTTTGTTATATGTGAACTTTAATAAACTTAGAACTAAATAAATATTTATATGTGCACAAGTTACATGTGCATATGGAGTTAAATTAACAAGTACCCGGCATCGACGATGATGAGGTTGGATATCTAAGCCTAACACCATATTGATTAGTACGTACATCACTGGATTGACCACCTTCATCACTATCGTCATCATCATCCTCCTCCTCAGCACCCTCCTCATCTTCCTTATCACCCTCCTCATCACCCTCGTCATCTTCCTCATCACCCTCCTCATCACCCTCGTCATCTTCTTCCTCCTCCTCTTCCATCTGTACATGAGTTTTTCTTTTTTTCCTGCTTTTTGTCTGACCTGACCGTTTAGACCCCAAACCCAACACTGGTTCCCTATAAACCTCTATGTTCTGCACAATATTTAAAAACAAACACAATAGCATTATACAAATATTACTAGGGATTCTATGTTCTGAGCAATATTGAAAAACAAACATTTATCACACAAATTAAATCGATAACTTACAAATTCGTCTGCAACTGTGTTAATCCTACTCAAGCCCTCTTCATAATACTTCGATTGTTCAAGAGATAATTGTCACATACCCATATTTGTTTTCCATAAACTATCAACGGTGTAATGGGATGGAACTAGCGGTATATCCATCAAATGAGGAATGGGTAATGGCTCATGTCCTGTCCATTGCAAGTTCCATCCAGGATCCTCGACCCACTCACTTTGCTGTGGTTGTTGGTAAAACTGAGATGCATAATTAACTTCTCAAGACGTGACGATTGGGTATTAAATTCCTGCCTTCAAAGCAGAAGGTCCAAAAAAAATCCATATTACCGATACGGACTGAAGCATCTAGTAATGGACCAACATCTCTGCCCACTAAGCGCAAATACGTGTCGTAGTCCATGTATGGCTCTTTATATATATACTATTAAAAATCATCTTGGTATAAGGCTTGTTGCAACTCTGCATATGTAGAATATGTCATCTTGCAGATCATGTGTGCAGGAGGATCAGTGGGAATAGTCGCCCAAGCAGTAAGCTGCCGCATACACCTCTCTCCTAAATACATCTTATATGAGCCGCTGGGTGGAACAATCAAAGGCAACCATTTCATCGATAGGTTGCGTGCATGGAAAACCTCTGCATTAGCGAGTGTGACTGAATTTTTCCACGGATTCCAATTTATATGCGCTGTGTGGCGATGATCAATATGATAACGTGTGCTAGAGAACAAATGAGCTGAAGTATCATGCGTGATGAGCCTATTTATTTCTCCTAGGCTCTCAATCTCGGATATGAAGCTTGCTTCACCTCTTCTTTGACTATATATCTGCACACCATCATGTACTCAAAAAACCAGTACTGCAAAACAGAAAGATGCAATATTAAACACTAGAATAAACCACCGAGACATAAAAAACTTTGTGCTTACTATAGATCAACATACCTACAGTAGCCCAATGAAACCAGTTATATGCCCTCCCTTAGTTACAACAACATCCAAACTCTGGTAGAGGTAACCCATAATCGCCGAACCCCAATCGAACTGTTCCACTAAGCATAAATCAAATACGGCCTCCAAATATCCCAGACTAATAGTGTCATTTGTTGTCGTAAAAAATAGAGTACCCATCATATACAAAACCAAAATGCGGGCAATATGACTTTTGTTATCATTGGCCTCGAGATAATCGTCAGGAAAGTACTTCACAAGATGCAATAAAGCAACATTTCCTACGTGAATATCTTTCTCCTCTAGAAGTGGCAATAGTTCCTTTGCATTTTAGAATTGCCCCCAACCCTCATCATACAATTTCATTTGATTATTCATTCCCATAGGAATGGATGTCAGCATAGTAAAATCTAACGCTGTAAACCCGATCTCTGTATTAGGAAATAAAAAGGTATGCGTAGTAGGCCACCAACGCTCAATAATAGCATGTATGCATCTGTTGTAAGAGTTTTTCAATTCAATTTCCATAAATTTTCCAAATATACTCACTACCAGATCTCTAATTTGAGGATACTCTTTAACTTTCCTCCACCATTTCAGCATTGTTGTTAATGCTCCATGACTTCTCATCTTGTCGCGATTCTAGTTATAAAACTAAATCAGTTACATAATCTTTTCATATCGAATAATTTTAGTTAAAACACTTTGAAACCAAAAATAATATACCATAATCTCTATTCCACTGTTGTAGATATGTGTAACTCCTTCTTGTAGACTCGTGATAGACATGAATGGAAACACCAGATCAATTGTTGTCTCCTTCCTTTCTCCATAGCCACTGTAACACCCCACCTCCGCCAGGGTGGCTCTTGCAAGCACTCTGACTTTGGAGGGGCGTTTGTACCGGGTAAACATGCATAATGATATATCAAGGCAGAACAAGAACATATGTATATATATGTAAACAGAGTAAATAAGATAAGTAAAACAGCGGAAGATTTCAAACTATTTCAAAACAAGTCTGGTACAACACAATGTCAACTTTCCAAATACACAAGTCTAGATAAAAACAACATCACTGAAAAACTGAAATACATAAGTACTATCCCCAAAATAAGTGATAACCATAGCTAGCTTCATGTCAAGACCGTACATGAGCTAAAATCCCACAAGCAAGCGATCAGAAATCCAAGCTAAGCTCCAATATTCCCACCTTGAGAATCCTGGGGGGGGAACGGAAGAAAAGAGGCGAAAGAAAAACAGGTCAGTCAAAAAGACTGAGTAAGCCCTACTACAATCAATGTAAACTGATAAAGTTAACTGGCATGAGAAGCAGGGATGAACATAAGGATAACAACATACAAGCATGATGATTAACTAACAAGGTAGATAAAGGTGTCATCGCATAATCAAGTTTAAGGTTTTTCACCACAAGTGTACCAGCATTCCAACATGTCATGTATAAACAAGAATTTATCCCTTGGCCTAAACTTGGCCCAGTATCAGGTGTTTGACTTAAATCAAGATCCAACTTCTTGGTACCAATTCTAGTATAACAGGATTAGGTGTTACCCCAATGTTTACATCGAAACAGGACGGAACAGAATGGTCCATACAGAGATAGAGTTTGGGAAAAATGGGCTTTTACCACCCTAACAGATAAAGTACAGAAACGGAATGCTAACAATAATGGGCCTTTGCCACCCTAACAGACGGTACCACGCAGAAACAGACGGGTGTTGCCACCCAACAAAACAGACGGTACCAACAGAATCAGACAGAGCTAAGTGTACCCTAAATCCTACCCAAGCGATCGGCTTCCTAATACATAAATACCCTGTGTCGGCCCCACGATAGGGTGTATCACTCCCTAAAGTGGCAACCAATAGGCACAGGCATATTTACAGATGTCACGGCGTCTTACATCCTCAGAGGCAGACCGGGATCCATGCACGCACATGACCCGGTTGGAACACACCATCAACATCCATCGCCATTATCAGAGTGAACCACTTATAATTAGATCAGTAAGCGTGCCCGGACCCTACCTACAGTTGGGTCAAAGTTTTGATACCAGAAAGGGTTACTGACTAATATGGGTCCCAAACAACAAACGACACAAGTATTCCCCCTTGTGTCCCCAGATTAGCAGATTCAGATTAACTTGTTAACAGGGTTCAGACATACAAAGTTCAGACGATCAGTTTCCAGACTAACGGATCAGATAACAGATTTTCAGACTTGTCTAACCTGGTATGGGTCCTACAGATCCACCAAACAGGTTTGTTTAATTTATCAATCAAGTTAGTTTATCCAGACCAGGTATCAAATTGGTTCTTAGCCTTATCAAATTACCGAGTTGGATTGGTTAAATATAGTTCAACTTAACCCCGTTAAATTACCGAGTTCAGATTGGTTAAGTGTAGGTTAACTTAACCCTAACCACTAGTCGTATTTTACGGTTAAGTGTCATTAAGAAATCAAGTCCGGTTTCACTTAACCTACCCATTCATTTCAAATTGGTTAAGTGTCATGAATCAAATTTACTTAACCTTATCATGTAGCATTAATTAATTTAATGCACCTTAACCTCTCACATTAGACCTCGTTGTGGTTACTAGTTAAGCCGGGCGGGTCCGAGTAGCTTTACACCACAACCTAGTCTAACCTCGGGTTCAAGCACAACTTGACCAACTTCTCACATTGGGTCCTATTGTTTGTAGCCACTAGTTAAGCCGGTTGGTTCCGGGTAGATTCATGCTACAAACTCAACCCAACCTCGAGTTGGCCACACTTATATTTTCTAAGTGTCATGTCCATTATGTTTCCAAAACATATTACAAGTTTTTTTTTCAAGAATTTGGGTAGACCTAACTTAATAGGTAAATTCCCAATGGGTAGACCTAACTTAATAGGTAAATTCCCAATCTTATGTCTTCATGTCTTTTAAGTTTACCCAACCCCAAATGCAATCCCAACGCTTACATAATCGCAATAGCGCATAAAGGATAGAAAGAGGGAACTTGGCATAAAGATGTCAAAAGGTGTTGAAGCCACAAGTTTAACATGGTGGCATATGAAATGTACATATGTTCATGTACTCGCATATTGCGTCATTAGGCCTCAAAAGTATGCATAAAACCAAACTTAGCATATTGGTGATACATGGTGATAAATGACATGTAGAAATGGCCATAAGTTCGCATTTAACCTCACATGCAAGTTATCATAAGAGATATGATAACTTACATGTTGCCAAAATGCAACCTTTAGCATAAAGCTTGAAGCTTTATGTTCATATACTCAAGGTAAGCTTGCATAACATGATAACATGAGTAAAATGATCAACCCAAACTTGCATAACATACATGGCAAACTTGCATATCATAACATAGCAAACTTGCATAACATAACATGGCAAACTTGCATATAAACTTGCATATCATAACATGATAAACTTGCATATCATAACATGGCTAACTTGCATAACATAACATGATTAACTTGCATATCATAACATGGCAAACTTGCATATCATAACATATCAAACTTGCATAACATGACATAGTAAACTTGCATATCATGGCAAACTTGCATATCATAATGATCAACCAAACTTGCATCATTCATTTAACTTTAGAGTTTAAATATGAAAGTAGAAAAGGGCTTACAATGCTTATGAAGACACAAAAATATATATAGATTGAGACAAAGCCCTTATGAAATCAAATAAACCCTTGAGCCAAAATGATCAAAACTCTTGCTTTATGATGCAAATATAGAAACTTGACTTGAATGCAAGCTAATGATGCTCATACAAGCTTGAAAACACTTGTATGCATGGAAAATCTCTCATAGAAATAACTTAGGAATTTTATGAAGAGAGTGGAGGCCATGAGAGGAATGATTTTGCCATAGTTTAGTTACTTGAATGAATAATGATGATTTAGGGTTAGGTTAGGGGCTTATTTATAGAGATTAGGATTAGTTTCAACCTTAGGATTAAACCCTAATTCCAATCTCAGCCCTTAAAACCGAATCTGGCCCCAAAACCTAACCAAAACCCCAAAATGGTGCACCAGGCAAAACTGCCCGGCTGAACCAAGTCGACAGGGCTGTCGACTTGGGTCCAACCAAGTCGACTCCCAAGTCGACAGGGCTGTCGACTTGGGTGCTCTGGCGGGAATTTTCCCGCCTGGCCCAATCTGACCCTTTTTCGAATTTTGAACCCGAAATTCGAAATCTGTTTTGAACTTGAAATTTTCTGAAAACTTCATTGGGCCTTAATCGGGTCATACGGACTCCGATTTTCGAAAACTCGGACTCTATTTCGCGTATTTTTCCGAGACGAACGCAATGGCATAGCCCGTTTCCCTTGATTCAGATTTATAAATTAAATTCTGCCTCGATTTACGTTATAACAGGTTATCAGAAATACGGGTTGTTACATTCTCCCCTCCTTAAAGGATTTCGTCCTCGAAATCTTCAAGTTAGGAAGAACGCATCCTACCATCCATCTACTCAAAATATCATCCACAAGCAATCATTGTCCTTACAAGATTCTAAATGTTGTATGAACATATGCAAAAGTGTGTGTATATGTTCTTATCTAATGCAAAGATCATCAATGCAAAGTATGTTAGTGAAATGAATCCATTATGTATGCAAATAGTCCTAATCATATAATACTATATGTGTGCACAACCATTCGTCCATATGCAACATCCATGTGCTGAATTGACCATTTTACAACCATAAAAATTGAAAATGTACACACATCCATATGCAGTATGAGAGTGTATTTCAAGCCGATCTAGTGCCTAGTGTGTGTTTATGCATCCACAAGCAACCACTAGCAACCACTTGCATTCACTTGCAACCATCAAACATAACATGTCTCAAACACATGTTTACATCCATATAATTCCTATCTCAACAAGATACAGTCGAGTGATGGAAGCGAGTACAGATAAAACAAAAACTTGGTACATATACTTACAGACTACTAGTACAGATCAGATTTCCCCAAATGATTCTTAGGAAACTAAGCATGGTAGAAACCCAGAATGTATTCGTCATAGTCACCCTCATGCCCAACACAGATACTCTCAAACCCCAATTTATCACAAACAGATGAGTTATAACTCTCAGGGAGTTTGAGACTATTACCAGATCAGAAGCAAGACTAGCATTAAAGTACCGAGTTTCCATTACAGAATCAAAATACCAGAAAATGAGTTTCAAACTGAAATTCAGACAAGGAAAATTAAACATCTTACAGACAAATTATTCTAGCCCTAATCTATCCACTAGCCATGTGAGTATTCACCGTCCCTTCTGATGTAGCCCCTTTCTTCTTCGGGCAGTCCCTAGTGAAGTGTCCCATCTCTCCACAGTTAAAGCAAGTGCCCTTCCTCTTTCTGCAATCCTTGTTTAGATGAGTCGAGCTTCCACAAGTAAAGCACTTCTTTTCCTTCTTATCTTCAGACTTCTCCTCCTTCTTTTGCATTTCCTTTTTGGGCCCCGTTTTCTTGTTTTGAGACTCATTCACCTTGACCTCCTTCTTTGCACCCTTGTTCTCTTCATTGAGTAGGGCCATATCTACCAAACTCTCAAACGTAGCCCCCATGGGCACATGAGACATAGCCAACTCCTGTAACGGCTCATTCAATCCTCTAGCAAAACGAAGAGCCTTCTTCTGAGTAGTACTCACCATATCCAAGCCAAAACGAGCTAACTGATTAAACTTGTTCACATATTCTTTGACGGACATGTCTCCTTGCTTCAAAGCAATAAACTTCTCCATTTGCAAATTTTCTTCAGCTGAAGATAGAAACTTAAGCCCGAATCTTGTCCTGAAATCGGCCCAAGTCTCAACGGGCCTAGTCGCGGTGGTGATCTCCCACCAATAAGCGGCTTCATCCTTCATAAGCCAAACCGCCAACAAGATCTTTCTCTGATCATCTAATCCAAAGATAGCGAATAAATCCTCGGTCTCTTTCAACCAATTCTGGGCCTCTACAAAAGTCTCGGTACCTAGAAAGTTCTTGCCACCCATTGCTTTGAAGTCCTTGCAAATCTTCGTGAACTCTACTGGAGGATGCTGGGGGGGAGGAGGAGGAGGAACCTCAGCGACAGGAGGAGGAGGAACATTAACCACCGGAGGAGGAGTAACATTTGCGGGGCTGGCTTCGGTCGCCCTAGCCTCCATAAGTCTCCTATACCAAACAGGAACTTGCACTCCCTCTGGGATAACAAAGTTATCGGCCATACTGAAAACGAAGAAAAAAGATAGATTCAGAATAGAGAAAAACGAAGGAATTTTTGCTAATGGCTTTTTGGGGAATAGCCTTTAAAATAAACTAGACTTTTCTTTGGAAAATACTTTATACTTGGTTTTGAAAATAGTTTTCCAAAAGTTTTAAAAACCTTTTTGTTCCTTCTCGTAAACCATATGCTCTGATACCAAATGTAACACCCCACCTCCGCCAGGGTGGCTTTTGCAAGCACTCTGACTTTGGAGGGGCGTTTGTACCGGGTAAACATGCATAATGATATATCAAGGCAGAACAAGAACATATGTATATATATGTAAACAGAGTAAATAAGATAAGTAAAACAGCGGAAGATTTCAAACTATTTCAAAACAAGTCTGGTACAACATAATGTCAACTTTCCAAATACACAAGTCTAGATAAAAACAACATCACTGAAAAACTGAAATACATAAGTACTATCCCCAAAATAAGTGATAACCATAGCTAGCTTCATGTCAAGACCGTACATGAGCTAAAATCCCACAAGCAAGCGATCAGAAATCCAAGCTAAGCTCCAATATTCCCACCCTGAGAATCCTGGGGGGGGGGGGAACGGAAGAAAAGAGGCGAAAGAAAAACAGGTCAGTCAAAAAGACTGAGTAAGCCCTACTACAATCAATGTAAACTGATAAAGTTAACTGGCATGAGAAGCAGGGATGAACATAAGGATAACAACATACAAGCATGATGATTAACTAACAAGGTAGATAAAGGTGTCATCGCATAATCAGGTTTAAGGTTTTTCACCACAGGTGTACCAGCATTCTAACATGTCATGTATAAACAAGAATTTATCCCTTGGCCTAAACTTGGCCCAGTATCAGGTGTTTGACTTAAATCAAGATCCAACTTCTTGGTACCAATTCTAGTATAACAGGATTAGGTGTTACCCCAATGTTTACAGCGAAACAGGACGGAACCGAATGGTCCATACAGAGATAGAGTTTGGGAAAAATGGGCTTTTACCACCCTAACAGATAAAGTACAGAAACGGAATGCTAACAATAATGGGCCTTTGCCACCCTAACAGACGGTACCACGCAGAAACAGACGGGTGTTGCCACCCAACAAAACAGACGGTACCAACAGAATCAGACAGAGCTAAGTGTACCCTAAATCCTACCCAAGCGATCGGCTCCCTAATACATAAATACCCTGTGTCGGCCCCACGATAGGGTGTATCACTCCCTAAAGTGGCAACCAATAGGCACAGGCATATTTACAGATGTCACGGCGTCTTACATCCTCAGAGGCAGACCGGGATCCATGTACGCACATGACCCGGTTGGAACGCACCATCAACACCCATCGCCATTATCAGAGTGAACCACTTATAATTAGATCAGTAAGCGTGCCCGGACCCTACCTACAGTTGGGTCAAAGTTTTGATACCAGAAAGGGTTACTGACTAATATGGGTCCCAAACAACAAATGACACAAGTATTCCCCCTTGTGTCCCCAGATTAGCAGATTCAGATTAACTTGTTAACAGGGTTCAGACATACAAAGTTCAGACGATCAGTTTCCAGACTAACGGATCAGATAACAGATTTTCAGACTTGTCTAACCTGATATGGGTCCTACAGATCCACCAAACAGGTTTGTTTAATTTATCAATCAAGTTAGTTTATCCAGACCAGGTATCAAATTGGTTCTTAGCCTTATCAAATTACCGAGTTGGATTGGTTAAGTATAGTTCAACTTAACCCCGTTAAATTACCGAGTTCAGATTGGTTAAGTGTAGGTTAACTTAACCCTAACCACTAGTCGTATTTTACGGTTAAGTGTCATTAAGAAATCAAGCCCGGTTTCACTTAACCTACCCATTCATGTCAAATTGGTTAAGTGTCATGAATCAAATTTACTTAACCTTATCATGTAGCATTAATTAATTTAATGCACCTTAACCTCTCACATTAGACCTCGTTGTGGTTACTAGTTAAGCCGGGGGGGTCCGGGTAGCTTTACACCACAACCTAGTCTAAACTCGGGTTCAAGCACAACTTGACCAACTTCTCACATTGGGTCCTATTGTTTGTAGCCACTAGTTAAGCCGGTTGGTTCCGGGTAGATTCATGCTACAAACTCAACCCAACCTCGAGTTGGCCACACTTATATTTTCTAAGTGTCATGTCCATTATGTTTCCAAAACATATTACAAGTTTTTTTTTCAAGAATTTGGGTAGACCTAACTTAATAGGTAAATTCCCAATGGGTAGACCTAACTTAATAGGTAAATTCCCAATCTTATGTCTTCATGTCTTTTAAGTTTACCCAACCCCAAACGCAATCCCATCGCTTACATAATCGCAATAGCGCATAAAGGATAGAAAGAGGGAACTTGGCATAAAGATGTCAAAAGGTGTTGAAGCCACAAGTTTAACATGGTGGCATATGAAATGTACATATGTTCATGTACTCGCATATTGCGTCATTAGGCCTCAAAAGTATGCATAAAACCAAACTTAGCATATTGGTGATACATGGTGATAAATGACATGTAGAAATGGCCATAAGTTCGCATTTAACCTCACATGCAAGTTATCATAAGAGATATGATAACTTACATGTTGCCAAAATGCAACCTTTAGCATAAAGCTTGAAGCTTTATGTTCATATACTCAAGGTAAGCTTGCATAACATGATAACATGAGTAAAATGATCAACCCAAACTTGCATAACATACATGGCAAACTTGCATATCATAACATAGCAAACTTGCATAACATAACATGGCAAACTTGCATATAAACTTGCATATCATAACATGATAAACTTGCATATCATAACATGGCTAACTTGCATAACATAACATGATTAACTTGCATATCATAACATGGCAAACTTGCATATCATAACATATCAAACTTGCATAACATGACATAGTAAACTTGCATATCATGGCAAACTTGCATATCATAATGATCAACCAAACTTGCATCATTCATTTAACTTTAGAGTTTAAATATGAAAGTAGAAAAGGGCTTACAATGCTTATAAAGACACAAAAATATATATAGATTGAGACAAATCCCTTATGAAATCAAATAAACCCTCGAGCCAAAATGATCAAAACTCTTGCTTTATGATGCAAATATAGAAACTTGACTTGAATGCAAGCTAATGATGCTCATACAAGCTTGAAAACACTTGTATGCATGGAAAATCTCTCATAGAAATAACTTAGGAATTTTATGAAGAGAGTGGAGGCCATGAGAGGAATGATTTTGCCATAGTTTAGTTACTTGAATGAATAATGATGATTTAGGGTTAGGTTAGGGGCTTATTTATAGAGATTAGGATTAGTTTCAACCTTAGGATTAAACCCTAATTCCAATCTCAGCCCTTAAAACCGAATCTGGCCCCAAAACCTAACCAAAACCCCAAAATGGTGCACCAGGCAAAACTGCCCGGCTGAACCAAGTCGACAGCCAAGTAGACAGGGCTGTCGACTTGGGTCCAACCAAGTCGACAGGGCTGTCGACTTGGGTGCTCTGGCGGGAATTTTCCCGCCTGGCCCAATCTGACCCTTTTTCGAATTTTGAACCCGAAATTCGAAATCTGTTTTGAACTTGAAATTTTCTGAAAACTTCATTGGGCCTTAATCGGGTCATACGGACTCCGATTTTCGAAAACTCGGACTCTATTTCGCGTATTTTTCCGAGACGAACGCAATGGCATAGCCCGTTTCCCTTGATTCAGATTTATAAATTAAATTCTGCCTCGATTTACGTTATAACAGGTTATCAGAAATACGGGTTGTTACAGCCACCTTCTTCACTTTCAATAATTTTTCGATTTTTTTGCGAAACTTTTCTACTACGTAACCCTCTCACGGCGCTAGTGCTTTCAATGATTTCCTCTTCCATCATCAACCATTTCAAGTAATTTGGTAAACCAACAAAAATGTCCAAAATGATGGGTTTAAGGTGGAGAATGATGGAATTGATGGTGCTAAACTGATGAGAAAGAGTAGACATTGATTTGTTTGAAATGTAACAAAAATCCTTTGTTTTTCAAAGAATTTTTGGATTTAGGGATTTGATATTTAGGGGATTTTGATGAAAACCGACGGCTTCTATTTACAGAGAATAATGCCTCTTTAAACAGAAGCTTGTGATATATATTTTTTTGAACACTAAACGGTTTTCTGAAAACTGTTTAATCACTAAAAGATTTTCAGAAAACCGTTTAGTGTT
The DNA here is from genome assembly GCA_030737875.1 of Allium sativum. NCBI lineage: Eukaryota > Viridiplantae > Streptophyta > Magnoliopsida > Asparagales > Amaryllidaceae > Allium > Allium sativum. Next base: position 288,535,892 of record CM060915.1, read on the forward strand.
CAATTTTAAAAAAATTTATAACTCAGCATCCCTCCACTGACTGCTGGACAAGTGGAGGGAATCAACGCTAAACAATAGCGATCCACGCTCAAAATAGGGTTTGCTGCGGGGAATGCTCTTACTACATCAAAAGATGATTAATAAACAATAATGTTTCACTCTATGGTTTATTTTTATGATCGAACTAGACTATGTTCGTAACTCAATTGATAATGGTGGTATATGTATGCAACTACATAAAGGGATAGATACTGGTGCTGTTGCCAATTTGTGTGGGTTTCGTTGAACACAAGTGTCAAAGAGTAAGGAGCAAATGTTGGGCTAGGTTTGCGAAAGTGAATGGTTTTTTTTTTGAATATCTTAATACAATCATAATAGAAAATGCCACTATCACAGTGGTTACAAGTTTCTTTAGATGGACCTGGCAACTACCTGAATTTTCAGTTACATTTACATCAAGAGTTAAAAAAACCTAATAGCTGCCTTCTAAAACATTTTGAAAATTGATTACTTTTGCACCGACACTTTAATTACATGCCCAAGAAATTAACACCCAAAATCACACTTCCTGAGCATTTCGCATGATTGAAAACTCAAAACAAAATGAATATAAATACATACAATCATTTATCTTCTCCTTATAAGCCTCCTTGTTTGTCTCTTCAAAGTAAGAATATTTACTAGGCACAAAGATATCTTATGTTACAATGAACATAAGTTATTTCTTTGATAATAAACTTTAAATTTTAAAATATAGCACTTTATATTTATTCATCTTTGTCGATTTACTGATTTAACTAAATATCAAATAAAACTTCTTTGTTTCTATTTGAATCGTAAAAAATTATATATATTTTAAAATATAGCACTGTATTCAATTTGACATATTTCTGGAAAAGAATTTATTAATTGATTCAAATTGCCAAAAATAAAATCTATTATCAAATATATTTCCATTAAATAAATTTTATCCTCAAAATAATAATTATCAAAAATTAGATTAAAACACTTATATTACAACTAAATTTGTTTATAAAACGACTTTGAAAACATGATTGTTACAACTACGATGTAGAACACCAAACCTGTGTAAACCATCCTTATACATCACCACCCAAATCAGCCTAATACCAAACCAAAACATCACACTTTCAACTTCACGCACAAACCCATATCTCTGCTAGATCCAACACATCGCCATCACTTACTTTTGCTTGAAAAAATCATTATCACCTACTAATCAAAGAGCCAACAAGCTACAACCAAACCCATAAACACAACTTACCTAACAATCTCTGTGTTTTGTAATGATGGTCGGAACAAAGCCCCCCTTCCTTGTACGCGTATGAGCTAGCACAAAACTCCCATGTAACAAAAGGAATCCTTGATGTTACTTGCCTACCAACTCATATTTGTACACAATTCCTTCAATATATTCCATGATGTGGGACTATTAATTCCAACCCATCATTCCTCCTTAACAATATGTGAGGCAATCTTAACAGTCTCACCCTTGACTCGCATCCTACGAATATCTTTTGAGAGCACTGTCTTGCCTGCCTGGCCCAGTCCGTAATCTTCGGCCCCGGTACCACTGCTATGTAACAACGGTCAGAACAAAACCCCTTTTTTGCACGCATATGAGCTGGCATACAACTCCCATATAACAGAAGGAATCCTTGATGTTACGTGCCTACCAGCTCATATTTGTACACATTTCCTTCAATATATTCCATGATGTAGGACTTTTATTTCCAACCCGTCATTCCTCCTTAACAACATGGGAGGCAATCCTAACACTCTGAACTTCACAAACTCTTCACCCACATTGACACCTTCACGAGCTTACCATCCATTTACTACTCTACTTCATCAGCACAAGCAAACCACCTTCCTCACTGTAAATGCACACCATATCCCATACACCAGAAATAAAACCTAACCAAATACTTACTCCTTACTCTTTGATATCACATCTTTTGTTTACCACACCATAACCATTAATTAACTCAAGTTATATAGTTAGTACTTTTAAACTCTCAGCTAAATCAAGAACTACACACACGAAAAAAACTAGAGTTTAAGAAAATAAAATGATTGTATTCATAGTTGACGTAATAGACAAACTACGTTTCTTCATTCCATATTATTAACAAAGTACAAAAGTTCGAAAATGAATTAACATCATATTATCATGCAAACTGAATATAAAAAATGTACCAACGTGTGAAGAATAACCATGAATCCACAAATTTTGGAATAGAAATATCGAACCAAAGACAAAACTCGATATGACCACTATACTCGAATTCATGAAGTATGGAATCAAAATCTAAAGCTCGAATTAGCCACTATACCAAAAATCATGAATTCGAAGAGCAAAGAATTCACAATTTCGCTTTAAGTAGATTAAGATTATGTTGGAAAACTGAGGAGCCGACAGCAGTGATGGATGGATCTTAAGGCTATTGAGGCACTAAAAGGGTGAAGAGTATTTACTAAATCTATTCAAATTGAAAACAAAAAAATAACTTAATAAAATGAAATGCAGTAAAGTGAATAACACCGAGATTTTTATACTAGTTCGAATTAACCAATCTTACATCTAGTCCTGCACTTTACCATGCAGAATTTCACTATAATCGCTTGCTTTCCACGGGTAGCAAGAGCACCTTTACAATCTTGATTTTCCGATCCATAAGATACAACCTCTCCTTATCAACAATAACAAACAATGATAAGTAGTCGTATCTTCAATGTAGATTCTTGCATATTTGGTACAATGATTCTATAGACCTTCAATGGCAATATATCTTTGAATTCTTTGAGGAAATAGGATGAAATTAGAGAGAGAATGATATGAATTCAAGTACAAATCTTTTATATTGTGTGGAATGCAAATAAATTAAGAATTAGAGTGAAAGAGAGTGGATTTGAAAGAATAATTGGAAAGTATTCAATGAATCTGAAGTCCAAATGTATGGAGAAGAAAGGGTTGGAGAAAATGTGAAAAGATGATGAAAAAATCCGTTTCTTGTTGCCTTTAAATAGTAGTTGAAGAGATGGAGGGAAATGACTTATCATTTCTAAGCTGAAAATGAAGAAAACCCTTATATGTCGACATACCAAAACTTGTATGTCGACATATAAGTGTTGCAAAGTATGAACAACAACATTTATATGTGTTTCAATTTTTCTACACTTCGAAGTTCCATATTTTGTTGATTCGGTTGAGGTCAATGGTTGATTATCTTCAAATATAATTTCCATGAGATCTTTAATAAGATATTCTAAGGTTCAACCAACTCCTCATCACTTAAAACACCTATGTTCTTCAGCATTCTTTTATAACAAGCTTTAATCTTCAATTGTTATGATTACCCTTCCTCTATTATTCTTCCATTGCTCTAACTAACCTTCTTTTGTAATTCCTATTTTGTACTCTTGTTTATCTCTATAAATGACTTCATAATATATTAGATATAACTGCATACAAATCAAAGATATGTTAGTAGAAATGTTTATATGGTTGTTTTCATCAAAATTAGTACCTTGGGTATTAATACTCTCCCCTTTTTTGATTATGACAAATATATAAATATTTGAGAGATAAAATATAACACTTTTTTATATTTGACTCCTCTTAACTTTGTGCACTCTCCCTATCATTTTGTCTTTCTCCCCTTTGTCATCAACAAGAAGGATATAAAGAATTGTTTAATTTACTACTATATAATATGTAGAGTTTGTATATGAATATAAATATAACACAAGAAGGGAAATCAAATAAGTTAAAAACATGAAATAAACTTTATCAAATAATTAGATGAGTTAGAGTTACCAAATTTTTTGATGCTAATAACAAATCCTATTCATTTTTTTTAGTGTTCAATAGATTTCTCATCATATGCTTTGAGCATCTGCTATTTGTACCTGAAAACTATAAAATATACACACTATTACCCTTTATATTTTAGGGTCTATGGGGTTAAATTTTGGGCAGCTAAACCCATAAAGTGTTTGAATTCCCTTTCAAAATATTATAATTAGACGAATGAACCTTATTAATAAAATTATCAAAATATCTTTCTTTTTCAGTATTATCCATGCTTTTTGGTACCCATAAGCTAACGAACCTATTTGGAGGATATAACTCTAATTTTCTTGGTTTAGGTTTGAACTTGGAGGCCTTAACAAACTTAGTACTTTGAGTACTATTTTTCTTTGATTTAGCCATAGGGATGTATCCTCTATAAGGGTGTATCCAAGTCAATGTTTATTTCTAGTATGTTTAGATGCAAATAATAAATTTTCTAGAATATCCTTCCCTTTGTTAAATTTATCAATATCAGTTTTCATTTTATCAAAATCTTTAATCGAATTAAGAATAACATTGTCCAGAGATATTATTTTTTCATTTAGATCAATGATCTGTGGCTTCATTGAAAGATTTTCTGATTCTAAGGACTCGTTATCACTTTTCAGTTTTTCAAAACTTCCAAGTGTTAAACCCTTTCTATTTTTTGACCATTAAATCTTTCAATTTCATCTTCTAGACATTGTTTTTGTTTACTTAACTTGTCATTAGATATTTTTATTCTATCTATTTCTTCTAAACTATTGTTGTGTGTTTTCCTGAGAATTTCATATCCCTGATGCATATTATTCAAAATATTAGTAATCTCCTTATTAAAATTGCATACTTGGTCATCCGTTTCCCTAAAGCATACGTTGGTCTTTTTTAGCTTATGAATCACTATCACTTGATGATGAATCATCCTAAGTTGCATTGAATACATGTTTCCTCTCCCTATTGAAAGCATTTGAAATGTGCTTTGGTTTCTTCAAGTTAGGTCAATCTCTTTCCAAATGATCGGGTTTATCACATTCGAAGCATATAACAACACTTCCATTTCTGTAATTATTGTTGTTAGTTTTATGAAGTTTCTTCGATATCCAATACTTTAAGAATTTCTTGATCTTTTTAGTAATAAACTCAATTCGATCATTAACAGTATCTTCATATTGTTCATCATTGTCGATCATAGAATCAAGTGCCAGTGTTTTCTTCTCATTTTCCTTATTCTCTTTTCTAACATGCAACTTTACTTCATAGGACATTAGATTAACAATTAATCCTTTATTGACATAGTACTAATGTCATTGGCTTCTTCGATTGCCAAAGTCTTCTTATCCCATTCACTAGGAAGTGAATTTAAGATCTTTCTGACTTGGTCTTCTTCAGTAATTTTATTTCCTAATGATATTAAGGAAAGTACTATATTTAAAATCAAGAATACGTATCAGAAATAGATTCATTTGGTTTCATTTGAAAGAGTTGAAACTAATGAATTAGCGTAGATATCTTTATCTGTTTTACTTTACCGGTGCCTTCATGTGTGACTTGCAGTGTTCTCCAATTTTTTATGCTGAATTACAAATAGATACTCGATCAACTTCACTTCTATCTAAAGAGCAGAATAAAATGTTCATGGCTTTAGAATTATTAAGTGCTTGTGTCTTTTGGTCTAGTTTCCATTTTGAATATTCAGTCTGAGGCTCTATATATTCAATTTGGGTAATATTCCAAATATCTGAACCATTAGACAGCAAATAATATTTCATCGTACAAGCCTAATAAGCATAATTACTATAATAAAATGGAGGAGGACAAGCAGTAGATTTCCCTTCCATGAAATTATTAATATAAGTGTTACCAGTGCCACTACCCATTTATCCTATGCAAAAATCAGTTGATTAATTTTTGGAAACCAATTCTATGATTCAAATTGTTGGGAAACTGGGTGTCTACAATAGTGATGGATGGATTTTAAGGCTACTGAGACACTAGAATAGTGAAGAGTACTCAGTATATCTATTCAAATTGAAAACAAAAGGAAATACTTAATAAAATGAAATGCAGTAAAGTAAATAACATCGGGATTTTTATACTAGTTCTGATAAACAATCCTACATCCAGTCTTGCAATTCACCATGCAGAATTTCACTATAATCGATTGCTTTCCACGTGTGATGACCTCTCACAGCCCCTGCACTATACAAGAGGAATAATGTCTATAAGGTATGTCAGGCAGCTATGGACGATCATCAAGGTATGATAGATAAACGAAACCTGTCGTAAACTCACAGCGTAAGGATAAAATATAATAGAATATATACAATAGGTAGTGATAGTGAAGCAGAAAACACTAAACTTTCATGACAACTAGAAAGTATTTTCCTTACACGTGGATAGCAACAGTAGTGTTTGAACAATTTGCCTCACTACAACACTCATAGAAATAGCACATAGCGGAAACAAATACTAGATAGTAGTAAAGATAGTATGCTTGCCTCTTGCTCGCCTCCAAACAGCAACACCTCCTCACTTAAGCTATCGCCTGTCTCCTGCTACTTAGTCTACCCATCCAACAATCGGATAAACAGCCCAAGGTAATAAGAGGAGACATAAAACCTTAAGTCAGTCAACAGTCTTAGTGAGCGATAAAACGACTAACAAACTTCAACAATAAAGTATGTGAGAAGGGATAGATAAACATACAAATCTAGTCATAACATCAGAGAAGAAATCAACCCTATCTTCCTCACATTGCACAGTGATAGCCGTTAATTTAAACCATTCAACCATTCATCGATGAAAACCATAAATTCCATTCAAACATGGCAAAGCACTCATAACATCCAAATTATAAGTATCTCACGTAAACCATCCTAATCGAATTTAATATCCCCTAAGCACATTTCCGAAAGGCCTAAACCAATATCAGATAAGCACGCAAGGAACAAAACCTTCGACGTAGGACAACCCACATGAGATGGTACAAACAAAACAACCAATCATCCATGACTGACTCTAGCTTTCACTGCCAATCCTGCTTTGAAACCATCGTTAATCGTATGACGACCAACCTTGCTACATGTCAAAGGCTAACGGGAACCCCAGTTCTAGCATAAACTCTATATGTCCAACCTTGACAACTAGGCCTTTCAACGATACCCAAGGTACTCGACCAGAAACCATTCTCGGCCTTCGCTTCTCTAGTCATCCAACCTTGACGACATTTCATAGCTCAAGCAACCTTCTCGAGAAACCATTATCCACCAATTCACGGCCTTTGAATTGTCACCTCATTCGTTGTTCTATACCAATAAATGAACACATTCCAACACTTCGAATATTCCCAATTGAGTTCTTCTTGAAGTTACACCATCACCGAGCCAATTACATCACTGCGTTGCGGCTAGGGTTTGGGGGGTTGCCCCCGAAAAATATATTTTTCAAGCTCTTTTCTTCAAATATAAGTCGTACTCGAAAAACGTACTTTTTAGAAAATGACCCTAGTGGAAAGAAACCATAGCATCATCACGATCAACCACAGCGTTTAGAAGCGCTGTTGAAAACATAACCGATCGGGATATAGGCCGACCCGATCAGTTCAGCTCGACCCGACCCAATTGCACCCCACGATCAACCCGATCCAACTCACCCCTCCCTGGGACATGACCGACCCGATCCTATCACCAACATGACTAACCCGACCCAATCATCAATACGACTAACCCAATCCGATCACCAACATAATCGACTCAATCCGGTTGCACAACATAACCGACCCAACCCGACATTTCATCACATCAACTTCTGGACCGACCCGACCCATCTTGAATGGACCGACCCGACTAGTCCTTCATTCCGATCGACCCGTTCTGACTTATTCTCCAAGACAAAATTTATGAACGACTCTGACCCATTTATGGCCGACCTGATCCACTTCCTGCACATCTCCAATTCCACTTCGATTTCGATCAAAACTTCGCCAACCGACGAAACCGACTCAATCAAAATCATCAAACACAATCATAAACATGTCACAACATTGCTAACAACATGAATATGACGATTACCACAAAAATGATGTAAATATCACCTAAAACCATTAAATTGAACATATGATCAAAATGAGAGATCTAACTAACATAAACATGTGAAATGACATGAAATTAACAGGTAAAACTTGCTAAATTAGATCATAGGATGATGCATATGAAAATAGACATATAATGGTGTAAATCTATGCTAAAACACTTGAATTTGATGAGAAACTTGCAAAAAATCATATACTTCATCGCATTCATGTGAGAGAAGTAAATCACTCACCGATTTGCCGAAACAATCTAAAATTAATGAAAAAGGAATCCGGACAGCAAGCACCTCGCACCAAACACCTTGATCCGATGAATTCTTGCTCCAATTATCGTAGAGCTTGCCTCCAATGGTGTAGATCTATGATTTCTCTCCTTATATTTGGTTTTTTAATGGTGGAAAGGTGTTAGAGCAGGAAGGAGATCACTGCCTCCAAATGAGAGAAAGGGAAAGTAAACCTTTTCCCTCCACTCTCACCCCTATTTATAGGATTCCACCAGCCCACTAATAGGCCTCCTTAATTCAGCCCATTAGGCTCTCCAAACCTGAACAGCCAACTGAAACACCTTAAAACAACGATTTCACCCAAACCGCTGAGCCAAATTCTTAATATCTTCACTCTACGGAAAGGCAATCACTGATTCCTTTCTAATGGCACAGGTCTCACCCTCTAATTCAACCTGAGTCAAAAGTTATGCCCTGTACAAGACTAATAGGGGCAAAATGGTCGCAAACAAAATCGGTAAAAATTATGGACATGTCTCACATCCCCATAAGCAACATATTAAACGATGAGAATGATCCAACCCTCAGGGAATAAAATAAAAATATTTTACGATCTTCCGATACGTAAAAATGCGGGCTATTACATTCTTCCCCCTTAAGAATTTCGCCCCCGAAATTCCAAGCAAACACAAACAACCACAACAATTCCACATGCCTATCATCCATAAGAAGCCAATTCTATCATCAAACTAGCAACCATCAAGCCATGCATCCATAGCTTTATCCTAGCATGCGGAATTCTATCAAACAACAACAAGATACAACGGCATAACGATGATACGATTAAAAGTTCCTACCGACGAAAAGTTCTAGATGAGTGGCCTTCATACTCTCTTCCGTCTCCCATGTACAATCATCGCCATCTTCACTCAATTGTACCTTGACTAGCTTAACTGTCTTCCTCCTAAGCTGTTTTGTGTCATTTCCCACAACACGAAGCGGCCTACGAGGTTTCGCAACTGTGGTTTCAACTTCTAGGTCTTCATACTGCTCTGGAGGTACCACCAAATTCGAATCATGCACAAAATTCCGTAGAAACGACACGTGGAACATATTATGCACACTTGACACTTTCTCGGGTAACTCCAATCTATATGCGAGTTTTCCAATTCGCTCGACTATCAGAAATGGTCCAACGAATCTAGGAGCCAACTTTCCTTTACTTCCAAATCGAACCACATGCTTCAATGGAGAAATCTTCATGAAAACCATATCACTTAAGTCGAATTCCAAATCTTTTCGACGCTTATCAGCATAACTCTTCTGACGATCTTGGGGCGCCTTGATTCGTTGTCGAACGATCTCGATACAATCCGAGGTCTCTCTAATCATCTCTGTCCTAAGTATCAACTTATCTCCAATTTCTAACCAACAAGCTGGAGAATTACACGACCTCCCATACAACGCCTCGTATGGTGCCATCCCACGCTATTATTATGCGCAAACTTAACTAGATGCAGATGGTCTTCCCACGATCCTCCAAAATTCAACACATAAGATCTTAGGAGATCTTCCAAAACTCGATTGACCCTCTCAGTTTGACCATCAGTTTGGGATGATAAGTCGTACTTAATCACAACTTGGTTCCCAAAGCTTCTTGCAAACTTTTCCAAAATCCACTTATAAATATGGATCTCAGTCACTCACTATACTCTTTGGGACACTATGGAATCGAACTATCCATTTTACATAAAGTTCAGCCAGTTTCGACGTCGTCCTAGTCGATTTGACAAGAATGAACCTTGCACTTTTGGTCGAACGATCTACAATGACCCAAATCCCTTTATTCCTTGCCTTGGTTCTAGGTAGTCCATCGATACTTGCTCCCACTTCCACACAGGAACTTCCAATGGTTGAAGCAAACCACTCGGCTTCTTCTGTTCAGCTTTCACTAACTGACAGTTCATGCACTTGGAAACGAATTTTCCAATATCTCTCTTCATCCCCTCCCGGTAGTAGACTCGCTTCATGTCCAGGTGATGAATCGTCAACTTTGAGTGATGATATTCCCTCAGAACCTCATCTCTTAATCCATCGATATCAGGAACAACTAATCGCCCTTGCTTTCGAAGTCAACCTCCTTGATCGACTTCGAACTCTTTATTTTCTGGTTCTAGCTTCTGGATAAACTCAACAAGCTTGCATCACGCTTTTGGCTTTCACCAATTCTTTCGATAAGTGTAGGTCTTATCGACAAGCTTGCCAACATTTCAGGTTTCAACTCACACCTTGGCCTGAAATCAAAGCTTGCCAAATACTCAAGTCTCTTCCATTCTGAAAACATCGCTCCCAAACTTCCGTGTCTTCGGCTCAACGGATCTGAAACTGCGTTACCATTAATTAGCCAGGAGTATAGGCTATATCAAAATCATATGATGCCAGAAATTCTAACCATTGTTGCTGTCGAAGATTCATATCCTTTTGGGAGAAAAGACACTTCAACGACTTGTGATCTGTAAACAACTCAAATCGAACTCCCAATAGGTAATGTCTCCACATCTTCAGAGCAAAGACAATCGCTGCCAACTCTAAGTCATGAGTTGGGTAATTCTTCTCATGCGGCTTTAGCTGTCGACTTACGTAGGCTACCACCTTATCCTTCTGCATTAGCACTGCTCCAAGTCCAGTACCACATGCATCAGTGTATATAACCATCTCTTCATTCCCACTTGGAATGGTCAGCACAGGAGCACTCGTCGATCTCTCCTTCAGGATTTTGAACGCTTGTTCACACTTCGCATCCCACGTGAACACTTGGCTCTTATTTGTTAATCCTATCAATGGTGCAGCTATCTTGGAGAAATCTTTGATAAACCGTCGGTAATATCCAGCAAACCCAAGGAAACTCTGAACATCCGTCGCATCCTTAGGTCGATCCCAGTCCTGGATTGCTGCCACTTTAGCGGGATCGACTGCTATCCCGTTCCCAGAAACAACGTGACTTACGAACCTCACTTCATTCCCCCAGAAGTGACACTTCGAGAACTTAGCCTTCAGCTGATGCTTTCGCAAGATCTCTAACACAACCCTTAAGTGTGTCTTGTGTTCTTCTTCATTCCTAGAGTAAACCAGAATATCATCCACGAACACAAGCACAAACTTGTTCAACTGATCCTTGAACACTCTATTCATAAGATCCACAAAATACGCTAGCGCATTATTCAACCCGAATTGCATCACCAACCATTCGAAGAATCCGGATGGTGTCCTAAAAGCAGTCTTTGGTACACTATTCTTAGCCACCCTCAACTAGTGAAATCCCGTTGCCAAATCCATTTGAGAAAACACTTTGGCTTCGTGAAGCTGATCGAACAAGTCATCAATACTTGGCAACGGTTACTTGTTGTTCTTAGCCACCTTGTTCAGCTCATGATAGTCCACACACAATCTTAACGAGCCATCTTCCTTGGTTGTAAACACCAATTGTGCACCCCATTCGGAAATGCTTGTCCGAATGAATCCTTTTCCCAAAAGGTCACGAACCTGCACCTCTAACTCTCGTTGTTCCTTAGGCGCAATCCTCCTAAGAGGCATTACGATTAGTCTAACTCCCTCGACCAAATCAATTCTAAACTCGATCTCACGATGTGGCGGCAACCCTTTGATCTCGTTAAAGACATCCTCATACTCATTAGCGATCAGCACAGATGACAAGTCTTATTGTGGAATAACAAGCGAATATAACAACTTATAAGAACACCATCTTCGGGTTACCCCGAATCAACACCTTCCGCCCTTCCACATCCTCGACTGTCATCTATAGCTTTTCGCAACTCACTTTTGCCGCACATCTCTTGGGCCAATCCATGCCCAAGATGATTTCAAAGCCAACGAAAGTTACAACTAAGCAACCACTCATAAATGAGCATTCTTGATCAACAATACTAGATCCACAAAGCTTGCATAGAGCAGATGAACCCATACTAGATCAATTACAACTAAAGGTCTATTACAACTACAAGTTTCGAACCCATTCAACATACAATCTTATTATAGGTAAAAGACGATGATTCTCTAGTACCAAAAAGAACTCAAACAACTTCACTGGCTGGAAGCACATCCAGACAACAACTTCTCCTAGTTCTCTTCAGGAATACAATAGGAAATTGGAATAACTTCCACAACACATGCTTCCTCCGGTTGCCTATTCATTGGAAGGTCTGGACAGTCTTTCTTCTTATATCTAGGTTTGCAGCATTCAAAGCACTTCCTTTCAGTTTTTGGCTTGTCACAATCGTTGGCATAATGACCCTCCAATTGACAATTAAAGCAAGTGACGTTCTTCTTAAATCTTTTCTTCTTATTAGCACTGGGGCCAATAAAGGTTTCTTCATCTGTAGGAGAATATTCCCTCTATCGCTTAATAGAATCCCTTTTGGGTACTTGCGCAGGAAAACCATGCTCTACTGACGCTTCTGGAACGAGCATCCTTAACATGGGTACTGCCATCATGGCAGCCCCAAACATAACTAGATATTTCGATGCAACAGCTAATGCTTCCAATCGGCTCCTTCCATCTCCTACTCTTCCAATCTCAGGCTCACTCCTAGAGGTTTGACGACTCATTCTAAATCTAAAATAGAATGATTAGTCCACTTACAATATAAACTGCTAAAGGAAAACAACCGCTACTACTATATATGCCAATATATATATATATATATATATATATATTAAACATCCAACTGAAATCTACAAGTACGTCTCTCATACGTAATTACGTCTTCGAACTTTGGCAACAATCGTTGACCAGAGCTTTGATACCAAATGTGACGACCACCCACAGCCCCCGCACTATACAAGAGGAATAGTGCGCTGAAAGGTGTGCCAGGCAGCTATGAACGATCATCAAGGTATGGTAGATAAACGAAACCTATCGTAAACTCACAGCGCAAGGATAAAATATAATAGAATATATACAACAGATAGTGATAGTGGAACAGAAAACACTAAACTTTCATGACAACTAGAAAGTATTTCCCTTACACGTGGATAGCAATAGTAGTGTTTGAACCATTTGCCTCATTACAACACTCATAGAAATAGCACACAATGGAAACAAATACTCGATAGTAGTAAAAATAGTACGCTTGCATCCTGCTCGCCTCTAAACAGCAACACCGTCCTCACTTAAGCAATTGCATGTCACCTGCTACTTAGTATACCCATCCAAAAATCGGATGAACAGCCCAAGGTGATAAGATGAGACATAAAACCTTGAGTCAGTCAACAGTCTTAGTGAGCGATAAAATAGCTAAAAACTTCAATAATAAAGTATGTGAGAAGGGATAGTAAAGCGTACTAATTTACCAACAACATCAGAGAAGAACTCAATCCTACCGCCCCCACATTGCACGGTGATCGCCTTTACTTTAAACCATTCAACCATTCATCTATAGAAACCATAATATCCATTCAATCATGGCAAAGCACTCATAACATCCAAATTATAAGTATCTCATGTAAACCATCCTAATCGAATTTAATATCCCCCAAGCATAAGCCCTAAAGGCCTAAACCAATATCAGATAAGCACGCAAGGAACATCTCCTTCGACGTAGGACAACCTACATGAGACGGTATAAACAAAACGACCAATCATCCTTGACTGACTCTGGCTATCACCGCCAGTCCGGCTTTGAAACCCTCGTTAATTAATGACGGCCAACCTTGCCACATGTCAAGTGCTAATGGTTACCCCAGTTCTAGCATAAACTCTATACGTCCAACCTTGACAACTAGGTCTTTCAATGATATCCAAGATACTCGACTTGCAACCTTCCGGTCTTTCGGGTGCCCTTATTGTACCCCTGCTTTGAGCTTGCTAGAACTTACGATAGCGACGACTTCTTGGCCTTCGCATCTCTAGTCATCCAACCTTAACGATGTTTCATAGCTCAAGCAACCTTCTCGAGCAACCATTATCCACCAACTCACAACCTTTGAATTGTCACCTCAATCGTTGTTCTATACCGATCAACGAACACTTTCCAACACTTCGAATATGCCCACTTGAATTCTTCTTTAAGTTACACCATCACCGAGCCAATTACATCACTGCACTGTGGCTAGGGTTCGGGGGGTTGCCCCCGAAAAATATTTTTTTAAGCTCTTTTCTTCAAATATAAGTCATACCCGAAAAACATACTTTTTTAGAAAATGATCCTATTGGAAACAAACCATAGCATCATCACTATCAACCACAACATTCAAAAGCGCTGTTGAAAACATAATCAATCAAGATATAGGCCGACCCGGTCAGTTCAGCTCGACCCGACCCAATTGCACCCCACGATCGACCCGATCAAACTCACCCCTCCCTAGGACATGACCGACCCGATCCTATCACCAACATGACAAACCCAATCCGATCACCAATACGACTAACCCGATCCGGTCACCAACACGACCTACCCGATCCGGTTGGACAACATAACCGACCCGACCCTACATTTCATCACCTCAACTTCTGGACCGACCCGACCCATGTTGAAGGGACCGACCCGACCAGACATAGCCCGACCCGACCAGTCCTTCATTCCGACCGACCCGTTCTGACTTATTCTCCAAGACAAGATTTATGACCGACCCGACCCACTTATGGCTGACCCGATCCACTTCCTACACATCTCCAATTCTACTCCGATTTCGATCAAAACTTCGCCAAACGACTAATCCAACGAAACTGACTCAACCAAAATCATCAAACACAATCATAAAAATGTCATAACATTGCTAATAACATGAATATGACGATTACCTCAAAATGATGTAAATATCACCTAAAACCATTAAATTGAACATATGATCAAAATGAGAGATCTAACTAACGTAAACATGTGAAATGACATGAATTTAACGGGTAAAACTTGCTAAATTAGATCATAGGGTGATGCATATGAAAATAGACATATAATGGTGTAAATCTATGGTAAAACACTTGAATTTGATGAGAAACATGCATAAACACTCATATACTTCATTGCACTCATGTGAGAGATGTAAATCACTGACCGAATTGCCAAAACAATCTAAAATCAATTAAAAAGTAATCCGGACAACAAGCACCTCGCACCAAACACATTGATCCAATGAATCCTTGCTCCAATTATCGTAAATCTAGCCTTCAATGGTGTAGATTTATGATTTCCCTCCTTACGTTAGGATTTTTAATGGTGGAAAGGTGTTATAGGAGGAAGGAGATCAATGCCTCAAAATGAGAGAATGGGAAAGTAAACCTTCTCCCTCCACTATCACCCCTATTTACAGGATTCCACCAACCCACTAATGGGCCTCCCCAATTCAGCTCATTAGGCTCTCCGAACCTGAACAGCCCACTAAAAGACCTTAAAATAGTGATTTCTCCCAAACTGCTAAGCCAAATCTTTAATGTGACCATCTATGGAAAGGCAATCATCAATTCCTTTCCAATGGCATAGGTCTCACCCTCTGATTTGACCCGAGTCAAAAGGTATGCCCTATACAAGACCGACAGGGGCAAAACGGTCACAAACAAAATCGGTAAAAATTATGGACATGTCTCACATCCCCATAAGCAACATATTAAACAACGAGAATGATCCAACCCTCAGGGAATAAAATAAAAATATTTTACGATCTTCTGTTATGCGAAAATGCGGGCTGTTGCACCACGGGTGGCAAGAACACTTTTACCATCTTGATTTTCTGTGCCACAAGATACATCTTCTTCTTATCAAAAAAACAATGACAAGTAGTCGTATCATCGATACATATTCTTGCAGATTTGGTACAATGATCCTATATACCTCCGATGGCAATATATCTTTGAATTATTTGAGGGAATAGGATGAAATCAGAGAAAGAATGTATGAATTCAAATATAACTCTCTGATATTAAGTGTCTTGCAAATAAATAAAGAATTGGAGTGAAAGAGAGTAGATTTGCAAGAATAATTGGAATGTATTCAATGTTGAAGTGAAAATGTATGGAGAAGGAGTAGGAGAAAAATGTGAAATGATTATGGAATAATTTGTTTCCATGAGCCTTTAAATAGTGGTTGAAGGGATTTGCTTTTGGTGAAGAGATGGAGGGAAATAACTTATCATTTGAAAGTTGAAAATGTGGGAAATAATTATATGTCAACATAAGTACATCGACATAACAGTGTTGCAAAATATGAACAACAACACTTATAAGTGTTTCAAATTTTCTGCACTTCAAATTTCCTTATATTTGTGGATTTTGGTGATTTGGTTAAGGTCAATGGTTGATTATCTTCAAGTATAATTATCATGGGATCTTTAACAAGATATTATAAGGTTTAACCAATTCCCCATCACTTCAAACACCTCTGTTATTCAGCATTCTTCTCTAACAGGCTTTGATCTTTAATTGTTCTGATTATCCTTCCTCTATTATTCTTCCGTTGCTCTGATTGATCTTCTTTTGTAATTCCTATTTTGTACTCTTGTTTATCTCTACAGATGACTTCATAATATATTTGATATGACTGCACAACTCAAAGTTATGTTAGTAGTAACATTTATATGGTTGCTTTCATTAAAATCAATACTAGGGTATTAACAGATTCAGACTTGAATTCAAAGACAAGAGAGAGAACAACAGAGCAGAAGGAGGAGAGGATCCAAAGAGAACATAATGGAGGAATTTATTTATAGGTATGGAGCTTAGATTTGCATCTTGGTTTTGCTAATTTGAGGATTGCGAAGGAATGAAAATCATCGACACATAAAGTATGGTTGCTAGTGAAAGTGTTGATCATTTATCCTTTTCTTGTATTAAAACTACATATATTTTAAATATGGTTTTAAGAATTTTTCTGTTTAACTTTTCGAATAATTTTAGGAATTATGATTGGTATTGGAATTGTTTTAGACTTGATTTTAATTTTAAATTAGATATGTTCTAGATACTTTAGTAAGTATTATAAGTTGGTTTATTTCGTTTGATAGAAATCGGAGAATGTTTCATTCTAATTCTTTTAATATAGATAAATTAATTATAAAGATTGTAACTTTTTGTTTAGATTGGATGTCTAACCCTCTTTATAAGATGATTAGGTAACCTAGGTTTGAAGGATTTTTAGTTAGTTAGAAATAATTTGAAATTATTTATTAGGATTAATAAGTATTTTAGTCATAATAGAATCTGCATTTGTTATTGATATCTTATTTTAAGGATTATTTTAGTTGCCTATTTCTATACTATGGTGTTATTTTATCCACTTGCATATGGATACACACACACACACACACACACACACACACACATATATATATATATATATATATATATATGTATGGGTCTTGTTAGCTTACTTTTCGTTTACTCATTCTCAACCTACAGGTAGGTTGATTTTTGCCGTGGAGCTTATTGGAGAGAAGTTCTGGAGTGTCCTGTATTTTATTATGTTGTTTTGTTCATATGTATTTTTATTGGATTAATTTATTTGGAGAGACTACTATATTTTATAGGAGTAGATATACTTAATAATCGAGTGTTGGCCTTGCCGGAACTCGATTTTGAAGTATGATGGGCGGTTGTTTATCTGGAGCTCATCCATATATTTCCGGTATATACATGGTCATAGTCAAAGTTGGTATATACTATTGGTTACCTGTCAGGTTTGTTGCTAGGTATTGTTGTCTGATTATATATGTATGTATGTATGTATGTATGTGTGCATGCGCGCTCTCTCTTCTTTTTAGAGGACAACACATTTTTGCTTCAAAAAAGGATTAGAGAGACGAAGGTCATGGCGGCTGCGTGGATTTTTAAAGTGGAGAAAGGGACCTGGAAATTTTATAGGATTTGGATTATACGGTTTGGAGGGGGGGTGAAAGCTGGAAATGAAATTATCATGGAAAAGGGGGCACAAACTTTTTTTTTGGACATACAAATTAGGTATATAAATCAAATGACGAATCTTGATCCATATATGTCCTTTCCTTTCATGGTCAATTGGTGTCAGTCTTCATTTTCTTTAAAACATATGATGTTCCAAGTAAATATAAAAAGAACAACCATAGCATACGAAGAGAAAAAGCAATGATTTATGTATTATCCAAATATCAAAACACAAAGCTATAAAACTAGTATAAATTTGTTACGAACTACTGAGAAGTATACTCGTGTAAATTTCTCTAGAGTAAAAAGTATTTAGATTTGGATCCTAAAAATGAGTTAACCATAAAAAAAAACTTGTATTGTTTAGTGTAATCCAAAGTTGTAAAACTTTGATACTCATTACAACAATTTTTATTTTATAATTCATGAATTTTCTTAATCTTATTATAGAAAATTCAAATTTTGACTTTTACATTTAAAAAGAAATTTTTTTGAACATTTTTAATTGTGTTTTAGTTCATACCTTTAATTTTTAAATTATTGAATATTATATAAGATTATCAAATATAATTATTAAATGATAAATAAAAATACTAATTAATATTAATTATTAAAAAAGAAAATTATTAAATAGTGTTATTAACTATAAATATCACTTTATAATGATTAAATTTTATTATCAATTAATAATTAAATTGTATTCTAAATTATTATGTAATTAGTAATAGTTAACTATTTAATAATTATTATAAATATTTTATTAAATATTTTCTTAATATTATGATTATTTTATTAATGATATAATATTTGCTGTTAATTTGATTTATTAATTGTTAAATGTAATTAATGATTGTTAAATATAATTTACACACTATTAATAACTAACCATGATAGATTATTAAGGTATTAATTCATATCAATTAATTATTATCACTTAATACTTATTATATAATGACTAAATATTGCCTATTACTTCATACTTTTATATTTAATAGTAATTATGTTTACCAAAGTTAGTGACAAAAATAATTTTTAAAAGTATGTTTTTCGCAATTGGCTTTATTAATTATAAAAAAGATAGTTATCGCAAGTGGTGAAAACAGTTGCTAAAGATATTTTTTACAATAAATTTGTAAGAGCGGTTGCGATTAATATGTTTGTTGCAACTGTTATGGAGCAGTTGCTAAAAGTATGTTGTAGCAACTTGAAAGGAAGCGTAGTTTCTAAAAATATGCTTTTTTGCAACAGAAAGAAAAGTCTTGTGGTATTGCAACTACTACGTAAGGTTTGTTGCTAAATATCAGTTACTACAGCTGTCATGTGATGCCAGTTGCAAATTGCTAGTTGCAATAG
Source organism: Allium sativum (assembly GCA_030737875.1). Lineage (NCBI taxonomy): Eukaryota > Viridiplantae > Streptophyta > Magnoliopsida > Asparagales > Amaryllidaceae > Allium > Allium sativum. The sequence goes on from CM060915.1 coordinate 288,555,325, forward strand.
GGTAATTTCTTGTAGATTGATTCACAAAAAAAGATCACATTATTACATATTATATAATCATGTAGAACTTTAGGTTCTATTATAACTTTAATATTATTACCGTGTATTTCAAATCGAAACAACTTCTCCAAAAAGTGCAATTATTTGTATATGACAGTCATTTATTATTATTTATAAATGCAATGAGCTCTCCTAAAACTAAACTTCAAGTTTTATTACAACTTAAATATTATTACGCTAGTTGAAAAACTTGCTACTCCGACAGTAGTAGGTGACATCTTCCGAAGGCTAATTCTCAACGACTTTCGAGGGATGTTGTCGATCATCGGAAGGCGTCAGAATTTTGTGAATATTTGAAACAACAGAAACTTCTTCTTCCTTATTCCAAGCATGAGAATTTTGAGGGCACAACCATTTTCCCCTTCTCAAAGCTTCCAAACACCATTTTCAACCTCTTGGAACCTCCCGGCTACACAATCAATATCTACAACTCTCTCTTTCAGGTATAATCTCTTATATTGATTAAAAATCTATTTTTTTAACTCTAAACCTAGATTTGCATAAACTGATAAATTAGGGCTAGTTAGTGATTGTTATTGTTTCCTATATTGTAATAATGGTTCATTGCATCCCCTTGTATACATATTTCATACGTTATCGTCAAATTATAAAATGCATGTACAATTTGTGGTTGTTTGTGTATATGTGAATCATTGTATGGATATGTCGTTTCTACCATTTTATTGTGTTAATTGGAATAAGATAAATTAATGCACTAGTTAGGAATATTATATTCTATACATCTTGACTTATGTTACAAAAATGACTAGACGAGTCTAAAAGCAATTTGATTATATTGGAAAATGACAACAATACTAAAGCAGCCTTAAGTCGATGAAATACGTCAAACAAATATGATAAATTAAAATACTTTTTTAGTGTATAAATTTGTAAAAATATATTCTTTATCGTAAAATTTGCACATCTTTACTTATATCCCTTAGAGAATTTTTGGTTCCTTCCGATGGATGTTGTATGATCATCAAACAAATAGTCGTTTTGGGCATAAAACAACCATTTATATATTCATCTGATACAATACTTATGGGATTTGTCCCTGTATTGGGAAAGTTATAAACAAAGTAAGAAATTACATTTCGCATATTACTTCGTTTTAAACGGTTCACAAAATTTCGCTGTAAATTTTCTTTTTTATTTCCTACATATGCACATTTGTGTATAAGGCAGGAACAAAATAGAAGTGTTACCGAAAGTTTATTGAATCATTTCAAACGAAATAATGTATGAATGCAAGTTTTTATTGTATTTGTAATGGAATGTAGGACAATCGATCAAGGAAACAAGGTAACTATAAATCAATACTTCCATATTATATTTTTAAGTGGGGTAACATTTACACTATACCTCTTTGTATCGATACATTGAAAAATAAAATATGATATGCTTGAAAATATTTTTGAATTTATGAAATATATATTTAAAATCAAATATTATAAATATAAAATGTGATCATAAAAATAAGTTTTTTTTTTCGAATTTGTATTCTTAGGAACCAATGTTTGTTTTTGAAATTTTGACTCATTTTCATAAATAGGAAAAATTATCGATTATTTTGTTGATAAAAAAGAGGATTGAGAGGCTCAATAAAAGAAGATTTTTATAACGGTATAAACGTACTTCTTGAATTGCTTTAAGTATGTTAACTCCGTTATAAAACATGGTCTAAAAATCATGTTTTATTGCACAAAAAGGGTGATAGATCATTTATATTTACAAAGTGACGGACTGGGCATGAAATTTGTATGGATCAGACATAAAATGGTAGCATGGATCGATCAGTTATCAACTGATGGATCGGGAGCTTTTACTGGTGATGGGTCGACCATCCACTTTGCTGATGGATCGGTCAATCATGTTAAAAACTATAGATCGGTGGGTATCACTTATATATGAGTCGATCTGTGTCATTGCATAAGGCGGTCCGTATCACCATTTATATGTGGTTGGATCCTCTGGTTTGCATTAAGGTTGCATGGACAGGCACTTTGTAATGAGCATACGTGGCTTCACATTGAAATAAATAGAAAGAAGTGGAAATAATGGACCATGACACATCAACATGACTTGTTAATATGGATCCTTCACGTACAAATATATAGCAGTTGATATGGCTTCTTCACATACAACGTCATGGGTTAGTCCTAGACTTCACTAACAATGGTTGGGGATCAATTCTCTTCTGTACACGTGGATCAGGGTCGATCATACATTGTTTCAGCAAAGTCAAAAGAGGACGTTCGTACTGTATTTATTCAAGTAGATGAAACGGCTATTCATATATATATATGGATCGGTCCTGTAGCTTATTACGTAATGGAAATGTTGTAATCAAAATTGTCGGGCACAATATTGTGAATGGATCGGCTTCAGGCAAGCTACTATGGATCGGCTGCTTAAAATATAATATGGATTGGCATGCGGCTGTCCATGTGGATCGGCACATTCTCAAACATGGGTCGGTATTGCTTTTTACGTATAGGGGAGGCCACGTGTCCAAGCTTTGGTCATAAAGCTACATGAAGAAACATACACAAGATGACATTTGTGTGATTTATATGGTTCGGTATTCAGTTATAAAGTGGTTCGGCATCATTTATGAAACAGTGGCAAAGTTGTAAATAGTACAACAGAATGGATCAGTGACTTCGTATATGGGAATGTGGGTCGGCCTACCTCATATATTATGGATCGACCGGAATGAACCCAGTGGCATTTTCATAAATATCTTTACGACCGATCCATAACTTGCATACCTAAATTTCAGTTTTTCCACTACCACCAAACTACACCTATAAATACCCCACTTTTCCACTATCCAAGGGACCGATTTTTCCACCCTGAAGGGCTGCCATTTTCATTTCTCCACCACTCTAAACCTCTCCAGCATCCATTAATTCTCTTTCAAGCTTAGATTCAACAAAAAATCATGATGGAACCAAAGAAGATCATTTAATGTTCAAGTGGTTGAAGATCTACACAACAAACATTAAAAATCAAGGGATCTCACCGATTCCTTCGTGAATTCAAGTGAAATCAAGAGCAAAAAAGAGAGAAAATAGAGGATATCATTAAATGAGTTAGATGAGTGTGATGAATGAAGTCATGTACTTTGTAAATTCAAGAGTTATAAGGAAAATAGTTTCTATAGTGGACGTAGGCCAATTCTAGGCCGAATCACTCTAAAATTCTCATGTCTTTACTTGCTTTTATATTTTGTGGCTCCATATTTTCAAATCTTAATTTTGTGAAGTGTTTCTCAAACACCTTGGAGTGTTGTGATCAATTTTTGGTTTCAAAAAAGTTATAATGGAAACAATGTAGAAATTCATCGTTCATGCAGCAGGTGCGAACATTTGAAGTATCTATTACCCAGTTTTGTGAAAATCAATTTATGCAAAAATGGTTTCGTAATTAAGTATTATGTTTGAAATCATCATGGAGAAGTTGTAGGAAATACTTCTATAGAGTCCAAATTAGAAAGTGTTGGTAATGAAACCGTTATAACGACCTGTATAGAAAATATGGTCGTAGATGCAGCATAAATAATGATCATACAGTTGAATTTAGCGATGATGATGAAATGTTGAAGAACCAAATATTAGAGAATTTTTTTAATATAATTTACTGTATGTCGCTAAGAAACCTATTTGGAATGATTGCAAAACGATACCTAGCTGTTTGTAATCATATGATACATTGCAATGAAGTCAAGGTACAGTCAAAATACAACATCATTGAAGCCGTATTTACAACTGTTGTACGAGCTACAAAAAGGCAAACGCCACCTGATAATTTAATGTTCGAAAATCACTATGAAGTCAAAAAATTATATCGGCTTAAGGTTACCTTATCGAAAAATAGATACATGTTTAAATGGCTGCAAGTTGTTTTGAAAAGAAGACATAAATCTTAGGAATGGTAATATATGTAATCAGGAAACATACAAACCAAGAAAAAAGAAGGAAAATGAAGTTTCTTACAAGCATATGCGTTACTTGTCCATCACTCCTATGTTTTAAAATTATATACATCTTCTATAACAGCATTTCATATGAGATGGCATAGAGTAAGGATGGAGGAAGAGGGTACGTTGACACATCCAGCTTATGGAGAAGCAAGGAAGTGTTTCAATAAAACTTATCTCAATTTTGTAGCAGAGAGTTGTATAATGTTAGACTAGGATTATGTATAGATGAGTTTTCACTATTTTCAAGTTGCTGCTAAATATTAATTAATCCTTGCCCATTGTCATCACACCTTATAATTTACCTCTATGGATGTGTATGAAAACGTAATATATATATGTATGTATGTATGTATGTATGTGTGTGTGTGTGTATATATATATATATTTCATGTCGTTGTTGTAGCTGTCTCCGATGATCCGACATAAGAATTCGATGTCTATTTATAACTGCTGATTGAAAACGTATAAATACTGTATAACCAAGGAGTACAAACATACGATGTTTCAGAGAATAATTTTTTTTGTATGTTTGTTTCTTTGTTATGGACTATAAGTAATTTTTCTGCCTATACATTGATTTCAAGATGGAGTACTTCAAGTCATGTAGCATGTCCATATTGCATGGAAGAAACATGGGCATTTTCTTTACCAAACGCTCAGAAAATTTCATGGTTTAAATGTCATCGATGTTATCTCCATGTAAATCATCCCTTCAAAGGAGACATGAAGAACTATTTAGCAGATAGAGTTAAAACTAGAAAATCACAAATGATATGGTTAAACGAAGATATATACAAGCTTCTTAGGGACTATCTAAAGATATATGAAACAGGAGTGCAAATAGATATTAAAGGCAAATCGACTATTCATAATTGGTGCAAAACAAATATTTTGGGAGTTACCTTATTGGAAACATCTTCTGCTTCATCATAATATTGATGTGATGCACAATGAAAAAATGTATTTGATAATGTTTTTAACACAATTTTGAATGTCAAAGGGAAGACTACGGATGATTTAAAATTAAGACGTGATGTACAAGAATTATGCAAACATCCTAAGCTTTATATGAGACCAAATGACGTTGAAAAGGAACCTAAAGCATGTTATGAGTTTGATAATAATCAAGTTAAAGTTGTTTTAAATAGGCTAGAAGTATTAAGATTTCCTGATGGGATTTCATCAAATCTTCGTTGATGTGCTGACTTCAAAAAGGTAGATTGAGAGGAATGAAAAGCCGCAATTATCACATAATTATGGAAAATATATTATCGGTATATTCAAAGAACTACTATTGTTAAAAGATTGAATGATAGTAATGGAGCTTAGTCTGTTTTACAAAAAACTTTGTTTGACTACTTTAAAAGTGCAATATTAATGTAAACTTGAAAGTAGATATTTCTATATTTTTCTACATATTGGAAAAAAATATTATCTTATTTCCATTGAGTTTTTTTAATGTAATCAAACATTTCCCAGTTCATCTCCCATCTAATCACGACTTCGAGGTGATATACAATATGGACAGATGTATCTATTTGAGAGGAATGTAATATGTTATAACCTAGTAATTTGGTTACATTCGAAAGATAAAGTTAATGTAAATTAATTTTGCATAGATACTTGAATCTTTTGAAGAAAAAAGTGAGGAAAAAAGCACAAGTTAAAGATTTGATATGTACATCTTACATCAAAAAAGAAGCTTCCTTCATTTTCTCCTACTATTTCTGTGACCATCTGAACATATCATTTGAATGTGTACCCCGGAATGACGTAGACGACGAACAAAAGTCCTTACAAATAATATTTTCTATTTTAGACAACATGCTCGGCCTTCTGGGAAATGTGTACAAATATGATTGGACGATAAAGATCTTCATGTAGCATGCAGTTATATTCCTTTAAATTATGCTGAGGTTGCACCATTACTTAGGCAAACAGAAATAATAATTTGTGATTTATTCATTTTCGTAATGCATGGACGTGTAGAATCTAATGTAATATTTTATTCATATATAAAATACTTATGAAAGTGAAAATCCGAGCAGAGATATTAGCAAAGAATTTTCTGATTTGTTTTCAAAGTACCTCCGATAAATTGTATGGTTAATGAAGGGTTGAAACATCTTACGATAGGACCAAAAAGAAGTGTCAAGACAAATCTAATATATTTTGTCAACGGATATTACTACTCCATAAGTGAGCATATTCAACGCTTTTCTTTTGTGGCCATAGATCAAAATAGTTTAACGTCCCACTTTTCCTTACAATTTAAGCTGACATTTAACCACCACAGTCAACCCAAATTATATAGAAAAGTAGAAAGTTAAGAGAAAGAAGTTATAGGATGAGAAAAGAAAGAAATATTAGAATAGAAGAATAAGGAGAAGAACTAACACCGAATTCAAAGTCTCACATTGCAATGAAATAAAATATAACATAAAAATAAATCTTTATTGAAAGCTTGAAAAATATACTTACAATCATCAGAGTATAGTGAACATCCAACACATCTAGACAGTTATAGCAACCTGTCCTCATATACATCACATACCGGAATAATACTATATATATCATACATCTGAACTCATCCAACTCATCTCTGAACTTCTCAGCATCTGATAACCTAAACCTGTACACTCGGGCTGACCTGAGACATTACAAACGCCCTGGATCAGTCTGGCGAACCAGCATGAGTAAAACCCAACTAGTTTATAGATAACATCCATATTGCTTAACTTTGAAACAATTTGAAAGAAAGGGTATTTGTAAAACCAACCCACACATAAACAGGTCGGTTTTTACCTTGCTATAACCAAAACATTTTGGGAAATCAATACTATTCTGATATTATAATAGGGATGTAAATCAAGTAAATAACCAAGTAGCAGAACGCTTGCATCTCACGCTCCACATACATAATATAAAATCAAAAACCGAGGGCTCTTATTGGAGATTGGATTCCAACTTTGACAAGGTATGAGATCACCTTCTGATTAGTGTACTCTAGTGGGGATACACTGGGGTTCAGCAAGAACTTCTTGCAACCCGACCACACATGACCACCCACTCATTTAGCTTGAGTGCAGCGAATGTATTATCACCCTGAGGTTTTAAGGGCTCACCTCACATCAACCGAGATACAGAATCGAAAGAAGAACAAATAAGGAATTTCTCTAGATTGGTGATAATATACTCTGCTTGGGTATGACCTCACCTAGCCATACTACCTACCCAATTTTTTTATCATTTCCTCATTGTTGAGGCTACAGGTTACATTTATCTTCTAGAACAGCACATCACTTTGAATGCCACATCGTCAAATCTTCCAAAAATCACTAATTGATTTCCACAAAAATACTTTGGGTGTTAAGCAAGAGAATAAATTCTCCGCTACCATACTTGGTACGTTTGAAGAAATCCACGTACGTGACCCTTTTGGGAAATACTCTATCAGACATTCGTCCATACAAGTCATCCAGGAACAGGATGAACTGAAGGCACCCTCCTACCACATCTGAGGAATCACCCAACAGATCAGTAGCGAGAAATCATTGCAATCCGTAGATTCCAACCAGGATAAAATCATAGTATATCTTTGGTTAAACATTTTTATAAAAACAAAACATCTTTTATAAATCCTTTTATCATTTTAAAACAGGGGGAGTTAACCAATGATCTTAAGTAATCCTTCCGCTTACGAAGATCCATGGTCTTCAATTGCTCCATCTTATATTTTCAACGTTACGTATTTGTTGGTCGAAATGGCTTTCGAATATATATTCGATCCCGGTCTTTCCATACCAACAATTGTTTGAGCCAGATTTTGATAGTCGGTCATTTAACTATCAAAATAAAAAAACCATACATTTATAAAAATAAAATGGATTTATTGGTTCAGAACACATCGCCACTTGGCCTCTTTAATTAACCATTTGTAAATCAAACTTCTACATCTTTAATTAAGAATATTCCAAAAATACTTCGTTTAACCAATACTTTGAAATTAACAAATACCACGGGAATTCCATATACCATGTGATTTAAATATGGGTTTTAAATCCACACTCTTCCCTTTGGAAAACCTTATTTCAATCTCGACACGTTTACTTAAATTAAACCTATATCTATTTTCTTTCTAAAACATCCTTTCAACATTTTATATGAGCCTTGATAATTAGAATTCTTTAAAAAATGTCTCATAAGTTTAATTCAAACTTAATTTGGTTTAGACTCAACAAAGCTCCTTTTCGTATTTCAAATATTCGAATTTAAATCGAATTAACACTTAATAATTTACTTACAAAATTTGATAATAAATAATTATCCTTCCCTTAATAAACTTTTATTTAAAATAATTCAAATAAATAGATTTAAAAATCTATTTCCAATTATAAAATATATTATATCTTTACTCAGTTGACCTACTTGACAGTGCATTAAGCTTTATAAAACAATTCATTCCTTTGCCATCTACTGCCAATTTACTCAACCAACACTATCCATTGGTTAATCACAACAATAAACAATCATTCAACAGTTCATAATACTGGAATAAATAACATTCAATATATTTGAGGAATCCGGTGGGATCTCTCCAACCTGTCCTTCCCTGCATTACAATGGGTTACATCAAATTCAATATAACAATATATTTATTCAACACGATAAGAGAAACAAACAATTTAACAATCAACAACCAATTAATAATGTCCAATCAAATATCCAATTATTTACTTAGTACGTTCATATAATTATAAACGTAACCAACAAGGTAAGTTACCTTGTTTGGAATCAAATCATTTAAATAACGATTTATTTCGATTAAATTAAACAAATGTTTAATTTAATCAATGAATATTTAAAAATATTCAACATCCATGCAATCAGTCATCAAATCATCAATCATTAGCAGGCATTACACACAAATTAAAAACCCAACTTATATAAATATAAGTAGGAAAGAACTGAGTGAGTTGTACTCACCTTGATTTAATTCTGTCGTTTAATTGACTTGTTTAAATTGAATTAAACCGGCGTTTAATTTAATTAAAAATTAGAGTTGCTTCCGTCTCCGTTCGTCCTAACTCCAGAATGTAGTTTTCGACAACCCGATCCCAACGCTTCTTGCTTCTAATACTGTACGAACAAGTTATAAATAATTTAGGCATACGATTTAAATTAAAATAATTAACTCTAACTAATTTATCTGACAAACCAAATAACTAATTTAAGCCAACCGGCCCATTAGTTTAATCTAGAAAACCCAGGCACGACTACTTCAGAGAAAAGTATAGGCCCGCCTCCCCATTGTTAACTGTTGAAAATAAAGCAGGCCTCGGTTCCATTACTTTTATTTACTTCTTCATTACTGTTGCTCCCCCATTCTTATTTCTTCTTTACCGATCCTCTTTTAAAGCATGAACACAGTATCATCCTCCCCATATATATCACCATGTCAGTTTTCTATATCTTTATATTTTAAATTCTTTTTCGCAAGGTCCAAGCTGGCCCGATTTAAATCCCGCCCACATTCATTATAACTGCAAGCAACAGTTATTTCTTCTTCATACTGAAACTGCAAGCAACAGTTATTTCTTCTTCATACTGAAATGTTTTCTCATGTATAAACTGGCGATCCGCAAATATTTTTCCTCATTTTGCAAATGCCATCAGCACTTTTTCCCATCTACCCCTCACTGTCCCTGCTTCACACATGCCATCCACTAGCCAACTCGTCTACCCCTACAAACTGTCCATCTCGCTATTGTATATATTTTTATTTGTTAAACAAGAGAAAGCACCTTCCTGTAATCGCGAAACTAACTACCCTTTCTTACATTGACTCCGCCATTTCCTTTTCCATCCGCACTGCATGTCATTCTCTCCCCACACCTTAGAGCACAACCAACCATGGCTTGTTCAGTTACTAAACAAGCCACGGAGCAATCAGGTGTGGCTTGTTCACTCATCCGTGGCTGGTTCGTGGCTAGTTTTGAGCTCCTTCGTGGCTGGTTCACTGAACAGAGGCTAGAGCTTATAACGGCAAAGAGAATACCGTTATAATCTTATAACGGCAAACTCTTTGCCGTTATAAGTTTATAACGGCAAAGAGTTTGCCGTTATAAGCTTATAACGACAATCTCTTTGCCGTTATAATACATAGCCGTTGCACTCCAACGGCTACCCCATTTTCCCCTCTAATACACCAACTTTCCTCCTTCTTCTTCCATACAACCACTCCACCTTCTCAACTTCAACTTCTTCAACTTCTTCAACAACAAAAATGTCTTCTTCCGCACCCAAGCGAAGCATCAAAAAATGCGGAAACAAGAATCCCATGTCCAAACGGCCCTCTTCATCGTATGCCATGCAACAGTCAGTCCAACAACATCAATCGTTGCAGCCATCTCACGAATATGGCTACTCGCCGTATTCAAATTATCCATATCGACCATCGTACCAACCGCTCACTCCTCCTAACTTTCCTCCCGTCCATTCGTCCGCCCCGCCACATTTTTACCAACGACCGCCCGTGTCAGGCGTGTACAATGATCATTCGTCGTATATGTCAATGATGATGCAGACCGATCAAAGTCAACAACCTCACCTACCTCTGCAACAGACCGAGGTTCGTGACCGCGAAGGTACACAAAATCTGCAAAGACAGTTTTCGTACGGGTTTGTCTCTCCTAGTAACGAAGAAAATGTTGAAACTTCAACGGAGGAGCCGGAGGACGAAGATGCAAATGAGGATGCGAATGTTACAAATTCTGAAGAATTTAGTCAAGAATACACCGCACCTGTCAGTCCCGAATATAACCAAAAGAAGACGAAGTGGAAGTCTTTAAGCGGCATTTTCAGTAAACGACACCAAACCGAAGTTGAATCGGAGCCGGATCCCGGAATAGAAGATGTTGAGGATGATCATGCTGAAGAGGAAGAAATAGCAGCGGATGGAAGAAGAAAACAATGTAAGTTTACTTCCGAGCAGTACGTTTCACTTGCTAAATCGTGGATACGCATTTCACAAGACAGCATTGTTGGGAATAATATGAAAGGTCAGAAATTTTGGGAAAGAGTTGCAGATTTCTACAATTCGTTGGAAACGAGGAGTAGAACATGGGGATCACTTAAAGGCTGTTATAGAGTTATGAATGCTGCATGTCAGAACTATCTGGCAATACTGACAGGCTTGCAGAACAGGCAGCAAATCGGTGCTGCACCTTATGACGTTGTAAGTATCGTAGATTACTTTTAAAAATAAGTTAGTATACTATGCTTGATTAGTTAGAAATGTCATACACTCATACAATTTCGACTTTATGTTACAGATTGAAGAGTCATGAACGGCCTACCAACGGAAGTATGGACTTCCATTTAAATTTAACGACTGTTTCGAGCTTCTATCTAGGTTGCCTAAGTGGAAGAACCCAAGCAACTTCATGGTTGAACAGCAGAACAAAGCTAGAAGGATGAACTACTCTGAATCTAGTCCAGGAAGTGACCCGAGCTCGCAAGAAAGAAACCCTTTATTTGGATCTAGTGACGGACGACCTGTTGGCAGAGCCAAGTCAATTCAGCTGGAGCAACGCGGTGCAGAGTTCTCTAGATTTATTGAAACAGTAGAGAATTCAGCTACGGAGACAAAAGAGCATAGACTACGATTTTCGAAGCAAAGAAACCGCGGTGACGAAGAGTTCCACAAAGCAGTTAGTGTTGATAGAGAGCTTCGCAGACAACAACATACGGAGAAACAAGCCCTGTTACGAGCAAGGCTGGAGAAGAAGGAAGCACTAGTGCGGGAGAGCAATTATGTTAAAATGATTACATGTGATTTTAGTAAGCTTTCCCCTTTACAGCAAGAACTAGTAAAAGAGCAGATTGCAGAGTACAGAAGAAGCAAAGGAAGTGGAGGCAGAAGCTGTAGTGGCTCGTTTGAGGACTAGCTATATATGTTGGGTTAGGTTGTATATGACTGTGAACTGTTTGTAGTAGTTACATACTTGTGAAGACCCGTAACTTCCCCGTAAAGGAAAGTGTCGGATAGTTCGAGAACAAACCACAACAGAACGCATACAGAAGAACGTTTCATTGTATATTACAACAATGCATCAGATTACAAGAATATACAGAGTATGAATAAATATTACACAGAAATATCAGAGATTTAAATTACATTTAAATACTTAGCAGCGGAAAATAATACAATACACAACTAGAATGAGATATACGGATACAAAGCTTTCCGGATATCGTTCCAGCTGTAAACCAGGATCCTGTGAATATAAATCTGCAAAACCAAAACTACTAGCTGCCCGTGTCAAAATAAGGGCACCCAGAGTTTAGGTTAAAACAATAAACTCCAGGTCAGTCATGTGACTGGTGTGAGAACTAAAACAGTTAATCTTTATTTTCAAAGTTAGGTAAATCAAGGGACCACGCCGTATAACACGGAACGGGTTTCCTCCCAAGAATACCAGTGCATAAAACAAACAGCGCAATGCTAAATAAAGAAAAATGAAGCCGTTATAAGACCCAGGTCCCATCACACAATGCAACGCAGTCGAGGATAGGGTTTTCCCTTATAACAGCCAAAGAATGCTTGATACGGTTAAAACAAATCGTTTGATACTAATATAAGTGCATAGTGTATAAAACACTTCAAATCATAAGTATCAATCATAGGCGGCATGAGCGCCCCATCCCACTATGTCGCCATATATAGGTTATACAATCAAAATCGCAAAGTCACGTATTTGGAAATTGGATTTCCAACTATGAACCGAGGCAAAAGATAGTCCTCAACCGATTCGAGACGCTCTAGCCCGTGTCTCAGGATCAGAGCTCGAGTGACCCTTGGAGCGACAGGGCCGGTCCACCGATGTGGATTAAAATGCCTGAACACTGCGTTTCCCCACCCTTTGGGGTGTCAATGAGCCAACAAATGACTCCATCGGTTCGAGAACGACCGATCAATCCGAGGCGCCTCGCAACAGCAACAACCACATAAGTCAAACTCGTCAGGGCGTGTAAAACCACTGACGCCACTTCTAACTAGAAAGAAACGCAAGTCCTCCCTGAGGTCCGTCTCCCGTTTTTGGTTCATACCTGGTGTGAAACACGCGAGGTAAACGTTACACAAAGCTACGCCACAAAGGCCGTGCTTTGATCATCACCACAAGACTTTGCTTTTCAACAGAAGCCTTGATCATTTGCATCTTAGCATGCCACACAGGCAAACCACTCTATGCAACCGATATCAGTCACACAGAATGAAATCCAATGTCAGACACACAGTCCATTTACAAGTCCGTTCTGGGCCTGAACGAAACCGGAGGCACCTAGTACCCCGCATATCCATCGATCTCCAAGTACGTCTGGACGATCACCAACTGTTTCCATCTTCTTGGGTGTACAGCCCAATCAAGATCATCAGTTATCACCCAAACGACGTGAAGACCTCCGGTCTTCGACCATCGTCTTCATCTTCGACTTATCGTCGTATCAGTTACTCAGAATGGGATAAACCCGGTCTTTCCGAATAACTCGCGTATATTTTAAATAAGTGTTACACAAACACAACATACGCCTCATTCCAATTCATTAGTCACTAACCGTAAATTAATCAAGAGAATAATTCCCCAAATATTAACCCTGAAGGCCGAAACCAACATCAGATCAATATCCAGAAAACCATTCTGCTTGGCTAACCGCCAGTTAGTTTCTAAATTTCACATTCAAATCTAATTAAAGATTTAACTATCGCCTGGAGCAAAACTGGTGATACTCCATTCTCGATCTTTTCAATCTAATTAAAGATTCATTAAAACTCCACTTAGTTTTAATCTGTGACTGGGTTAAAGAATCAGTGTCATTTAAAACACGGTTCACGATAAACCCAAAGTCACGTCCCATTAATTATCGGGTTAAAGAACAAGTGTTATTTAAAACACTGTTCACGATAAACCCAAAAATCAATATCAATTCAATTCCAATTAAATATCATTTAATTGGTACACTTCATTAAATCTAAATAAAAAGATTTAATCTTTTCTCAACTGGGTTCAAGAACAGTGTTAGTGAAGACACCATTCACGACAAACCCAAATCACATTCATTAATTATCGGGTTAAAGAACAAGTGTTATTTAAAACACTGTTCACGATAAACCCAAAAATCAATATCAATTCAATTCCAATTAAATATCATTTAATTGGTACACTTCATTAAATCTAAATAAAAAGATTTAATCTTTTCTCAACTGGGTTCAAGAACAGTGTTACTGAAGACACCATTCACGACAAACCCAAATCACATTCGATATTCAATACAAGGCTCTGAATAGAAAATATATCGGCTTATATTCAGTATCGAATTCTACGACTAACAAATGTCGTATTGGAAATAACGATACAAATATATATCTTTCAAATTTCCATAACAACACCTGTAATATCACGAATTCCAACATCGAAATATTCCGAAGATAATTTCGATTCAAATCCACTCCAATGCAATCATTGGAAATTTTGGTTATTTTCAAAACCATTTCAAATTCAATTTATTTATTTAAAAATAAATAGAATTATAATTCTAGTTCAAACTAGTTCATTTCGATAAAAATCTATTTTTATCTTTTCAAATATGGAGTTTTTCATCCCAAATCTTCACAAATCATTTCTTATGATTTTACACAAATTATTACTATTTTTAATAATTTTATCAAGGCCCGTACAGCCGATTTCCAACAACGGTCATCGAACTGCACTTACAGCGACCTTTTTCGAATTTGATTTGGACATAATTCCAAATCCAACCGTTAGATTTCAAATTTCTAACATTCGCTAGAAAACTCTTTTCGATACGAACCCAACGGTTCCGGTTTTAGGAGAATCCGACGGTTGGATCTCCCGTAATGTCCGTTTGAAATAAATGGTCGAAATTCACGAACTGCCGCGGCGCGGCGCATCCTATTCAGGCCATTATATTATATATAATATATATATAATATATTTCGTCGATTACTATTCAAAACGAATTATATAAATAGTTTTAAAATCGTTTCAAAACCTATTTCAACTTCCATTTCAATTCAAAGCAAGATTGAATTCTTCTTTATAAATTCGTTTCAAAATTCATTTCTATTCAATTCGAATTTCAATTCAATTTGAATTCATTTCAATTCGCTTTCAATTCCATTTGAATTCGTTTTCAATTCAATTCATTTCGAAATCGTTTTCAATTCAATTCATTTCGAAATCGTTTTCAATTCATTTTGAATTCGTTTTCAATTCAATTCATTTCGAAATCGTTTTCAATTCATTTTGAATTCGTTTTCAATTCAATTCATTTCGAAATCGTTTTCAATTCATTTTGAATTCGTTTTCAATTCAATTCATTTCGAAATCGTTTTCAAATCGATATAAATATCGTTCACGTCAAAATGGCGTCTATACACGGCTTCATAAATTTCTATTTTCAAATATTCTATTTCAAATATTTCTTTTTCAAAATAGTTGTTATTATCAAAATATTTCGTTCAACACATGACCAATCTCAATGAATGAGTACTGTCAACACATGAACTTTTATTTTATAATATTCTTTATTTTTCAAATTGGAATGAGGCCCAATCAATTACCATATAAAGTTAATTATATGGATTTTCATACAACACATGTATATCATATCATTGAAAAATAATCAACCATCAACCAAAGTGCACTACACTGCATAAGCATCAAATACAGATATTCAACGCTTATAACAGCCTGTCAATCAATCGATCGACATATTTAATCAATCAGGATGAGTGAACTGCATATTTCATCCTAACACCCGTGTGGGGTTTCAAACAATCAAACACAGATTTTATTTGTGCAGTTGGGCGATGTGTGAAATTTATCGACCCAATCAATATCATTCAAATAAGTGTACATAAACAAACCATCTGGTTTGTAAATGAATATTTATTTATTCACTTCACTATTTTCATATTCACGTTAAAAATTATATTTTTAACGATAAAACATTTTATTTCAACCTATGAATTTCTATTCAATTCATTTATTCAATAAAATGATATTTTTATTTTTCTAACATGTTTTAGAAAATTTCGGCGGCATAACGGCACGATACTAGAAACGGGACGAGGCCTAGCCTTATCCCCGGTCTAGTGAAGGCCCACGCCATTCACACATCAATCGAATTCACTCTCGTTATGCAAACCACAAAATTTGGAGTAAGGGTCTAACCTAGCCTTACTCCTTCGCCTTATAACGGCGCACGTCTAATCCTAACCAATTTATCGATTCGATTTTTCACACCACAAACCACATTCAAACCAATATCACAATCAATAACCAAACAGCCAAACAAACAAGTCCATGGTCTGTGGACGATTGTGTCGGGTGCTACTAAGCACCGTCTGCATCCTAGTATATATATATATAACTAGAAATAAAATTGAAAGGTGAGGAGTTCTCACTTATAGCTATCCTAGCTCCCCGGCACTTCATTTGCAGAAGTCTTCGTCGTTTCGCCTTTTTGTCACCTTCGTTGCTGCTTTCACTACATACGTAAAAATCACATTTTTACTTCGCTATTCAATATATAAAAATCGAATTTTTACTTCGATGTTCAATATATAAAAATCGAATTTTTACTTCGATGTTCAATATATAAAAATCGAATTTTTATTTCAAAGTTCAATATATAAAAATCGAATTTTTATTTCAAAGTTCAATATATAAAAATCCTATTTTCTTTCCGAAGTTCAAAATATAAAAATCCTATTTTCTTTTCGAAGTTCAAAATATAAAAATCCTATTTTCTTTTCGAAGTTCAAAATATAAAAAATCCTATTTTCTTTCGACTTTCGATATATAAAAATATGATTTTTTTACTTCTTTTTAAATTTCAGTTTTTTTTTCCTTTTTAAAAATCAGGTTTTTAAAATTCTTTAAAAGAAATCAGTTTAAAAATTCCTTTATAAAAATCTGTTTTATACTTTCTTTTTTAAAAAAACAGTTTTTCTCTTTTTTAAAAATTTCAGTTTAAAATCTTTAAAATCAGTTTTATCTTTTAATAAAAATGCAGTTTTATTCTTAGCAAAATCAGTTTTTAATTCTATTTAACATCAGTTTTAAAAAAAAAAAAAAAGAAAAAAAAAAAAAATCAGTTTAAATCCTTTTATAGAAACAGTTTTAATCTTTTTAAAAAAACAGTCTACAGAATTAAAATAAAAACAAAAATAAAATAAAACAACTTACGGGAGGGGGGGTTCGCCGATCGTCGGAGGTGCTTCGTCGAGGGTTCGGAGGAGGGAGGGGGTCGGCTTCGTCGGCGGCACTTCCAAAAAGGGGGGGGGGTCGGCTGCTTCGTCGAGGGTTCGGAGGAGGGAGGGGGAAACTGGGGAGGTCGACGTCGATGGGAGGGGGTACCGGTCGGAGGAAGTGGCGGCGACCCTGGCTGAGGGCGGCGACGACATTTAGGGCTACAGGTTTTTTTGTTTTTTTTTTTTTCTTTTTCATCTGAATGAAATTCGAACGGGGGGCCTGGGTAATAGGGAAGAGAGGGGTTTCCTTTTTTTTTTACTTTTATTTTATTTTATTTTATTATTTTATTATTTAATTTTGCCCAAGGGTTGACCTTTTCATACGACCTCGAAACGAGGTCCACCGCCTGCCGTCCATAGCGTATCACCCCTATTCCGAACACAATGGGATATGTATCGCAAGCTGATTCGATTGTTATAATCAGTTTCCTTTTGAATTTACATTTAAATCACTATATTGAATTTTAAACGTACATTTCAAATTACCGGGGCCACATACTAACTAGAAAAATTCCAGAAAAATATTTTCTAGCTTCGTATTGACGATACGGTCCTAACAAAACTAGTTTCGTCGAATTCCGAGACCGTTGGAAAAATGGCCAATTTCCAGTCGATTAAAATCAACTGAAACTGGTCAAACGCGTTTTCCTTTGCCACGCTCACATATGGATTCGAAAAATTATGAAATTTAAAACCTAGCAATAACTTGACACTGCGGACCCAACAAAACTGGTTTCGTCGAAATCCGAGGTCATTTGCAAAATGTCCATTTTTAAGGGCCTGAATTCCATAGCGACTATTCAGAATTTTCAACTGGACATATCTTTTGATTCCCGATATGAAATCTTGATTTTTCGGATTCGTTGGAAAGATATTCACAATTAGATCCCATTATTTTTGGTTTCACTAAAATCCGGATTGTTTTGCACCCGGTACATTCAATTGGAGTTTGAAATCGAATTATCGAACTACCGCGCCATTTTCAATTCTATTTATAATTATATATAAATATTTATATTCTAACGACGACGTATATAATATATACGTTATAATTATATTCAAAATAAATTTCTCGTCGATATTATTTAAAATAATTCATTTTAAATAATCAAAATTCGCTAAAATTGCCAAAATAAAAATTTTAAACTGGCCCAGATTTTCGGGTTGTTACAATCTCCCCCACTTAAAACTTTTCGTCCCCGAAAAGGAACAAAGTCGAAAGTGGTTTGATTATTCAGCTCTACGCTCGATCTGGCTTCCATTCTCCAACTCTTTAGTTTCTGAGAATTTTCAAAACATCAAAAATTTGGCTAACACCCTAAATTTTTGAAAAATTTCGCCATAACCTCCCCTGCAATGGGAGCATCGGGGAATTTCAAATAGCTTCCCCGGTCCTTCAGATCTCAAAAAAAAAAAGAAAAAGCCAAGCGGCTGGCCAATAGGCTCACAAAATCATCATCACCCAAACAAAACAGTAAATTATGTAGTAAACATGTACCTATTTGTCGGGCAAACAAATTTTATTCTTCGGCTCTAGCCTCCTTGCTATGACCTGTTCAATGATATATATGTATATGCAAGCAGATGCGACCAATTTTCAATATCGTTCAATATTTGATATAATTAGGCTAAACGGTTCAAAATTATCAAATAATTAAACAAACAACACAAACATCAATCAATTAGTGAATTAGATTTTTCAAATTCATAATTTTGATATATAAGCTAAAATCATGTTTTTGATGCCAATTCACAACAATGTGTTCCTAACTATATAAGTTTTGGTTCTCACACCAGTCTAATGGAAACATATAGAAATCACACCTTCGTCACTCGAAAATAAATGCTGATGATGTTTCGAACCACCATCAGAACATTGTCGGGCTACTAGAGTGCGGTTCTATATCTACCCGGTATATTAAAACTTCGAATATACGCGGATCAGACGTATACGCAAAATCTATATATACTGGATTGTCCAAATCAATATAAATAAATAATCAACTACGAATAATTGATTTAAATTTTCAAAATAAAATTTTGTTTTCATTTTAAAAATATACTCTTCACACTCGTTCTAGGATACTACTGATCCTATCTCTAACGAGTCATTCCCATTGGATATTGTTAATCCAATTATCTGATGAATTCTTTCGTATGGTTCTAATGTGCCTTGTTCTCTAAGCTTTGTAAACCAAAGCTCTGATACCAACTGTGAAGACCCGTAACTTCCCCGTAAAGGAAAGTGTCGGATAGTTCGAGAACAAACCACAACAGAACGCATACAGAAGAACGTTTCATTGTATATTACAACAATGCATCAGATTACAAGAATATACAGAGTATGAATAAATATTACACAGAAATATCAGAGATTTAAATTACATTTAAATACTTAGCAGCGGAAAATAATACAATACACAACTAGAATGAGATATACGGATACAAAGCTTTCCGGATATCGTTCCAGCTGTAAACCAGGATCCTGTGAATATAAATCTGCAAAACCAAAACTACTAGCTGCCCGTGTCAAAATAAGGGCACCCAGAGTTTAGGTTAAAACAATAAACTCCAGGTCAGTCATGTGACTGGTGTGAGAACTAAAACAGTTAATCTTTATTTTCAAAGTTAGGTAAATCAAGGGACCACGCCGTATAACACGGAACGGGTTTCCTCCCAAGAATACCAGTGCATAAAACAAACAGCGCAATGCTAAATAAAGAAAAATGAAGCCGTTATAAGACCCAGGTCCCATCACACAATGCAACGCAGTCGAGGATAGGGTTTTCCCTTATAACAGCCAAAGAATGCTTGATACGGTTAAAACAAATCGTTTGATACTAATATAAGTGCATAGTGTATAAAACACTTCAAATCATAAGTATCAATCATAGGCGGCATGAGCGCCCCATCCCACTATGTCGCCATATATAGGTTATACAATCAAAATCGCAAAGTCACGTATTTGGAAATTGGATTTCCAACTATGAACCGAGGCAAAAGATAGTCCTCAACCGATTCGAGACGCTCTAGCCCGTGTCTCAGGATCAGAGCTCGAGTGACCCTTGGAGCGACAGGGCCGGTCCACCGATGTGGATTAAAATGCATGAACACTGCGTTTCCCCACCCTTTGGGGTGTCAATGAGCCAACAAATGACTCCATCGGTTCGAGAACGACCGATCAATCCGAGGCGCCTCGCAACAGCAACAACCACATAAGTCAAACTCGTCAGGGCGTGTAAAACCACTGACGCCACTTCTAACTAGAAAGAAACGCAAGTCCTCCCTGAGGTCCGTCTCCCGTTTTTGGTTCATACCTGGTGTGAAACACGCGAGGTAAACGTTACACAAAGCTACGCCACAAAGGCCGTGCTTTGATCATCACCACAAGACTTTGCTTTTCAACAGAAGCCTTGATCATTTGCATCTTAGCATGCCACACAGGCAAACCACTCTATGCAACCGATATCAGTCACACAGAATGAAATCCAATGTCAGACACACAGTCCATTTACAAGTCCGTTCTGGGCCTGAACGAAACCGGAGGCACCTAGTACCCCGCATATCCATCGATCTCCAAGTACGTCTGGACGATCACCAACTGTTTCCATCTTCTTGGGTGTACAGCCCAATCAAGATCATCAGTTATCACCCAAACGACGTGAAGACCTCCGGTCTTCGACCATCGTCTTCATCTTCGACTTATCGTCGTATCAGTTACTCAGAATGGGATAAACCCGGTCTTTCCGAATAACTCGCGTATATTTTAAATAAGTGTTACACAAACACAACATACGCCTCATTCCAATTCATTAGTCACTAACCGTAAATTAATCAAGAGAATAATTCCCCAAATATTAACCCCGAAGGCCGAAACCAACATCAGATCAATATCCAGAAATCCATTCTGCTTGGCTAACCGCCAGTTAGTTTCTAAATTTCACATTCAAATCTAATTAAAGATTTAACTATCGCCTGGAGCAAAACTGGTGATACTCCATTCTCGATCTTTTCAATCTAATTAAAGATTCATTAAAACTCCACTTAGTTTTAATCTGTGACTGGGTTAAAGAATCAGTGTCATTTAAAACACGGTTCACGATAAACCCAAAGTCACGTCCCATTAATTATCGGGTTAAAGAACAAGTGTTATTTAAAACACTGTTCACGATAAACCCAAAAATCAATATCAATTCAATTCCAATTAAATATCATTTAATTGGTACACTTCATTAAATCTAAATAAAAAGATTTAATCTTTTCTCAACTGGGTTCAAGAACAGTGTTAGTGAAGACACCATTCACGACAAACCCAAATCACATTCATTAATTATCGGGTTAAAGAACAAGTGTTATTTAAAACACTGTTCACGATAAACCCAAAAATCAATATCAATTCAATTCCAATTAAATATCATTTAATTGGTACACTTCATTAAATCTAAATAAAAAGATTTAATCTTTTCTCAACTGGGTTCAAGAACAGTGTTACTGAAGACACCATTCACGACAAACCCAAATCACATTCGATATTCAATACAAGGCTCTGAATAGAAAATATATCGGCTTATATTCAGTATCGAATTCTACGACTAACAAATGTCGTATTGGAAATAACGATACAAATATATATCTTTCAAATTTCCATAACAACACCTGTAATATCACGAATTCCAACATCGAAATATTCCGAAGATAATTTCGATTCAAATCCACTCCAATGCAATCATTGGAAATTTTGGTTATTTTCAAAACCATTTCAAATTCAATTTATTTATTTAAAAATAAATAGAATTATAATTCTAGTTCAAACTAGTTCATTTCGATAAAAATCTATTTTTATCTTTTCAAATATGGAGTTTTTCATCCCAAATCTTCACAAATCATTTCTTATGATTTTACACAAATTATTACTATTTTTAATAATTTTATCAAGGCCCGTACAGCCGATTTCCAACAACGGTCATCGAACTGCACTTACAGCGACCTTTTTCGAATTTGATTTGGACATAATTCCAAATCCAACCGTTAGATTTCAAATTTCTAACATTCGCTAGAAAACTCTTTTCGATACGAACCCAACGGTTCCGGTTTTAGGAGAATCCGACGGTTGGATCTCCCGTAATGTCCGTTTGAAATAAATGGTCGAAATTCACGAACTGCCGCGGCGCGGCGCATCCTATTCAGGCCATTATATTATATATAATATATATATAATATATTTCGTCGATTACTATTCAAAACGAATTATATAAATAGTTTTAAAATCGTTTCAAAACCTATTTCAACTTCCATTTCAATTCAAAGCAAGATTGAATTCTTCTTTATAAATTCGTTTCAAAATTCATTTCTATTCAATTCGAATTTCAATTCAATTTGAATTCATTTCAATTCGCTTTCAATTCCATTTGAATTCGTTTTCAATTCAATTCATTTCGAAATCGTTTTCAATTCAATTCATTTCGAAATCGTTTTCAATTCATTTTGAATTCGTTTTCAATTCAATTCATTTCGAAATCGTTTTCAATTCATTTTGAATTCGTTTTCAATTCAATTCATTTCGAAATCGTTTTCAATTCATTTTGAATTCGTTTTCAATTCAATTCATTTCGAAATCGTTTTCAAATCGATATAAATATCGTTCACGTCAAAATGGCGTCTATACACGGCTTCATAAATTTCTATTTTCAAATATTCTATTTCAAATATTTCTTTTTCAAAATAGTTGTTATTATCAAAATATTTCGTTCAACACATGACCAATCTCAATGAATGAGTACTGTCAACACATGAACTTTTATTTTATAATATTCTTTATTTTTCAAATTGGAATGAGGCCCAATCAATTACCATATAAAGTTAATTATATGGATTTTCATACAACACATGTATATCATATCATTGAAAAATAATCAACCATCAACCAAAGTGCACTACACTGCATAAGCATCAAATACAGATATTCAACGCTTATAACAGCCTGTCAATCAATCGATCGACATATTTAATCAATCAGGATGAGTGAACTGCATATTTCATCCTAACACCCGTGTGGGGTTTCAAACAATCAAACACAGATTTTATTTGTCCAGTTGGGCGATGTGTGAAATTTATCGACCCAATCAATATCATTCAAATAAGTGTACATAAACAAACCATCTGGTTTGTAAATGAATATTTATTTATTCACTTCACTATTTTCATATTCACGTTAAAAATTATATTTTTAACGATAAAACATTTTATTTCAACCTATGAATTTCTATTCAATTCATTTATTCAATAAAATGATATTTTTAATTTTCTAACATGTTTTAGAAAATTTCGGCGGCATAACGGCACGATACTAGAAACGGGACGAGGCCTAGCCTTATCCCCGGTCTAGTGAAGGCCCACGCCATTCACACATCAATCGAATTCACTCTCGTTATGCAAACCACAAAATTTGGAGTAAGGGTCTAACCTAGCCTTACTCCTTCGCCTTATAACGGCGCACGTCTAATCCTAACCAATTTATCGATTCGATTTTTCACACCACAAACCACATTCAAACCAATATCACAATCAATAACCAAACAGCCAAACAAACAAGTCCATGGTCTGTGGACGATTGTGTCGGGTGCTACTAAGCACCGTCTGCATCCTAGTATATATATATATAACTAGAAATAAAATTGAAAGGTGAGGAGTTCTCACTTATAGCTATCCTAGCTCCCCGGCACTTCATTTGCAGAAGTCTTCGTCGTTTCGCCTTTTTGTCACCTTCGTTGCTGCTTTCACTACATACGTAAAAATCACATTTTTACTTCGCTATTCAATATATAAAAATCGAATTTTTACTTCGATGTTCAATATATAAAAATCGAATTTTTACTTCGATGTTCAATATATAAAAATCGAATTTTTATTTCAAAGTTCAATATATAAAAATCTAATTTTTATTTCAAAGTTCAATATATAAAAATCCTATTTTCTTTCCGAAGTTCAAAATATAAAAATCCTATTTTCTTTTCGAAGTTCAAAATATAAAAATCCTATTTTCTTTTCGAAGTTCAAAATATAAAAATCCTATTTTCTTTCGACTTTCGATATATAAAAATATGATTTTTTTACTTCTTTTTAAATTTCAGTTTTTTTTTCCTTTTTAAAAATCAGGTTTTTAAAATTCTTTAAAAGAAATCAGTTTAAAAATTCCTTTATAAAAATCTGTTTTATACTTTCTTTTTTAAAAAAACAGTTTTTCTCTTTTTTAAAAATTTCAGTTTAAAATCTTTAAAATCAGTTTTATCTTTTAATAAAAATGCAGTTTTATTCTTAGCAAAATCAGTTTTTAATTCTATTTAACATCAGTTTAAAAAAAAAAAAAAAAAAAAAAAAAATCAGTTTAAATCCTTTTATAGAAACAGTTTTAATCTTTTTAAAAAAACAGTCTACAGAATTAAAATAAAAACAAAAATAAAATAAAACAACTTACGGGAGGGGGGGTTCGCCGATCGTCGGAGGTGCTTCGTCGAGGGTTCGGAGGAGGGAGGGGGTCGGCTTCGTCGGCGGCACTTCCAAAAAGGGGGGGGGGTCGGCTGCTTCGTCGAGGGTTCGGAGGAGGGAGGGGGAAACTGGGGAGGTCGACGTCGATGGGAGGGGGTACCGGTCGGAGGAAGTGGCGGCGACCCTGGCTGAGGGCGGCGACGACATTTAGGGCTACAGGTTTTTTTGTTTTTTTTTTTCTTTTTCATCTGAATGAAATTCGAACGGGGGGCCTGGGTAATAGGGAAGAGAGGGGTTTCCTTTTTTTTTTTTACTTTTTTTTTATTTTATTTTATTATTTTATTATTTAATTTTGCCCAAGGGTTGACCTTTTCATACGACCTCGAAACGAGGTCCACCGCCTGCCGTCCATAGCGTATCACCCCTATTCCGAACACAATGGGATATGTATCGCAAGCTGATTCGATTGTTATAATCAGTTTCCTTTTGAATTTACATTTAAATCACTATATTGAATTTTAAACGTACATTTCAAATTACCGGGGCCACATACTAACTAGAAAAATTCCAGAAAAATATTTTCTAGCTTCGTATTGACGATACGGTCCTAACAAAACTAGTTTCGTCGAATTCCGAGACCGTTGGAAAAATGGCCAATTTCCAGTCGATTAAAATCAACTGAAACTGGTCAAACGCGTTTTCCTTTGCCACGCTCACATATGGATTCGAAAAATTATGAAATTTAAAACCTAGCAATAACTTGACACTGCGGACCCAACAAAACTGGTTTCGTCGAAATCCGAGGTCATTTGCAAAATGTCCATTTTTAAGGGCCTGAATTCCATAGCGACTATTCAGAATTTTCAACTGGACATATCTTTTGATTCCCGATATGAAATCTTGATTTTTCGGATTCGTTGGAAAGATATTCACAATTAGATCCCATTATTTTTGGTTTCACTAAAATCCGGATTGTTTTGCACCCGGTACATTCAATTGGAGTTTGAAATCGAATTATCGAACTACCGCGCCATTTTCAATTCTATTTATAATTATATATAAATATTTATATTCTAACGACGACGTATATAATATATACGTTATAATTATATTCAAAATAAATTTCTCGTCGATATTATTTAAAATAATTCATTTTAAATAATCAAAATTCGCTAAAATTGCCAAAATAAAAATTTTAAACTGGCCCAGATTTTCGGGTTGTTACAATACTAGTGGGTATTTATGTACTAGCTAGGGTTTAGTTGTAATATGATTGTGTCCTATTTGTAGTATGTATGTAGTAGTTGTTTATGTTGTAGCTGCATATATTGGGTTGAGTTGTAATATGATTGTGATCTGTTTGTAGTATTTATGCACTGGTTGTTGAAACAATGATACAATCGACAATATGATTGGAAACTAGATTTATTGACCCAACATACACACTGATACATAGTGCATGAGTGCAAACCGATACATAGTTCTAGTACCAACTACTGATTCTGACTATTTGTTCCTTTATGCGCCCACAAATGATCCACTAACTGGTCACGCAATTGGAAGTGTGCAGCTTGATCTTCAATATGTTGAACCATATCAACATACTCGTCCATTGAGTTTACATCTTTATGGGGTTTTGCATTTGACCCCGTAAACATGTCAGGATAATTAGACTTTTGATTCTTATACCCACCTCTTTCAGACTCCACAATCATGTTATGTATTATTATACAAGCGTACATGATTTCTGAAAGAACTCTTGCATCATGAAAACGAGCAGGATTGCGTAAAATATGAAATCGGGCTTGTAGAACACCAAACGTATGTTCGATGTCCTTTTTGTAGCTAGCTACTTTCTCAGTGAAATAACGTTCTTTGTCATTTGATGGTACTCTGTATCCTTGAATCAAAGTTCTCCACTTTGGGTATATTCTGTCCACTAGATAGTATCCGGTTTTGTGTTCGATATTACCAACGTTATATGAAACATCTGTTGACAGTCCATTAGCAAGCTCTGTGAAAAGATATGATTGTTTTAAAACATTTATATCATTCAATGAACCTGGGACTCCAAAAAAAGCATGCCAAACCCATAAATCATCTGTTGCTACTGCTTCAAGGATCATTGATGGCACTTTCTTATGTCCGGTGAACATTCCTTTCCATCCCGTTGGGCAGTTTTTCCAAGGCCAGTGCATGCAATCTAAACTTCCAAGCATACCTGGAAATCCTCTAGCTTCTCCCCTGCGTAGTATCCTGCTTATATCGTTTGGTCCAGGTGTCCGTAGATACTCGTTCCCGAACTCTTGAACAACTGTTTTACAGAATTCTTTCAGACACTCTATTGTTGTTGATGCTGCAATTCTGAAATATTCATCCATTTGGTCGCCAGCTGTTCCATAGCTTAACATCCTCAATGCCGTTGAAATTTTGATGTGGGGCGAATGGCCAATTTCTTGTGCTCCGTTCAGTCTATATGTGAAATATGGATTTGACTGATTAAGTTTAAGATAAATTTTAGAGAAGATTGTCGGACTCATACGATAACGACGGCGGAACAAAGTTATATCGTAGGTTGGATTGTCGATGAAGTAATCTCTCATTAGTCTTTCATGTCCAATCCTGTAGTCTCTCTTATACCGCCGGTCACGCCGGCCAGGCATACTACCTCGATGGTTGCTAATTGAGCTTTCAGCGAAATTATTGGAATACCCAACCATTGTGTGTTGCTCCAGCTGCTCCTCCGTCTCTTCCTCATCTTCTAGGTCGTAATCTTCAGTTTGATTCATGTGGTAGTAATGGTGACGTAGATTTGGATCCATTGCTTGCTTTTTTTATAAATTGAGTTTCGTTGTTCTGCCTAAGTGTAGACGTACGACAGATATATATAAGCAATGATGGTTAACATATTTTAAATATATTTTTTGGCAATAATGGTTCCGACATAAAGGTTGGGATAGTAATGATTCTGTCATTGACTAGTCAATTCAGAAAGTTGTTGTGCTGTGAACGGTTGGCACTAATGGTTGGCAATAATGGTTCCGACATAAAGGTTGGGATAGTAATGATTCTGTCATTGAGTAGTCAATTCAGAAAGTTGTTGTGTTGTGAACGGTTGGCACTAATGGTTGGCAGATTGAGTAGGCAATAATGGTTTGGATAATATGTCTGCGTTGAGTAGTCAAATTCCTTTATAATGGTTTGGATAATATCTCTGCGTTGAGTTGTCAATTCGGACAGATTATGTGATATAAAGTGATATCCAAATATGTTTAAAATCTCCACTAAATCCAACCCGTGGAGTAGGATACGGGGATACAACAATTTATAAAGATACAACAATAAGCATAAAGATACAATAGTTTATAAAGGTACAACAACTGCCGACGTAACATGCGAACTAGCTTCGTCAAAGTATGAAGTGAAAATTAGCAACTTCAGTAAACCCCATTTTACGTTTTAGTCTTATGGGAATCGCAGGATGTTCAATCGCAACTGGGCATTTTCACTTAGAACACGTCTATTCTCGCATTCGAGTTCGTTACAATATGCTATTCCCCGAGGACACAAAGGTTGGTCTATCCAGTCCATGTATTTGCAACCATTTGGATAGGCTGGACATCGCTGCACGCGCCGACCTATATTGTTGCCCTCTGCTTGAACGACAACTTCAACTGCATACCCGCAATAGCAACGAACTGGATAAGAATCCACTACATGTTCATGCAGTGGTACACGAAAGAACTCTTCTTCTTGCGTTGTTTGAGTGACCTCTTGTTGAGATGGAACTTGAACAGGAGGTACTGGGGTTTCATGTGGAGTTTGAACGTTCACTTGTTCGTACGGCGGTATAGTTTGCGGTTTCATTTGGTTTAGGAACTGAAGTTCGTCTTCAAGCTCCTGTAGCCTCATGTTTTCGTAAGCTTGTTCCTCGGAATATGTAGATGTTGCCCACGAAGACATTTTCAGTGAGTGCAAATCAAAGGATGTGCTCTAAGAATGGGGAAGAAGTTGTTTGAGTTTTGCATGTTGTGAGTAAATTAACATATGTATATATAGCTGGAAGATGGGCAATGGTGTGAACGGTCAAAAGCTACACTGTAGGGAACACTAAATGGAATCTGGCAGATGACATGACTGCACTATGCGAAGTATGCAAGACTTGACCAGTCATTGCGCTATAGTTGGTTGACCCATTACGTTCTTACGTAGAATATGGAGTTATCTGCAAACCTTGTTATGTTGGCGCGTTATGTAAGAATTTTGCATTTGTAAACGAGAAGACGATAATCTTGTTCACGATCAAATTGAAACAGTAATACATTCCAAACCACACTTACAGAAACCAGAACAACAGAACATAGCAACATCAAATTCAAAGTAGAGTAATAAATCTTCGATTCAAGAAAAACTAAATCCTAACAATTTCTGAGATAGCCAGATCTAGTTGCATCCGCAACAATCTTATTCAACCGCCTTATTTCGGCTTGCGCTTCCAGTGCATATTGAAGTCCACGTTGGCACATTGGCGGGTCTATCCACTGCATAAAATTACAATAGTGAATATCATTGGGGTAATACCTATATATCCTGTATTAAAAAGAGTGACATGACCACACTCTGGTCTGAAAACTGTAGAAAAAGAGTGACCGGCCTACACACTAGGAAAATATATATCCTGTATTAAAATATAACGACAAACTGTTTCCCGTTATATTTTTTGTCGTGGCACCACAGTGGCTACTTAATCGGTCGCATTCCCTCCCTTTATATACCAACCTACCTCCTCCTTGTTCCACACAACCAGACCACCTTCTCAAATTCTTTTTTGACAACCAGAAAAATGTCTTCGTCTGAACCGAAGCGTACCGGCAAAAAATCTGCAAACAAGAAACCCATGGCCCAATCGCACTCGTCATCGTATGCCATGCAACGTCCGGTCCAAGACCAACAATCGTTTCGCCCAACTCACGAATACAGATACTCACCGTATTCAAACGAAGATGCCTCTTCCGTTCATCAAAGATCTGGAAAAGAGATTGTACTCGAAGGGAAGGTATCCGAGCCACTATGGACGATTGGATACAACCCTATTTGCCATTGTGGACAAGTGTCGGTCGTTGTTGTTGACGAGACCGAAACAAATGCCGGTCGTCGATTTTTCGGTTGTCAAGCCTTCAACGACCACATGAATTATCCTGGTGACATTGATTGTTGTTGCTTTAAGGAGTGGATTGACCCTCCCATTTGCGAACGTGGACGTCAGTATGCACTCGAAGCGCAAGCAGAAATAAGACGCTTGAGCAAGACTAAGGCGGGTACGACAAGAGATGGTCCTTTCCCTAGACCATGGTAGGTGTACGTGTTTGAATTTGATGCTTGTGTGCTCAGTTGTTGTAGTTTGTATGATTATGGTTTGGCATTTCCTTCTGTTGTACTAGCTGTCGTTGTTTCAGTTGTTATAATTGCTCAATAGTTGTTATAATTGCTCAATAGTTGTACTAGTTGTTGAAGTTTGTATGAATATGGTTTGGCATTTCCTTATGTTGTACTAGTTGTCGTGAATTGAAATGGTTAAAGCACTGGTGGACGACCCTTATTTTTAAACTCCTACATATACACAAAATTACCACCATGACAAAACAATTACGAATAATGCTTCCAAAGGCTGCTACAGTCAATGAAATGACTAGACACTGAGTCATACAACAATATTACATATTGCAATATCACTGTGAATTTAATACGAGTCACGTGTATGTAGAGTGTACCCTTTCACATGCACGTACGACATGATTGGACCAGTCACTGAGAAGAAAAAATTAAAGACGCGTCTCCATCATTCGTAGCTGTGATTCCATTAAAAGTCTCCATCTTTCGCTCACTGCATTGAGTGGTCTCTTCCGAATTAAATGACAACATTTAATATGATGGCACCATTTTTCGGGCTGCAATGATGTGACCGGTCATTGTACAGAATCACCCATAATATCACGAGAACCCTATAACGGGTATTCTACTATGTTGAATTGTAACTGTTGGTCGTACATTGCCCTTACAAGTACTCCATATCTGATAATCCCTCTCATACCTTCTACAGCTTCAAGCTGCACCGTTGTAGACTAAAGTGAGAAAATTTATTTTCTTGTTGTCTTATAGGTAACGTTTATTATCAACAAAATTCGTACTTCTACTAACTCTACTTATTCTACTGATGCACAGGTTACATGGACGATTCAGAAATAAGTGATGAAGAAATGGGAAGGATTTTTGATGAGTACGAACGAAACTTAGTGAACAATAACGAAATTGGATTAGTTCATGATACACAAGTTGAAGAGGCGCCTGCCGCTATTCAGCATCGAGCGGTTACAGCTCCGCGTCCTTCTCCAGCAAATCAACGACCTAGTAATAGAGCTCGAACATTGAATTCTCCAACTTCAGAATTTTCTTCTAAGGATTTGCTGGCCCTCGTTAAATCCTATATTGAGGTTGAAAAGAGGGATGAGTTGCTAATGCAAAGTGGAGGGGGTTTAACATATGAAGAAAGATGGGCAATGATCACGAGGCTATACAACAACCATCGTTCCCGGCCCACTACACGAACATCGGTTGAAATCCAAATGGCTAATCATCATTTTGCAGACGCTTATGATCGGTACACAAAGATTATCGAAACTGTTAAAGACGAGAACATATTTAAAACAAATCAAGCAACATATGATTCTCGTTACCTTTTCGAGTATGGTGAGGAGTTCGTTGGTTACAAAGCGTATAAACTCCGCTACAGTTGGTTGACCCGCTATGGAACTGAGTAGACTTATGGTATTGTGATTTTATTGTTGTTTTACTGTCTATTTAATTTGATGTTTGTGCGTAGACTATGGAGTTATCTGCAAACCTTGTTATGTTGGCGTGCTATTTAAGAATTTTGCATTTATACACGAGAATAGGGAAACCTTGTTCAACATCAAATTCAAACGCTATTACATTCCAAACAACACTTATAGGAACTAGAACAACATAACATACCGGCTATACACAAAATCATTCTCTACACATAAATACAGTCTCTCCACATAACCAAATGCAGTCTCTACACAGAAACATAATCAAAACGTACACAAAATACATCGAAAGTACATAATAGTGGTAGTCAACAAATACAGAATGCATACTCAAACAACAGGAACATACAACTATCAACTAGGAAAACGTAGTACAACAAAAGTACATAACAGTGGTAATACAACCAAAATACATAACAGTGGTAGTCAACAAATGCAGAACGTCTACTCCAACAGTAGGACCATACAACTGACAACTGCGAAAGTACATAAAAGTGGTAGTAACTCAGTCGTCCGAGTCATCTGAATGTGTACGTGACGTGTGCGGCGCCGATGACGTCTCTCATCATCACCAACATCTGGAGGCTGACTGGACCCAGCACTAGACCTATGGTGGTAATACATCTGCAAGTCCTGAAGTCTCTTGCGCTCTGCCTCAAGCTGGGCCTCTAAATGCGCCTGCTGCTGTCGTGCCTCCTCTGCAACACGACGTAGCTCACCATCATAGTAATCTAGGCTACGCCTATGCTCTATATAGCCCGTATGCCTAATCCCCATCTGCATATCATACAGATTATGATATGATATCTGTGTAGGATCCGGGTAATCGTGATGGGCCGGAGGATGAAACACGTCAACGTAACGATCCGGTCCAATGGTGGGCACTGCCATGGTCCATCCAAAATGAATGGCGGCCTCTACATGATCAGCTGCAAGAAAACTCTGGCTGGGCTGGGTAATATCCTCGACAACAGGTGGACGTATGCCGTGTCGTATAGCAAATGGCCCTACTAAATCAATCGATGCTGCATGCGTAATCGTGTCTGAGGACCCGGTGAAAAATCTACGCCAGAAGGTAAGGTAACACTCCCCGATAATAACAAAGCTCTCAGCCGTCCACCAGCCTGCTGCCCTGGCTATATCTAGCTGCTCCCTTGGGTAAATCATACACCGATAAGTATGTGGGTGTGGATCATCCGGAATAGCATCGAAGTCATACAACTGTCTCTAGCACCTCTCACCAAGATACCAATAAGCACCTAGCGCCACGGGAGAAGATATAAGTGGAAATCTCCGTCCGGCAAGCATCCTTGCAATCTGTATGATCTCAAGATCGATGGATGTACTCTGCTCAAATGGATGCCATAGAATCTGATCTCTATACATCCTCAACTCGATCTGGTTATGGGCAACGGGATACACATGGCGTGACTCATTATCTCTGGACCCCCGGTTGTCCGCAGTCCAAAAGCATATACGGGGGAAAAAGGTCGATGGGTCTGCAGTACGGGTGATAAAATGAAAGTTCCTAGAGTACTCAAAGTACCAATACTGTAACAACTCCCAGAATCCAAATAAAGAAACCTGAGAATCAGTGATGGTGCACTGCATGTCGAGACATCTATATAGGTATGCAAGGATAGGTGTGCCCCAATCATATAAAATCGCCCCATCGGCATTTATCTCAGCCGCGACTGCAAAAAACCCCATAGGAACGCTACTGCTCGAAGAACTAAAGAAAAGGTTACCCATAAGGTATAACATAAATAATCGAGCAAGCTCCAAGTCGTCATCAACAGAGTAGTGATCGAGTATCCTGTCCATAGCCGCACGGATCGCGCTCACTCTAATAGCGCCTTCTGCCTGATACGACGTAGCAGAAACATCCAAATGAGGCAGTAGATCATGAACAAGTGCACGATCACGCCATCGACCATCGTCATAAGGCAGTGGGGGATAAGCACCTACTCCAATGCTAATACCAGTAAGCATGGAGAAATCAAGCGGTGTAAGTCCTAACTCACCACAAGGAAAGTGAAATGTGTGGGTGGTTTTGTACCACCGTAGAGCAATGGCCGCACACAATTGGACATCGGCATTTATAACATGATTTATTCCTAAAATAGCAAAGAGCACAATAAGATAAAATATGACTACTAAATTATCCACTTATTTCATTAAAAGGTCTATAATATTACCTAGAAAAAATTGAAATCCAAGAGCATGTAACAGTCCTACGACCCCCTCCTTACTCGCCAAGTGTGCATGATAATATCTAAGTGTGGTCGCTAACGAACCACGTGGACGTATATTCCGCGACTATTAACGGTTCAACAAAATGTTATACTATCTACCCAATATCTAACACTCAAAGAATACTATTTAAATATTACTAAAAATACTTACAGCTAACGTGTACTTCGTCATCTGGAAGAATGCGAAAGTTGGATAGCATAGGAAGCTTCGCCGCGCTGAGGTTCATATCCACATAGCCATCGAGATCGACCTGTCTAGCGGAAACCGATCCAACACCCCTACGCGCTCTGCCTGTTCGTCCGCCTCTACGCCCGCCACGTCCCCGATGGGCGCCTTCCTCGTGCGCCCCTATTTCTTCGTTATCCATGTTCTCGGCGGCTACAAGCAAGTCTTCTATTCCGAGCACTGGTTGTTCGCCACTACCCCCTGCACCACTCCCGCCTGCGCCACTTCCCCCGGTGCCACGATCGTCGCCGTGCATGAATTTTTTGGCGAATTTTTTTAGTAATCTAGCCATATTTTCGAACGAATATTTCAAATACGGTATTTAATTTGGTTAGAAGCTGACGGATTGGTGAATTGAAGGTAAAATTTAGGTGAAAAATGGGGGTTGGAAGATGGTTTTCGGGTTAGGAAAATGGAGGAAGGGGATAATGAAGCAGGAGGCGGCTGGGGGAGGGTTTTGAGAGGGTTTGCTTATAACGGCAAACTCTTTGCCGTTATAACGTTACAACGGCAAAGAGTTTGCCGTTATAACGTTACAACGGCAAAGAGTTTGCCGTTGTAACCCCCTCCCCCAAACCAATCTGTGGCTGGTTCGCCCTTTCTGGGTACTCGGCTCGTTGGACCAGTTGCAGAACATGAGAGAGAATAACTGAACAGAACGGATGGTTGGTTTTGGTCTTAGGCTCATGTATTTACTGTAGCTTCACTCCCATACACACAATACCATTAGTACACCCTTTCACTTCTATTCTCCCATGCACTTCAACCCCCTACACCGCGTTTCTTGCTATATTACTGTTCTTCTTCACCGCATATATTCTTTTCCACTTCGTACTGCTCTTCTGTTTTGAAACTGCTGAAACCAATGCTCCTCCTCACCGCGTGGCACAAAACTCTCCTTCCCACCTTGCATGCCCCGCCTTTCACCATTGCTTCACAGTTCAAACCCTGCTTTTGTCCCCTTCGAACACCACTAATTGCACTATTCAACAGTTCGTCACGCACACTGTTTGCATCATCAGTTCCACGCCTCCGGACCAGCCTAGTCTCCCATGTATGTTCACCATGCAACCAGCCTCGTCCCCTCCCCAGTCTGTTGCAAGTTCCCCACTAGATCATCCACCAGACCACTCACTCGTTCTTCGACCTCCTTACGGCTGAGAGTCGGATAGAGAAGCGTTTATGTTACTAGAGATGAAACCTTTGAGGAGATAAAGCATATTATGTTTATCTATAGGAGCTTTGGGTTTGTTTCACGCATTAAGTGGAGGTTTCTTTCTTTGATCTTGTTTGCTGAAGGAAGGAGTACTTGCTAAATAATAGAAAAGGAAAGGCAAGACTTGCATATATATAGAGATGGAGATTTTTAAGGGGATAAGAATGGTGTATTGTCAATAGCGTATGGGGTAGCGAGCAAATTTCAATCGGTATGGTCTCTGCGTATGGGCGTGATTTACTTGAGAAAGAAATATTAGTGCCTGTTTGTACTTACGAATACATCATCCAACGTATTTTCATTTCATATGTTCTCTTGATTTTACTTAAAGCATGTGTGTTCTTGTATATGTGACAGGGAGGAGTACAGGTAAATTGTGTCTGTGTATGGCTTAGAGCAGACAATGTATGTTTTCAATGTTGAAGCAGGTAGTGCGTTTATCAAGTAGCGGAACCAATTGTACGAGTTTTCATTTCACTAGTCTGGTGATGTTTAGTTCTAGATAGCAACTAAGTTAGGTTGTATCCTCATTTTAGGGTATGTGGCTTACTTTAGCATGTGCAAATTTAATTTATTTTACCTTTGGCTTAGGGTATAAGTTTCAAGTTATTTAGGGTTAATTTAATTTACATCGTTGTTTATCGCCAACGTTATATATTCGCATTGACACACATGAGTCTCAAACGTGACGAAAAATGAACACTCTGCTATGTCTTCATGTTACGATCCTTAAGAAACTCGTTTCATCATACTATGTTTGCAAAACGACGTTATTTTAATTTATCGGTTCTCCTTTAATTTTCGCGCACCGATAAAACAACTCCATTTGGCTCCAAACCTGAAATCTAGCAATAATTAATTATACCTATTACAATAAAATTTGTTTCTTCGAAAACGGAGATTGTTTGAAAAGAAAACTATTTTTAAAGCTTATATAATATCGATAAAATATAATTAAATTCAAAACAACTTTATTTTAAATAATAATAAATTATTATCGTAAAATGAAACTTTATACAGCTTCAAAGTAGACCAATATATATTCTAAACTCAATATTATAAATTTCGAATTAAACGATATTCAAGTTATAAGAAAACAGTTAATATATTATTAAATAAACATTATCGTTTATTAACGAATTCCGTAGCGACTATTTTAAAATTTGAATTGGACATAACTTACAATCTATAAGCTGAAATCCCGATTTTTCTTTTTTATTAGAAAATTATTATCAAATTAATCCTAACATTTCTTGTTTCACATAAATCTGACTTATATCAGATTTTGTATATTCTATTGAAGTTCAAATCATAAATTTTGAACTGTCGCGTCGTTTTGAGCTCGTTTTAATTAATTTTTATATATATATATATGTATATATATTCGAACTTCATTTTCGATAAATAAATTTGATATAAAATCCATTAATATTACCAAATCAATATTTAAACCATTTTTAAATATTCCTAATTAACGTTCAAAAATTTGGGAATAGCGTTGCATTAAGCCAAATTTTCAAAAGGCAACATCAGAGGGGCGTGGCATCCGCGACCGTTGCTCTCTAAGGCAACGCTTTTTTGCCATCTACCGCCATGGAGGGAAAGTATTGCATTATGACTGTATTGCAACACTACTAGCAAGTAATGAAACAACATACAGCATTGCCTTAAGCATAAGTTAGAGCTAGCTTCCAAGTCATGATAGTGCCCATTTTAGATTATCACGTAAGCTGCTCACGTGTCACACGCCATGTCAACTCCCCACGTGTCATGTTCCAAGTCAGCTTTGGGGCTCACATGCCATATCACAATGGAATTAATAAAAAAACAAAAACAAATGCAACAATAGACGAAGGCAAATGCTACATTAGAAGAAAACAAATACAATGTTTTAAATTAAAAAATTTACAATACCAGTTTTGTACATAGAATAAACCCATCCAAAACATTCATCATCACATTCAAACCATCCAAAATATTTTACATACCATATCAATTCTTCAAATATACCACAAGTGCCAACAAATATGATCAAGTACATAATTTAAAAGTACAATTTAAATATTTTACCACAAATGCTAATGCATACCATCCAAAATATTCATTCTTTAGTTGCAGGAGTACCAGTGTCATCTTCATCACTTGTTGTGGTGACATAAAAGTCTCCAACATCTAAATTAAGATATGGATTAGCTTCACTCAACACACATGATAAGTTCACCTTCACTTTTCTGTTCACCTTTGATTCAAGATCATCCTCAAGCTCTTGCAGTGCATACTTTTAGACGTTGGAGACTTTTGTTATAGTGCATACTTTTGACTGTAAGTACAGGATACTACACCATCAAATTATAGGGAAATTATATTTTTCTATAATTACACGGCAGTATCCTATAATTACAATGCATAATTTGATAAACCACCTGTAATGACACGATAGTGCACCAAAAAATATTAAATTATGCAATGGTTGTTGGTTTAAAACGCAGTAAAACATTTCACATTCTTGCCTTTAAATTAACTAGTCCAGTGAAGAGAATGAAGGGCAAAACAAATTCAAACAGATGCAAATACCTGACACACAAATAAACACGATAGGTAGCAAGTATCTAGAGCAAGTAAAATCATGCAATCATCATTGGCCCAAATCACCGAAGTTGATTGCATAGTTAAATCATAAAAAAGGGTAAAATAATACTGAATCATCACTGGAGGGATTAGCCCAACCAACAAATGCAATCGGGCAATCAAGCACTATTAAATTAGAGTTCATAATGTTGAGGAAGATAAATTAGAGGGACAATACTTATTTTCAAGTGGAGAACTTCTAGGAATTTCTTGCCTTCAAACATCATTTACAACATTCTAGTTTTCCCTTACCAACACACAACAGAATGACCATATATATATATATATATATATATATATATATATATATATATGTATATATATATATATATGTATGTATAGTGGATTATATTTCCTACAAATAGACACCACTTATTGAATGGACAAGACTCTTCACTGAACGGACACGACTCTTCGTTGAACTGACATGACTCTTCACTTGAACGGACACGATTCTTTACTGTATGGACATATCTCTTCATTGAACGGACATGACTCTTTATTTGAATAGACACTTTGAATATATGAGCCAACATAAAATTTTAAATATATGAGAGCACTTTGAATAGGCACTTTGTATTTCTCCATGAATATGAAAATATGCTTCTCCATCGAGGTTCTCACTCATCACAACATGAGCTTGAAGATCTTTCCGTCTCAAGCTTACAAATGACTTTCTTTCTTTCTCTGTCATATTTTTAATTTCTTTTATCCACTCGTAGCCATTTTCAATGATTCCCCATAACCCTTTGGAAATTAGCTCTTCTTTCTTTTTATTACTCCATTCTTCAAAATTTTCTTTTGTGAGAACAATGAGGAAAAACGACGGAAGAAATATATATGCCATAATTTCAACCAAGCTCTCATACCAATTTGTTAGAGGAAGAGAAATTAGAGGAAGAGTGCTTAATTTTAAGTGGAGAACACTTTGAATATATGAGCCAACATAATACATATATAGCAAATTACCATTTTAAATTAAATTCCAACACTCCCTCCTAATTTGAAATTTTCTTTCTTACTCTTTTTGGGTCAAGTGGCTCGAGTTTCATAGGTTGTATCTTCTTTCCAATCAAGATTTTTTTCTTTCCTATTTTCATGGCTTGCTTTGCCAACATTGCCTGAAAAACGTCAGTTGCTGGTCCAAAGGGTGATGCGTTTGCACATCTAATTACATCCTTCAAATTATTGTACTTAAGAATGGACTGGAGTGATCCAGATATCTCTTCTTCCATAATGACCACATTATCCTTGAAATTTGAGAAAACAATGGGTTGGATATAGTACCATTTCCTTCCAATTCTCTCACCCCCAGTAACAAGTGAAGCACCACCATCAACTCCTAATTTTATGTAATGCAGGATCTTATTGTATTGCTCATCATCAATCTGAGGATCTTTCTCCACACCTTTCTTAAAAGGATCACTGACTACACGACTCAAAGCACGAGCTTTTGACTTCTCCTTTCCTTTTGGTTCCGCTTTCTTGTCTCTTGCTCCAGTTCTTTCCAAAACTTTTCTCCTACTTCTAGATCTCTTTTTCATCCTTGATCCTCCATTTGTATCTTTCTCCTTCTTTGTAGTTTCATCTTCTTTCTTTTTTGGATTGTTCTCTACTTGACCGTATTCAGCTTCAGTCATTCTGACATCCATATTTCATATTCCAGCTTCTGTCTTATCTTTCCACATTCATTTTTACTTCACTTTTGTTTTCTTCTATGTTTGCCATCTCCACATCATCCGCTTCTGAATTGCTATGTTCACCTGCTTCCTTATCTTTGTTTGTGACATTCTCATTTTTCAAATCTTGTGCAATGTTGTTCTCTTCCGCTTTGTTAGCATCATTTTCATTTTCCAAATCCTCTTTGAGGTTTACATCTGCATCTTTCCCACCATTTTTCTCCTCACATCAGTAATTTTTTCATCGTCAATACCAATTGCTTCTTTAATATCAGTTGTTTCTTCTTTAGCCTTGTTTGTAACATCTCCGTTCTTCATATTGTTTTCATTATCTTTCACATCATTGGTTGACTTGACCTCTTCAATGTGCTCTTCAACATCTTCCTCCTCAATATTCTTCATGTTCTCTTTGTCAACAGTCAAATTGTCTTCTTCTATCACTTCTGTGTCATCCTTTACATACAACTCTTTCAATAATTTCCATGAATCTTTCGCGGATCTTTGTCCATAAATACGACGATATGCTTCTTCGTCGACGTTTTCACTGATCACAACACGAGCTTGAAGATCTTTTCGTCTCCAACATACAAATGATTTTCTTTCTTTCTCCGTCATATTTATATCTTTCGGCCATTCGTAGCCACTTTCAACGATTTCCCATAACCCTTTGAAAGTCAACTCTTCTTTCTTTTTATTACTTCATTCTTCAAAGTTTTCTTTTGTGAGAACAGTGAGAAGAAATGATGGAAGAAATAGATGCGGATGCACCATACTTTTAACTATGCTCTGGTACCACTTTGTTAGAGGAAGAGTGCTTAATTTTAAGTGGAGAACACTTTGTATATCTCTTGCCTTCTTACTTTCTTAACAACATTCTATCAACAAAGAAGGAATATAGTTCAATGTTTGATTTTCTTTCGGTTTCCATCAACTGAAGAAAACCCTAGTTTTGGTGAGCATTATTGAACGATAAACTAACTTCCTTGTTTAGACAAATATCTATTTTGCCTGACAATCAATGAAACAATAAGAATTTAAAAAAAAATCAAATTATAAAGATATATAAACTTGACATAAACTTAATTTATGGTGTTGTTATTGACACTCCAAGTATTGTTAAGGGGAGGTTAAATTTTAAAAATACTCCAATCATAAAAAAAATGTAAGAGTAGGTCATGTACTTACTTTTTTATGTTCTCTTTTTACCCTTACCATCTCAAATCCCAATTAATCTCAAAAGCAAAAAAAGAAGAAGAAGAAAAGAGATTGTTTAGGGAGAAATAATGGTGCAAAAGATGAACGGGAAATGCTTCTCCTAAGATGCTAAGATAGTGGAGAAGTTGTTGATAAGGTATGTGATAATTGTATAATGCCCTGAAAATGATGAAGGTTAGTGTAACACCCTGTAATTCTGTTAATATTAATATCCACAAATTAAAGAATAACTAATCTCAGACGTGAGAATTGTGGTAAACAGGTTGCGCCATTGTGTTCATCTTGGAATTCTGGTTGAAATAGAGTCCGAGTTTGCGTAAATTGGACTTCGTATGAAGAAGTTATGGCCATCGGAAGTTTTAGAAAATTCAAAACAGATTCAGAAAATTCAAATTTCGAAAATTCAGCCCAAACAGGCTGGGCGGGAAAAATTCCCGCCTAGACCAGGTCGACCTGGGGGTCGACCTGCCCACCAGGTCGACATGGGTTTCGACCTGGGGGTCGACCTGCCCACCAGGTCGACATGGGTGTCGACCCTAGAGTTGACCTGGGGGTCGACCTCCCTGGTCGAGCCCAGGCGACCTGGGTGCACCTGAATGGGTTTTTGGGCTGGGTTTTGGGGGCTGTGAGTAAATCAGACGGCTCTAATCTATCCTAGGGTTTATCTAAAGGCCTAAAACAACTAACTACACCTATAAATACATCCTAATGCTAACCCTAAACCTAATTAAAATTGGAACCAAAGCCGTCATACCGTCGCCATGGAAATCAATGGAGCCGCCACCAACTAAGAAGAAGATAGCTAATCCAATTCGCTTCTAATCTAATTCTACTCAACTCTAAAGCAAAGCAAAACTCTCTTTTCTTCTCTAAATTGTGAGTATGATAGTCTTAACAAGATTATTATCATTTAGTTAGGTTAAGTCATGAATGGATTATGAGTAGATGATGTGAATTGTCATATGCTATCATGTATGTTATTAATCCTATGCTATGTGGTGATGATATCCTATATGTTGTAAATCATGCTATGATGATGTTATGTATG
Organism: Allium sativum; assembly: GCA_030737875.1. Lineage (NCBI taxonomy): Eukaryota > Viridiplantae > Streptophyta > Magnoliopsida > Asparagales > Amaryllidaceae > Allium > Allium sativum. The sequence continues at coordinate 288,597,312 of CM060915.1, forward strand.
TTGAAAGTTTCTATGCTAAGTTGCGATGAATCATACATGTAAAAAAAACATGTTGTTATTATCTATGCTAGCTAGTTCATATTAATCAAATCGTCATGTTTGGGCTATGTTAATATATATGACAAGTTACATATGCAAGTTAGATTGATTAGAAAAGTTATGAACATACGCCACGACATCTATTATGACACCTAGAATTAGGCTATGACATATGTGATATTCTATGCTAGTTCACACCATCATTATGTTGCCTAAAAACCCCATATGCAAGTTTATGTATAGATTTGGGCTATGATCATATCATGTAAATTGTGACATTTAACAAGTTGACACCTTTTGATCCTTAAAATGTGTAGTTTATGCAAGTTTCACCCCTATTATGATTAGATTTATTTTAATTGTCTATATGTTGTGATAATTTATCTTTGTGCTATGCGTTAGACTATTCAAGTCTAGCCTGTATTATGCGTTGAATAAGCGAACGTATAAACGTGGGGTAGGGGTAATATTAAGGATTTAATAATAAGATGTTGGGGTGCAATTGATATGATTTTGCATACCATGAGTGGATGACCATAATTGAGTCAATTGTGGGCATCAATAAAAGTGGAATTAATTAATAATTTGGATAGGGAATTATTAAAACTGGGGTAAAAGATTGAAAGTTGTCAGTTAATGCTTAGGATACGAGGTTGGACTCGTTTGTGACGTAAACCTGCCCGGAACCGCCCGGCAAATCCAGTGGTCACAAATGTCAGCCCAATGTGAGAGGTCCTAGGCCTAAAATAAAGCATAACAGTTGTAAAGACACGAGGTTTGACTCTTTTATGGTGTAAGACTGCCCGGACCCGCCCGGCAAATCCAGCTGCCATAAATGCCAGTCTAATGTGAGAGGTCTTTATGAGGTTATGGCCTGAATGAATTAAGAAATACTTAACCAGATAAACGTGTAAAGTGGGACATGGGGGTTAAGTAGGTGCCTTGGGTGGCATGAGGAATCTAGTGGGTGTCCTTAGTGGCATGTGAAATACGATTAGTAAGACTTAACCAAACACACATGTAAATGAACATGACTAAGAGGGTTAAGTGGGATATATTAATGACAAGCTTAGGTGGGTAGCTTGTGGGGGCCCATTTCAACCAGTATCCCAAACGTATCTTTGTGGGCTCGACCCAAGTCGAGGACGGGACACGCATACTGAGTTTGACTATAAGAGGCCAAAACGGGGAGCGGTGGCAACGCAAGTCCAACGGGTTTCATATGCGTGTGTGGACCCGGGATGGTAGGTAAGACGTTGTTGCATCGTGTAGGCATAAGCCGTGCATTCTCAAGTTGTATCGGGTTTCCACTTTAGGGGAGTGATACACCCCACTGTGGGGCCAGCACGGGTATCTACGAGTAGGGAGCCGATCGAAAGTGGGTAGTGGAGTACACCCAGTGGAGATAGGGGCAGACGGCACCTATGTAGTCAGCTAGGGGTACGTAAGGCTATTTATATGTTTCTGTGTGAAGCAAGTGGGATCAACCTTTAGGGTGACTGGTGCGGTGCAGTGTAGTAATGTGCGGTGCAGTGTAGTAATTATTCGTTAGTAATTAGGTGTGCCTTTACCGTTATCTTTAACGTTATCTTAAACACTATCTTTATCTTCCTAATAGTTCATAGACATTTACTTGTCTTCCAGCTTATGCCTTAGTCTAGTTATTTTGATAATAGTATTGTTAGAATTGTCATACTCGCTAGACTTTATGTTTGACCCCCTCGATTTCTATCCTTTTCCCCCTCCAGGTCCTCAGGTTGGGCCCAGCTCTAGTGGGGTTTGATTGGATTTCTTTATCTCTCTTGGAAAGCTTGGACCGTTGCAGTAAAGTCCAGCTTGTTATCTTCTTTAATGGCTATTTGTGTAATGGGATTATGTGTTTTTTTTATGAAGATGGATAATGTACTTGACTCTGATTAATGGTTTTGTGATGTAATAAACATATTTCCACTGCAATAAAATGAAGTTTTAGATTTCCAAATACTACTTATTATCTTTCTTGTTGTAATTTTTCTATTCTATATTCACTTATAACCTCCATGGAAGTTAATGCATTCCCTTTGTGAGTGACATTAATGGATGTGGGGTGTTACACGTGGTATTAGAGCTTAAGTTTACCAGAACAGATAAAAATACTTTAGAAAAATAGTTGTTTTTGGAAGAAATGTTTTCAAAAACATGTTTTAATGAGAAATTTAAAGAGGAAAGTTTTTATGAAAAACATAACCCTCAAATAGCCATATATCTTTATCTTTCGAATTCTCCATTTTGAATCTTTCCTTTTTCGTTTCAGCATGGCCGAAGATCTTAATCTACCCGACGGTGTAACGATATCAGGATGGTATAGGAGGCTGTTAGAGGCTAGGGCCGCCGCAGGTCCGGCCAATGTTCCTCCACCACCAGTTGCACATTCCTCCTCCTCCTCCTCCTCGCGTAGATAATTTTGCAAAGACGTGCAAGGAATTTAAAGCTATGGGTGGAAAACCCTTTTAAGGGTCAGAAACGTTTGTGGAAGCTAGAGATTGGCTTAAGGAGGTGGAAGAATTGCTAGAAATCTTTGAAGTGGAAGAAGGGAGGAGAGTTAGATTAGCAGCTTGGTTGATGAAGGGTGAGGCCTCGTTTTGGTGGAAGGTCACTAATGGGGAGCGTCCTGTTGACTCTTGGGCGGATTTTAGACGGAGGTTCGAGGCGAAGTTTCTCTCTAGGGCGGAAGAAAATCTATATATGGAAAGGTTCTTGACATTGAAGCAAGGAAGCTCGTCAGTGAAAGAATATGTCAACAAATTTAATCAGCTAGCAAGGTTTGGTTTGGACTTAGTAAACACGCCGGAGAAGAAGGCTCTAAGGTTCGTGAATGGCTTGAATGAACCGTTGCAAGGGTTGGCCATGACCCACATCCCTATGGGGGCCACCTTTGAGAAGCTAGTAGAAATGGTGCTTATGCATGAGGAGAAAAGCGCTAAAGCTGATAAGGCACCCGAGAAGAAAGGGGATCAGAAGAAACCCCAACAGCAAAACAAGAAGGGTGGTAAAGACAATAATGGCAAGGGAAAGAAGAAATGTTTTAACTGTGGGACCCCAGGCCATCTCAGCAAGGACTGCCGAAATAAAAAGAAGACTGGCTGTTTTCATTGTGGCGATGCAGGACATTTAGTGAAGGACTGCCCAAGGAAGGGGCAGAGGGCAGGGGCTACCTCAGGAGGACAGGTGCAGGCTCTTATAGCACCAGGGCAGGCAAGGGGACAAGTTCAGGCTCTCGCGGTCTCACCGCTGCAAGAACGAGGTAGAACCATTTCTGTTGAAAGCTTAGTTTTTCTGTTTGATCATCCTGTCCGTACCTTATTCGATTCGGGCGCATCGCATTCGTTTATCTCTACATCATTAGTTGAATCACTGCACTTAAACACCAGTTTAGTAGAGGATCCCTTAGTTGTTTCGAATCCAATTGGGGACTCAACTCATTTGTCCATGATGTGTTTGGATTTGAAAATTTCTATACTTAGCGTTGAGTTTCGATGTGATGCTTTTGTGTTGGGCTTCACGGGCTATGGGCTAATTTTAGGAATGGATTGGTTATCCAGAAATGGGGTCGTTCTTGATTGTGAAAGGAGAGTAGTTAGGCTCGTGACTCGCCTTGGCAACACTCTCGAAATCTTTTGTAATCCCATAGATTCCATTATGCTAAGTTATTTAGAATCGCTTGACGCGTCCGAGGAAAATCTACGATATGTTAGAGTGGTCCGAGAGTATTCGGATGTGTTTGAGGAGGTGAAGGGCTTACCTCCGAAGCGGGAGATAGATTTTCGAATATATCTTGTGGATAATGCGAAACCAGTATCTTTGCCAGTACGCTACATGGCTCCACGTGAAAGGAGGGAACTCGATAAGCAAGTGAAGGAGTTGCTTGAGAAGGGGTTCATAAGACGAAGTATATCGGAGTGGGGTGCTCCAGTAGTATTTGCCACGAAGGCGGATGGGTCCCTTAGACCTTGTGTGGACTATAGAGAACTTAATAAGCTTACTAAGAAGAACAGACACCCACTGCCGAGGATTGACGATCTCTTCGATCAGTTAGTTGGCGCCTCAGTGTTTTCGCAGTTGGACTTAGCCACTGGTTTCCATCAGTTGAGAGTGGCTGAGGATAGCATTGACAAGACTGCCTTTAGGACTCTAGACGGTTTTTATGAATGGCTAGTGATGCCCTTCGGTTTGACAAACGTCCCCGCATACTTTGTTGATTTGATGAGTAGGGTGTTTAGGGAGTACCTTAACAAATTCGTGGTAGTCTTTGTAGACGACATCTTTATCTTTTCTAAGGATGAGGAAGAGCATGCCCTACATCTTAGGGAAGTGTTGGAGACTCTTCGAGCGCATAGCCTTAAGGATAAATTTTCTAAATGTCACTTCTGGAGGAAGGAAGTACGGTTCTTGGGGCACGTGGTTTCCAAAGAAGGGATAGCCGTGGATCCCGCGAAGGTGGTGGCCATCCAAGATTGGAAGGTCCCTAAAAATGCTACTGAAGTGAGAAGTTTCTTGGGGTTGGCTAGCTACTATAGGAAGTTTATCAAGGACTTCGCAAAGATATCAGCTCCATTGACACGCTTGACGAAGAATAACCTAGTTTTCACATGGGACGTAGATTGTGATGATGCGTTACAACGTTTGAAGAGAGCTTTGACTTCAGCCCCAGTCTTAGTATTGCCAGACGGGAGTAAGCCATTTACTGTTTATACTGACACTTGTGGGACATGACTAGGCGCAGTCTTAATGCAAGAAGGTAGTGTAATAGCCTATGGTGGAAGGCAGTTGAGAGCGCATGAGAAGAATTACCCCACACATGACCTAAAGTTAGCCGCTATTGTTTTCGCGCTTAAGTCTTGGCGTCATTATCTTCTTGGCGAGAAATTCGAATTATTCACTGACCACAAATCGCTAAAATACTTATTTTCTCAAAAGGACTTGAACTTAAGGCAGCAAAGGTGGATGGAGTTCTTGGCGTCCTACGACTTTGAGATAGCATATACCCCTGGCAAGGGTAACGTGGTGACCGATGCCTTAAGTAGAAAAAGATTATCCTTAAGTCCTTTGTTTGTTGAGCGGCGAAGCTTAGAATTCATTTCGATGTTTGATTTTAGACCTTCCGTTGACTTCGTACCCGGTTTGCTAGCATCCTTGGAGGTCAGACCTTCGCTTTTGGGACGGATTGGCGAGGCACAGCGAGACGACTCGCAGTTGGTTGAGTTAGTAAAAAAGCTCAAAGGAGGGGAGTCATCAAGCCATCTCCGTAGGTATACCCTAGATGATAAGGGTTGGTTACATAGGGACGGTAGACTTTGTGTACCAAAAGACGATGACCTAAGGAAGACTATTCTTGACGATGCACATCGTTCGAAGATGACCATTCATCCCGGCGGGAACAAGATGTACAAAGACATGAAGCGAGTTTTCTTTTGGGCCGGTATGAAGAGGGACGTGGCCGAGTATGTCGCTAGATGCTTGATGTTCCAACAAGTAAAAGCGGAGCAAAAGAAACCCGGTGGGTTACTTCACCCATTGGAGGTTCCACTATGGAAGTGGGAAAGCGTCTCGATGGACTTTATTGACGGATTACCGAGATCGAGAAAGGGTAATACGGGGATTTGAGTTATAGTAGATAGACTTACTAAGAGCGCCCATTTCATTCCCGTGAAGAGTAAGAGGACTGCTCCATGGTTAGCTTATGTATACGTCCGAGAAATAATTCGTTTGCACGGTGTTCCTTCTAGCATAGTGAGCGACCGCGATCCTATTTTCACTAGCGAATTTTCGAGAAGCTTACAAGAGGCGGTAGGGACTCAATTATGTTTGAGCACCGCATATCATCCTCAGACGGACAACCAAACCTAGAGGGTGAATCGCATTCTAGAGGATCTTTTGAGGCTATGTATCCTAGACTTTGGGGGTACATGGGAAGAGCATCTTCCGTTAGTGGAGTTCGCATATAATAATAGCTTTCAATCTAGCATTGGCATGGCACCTTTCGAAGCTCTTTATGAATGACCTTGTCGTTCACCTACATGTTGGTGGGAGTCTACGGACAAGATCTTACTTGGGCCCGATATGATTAGGGAGACTTCGGAGAAGGTCGACTTGATTCGAAGGAGGATGAAAGCAGCGCAAGATAGACAGAAATCATATGCGGATAAGAGAAGGACGGATCTTGAATTTGAAGTTGGGGACATGGTCTTTGTCAAAGTGTCTCCATTACGAAACGTAGTTCGCTTTGGGTCCGTTGGGAAGTTAGCACCAAGGTTTGTAGGGCCGTTTCCTATTAAGGAAAGAATTGGACAGATGGCGTATAGAGTGGAGTTGCCGGAGAGACTTAGTGGTGTACACGACGTATTCCATGTGTCACATTTGAGGAAGTGCTTGCATGAGACCGCGGAAGTGGTAGAGCCGAACTTGCTTAGAGAGGTGGAGATAGAGCGTGACGCGACGATTCGACGAGCTCCAACGCGCATTCTTGGGTCAGAGATTAAGAAGTTGAGGAATCGAGAGGTCAGACTAGTCAAAGTGCAATGGGGAGATGATGAAAGCAACGCTACTTGGGAGACAGAAGAGAAGATGCGTTCGTTGTACCCTTTTCTTTTTTAGGGTATGTCTTTTAATTTCTCCTTTATCGCTTATCTTGTACTTATCTTATCTTTAGTGTATCCTCTCGCTAGTATCTTTGACCTTTAGTTAGGATCATCCTATGGTTGAAACATGTGTTTGAGACATGTTATGTATGATGAATGCAAAATGGATGCAAGTGTTTGCTAGTGGTTGCTCGTGAACGCATATACACACACTATTAGGCACTAGATCGGCTCAGTCACTTCATACTGCATATAAATGGTTGTATTTAGTAAAATGGATGTATAATGGTTGTACTATCATATGGATACCGCATTTTGGTGAACGGTTGTGCACGCATGTAGAAATAATATGTAGCATTAGGGAACTTTTGCATACATAATGGACGCATGGCACTATCATGGTTTGCATTAAAGGAGGTCAACTGAATCAGTGGACCGCCTGATTTTGCATTAGATAGGGACATATACACACACTGTGCATTTAAACATGAAAGCATTAGAGGTCTATAAGGACAATGGATGCCTATGTTTGATGGTTGAGTAGATGGTTGTTTGGATGTTATGATATACATTCTTCTTGACTTGAAGATTTCGGGGACGAAATCCTTTAAGGAGGGGAGAATGTAACACCCCGTAATTCTGTTAATATTAATATCCACAATTTAAAGAATAATTAATCTCAGACATGAGAATTGTGGGAAACGGGTTGTGCCATTGTGTTCGTCTCGGAATTTTGGTTGAAATAGATTCCGAGTTTGCGTAAATTGGACTTCGTATGAAGAAGTTATGGCCATCGGAAGTTTCAGAAAATTCAAAACAGATTCAGAAAATTCAAATTTCGAAAATTCAGCCCAAACAGGCTGGGCGGGAAAAATTTCCGCCCAGACCAGGTCGACATGGGGGTCGACCTGCCCACCAGGTCGACATGGGTGTCGACCTGGGGGTCGACCTGCCCACCAGGTCGACATGGGTGTCGACCCTAGAGTCGACCTGGGGGTCGACCTCCCTGGTCGAACCTAGGCGACCTGGGTGCACCTGAATGGGTTTTTGGGCTGGGTTTTGGGGGCTGTGACGAAATCTGATGGCTCTAATCTATCCTAGGGTTTATCTAAAGGTCTAAAATAACTAACTACACCTATAAATACATCCTAATGCTAACCCTAAACCTAATTAAAATTGGAACCAAATCCGTCATACCGTCGCCATGGAAATCAATGGAGCCGCCACCAACTAAGAAGAAGATAGCTAATCCAATTCGCTTCTAATCTAATTCTACTCAACTCTAAAGCAAAGCAAAACTCTCTTTTCTTCTCTAAATTGTGAGTATGATAGTCTTAACAAGATTATTATCATTTTAATTAGGTTAAGTCATGAATGGATTATGAGTAGATGATGTGAATTGTCATATGCTATCATGTATGTTATTAATCCTATGCTATGTGGTGATGATATCCTATATGTTGTAAATCATGCTATGATGATGTTATGTATGTTGAAAGTTTCTATGCTAAGTTTTGATGAATCATACATGTAAAAAAAACATGATGTTACTATCTATGCTAGCTAGTTCATATTAATCAAATCATCATGTTTGGGCTATGTTGATCTATATGACAAGTTACATATGCAAGTTAGATTGATTAGAAAAGTTATGAACATATGCCATGACATCTATTATGACACCTAGAATTAGGCTATGACATATGTGATATTCTATGCTAGTTCACACCATCATTATGTTGCCTAAAAACCCCATATGCAAGTTTATGTATAGACTTGGGCTATGATCATATCATGTAAATTGTGACATTTAACAAGTTGACACATTTTGATCCTTAACATGTGTAGTTTATGCAAGTTTCACCCCTACTATGATTAGATTTATTTTAATTGTCTATATGTTGTGATAATTTATCTTTGTGCTATGCGTTAGACTATTCAAGTCTAGCCTATATTATGCGTTGAATAAGCGAACGTATAAACGTGGGTAGGGGTAATATTAAGGATTTAATAATAAGATGTTGGGGTGCAATTGATATGATTTTGCATACCATGAGTGGATGACCATAATTGTGTCAATTATGGGCATCAATAAAAGTGGACTTAATTAATAATTTGGATAGGGAATTATTAAAACTGGGGTAAAAGATTGAAAGTTGTCAATCAATGCTTAGGACACATGGTTGGACTCGTTTGTGACGTAAACCTGCCCGGAACCGCCCGGCAAATCCAGTGGTCACAAATGTCAGCCCAATGTGAGAGGTCCTAGGCCTAAACTAAAGCATAACAGTTGTAAAGACACGAGGTTAGACTCTTTTATGGTATAAAACTGCCCGGACCCGCCCGGCAAATCCAGCTGCCATAAATGCCAGTCTAATGTGAGAGGTCTTTATGAGGTTATGACCTGAATGAATTAAGAAATACTTAACCAGATAAACATGTAAAGTGGGACATGGGGGTTAAGTAGGTGCCTTGGGTGGCATGAGGAATCTAGTGGATGCCCTTAGTGGCATGTGAAATACGATTAGTAAGACTTAACCAAACACACATGTAACTGAACATGACTAAGAGGGTTAAGTAGGATATATTAATGACAAGCTTAGGTGGGTAGCTTGTGGGGGCCCATTTCAACCAATATCCCAAACGTACCTTTGTGGGCTCGACCCAAGTCGAGGACGGGACACGCATACTGAGTTTGACTATAAGAGGCCAAAACGGGGAGCGGTGGCAACGCAAGTCCAACGGGTTTCATATGCGTGTGTGGACCCGGGATGGTAGGTAAGACGTTGTTGCATCGTGTAGGCATAAGTCGTGCATTCTCAAGTTGTATCGGGTTTCCACTTTAGGGGAGTGATACACCCCACTGTGGGGCCAGCACGGGTATCTACGAGTAGGGAGCCGATCGAAAGTGGGTAGTGGAGTACACCCAGTGGAGATAGGGGCAGACGGCACCTATGTAGTCAGCTAGGGGTACGTAAGGCTATTTATATGTTTCTGTGTGAAGCAAGTGGGATCAACCTTTAGGGTGACTGGTGCGGTGCAGTGTAGTAATGTGCGGTGCAGTGTAATAATTATTCGTTAGTAATTAGGTATGCCTTTACCGTTATCTTTAACGTTATCTTAAACACTATCTTTAACTTCCTAATAGTTCATAGACATTTACTTGTCTTCCAGCTTATGCCTTAGTCTAGTTATTTTGATAATAGTATTGTTAGAATTGTCATACTCGCCAGACTTTATGTCTGACCCCCTCCATTTCTATCTTTTCCCCCTCCAGGTCCTCAGGTTGGGCCCAGCTCTAGTGGAGTTTGATTGGATTGCTTTATCTCTCCTGGAAAGCTTGGACCGTAGTAAAGTCCAGCTTGTTATCTTCTTTAATGGTTATTTGTGTAATGGGATTATGTATTTTGTTTTATGAAGATGGATAATGTACTTGACTCTGATTAATGGTTTTGTGATGTAATAAACATGTTTCCGCTGCAATAAAATGAAGTTTTAGATTTTCAAGTATTACTTATTATCTGTCTTGTTGTAATTTTTCTGTTCTATATTCACTTATAACCTCCATGGAAGTTAATGCATTCCCTTTGTGAGTGACATTATTGGACGTGGGGTGTTACAGTTAGGGTTATTTTATTATGTCAAACTCGAGAGCCAAACGCCGTAGTGTCAAAATTTTTTCGTTGGAAGATGGTCGTTTTGTTTGTTTTTTCGATTTGTCATCGCCGAGATAGGTGAATTACTGCATAGTGACATAAACGACGTAGGTCTGCCATATTTTTTTTAGACATTGTTCATCGTTTTTGAAATTTGTATTCGTTGTTGGGTTGCCGAATTGGAGAAAATGGGGTGTATGACAAATTCGGCGGTGGGATAGTGTATAAAAAAAATTGTTCGATATATGTATATCGATTTCCTATGAATATCGACAAATGAAATTATTGATAATTTGGTATAAAAATGTGATAAACAACTAAAAAAGAGCTTATTACAAAGAGCTTATTTTTTTTTGATAAACAACTAAAAAAGAGCTTATTACAAAGAAGGGTAATTTCGTAAAATAAACTTTATTAGTTAAGGGGGTGCTCTCTGCATTGGTACTCCCCTTAACAAATTCTTTCTTTTTAAGAAATTGACCCCCCTTAATAATACTTGGAGTGTTAATAACAATCTCCTTAATTTATTAGTTTTGCTTCTTATTCATATTTTAAATGCTCTAAAACTAAGGAATATAGCTAGTGCAATAGCTCGTGAATTCTTCTGTATCTGTTTTCTATGTGCACCGTGTCCCCAACAAATCACAGCCCCCTGATTTCCGCCTTTTACAGTTAAATCCTTCAATTGTCCGAGGACTTAAATGTAAAAAATGAAAATGGGGAGATTTGATTAGTGTGCACACTTGGGTATAGAGGTGTTGGGCACAGAAGAATTGACCTCGTGCAATAGGTATATACGAGGACCAGTACAAAAAATTTGTAAGGTACATAAATTCAAAATCAAGCCAATAGGTGCACAAGGAAAATAATACATACGATTCTCCCCTTGGGTTTTGAACGACCTCGTACTATAATCAAAAGTTGGCATTCTCAGTTGTATCAACCTGGGTCTCGACATGACTGGTGTTTCTCCGCCTCTTGCAAATGTAAATGTGTTTATGCTTCCTCAAGGATATACTGGTGCATCAAGCAACCAGGCAAGCATTCCACAGGCAATTTCTTATAATCCTCAGCCAGCTTTCACAGTATTCTTCACAATCTCAGAATCTCCCAGAAAGCAGCAATTATCCTGTTTTTCCTTCTCAGACTTCTCATTATTATAATAACATGTCTGCACTACTTCCCAGAAATACTCCTTTGGCGTCATTTGTACATTCTCACATACAAACAATGCCTACGTTTTCTGCATTTAATCTAAAAATTGATAGCATAAATTTTAGTTCTAGTATGACTGGCCTTCCAGACGCACCGTCTCTTCATGGTTCATCAGTGCCATCACCATCTTTAGCGGTGACTTCTTCAATAAACATGCCTCCTGTGCTAAGATCTGAATAGCTGACAAATGTGATACCACCTGCTGTGACAACATAGGTTCGACAACAGTACCCTAATACAAGAAATGCAGGGGTGTTGTTACCTCCATATATGAACACACAACTAGCTATTTCTGGATTGCCACAAGAACTATTACTGCCACTGCCAGTGCAGGCAGAACATGGTACGACACAACAATTCAATGACGAGTTTGACTTCAGTGCTATGAATGAAAAATTTAACAAAGAAGTAGTTTGGGGATCTTTTGGAAAAAAGAATCAAGGCTATAGATCAGAAAATCCTTAAATTTTAACATTGAATTCGGTTATGGTTCTTTACAAGATCCCTTTAACACCGCAAACAAACCTGTATATAAGAAAGACGATTTCTTTGACATAATCTCTTGCAACCGAGGAGGTTGGGATGGACAAAATAGGATGCATGACCGAAGAAGACTTGATACTGAGACTTTTGGCGAATATCAAGAGAGACCACTAATGGGACGTGGCGTTATGGAGGTTCATACTCTGGGTGTTACAGAGGATGTTCATATAATAACCGAGGAGAGGGTATGGGTATTACGGTGGAAGAGGCACTCATGAAGCTCATGTTATCACCTTCAGTCACCACTTTACAAACAATCAATAACCCCGAACAACAACATCAACGTTCACCTCACTCTAGCATAAATATAAACATAATTGCCTATTTAAATCTATTTTCCACGCATAAACTTCAGGCTTAGTTTCAGGAACTTTTTAGAAACTTTCCCTTTCAACACCAAGGTTCTAAAAACGGGATATTTCATGCACCTTAGACATAAACATAAACATAATCTCCTACTTAAATCCATTTCCCGAGCATCCTAACTCATTCTAGCATTCAAGTGCTACAACCAACTAAAGAAACGAGAAATGACTATGAGATGAGAAACTTAAAATATAGTTCCTTATGCATTGTATGTGCACATGCAACATGCCAACTTACAAATGCAATTGAATTATGTGGTTATCAATGAGATCATTTTAGAACTCAATCTTCACTATGTTGGTATGCCCCTATAATAAATGATGAATATGTAAGCACCTACTATTCAACTAAGTCCTTGATTCAATGTATAACGGACTACCATGCAAAAATCCAATGTTTTGTTGGGATGGGCATAGCAGAAGAGAGAAAATATGGTTTAGAAACCAAGCAAGCTGAGTATAGTAGACCAAATCATCTATTACTAATTAAATTTCAGCTAGTTGCAGTAATGGTATGCAGAATAATCATCACTGTACAAACATCATTAAACCACTATGTACACTTAGTAGCCCATTATGTACACTTCGTAAAAGAAAATTAAAATACTAGTTCGTCTAAATTAAACATGCAATAATGGAAGAAATATGTCGACCAAATAGTAAACAGTACAAAAAATAATGCCCAAATAATTTACAGTGAATGATAAATGACAATAGTTAGAGATCAAACCTGAGTCAAAATTCTATAAGATGTTGTAACGGCGGTCTTTGTGGAAATTTGAAAATTAAAACTGAATTGGTCATTTGATCAATAAGAAAAACTGAGTTAGTTCAATGTACATTTGAAACATTATATACATCTCTTCATACAAGTGCAATATATTAGAGTTTCGTCAATAACTGCTATGTGTGTGGACTAAATCTATATAATAAGAAACGCAGCAATCTTTCAACCAATCTCTTGTTGGAAATAAACTTGTTTTTTTATTAGGAAACATTAATTAGTAACATATTTACTTATTGTATTTAGGAAAGGCCAAGATAAATGAAAATAAATATAGTCTTATCAAATTAAGATTTGAGAAGAGTCTAGACTAAACAAATATATAAAGAAGAAAAGTCTAGAAAAGAAAAGTCTAGAAGCTTGCTATGTTATAAAAAGAGATGTACTATCTCATTTGTGATATGAAGTTGTGTGAAGCAATATCAAACAGTGTATTAAACTTATGTATGAAATCAAGTTGAAAGAAAATAAATAAAAATAAACATTTCCTCCTCGTACATTTTTAAAATTCTTCTTCTTCTAAAATTTTATAACAGTGGTATCAGAGCTAGAAGATATTTTCAACAAGAGCAAGGTTGAAATCATGGATTTTATATTTTCTTCATCGATTGTTCTCACAAAAGAGAATTATGAAGAATGGAGCAGTAGAAAAAAAGAGGAGCTAATCTCCAAAGGTTTATGGGAGATTGTTGAAAATGACTATGAATGGCGTAATGACTTCGAGAGCATGTCACAAATGGACAAGAAAGCCTTTGCGAAACTAAAACGAAATAATTACTGTGCTCTTTATGTGATTGCTGAGAACGTCGTTGAGAAAGCTTCAGATCTCATTTTTGGAGAAAGATGTGCAAAAGATTCATGAAATCTCTTGAAAAAGGTATATGGAAAAGATGATGCAAAAATAATTAATGAAGATAAGTTGATTAATGAGAAAGATGAAAAGAAGGATAGCGAGAGTGTGAACGAGAAGAAGCAAGAGAAGAAGAAAGAAGAGACTGTGTCAGAGCCTATGGAAGAAGAGATGATGGATGAGACAGAGAAGGAGAAGAAAGAGAGGAAAAAGGAGGCGCAGAAGCAAAAGGAAGCTGAGAATGCTACAGTTGAGTGTTATGGCAAAGCTTTGGAGCTTGATGATGAGAATATTTCCTTCTTGACTAACCGTGCCCCTGTTTACCTAGAGATGGGAAAGTATGAAGAGTGCATCAAAGACTGCAACAAAGCTGAGAAGAGGGGGAAAGAGCTTCGTTCTGACTTCAAGATGATAGCAAGAGCACTGACAAGAAAAGGAAACGCATTGGTGAAACTTGCAAAGACTTCGAAGTATTTTGATCCAGCCATAGAAACATTTCAGAAAGCATTGACAGAGCATCGTAATCCAGAGACATTGAGAAAACTGAATGATGCAAAGAGAGCAAAGAAGGAGATAGAACAACAAGAATACTTCGAACCCCAGCTAGCCGACGAAGAGCGTGAGAAAGCTAACGAAAACGAAGAACAGATGAAACAAGGAGAAATTGAAGAGCTTTGTGAAAATTTGAAGCACAAGCAAAATTTTGAAGAAATTTGGAAAACAAATGAGGAAATTGAATTGGTCAAAGATTGTAAAAGTGAATTTTTGAAAGAATTAAAAGACGCCATATATGATTCATTCCAAATTCATGACACGAGAACAAAATAGAAGTTAGAGCACATAATTTTTGGAATATTCCATAACAATGAAAGAAAACAAGATGAATGGAGCACCACTGAATAAATTGCATCAAAGATCTTGATATTGGGAAAGAGGAAGAAACGAAAAAAGAAAATTTGGATAATTTCTATAGTCATGCTAAAGCACGTAAAATACAAAAAATAAAAAATCTTGCATTAATTTGCAAAACCAAGTTTACGGGGGAATGTTGGAAATAAACTTGGTTTATTATTAGAAAACATTAATTAGTAACATATTTACTTATTGTATTTAGGAAAGGCCAAGATAAATGAAAATAAATATAGTCTTATCAAATTAAGATTGGAGAAGAGTCTAGACTAAACAAATATATAAAGAAGAAAAGTCTAGAAAAGAAAAGTCTAGAAGCTTGCTATGTTATAAAAAGAGATGTACTATCTCATTTGTGGTATGAAGTTGTGTGAAGCAATATCGAACAGTGTATTAAACTTATGTATGAAATCAAGTTGAAAGAAAATAAATAAAAATAAACATTTCCTCCTCATACATTTTTAAAATTCTTCTTCTTCTAAAATTTTCTAACATCTCTCACCAAAACGCTAGGTCAGGTAAAGATTGAACCATATTTTTTTTATTCTCTCCCTTTTCATTTCAACTGTTGATATGTCTAGATAAGGTTGTGTTTAGGGTTTCTTACTTGTGTCTTTCAGACATAAAAAATCACAAACGGTTAATGTGATCTAGCTACTTAACAAATTTAATTCAGATTTGACAATTATGGCATACAAATTTAGCTTTAAAAAATGAACTTATTCATTTGAATAAAACGACTTTCGATTTTAGATTCAATTGATGTCAAATCAAAGAAGAAATTACCCGACAATTAGACGATGCTCAAGTTGCACATGACAACTTTGATTCAAAGGAAGCTTCAGGTTCAGAGGACAAATAGGGTTCAACCTAAAATTTGGCAACGAGAACTTTGAAATTGGATTTGAGTTTGAAAATGGAGATTAGTACAGGGACTGGGACCGAATGAAGAAAAAACTTAAGGTTGTAAAGAAAAGAAAAAAAGGTCCTTGCGGGAAAGTTTTTCATGAAGGGAGAAACATCACGCCAAAATTTCATATAGCGGAAGCATGGATTGGTCTGAATCGTTGGATTAATCATGCATCCACGGTTGCGGCTTTATTTATGCTGATAACATGGATCGATGAGCTGGACTGTATATATGTAACGCCACACTTATAACTGGTGTTGCACAACAAAACACTAGAATTCCCACCTCAACAGTACATTCATGTTTAATGCAACGACTTTTGAGTATTATTGCAGAAGATCAAAAGGAAGCATAACTTTTGCAACACTTTGCTTGCAACTTCAATAAAAAGCGTCGAATATGCCCACTTATGGCGTAGTGTATAAATTTATTATCAAAGAATACAGTGTAAAAAAAATAACTAATATTACAGGTGTATTTGTTTAAGGTGGTGATGATCTAGAAAATCACATAAAAGATTTTTATGGAGTTTTAACGTAAATTTTGCAACTGACAAGTATCCTTCTCTCTACTAGTTAGAGCATATAGAAGTATGATGTAAGATGTCAAGGGTTCGATTCTATCGGACCCCTTTGTCAGGGTAGCGTGGTTTACTATCCAAATTTGTATATATGTACCCAAATATGAAAACAAAAATTACAACTGTCATATTTCTCACAATCCGTAGAGGAGGTGTTTCTGTTTAGATGCAATTAGTTTAGCAATTTTGTTGGTTCTGGAATTAATGTGCACAAGGATTATAATCTTATTGAAATAAAGCATACATCGTATTATCACAAGGACGATCCTTTTGCACTAGCCAAACAAGCATTTCAAGTTTATTACGCTCCTTATTCGCCTCTGAAAAGAGATAAAGTTGATTGTTCAGTGGTTTATAAAACAAAGACCAAATTTTCATTCGATGAGAAGAATATTCCAAACGAACGAGCTTATCAGGCAAATCTTGAACAAAACAACAAAATAATAATTACAAACGATCATACGGATTTTGAATCTCTGATCGATGAATCAAATGTTTTGGTAGAAGCTTTCGAGAGTACGGAGGAAAATATTGTATTTTTTCAAGAGTACAGATGTTGGGTCGTCGTATTGCTGGGTACATGCAACAATATGGTGGTAGCTTTCCTTCTTCTGCTGGTTCTGAAGGTTTTGGTGATGATGGACCAGTTTGATTGGTATACTTTTTTGTATAGTATGACTTGGTGGATGATAGACTTAATTATTTGGTGTTATGTATATTATTTGATGGTAGACTTGGTGGATGAAAGACTTGATGACCTGGTGTTATGTATGGTGTTATGTGTTGTTTGATGATAGATTTGGTGGAATGTATATTGTATGTATTGTATAATTAATTGTTTGGTTTAGTGGTGAAGTTTGGCTTGGTTTACGTATTGTTTGGTTTGGTGAATTTCGTTTGGTTTTAATATTGGGTTAAAATATAATATATTGAGTTTGATATACTGTTGATTGAATGGCGATGTATATATGAAAGGGTTTTTTAGTGTGAAGGACAAAATGAACAAAAAATTGTTCCACAGGGACAAGAGGCTAAAATTTGTTCCATAAGGATAAATTTTAGTGTAAAGGGAGAAATTCAGGGGGCCCACTATAATTTCAAACTTTACACTAAAATTTGTCTTTATGGACAAAATTTTATCCTCTTGTCCTTATGAAACAATTTTTTATTCATTTTGTCTTTCACACTATTTTCCTGTATATGAAATGTGTCTGGAAGGCAAAAAGCAGCTGATATGTATTAAAAATTGTAGGTTTTTTGATGGCTTTGCGGTATTTGTTTAGCAATGGCTTCCAACAGATGTCGGAAATCATCGAAATTTATGACGATGACTTCTGTCGGTAGTCATCTGAAATTATGTTTGCCAACGCATGTATTTGCGACGGGTTTTTTCAACGGCCGTCAATGGTTAGTTGCCATCGAAAAAGGCCATGTAACTTGTAGTGTTATTGCGCGTCTCAGATTGAAATCTCAAGTACTTTATTATGAGAAAATATTAATTCGCTTATTTGGGTTTCAAAGTTTTATTTAAACTTATGAAAGGTTAATTTTTTATCTTTGTACATATGAACTTCAGGTTTCAATTCTTTTATATTTCAAAAAATTTGTTTACTTTATGATTTTTTTTTTAAAAATCACTTCCATAAATAAATCAATATCTCTATTAAGTTAAAAACTACACCATGATATTTCATATGAGTATTTTGTTACATGAACATCAGAAGAAAAATCAACATTGTTTCAAGACATAGCTGGTCTTCTGTATATTCAAAATAAACACTACATGTGAAATATAAAATTAGATGAATGAAAGATAAATTTCGGTCCACATCTATATCCCTAGATATGAAAATAAAACCTCTATATATATGTAGAGAACCATAAAATTGGATTGTAAAACTCAAAATTAGATCGAAAATGGAATACAATACATCTAAAAACATAATTGGGATTAAAAAAAATGTGGAAATGTCGATCTATTAGAACTCAAACCTAAATATGAAGAAATTAAAAAAAAATATGAATCACGGTTTCTTAAATAAAAATTAATTACATAACAAATCCAGATATGTATGAACAAGAATTATCAAATAAAAACTAATTACTAAAAAAAATATCTAGAAATGTGATACTGAAGATTTCAAACTTGGATGTGAAAAAACTAAAATAGCTATAGATAGAACCTTTCACATTATAAATTGAAAAAAAATGAGAAGCCAATAGAACGAAAAACGAGAAACAATTTTATTTACTAAGAACCAAGGTATTAAATTTCGGCTGACATGCCAGATTTCCGGCCATTTCGTCCCGCTTCTAGCGATAACTGGACCGAAATTTAATAAGGAATCTGTTTTTGGTTTTCTTTACAAAAAAAACCCACAAAGTTGCAGAAGCTAGAAAGCGCAGAGAATTGAAACAGCAGTTAGAAAGTGGGATCGATCTGCTCGCTTCTTCCCTCTGCTCGCCACGAACGTGGTTTTTGTTTTTTCGTTTTTCCCTTTCGGCTAGGGTTGGAAACTTGAATTGAAATAAAATGAGATGTTGAATAAATAATGTGATGGGTCGGGTTTGAGGGGTTTGCAATATAATGTAGTTTATTGAATTTTTCAAACTTTTTGTAAAAAGAAAAGAAGAGCAGCCGACCTTCTTACTCTAAACGCACATGAATGATAATGGGGTATTTGAGCATGGCATTTGAGTGCTGCATTTGAACGTGGCACTGTTGTGAACGAAGAATGCGTTTTTTGCTACGAATGGGGATTTGAGCGTGGTACTTGAACGAGATATTTGTTTGTTTTGAATTAATTAAATACTAATTGCATGAAAGAAAACGACTTCATTTCATTACACGAACGGAAATACAAACAGAAATACAACAACCACACTGAAAATAAAATAAGTACATGTAAAACAAAAGAGTACGACGATGCGGTAATTTGCTCAACTCTGCTAAAATAAATCCCCGTATTTCATCACCGGTAAGATCCTCGATAATCTCCACATTCCGCGGATCAATGCGGAAAATCATCATAATCTCCCATCGCTCAACATTTGACACTCCTCAAACAATGTCTTAGCAATATGTATCAAGGTCCGACACGCGGGAGGTCACAAAAGAGCGGCTCGAACTGTCACGCTCTATGTGTTTGCGCTTAGAGAGCTGACCAGAAAGGGGGTCGCCAGTAGCTGTAACAACCTGCACCTCCGTTCATGCAAGATATTGTCCCCAACTTAGCCACCGTATAGGTGTGGGGTTTTGTTCCTCAAAAGGCCTCGGCATTAGTAAGAGATGAGCTCTACTATATAAGTACCCACTTCACACAGGCTTCCACGATGTGGGACTTAGGGGTGTTACATTCTCCCCTCCTATAGAGCCCAACGTCCCCGTTGGCTCACAGACACCTCACCCAGGCGTTGTGGTCCACACAAGAGCCACAATTCCGACTGGGTATTAGCTCTGATACCACTATAACAACCTGCACCTCCGTTCATGCAAGATATTGTCCCCAACTTAGCCACCGTATAGGTGTGGGGTTTTGTTCCTCAAAAGGCCTCGGCATTAGTAAGAGATGAGTTCTACTATATAAGTACCCACTTCACACAGGCTTCCACGATGTGAGACTTAGGGGTGTTACAGTAGCCATTCAGTCAGAATAGTAATCGGTGTCGGCAGCCGTGAAAGAAGCAACTGACGCAGGTACATGTGGAGGTGCAGTAGTAGGTGCAACAACAGGAACCGGATACACACAAGCAGGCGTATGCAAACAACATCCAAATAACATGTCCTTCTCTCGGAACTTCATCGGTGGGTTCCTTCTGAATCACCTAAATGGTCTGCCTGCGCCGCCAGACCACCAGTCGTCAGGATCATCCAATCTATCGTGCACCGAATCATTCCCTGAAACGACCTGAACTTCCTCGTGAAGGAAAGCACAGATTGAGTTGAGAACACGACAAATAAAAATACAAACGGAAGAACATTTCATTGCTTGTTACAACAATTCCATCAGAATATAAGAATATACAGAGTATGAATAAATATTACACATTTACTAAATATCAGAGATTTAAATACATTACTGCAGTGGAAAAAATAATAATACAAAACACAACTGAATGAGATATACGGTTACAGAGCTTTCCGAATACCATTCCAGCTGTAAACCAGGATCTTGTGAATATAAATATGCAAAACCAAAACTACTAGCTGCCCGTGTGGAAACAGGGGCTCCAGAGTTTAGGTTAAAACAATAAACTCCAGGTCAGTCATGTGACTGGTGTGAGAACTAAAACAGTTATTTAAAATTTTTAACTTAAAAGAGGGTAATTCAAGGGACCATGCCGTATAACACGGAACTGGTTTCCTCCCAAGAATACTAGTGCATAGAATAAACAACGCAATGTTTTTTGGAAAAATGAAGCTATTATAAGACTCGGATCCCATCACACACTGCAACGCAAGCTGGATGATAGAGTTTTACCTTATAATAGCCAAACATGTTTGGTACGCTTAAAACAATTCAGTTTGATACTATTGTAGTGTAAAGTGTATGAAAACAACTTCAAATATAAATGTATCAATCATAGACGGCATAGTATCCCATGCTACTATGTCGCCATACTAGGCTCTACAAATAAAACTGCAATATCACGTATTGGAAATTGGATTTCCAAATGAGTCGAGGCAAGGGATGGCTTCTCACCGATTCGAGACACTCTAGCAAATGCCTCAGGATATCCCGCATAAGACCCCTGGATCTTCAGGGCTGGTTCTCTCTTACGTTTGAGGATTGGTTATTCCTGAACACACGTTTCCCGGTCCTATCGGACCTATATCCATCGGCTCCAAAGAGGCCGATATATCTGAGGCGCCTCGCAATCCGACAACCACATAGGTAAAATAACAATGATGTCAGGGTGAGTAAAACGCTGACACCACCCATAGCTAGAAAGAAACGTCGTGCACTCCCTGCAGTCACGATCCTGTTTTTGACTCATACCGAGGTGTGAGGCTCGCGAATTAACGCTATACACAAAGTTACGCTGTATTAAAGCCATGCTTTGATTATCAACCACAAGACTCTGCTTTTCAACAAAAGCCTTGATCATTTGCATTTCATCATGCCACACAGGCAATTCATGTTATGCGATTGATATCTATCGATATATAACCTCTGAGCTTGTACGTCTCAAAGAAGGGCGTTAAGCAAGAGAATAAATTCTCCACCGCCAAACAGATATAAATTTAATAGAAAACAATCAACACAGAATAAAATCCAATGTCAGACACACAATCCATTTACAAGTCCGTTCTGGGTCTGAACGAAATCGGAGGCACCTTATACCTCGCATATCCATTGATCTCCAAATACGTCTGGACGATCACCAACTATTTCCCTCCTCTTGGGTGTACAGCCCAATCAAGATCACCATTAATCGTTCAAACAATGTGAAGACCTCCGTTCTTCAACCACCTTCTTCATCTTCGACTTATCGTCGAATCAGTTATTCAGAATGGGATAGACCCGGTCTTTTCGAATAACTCGCGTATATAATAAACAAGTGCTATAAAAACATAACATACGCCTCATCCCAGTTCTGAATATTCTTTTATTTAAATATTCACATCATTAGGGATTTGTTCCCATTAATTTTATCGAAGATAAATTCTTTAATCATCCTTTGGATATCATTTCAAACCATATTACAGTTTTCCAAACTAGTCGAGATTAACGAACCATACCGAAGTAATCATTTATTTTATTTTCCAATCCCAACCTATTCATCCCATGGAGCAGAACTGTAATTACCCCATAACTAACACCACAGTGTTATCGGTAAATTTAACTACCATTTTTTGATCAAATCTAATTAAAGATTTAACTATCGCTAGGAGCAAAACTGGCGATACTCCACTCTCGATCATTTTCCAAATTTGATAATTTAAATTATCAATCCACCTTTCAATCTAATTAAAGATACATTAAAACTCGACTTAGTTTTAATCTTCCCAAAAATCATTATTAATGATTATTTAACTTTGGAAACACAAACGTGTCGCATCGATAATCTACACCACACTATTGATTACTGCCGGTATATAACGTCTAAGCTCGTACATCTCAGAGAAGGGCGTTAAGCAAGAGAATAAATTCTCCGCTGCCAAACAGATATATATTAAGCAGAGATCAACCATACAGTTCGAAATATAACGACAGACATGTAATCCTGTCTTTTACTGGGTTAAAGAACTAATGTCATTTAAAACACAGTTCACGATAAACCCAAATCACATTCCATTAATTATGGAATCTTCATGGAAAAAAAAATCAATATATAATCGATATCAATTTCTGTATCTGACTAATAATATAAATGGAATAACGGCAAAACCTTTTAAATTCCATATGTATTAATAGTCTTCCTCCATAGAATTTCATTTCGATTATTATCAAATCGAATTCCATTCAATTCCAATTCAATATATTAAACTGGAAAATGTTACTTTGGAAAATTCCTTTAAATCTTTATAAAAAGATTTATAAATCCCAAATCATATTTCACTATAAATCGGGTTAAAGAACAAATGTCATTAAAAACACAATTCACAATAAACCCAATTCACATTCTATTCATAATCGGGTTAAAGAACGAGTGTTATTTCAAACACCGTTCACAATAAACCCGAAAACAATTTTTAATTCAATTCCAATTAAATATATTAATTAATTGGTATACTTCATTAAATCTAAATAAAAAGATTTAATCTTTTCCTCAACTGGATTTAAGAACAGTGTTAATGAAGACACCATTCACGACAAACCTAAATCCCATTTGATATTAAATACAAGGCTCTGAATATAAAATATATCGGCTTATATTCAATATCAAATTCTAAAATCAACAAATATCGTATTGGAATAACGATATTTATATATATATTCCAAATTCCTCCACAATATTCGTATAATCACGAAATCCAACATCGAAATATTCCGAAGATAATTTCGATTCAAATCCATTCCAGTTCATATATTG
This sequence comes from Allium sativum, assembly GCA_030737875.1. NCBI lineage: Eukaryota > Viridiplantae > Streptophyta > Magnoliopsida > Asparagales > Amaryllidaceae > Allium > Allium sativum. Next base: position 288,620,818 of record CM060915.1, read on the forward strand.
GAAATTTTGGTTATTTTTAAAACCATTTCAAATCCAATTTATTTATTTTTAAAAATAATTGCATTATAATTCTAGTTCAAAACTAGTTCATTTCGATAAAAATATATTTTTATCTTTTCAAATATGGGATTTTTCAGCCCAATTCTTTCCAAATCATATATTTTGACATACACAAATTATTGATATTTTTTATAATTTTATCAAGGCCCGTACAGTCGATTTCCATAAACGGCAATCGAACTGCACTTATAACGACCTTTTCCATATTTGATTTGGACATAATTCCAAATCCAACTGTTAGATTTCTAATTTCTCATATTTGTTAGAAAGCTCTTTTCGATATGAGCCCAATGGTTCCAGTTTTAGGAGAATCCGATTGACGGATCTCCCTAATATCCGTTCGAAGTCAATGGTCGAAATTCGCGAACTGCCGCGGCGCGGCGCGTTCTATTCAGGCCATTATATATATAATATATATATTATATATATTTTGTCGATCTCCTTTTTAATCGTATTTTATAAAATCGTTTTAAATTCGTTTTCAAAACGATTTCAACTTCATATTCAATTTCAAATCAAAATTGAATATTCTATATCATCGATATATAAATGATAGTATTTTCAAAACAATATATTTTGAAATCATTTCCTTTTCGATATCCATTATAAAAATGAATAAAATCGATATAAATATCGTTCACGTCAAAATGACTTTAATCTAATCAACACGCTTTTTATATTTAAATATATTCGTGTCCATCCCAAATCGGACGTCAAAATCAATTTTGATCTTTTACTGAATGTTATTTTAAAATATTCATTATTTAAAAATATTCGTTATTTTAAAATATTTATTCTTTCTGAACTGGAACCAGACACAGTCAATTACCATATAATTTGATTGATATGGATTTCATACAACACATGTGTACAACAACAATAAAAAAAAGTCAACCATCATCCATAGTGCATTCTACACTGCATAAGCATCAAATATAAATATTTAATGCTTATAACAGCCTATTAACCAATCGATTGACATACAACTAATTATTGGGATTAGTGTATGCCCAATATCTTCCTAATACCCGTGTGGGGTTTCCATCAAAAAATAATGAATTTTATTTGTGCAGTTGGGCGATGTGTAAAATTTATCGTCCCAATCAATATCAGTCAAATGTGTATACATAAACAAATCATCCGATTTATTTATAAATATTTATTTCATTCATACACACGTTAAAAATTATATTTTTAACTATAAAATATTTTTAACTACAAAATATATTTTTCCATTCCACATCACACAATCAATTTTCACAACCCAATCAAACAAACAAACAAGTCATCCATGGTCTATGGACGACGAGTGTCGGATGCTACTAAGCACCGTCTGCATCCTAGTATATATTTTAACTAGAAAATAAAATAAAAGTGAGAAGTTCTCACCTTTGGGTTCCACTCCGCCGTGTTTTGATTGTCGATCTATGTAGTATACCTACGTTAAAAATTATATTTTTAACCAATCAGTAATTATTTCTATGTATGATTATTTTAAAAAATAACATACAGAGGTTAAAAATTATATTTTTACCCTTCTAAAAATAATTTCATATTTTTATAATCACGCTACATAGTTAAAAATCGCATTTTTCCATCGCTAGTGAATATATAAAAACCACATCTTTGCATTGCCATTCAAACGATAAAAATCGTATTTTCACTTCGCTACATATATGATAAAAATCACATTTTTATTTCATCACTTCATATATAAAAATCATACTTTTATTCCTTTACATAAATAAAAATCATATTTTTAGTCCGATGTTTATACATTAAAATTCAAATTTTTATGCTACTATTCCTTATATAAAAATCTAATTTTTATATCGCTATTTCGATTATAAAAATCATTTATTTTTATCGCTTCTTTCTATATAAAAATTATATTTTTATATTTCCATTTCTTATATAAAGATCGAATTTTTATTTTGTTTCATGTATAATTAAAATCGAATTTTTATTGCTACTTTATATATGTAAAAATCATATTTTTATTTCATTACATATATAAAAATCATATTTTTCTTCGCTACATGAATACATAAAAATCAAATTTTTATAATTCTACTACATAGATAAAAATCTTATTTTTATAATGTTGTTCATACTATAAAAATCCTTTCTTCATTCGCTATGTGCATATATAAAAATTAAACATTTTCTCAAATAAAAATATAATCTTTTCTATTATATAAAAATATAATCTTTACTCTATATAAAAATATAATCTTTTCTATTATATAAAAATATAATCTTTACTCTATATAAAAATATAATCTTTTCTAATAAAAATTAAATCTTTTTCGATTTACAAAATCTTATCTTTTAAACAAATAAAAATCGTATATTTTCAGTTTTAAAAGTCATATCTTTAATTTAAAACTGAAAAAGAAATGAAACTGAAAACAATGCTTTTATGCTTACTGTTTAAACTCAGGAACTCGTTCAGCCCTTCTTCGATCTGCACTGGAATACGCTGCTCGAACTTGCGCTCACCAAAATAGCCCACCATCGCACGAAGACCGAAGCCGCTTGGAATTGATCGCACCACCATGTGAAGCGGCGCTGGTGGTTGCCACGCCTGACAGAGGGAGGTGCAGAGGTTGGGAGGGGGATCAGCTGAAGGCGGCAGCGCTTGGTTCGATTTGGGAAGGGGTTCTACGGGTTCTTCGATTTAGGGTTAGAGAGGAATGAGAAGGAGGAGATGCGATGGAGGGGTTTCGGCGGAGGGGAGGCGCCTGCCCACGGCGGCGGCGCGGTGGCCTGCGCGGCCTGGTGGCGCGCGACTTCACCCCCTCTTTCCCCTTTTTTTTATTTCGCTTTACAAACCCGTCATCGGGTTTTGAAGAGAGCAGGGGGGTTTGATCCCCTTTTTCTATTTTTTTATTATTTAATTATTTCCCAAAAAAAGTAACTTTTAATTTCGACCTCCAAACGAGACCCACCGCCTGTCGTCCCTAATTAATTACCCCCATTCCGAACACAATGGGATATGAATCGTAAGCCAGTTTGGCTGTTTCGATCGATTTCCGTCAAAATCAAAATATAAATCTATATATTGAATTTGAACGCGCATTTCAATTTACCAGGGCCACATACGGACTCTAAAAATTCCCGAAAAATATTTTCTAGCTTCGTATTGACGCGGTCCTTATAAAACTAATTTCATCAAATTTGAAGACCGTTTGAATAATGGCCATTTTCTGGTCGATCCAAATTGACTAAATCTGACAAAACACGTTTTTCCTTCGCCACGCTCACATTTTGATTCAGAAAATTATGAATTTTGGAATCTAGCAATAACTTGACACCCCGGATCCAACAAAAGTGGTTTCGTCGAAAACGGAGGTCGTCTGTAAAATTTCCATTTTTAAGGGCCAAAAATTCCATAACAACTATTCTGAATTTTCAACTGGGCATAACTTTTTATCCCCGCTATGAAATTTCAAATTTTCAGATTCTTGGAAAGATATTTTCAAATAGATTCAAAGATTCCTGGTTTCGCCAAAATCTGGTTTATTTTGAATCCTGTACATTCATTTGAAATTTGAAATCGAATTTTCAAACTACCGCGCCATTTCAAATTCCTTTTATAATTAAAATAATTATTTATATTCTAACGACGATTCAAATAAATATATACGTTCTAATTCTATTCAAAAAAATTTCTTATTGTTATTATTTAAAATAATTAATTTTCAATATTCAAAATTCGCTAAAATTGCCAAAATAAAAATTTTAAATTGGTTCGTATTTTCCGGGTTGTTACATTCCCCGTCCGGGGTCCGCAACGGTCTATCCCAATCGCGAAACCACCGTTCATATTATCCCACTTATTTTTAATCTGAGTATCTGTGTAATCCAGATTGAAACGGGCATTCAAAGCTGTTGCGACTGACCCATAGAAGCTGCTGACGCCGTTTGTGCGGTCCTCCAGATACTCTATACAAACATCTATACAAGAAGACTCCCGTTCTTCTGTCTAATCAGCGAATGGCTGGGAAGTAGCAGAGACAGAACCGGTAGACATATTGCAAAACAGTAACAAAATTCAGGAAAAACATATGTTATAAAATAAAGAAAATTAAACACAACGGTATAAAAAAACCTACTTTGAAGCTTCGATCGTCGTTAAAAGAATTGAAAAAGTGGAAAATGGAGGGGGTTGTCCTGGTTGGAGTGGGGAAATATGAGGGAGGAGGCTGAATTTATAACAAATGAAAGGGAACGTTGGAGATGAACCGTTGGTGTCTGACGCGTCGGACGCTAATGGTTCATTCTCCAACGTTTGAGAATCGTTCCTTCTGAACATTGGAATGGTGCCACACATCCGACGCATTCGACGCGAACGCAACATGGACGTGACACCATTTCATTGCGAACGACACCATAGTTCAATGTAAACCTATTGTCATTCTACCATTCCTACTGGTGGTACTAATTAGTTATTATTTCTTGTTTGCATTGCTAATTAACATTATTGTATTACGTGCTTAAGGTCTTAAGAACGAGCTATATGCATGTGAGCAAGTGATGGAAAGTCTAACTCATGTATATATCATCTTTATTTTGGGTTGTGCTGTTTTTGAAATTACTTGTCAAGATGAACATTATTATGCTATACGGAAGTTATTCGCGTTTTGAAGTAAATCATCAGTATGCAATTGAATCTTTTGATAATATGATGAAGACATTTTTAAGTTCAGATCAAATGCAACGATATGCTTTTCTATCATATTATAATCTGACACAAGATGAAGGTAACGACGAACAAAATTTATACGATGCTCAAAGAAAAATCTTTTGATATTAAAATTTAATGTTATATCTTTTGTATCCTCTATGTAATTCGAATAATTTAATGTAATGTATTTTTGGTATTGCATATTTATTGCGTATTTATAGAAAAAGAAGTACCAGAATTGACAAATCGGAATTAAACCGGAACTTCCAGAATGGAACCGAAATTTTAAATTTTCTACATAACCGGAGTGGAATCGAAAACCGGGATTTCGAACATTGCTAAGAACATAGAGTACAATACAAACTAACTCTTTGCTTATAAACTCTCTATATAGTAAAGATTGCAACAATGTTATTTGACATTTAAAATATTCATTTTTAATTAGTTTATACATAATAATACACATAGGCGTGTTTTTCTTAATCTGTATTGCAGATGTCCCAAAATTTTGTTTTACTCACCCTCTTCTTGCTATGTACGATTTATATTTAAGTTCTTTATATAGCTTGTTTTTCTTTTTCTTTATTATGTACTTTCATATGCCAATAGTAACTAAGAATTTGTTTTGTATCTAATGAGAATTTAGCTTATGAAAGATCCTAGAAAAGAACCGCGAGAGGATTATCACGAGAGGTACATCAATACATTATTACTGCAAAACCTGGCACTGTGATCGCTTGGTACAAAGTAGTGTCTGAAAAAACACAACCGTGCACTTAATGGTCATTTCATTGGTGACTTAGTCACTCAGCACTACCCTACTAAACCTAACCAATTTATCATTTCGTCCCAGATTTTTGGGATTGTTAATGTTCAGTAGTGTAAGCAGCCATTTCTACCGACCAGACTGTAGGTCAGCAACAACAAAGCAGAAGAAGAAATATTCAAAAGGAATCAAAATTTCTTAGAACCTTCCTTCAACAACCATAAGAATTTTTTTACAAGTAAAGGTTTAAACGTATAACTTCGATACAAGTTTCCTCTTATCTGGCAATAATCCCCTGCATAATGTTCACAAAATAAAACAGATGGTGCCTTATAGTTGACTAAACCCTTTGCGTTAGGTATATGCATGTCGTCTCGTGTTAACAAATGTTAATAAATTAAACCCACATGACTAGCAATAACCACTCCAACAGCAATTCTCAACTATATATACTGAACAAAACCCAAACTTCACTCTCCCAAAATAAATCAACACAATGTTTTCGTCACTTCTCATTGCATTCTCCATTTTGATCACGACCAGCCACTGCATAAACGAAACGGAAACAAACCTCCACTTCTACTTCCATGACATTGTAGTCGGGTCAAACCCGACAGCAATAAGAATCTCTCAAGCATCAACCACAAATAAACACGTCAGCCTTCTTCTTTGGTTCTCTCGTCATGATAGATGATCCGTTGACAGAAACACCGGACCCAAAGTCAAAGCTTATCGGGCATGCACAAGGGATGTACACTTTGGCATCACAGGAGGAAGCGGGTGATCTGATGATGGTGATGAACTTGGGATATGTGATTTTGATATGAAATTTGTATATGTGATAGCTGGATGGAAGAGAACAACTCACGATTCAAGAATGCTTAATGAAACAATTCGTAATCCTACGAATAATTTTCTAATTCCTTCTTTATGTAAGTGTATTCATTTATTTGTCACAATGATAATATCAAAATAATTACTTCTTAATTTAATACAGATATATACTACCTTCGTGATGCTGCTTATACAAATACGAGAGGCTTTTTATCCCCTTATCGCAACGCATGATATTAGTTGAAAAGTTATAGAAACAACGCCGCTACAAACAAGAAGGAAAGATTCAACTATGTACATGCACGGTTAAGAAATGTTAATGAACGAAGTTTTGGTGTACTGAAAAAAAGAATCCATATTTTAGTTAAAATGTCTCCATATAAATTCTCTGTGCAACGTGATATTGTGATTGCATGTATGACGATACACAATTTTCTACATCATGTCTCTCTTAATGGTAAACTATTTTTGAAAGCAGAACAAGATGATGCTCTCGGAGATTTTCATGATGGAAATAATAATCAAGATGACCAACAGATTCTCCCAAGTCCACACATCCGAATTACATGATTTTATATCGAATTTACATGATCAAATCGTTGGTCTTCTTTGACTTGTAATTTCATAAGTTTTGCTAATAAATGAGTCGAAAATGTATTTTTATTTGTTTGTAGGAATAATGAATAAATTTGTAAACATAAATTTATTAAAAGTAATAATTGCATATATGTACATCATTAGTATTCAAGCAATAAAGATAAAGGACAAATTTTTCAGCTAAAAATATAACACAACAACTCAGAATTTGGATAAGCAAATAACCAAACCACAAGCATTAAACATTTCTATTCAGCATTCAACAATAAATATTCGGTCATTTTAAATAAACGAAGCCTAACTATGCTTTATATTTAAATTCTTTATCTAGCTTGTTTTTCTTTTTCAATACTATGTGCTTTCATTTGTCCAAATAGACAAAGAATTTGTTTGGCATCTAGTGAATTTAGCTTATGAAAGATTTGAGAAAAGAATTGTGCGAGCATTATCATGAGAGGTACATCAATACTGTGTTTTATATGGTCGCTTTAGTTCTATGGTTTTAGTTTATATGCGGATTAGAGGGTAAAAAAAAACCAAATATTTCTACCATTACTGGAAAGCCTGACATTGGGATCGTTTGGTACAAAATAGTTGTTGAATATGAGCTTGTAGGAAAAACACAATAGTGTACTCAATAGTCAATTCTTCGTTGTTGAGTTAGTCTCCCAGCCCTGCCCTACTAATCCTGCCCAATTTATCATGTCGTCCCAGATTCGTGGATTGTTAATGTTAAGATGTGAAAGCAGTCATTTCCAACGACCAGACTCTGTAGTTCAGCAACAATAAAGCAGGAGGAATATTCAAAATGAATGTAGAACCTTCCCTCAACAACCAAAAGAAAAAGCTTACAAGTAAAGGTTTAAAAGTATAACTTCGACACCGAAGGTTCCTCTTATTTGGCAATAACCCCCTGCATGATATTCACAAAATAAAACAGATTGTGACTTATAGACTTATAGTTAAGTTGATTGAAGCCCTTGCGTTAGGTATTTGCCTACCTCGTGTCAGCAAAGGTTAATAAATTTAAAACCCCATTGCACCTGACTAACAATGACCACTTCAACAACAATTCTCAATTATATATACTAAACAAAAACCAAGCTTTACTCTCCTAAAAATAAATCAAAACACAATGTTTTCGTCACTTCTCATTGTATTCTCCATTTTGATCACAACCAGCAACTGCATAAACGAAACGGAAACAAACCTCCACTTCTACTTCCATGACATTTTAGCCGGGTCAAACCCGACAGCAATAAGGATCGCACAAGCGTCAAACACACGCATGTCAAACTCCCTATTCGGAGCTCTAAGCATGATAGATGACCCGTTAACTGAAACACCCGACCCGAAGTCAAAGCTTATCGGGCGTGCTCAAGGGATGTACGCTTCGGCTTCGCAGGAGGAAACGGGTCTGATGATGGTGATGAACTTTCATTTCGTTGCAGGGGAGTATAATGGAAGCACGCTTGCAGTACTGGGAAGGAATGCTGTTATGAGTGGCATAAGGGAGATGCCTATAATTGGGGGTAGCAAGATGTTCAGGTTTGCAAGAGGGTACGCACAGGCGAAGACGTATCAGTTTGACATAAGTACCGGAAATGCTATTGTTGAGTATAATGTTAGGGTTTTGCATGAGGATGTGAAGTTGGCCGATACCAATTCAAATTCAAATTCAAACTTTGATGACCCAAAATCAGCTGGATCCGGAGCTGGTAATTTGCATTTCAGAGGGTATTTTGTGTTGGCGTCACTGTGCTTATTATGGTTTACACTTGCTTGAATTGACATGGTTGGTTAGGATATGTTTGTCATATTCCTTTCCTTATGTTTCACATTTTTTATATGTAACAGATTACAGCATAAATTAGTAGTTCATTTTTAATACTGTGTTTTCTTCTTCTTCATCCTCTCCTCCAAATCCTGTAGCTCTAGCACTTCCCATTTAAATAACAGTGTGCAACTACGACAGAGGATAGAGTAGCCTTGATTTCAAACTTCAGCTTCTTGAATCCCTCAAGCGTTACATCACAAACTGGTCCTTTTTGATGAATAATAAAGCAGGTGGAATGTCACTTTCACAATTATAGCTACTTCTCCTTTTCATTATGTCCTTACGTGTGATATAACAAAAGTACCACACCGATTCCTCTTTCTCTAATTTTTTTGTATCTACCTCCATAATTTCCGTCCAAATTCGTTTCTTATTTAATTATTTTTGTTTCATATATAAATGAATGTGATCTACTTGCACATGGAAACATGAAAATTTAGAGCATAAAAATTGGTTCAAATGGGCGTTCCGCCTATCTCTTCAAAAGCAATCGTTTTTAGTGTCATAATTTTTAACGTCAACATGAACCGTAAAAAATACTCCTCATACCAAATTATAGTCTCACCTGAAAATATCTTTAGAATTTAGAGGAGAAAGAGGAATAGATTATGAGAAAAAAGAATATTTGTAAAAGAGGAGAACCTTAATTGTTTTTATTTCTTTTCTCTTTTTTCCTTGATTCCATACATAGGTCTAATACACTGCTTGATATTGCTTTACAAATGAGTGATTACATATTAATTTATATAAGAGAGAATCTCCAGACATTTCTTTTTCTAGACTTTTCTTCTTTCTAGATTCTTCTCTAATCTCATTTTAATAAGTATATAATTTATTTCTATTTATCTTAACCTTTCCTAAATACAATAATTAAATATGTTGTTAATTAATGTTTCCTATTAAAATCCAAGTTTATTTGAACATCCCCTTAAACTTGGTTTTGTTACTCCAAGTAGATTACTTTGTATCTCACGTGTTTTGGCAGAAATGGAGAAATTATCCAAATTTTCTTTTTTCGTTTCTTCCTCTTTCCCAATATGAAGATCTTCGATGCAATTTCTTCAACAGTGCTCCATTCTTTTTGTCCTCCTCCATTCGCACAAGACGTTCCAATAAGTGTGTGCTCTAGCTTCCATCTTATTCCGGTGTCATAACCTTTGAATGAGTCATATATGACATCTTTAAAAATTTCATTTTTACAGTATTTGATCAATTCAATTTCTTTGCTTGTGTTAACTAATACCGAACAAACAACAACACTAGCCTTTTTCTCACCAACAGCTATGCTTACTTTTATAGGTTTGCTATTCATAAAGGTCCAATCGCTTTCCTTCCGTTTATCATTTTGAATCACATCAACATGCTTCAAGCACGACTTTAGACCCTTCTTCCACGACAGCATCTTCTCTCTCATCAATAATTTTAGATTCAGTAACATTATCAGGCTTCTCATTGTTGGCATTCTTGTTTTCATTCTCGCTTTTGTTTTCTCTTCCTACATCCATTTTTACTTCACCTTTGTTTTCTTCTATGCTTGTCATCTCCACGTCATCCGCTTCTGAATTGCTCTGTTCATCTACTTCCTCTTTTGCTTCGATTATCTTTTCATCTATCATGTCTTTATTCTTAGCACCATTTTCATTTTCCAAATTCTCTTTGAGGTTTACATCATCATCTTTCCCTCCATTTTTCTCCTCCACATCAATATGTTTTTCATCATCAATATCAATGTCTTCTTTAATATCAGTTGTTTCTTCTTCATTTTCCAAAGTTGCTTTAGTTTTAAGAACTAGCTCCTATGGTTCTTCTTGTCTTCTCTTAATTTTCTCTTCGTGAGCACGTAAAGAGCGTTCCAATTCTTCTACTGTCATTTCTTCGAGGTCCTTCGTTTCTTCAATGACACACGTAATATAATCGAACTTCGGTGTCAAAGAACGAAGAATCTTCTTCATTACTCGAACATCAGTAATTTTTTCTCCATAGCCTCTTGACTGACTCACATTCGCCTTCACCCTTGTAAAGTAATCCGAAATCGATTCGGATTCACTCATCTTCATTGCTTCAAAATCACTCCTTAGTGATTGAAGTTTAACTTTCTTTACTTTAACAACTCCTTGGAAAGATTTTTTCAAAATTTCCCAAGCTTCATTTGAAGTGGTTGCATCAGATATTTTATCTATCATTGAATCATCCAAACATTGATGGATGAGGCTAAGTGCAAGTTGATCTTTTTCCTTCGTCTTTGCTAAGGCTTCCTTCTCCGCTCGAGATAATGCATTTTCATTTTCTGGCTCGTCGTAGCCTTTGTCTACGATCTCTCATACTCTTTGTCCTCCAAGTAAAGCTTTCATTCGAATACACCATTTTTCCTAATTTTCTTTTGTGTGGCGAAGATATTGGAAGGAAAACATTCCATTGTTTGACATTTTATCACACATTCACTAACCTTGCTCTGATACTACTTTGTTAGAATTTAGAGGAGGAAGAGGAATAGATTATGAGAAAAAAGAATATCTGTAAAAGAGGAAAACGTTAATTGCTTTTATTTCTCTTCTCTTTTTTCCTTGATTCCATACATAGGTCTAATACACTGCTTGATATTGCTTCATACAAATGAGTGATTACATACTAATTTATATAAGAGAGAATCTCCAGACATTTCTTTTTCTAGACTTTTCTTCTTTCTAGATTCTTCTCTAATCTCATTTTAATAAGTCTATAATTTATTTCCATTTATCTTAACATTTCCTAAATACAATAATTAAATATGTCACTAATTAATGTTTCCTATTAAAATCCAAGTTTATTTTAACATCCCCCCTTAAACTTGGTTTTATTACTCCAAGTAGATTACTTTGTATCTCACGTGTTTTGGCAGAAATGGAGAAATTATCCAAATTTTCTTTTTTCGTTTCTTCCTCTTTCCCAATATGAAGACCTTCGATGCAATTTCTTCAATAGTGCTCCATTCTTTTTGTCCTCCTCCATTCGCACAAGATGTTCCAATAAGTGTGTGCTCTAGCTTCCATCTTATTCCGGTGTCATAACCTTTGAATGAGTCATATACGACATCTTTAAATTCTTTAAAAATTTCATTTTTACAGTATTTGATCAATTCAATTTCTTTGCTTGTGTTAACTAATACCGAACAAACAACAACGCTAGCCTTTTTCTCACCAACAACCATGCCAACTTTTATAGGTTTGCTATTCATAAAGGTCCAATCGCTTTCCTTCCGTTTATCATTTTGAATCACATCAACATGCTTCAAGCACGACTTTAGACCCTTCTTCCACGACAGCATCTTCTCTCTCATCAATAATTTTAGATTCAGTAACATTATCAGGCTTCTCATTGTTGGCATTCTTGTTTTCATTCTCGCTTTTGTCTTCTATTCCTACATCCATTTTTACTTCACCTTTGTTTTCTTCTATGCTTGTCATCTCCACGTCATTTGCTTCTGAATTGCTCTGTTCATCTACTTCCTCTTTTGCTTCGATTATCTTTTCATCTATCATGTCTTTATTCTTAGCACCATTTTCATTTTCCAAATTCTCTTTGAGGTTTACATCAGCATCTTTCCCTCCATTTTTCTCCTCCACATCAATATGTTTTTCATCATCAATATCAATGTCTTCTTTAATATCAGTTGTTTCTTCTTCATTTTCCAAAGTTGCTTTAGTTTTAAGAACTAGCTCCTATGGTTCTTCTTGTCTTCTCTTAATTTTCTCTTCGTGAGCACGTAAAGAGCGTTCCAATTCTTCTACTGTCATTTCTTCGAGGTCCTTCGTTTCTTCAATGACACACGCAATATAATCGAACTTCGGTGTCAAAGAACGAAGAATCTTCTTCACCACTCGAACATCAGCAATTTTTTCTCCATAGCCTCTTGACTGACTCACATTCGCCTTCACCCTTGTAAAGTAATCCGAAATCGATTCGGATTCACTCATCTTCATTGCTTCAAAATCACTCCTTAGTGATTGAAGTTTAACTTTCTTTACTTTATCAACTCCTTGGAAAGATTTTTTCAAAATTTCCCAGGCTTCATTTGAAGTGGTTGCATCAGATATTTTATCTATCATTGAATCATCCAAACATTGATGGATGAGGCTAAGTGCAAGTTGATCTTTTTCCTTCGTCTTTGCTAAGGCTTCCTTCTCCGCTCGAGATAATGCATTTTCATTTTCTGGCTCGTCGTAGCCTTTGTCTACGATCTCTCATACTCTTTGTCCTCCAAGTAAAGCTTTCATTCGAATACACCATTTTTCATAATTTTCTTTTGTGTGGCGAAGATATTGGAAGGAAAACATTCCATTGTTTGACATTTTATCACACATTCACTAACCTTGCTCTGATACTACTTTGTTAGAATTTAGAGGAGGAAGAGGAATAGATTATGAGAAAAAAGAATATCTGTAAAAGAGGAAAACTTTAATTGCTTTTATTTCTCTTCTCTTTTTCCCTTTATTCCATACATAGGTCTAATACACTGCTTGATATTTCTTCATACAAATGAGTGATTACATACTAATTTATATAAGAGAGAATCTCCAGACATTTCTTTTTCTAGACTTTTCTTCTTTCTAGATTCTTCTCTAATCTCATTTTAATAAGTCTATAATTTATTTCCATTTATCTTAACCTTTCCTAAATACAATAATTAAATATGTCGCTAATTGATGTTTCCTATTAAAAACCAAGGATATTTTCAACAAAAATGATTTAACAATTTTTCTTCTTCTTCTCTTTCCTCTATCATTCCATTCTCAAATTATTCTTAGTTATAATTTCAACCACTATTGAAGTTACCGGATGGTGAATAGCCGATCTTTACTCAGTAAAAGTGAATGAGTAGGTGTAGTTCAGCAAGTCCATTTTACTATTGTTTGTTGCAGTAATAACAACATATCTTAACATATATACATTTTACTGTCATTTTTTGGACTTGAAATAAGATTCAGGTTTGAATGTCATGTGCTACATACATAAGCTAATAACACTAACATTTATGCTTCACTGTTGATGGAACAATTTCTGATTCAAAACGTATGAATTGGTATACGTATTTAAAAACAAACTCATTGGAAAGATTCCAACAAAACTGAATTGGTTGCCATTGAAGAAGGAGATGAATGACCATGCAAAGTGTAAAAGTCCTATATTAGTGTTGAAATTGTCTCTGCTCTTTGATGTTGATCTAGATTACAACGAATAAACATTATGCAAGAGTATAGTTAAAAAATAGAATTAAGTCCACTAATGATTTTTATCATTGTATTATGCAGTCATACAATGAATTCTCTATTAGTACTGATGAAAAGAACAAAATGAAAAAATTGACTTTTGTATAATTAGTTAGTTAATCCATGAGTGGATGTACATTATAATATGATGTGGATATGAATAACAGAAAGGAATTGTGGATTAACATACTAAAACGGTGGATACAAATAAAAATGTCCATATTATTAACTCTTGGTTTCATTTAAACATATTGTCTAACAAATAAAGTTCCTCTATAAATTCAAAATGCTCATCTATAAAAATTTGTAAATCTTTATGTTAATGGCAAAAAAATGTCTTAACACCCAAGGATTCTCCGTTACTTAGAGAAGTATGTTTCGCGTGGAAAAACAAGTGCAGAAACCAGTAAATAACACAGTAGATTTATAGTGGTTTGGTCCCGTGAGGGCCCTACATCCACTTTGATGGAGTTTACTGATATTTTATTGGTAATAATAAGTTACAAGCTTAGAACAACGCTGTGACATCTATTTACAAACATTTCCAAGTATTCTGGAGTCATAATTGTCATATATGAATCTTCGGATAAAGTCACTTTATGCTTCTTCTTCCTCAAAGCATGACTGTCATTAATGTGTTCTTGGAGCTCTCAAGAGGTGTCAGATCAGCTAATTTCCAACCCCTTTGAAGTGTGAGCTTGGGGATATTTATAGTGGAAAGGTAAGGTGGGAGTAGGTACGATTTGGGGACTACTTAATGTATTTTCGTATCCTTGGAGACCCGGTTCCAGAATTTCAACTCCCTATTGATGTGTATGACACAACTCGTATCCCTCTTGTGGGATATGAATTTCGTACCCTAGGGATACGAAATAACCGTATCCCTTAGGGGATACGGTTATTTCGTATCCTTAGTGGATACAAATCGTTCGTATCCCCTGGGAGATACGAGCCGGTACCCCTTTGGTATGCGGTGGATGCCGTATATGGAGGAGGCGAGTCGAAGTCACTGCGTGGTTTGAGGGATCCAAAGTTACTACGTGGTTCAAATATCCGAGGTTCTCGGGTATGAAGTGGGGGAATCGAATTTCATGGAGGTGAGGGGTACGAATCGAAGGAGTTCGAAGATTCTAAGTGTTGAGGGAGTCGAATCGGAAGGGACCGAAGGTTTATGGAGAAGAGGGACCCAAAGTTGAGGTGCTCGAATCATAGGGTTTCGAAATCCCTTATAGGTGGGATACGGAAATGATGCTTTAACATGGTTTTAAGGAGTTATGAGACTCCTGTTTGCATGACCTCTTCTAAGCTTGTATCTTTGGCTTTATGGCGACATTTCACATGAAGCGATATGTTGAGTCGAACGTGTCTGGTAAACTTTTGGGAACGGAACCAAAAGGCCAGTTAACATTTTCCCCCCCAAAACATGTCTTGTCTCCACATGATGTGCTTTGCATTGAAAGAAATGTTTTTGTAATTGAGTGCCTAATTCCTGTAAAATTACGAATGCAAAGGTTACTTGTCGACTCTTGTTTACGTTGAAACGTAACCAAGTTGTCATCGACAAGGCATCGCGCTTACGCTCTCACATTTTCACGTGGTTTCGAGCAATGAGACAGGAAAAAATGAAAATTAATACGTGGATACGAGTGAGTGTCGGTGTGTATGAGTATACATTTGCGCATGTTCGATTGCTCGGAACATGAAAACTTGTGTATGAATAAGTTGTGCATACAACATTGTTGTGCAGGTATACACATACCATATGAACCCACATACGCTTCATACACATATGCACACACATTTCTCTTCTTTCTTCTTCATTTTTTTAAAGAATTTCGTACTCGTATATGGGGGCATGGCATTTTATATCCCTACGAGGGCGTACGAAATCTCGTGTCCCAAAGGGACACGAAAACTCGTGTCCCACTGGGACACGAAATTTCGTATCCCTTCGTGGTATACGAATCGATAATGGACCAAGCCCGATTTTTCTCACCCTTATAAATTCGAACTGCCCTCTCTCTTTTCTCCTCTTCTTCTACTTTTCTTGTCTGCGATTTGAACTCGAAGACTAGCTCAAGAACTTTGAACAAACAGGCGGGGTAGGAAGATTTCGGGCCCGCTACCCATGCCTACATCTCAATGCCGAGCATGATAGTGGTCCGTCACCTCGAGTACCACGAATGGAATCCGAACCGAAACTCAAAAATTCGGATGTACTCCTTGGAGGCCGTGTTCGAGTCAGGGTTCAAATCCAGGATTGGTGATTAAGAGTTGGACGCTGAATCGTGCTATTGAGGTTGGGTCGGACATGGAGCTTTGTGGGAGAGGGGAGTTTGGAGTAAAAGAGAAGGAGAGTCGATAACCTTGTTGACTGATTGTAACACCCCACACTTTTCTGCGTCCAAATTTTGAAAACAAAATCAAAACTTGAACACATCCAAGCATGGACTGTGTATATCTGGTACTTGCAATAAATGAGCATGAGCAAAATCAAAATATGATAAAATAACTAGTAGCAGAAACAAAATAAGATAAACTAGTATTAACTCAAGTAACAATCTTTTTCAAAGTAAGTCACTTTGCCAATTTAAATTTTTTATTTTAGCTATTTTAATGGATTTTGAATATTCAAAATAATTTATTTTAAATAATAACGATTTAAAATTTATTTAAATCGAAGTTACAAAGTATAAATTTATTATAATTATAAATAGAGTTTGAAATGGCGCGGTAGTTTGAAATTTCGATTTTAAATTTCATATGAATGTACATAATTCAAAATAAATCGGATTTCACTAAAACCAGAAACATTTGAATCTGTTTAATTATACCTTTCTAACGAATGTGAAAAATCAAGATTTCATAATATAAATTGAAAGTTATGTCTAGTTTAAAATTTAAAATAGTCGCTATGGAATTTATATATATAATTTAAATAATATATAGCCTTAAAAATAACCATTTTGCAAACGACCTCCGTTTATGATGAAACAACTTTTGTTGGATCCAAAATGTCAAATTATTGCTAGGTTTCAAATTTCATAATTTTTGGAATTAATATGTGAGCGTGACAAATTTAAACGTGTTTTGTATATTCAGTTTAAATTTAATCGACTATAAGAAGGCAATTTTTCAAACGATCTCCAAATTCGATGAAACTAGTTTTGTTAGGACTGTATCGTCAAAACATAGCTAGATTTATTTTTCTGTATTTTTTCGAGTCAGTATGTGGCCCCGGTAAATTAAAATGTACGTTTGAATTCAATATATATTGATTTGTATTTTAATTTTGATTAAAACTGATCAAAACAGTCGAATTGGCTTATGAAACATATCCCATTGTGTCCGGAATGGCGGTATTTAGCTACGAGCGACACTCATTGGGATTCGATTGGAGTTCGGATGAAAAATCTACTTTTTGGAAATTAAAATAATTTAATTATATACGGGCCAATCAAAATTCACTAACCCTATTTTCATTTTCCAAGAATTAAAAACTGTAGCCTCTCGATATCACGGCGGAAATCAATTCAAATATTTTCTCCTTAAATCGTTTGATCCAAGCTTCAATTCAAGAAAATTCCTAAATCAACGTTGTAGATCTCCGCGAGATGAACAAATCTATGCGGTGAGATTGTTTTTGGAGCTGTAAATTTCTCAATTCGCTCTCCCAATCACCCACCGTTCGACGTCGATTACCGGAGCCAGGGGGCCATCGAGTTCATCGCGCCGCTGTCTAGGAAGAGCTCTCCCGAAGGCCAACGTCGTGAAGCCATCTGATCGGCGTCCATCGCCTTGGATTGCGCGCAAATCCGAGCGCTAGGTCTTGAGCATTGAAGAAGGACGCCGGCTGTGATTTTTTAAAGAAGAAAGGTGATTTTTTTAGTTAATTAACTTAAAATTGTCACTAGCCTTTGTAAAATCATGACTTTCTCATACAGTGTTGGAATCCAGTGAAACAGGACCCATTGGAATCGTGACAGCGTGCACTACATTCTGAAGCTGACTGGAACACATTTGGAGCTAGTTGATATTTTTGGTCAAATTAAACGTCCTATTTAATTTGATTAAAATAATCATTTTCACGATTTCCAATCCGATCAAAGTGAGAACTCTCTCTCACTCAAATTATTTTACAGTTATTATATAATAGGTTGTAAATGGGGCTTAGTAGCTCCTGTCACTACCTTTTGTACAAAGCATGGATCATTTGTGTGATTTGATTGTATTGTGGGAAAAATTGATTGTATTGTGGTATTATTGTATTGATTGATTATTGTGTATGGCACGAGCCAGTATCAAGAGAGGGATAATGCTAGACATTATTCTGGTTCTAATATCGCGCCGTTATAATGCCGAATTTTTTTGTAAACAACGTCTGTAAATTATTTATATATGCGATATATAAATTATCTATATACGCTGTGTAAATTTCTCCTGAAATAAATATTCATTTACAAATCGGACGGTTTGTTTATGTACGCTCATTTAACTGACATTGATTGGAAAGATAAATTTTACACATTGCGCAACTTCATAAATAAAAAAATAGTATTTGTTGGTTAAAACCCCATACGGGTATTGGGATGATATTTGACATACACTAATCCCAATTGTTTAGCTGTATGTCAATCGATGGGTTGACAGACTGTATAAGCATTATTTATTTATTTTAACGCTTATACAGTTGTAAAATACACTTTGGATGTTGTATGAATTTTTAATGATTATTTATCATTATTGTTGTATATATGCGATGTATGAAATCCATATAACTGAAATTATATGGTAATTGATTGAGTTCGATTCCAGTTCAGAATTAATGAATATTTTAAAATAATATTCATTGAAATGTGATTTTGATGACTGATTTTGGATGGACACAAAAATATTGAAATGTGAAGTTGTGTTAAGTAGTTAAACGTCATTTTAACACGAACTATGATTTAATGTCGATTTTATTCATTTTATAATAGATATCAAAAAGTAATTTCAAAATATGATATTTTGAACATATTATCATTTTAATATTATAATGATATAGAATATTCAGTTTTGATTTAAAATTGAAATAGAAGTTGGAATCGTTTTAAAATGAAGTTATAAATATTTAATTTTATAAATACGTTTTGAATGGAAATGGACGAAATATTTAATACACACACACACACACACACACACACATATATATATATATTAATGGCTTGAATAGAACGCGTCGCGCAGCGACCGTTCGTGAATTTCAACCATTAATTTTGAATTGATGTTACGAGAGATCCGACCATCGGATTCTCCTAAAACTGGAATCGTTGGGTTCGTATCGAAAAGAGATTTCGAAAGAATGTAAGTGATGTAAATTTAAACGGTTGGATTTAAAATTATATCCAAATCAATTTCAGAAAAGGTCGCTATGGATGCAGTTCGGTTGTCGATATTGAAAACCGACTGTACGGGCGATATTAATTTTTTTAAAAATATGGAAAAATTATGTAAATTCATAACGAGGGTTTTCGAAAGATTTTGGATGAAAAATTCCATATTTGAAAAGATAAATATATATTTTTGTCGAAATGAACTAGTTAACAACTAGAATAGTAATCCAATTATTTTTTGAAATAAATAAATTTGACGTTGAAAATGGTTTTAAAATAACCAGAATTTTTCAATGAATAAATTGGAATGGATTTGGAATGGAAATAATCTTCGGAATATTTCAATATTGGATTCCATGATTATATAGATATTGTAGAGGAATTTGGAAGATAAAGATATCGTTATTCCCAATACGATATACGTTGGTTTCAGAATTTGATATTGAATAAAAGCCGATATAATTTCTATTCCGAGACTTGTATTTGATATCAAATTGGATTTTGGGTTTGTCATGAATGGTGTCTTAAATAACACTGTTCTTAAACCCAGTTGATAAAAGAATAAATCTTTAAATTAAGATTTAGTGAAGTTTTCCAAATAATTAATGTTTAATTGGAATTGAATAAAAGAATTGGATTTTTGGGTTTATCGTGAACAATGTTTTAAGTAACATTGGTTCTTTAACCCAATTAATAGTGAAGAATACAATTTGAAATTTATAATCTTTTAATTAAGATTAATGGAATTTTCCAAAGTAAAGATGTCCAATTTAATATATTAAATTGGAACTAAATGAAATTCGATTTGGTAATAATCGAGATGAGCTTCTGTAAAGGAAGACTATTACTATATATGGAATTTAAAAAGGCTTTTCCATTATTCCATTTATATTATTAGTCTGATATGGGAATTTATATCGATTATACACTGTTATGATTTCCGTGTAGATTCCATTTTGATGGAAGATGATTTTGGGTTTATCGTGAACGATGTTTTAAATGACATTGGTTCTTTAACCCAGTAAAGATAGGATTTATTTCCTAAATTTGAATAATCATTAAATAATGATTTTTGGAGATTAAAACTAAATGGACTTTAAATGAATCTTTAATTAGATTGAAATGTTAATGTAGTAATTAAATTTGCCAAATTTGAGAAGTGTTCGAGAATGGAGTATCACCAGTTTTACTTCATGCGATAGTTAAATCTTTAATTAGATTTGAATTTGAAATGGTAATTGAATTTACCGATAACACAGTGGTGTTAGATATGAAGTACCACCAGTTTTGATCCATGTGATGAATAGGTTGGGATGGGATAGTAAAATGAATGATTACTTCGGTAAGGCGTTAATCCCGACTAGTTTGATAAACCTTAATTTGGTTTAAACTGTGAAAAGATACTATAAAATCTTTTGAAATGATTTCCAAAGTAATGAATTAAGCAGTGTATTTAAAAGGTGTAATCTTTGATAAGATTAATGAGAACCTTTCCAGAATAAAGAAATACGAATAAAAGAATATTATGGATTGGAATGAGGCATATGATGTGTTGTTATAGCACTTGATTATAAGATACGCAAGTTATTCGGAAAGACCAGGTTCAACCCATTCTGAAAAATTGATACGACAACTCACAGTCGAAGAGATTGAAGACGGTGCAAGACCGACGATCTTCACATCGAATGGATTGGTTGCTACTGATGCCCATGATTGGAGTAGCTACCTTTAAGGGGCTACAGTAGTAGCCATCCGGACGTACTTGCTGATTGTACGGATATGCGAGGGCCTCTCTCCTATATTGGACATATGGGATCAGGAATAGGGTGCCTCCGGTTTTGTTCAGACCCAGAACGGACTTGCAAATGGATGGTATGTAATGTCCCAGGTTTTTATATCGCTAACATGAATATTAATTGATCGTGAGTACGTATTTACAAATACGATTTAACATCCAGACTTTGAAATTTCAAAATATGTTAACCTGTGAATAATAGCATTTATAGTTGCATATATTACAGCACTTACTAAAACCCATTTTTAGAAATTCATGTATGATAGCATGTATTTATTAGTGTTTGTTTAAATTTAATTTTTTACATGTATGAAGAACAACACTTTTACATAGCAAGTTTTAATGCTATTTTTATTACATATGTTTGTTCAATTTTTCAAAAGATTTAGAATTTAAGTTTTTGGAAAATTTTGATTTGAAAACTTGTGACACTTGAGTAAAACATGCCAAAATCCTTTTTCTTTTGTCAAAGCAAGTTTAAAGGCCAATTCATGTTCACTTGTACGTCATCAAGACATGAAAAACCATTTCCTTTTGCAAAACATGTTTCATGAACAAAATTCAAGGATGCAACCTACACTAGAAAGAGGCTAGTAGTGAGAATCTAGAGAGATATATTCACACGGAAAATCATTTTTTGTACCAAATATTTTTAGTTTTAAAATTTTCTTTTTCTCACAAGATTTTCTGAAATTTGTTACTTTTCTTTTGCATTTTCAAAACATGATTATTTTGTCATAAACCATGTACATAAAGATTCACAAAATCTTGCATACACTAAGGACCTTGCTTACACTAGATAAACACTAACATATAGAGATTTTCTAAGATGTTTTCATGACCATTTCATCACATGGTTGAGATCTTTTTAGTACAAATATTTTCAGATTTTTCCTAACCATGGAAGGCAAGTAAAAGTATTTATATATTTTGTGTTAAATCAAGTTATAGTGTGAGATTTTGGTTTAAAAACCAAGGCAAAAACTGATAATGTAAGGTACCAAAAATGGATATTATAATTTGTTTAAAAACCAAGAAAGATTTGTGAAAGATCATAGAATGTACATGGCATTTAAGGTGACATTTCATAGAGGCCAATAGGAAAAGAGGATATGCATGTGCAAGTGTTTTTAGGGTGAAGTATGGCTGATCTAAGCCATGTTAATGGGGGAGGGGGTGCTGTTTTGATGTGGTGAGAAGATGTTTTTTTTCCTTTTGAATTGTCAATCATGTGTCAAAACAAAATCTAAAAACCTGATTTTTTTACATCATATTTTAATGGCTTTCTACCACTATATAAAGGACATAAGCACATACATTTTTCTACACAACACAAACACTTGAATAAGATCAGTAAGAGTAAGGAAAGCTAAGGGTTTTAAGCTTGTCAGTGAGTAAACTACTTTTAAAATTCTGTTTGAAAGCTCCTGTATTTTGCTAGTTTGAACTGTGAAGTTGAACTTGGGTTTGGTGATGATCTTGTTAAGTTGTATGTCTTGTTTGCATAGCAATCCTTGCTTGATCAAAGGTCTAGTGGTTAGTAATTAAAACATATAGTGGCATTAGTTTAAGGATATTATCCTATCAGCATAAACCCTGTTGTTCTGATCCAGTTCTAAAGAATCAAACCATTGATTCTTTGGTCAGTGAACTAAAAAGGGTTTGAATAGGACATCCTGTTAAGTTTGAACCATTATATAACATACAGGTCATTCAAAGTAAGGAAAGAAGGTGTAATAGTTCAAACAAACACCTAGACATGAAACTAGAAAAACAACAGCAGTACTCTTTATTCCTAAAAAACAAAGTGGAATTTTTTTTTTTGGCAAAGAGAAATCAAAGTGGATTTTCAAATGATGTAAAAACTTGTTTTGAGTTTATAAATGAAATGATGAATCAAAATAAGGATTTTTAAAGGAAAAATCTTGATTTTTAAAGGAAAAATCTTGATTTTTAATACATTAAATCAAGAGATATCCGGAGATGATCTAAAAATGTACTTTGATCAAATTCCGGCGAGCAAGGCAATCAGAGTCTGTGCCGTCAGGGGGAGGGCATCGTGGAGGATAGGAGGTTATAGGAAAAATATAAAAATATTTTTTTTATTGCGCAGTATTTGAGAACGAAGAAGAAATAGGGTTAAGGATGGGTTTTGGGTGCTGTGTCTTCCTCGACAAACTACTCTTTGTCGCCGACGGGATAGGGGTGCGCGCCAGGGGGGTTCGATGCTGGGAGGTGTCAAGGTGGTGCAGGTGAAAGGGAACGAAGTCCGGTGGAGGGGTGTGGCCACGGTGATGGGTTTTCTTGGATGAGTCGTTTTCTGATCATTTACATGAATGGGGAAAAACACCCAGTGTCGTCAAAGTGGTGATCCAGGCTTGGGAAAGTGGTCAGCAGGTGGAAGGTGATCGGTAGGGATTGTCGCAGGTGGTGGGTGGTGGCCGTATGGTGTGTGCACGTGCACGTGCAAGTGGGTGTGAACGGGGAAGAAAATGCCATGGTTTTAGGGTGATCGGCCATGTTTTTATAAGGTGGTACTTTGATCACCTGGTACTTTGGCCAGAAAATGTGGTACTTCGCGAACCATGAGAGCTGGCCAGTTTTTCAGGAGTGCACACCATGGTTTCAAGGCCTGGTACTTTACCATTTAACCTTTAAAACAAAGATTTTTGAATATAATTTAAATTTAAACTAGTTTTAAATTAAATATTAGATTAAATGAAAGGGAAAAATAAACAAATAAATAAAAATAGAATTTTTATTCAAATTAGCAAGTCAAGAAAAGGGAAGTGAATCAGGTGTTTAAAAATCGAATGGAAGTTTTGTCAAGAATTGAAATTAAAGTACAGAAGCTGAAATTTAAATTAAAAATTTAATTTATAATTAGGATTAGAAATGGTTTTCTAATAAAAATATTTAAATTTCAAAATGAAAGGGGAACTGTATGCTATACATACGCTAAAATCGACTGTGTAAACTGTAAGTCTGACACCAGCAACTGATCATGTACTTTAGAAAATAAGAACTGTAAATTTTAATTATATTTTGATTGATAAATAAAAATAGAAATTTTTATTGGTATATAGAAGAAGAACTAAATCGAGTACAAGAAATCAAAGGGAAAATTTGAAAATACAAAGTGTAAAAGTTGTAAAGTAAATTATAAATCATAAATTTTATCCATTTATGAATAATCAGATTTAGGAATACTGATGAGAAATATTTTTCTAAAGAAAAATAAGGTAAGTATTCATTTTTAAAGTGACGACCAAAATGGAAAGAAAAACCGTGTGCGACGCACACACTAAAACTGTCCATTTGTAAGACATGATAAAAATACCAGATATAGGCCAGATGATCATATACTGGCCAGTTTGACTGTAATTAGATTATAATCATATTAGAATAATTATTTACAAAGAAAAATGTTCGCTAATCATTTCAAAGAGACCGAAATAAATATTTCACTTTGATTTGATTATACGCCACGCGTCAGAGATTTTTAAATTGAAAACAACGATATACAAAGGCTATTCTTAAATAGTGCCTTCGGTTTGTCCAGTCCCAGGACAACTTGTATGGACGAATGTCTGACAGAGTATTTCCAAAGGAATCACGTACGTTGCTTTCTTCAAACATACCAATTGCTGGCACAAAAGGGAAACTTCTTTAGCCTGACAACCAGAGTATTTTTGTGGAAATCAATTAGTGATTTCTGATGGATTTGACGTTGTCGCCTTCAAAGAAATTAAACAGTGATGATAAAAAGGTAAGTCTAGCCTCAAGCCTCACACCCAGGAAATGAAAAAAATCGGTCAGGCAGCATGGCTATGTGGGTCGCTCCCATTAGGGTGTACAATCACCTATCTAGAGAAATTCCTTTTACTTCTTTAATCTATTTCGATGCTGTCCCTTTTCGGGAAACAATGGTTTGAGCCCAACCGTTGGTGATATACATTCGATACACTCAAGAGAAATGAGTGGTCAGTCAAGTGTGGGCCGGGTTGCAAGACGTTCTTGTTGAACCCAGGTGTATTCGCCTCTAGAGATACACGATCGAAAGGTGGTTCCATACCTTGTCATAATTGGGAATCCAATTTCCATAAGCGCCAAGCGGTTTTTATTTGTATACTATATAGGAGAGTGTGAGATGCAAGCATTCTTCTAGATTCTAAATTATTTGTGAAAATTTATAGACACTATGATAATACCTGATTTCAAGTATATAAAGTGTTTTGATCTCATAAGGTAAAAACCCGTTCCGTATGCACGGCGTGGTCTTATGAGCTATTTTATTTCTTTAATCTATTTAAACTGTTTACTCATACCAGTCCCCTGACTGACCCGGAGTTTATTTTTTTATGTTTCCCTTAAACTCTTGGGTATTCATAACACTTGTTATGAATAGACAAGTGAATCAGGATTGGATAAAACTTGAGAAGCTGGAATGGAACTTTCTGTGTGCTGGTCTACCTATCTTATCTACTGTATAATTAAATCTGCAAGTTGATCGTCAATTAAGACTGTCCCATGAATGGCATGTATTAATAGATCCAGTACGCTCTGATGTAATATGTTCCGCTGTGTAATATTATGAAGTATCAGCTTTTGAAAAAAAAAATCCGCTGTGAGATTCTGATGTTTCTGTGATTTTATCTTCTGTCTATTCTTATTCTTATTAATGGCACAACTTCCGATGTGTTCGAAAGTTGGGTCGTTACAGTTGGTATCAGAGCTTAGGTTACTGATTACCTAGGCTTTGAGTAAGTGTGAGAGAGCGTATTTTTATAATAAAAATTTAAAATGAATTTAAATCAACTTGGATGATATACCCAAGTTAGTTATATCGCATTAAGTCTGGGGTAATGACCTGTTATATTCAGGTGATTAAGATGAGTAACCGAGGACGAAGAGGTCGAGCTAGTGGAACTTCCACTACTACTGGTCATAATATTGGATCCCAGAATCAAGGAGAAACCATGGAGGAAGTTGCACCAGTCCAGCAGGATAAAAGCTTTGCAACTATTTGTAAAGAATATACGACTCAGGGAGGAAAGGTTTTCAAAGGGACGGAATATTTCATTGAAGTCCAAGCATGGTTGAGGTCCTGTGAGAGGATTTTCAAGGGACTGAAATTGAATGATGAGCAGAAACGTTTCTTAGCTTTATGGCAACTTCAAGAAGCTGCTGCTATCTGGTGGGATGCTCAGACCACGAATGTTCCTGAGGAAGATTTCACTTGGGAAAAATTCAAAGAAGCTTTCAAAGCTCAATTTCTAGCTGCTACAGGTAAATCTAGAATGTATCTGGATTTCATTGATCTCAAGCAAGGGAACATGAAAATATCCGAATATGAGAAGAAGTTCAATTCACTTTCTTGTTTTGGGCCAGAACTGATCAATACCCCACTCAAGAAGAATGAAATGTTCATAGCAGGATTGAAGGATAGCCTGCAAGTTCAAATGATTGGACATCTCAAGATTCCATTTGTTGATCTAATTGATATGGCAGTTCATTATGAGGCACTAGAAGGAAATAAGCCAGTTGCAAAACAGCAGACAGGAGAACCCAGTGGCGAGAATTCCAACAAAAGGAAATGTAATCCGAACTGGAACAACAAGGGAATACCAAAGATGGGGGAGAAAGCCAAAGAGCATTATAAGGATACACAATGTCATAACTGCAAGGAGAAAGGACACATTGCTAGGTTTTGTACGAAGCCAGCAGCAGAAAAGCCACAACAAACTCAGCAGCCGGAGCAACCTCAACCAAAGGGAACCAGTGATGCTATTTCCCAAAAGTTTTCATGCTATAACAGTCATCAGCCTGGGCACTTGGTTAAAGACTGTCCACTGATGAAAAAGGCACAGCAACCAAAGATCTATGCTTTAATGGATAAGTCATCAACTTCTGAGAAAGTGAAAATGGAAGGAGCTTCAGAAGGTACCATACTCTTTTTAGATAAAAGGAGTTAATTAACCAGGGTCAGCCTTAAGATAAATTAAATATGGTTGGAATAAATTAGAATAATATCCAATCATATTGATACCGGAAATCGAGTTAGAATTTTTAAATTGTATTAAAATACAACACTTTTACATAGCAAGTGTTAATGCAATTTTTATTACGTATGTTTGTTCATTTTTTCCAAAGATTTCGAATTTAAGTTTTTGCAAAATTTTGATTTGAAAACTTGTGACATTTGAGTTAAACATGCCAAAATCCTTTTTCTTTTGTCAAAGCAAGTTTAAAAGCCAATTCAGGTTCACTTGTACATCACCAAGACATGAAAAACCATTTCCCTTTGCAAAGCATGTTTCATGAACAAAATTCAAGGATGCAACCTACACTAGAAAGAGGCTAGTAGTGAGAATCTAGAGAGATATGTTCACATGGCAAATCATTTTTGGTATCAAATATTTTCAATTTTAAATCTTTCTTTTTCTCACAAGATTTTCTGAAATTTGTTACTTTTCTTATGCATTTTCAAAACATGATCATTTTGTCATAAACCGTGTAATAAAGATTCACAAAATCTTGCTTACACTAAGGACCTTGCCTACACTAGATAAACACTAAAATATAGATATTTTCCAAGATGTT
Organism: Allium sativum; assembly: GCA_030737875.1. Classification (NCBI taxonomy): domain Eukaryota; kingdom Viridiplantae; phylum Streptophyta; class Magnoliopsida; order Asparagales; family Amaryllidaceae; genus Allium; species Allium sativum. Next base: position 288,648,621 of record CM060915.1, read on the forward strand.
TTCATGACCATTTCATCACATGGTCGAGATCCTTTTAGTATAAAGATTTTCAGATATTTCCTAACCTTGGAAGGCAAGTAAAAGTATTTATATATTTTGTGTTAAATCAAGTTATCATGTGCGATTTTGGTTTAAAAACCAAGGCAAAAACTGATCACATAAGGTACCAAAATGGATATTATAATTTGTTTAAAAACCAAGAAAGATTTGTGAAAGATCATAGGATGTACATGGCATTTAAGGTGACATTTCTAGAGGCCAATAGGAAAAGAGAATGTGCATGTGCAAATGTTTTTAGGGTGAAGTATGGCTGATCTAAGCCATGTGAATGGGGGGTGGTGCTGTTTTGATGTGGTGAGAAGAAGTTTTTTTTTCTTTTGAATTGTCAATCATGTGTCAAAACAAAATCTAAAAACCTGATTTTTTTGCATCATATTTTAATGGCTTTCTACAACTATATAAAGGACATAAGCACATACATTTTTCGACACAACACAAACACTTGAATAAGATCAGTAAGAGGAAGGAAAGCTAAGGGTTTTAAGCTTGTCAGGTGAGTAAACTACTTTTAAAATTCTGTTTGAAAGCTCTTGTATTTTGCTAGTTTGAACTGTGAAGTTGAACTTGGGTTTGGTGATGATCTTGTTAAGTTGCATGTCTTGTTTGCATAGTAATCCTTGCCTGATCAAAGGCCTAGTGGTAAGTAATTAAAACATTTAGTGGCATTAGTTTAAGGATATTATCCTATCAGCATAAACCCTATTGTTCGGATTCAGTTCTAAAGAATCAAACTATTGATTCTTTGGTCAGTGAACTAAAAAGTGTTTGAATAGGACATCCTGTTAAGTTTGAACCATTATATAACATACAGGCCATTCAAAGTAAGGAAATAAGGTGTAATAGTTCAAACAAACACCTAGACATGAAACTAGAAAAACAACGGTAGTACTCTCTGTTCCTAAAAATCAAAGTGGATTTTCAAATGATGTAAAAACTTGTTTTGAGTTTATAAATGAAATGATGAATCAAAATAAGGATTTTTAAAGGAAAAATCTTGACTTTTAATTCATTAAATCAAGAGATATCCGGAGATGATCTAAAAATGTACTTTGATCAAATTCCGGCGAGCATGGCAATCGGAGTCTGTGCCGTCAGGGGGAGGGCATCGTGGAGGATAGGAGGTTATAGGAAAAATATAAAAATATTTTTTTTATTGCGTAGTATTTGAGAACGAAGAAGAAATAGGGTTAAGGATGGGTTTTGGGTGCTCTGTCTTCCTCGATGAACTGCTCTTCGTCGCCGACGGGATAGAGATGCGCGCCAGGGGGGTTCGATGCTGGGAGGTGTCAAGGTGGTGCAGGTGAACGGGAACGAAGTCCATTGGAGGGGAGTGGCCACGGTGATGGGTTTTCTTGGATGAGCCATTTTCTGGTCATTTACGTGAACAGTGAAAAACACCCAGTGTCGTCAAAGTGGTGATCCAGGCTTGGGAAAGTGGTCAGTAGGTGGAAGGTGACCGGTAGGGACTGTCGCAGGTGGTGGGTGGTGGCGTATGGTGTGTGCACGTGCACGTGCAAGTGGGTGTGAACGGGGAAGAAAATGCCATGGTTTTAGGGTGATCGGACATGTTTTTATGAGGTGGTACTTTGATCACCTGGTACTTTGGCCAGAAAATGTGGTACTTCGCGAACCATGAGAGCTGGCCAATTTTTCAGGAGTGCACACCATGGTTTCAAGGCCTGGTACTTTACCATTTAAGCTTTAAAACAAATATTTTTTAATATAATTTAAATTTAAACTTGTTTTAAATTAAATATTAGATTAAATGAAAGGGAAAAATAAACAAATAAATAAAAAAAGATTTTTTATTCAAATTAACAAGTCAAGAAAAGGGAAGTGAATCAGGTGTTTAAAAATCGAATGGAAGTTTTGTCAAGAATTGAAATTAAAGTACAGAAGCTGAAATTTAAATTAAAAATTTAATTTATAATTTGGATTAGAAATGGTTTTCTAATAAAAATATTTAAATTTCAAAATGAAAGGGGAACTGTATGCTATACATACGCTAAAATCGACTGTGTAAACTATAAGTATGACACCAACAACTGATCATGTACTTTAGAAAATAAGAACTGTAAATTTAATCGTATTTAGATTGATAAATAAAAATAGAAATTTTTATTGGTATATAGAAGAAGAACTAAATCGAGTATAAGAAATCAAAGGGAAAATTTGAAAATACAAAGTGTAAAAGTTGTAAAGTAAATTATAAATCATAAATTTTATCCATTAATGAATAATCAGATTTAGGAATACTGATGAGAAATATTTTTCTAAAGAAAAATAAGGTAAGTATTCATTTTTAAGGTGACGACCAAAATTGAAAGAAAAACCGCGTGCGACACACACACTAAAACTGTCCATTTGTAAGACATGTTAAAAATACCAGATATAGGCCAGATGATCATATACTGGCCAGTTTGACTGTAATTAGATTATAATCATATTAGATTAATAATTTACAAAGAAAAATGTTTGCTAATCATTTCAAAGAGACCAAAATAAACATTTCACTTTGATTTGATTATACGCCACGCGTCAGAGATTTTTAAATTGAAAACGACGACATACAAGGGCTATTCTTAAATAGTGCCTTCGGTTTGTCCAGTCCTAGGACAACTTGTACGGACGAATGTCTGATAGAGAATTTTCAAAGGAATCACGTACGTTGCTTTCTTCAAACGTACCAGTTGCTGGCACAGAAGGGAAACTTATTTAGCATGACAACCAGAGTATTTTTGTGTAAATCAATTAGTGATTTCCGATGGATTTGACGATGTGGCATTCAAAGAAATTAAACAGTGATGATAAAAAAGGTAAGTCTAGCCTCAAGCCTCACACCCAGGAAATGACAAAAATCGGGCAGGCAGCATGTCTTTGTGGGTCGCTCCCATTAGGGTGTACGATCACCTATCTAGAGAAATTCATTTTACTTCTTAATCTATTTCGAAGCTGTCCCTTTTCGGGAAACGGAGGTTTGAGCCCAACCGTTGGTGATATACATTCATACACTCAAGAGAAATGGATGGTCGGTCATGTGTGAGTCGGATTGCAAGACGTTCTTGTTGAACCCAGGTGTATTCGCCTCTAGAGATACACGATTGGAAGGTGGTTCCATACCTTGTCATAGTTGGGAATCCAATTTCCATAAGCGCCAAGAAGTTTTTATTTGTATACTATATAGGAGAATGTGAGATGCAAGAATTCTTCTAGATTCTAAATTATTTGTGAAAATTTATAGACACTATGATAATATCTGATTTCAAGTATATAAAGTGTTTTGATCTCATAAGGTAAAAACCGGTTCCGTATTCACGGCGTGGTCTTATGAGCTATTTTATTTATTTAATCTTCTTAAACTGTTTACTCATACCAGTCCCCTGACTGACCCGGAGTTCATTTTTCTGTGTTTCCCTTAAACTCTTGGGTATTTATAACACTAGACAAGTGAATCAGGATTGGACAAAACTTGAGAAGCTGGAATGGAACTTTCTGTGTGCTGGTCTACCTATCTTATCTACTATATAATTAAATCTGCAAGTTGATCGTCAGTTAAGAATGTACTATGAATGGCATGTATTACTAGATCCAGTATGCTCTGATGTAATATGTTCCGCTGTGTAATATTATGAAGTATTAGCTTTTGAAAAAAAAATCCGCTGTGAGATTCTGATGTTTCTGTGATTTTATCTTCTATTTGTTCTTATTCTTATTAATGGCACGAATTCCGATGTGTTCGAAAGTTGGGTCGTTACATGGTATGTCTGACGTTGTATTCCCTCATGCTATATTCGTTGATCTCTGCTAAATGTATATCTATTTAGTGGTGGAGAATTTATTCTATTGCTTAACAACCTTCTCTAAGACGTACGGGCTTAGGGGTTATATATTGATTGAGATAAATGATATGGTATGGATTGAGAGTGTCATATGCTGAGTTACAGTGATCCAAGCTTTTGTTGAAAAGCAAAGCTTGGTGGATGATGATCAAAGCATAGCTTTAATTAGCATTGCTTTGTGTAGCATTAATTCGCGAGCCTCACATACTTGTATGATGGTGAACTGATGGTTTGATCAGTATGCTTTAGATATGAGGATATACACCTTTTGGGTTGTCATTGATTCGGTCGACCGAGATGAGCTGAGTGTGGTCGCTCCATGCTAAGAGGGATAGGGCACACCCCCCGATTCCCAGAAGCGATAGAGTATACGGTGTTTTCTCATGCATGGGACGTAAGCCGTTGAGTATTGCACTACGCGATAGATCTTTCGAGTCAGCAGCCATCATAATGGAAATCCAATTTCCAATACGAGCTTTGGAGTTTTAGTTGTAAACCTATATATGGCGATATAATATATGGTATCTATGCCGCCTAGGATTGATACATTTATATTTGAAGTTGATTTCTTCACTTATAGTAATAATAAAAGATAAACTTTGCGTACCAAGCATATTTGGCTATTATATGGTAAAACTCTATCCTCCGGCTTGCGTTGCATTGTGTGATGGGACTTGAGTCTTATTCTTCAATTTTCTTTTATTTAGCATTGCATTGTTTGTTTTCTGGTATTCATGGGGGATAAACCCGCTCCGTTCTATGCAGGGTGGTCCCGTGATTTACCTAACTTTAAAATAAAAGCTAATAACTGTTTTAGTTCTCACACCAGTCCCATGACTGACTCGGAGTTTGTTTTAACCTATACTCTGGGTGCCCATATTTCCACACGGGTAGCTAGTAATTTTGGTTTTCACAGATGTTGCTTTTCCTAGGATCCTGGATTACAGCTAGAGTTATATTCGGAAAGCTTTGTATCTGTGTATTTTATTCAGTTGTGTTAGTCATTGTATTTATACATTTTAAATTTCTGCTGCTATGTATTTTAATCTCTGATATTGTATTTCCACTGCATATTATTTATTTAAACTCTTATATCTTGTACTTTGATGTAAATTGTTGTAATAACAATGAAATGTTCAATTGTTTGTGTTCTGAGCTTTCCCGTAAGGGGGAGTTTGGGTCGTTTCACTCCCGATCACTTAAGACCCTAGGCGAACCCAGTGGACAGTGAACTTATTTGTAATATCCCGGAAATCCGAGCCAATTTAAAATTTTTATTTTGGCAATTTTAGCGAATTTTGATTATTTAAAATGAATTATTATAAATAATAACGACAAGAATTTTATTTAGAATAGAATTAGAATGAATATATTTATTTGAATCGTCGTTAGAATATAAATATTTATTTATAATTATAAAAAGAAATGAAAATGGCGCGGTAGTTCGATAATTCGATTTCAAAATTCAAATGAATGTACAGGATTCAAAATGAACCGGATTTTGGCGAAACCAAAAATATTAGAATCTAATTGAGAATATCTTTCCAACGAATCCGAAAAATTGAAATTTCATAGCGGGAATCAAAGGTTATGTCCAGTTGAAATTTCAGAATAGTCGCTATGGAATTCTGGCCCTTAAAAATAGCCATTTTGCAAACGACCTTGTTTTGTTGGATCCTGGATGTAAAGTTGTTGCTATTCCAAATTTCATAATTTTTTGAAACAATATGTGAGTGTGGAAAAGGAAAACACGTTTGACCAGTTTTAGTTGAATATAATCGACTGGAAAATGGCAATTTTTCAAACGGTCTCGGAATTTGACGAAACTAGTTTTGTTAGGACCGTATCGTCAATACGAAGCTAGAAAATATTTTTCGGGAATTTTTAGGATCCGTATGTGGCCCCGGTAAATTGAAATGTGCGTTCAAATTCAATATATAGAGTTATATTTTGATTTTGACGAAAACTGATCGAAACGATCGAATCAGCTTACGATACATATCCTATTATGTTCGGAATGGGGGTAATTGGCTACGGACGACAGGCGGTGGGTTCGATTTCGAAGTCGAAATAAAAAGTTGCTTTTTGAAATTGATTATTTAAAAAAAAACCTCACCCCTCAGCACTCTCTCTCCTCGATTAAAATCAAAAGAAAAAAAACCGCCACGCTCAGAACCCTACCCGCCGCCAGGCGTGACCGCACCCCTCCATCCGCCGCCGCCGCTCCCTCTTCATCCCCCTCCTCCAGCCTCGCCACCCTCCTCCCCTTCTTCTTTTCTGACCGATCCCCCCCTTGCCCTAGCCGCGCCGCCCATCCCCTGCCACCGACCTCCGCCCGTGCTTGGCCCCCCCTCCGACCCTCCACCAACGCCGACTCCCCCAACTCCTCCTCCATCCGCCGTTTCTCACCCCTACTTCGCTGCAAGTATTTTTTTTATTTTTATTTTTTTAGTTTGTTTTATTTTAATTTATTTTAAACATTTAATTTAGGTTAATCGATTCAAAAACTGATTTTTCTTTGAATATGAAAATCCTTAGATTAAAAATATAATTTTTATATTGGTAGAAGAATAAAAATGTGATTTTCATATTGTAGAAATAATAAAGATGTGATCTTTATAGAAGTAGCCATGTAAAAACATGAATTTTATATTATATAGATAATAAAAATTCAATCTTTATATTAAAAGTAGATATAAAATTATAATTTTTATATAGAGAATAACGTGATAAAAATATAATCTTTATTATATGAACACCGTTGTGAAAATAGAATTTTTATCTATATAATAGCAGTAAAAAATAGATTTTTTATCTATATAGTAGCGGTATAAAAATAGGATTTTTATATACATAGCAACAATATAAAAATGTGATTTTTATATATGTAGTGGCTACGGACAGTGAAATTGGCAAAGGGCAAACACGGCGAAGATTTCTACATAAGAAGAGTCGTGGCGTTTGGATTAGCTAGTCGGTGAGAACTCCTCACTTTTGTTTTAATTTCTAGTTGAAATATATACTAGGATGCAGACGGTGTTTAGCAGCACCTGACACCCGTCGTTCATAGACCATGGACGGCTTGTATGCTTGTTTGTTTGATTTTGATGTGTAGTTGATTGTGTGAAGTGATGTGAAATGAAATAAAATATTTATATAGTTAAAAATATTTTATAGTTGAAAATAGAATTTTTAACGTGTATTTAAAATGAAATAAATATAAACAAATCGAAAGATTTGTTTATATACACACATTTGACTGATATTGATTGGGACGATAAATTTTACACATCACCCAACTGCACAAATAAAATCTGTGTTTGATTGTTTGAAAACCCCACACGGGTATTGGGATGATATATGACATACACTAATCCCAATAATTAGTTGTGTGTCGATCGATTGATTGACAGACTGTCATAAGCGTTAAATTTTTATATTTGATGCTTATACAGTGTAGAATGCACTCTGGATGATGGTTGATTATTTATCGTTGTTATTTTATGCATGTGTTGTAGAAAATCCATATAATTAACATTATGGTAATTGATTGGGCCTCATTCCAGTTTTGAATAGAAATATTTGAAAAGAAATATTTGAAATAAATTATTTGAAAATAGAAATATATGAAGCCGTGTTGATTAGATTGACGCCATTTTGACGTGAACGATATTTATATCGATTTTATTCATTTTTCAATGAATATTGAAATAGATTTGAAATTCGAATTAAATTGAAATAGATTTGAAATTCGAATTGAATTGAAATAGAATTGAAATTCGAAATAAATTGAAATAGATTTGAAATTCGAATTAAATTGGAATGAATTGAAATTCGAATTAAATTGAAATGATTTGAAATTCGAATTAAATTGAAATGAATTGAAATTTGAAATAAATTGAATAGAATTGAAATTCGAATTGAATTGAAATCGAATTGAATTGAAATCGATTTGAAATGAAATTAAAACGAATTTATATTGGAATATTCAATTTTGATTAGAAATTGAATATGAGGTTGAAACCATTTCAAAAACGAATTTAAAACGATTTATAAAATTTGTTTCGAAAGGAAATCGACGAAGTATATATTATGTATATTATATATATAATATAATGGCCTGAATAGAACGCGCCGCGGCAGTTCGCGAATTTCGACCATTGACTTCGAATGGACATTGCGGGAGATCTGACCGTTGGATTCTCCTAAAACCGGAACCGTTAGGTTCGTATCAAAAAGAGCTTTCTAACGAATATTAAAGATTTGAAATCTAACGGTTGGATTTGGAATTATGTCCCAATCAAATTTGGAAAAGGTCGCTGTAAGTGCAGTTCGATGGCCGTTGATGGAAATCGACTGTACGGGCCTTGATAAAATTATTAAAAATAGTAATAATTTGTGTAAAATCATAAGAAATGATTTGGAAAGAATTGGGATGAAAAACTCCATATTTGAAAAGATGAAATTAGATTTTTATCGAAATGAACTAGTTTTGAACTAGAATAATAATTTATTTATTTTTAAAATAAATAAATTGGAGTTGAAATGGTTTTGAAAATAGCCAGAATTTCCAATAATTGAATTTGAATGGATTTGAATCGAAATTGTCTTCGGAATATTTCGATGTTGGATTTCATGATGATACAGATATTGTTACGGGAATTTGAAAGATATATTAATATCGTTATTTCCAATACGATATTTTTTGGTCGTAGGATTTGATATTGAATATAAGCCGGTATATTTTCTATTCAGAGCCTTGTATTTAATATCAAATGGGATTTGGGTTTGTCGTGAATGGTGTCTTCATTAACACTGTTCTTAAACCCAGATGAGAAAAAGAGTAAATCTTTTTATTTAGATTTAATGAAGTGTACCAATTGAATGGTAGTTAATTGGAATGGAATTTGAATTAATTTTTGGGTTTATCGTGAATGGTGTTTTAAATAACACTTGTTTTTTAACCCGATAATTAATGGAAATTTATTTTGGGTTGTCGTGAACGGTATCTTCAATAATACTGTTCTTAGACCCAGCGGAGTTAAGTAAATCAGAAACTAACTGGAGATTAGTTAAGTTGAATGGTTTCTTGGTTATTGATCTGATGTTGGGTTCGGCCTTCGGGGTTAATACTTAGGGAATTGCTCACTTACTAATTTACGGTTAGGGACTGACTGAAATGTGATGTGGTTTTGGGGTTAATCGTGAACCGTGTTTTAAATGACATCGGTTCTTTAACCCAGTTAAAGATTAAAACTAAGTGGAGTTTTAATGAATCTTTAATTAGATTGAAAAGGTCGAGAATGGAGTATCACCAGTTCTTGTTGCCGGTCCTGTGTAGGCTGGGTACGCATGATTGGGGGTTCTCGCTTCGCGGTTTGGTGGCGAACGGGAGACTCTTACCCCTACATGTCCCTGTTGAGGGTTGGTTAGGTAGTGGCCGGGAGGCTCGAGAGGGTCGCCGTAAAACAAGGGACTGGGGGACCAGTGTGAGCCACGGTAGGTTTTACCTGCTGTACTGGAGGATGAAGGGATGGTTGCAAAGCCTACCGGATTTCGCGGTATCATCACAGTTGGTATCAGAGCTTTGGTTTACAGAGCTCGGAGAACAAGACATGTTAGAACCAAACGAAAGAATTCATCAGAAAATGGATTAGTAATATCCAATGAGAATGACTCGTTAGAGATGGGATCAGTAGTATCCTAGAACGAGTGTGAAGAGTATATTTTTAAAATGAAAACAAGTTTCGTTTTGAAAATTTAAATCAATTATTCGTATTTGATTATTTATTTTATATTGAATTTGGACAATCAAGTATATAGAGATTTTAGTATACGTCCGATCCATGTGTATTGAAGCCTCAAATATATTCGATAGATATAGTATCACACTCTAGTCGCCCGAAGAAGATACTGATGATTGAGATCTCATCATCAGTGTTTTTGTTCGAGTTTCGAAAGTGGGATATCTATATATTTCCAATTGGCTGGTGTGAGAACAAAAATTAGATAGGGCCTATTGTTGTGATTTGGCATCAAAAACATGATTTTTTGACTATGTATCAAAGTTATGAATTTGAAATGATAATCAACTAATTGATTGCTGGTCGTGTTGTTTGATTATTGTTTAATTAATTAAATGTTGAACCTTTAGTCAAATTGTACCAAAAAAGTTTATTGTATTGAAAATTTGTCGCATTTTCATGCATATACATGTACTTACACTGAACAGGTCATAGCAAGGAGGCTAGAGCAGAAGAATAAAATTGTTTGCCCGACAAATAGGTACATGTTTACCATAATTTACTGTTTTGTTTGGGTGATGATGATTTTATGAGCCGATTGGCTTTTTCCTTTTCTTTTGGATTGAAGAAGGCCATGGGAGGCTATATGAAATATCCCGAAGTCCCCGTTGCAGGGGAGGTTATGGCGAAATTTTTAGAAAATTTAGGGTGTTAGCCAAATTTTTGAAAAATTTGAAAAGTTCTTAGAAACTGAAAAGTTGAAGAGCTTAAGCCGTAATGAAAATAATGGAAGTTGAGTTGATTAGTTAAACAACTTTAGGCTTCGTTCCTTTTCGGGGATGAAAAGTTTTAAGTGGGGGAGATTGTAATAACCCGGAAATCCGAGCCAATTTAAAATTTTTATTTTGGCAATTTTAGCGAATTTTGATTATTTAAAATGAATTATTTTAAATAATAACGACTAGAATTTTATTTCGAATAGAATTAGAATGAATATGTTTATTTGAATCGTCGTTAGAATATAAATATTTATTTATAATTATAAAAGGAATTGAAAATGGCGCGGTAGTTCGATAATTCGATTTCAAAATTCAAATGAATGTACAGAATTCAAAATGAACCGGATTTTGGCGAAACCAAAAATATTAGAATCTAATTGAGAATATCTTTCCAACGAATCCGAAAAATTGAAATTACATAGCGGGAATCAAAAGTTATGTCCAGTTGAAATTTCAGAATAGTCGCTATGGAATTCTGGCCCTTAAAAATAGCCATTTTGCAAATTACCTCGGATTTCGACGAAACCACTTTTGTTGGATCCGGGATGTAAAGTTATTGCTAGATTCCAAATTTCATAATTTTTTGAATCAATATGTGAGCATGGCAAAGGAAAACGCGTTTGACCAGTTTTAGTTGAATTTAATCGACTGGAAAATGGCCATTTTTCAAACGGTGTCGGAATTTGATGAAACTAGTTTTGTTAGGACCGTATCGTTAATACAAAGCTAGAAAATATTTTTCGTGAATTTTTAGGGTCCGTATGTGGCCCCGATAAATTGAAATGTACGTTCAAATTCAATATATAGAGTTATATTTTGATGAAAACTGATCGAAACGATCGAATCAGCTTACGATACATATCCCATTGTGTTCGGAATGGGGTAATTGGCTATGGACAACAGGCGCTGGGTTCGATTTCGAAGTCGAAATAAAAGGTTGCTTTTTGAAATTAATTAATAAAAAAATATATAATAACCCTCACCCCTCAGCACTCTCTCTCCCCGATTAAAATCAAAAGAAAAAAAAACCGCCACGCTCAGAACCCTAGCCGCCGCCAGGCGCGACCGCGCCCCTCCATCCGCCGCCGCCGCTCCCTCTTCATCCCCCTCCTCCAGCCTCGCCCCCTTCCTCCACTTCCTCCTCCACTTCTTCTTTTTTGACTGAGCCCCCCCTTGCCCTAGCCGCGCCGCCCATCTCCTGCCACCGACCTCCGCCCGTTCCTGGCTCCCCCTCCGACCCTCCACCAACGCCGACTCCCCCAACTCCTCCTCCATCCGCCGTTTCTCACCCCGACTTCGCTGTAAGTGTTTTTTTAGTTTGTTTTGTTTTAATTTATTTTAAACATTTAATTTAGGTTAATCGATTCAAAAACTGATTTTTCTTTGAATATGAATATCCTTAGATTAAAAATATAATTTTTATATTGGTAGAAGAATAAAAATGTGATTTTCATATAGTAGAAATAATAAAGACGTGATCTTTTATAGAATTAGCCATGTAAAAACATGATTTTTATATTATATAGATAATAAAAATTCAATCTTTATATTAAAAGTGGATATAAAAATATAATTTTTATATAGAGAATAGCGTGATAAAAATATAATCTTTATTATATGAACACCGTTGTGAAAGTAGAATTTTTATCTATATAGTAGCGGTAGAAAAATAGAATTTTTATCTATATAGTAGCGGTATAAAAATAGGATTTTTATATACATAGCAACAATATAAAAATGTGATTTTTATATATGTAGTGGCTACGGACAGTGAAATTGGCAAAGGGCGAACATGGCAAAGATTTCTACATAAGAAGAGTCGTGGCATTTGGATTAGCTAGTCGGTGAGAACTCCTCACTTTTATTTTAGTTTCTAGTTGAAATATATACTAGGATGCAGACGGAGTTTAGCAGCACCCGACACCCGTCGTCCACAGACCATGGACGGCTTGTATGCTTTTTTGTTTGATTTTGATGTGTAGTTGATTGTGTGATGTGAAATAAAATATTTATATTGTTAAAAATATTTTACAGTTGAAAATAGAATTTTTAACGTGTATTTAAAATGAAATAAATATAAACAAATCGAAGGATTTGTTTATATACACACATTTGACTGATATTGATTTACATGATAAATTTTACACATCGCCTAACTGCACAAATAAAATCTGTGTTTGATTGTTTGAAAACCCCACACGGGTATTGGGATGATATATGACATACACTAATCCCAATAATTAGTTGTGTGTCGATTGATTGATTGACATATTGTCATAAGCGTTAAATATTTATATTTGATGCTTATACAGTGTAGAATGCACTCTGGATGATGGTTGATTATTTATCGTTGTTATTTTATACATGTGTTGTAGAAAATCCATATAATTAACATTATATGGTAATTGATTGGGCCTTATTCCAGTTTTGAATAGAAATATTTGAAAAGAAATATTTGAAATAGAATATTTGAAAATAGAAATATATGAAGCCATGTTGATTAGATTGACGCCATTTTGACGTGAACGATATTTATATCGATTTTATTCATTTTTCAATAGATATTGAAATAGATTTGAAATTCGAATTAAATTAAAACAGATTTGAAATTCGAATTAAATTGAAATAGAATTGAAATTCAAAATAAATTGAAATAGATTTGAAATTCGAATTAAATTGAAATGAATTGAAATTCGAATTAAATTGAAATGATTTGAAATTCGAATTAAATTGAAATGAATTGAAATTCGAAATAAATTGAATAGAATTGAAATTCGAATTGAATTGAAATCGAATTGAAATCGATTTGAAATAAAATTAAAACGAATTTATATTGGAATATTCAATTTAGATTAGAAATTGAATATGAAGTTGAAATCGTTTCGAAAATGAATTTAAAACGATTTATAAAATTCGTTTCGAAAGGAAATCGATGAAGTATATATTATATATATAATATAATGGCCTGAATAGAACGCGCCGCGCCGCGGCAGTTCGCGAATTTCGACCATTGACTTCGAATGGACATTGCAGGAGATCCGACCGTCGGATTCTCCTAAAACCGAAACCGTTGGGTTTGTATGGGAAAGAGCTTTCTAACGAATATTAGAGATTTGAAATCTAACGGTTGGATTTGGAATTATGTCCAAATCAAATTTGGAAAAGGTCGCTATAAGTGCAGTTCGATGGCCGTTGATGGAAATCGACTATACGGGCCTTGATAAAATTATTAAAAATAGTTATAATTTGTGTAAAATCATAAGAAATGATTTGGGAAGAATTGGGATGAAAAGTTCCATATTTGAAAAGATAAAATTAGATTTTTATCGAAATGAACTAGTTTTGAACTAGAATAATAATTTATTTATTTTTAAAATAAATAAATTGGAGTTGAAATGGTTTTGAAAATAACCAGAATTTCCAATAATTGAATTGGAATGGATTTGAATCGAAATTGTCTTCGGAATATTTCGATGTTGGATTTCATGATGATACAGATATTGTTACGGGAATTTGAAAGATATATTAATATCGTTATTTCCAATACGATATTTGTTGGTTGTAGGATTTGATATTGAATATAAGCCGGTATATTTTCTATTCAGAGCCTTGTATTTAATATCAAATGGGATTTGGGTTTGTCGTGAATGGTGTCTTCATTAACACTGTTCTTAAACCCAGATGAGAAAAAGAGTAAATCTTTTTATTTAGATTTAATGAAGTGTACCAATTAAATGGTATTTAATTGGAATGGAATTTGAATTAATTTTTGGGTTTATCGTGAACGGTGTTTTAAATAACACTTTTTCTTTAACCCGATAATTAATGGAATGTGATTTTGGGTTGTCGTGAACGGTATCTTCAATAATACTGTTCTTAGACCCAGCGGAGTTAAGAAAATCAGAAACTAACTGGAGATTAGTTAAGTTGAATGGTTTCTTGGGTATTGGTCTGATGTTGGTTTCGGCCTTCGGGGTTAATACTTAGGGAATTGCTCACTTAATAATTTACGGTTAGGGACTGATTGAAATGTGATGTGATTTTGGGGTTTATCGTGAACCATGTTTTAAATGACATCGGTTCTTTAACCCAGTTAAAGATTTAAACTAAGTGGAGTTTTAATGAATCTTTAATTAGATTGAAAAGGTCGAGAATGGAGTATCACCAGTTTTGTTCCAGGCGGTAGTTAAATCTTTAATTAGATTTGAACGTGAAATGGTAATTGAATTTACCGATAACACCATGGTGTTAGATAAAAAGTGTTACCAGTTTTACTTCATGGGATGAATAGTTTGGGATTGGGAAATTAAAACAAATGATTACTTCGGTAAGGTTCGTTAATCCCGGCTAGTTTGTATAAACCATAATTCGGTTTGAATTGATATTCAAAAGAAGATTAAAGAATAAATTTAAGGAATTTATCTTTGATAAAATTAATGGGAACCTATCCCTAAGAATCTGAAATTTAACAACTAACTTTAGATTAGTTAAGATGAGTGGTTTCCTGGGTATTGATCTGATGTTGGTTTCGGCCTTCGGGGTTAATATTCGGGGAATTGTTCCCTTATTAATTTACGGTTAGTGACTGATGAATTGGAATGAGGCGTATGTTTTGTTTGTGTAACACTTGTTTATTATATACGCGAGTTATTCGGAAAAACCGTGTTTACCCCATTCTGAATAACTGATTCGACGATAAGTCGAAGATGAAGACGGTGGTCGAAGACCGGAGGTCTTCACGTCGTTTGGGTGGTTACTGATGATCTTGATTGGGCCGTAGACCCAAGAGGAGGGAATCAGTTAGTGGTCGTCCAGACGTACTTGGAGATCGATGGATATGCAAGGTACAAGGTGCCTCCGGTTTCGTTCAGACCCAGAACGAACTTGTAAATGGACTGTGTGTCTGACATTGGATATCAGTCTGTGTGATTAATGGATATCGGTTGCATGGAGTGGTTTGCCTATATGGCATGCTAAGTTGCAAATGATCAAGGCTTCTGTTGAAAAGCAGAGTCTCGTGGTTGATGATCAAAGCACAGCCTGTGTGGAACAGCTTTGTGTAGCGTTAACTCGCGGGCCTCGCACCCCGGTTGTGAACCAGAAACGGGAGAGGACATCAGGGAGGGCATGCATTTCCTTCTAGTTAGAAGTGGCGTCAGTGGTTTTACACGCCCTGACGAGTTTGACTTATGTGGTTGTTGCTGTTGCGAGGCGCCTCGGATATATCAGTGACTATGTGAAGCCGATGGAGTCATTCGTTGACTCATTGACGCCCCCAAAGGGCAGGGAAACGTAGTGTTCAGGCATAATAATCCACATCAGTGGACCGGCCCTGACGATCCAAGGGGAAGTTGCGGCTGTTCCTGAGACACGGGCTGGAGCGTCTCGAATCGGTAGAGGACTATCTTTTGCCTCGGCTCACAGATGGAAATCCAACTTCCAATACGTGACTTTGCGGTTTTGACTGTAAACCTATATATGGCGACATGATATATGGTACCCATGCCGTCTGTGATTGATATTTATGATTGTATATAAAATCAGAAACTAACTGGAAACGAGCTAAGATGGGTGGTTTCCTGGGTATTGGTCTGATGTTGGTTTCAGCCTTCAGGGTTAATACTTAGGGAATCGTTCTCTTACTAATTTACGGTTGGAGTCTGATTAAGAATCAAAAGATAAAATTTCGCATATCAAGCATTCTTTGGCTGTTATAAGGTAAAACCCTATCCTCCGGCTTGCGTTGCATTGTGTGATGGGACCTGGGTCTTATAACAGCTTCATTTTTCTTTACTTAGCATTGCGCTTTTTGTTTTATGCACTAGTGTTCTTGGGAGGAAACCCGTTCCATGTTTTGCGGTGTGGTCCCTTGATTTACCTAACTTTAAAAATAAAGATTAATAACTATTTTTAGTTCTCACATCAGTCCCATGACTGACCTGGAGTTTATTGTTTTAACCTAAACTCTAGGTTCCCTTATTTCCGCATGGGCAGCTAGTAGTTTTGGTTTTGCAGATTTATATTCACAGGATCCTGATTTACAGGTGGAACGATGCTCGGAAAGCTCTGTATCCGTGTATTATTTTCAGATGTGTTTTGTATTGTTTTTCCGCTGCTATGTAATTTATTGAAATCTCTGATATTTATCGAATGTATTTTATTCATTTATACTCTGTATATTCTTGTATCTGATGGAATTGTTGTAATTAACAATTAAATGTTCTTCTGTCAGCGTTCTTTTGTGTGTTGTTCTCTAAGTATCCGCTCTTTCCTTACCGGCGAAGTTACGGGTCATCACATTATTGGTGACTTAATACCTCTCGGTAACATGTTACATATTTTCATAAACTATAGAGCACTAGCAATGGAACCTACTAGTTAAGGCTTCCGTCATTCACGCATATACCCTTGCCCCGCATAAGGTGAGAGATGGTATTTTATCGTTCGTTATACCTCTAGCTGACCTTATTGGATAACCCCCTTAGCTGCTTACTACTTTCCGTAGTGTAGGTATCCATATCTAATGTTTTTATTTTCCAGCTTTGGGCAGACTATACACACACGTGCCGTTTAAGACAACTATACTGAAAGACATATCCCCATGTGGAATCTCTGACTCATCCGCTTAAGACCTAGCAAGCGGACTATACGCGAAGGTTATCAGGTTTGTCTCCCATTACCCCTTGTACCTTTCCTATTTTGATAAAGTGGACTATGTTATTACGCCCTTTCTGTTTAGTCTCTCCCTACATGATTTATTATCATTACGGATTATTATGGTTAATAATATTTTCCATTTTTAACCTACTATGTCTAATTCTATTTTTAATTATAAGCTCCATATTCATTAATATAAATAAGGAAGATTATATCCCCTTTTTCCCTAGGATATTTATTTGAGTTCTTCCCTAATTTGGATTTAGTATTTAAACGATAGTAAATTTCCGTTAATCCCCTTATGACACCCATTTTCTTTTACTTCTATTTTTATTGCCCTTTATGACCATATCCGTCATATTCTTCTAAGGCGACCATTTACCAGTCCCATGGTATTTATTTGTTGTACCCAATAGGCAATTACTATTCTTATTTATTTATTGGTTGACTGTTATATATATATTTATGTATATATATACATATGTATCAATGTATATATATACATATGTATCAGACCTCTCACATTAAGTTGACTACTTATGGAGCTGGATTTGCCAGTCAGTTCGGGGCAGACTTCTACCACAAGTTAAACTTAACCTTATAACTTAATACATTTATATTTAAGCATTAGACCCCTCACATTAAGCTGACTACCTGTGGTTACTGGATTTTTCGGCCGGTTCCGGGCAAGCTTACACCACAAATTAAGCTTAACCTTGTGTCTGAATGCGGTTATAATTTAAATTTCTGAATTTGGGGTGTATAACATTAATCCTAATAAATTTTTAGGAATTATACCCATTATCTTATTATATTTATTTCCCCTAATAAATATTGGTTACAATGGTTATTTATCGATTTGTGGTCCTATTTATGGAAACTAATTATATTGATTGCTACAAATGGTCACCACAAATATATTAATTCAATATGGAATGCATTTACTGTTATGGAATGCAGAATGGATCGTTAAGGCAAAAGAAACACTAGAGGGGGTTGAATAGTGTTTGTGAGATTTTAAACAAAATCTAAAACTTATGTAAACTATGAGAGGAATCAAATACCACAAACACAATCATAGACACAGAATCAAAAACAAATACAAAATAAACAGAAACAAAGATGCAGAAAAAGAAAGAACATACCGGATTTTATACTGGTTCGGATTGCTTCTACGTCCAGTCCCGCACAACGCTGGATTGTGCAGAGTTTTATTACTATTTCCAATAGTCAAGTACAACCTCCTTGATTTCACGGCTACAAGGGATACCACCGATTACTACTTCCTTGTTTTCTCGGCTATAAGGAAACACCGATTCCTACTTCCATGATTTCACGGCTACAAGGAACACACCGATTCCTACTTGACTCAACCCAAGCAACGTTTACTCAAGCCAAACAATTACAAACAGCCCTAGAACTCTTCAGTAGAAATTGATTCAGAGAGAGATGAGAAGAGAGTGTAGAGAGAAGAAGTTTGATCAAAACGGAATTGAATTCGGCAGAGTATAAGTGTAGCAATCATAAAAATGATTAAAAATGAAAGAGGATGAAAGTGGAGAAGAAGATATGATTAAAAATTCGGTTTTAACCCCTTTTTATAGAGTGCGAACGGTTGCGATGGTTCTGAATCGTTTCAAATAGTGAAAAGGCACTTCCTTTCAAAATTGAAAAAAGTGACAGTTATATGTTGACATGCTGTTTTTGGTATGTCGACATACCGTAGCGTAATTTTGTATTTTAAAGAATTTTTCAAGTGTTTTGATATAAAAATAATTCTGGGAATTCTTGAGTAAAAATCTAGTGTTGTAAATTAATGATATATTGTAGAAAAACATATGAAAACATAAATTTAAACTACATAAATATATTTATAAAATTATAAGATTTTAAACTATATATATATTATAAGAATATAAATATAAAATTTAAGTTTCGAAAAACAAAGAAGAATAAGAAAGGAAATAGAATAGAATATAAAATAGAGCGGATTGAGGATAGAATTTAAAATCAGAATTTGAAAATTTTGAATTTGAACCTGGAGTGCTATTTTAGAGTCTTACAGAATCTAGACTCTATAATTATAATAATCTTGAACTCTTGAATACTCATGAGTCTTGAAGTTTCTCTGATCTTTGAATCTCTATTATTTTTAAAACTGTATAGTCTTCAGTAATATTACATGTACATAATTCTTGCATATATATATATTCTATACAAAAAGTGTTAGTGTATATTTTATAATCAACGATAATTGAATAAGGTTGTTGGCGTCAACACTTCATTCTCCAACAATCTCTCCCTTTTTTGATGATGACAACCTTAGGTTATAAAATATCATACATGTATATACCTGTTGATGATGATCCTTCTAATACTCCCCCTGTCTGTAAGAATCCTATAAACTATGCCTATATTTTATAATTTCTCCCCCTTTGGCATTATCAAAAAGAAATCCTAAAACTACTCCCACTAAATCCTATAACTATCTTAGTAATTCGAATACTAAAGTAAAGTACTCCCCCGAATCTATGACTAGACTAGTCTAATAAACTATATAGAAGGATAATAACCTAATCAATTCAAACAAGCAAATCAATCCAAACAAGTAATTCAAACAATCAAGCAATTCAACCAAACAAGCAATTTAAATAATCATGCAATTCAAACAATAAAACAATTCGAATAATCAAACAATTCAAACAAGTCAATCAAACCAAACAAATTGGCATGACCCAAACTTCCCCGTGAACGAAAGCACGGATTGCGTTGAGGACAAGACAAAATAGAACGCAGACGGGAGAACATTTCATTGTTACTACAACAATTCCATCAGATACAAGAATATACAGAGTATAAATGAATAAATTACATTTGGCAAATATCAGAGATTACAATAAATTACATAGCAGTGGGAAAAGAAATATAAAACACAACTGAAAATGATACACGGATACAGAGCTTTCCGAGCATCGTTCCAGCTGTAAATCAGGATCCTATGAATATAAATCAGCAAAACCAAAACTACTAGCTGCCCGTGTCGAAAATAGGGGCACCCAGAGTTAGGTTAAAACAATAAAATCCAGGTCAGTCATGGGACTGGTGTGAGAACTAAAACAGTTATTTAAAACTTTGCTTTAAAAGAGAGTGATTCAAGGGACCACGCCGTATGACACGGAACATGTTTCCTCCCAAGAATACTAGTGCACATAACAAAACAGCGCAATGCTTTTTGGAAAAATGAAGCTATTATAAGACCCAGGTCCCATCACACAATGCAACGCAAGCCGGAGGATAGGGTTTTCCCTTATAATAGCCAAACATGCTTGGTACGTTTAAAACAAATCATTTGATACTATAATAAGTGAATAGTGTCAAAACAGTTCAAATCATAAATATCAATCATAGGCGCCATGAGTGCCGCATCCCACTATGTCGCCATGCTAGGCTCTACAAATAAAACCGAAACACACGTATTGGAAATTGGATTCCATCATGAGTCGAGGCAAGGGGAAATCTCCTCTCCGATTCGAGACACTCTAGCAAATGTCTCAGGACCCCACTATGATCCTTGGATCTTCAGGGCCAGTCCTCTCTTATTTTTGAGGATTAGTTATTCCTGAGCACACGTTTCCCGGCCCTTACAGACCTATATCTGAGGCGCCTCGTATCCAACAACCACACAGGTGAAAAGTATATAAATGTCAGGGCTGGTAGGTCACTGACACCACCTTAGCTAGAAAGAAACGTCGTGCTCTCCCTGCAGTCACTACCCCTTTTTGACTCATACCGAGGTGTGAGGCTCGCGAATTCACGTTATACACAAAGCTACGCCACACAGGCCGTGCTTTGATCATCAACCACAAGACTTTGCTTTTCAACAGAAGCCTTGATCAATTGCCACTTACGCGTGCCACACTGGCAATTCACTCCATGCGACTGATGTCCATCGATAAACAACCTCTGAGATCGTTCGTCTCAGAGAAGGGCGTTAAGCAAGAGAATAAATTCTCTGCCGCCAAACAGATGTATATTTAATAGAGATCAATCAACACAGAATAAAATCCAATGTCAGACACACAATCCATTTACAAGTTCGTTCTGGGTCTGAACGAAACCGGAGGCACTTTCCTCGCATATCCATCCATCTCCAAGTATATCTAGATGACCACCAAATGTTTCCCTCATCTTGGGTGTACAGCCCAATCGAGATCATCAGTAATCACCCAAACGATGTGAAGACTTCCGGTCTTCAACCACCGTCTTCATCTTTGACATCTCGTCGAATCGGTTATTCAGAATGGGTATAAACCCGGCCTTTCTGAATAACCCACGTATATGATAAACAGATGTTACACAAACACAACAAACGCCTCATTCCAATTCAGAATATTCTTTTATTCACAAAATCACATTTTTAGGGAATAGGTTCCCATTAATTTTATCAAAGATAAATTCTTCTAAATTTATTCTTTAATCTTCCTTTGGATATCATATCAAACTAGTCGGGATTAGCGAACCACATTGAAGTAATTATTTATTTTATTTCCCAATCCCAACCTATTTATCCCATGGAGAAAACTGGTAATACTCCATATCTAACACCACGGTTCTATCGGTAAAATTAATTACCATTTCACATTCAAATCTAATTAAAGATTTAACTATCGCTTTGGAGCAAAACTGGTGGTACTCCATTCTCGATCACCTTTCAGATTTGATAATTTAAATTATCAATTCACATTTCAATCTAATTAAAGAATCATTAAAACTCCACTTAGTTTTAATCTTTTCAAAAATCAATATCCTGTCTTTAACTGGGTTAAAGAACCAATGTCACCTAAAACACGATTCATGATAAACCCAAAATCACACTCTATTGTTAATCGGGTTAAAGAACAGGTGTTGTTCAAAACACCACTCACGATAAACCCAAAAACCAATTCAAATTCAATTCCAATTAAATATTATTTAATTGATACACTTCGTTAAATCTAAATAGAAAGATTTAATCTTTTTCTCTATTGGGCTTACGAACAGTGTTAATGAAGACACCATTCACGACAAACCCAAATCACATTTGATATTAAATACTAGGCTCTGAATAGAAAGTATACAGGCTTATATTCAATATCAAATCCTGAAACCAACAAATATCGTATTGGAAATAACGATATAAAATATATCTTTCAAATTCCCATAACAATATCTGTATAGTCACGAAATCCAATATCAAAATATTCCAAAGACAATTTCGATTCAACTCCAGTCCAATTCACGTATTGGGAATATTAATTATTTTTAAAATCACTTTCAAATTCAATTTATTTATTTCAAAAATAAATTGATTTTAATTCTAGTTCAAAACTAGTTCATTTCGATAAAAATCTATTTTTATCTTTTCAAATGTGGAATTTTTCATCCCACTTCTTCACAAACTATTTCTTATGATTTTACACAAATTATAGATATTTTTAATAGTTTTATCAAGGCCCGTACAGTCGATTTCCAACAACGGCCATCGAACTGCACTTACAGCGACCTTTTCTGAAATTGATTTGGACATAATTCCCAATCCAACCATTAGATTTCAAATTTCTAATATTCATTGGAAAGCACTTTTCGATACGAACCCAACGGTTCCGGTTTTAGGAGAATCCGACGGTCGGATCTCCTGCAACATCAATTCGAAGTCAATGGTCGAAATTCACGAACTACCGCGGCGCGGCGCGTTCTATTCAGGCCATTATATATATAATACATATATATTATATATATTTCGTCGATTTCATTTTAAAACGTATTTTATAAATCATTTTAAATTCGTTTTCAAAACCATTTCAACTCTATATTCAATTTCAAATCAAAATTGAATATTTCCTATCATTACTATATAAAAGATAATATTTTCAAAACGTTGTATTTTGAAATCACTTCCTTTTTCTATATTCAATATAAAAACTAATATAAATGATATAAATATCGCTCACGTCAAAATGGCGCAACTCCAATCAACACGGCTTTATATATTTCAATAAATTTGTTATTCTATTCAACAAATGAATATTTATTCTTTTCAATACATGAATCTATATTTTCTTCAACACATGACTAATCTCAACACATGAGTACTGTCAACACATGACTATTTTGTTATGTAATATATTTTATAAAATTATGGTATCTATCGTTTGATTTTTAATCAGACTCCACCGTGAAGTAGTTTCTAAATTTAAATATGATAAAGATGTAAATTTTATTGTTAAAATATTTTACTCAACACATGAATAGTTTCAACACATGAATATTTTTATATTCTAATATTCTTTATTTTCCCAATTGGAATGAGGCCCAATCAATTACCGTATAATGTTAATTATATGGATTCCACCCAACTCATGTATATAATAACACTAACAAATAATCATCCATCATCCAAAGTGCACCACACAACCGCGTAAGCATTAAATATAAATAATTAACGCTTACAAAGCCTGTCAATCAAACGATCGACATATAACTAATTAATGGGATTAGTGCATGCCGTATTTCATCCCAATACCCGTGTGGGGTTTCAAATCAACAAACACAAATTTTTATTTGTGTAGTTGGGCGATGTGTAAAATTTATCATCCCAATCAATATCAGTCAAGTCAGTGTATATAAACAAATCGGCCGATTTGTTTATAAATATTCACTTATTCACTTTCACGTTAAAAATTATATTTATAACGATAATTAATTTATTTCAACCATCTGCATTTTATTATCGATTTCACATTAACTTCACAGACAAATTTCACAACATATCAAACAAGCATACAAGCCGTCCATGGTCTGTGGACGACGGGTGTTGGGTGCTGCTAAGCACCGTCTGCATCCTAGTATATATATATATATATATATATATATATATATATATAACTAGAATAAAGAAATTTAGAGCGAGAAGTTCTCACCAAAGCTAATCCAATATCACTACTCTTCATATGTAGAAGTCTTCGCCGTTCTCGCCTTTTGTCACTTTCGTTGTCCGTAGCCACTACATATATAAAAATCACCCTTTTTATATTGTTGCTATGTATGTAAAAATTATATTTTTATACTACTACTACATAGATAAAAATTCTATTTTTACACCGCTACTATATAGATAAAAATTCTATTTTTACACCGCTACTATATAGATAAAATTTCTATTTTTACATTGATGCTCGTATAATAGAGATTATATTTTTATCGCGCTATACTCTATATAAAGATTTCGCCTTTTCAAATATAAAGATTTCGCCTTTTCATACATAAAGATTTCGCCTTTTCATATATAAAGATTTCGCCTTTTCAAATATAAAGATTTCATCTTTTCATTTATAAAGATTTCGCCTTTTCATTTCATCACTATAAAAATCACATTTTTATTTCAACGTATATATAATAAAAATCAGATTTTTATATCGCTACTTATATAGAGATGATATTTTTATTATCTTACCTATATAAAGATTATATTTTTATACTTCTATAATATAAAAGATTATATTTTTATTATCTATATAATATGAAAATTATATTTTCAACCCTTACATATGATAAAAATTATATTTTTACATTTTCTATAAATCAAAAATTTAATCTTTTCGTATTTAAAAATGTAATCTTTTCGTTATAGAAATCCTAAATTTTTCTATCATCTTAAAATAAAAATCATCGTCACAATAAACTGAAAACATACATACCATTCACATCTAAACTGAAAATAAAAATAGAAATCAATTTAAAGTTACTTACAGTATGCATTTGGGGAGAGGGGTTGCGTCGGTTTCGAGTCGGTAAAGGGAGAAGGAGGAGAAGAGGGCGCAGGGGCTCGTTGCAGCACCCGAGGGCGGTCGGAGGCAGGTGGAGATGGTGGCAGGTGGCTTGCGAGGCTAGGGTTTCAGGAGGGGGGGGGGTGCGCGGTGGGTTTTCAGAAGGGAAAAGGAGAAGAGGAGGGAGCGGTGGAAGGGGAAAAGAAGAAGAAGGGGAGGGGGAAGGAAGAAGCGGCGGCGGCGTTCAACCAGGGAGGGCCGCGATGGAAGCGGCGGGGCGGTATCCCCCCGTCGCCCGCTCCTCTTTTTTTTTCGGTTTTGATTTTTAATGGGGGGGGGGGGGCTAAGTGATGTAAGGAGAGAGTTTTATTTTTTTAATTTATTTAATTATTTAATTTCAAAAAGTTGACTTTTTCATTTGACTTCTAAACGAGGCCCACCGCCTGTCGTCCATAGCGTTTCACCCCCATTCCGAACATAATGGGATATGTACCATAAGCTGATTCGACTGTTTCAATCAGTTCTTGTTAAAATCAACATATAGCTCTATATATTGAATTTGAACGCGCATTTCAATTTACCGGGGCCACATACAGTTTCTAAAAATTACAGAAAAATATTTTCTAGCTTCGTATTGACGATACGGTCCTAACAAAACTAATTTCGTCGAATTCTGAGACCGTTGGAAAAATGGCCATTTCCCAGTCGATTAAAATCAACTGAAACTGGTCAAACACATTTTCCTTTGCCACGCTCACATATTGATTTGAAAAATTATGAAATTTGGAATCTAGGAATAACTTTACATCACGGTCCCAACAAAAGTGGTTTCGTCGAAATCCGAGGTCGTTTGCAAAATTTCCATTTTTAAGGGCTTGAATTCCATAGCGACTATTCAGAATTTTCAACTGGACATATCTTTTGATTCCCGCTATGAAATTTTGATTTTTCGGATTCGTTGGAAAGATATTCTCAAATAGATTCTAATATTTTTGGTTTCACTAAAATCCGGTTTATTTTGCACCCGGTACATTCAATTGAAGTTTTAAATCGAATTATCGAACTACCGCGCCATTTTCAATTCTATTTATAATCATATATAATTATTTATATTCCAACGACGATGTATATAATATATACGTTCGAATTCTATTCAAAATAAATTTCTCATCGATATTATTTAAAATAATTCATTTTAAATATAGAAAATTCGCTAAAATTGCCAAAATAAAAATTTTAAATTGGCTCGCATTTCCGGGTTGTTACATTCTCCCCCACTTAAAACTTTTCGTCCCCGAAAAGGAACAAAGTCGAAAGTGGTTTGATTAATCAACTCTACGTTCGATCTGGCTTCCATTCTCCAACTTTTCAGTTTCTGAGAATTTTCAAATTCTTCAAAAATTTGGCTAACACCCGGAATTTTCGAAAAATTTCGCCATAAACTCCTTTGTACGGGGAGAGGTTTGGAAATTTATTGTGCCGTATTAGGTACCCAATAAATCCTAATAAGCATACACATATTTATAGTGATATATTCTGGTGTTTACAGGGGAGCGTGTATTGATAATAACTCCAGAGAATAAATTCTCGTCACCCTGTCAAAGCCTGAAGGAGTGTGTATTTTAAATGCTCCAGAGGATAAATCCTTGTCACCTCGTCCCGTGTGGGAAATAAATAGTCCATGTGCCGTATCTAATAACTAGAGAGACGTGATTATTGTCAACTCTAGACCCGTGTGGGGTTTTTATTAATCTGGCAATTTTATCGTTACAATTTAAATAGTCCATATCAGTCATCAGTTCAACCTGTAAAATATAGTCATCGCCATACAAGCCTCTCGCTCGTATGGTAAATCTTCCACCTCGTCACAGAAGCTCCAAATGCTTATGTGGTATATGATGAAGTATGCCTATCTTCCAGAAGTATGCCATGTAATGTATTTCAAAATTAATTGTTGCTATCCTATGGCGATGTTTATTATTTCACACAGAATAACCAGCACTCCGCATCCAATGGCATTCACAGGAGTTGATATAATAATATTTCGCATCCAACTCATTAAGGTTTACCTATTTGTCAGGCACGCAAATAAAATCTTTACTCAACAGCTATCCAATTTCCTGTTCAAACATATATAATGCACGAGTATATATTTCTAACTATTTTATAATCAGTTCAATGTGTGATTTAATTGAATAAATTTGTTCTGGTTTTTATTGATGATATTCTAATCTTCTCTAAATCAAAGGCCGAAAAGGAACATAACAATGGAAGCCGAAAAGGAACGAAGCCGAAAGTTGTTTAACAAATCAACTCAACTTCCATTATTTTGACTACGACTTAAGTTCTCTAACTTTTCGGTTTCTTAGAACTTTTCAAATTTTTCAAAAATTTGGCTAACACCCTAAATTTTCGAAAAATTTCGCCATAACCTCCCCTGCACCGGGAGCACGGGGAAATCCCGAAATTGCCATACAGGCCCTCTGATCTCAAAAAGAAAAAGCCAAGCGGCTAGCCAATCGGCTCATAAAATCATCATCACCCAAACAAAACAGTAAATTATAGTAAATATGTATCTATTTGTCGGGCAAACAAATTTTATTCTTCTGCTCTAGCCTCCTTGCTATGACCTGTTCAATGTAAGTACTTGTATATGCAAGCAAATGCAACTAATTTTCAATACAAGTCAATATGTGATTCAATTAGGCTAAATGGTTCAAAATTATCAAACAAATAAACAAACTACACAACCATCAATCAATTAGTGAATTAGAGTTTCAAATTCATAATTTTGATACATAAACAGAAAATCATGTTTTGATGCCAATTCACAACAAATAATCTTATATAGTTTCGGTTCTCACACCAGTCTAATGGAAATATATAGAAATCACACCTTCGAAACACGAACATAAATACTGATGATGTGGCCACATCATCAGAATTATCCCCGGGTGTCCAGAATGTGACTCTATATCTATCCAGTATATTAAAACTTCGAATATACGATCATGACGCGTATACGCGGAATCTTTATATACTGGATTGTCCAAACTCAATATAAATAAATATTCAAATACGTATACTTTGGTTTAAATTTTCAAAACAATGTTGTTTTCATTTGAAAAATATACTCTTCGCACTCGTTCTAGGATACTACTGATCCTATCTCTAACGAGTCATTCTAATTGGACATTACTAATCCAATATCTGATGAATTCTTTCGTATGGTTCTAATGTGTCTTGTTCTCGAGCTCTGTAAACCAAAGCTCTGATACCAAACTGACACGACCCGAACTTCCCCGTGAAGGAAAGCACGGATTGCGTTGAGGACAAGACAAAATAGAACGCAGACGGGAGAACATTTCATTATTATTACAACAATTCCATCAGATACAAGAATATACAGAGTATTAATGAATAAATTACATTTGAAAAATATCAGAGATTACAATAAATTACATAGCAGCGGGAAAAGCAATATAAAACACAACTGAAAGTGATACACGGATACAGAGCTTTCCGAGCATCGTTCCAGCTGTAAATCAGGATCCTGTGAATATAAATCTGCAAAACCAAAACTACTAGCTGCCCGTGTCGAAAATAGAGGCACCCAGAGTCTAGGTTAAAACAATAAACTCTAGGTCAGTCATGGGACTGGTGTGAGAACTAAAACAGTTATTTAAAACTTTACTTTAAAAGAGAGTGATTCAAGGGACCACGCCGTATGACACGGAACGGGTTTCCTCCCAAGAATACTAGTGCACATAACAAAACAGCGCAATGCTTTTTGGAAAAATGAAGCTATTATAAGACCCAGGTCCCATCACACAATGAAACGCAAGCCGGAGGATAGGGTTTTCCCTTATAATAGCCAAACATGCTTGGTACGTTTAAAACAAATCATTTGATACTATAATAAGTGTATAGTGTCAAAACAATTCAAATCATAAATATCAATCATAGGCGGCATGAGTGCCCCATCCCACTATGTCACCATACTAAGCTCTACAAATAAAACCGAAACACACGTATTGGAAATTGGATTCCATCATGAGTCGAGGCAAGGGGCAAGCTCCTCTCTGATTCGAGACACTCTAGCAAATGTCTCAGGATCCCACTATGATCCTTGGATCTTCAGGGCCGGTCCTCTCTTACTTTTGAGGATTAGTTATTCCTGAGCACACGTTTCCCGGTCCTTACAGACCAATATCCGAGGCGCCTCGTATCCAACAACCACACAGGTGAAAAGTATATAAATGTCAGGGCTGGTAGGTCACTGACACCACCTTAGCTAGAAAGAAACGTCGTGCTCTCCCTGCAGTCACTATCCCGTTTTTGACTCATACCGAGGTGTGAGGCTCGCGAATTCACGTTATACACAAAGCTACGCCACACAAGCCGTGCTTTGATCATCAACGACAAGACTTTGCTTTTCAACAGAAGCCTTGATCAATTGCCACTTACGCGTGCCCGACTGGCAATTCACTCCATGCGACTGATGTCCATCGATATACAACCTCTGAGCTCGTACGTCTCAGAGAAGGGCTTTAAGCAAGAGAATAAATTCTCTGCCGCCAAACAGATGTATATTTAATAGAGATCAATCAACACAGAATAAAATCCAATGTCAGACACACAATCCATTTACAAGTTCGTTCTGGGTCTGAACGAAATCGGAGGCACTTTCCTCGCATATCCATCCATCTCCAAGTACGTCTAGACGATCACCAACTGTTTCCCTCATCTCGGGTGTACAGCCCAATCGAGATCATCAGTAATCACCCAAACGATGTGAAGACTTCCGGTCTTCAACCACCGTCTTCATCTTCGACATCTCGTCGAATCGGTTATTCAGAATGGGTATAAACCCGGCCTTTCTGAATAACCCACGTATATGATAAACAGATGTTACACAAACACAAAAAACGCCTCATTCCAATTCAGAATATTCTTTTATTCACAAAATCACATTTTTAGGGAATAGGTTCCCTTTAATTTTATCAAAGATAAATTCTTCTAAATTTATTCTTTAATCTTCCTTTGGATATTATATCAAACTAGTCGGGATTAGCGAACCACACTGAAGTAATTATTTATTTTATTTCCCAATCCCAACCTATTTATCCCATGGAGAAAACTGGTAATACTCCATATCTAACACCACGGTGCTATCGGTAAAATTAATTACCATTTCACGTTCAAATCTAATTAAAGATTTAACTATCGCTTTAGAGCAAAACTGGTGGTACTCCATTCGCGATCACCTTTCAGATTTGATAATTTAAATTATCAATTCACATTTCAATCTAATTAAAGATTCATTAAAACTCCACTTAGTTTTAGTCTTTTCAAATATCAATGTCCTGTCTTTAACTGGGTTAAAGAACCAATGTCACCTAAAACACGATTCACGATAAACCCAAAATCACACTCTATTGTTAATCGGGTTAAAGAACAGGTGTTGTTCAAAACACCGCTCACGATAAACCCAAAAACCAATTCAAATTCAATTCCAATTAAATATTATTTAATTGATACACTTCATTAAATCTAAATAGAAAGATATAATCTTTTTCTCTATTGGGCTTAGGAACAGTGTTAATGAAGACACCATTCACGACAAACCCAAATCACATTTGATATTAAATACTAGGCTCTGAATAGAAAGTATATAGGCTTATATTTAGTATCAAATCCTGAAACCAACAAATATCGTTTGGAAATAACGATATAAAATATATCTTTCAAATTCCTGTAACAATATCTGTATAGTCACGAAATCCAATATCGAAATATTCCAAAGACAATTTCGATTCAACTCCAGTCCAATTCACGTATTGGGAATATTGATTATTTTTAAAATCACTTTCAAATTCAATTTATTTATTTCAAAAATAAATTGATTTTAATTCTAGTTCAAAACTAGTTCATTTCGATAAAAATCTATTTTTATCTTTTCAAATGTGAAATTTTTCATCCCAGTTCTTCACAAACTATTTCTTATGATTTTACACAAATTATAGATATTTTTAATAGTTTTATCAAGGCCCGTACAGTCGATTTCCAACAACGGCCATCAAACTGCACTTACAGCGAACTTTTCTGAAATTGATTTGGACATAATTCCCAATCCAACCGTTAGATTTCCAATTTCTAATATTCATTAGAAAGCTCTTTTCGATACGAACCCAACGGTTCCAGTTTTAGGAGAATCCGACGGTCGGATCTCCCGCAACGTCAAGTCGAAGTCAATGGTCGAAATTCACGAACTGCCGCAGCGCGTTCTATTCAGGCCATTATATATAATATATATATATTATATATTTCGTCGATTTCCTTTTAAAACGTATTTTATAAATCGTTTTAAATTCGTTTTCAAAACCATTTCAACTCTATATTCAATTTCAAATCAAAATTGAATATTTCCTATCATTACTATATAAATGATAATATTTTCAAAACGTTATATTTTGAAATCACTTCCTTTTTCTATATTCATTATAAAAACTAATATAATCAATATAAATATCGCTCACGTCAAAATGGCGCAACTCCAATCAACACGGCTTTATATATTTCAATAAATTTTTTATTCTATTCAACAAATGAATATTTATTCTTTTCAACACATGAATCTATATTTCCTTCAACACATGACTAATCTCAACACATGAGTACTGTTAACACACGACTATTTTGTTATGTAATATATTTTATAAAATTATGGTATCTATCGTTTGATTTTTAATCAGACTCCACCGTGAAGTAGTTTCTAAATTTAAATATGATAAAGATGTAAATTTTATTGTTAAAATATTTTACTCAACACATGAATAGTTTCAACACATGAATATTTTTATATTCTAATATTCTTTATTTTCCCAATTGGAATGAGGCCCAATCAATTACTGTATAATGTTAATTATATGGATTCCACCCAACACATGTATATAATAACACTAACAAATAATCAACCATCATCCAAAGTGCACCACACAACTGCATAAGCATTAAATATAAATAATTAATGCTTACACAGCCTGTCAATCAAACGATCGACATACAACTAATTAATGGGATTAGTGTATGTCGTATTTCATCCCAATACCCGTGTGGGGTTTCAAATCAACAAACACAGATTTTTATTTGTGCAGTTGGGCGATGTGTAAAATTTATCATCCCAATCAATATCAATCAAATCAGTGTATATAAACAAATCGGCCGATTTGTTTATAAGTATTCATTTATTCACTTTCACGTTAAAAATTATATTTTTAACGATAATTAATTTATTTCAACCATCTACATTTTATTATCGATTTCACATTAACTTCACAGACAAATTTCACAACATATCAAACAAGCATACAAGTCGTCCATGGTCTGTGGATGACGGGTGTCGTGTGCTGCTAAGCACCGTCTGCATCCTAGTATATATATATATATATATATATATATAACTAGAATAAAGAAATTTAGAGTGAGAAGTTCTCACCAAAACAAATCCAATATCACTACTCTTCATATGTAGAAGTCTTCGTCGTTCTCGCCTTTTGTCACTTTCGTTGTCCGTAGCCACTTCATATATAAAAATCACCCTTTTTATATTGTTGCTATGTATACAAAAATTATATTTTTATACTACTACATAGATAAAAATTCTATTTTTACACCGCTACTATATAGATAAAAATTCTATTTTTACACCGCTACTATATAGATAAAAATTCTTGTTTTACATCGATGCTCGTATAATAGAGATTATATTTTTATCGCGCTATACTCTATATAAAGATTTCGCCTTTTCAAATATAAAGATTTCGCCTTTTCATACATAAAGATTTCGCCTTTTCATATATAAAGATTTCGCCTTTTCAAATATAAAGATTTCGCCTTTTCATTTATAAAGATTTCGCCTTTTCATTTCATCACTATAAAAATCACATTTTTATTTCAACGTATATATAATAAAAATCAGATTTTATATCGCTACTTATATAGAGATGATATTTTTATTATCTTACCTATATAAAGATTATATTTTTATACTTCTATAATATAAAAGATTATATTTTTATTATCTATATAATATGAAAATTATATTTTCAACCTTTACATACGATAAAAATTATATTTTTACATTTTCTATAAATCAAAAATTTAATCTTTTCGCATTTAAAAATGTAATCTTTTCGTTATAGAAATCCTAACTTTTTCTATCATCTTAAACTAAAAATCATCGTCACTATAAACTGAAAACATACATACCATTCACATCTAAACTGAAAATAAAAATAGAAATCAATTTAAATTTACTTACAGTGTGCATTTGGGGAGAGGGGTTGCGTCGGTTTCGAGTCGGTGAAGGGAGAAGGAGGAGAAGAGGGCGCAGGGGCTCGCTGCAGCACCCGAGGGCGGTCAGAGGCGGGTGGAGATGGAGGCAGATGGCTTGCGAGGCTAGGGTTTCAGGAGGGGGGTGCGCGATGGGTTTTCAGAAGGGAAAAGGAGAAGAGGAGGGAGCTGTGGAAGGGGAAAAGAAGAAGAAGGGGAGGGGGAAGGAAGAAGCGGCGGCGGCGTTCAACCAGGGGGGCCGCGATGGAAGCGGCGGCGGCAGTTCCCCCCCCCCCCGTTGCTCGCTCCTTTTTTTCCTTTTCAATTTTGATTTTTAACCGGGGGGGGGGGGGGCACTGAGTGATGTAAGGAGAGAGTTTTATTTTTTTAATTATTTGATTTCAAAAATTTGACATTTTCATTTGACTTCTAAACAAGGCGCACCGCCTGTCGTCCATAGCATTTCAGCCCCATTCCGAACACAATGGGATATGTACCATAAGCTGATTCGACTGTTTCAATCAGTTTCCGTTAAGATCAACATATAACTCTATATATTGAATTTGAACGCGCGTTTCAATTTACCGGGGCCACATACAGTCTCTAAAAATTACAGAAAAATATTTTCTAGCTTCGTATTAACGATACGGTCCTAACAAAACTAATTCGTCGAATTCTGAGACCGTTGGAAAAATGGCCATTTCCCAGTCGATTAAAATCAACTTAAACTGGTCAAACACGTTTTCCATTGCCACGCTCACATATTGATTCGAAAAATTATGAAATTTGGAATCTAGCAATAACTTTACGTCACGGTCCCAACAAAAGTGGTTTCGTCGAAATCCGTGGTCGTTTGCAAAATTTCCATTTTTAAGGGCCTGAATTCCATAGCGACTATTCAGAATTTTCAACTGGACATATCTTTTTATTCCTGCTATGAAATTTTGATTTTTCGGATTCGTTGGAAAGATATTCTCAAATAGATTCTAATATTTTTGGTTTCACTAAAATCCGGTTTATTTTGCACCCGGTACATTCAATTGAAGTTTGAAATCGAATTATCGAACTACCACGCCATTTTCAATTCTATTTATAATCATATATAATTATTTATATTCAAACGACGACGTATATAATATATACGTTTGAATTCTATTCAAAATAAATTTCTCGTCGATATTATTTAAAATAATTCATTTTAAATATAGAAAATTTGCTAAAATTGCCAAAATAAATTTTTTAAATTGGCTCGCATTTCTGGGTTGTTACACAAATCAAACAAATCAATCAATCCAATCAAGTCAATCAATTCAATCAAGTAAGCCAATTCAACCAATTCCACCAAGCCAAACAAGTCAATTAAGTTAATCAAGACAAAGTAAGTATGTTATGTATTTGATTAAGAAACTTTTCATATTATATACTTGTTATGTGTGAAGTTACGGTTAACATGTAATGTAGTGTTTTGGTTATAAGGCAGTATGTTATATGCAAAATTATATGAAGTGATATATTGAATGAAATGCAACTTGGATGTGAATGATTTTAATTTGAGATGTACTCTAATAATGATGTATGATATGAAATGAGATGTGTAATGATAGTATGAAGAATGATTTGGTAATTATATCTATTTAGCTAACATATATTCAAAGTACTATTTAACAATTATGAATTATTTGAATCAAACAAAGATAATGTTAATTTCTAGACTTATATTAATTATATTAATGAATCTGATTAAAATAATAATAAAGATAAGAGTTTAATTAAAAATAATATTCATGATAAGTAGTAAAATATTTAGAAAAATCATGAAGTTAAATGATATTCAAGGGTAAATATTGTAAAAATTAAAGATCTTTCTAAAAAGAATATAAAATTTGTATAATATAAAGTAAGCTATACAAACATATATTCATAAGTATATATAAAAATAATTTAAAAAGAACTTAAAATTTAATTTATGAGATATACATTAATATTTTGATACAAATCAATTTAAATTTAGACTTTAGAAATCAAAACATATTTATTTGCTAAAAACCATTTATACTTTAGAAGGAAACATTATAAAGTAATCTATAAAACTTCTTATATTTAAACTACTTAAAAAAATCATGTATATATATTTCTTTATATTAATTTAAATATACAAGTTTTATAAATCTTAATAGGAAGTAAAAATAAGTATTAAGTTACAAATAGTATTTATGACAATGTAACCAAAAATTGTTATGAAATCACAAGAATAATATATAAGTTAAACTATGCATGTCTAAACTATATAAAAGATGAATAAATTTATATTTTATAACAATATCAAAAATTTATATTAACTCTATATATCATATTAACATATTTATATAATTTTATTAAATTATATATCGAGCTATAAAAAAATAAGTATACAGATAAATTTAATAATTAGAATTTTAACTGGCATTTTATAATTGAAAAAGATGGAGGGAAGTTTGAAAGTTTAAATCTTTGAGATAAAAATTTTGAATTTCATTCTATAAGCTGACATGTTAACATATAGATATATGTATGTTGAAATATATGTATTATTTCAAAGAGAGTATGGCTTTGTGACTTTGGTTTTAAAATATCGATTTATATTTCAGGTTTAACTATTTCCTGAAATCATATTAATCCTAACAAACATCAAAAATTTATTTTATTATTATATAAATTTTATTATAATTAATTTTTGAATTTCAAATTTGAATTTTAAATTACAAAATTGAATTTAAATTACAAAATTGAATTTTAATGTTTAAATTTCAAATTTAAAACAAAGCAAAGCAAGCAAAACATCCATTCGACCAAAAATTTAAAAATTAATTAAGGCGTATCCGTTTTTTAGATCCATTTCTTCGATATTATCTGAATTCTGAATTGATCTTCTGGAATTTGATGATTAGATCTGTTCTTTTGCGACAGGCTCGTTTTTCTGATAAGGATTGTGTACTCATTTGCTGAATTTGAACATCGTATGAGAAAGATATTAAAGATTTAGTAGTTCAACCAACTTAGCGTCAAAATTTGAATTTGAATATTGAATGAATGGACACTTCAACTACTATATAAAAGCCCAAAAGTCATGTCTCTTTGTAACGACCCGGATTTTTAGCTATTTAAATTCTGAATATTTAATTTTTGTTTTAAATATTATAATAGAAATACAAATCAATTACGCCCTATATCAGCATTTCTGAATCTTCACAAAAATAAATTATCTTGTCCATTTTATTATATTTTTGGAATCGGGATGCATTGCTTGTCGCAATCATATTTTTAACATCTCGTTGCAAACAGAGTTTTACATAACAACTAAAATGCATTTTTATAAAACTTAAATAAGTGTTTGTGTGTATATATATATGTATATAAAGGATACATAATTGGTAACGGTAAGTTGAAAAGGAAGATGTAAAATGGCCTCTGATAATTATCCCGACTTTGACAACTAGAATGTCTGAGCAAATTGAATACTAAATAATAAAAATTCAAGGTTTCGACAATTGAAAGTTGACAAATACATGCCAACTTAAAAACTGAAAGGATTATTCCAATTGTAGAACATTAGCTTTGTAGTTGATTTATGATTTTGCTCATAATTACGTTTGACATGTTTTCTAGCCCACTTCATCTATGCCTAAAATTTTACACCTAAGTGTGTAACTTAAGTTAACGTTGACACCCTCTTAGGCTTACAAAATTTTCTTTTGAAATTGCCAATAATATATATAGATAGATAGAATCAAATTGTTTCCACTATCTCTGAAATCGAGGCATGCCTATACCCAAATACTGGAACTATGAAATTATCACCCTACCATGGGCCAAGACTATCAGAGCCGTGCCCCTCAAGCTACTGCAAAAGCCGTGTTCTACAAGGCATCCCATGACCGTGCGCATCAAGCAAATGAAAAGCCGTGTGTGCTAAGTAATTTTAGTTGCGTGTTCCCCAAACCATAATACTTACCGTGGGTACCAAACAATCTTCTTCTTTTAAATACTGGACTTATATTCCGTAAAGCCCTTTATTCTCTTCTGCGCCCTCCTTATATTTCTTTCAGTAAAAAAAAATACGAAGGAGATTTCCCTATTTCAAAAAAATTTTAAAAATTGAAATATCAATGAAATTTAGCGCTGTTGGATCCACTGGCCTCATGTGTTCAAGAGCCTCAATCTCGAATGGCCTTAGCCAAAGAGGTTATGTTTCTCGAGTTTTAGCAGAAGGCGGGGCTTTGAAAAGGTGTCATCGTGGAGGATGTTAGGAGGGGATGAGGCGCCTGTTGAATTTGGGGCAACATGAGGTTTCAGTTTTTTTTTTTTGGAGTTCGATGACCATCTTTTTTGTTGGTATATTGTAATGAGATGAACGTCGGACTTGGCAAGAAGCTATCGATCCTGGAGTAGAGGTGATGGTTGTGAAGGTGAAGGGAGAGGAAGGTCGTAGGATGTGACGACATGGTGAACGGTAAAAGACGGGAGGAGATGGAAGGGGAATATTTGTGGAGTTTGTTGATGGCTTCCTGTAGTAGATGGTAGGCCTATGGAGGAGGAGGAATGAGTTGGTGTTGATTTTTTGAAGGGTGAAGTTCAGTTTAATTTTACTGTGAGATGAGTGGGTGCCTGAAATCGTTGGAAGTCACTTTTTTGGAGTAGTTGAAGAAGAAGACATGGGTTTGCCGTCTTATTTCACAGCAGTTGCTTTAGGCTTGGATTTGCGTACGAATGAGGAGTATTGGTGTTGATTGAGACTGGATTAGGATTTGTTGAGGAGATTAGCAGTGCGTGGTATAAATGTGATGAGTTTGTGGCAAATAAAAAAAAGAGATTTATTATCGTAGTCCTGTTGCATCTACAATGAAGAAGGTAACTATGAGTTGTGGGGGTGATGAAGGCATGTTATTCGATGGACGAAGTGACTGTGATGAGCTGCGGAGGTTGGCGTGTTACACAGTGGTGAGGGAAAGGATTGGGAATAGATATTTGTAGGTTACTAGAAATAGGAGATGGTTTAAGGAAGATTAAAGCAAATGATGTAATTAGAAATTTAAAACATAAGTAGTAAATTAAAATTATTATTAAGTTAAATCAAATATTATAAGTATATATATATATATATATATATATTATTCATATGTTAACAGAATCAGACAAAATCGGTCATGTTGGAATCATAACAACAAAATCAATGTTGAGGAATTTCGTGACTAAGAATAGAACCGCCGGAATTTCATGATAAAATAAATGCCTGTTTTATTTTAAAACGAGGCAAAAGAAGAATCGTCGACTGTGGACTATGTGAGTAACTCACTAACTCTACCTCGTTTATATTTTTTATAAATGAATTTTAAATTTATCTATAGAAATTTTACACCGGATGATAGTTGTTAGGATGATTTGTTGATAAAGTTGGTTGAATTGGTTGATATAGGAATAAAATTGATCGTTTAACAATTCTATTCACCATGATATTTCATATTAATGTGAAATAATATTATTGTTGTTGATTAACATCTGTGGATGCAGGGAAACATGTCGGAGGGATCCAATTGGATTCCTCAACATTTATATTCTTATGTTTGCATTGATTGTGACATATATTGTGATATATCAACTGTGATTGATCTTGTTGTGTTTAAATATCATTGGCCCCAGAATTTGGTATTTAAATACCGGGAAATATTTTCGAATATAGAAAATGAAATTTGAGTTTTCAAAAAGGGAATTTATTTCCTAAAATAGAAATGTAAGTTCAAACAGAGTTGAAGCCAAAAATATGTAAATAGAGAAAACAAGAAGTTGTATATAAACGAGAGTATAAATTAAGTGAATTATTTATCATTGAATAAATTGAAATAGAAATTCAAAATTTGAATTTATATGGAAAAATGGAAAATGGTTTTGAGACCAATATTTGAAATTAATTTGAATTTAATGAAGGGTGTTAAATATTAGTTAATTTTCGATTAACTATAACTAAAGTAATTATCGAATTGGTTAGTGTTAATAAAGTTAACTATTATTTAATAAGCTTTTAAAAGCGATAATTGTACCATTTTTAGTTAATAGCAAAGTCTACTATTTTTAATAAAGTTAATAATAAAGTTAATTGTTAGTTTAATTAATAATAATTAAAACAATGATTTTAATTGGAGATTCAATTAAGAAATGATTTAGTGGCATTATAGTTTGATCAAGGAGGTGATAAGAGTTTCATAAAGGGATTTGTAATCCAAGTTTTAAATGAGATTTGTCGATAAATGCAAAGATTTAAACAAGGATTTTTGTTAAATTTTAAATTATGAAAAGAAAATTCAATGGAAAGAAACTTTCAAGGAAGATGATTAATAGGTTAATAATAGACTAAAATGTGTTAATGGTTTTAGAATGAAATCTAAGCTAAGTGGTGAAAAGATGATAAACCGGATAGTATAAGTGATTAATCCAAACAAGGTTTAAATGAAGTTTTTAAAACCAAAGTGATGACTTTAATTAAATTAAGAAAAGCACTTTAATTTAAATAAAAAATTTAAATGCAAAGGAAAACACAAATGATAGTTTTGTGTTAAACATTGATAAATGGATTTTCGAAATAAAATCTAAGTAAAGAGGTCTTGTTGTAAAGAGGGTAGAAAGCGGACTTTTATCCTTATATACCCTTTATCTTATGAGGTTTCGACAAACAAGATGGTATATGCCTGCATTGTTTAAATCCATACATTTTGACTATTTTTAAAAAATGAACAACAGAAGTGTGTGCGTCGCACACGGTACTTTATTCAAAACAGCGATTATAATGCTACTATTATAATGGATGTTTTGTAAATCTGAACAGCGATTTTAACGCTGCTATTATAATAAATGTTCTATAAAGCTAAACAGCGATTGTAACGCGCTCGTTGAAATAAATGTTTTTATAAATTAAATAGTTGGAAACAGCGATTATAACACTACTGTTAAAATCAATATTTTTCCGTAAAAGGAGTGGATAATTAAATTGATTCTGAGAGTCGCGTAAGCGATGTTTTGTTTGAAGTTGCGAGCCTTGACTATTTCAAAGTGGAGAACGTTGTTCAATTAAGGTCTGAGAGGTAATTATACCCAACTTGATTGACTTCATGATTGATGGAGGAATAGTTAAGGTTCGATATTGAAAAATTGGTTAGCAATATGGTTAGATAATAAATGATTAATGGTTTGAGTTAGAATAACGATGTTTATAACATCGCATTAATTTAAAAGATTTTGAAATGTTTTTCCCAAATAAAATAAGAAATATTTTCTATGCGTAGAAAATGAAATGAATTGGTTAACCAGGATTTAAGAAATGGAATATGGAAGTATTTTCGGATATTGATAAAGTATATTTTCGGAATATAGAAAATAAGGAATCGTTAATATATAGAATTGTTTTCTAACTGGAATAAGAGATATTTTCAATAAAGAATTAGGATATTGAAATGTTTTACAAGAATCGAGAGAGAAAATCGAGCTTTGAAAGGATAGGAAAGATGGAAATTTGGAATTGATAACAAAATAAGGAATTTATATAAATAGGAGCCAGTATTGCTTGATGGTAGATCAATAGAATTTCCATTTGGAAATAGGGTCGTTGGTTGAATGGATGTTCCTTTGATAGTTAAATCACCGACTGTCAAAGTTTTGATTTATTTTATACTTCCGTTGTCAATACGGAGAGACCAGGATCAGATTTAATATTTGAAAACCACTCCGTATTGGCATAAGCGTTACAAATCAACTTATGTTGAAGAGATTATGAAGATGGAGTAAAGTGCAAGGGCTGTTCTGTTAATCTTAGATAGAAATTGCCCAAGATGGATTAATAGAACGGTGCCTTCAGTTTGTCCAAACCCAGGACAATTTGTAAGGATGAGTGTCTGATAGAGTATTTCCAAAGGGGTTACGTACGTTGATTCCTTCAAATGTACGAAATTGGTGGCAACGAAGGGAAACTTCTTTAGCCTAACAATCTGAGTATTTTTGTGGGAATCAATTAGTGATTTCCGATGGATCTGATGATGTAACATTAAAGTGAATGGTGGCCAGATGTTCTGGAAGATAATTCAAACCTCAAGCCTCACAACCGGGAATTTACAAAAATTGGGCAGGCAGCATGGCTATGTGGGTCGCTCCCATTAGGATGTATAATCACCTATCTAGAGAAATTCCAATTGCTTCTTTAATCTATCGATGCTGTCCCTTTCGGGAAACGGTTGCTGATCCCAACCGTTGGTGATATACATTCAATACAATCAAACGAAATGAGTGGTCGGTCATGTGAGGGCCGGGTTGCAAGACGTTCTTGTTGAACCCTGGTGTATCCCCTCTAGAGTACACTGATCGGAAGGTGGTTCCATACCTTGTCATGTTGGAAATCCTATCTCTAATAAGCGCCTTGCGGTTTTTGATTTTATATTATATATGGAGTGTGAGATGTAAGCGTTCCGCTAGATTCTATTTATTTGATGTTGACATTATTATAATATCACTGGATTTGATATCAAAAATATTTTTGGTTATCGTAAGGTAAAAACCATCCGTGTTTATGTGTGGATCGGTCTTACGATTATCATTTCTTTCGAAAGGATTTTGAAAATTAACAATTGGTTGGAGTTTACTCACACAAGTCCCATGACTGACCCAGAGTTTATTTTGTTTGTTTTTTCCTAAACTCTTGGGTGCCCAAATTTGTACGCGCAGTCAAGTAGTCAGGATTTTTCTGATTCACTTGGAGGAGCCAAAAGCAGGAGGCTTCATCAGTTAGCTATAGACTATCATATTTTCCACTGTGTACTATGTTGTATCTGGAAACAGGTGTTTATAACTGTTCCAGAAATAGTTGTTCTGCTTTGATGATGGGATGTATATAAAGTTTCTGAATTGTATTTAAAGGTTTATGTTATCTAATATATTTTATTCGTTCCGCTGTGAGTTTGTGATCTTCGTTTTCTTCTATTCTAATATTTATTTCTTTCTATTTCTCATCCTCTAACTTCTTTCTAATAATGATTTGTATTTCTGTGCAATTTGAGTTGGGCGTGTAGTGTTATTAGTCGACTCAAAGAGTACGGAAATTCGGGACATTACACTCTTCATAACTACTCCTCTTCTTCTTCCTCTCGTTTTTGTCTTTTAATCAAACTTTTAGAAGGCATAACTTCTTCATTTCTTAACGGAATTGGACGAAATTAGCGGCAAATCGAAGAGGAATTCGAGGACTATGATTTAGTAGCAGTTTGTTGGGATGAATTTGGATGGTATTGGGAGCAGCAAGTCAAAACAGTAAGAGGTATGCATAAAATCCTGTAATAGTTTTCAGTTTTGAATCGCCAACTTCAAACTGCCATATTTCACTCATTTTTGATTGGAATTTGACGATCTACCCATCAAATAGACCACGAGAATGAGAACTACAATCTGGATAAATATTTGAGACAAAATAGTCTAACCTGTGGATGCAATTTTAAGATAACCATCGACAGTTTTAGTTTCCTTCTCTCTTTATTCACCGAAACTTTATTTGATCATTACTTGATCAATTCTTGACGGGTTTACATGAAATAAGAGGCATTGCGAAGCCAATGAAGAGGATTACAGTATAAAAATAAGTTGTAGATGAACATCCAAAGTTATAAAGTGATCTGGTACCCATTTCTTTGTTTATTTATGTTATATATATCCATTTCTTCTTGATGTCTCTTCACCAACCGTCGTTACTCTTCTCCTCTTTTTAATTTCTTTTTAGAATTTGAATTTTCAATAGCCACCATTTTGGGATTTGAATTTCCAATAGCCACGTCAACCATCTTTTCAGAGTTTGATTATCTGATAGCCATATAACACATATTTTCCTGTAAAACAACACATCTTTTCAAATAATTAAAAAACTTTTCAAATAATTCAAATGTCTTTTCAAATATACAAACGACTTTTTAAAATTACAATAATACCATGATGGTTTTTTAACATATCCATATATCAAAATTTTCAAAATTTCAAATTTAAAAATTTTGAAAAAAATAAAATCATAGTAACTTGATTTTTTCAAAACAGTTGAATGCAGACTCAT
Source organism: Allium sativum (assembly GCA_030737875.1). NCBI lineage: Eukaryota > Viridiplantae > Streptophyta > Magnoliopsida > Asparagales > Amaryllidaceae > Allium > Allium sativum. The sequence continues at coordinate 288,691,950 of CM060915.1, forward strand.
ATAATACAGATGCAATACATAAATTTAAATTAGTGTCCAAAAATTTTCAAAATCTGATCATAAACTGTTAGGGAATGCAGAATAGATTGTTAAGGCAAAACAAGTACTAGAGGGGGAGGGGTTGAATAGTGTTTGTGAGAATTCAAACAAAATCTAAAACTTATGTAAACTATGAGATGAATCAAATACCACAAACACAACCACAGACACGGAATCAAACACAAATACAAAATAAACAGAAATAAAGATGCAAAAAACGAAAGAACACACCAGATTTTATACTGGTTCGGATTGCCTCTATGTCCAGTCCTGCATAATGCTAGATTGTGCAGAGTTTTATTACTATTTCCAATAGTCAAGTATAACCTCCTTGATTTCACGGCTACAAGGGATACCACCGATTACTACTTCCTTGTTTTCTCAGCTACAAGGAAACACCAATTCCTACTTCCTTGATTTCATGGCTACAAGGAACACACCGATTCCTACTTTACTCAACCCAAACAACGTTTACTCAAGCCAAACAATTACAAACTGCCCTAGAACTCTTTAGTAGAAATCGATTCAGAGAGAGATGAGAAGAGAGAAGAAGTTTGATCAAAACAGAATTGAATTCAGCAGAGTTTAAGTGTAGCAATCATAAAAATGATTAAGAATAATTATATAATGAAAGAGGATGAAAGTGGAGAAGAAGATATGATTAAAAATTCGGTTTTAACCCCTTTTTATAGAGTGCGAAAGGTTGCAATGGTTCTGAACCGTTTCAAATAGTGAAAAGACACTTCCTTTCAAAATTGAAAAAAGTGACAGTTATATGTTGACATGGTGTTTTTGGTATGTCGACATACCCTAGTGTAATTTTGTATTTTAAAGAATTTTTCAAGTGTTTTGATATAAAATTAATTTTGGAAATTCTTGAGTAAAAATCTAGTGTTGTAAATTAATGATATATTATAGAAAAACATATGAAAACATAAATTTAAACTACATAAATTTATTTAGAAAATTATAAGATTTTAAACTATATATATATAAACTATAAGAATATAAATATAAAATTTAAGTTTCGAAAGACAAAGAAGAATAAGAAAGGAAAAAGAACAAAAAATAAAATAGAGAGGATTGAGGATAGAATTGAAAATCAGAATTTGGAAATTTTGAATTTGAACCTGGAGTGCTATTTCGGAGTCTTACAGAATCTAGACTCTATAACTATATTAACCTTGAACTCTTGAAATCTTGAATACTCATGAGTCTTGAAATTTCTCTGGTCTTGGTATCTCTATTATCTTTAAAACTGTATAGTCTTCAGTAATATTACCTGTATATAACTCCTGCACATATATATTCTATACAAAAAGTGTTAGTATATATTTTATAATCAATGATAATTGAAATAAGGTTGTTGTCATCAAAACTTCATTCTCCAACTTTTATATATAATTCCATACATGAACCTTATCCAAACATTCAAACACTCAGTACAACGTATATTTTTACCATTTTACGCTGATTTGGATGGATAATATGTGTATTTCATATTTACGTTTTCATGTGATCAACGTAGTTATTATTATTATTATTTGTTTTAAATTAAATATTTTATTTTAATCAATAACCCAACATTCCCTTTTGCATTCAGTCATGCCAAAATGTTCAAATCTTACATAAAGACTTTTAACCGTAATCATTGTAAATTATGCCTAGCTAGTGGAATTGACATATTTCAAAATCACAAGAAATATATGTAAATATATAATTTGGACTAGTGGATGCAAATTAAGCACAAATATATATATTTATATTTATACGTATATTTGCACCACTTTTCCCCTTTTTAACCCATTTAATCGTATCCCTTGTGATTTCAAAATAACGCCTTTTTATTCAAAAGGAGGAAAATGACATATTTACAATGATTAAGCCAAAACTCAACAATATTGAATACAAACAGGCATATTTTTTTAATATTACAATCACATAATTCACCAATTTCTTCTTTTACCCAAATTCACATACTTTATTATTCAACACCAAACTAAAGATCTGAAATGTAACTACATCTAATTAATGTTTAATGAGACTGATTTCCAGATCCATAGTGTTTAACATATTTTACTACATAACTGTAGGAACAAGTGTGAATAGGTATATGAATCCTACATTCGATATTATGCATAACCATAACTTTCAATTCACAAGTTTTAACAATGTTTATAATCAGATCTGATGGTTGTCAATCAAATTTCAATACTTAAATGAGCAAATCTGATAGGAAATAAGCATAAACATTTAGATCTATATCAAACGAAATAGATAAATTATTATAACTGTATTCGTAAATTTCTCACTTACCTTATAGCCTTCAAATCCAAAGTTTGAACTCTTTAGGCCTACAATCCCCAAATTCTTATAAATCTACCATATATCTAGAAAGGGGAAAATTCCAGATCAATAGAGATGTAATAAAATAGGAAGAGGGGAGAATCTGATTGGGAGCGTTAACTAGCATTCTTTCACATTAGATATGCTAATCCTCTCAATTTCGTATGAATTGTATTTAATTTGTTTATGTGAATATATTTTATTTTAGAATTTAGGTTTGGAGAATGAGGAAAAATGGCAGAGCTCCGCTGCCTCTGCAGATTTACGCGGAAAATAATTAGGCCTTACCCCTTTATTTATAGGGGTGGAAATGACCTAGGACCATTGGATTTTTTTAAGTTATATACGTCCATTCGTTACATAAATATTATAACCTAACTTTATAAAAACGTAGCCGCCACTGGGTGAACTAACGCCCAGTATGTCGACCGTGGTGGTCGATCACTATGGTCGACTGCCTGGGCCTCAAATGCCTAGGTCAGTTGTGTTAAATAAGGTAATATATACTTATAAATTCTAATTTATTTATTTTCCGTCCATTTTCATATATCGTCTGTAACAACCTGGAATTTTGGAACTAATTAAAATTTTTATTTTAACAATTTTAATGAATTTTAAATATTTAAAATGATTTATTTTAAACAATAACGATTTAAAATTTAGTTTAATTGAAGTTGGAACGAAAATTTTTAATTTAATTATAAAAGGAGTTTAAAATGGCGCGACAGTTTGAAAATTCGATTTCAAATTTCAAATGAATGTACAAGATTCAAAATAAATCGGATTTCAATAAAACAAAAAATATTTAAATATGTTTAATTATATCTTTCTAACGGATCTGGAAAATTGAAATTTCATAGCGGGAATAAAAAGTTATGGCAGTTAAATATTTAGAATAGTCGCTATGGAATTTAATGTAATATATAGCCTTTATAAATAGCCATTTTGCAAATGACCTCAGTTTTCGACGAAACCATTTGGTTGGATCCAAAATTTCTAATTATTGCAAGATTCCAATTTTCATAATTTTTGGAATTAATATGTGAGCGTAGTAAAAGAAAATGTGTTTTTGTCAATTTTAGTCAAATTGGATTGATCAGAGAATGACTATTTTTCAGATAGTCTCCAAATTCAATGAAATTAATTTTTTTAGGACAATATCGTCAAAACATAGCTAGATTTATTTTTTGGAAATTTTTAGAGTCAGTATGTGGCCCCGGTAAATTAAAATGTACCATTAAATTCAGTTTTAATTGATTTATATTTTAATTTTGATAAAAACTAATCAAACCAGTCGAATTGGCTTACAAAACATATTCCATTGTGTCCGGAATAGGGGTATTTAGCTAGTGACAACAGTCGTTGGGTTCGATTTGGAGTTCGGCGTGTTAAACAAGTAAATTCCCAAATTAAATATTATTAAAATAAAAAAATGGTATAAATACACCTTAGAACCCTAACCCTAGCCTAAAATTGTTCATCCGCCGTTATTTAAAATGGATGGCCAAAGTGTGGTGACTTTGATTCCTTTAGTGCGCAAAATCCATTCAATGTTTTCCAGATCTTCCAAAGTGAAATCTGAAGAGCATTGCGAGATACATACAATCAACGGTCACGATCTCCTTTAGCTCGACGTGGTGCTCAGAATTTGGGTTGTAACCCGCACCGTTCGTGGTTGGATTAAGAGGCGCAGGGGCCATCGCACGAGACATGGTTCAATGAGGAGGTGCACGAGGTGGAGGTCTTCGAGGTGGGGGTGGCCGATCCTGGTCCGGTGGTCGGAGATGGTGTCGACGGTGGTTTCTGGAAGTCGATGTCGGGTTACAGTTTTCTAAAGAGAAGGATTAGCAAAAAAAGAGGTTAAGGGAATTAAAAAATATATATTAATTAAAGTTAATTATATATTAATATTAATATTCAAATGTTAAAAATAATGATATCTTATTCATACGGAAACGGAATCAAACGATTTCGGATCCATTGGAACCGCAGAAAAAAGATCTACAACATGGAACTGATTAGGACATAAACGGAAGCACCAAGGATTGTTGACAAAATTAAACATCAATTTTATTTTATTAAAACAATCGTTTTAGTAACTATTTCGAAACCGATCATGGTGAGATTACTTATTTAAAAATTAAAATTAAAAATAAAATTAATTATTGGAAATTTTTATATATCCGCCGTTAAGATTCAGTTGTGTATTGTACGTGATTTGATTTGAAATATCTTGATTGTGTGATCTGTTGATTTAATTGAATTTAATGGAATAAGAAGAAAATTGTTGTCAAATAAAAATATTCATTTTTTTATTTGTCATTGTTAAATATTGAAATTGTTGTCAAGTAAAAATATTCATTTTTTTATTTTTCATTGTTAAATATTGAAATTGTTGTCAAATAAAAATATTCATTTTTTTATTTGTCACTGTTAAATATTGAAATTGTTGTCAAATAAAAATATTCATTTTTATTTGTCATTGTTAAATATGGAAATTGTATACAAATAAAAATATTCATTTTTTTTGACAAGTTAAATATTGAATTTGTGTATAAATAAATATTCATTTTTATTTTTCATATTAAAGATAGAAATTTGTGTACAAATAAATATTCATTTTTATTTGTCATATTAAAGATAGAAATTTGTGTACAAATAAAAATATTCATTTTTATTTGTGATATTAAAGATAGAAATTTGTGTACAAATAAAAATATTCATTTTTATTTGTCATATTAAAGATAGAAATTTGTGTACAAACAAATATTCATTTTTTATTTGTTATGTTAAATATAGGAAATTTGTATGCAAATAAAATATTCTTTTTATTTGACCCTAGAAGTATAGAAAATGTTATGTAAATAAATTAATCTTTTTATTTGTCGTTAACAACATAGAAAATGTTATGCAAATAAAATAATCTTTTTATTTGTCATTAGCAACATAGAATTGGTTATGCAAATATAATAATCTTTTTATTTGTCATTAGCAACATAGAATTGGTTATGCAAATAAAATAATCTTTTTATTTGTCATTAGCAACATAGAATTTGTTATGCAAATAAAATAATCTTTTTATTTGTCATTAGCAACATAGAAATGTTATGAAAATAAAAATCATTTTTTTATTTGTCATATGTGAGTATAGAAACATGTTATACAAAATAAATACTTCTTTTTGTTTGTCATTAGAAATGTAGAACATTAAAATTGTTATGTAAGATAAAAATGTCAACCTTATCATGTTAAATTAGAGAAAAAGGATCATTTGTCATTTTATGTTTTGTTTACTCAAAACATTATTATTTACGGGTAGTAGAAAATAATCATTTATCATTTTATGTTTTGTTTATTCAAAACATTATTTACATGTAGTAGAAAAATAATCATTTGTCTTTTTATGTTTTGGTTTTTCAAAACATTATTAGTTACATGTAGTAGCAAAAGAATCATTTGTCATTATATGTTTTGTCTACTGAAAAACATTATCATTATTATGTTAGCGATGTTAGAAAGTTGATCGTATGTTAAAAATATTATTTTGGTTAGATTAAACATTATCATTATTATGTTAGCAAAGCTAGAACAATAATCATATGTTGAAAACATGTTTTGTGAAATTAAAATGTCATTTATTTAGAATAATGTTTTGTGAAATAAAATGTCATCTTGTTAGAATAAGTTTGTTAAATAAAAGGATTACATGTTAGGATATATGTTTCGTAAGACAAAATGTCACATTTATCATGTTAGACAAGAGTAAAAATAATTACTTTTAAAATACATGTTTTGTTGAAATTAAATTATAAATATTTATTTATTATTTAAACAGTGAAAATTCATTAAATAGAAAATATTTCAAACAGAATTATAATTGGTTAAATTTATTAACCAATGATGTTTTTGAATAAACTGTTGTTGTTTGGAAACCCCACACGGGTATTGGGATGATATTTGACATACACTAGTCCCAATATTTAGTTATATGTCAATCGATGGATTGACAGTCTGTGATGAGCATTATTTATTTATTTTAATGCTCACACAGTTGTAAATTTCACTCTTGATGTGAATGGATTGTTTAATGATTATTTATCATTATTGTTAAATAGTGGGATGTATGAAATCCATATAACTGAAATTATATGGTAATTGATTGAGTAGCATTTCGATTCAGAATATTTTAAAATAAAGAATATTCGGAAATAAAGAATCTTTTAAAAATAACGGATATTTTAAAATAAAGAGTATTTTAAAATAAATTTAGTGAAGAATAAAATTATGATTTTCATGTCCATCTTTGGATGGACACAAGAATATAAAAATACGAAGCCGGGTTAAGTATAGAAACGCCATTTTTAACCTAAACGGGTTTATTGATCGATTTTATTCATTTTTATAATGAATATCGAAAAGTAGTGATTTCAAAATTTAATATTTTGAAAATGATATCATTTTAATATGATAAAGATATAAAATATTCGATTTTTATTTAAAATTGAGAATGAAGATGGAATTGTTTTAAAATAAATTTATAAACAAATTATAAAATACAATTTAATGTAGAAATCGATGAAATATATATAATATCTATATATTAAATATATTTAATGGCCTGAATAGAACGCGCTGCACAACGATCGTTCGCGAATTTCGACCATTAACTTCAAATTGATGTAACGGGAGATCCGACCATCGGATTCTCCTACAACCGGAACCGTTGGTTTCGTATCAAAAAGAGCTTTCCAACGAATATAAGAGATTTGAAATCTAATGGTTGGATTTGGAATTATGTCCAAATCAATTTTAGAAAAGGTCGTTATGAATGCAGTTCGGTGGCCGTTATTGGAAACCGACTGTACGTGCCATAATAAAATTATTAAAAATATGGAAAAATTATGTAAAATCATAATCAATAATTGGGAAAGATTTTGGATGAAAAATTCCATGTTTGAAAAGATAAAAATACATTTTTATCGAAATGAACTAGTTATTCACTAGGATAATAATCTAATCAAGTTTTCTAATTAATTAATATTTAATTGGAATTAAATAATAAATTGGATTTTGAGTTTGTTGTGAATGGTGTCTTCAATAACACTGTTCTTAAACCTCGATGAGAACAGAATAAATCTTTAAATTAAGATTTAATGAAATTTTCCAATTAGTTAATATTTAATCAGAACTGAATAAGTGAAATTGGATTTTTGGGTTGTCGTGAATGGTGTCTTAAATAATACCGTTCTTAAACCCCGTTTGAAAACAATAAATCTTTTAATTAAGATTATTAGAGTTTCCAATTATATTTAGTAAATGGAATAAAGTGAAATGTGAATTGGGTTTATCGTGAATTGTGTTTTAAACGACATTTGTTCTTTAACCCAATTAACAGTGAAAACATAATTTGGAATTTATAAATCTTTTTATTAATATGAAACGGAAATTTTCCAAAGTAAATTTTCAAATTTAATATAATAATTGGAATTGAATGGAATTCGTTTTGGTAATAATTGAGATGAGCTTCTGTAAAAGAAGACCGTTATTATATATGGAATTTAAAAGGATTTACCGTTATTCCATTTATATTATTAGTCTGATACGGAAATTTATATTGATCGGATTTCAGTGAAAATTCCATATTTAATGGAATATGATTTTCGGTTTATTGTGAATTGTGTTTTAAATGACATTTGTTCTTTAACCCAGCTGAAGGTAAGATTAATTTTTTAAATTTGAATAATCATTAATTAATGATTTTTGAGATTAAAACTAAAATGGAGTTCTAATGAATCTTTAGTAAGATTAAAAATGGGAATGAGATAATTAAATGATTAAAAGAATAAATTTAAAAGAATTTATTGTAATAACCCGGAAATTCTGAGCCAATTTAAAATTTTTATTTTGGCAATTTTAGTGAATGTTGAATATTTAAAATGAATTATTTTGAATAAAAACGACCTCGGTTTTCGACGAAACCACTTTTGTTGGATCCGTGATGTCATGTTATTGCTAGATTCCAAAATTTGTAATTTTTCGAATCAATATGTGAGCGTGGCCCCAGTAAATTATTTCAATTGATTTTAATCGACTGGAAAAGGACCATATCATCAATACGAAGCTAGAAAATATTTTTCTGGAATTTTTCGAGTTGGTATGTGACCCCAGTAAATTGAAATGTGCGTTCAAATTCAATATATAGAGTTATATTTTGATTTTGACGAAAACTGATCGAAACGGTCGAATCAGCCTACGATACATATCCCATTGTGTTCGAAATGGGGGTAATTAGCTAGGGACGACAGTCGGTGGGTTCGATTTCGAGTTTGAAATAAATAGTTGCTTTTCGAATTTAAATAGAATTAAATATAATATTTTTATAATCACCCCTTCTCTTTTCCTTAGTCAACGCGAGCCTCCCCCCGTTCATTTTAAAATGAAAAAAAAAACAATCGCGGTTTCCTACCGCCCTCCAGGCGGACCTCGTCGCCTCCACCCTGGGAACCACCACGCCGCCGATCACCTCAGTCTGCCCCCCTCTCGCGCCTTGCTCTCCTCTCTCCTCCAATCTGAGGAACCCCAAACCCCCCCCCCCCACGCCCAAAATCGAGCCCCACTCGAAACCCTAGGCCGCCGCTGGCCACCAGCAACCCCTCCGCCGCCTTGGTCAACGGTGAACTCCCCTTCCCCTTCCCCTTCCTATTCTCTACCTCTTCTACCCTAAATCCGCCCCCAAACACTTGGAGAGCCACCGCGGCGCCCCGCTGTCGACCACATCACCCCCTCAAGCCTTCTCCGCCACTCCGACAACGAATGTAAGTTTTATTTTTATTTTTAATTCCTATATGTAGATAAAAATGTGATTTTTACCAGTAAAAATAGAATTTTTATCTATATAGTAGCGGTATAAAAATAGAATTTTTATCTATATAGTAGCGATATAAAAATAGAATTTTTATCTATATAGTAGCGGTATAAAAATAGAATTTTTACCTATATAGTAGCGGTATAAAAATGTGATTTTCATCCATTTAGAGTGATTATAAAAATGTGATTTTTATACATATATCAACAATCTAAAAATGTGATTTTTATATATGTAGCGAACACGGACGACGAAAGTGACAAAAGGCGAGCGACGAAGATTTTCTACATATGAAGTGTCGCGGTGTTTGGTTTAGCTTCTCGGTGTAATAACCCGGAAATCTTGGCCAGTTTAAAATTTTTATTTTGGCAATTTTAGCGAATTTTGATTATTTAAAAAGAATTATTTTAAATAATATCGACGAGAAAATCTATTTTGTATATAATTCGAACGTGTATATTCGTTTGAATCGACGATAGAATGTAAATATTTATTTATATTTATAAAAGGAATTGAAAATGGCGCGGTAGTTCGATAATTCGATTTCAAACTTCAATTGAATGTACCAAGTGCAAAATAAACCGGATTTTAGTGAAACCAAAAATAATGGAATCTAATTGTGACTATCTTTCCAAAGAATCCGAAAAATCGAAATTTCATAGCGGGAATCAAAAGATACGTCCAGTTGAAAATTCTGAATAGTCGCTATGGAATTCAGGCCCTTAAAAATGGGAATTTTGCAAATGACCTCGGATTTCGACGAAACCACTTTTGTTGGATCCGAGATGTCAGGTTATTGCTAGGTTTCAAATTTCTTAATTTTTTCGAATCAATATGTGAGCGTGGCAAAGGAAAACACGTTTGACAAGTTTCAGTTGATTTTAATCGACTGGAAAATGACCATTTTTCAAACGGTCTCAGAATTCGATGAAATTAGTTTTGTTAGGACCGTATCGTCAATACGAAGCTAGAAAATATTTTTTGAGAATTTTTAGAGTTCGTATGTGGGCCTGGTAAATTGAAATGTACGTTTAAAATTCAATATAATGATTTATATTTTATATTCAACGAAAACTAATTGAAACGATCGAATCATCTTACGATACATATCCCATTGTGTTCGGAATGGGGGTAATTAGCTATGGACGACAGGAAGTGGGCCTCGTTTAGAGGTCAAATGAAAAAGTCAACTTTTTGAAAATAAATTAATAAAAAAATACTCTCTCCTCTCCTTATACCTCTTAGCCCCTCTCGATTTCGTTTTCAACAGAAATCAAAAAAAGGAAAAAAAAAATCGTTCGAGCCCTATTCCCGTCGCGCGCCGCCAGGGTGGTGGGCCACCGCCGCAGCCCCTCCGACCAACCACCCCACTGCCCTCTCCTCCCCTCCTCCTCGCCGAGACGCTGAAGACCCCCCTCCCTCCATCTGCCGACGCGACCCCCCCACTCCATCTACCGATGCGAACCCCCCTCTCCATCCGCCACCGCGACCCCCCCTCTCCACCTGAGCTCAACCTCGCCAACCCCTCTCCGCCCAGTACACTGCAGCCTCCTTCCTTCTATGAAAAATCGAATTTAAGGTGCGTCCTTTTATTTTATTTTATTTTATTTACATTTATTTATTTTATTTTCAGTTTTCTATATAGGGATCATATTTAAAAATCTGATTTTGAATAAAAGATTATAATTTTTATAAGCTAGAAAGATTATATTTTTATTTAGAAAAGGGTTTCAGTTTTAAAAGAAATATGTGGAGTAGTAAAAATATGATCTTTAGTTGTAAATCTCATATATAAAAATATGATGTTGGATGAAGTAAAAAGAGGATTTTTATTTAGTAAAAATTCGAGTTTTATATATTGAATAGCAAAGTAAAAAACCGATTTTTATATATTGAATAGCGAAGTAAAAATTCGATTTTTATATATTGAATAGCGAAGTAAAAATTCGGTTTTTACATATGTAGAGAATACGGGCAAAGAAAGTGACAAGAGGCATGAACGGCGAAGATTTCTACATAAGAAGTGTCGTGGAGTTGGGAAAGCTTTGGTGAGAATTTCTCACTCTTTAACTTAATTTTCTAGTTGAAATATATACTAGGATGCAGACGGTGTTTAATAGCACCCGACACCCGTCGTCCACAGACCATGGACGGCTTGTATGCTTGTTTGTTTGATTTTGATGTGTAGTTGATTGTGTGATGTGATGTGAAATGAAATAAAATATTTTTATAGTTGAAAATATTTTATAGTTAAAAAAATAGAATTTTTAATGTGTATGAAATGAAATAAAAATAAACAAATCGGGCGATTTTTTTATATACACACATTTGACTGATATTGATTGGGACGATAAATTTTACACATCGCCCAACTGCATAAATAAAATCTGTGTTTGATTGTTTGAAACCCCACACGGGTATTGGGATGATATTTGACGTACACTAATCCTGATTGTTTAGTTGCATGTCGATCGATTGATAGACAGACTGTTATGAGCGTTAAATATTTATATTTGATGCTTATACAGTGTAGAATGCACTTTGGATGATGGTTGATTATTCATTGTTGTTGTTATATACATGTTTTGTAGAAAATCCATATAATTAACATTATATGGTAATTGATTGGGCCTCATTCCATATTTAAAAAAAGGAATATTTGAAATAAAAATATTTTAAATAGAATATTTGAAAATAAAAATATATGAAGCCGTGTTGATTAGATTGACGCCATTTTGACGTGAACGGTATTTATATCGATTTTATTCATTTTATAATGAATATCGAAAGTGATTTCAAAATCTTATATTTTGAAAAGAAATGAATTCGAATTGAAATTGAATAGAAATGAATTCGAATTGAAATTGAATAGAAATGAATTTGAATTGAAATTGAATAAAAATGAATTCGAATTTAACTTGAATAGAAATGAGTTCGAATTGAAATTGAATAGAAATGAATTCGAATTGAAATTGAATAGAAATGAATTCGAATTGAAATTGAATAGAAATGAATTCGAATTGAAATTGAATATAAATGAATTCGAATTGAAATTGAATATAAATCAATTCGAATTGAATTGAAAAGGAACTGAAATTGGATTAGAAATCAATTTGAATTGAAATCGATTTGAAATGAATTTAAAACGAATGTATATTGGAATATTCAATTTTGATTTGAAATTGAATATGAAGTTGAAACCGTTTTGAAAATGAATTTAAAACGATTTATAAAGCGTGTTTTGAATTGAAATCGACGAAGTATATTATATATATATATATTATACATATAATATAATGGCCTGAATAGAACACGCCGCGCCGCGGTAGTTCGCGAATTTCGACCATTTACTTCGAACGGATATTGCGGGAGTTCCGACTGTCGGATTCTCCTAAAACCGGGACCGTTGGGTTCGTATCGAAAAGAGCTTTCTAACAAATATTAGAAATTTGAAATATAACGGTTGGATTTGGAATTATGTCCAAATCAAATTTGGAAAAGGTCGCTGTAAGTGCAGTTCGATGGCCGTTGATGGAAATCGACTGTACAGGCCTTGATAAAATTATTAAAAATATCAATAATTTGTGTAAAATCATAAGAAATGATTTGCGAAGAATCGGGATGAAAAACTCCATATTTGAAAAGATAAAAATATATTTTTTATCGAAATGAACTAGTTTTGAACTAGAATTATAATTCATTTATTTTTGAAATAAATAAAGTGAATTAGAAATGGTTTTGAAATATAACCAGAAATTCCAGTAATTGTATTGAAATGGATTTGAATCGAAATTGTCTTCGGAATATTTCGATGTTGGATTTCGTGAGGATACAGATATTGTTATGGGAATTTGAAAGATATATATATATATATATCGTTATTTCCAATACGATATTTGTTGGTCGTAGAATTTGATATTGAATATACTCCGGTATATTTTCTATTCGGAGCCTTGTATTTAATGTCAAATGTAATTTGGGTTTGTCGTGAATGGTGTCTTTATTAACACTGTTCTTGAACCCAGTGGAGAAAAGATTAAATCCTTTTATTTAGATTTAATGATGTGTACCAATTAAATAATATTTAATTGGAATCGAATTGGTATTGATTTTTGGGCTTATCGTGAACAGTGTTTTAAATAACACTTGTTCTTTAACCCGATAATTAATGGAATGTGATTTTGGGTTTATCGTGAACCGTGTTTTAAATGACACTGATTCTTTAACCCAGTTAAAGATTAAAACTAAGTGGAGTTTTAATGGATCTTTAATTAAATTGACAAGATCGAGAATGGAGTATCACCAGTTTTGCTCCAGGCGATAGTTAAATCTTTAATTTGATTTGAACGTGAAATGGTAATTGAATTTACCGATAACACTGTGGTGTTAGATATGAAGTATTACCAGTTTTACTTCATGGGATGAATAGGTTGGGATTGGGAAATAAAATAAATGATTACTTCGGTGTGGTTCGCTAATCCCGACTAGTTTGAATTGATATTCAAAGGAGATTAAAGAATAAATTTCAAGAATTTATCTTTGATAAAATTAATGGGAACTTTTCCCAAAGTATAGGAATATTTGAATAAAAGAATATTCTGAATTGGAATGAGGCGTATGTTGTGTTTGCGTAAAACTTATTTATTATATACGCGAGTTATTCAGAAAGACCGGGTTTATCCCATTCTGAATAACTGATTCGACGTGGTGTCGAAGATGAAGACGGTGGTCGAAGACCGGAGGTCTTCACGTCGTTTGGGTGATAACTGATGATCTTGATTGGGCTGTACACCCAAGAAGATGGAAATAGTTGGTGATCGTCCAGACGTACTTGGAGATCGATGGATATGCGGGGTACTAGGTGCCTCCGGTTTCATTCAGACCCAGAACGGACTTGTAAATGGACTGTGTGTCTGACATTGAATTTTAGTCTGTGTGATTGATTTCTATTAAATATATATCTGTTTGGCAGCGGAGAATTTATTCTCTTGCTTAACGCCCTTCTCTGAGACGTACGAGCTCAGGGGTTATATACAGATGGATATCAAACGCATGGAGTGAATTGCCTGTGTGGCATGTCTAAGATGCAAATGATCAAGGCTTTTGCTGAAAAGCAATGGTTGATGATCAAAGCACCGCCTGTGTGGCATAGCTTTGTGTAACGTGAATTCGCGAGCCTCACAACCCGGTTGTGAACCAGAAATGGGTGAGGACCTCAGGGAGGGCATGCGTTTCCTTCTAGCTAGGGTGGTGTCAGTGACCTACCAGCCCTGACATTTATATACTTTTCACCTGTGTGGTTGTTGCTGTTGCGAGGCGCCTCGGTTAGATCGGACGATCCGGATCCGATGGAGTCATTCGTTGGCTCATTTATGCCCCAAAGGGCGGGGAAACGAAGTGTTCAGGAATTTTAATCCACATCGGTGGACCGGCCCTGTCGCTCCAAGGCCTACCTGCGCGCTTGCCTGAGGCTCGGGCTAGAGAGTCTCGAATCGATAGAGGACGATCCCTAGCCTCGGTTCATAGATGGAAATTCAATTTCCAAATACGTGACATTTGCAGTTTGTTTGTAAGCCTATATATGGCGACATAGTGGCATGGGACGATCATGTCGCCTATGATTGATACTTATGATTTGAAGTTGTTTTATACACTATGCACTTATAATAGTATCAAATGATTTGTTTTCAACATATCAAGCATTCTTGGCTATTATAAGGTAAAAACCTATCCTCCGTCTTGCGTTGCATTGTGTGATGGGAACTGGGTCTTATAATAGCTTCATTTTTCTTTATTTAGCATTGCGCTGTTTGTTTTATGCACTGGTATTCTTGGGAGGAAACCCGTTCCGTGTTATACGGCGTGGTCCCTCGATTTACCTAACTTTGAAAATAAAGATTAATAACTGTTTTAGTTCTCACACCAGTCCCATGACTGACCTGGAGTTTATTTTTTTAACCTAAACTCTAGGTGCCCCTATTTTGACACGGGCAGCTAGTAGTTTTGGTTTTGCAGATTTATATTCACAGGATCCTGGTTTACAGTTGGAACGATATCCGGAAAGCTTTGTATCCGTATATCTCTTCTAGTTGTGTATTG
This sequence comes from Allium sativum, assembly GCA_030737875.1. NCBI lineage: Eukaryota > Viridiplantae > Streptophyta > Magnoliopsida > Asparagales > Amaryllidaceae > Allium > Allium sativum. Next base: position 288,707,299 of record CM060915.1, read on the forward strand.
TATTATTTTCCGCTGCTATGTGGTGCACTCTGGATATCTGGAAAGCTTTTATTGTAATCTCTGATAATATGTGGTGTATATTATTTATTCATACTCTGTATATTCTTGTATTCTGATGGAATTGTGGTAATATACAATGAAATGTTCTTCCGTCCGCGTTCTATTTTGTCGTGTTCTAAAAACAATCAGGCGTTTCGAACGGTCTGGGTCGGTTTAACGACTGATTTGGATCGAGCGAAATTCCTTTTCGTCACACTCGGTGAGAACTCCTCACTTTTATTTTAATTTCTAGTTGAAATATATACTAGGATGCAGACGGTGCTTAGCAGCACCCGACACCCGTCGTCCACAGACCATGGACGACTTGTTTGTTTGATTGCTATGTTGTGAAATTTGATTGTGTGATGTGGAATGGAATAAAATATTTTATAAGGGAAATTATTTTATAGTTAAAAATATAATTTTTAACGGGTATATAAAATAAATAGTAATAAAAAAATCGGACGATTTATTTGAATACACTGATTTGACTGATATTAATTGGGACAATAAATTTTACACATCGCCCAACTGCACAAATAAAAATCTGTGTTTGTTGATGTGAAACCCCACACGGGTATTGGGATGATATTTGACGTACACTAATCCCGATTGTTTAGTTGTACGTCAATCGATGGGTTGACAGACTGTGTAAGCGTTAATTATCTATATTTAATGCTTATGCAGTTGTGTGGTGCACTCTGGATGATGGTTGATGATTTATCGTTGCTATTATATACATGTGTTGTAGAAAATCCATATAATTAACCTTATATGGTAATTGATTGGGCCTCATTCCAATTTGGAAAATAAGGAATATTATGAAAATATATTCATGTGTTGAATAGAAAATATATTCATGTGTTGTATAGAAAATAAATTCATGTGTTGAATAGAAAATATATTCATGAGTTGAATAGAAAATAAATTCATTTGTTGAATAGAAACAAATTCATGTGTTGAACAGAATAAATATTCATGTGTTGAATAGAATAAACATTCATGTGTTGAATAAAAGCCGTGTTGACTAGATTGACGCCATTTTGACGTGAACGTTATTTATATCGATTCTATTCATTTTTATAATGAATATAGCAAAGAAAGTGATTTCAAAATATAACGTTTTGAAAATATTATCGTTTGTGTATTGATTATGTGGAATATTCAATTTTGATTTGAAATTGAATATGAAGTTGAAATCGTTTTGAAAACGAATTTAAAACGATTTATATAATACGTTTTAAAAGGAAATCGACGAAATATATATTATATATATATATAGAATGGCCTGAATAGAACGCGCAGCGTTGCGGTAGTTCGCAAATTTCGACCATTGACTTTGAATTGACGTTGCGGGAGATCCAACCGTCGGATTCTCCTAAAACTGGAACCTTGGGTTCGTATCGAAAAGAGATTTCTAACGAATATTAGAAACTAGAAATCTAACGGTTGGATTTGGAATTATGTCCAAATCAAATTTGGAAAAGGTCGCTGTAAGTGCAGTTCGATGGTCGTTGATGGAAATCGACTTTACGGGCCTTGATAAAATTATTAAAAATAGTAATAATTTGTGTAAAATCATAAGGAATGATTTGTGAAGAATTGGGATGAAAAACTCCAAATTTGAAAAGATAAAAGTAGTTTTTTTATCGAAATGAACTAGTTTTGAACTGGAATAATTATTTATTTATTTTTAAATAAATAAATTGGATTCGAAATGGTTTTAAAAGTAACCAGAATTTCCAATAATTGAATTGGAATGGATTTGAATCGAAATTATCTTTGGAATATTTCGATGTTGGATTTCGTGATTATACATATATTGTTATAGAAATTTGAAAGATATATTTATATCGTTATTTCTAATACGATATTTGTTGGTCGTAGAATTTGATATTGAATATAAGCCGATATATTTTCTATTCAGAGCCTTGTATATAATATCAAATGCGATCTGGGTTTGTCGTGAATGGTGTCTTCATTAACACTGTTCTTAAACCCAGTTGAGAAAAAGATTAAATCTTTTTATTTAGATTTAATGAAGTATACCAATTAAATGGTATTTAATTGGAATTGAATTTGAATTGATTTTTGGGTTTATCGTGAACATTGTTTTAAATAACACTTGTTCTTTAACCCGATAATTAATGAATGTGATTTTGGGTTTTTCATGAACCGTGTTTTAGATGACATTGGTTCTTTAACCCAGTTAAAGACAGGATATTGATTTCTGTGAAGATTAAAACTTAGTGGGGTTTAAATGAATCTTTAATTAGATTGAAATGGTTGAGAATGGAGTATCACCAGTTTTGCTCCAGGCGATAGTTAAATCTTTAATCAGATTTGAACGTGAAATGGTAATTGAATTTACCGATAACACCGTGGTGTTAGATATGAAGTATGACCAGTTTTACTTCATGGGATGAATAGGTTGGGATTGGGAAATAAAATAAATGATTACTTCGGTGTGGTTCGCTAATCCCGACCAGTTTGAATTGATATTCAAAAGAGGATTAAAGAATAAATTTAAAGAATTTATCTTTGATAAAATTAATGGGAACCTTTCCCAAAGTATAAGAATATTTGAATAAAAGAATATTCTGAATTGGAATGAGGCGTATGTTGTGTTTGTGTAACACTTGTTTATTATATACGCGAGTTATTCAGAAAGACCAGGTTTATCCCATTCTGAATAACTGATTCGACGTGGTGTCGAGGATGAAGATGGTGGTCGAAGACCGGAGGTCTTCACATCATTTGGGTGATTACTGATGATCTTGATTGGGCCGTACACCCAAGAGGATGGAATCAGTTAGTGATCGTCCAGACGTACTTGGAGATCGGTGGATATGCGAGGTACAAGGTGCCTCCGGTTTCGTTCAGACCCAGATAGGACTTGTAAATGGACTGTGTGTCTGACATTGGATTTTATTCTGTGTGATTGATTTCTATTAAATATATATCTGTTTGGCGGTGGAGAATTTATTCTCTTACTTAACATCCTTCTCTGAGACGTACGAGCTCAGAGGTTGTATATTGATGGATATCAAACGCCTGGGGTGAATTACATGTGTGACATGCCTAAGTGGCAATATGATCAAGGCTTCTATTGAAAAGCAGAGTCTTGTGGTTGATGATCAAAGCACGGCCTGTGTGGCACAGCTTTGTGTAGCGTTGATTCGCGAGCCTCACACCCCGGTTGTGAACCAGAAACGGGAGAGGACATAAGGGAGGGCATGCGTTTCCTTCTAGCTAGAAGTGGCGTCAGTTGTTTTACACGCCCTGACGAGTTTGACTTATGTGGTTGTTGCTGTTGCGAGGCGCCTCGGATATATCGGTGACTGTGTGGAGCCGATGGAGTCGTTGGACTCATTGACACCCCATGGGGGGAGAACGCAGTGTTCAGGCATTTGAATCCACATCGGTGGACTGGCCCTGACGATCCAAAGGCTGGACTGAGTACTTTCCTGAGACATGGGCTAGAGCGTCTCAAATTCGGTAAGGACGATCCCTTGCCTTGGTTCACAGATGGAAATCCAACTTCCAATACGTGACTTTGCGGTTTTGATTGTATACCTATATATGGAGACATAGTGGTATGGGGGCACTTATGCCGTCTATGATTGATACTTATGATTGAAATTGTTTTGACACTATAAACTTATAGTAATAATAAAACATGAAATTTAGCGTATCAAGCATGCTTTGGCTATTATAAGGTAAAACCCAATCCTCCGGCTTGTGTTGCATTGTGTGATGGGACCTGGGTCTTATAATAGCTTCATTGTTCTTTATTTAGCATTACGCTGTTGTTTTATGCGCTGGTGTTCTTGGGAGGAAACCCGTTCCGTGTTATACGGCGTGGTCCCTTAATTTACCTAACTTTAAAAATAAAGATTAATAACTGTTTTTGTTCTCACACCAGTCACATGACTGACCTGGAGTTTATTGTTTTAACGTAAACTCTGGGTGCCCTTATTTTCGACACGGGCAGCTAGCAGTTTTGGTTTTGTAGACTTATATTCACAGGATCCTGGTTTATAGCTGAAGTGATATTCGGAAAGCTCTGTATCCGTATATCTCCTTTCAGTTATGTGTTGTATTATCTTTCCGCTGCGATGTATTTAAGTATAATTTAAATCTCTGATATTTGTCAAATGTCTATTATTTATTCATACTCGATGGAATTGTTGTACTAAGCAATGAAATGTTCTTCTGTTTATGTTTCGATGTGTGTTGTCCTCAAAGTAATTTGTTCTTTCTCTTATCTTCGAAGATCGGGGAAGTTCGGGTCGCTTCATTTATCTTTGATAAAATTAATGGGAACCTTTCCCTAATAATGTGAATATTTTATTAAAAGAATATTCTGAATTGGAATGAGGCTTATGATGTATTTCTATAGCACTTGATTGTTAATTATAAAATACGCGAGTTATTCGGAAAGACCGGGTTCAACCCATTTTGAATAATTACTATGACGATTAAAAGTCGAAAATGAAGACGGTAGTTGAAGACCGGAGATCTTCACATTGTTTTGATGATTAATTATGTCTTGATTGGGAGGCATACCAAGACAAGGTAATAAGTGGTGATCGTCCAGACATACTTGAAAATCGACGGATATGCGAGGACCTCTCTCCTGTATTGGACATATGGGATGTGGAATAAGGTGCCTCCGGTTTCATTCAGACCCGGAACGGACTTGTAAATGGATGTATGTCTGACATTGGATTTTATTCTGTGTTGATTGATTTCTTTTAAATATATATCTGCTTGGTAGCGGAGAATTTATTCTCTTGCTTAACACCCTTCTCTGAGACGTACGAGCTCAGAGGTTGTATATCGATAGACATCAGTCGCATGGCGTGATTTGTCAGTGTGGCATGCCAAGATGCAAATGATCAAGGCTTTTGTTGAAAAGCAGAGCCTTGTGGTTGATGATCAAAGCACAATTTTAATTAGCATAGCTTTGTGTATAACATTACTTCACGAGCCTCACACCCCGGTATGAACTAGAAACAGGAGAGGATTGCAGGGAGGACATGCGTTTCTTTCTAGCTAGGAGTGGTGTCATGGTATGGATTCCAAACATTTTTACTTATGTGGATGATGGAATGAGGCGTCTCGGATTTGAGTCCCTAGTGGCTCTTTATTTACGCCCCATAGGGCGGGGAAACGTATTATTCAGGAATTATTAATCTACTAATGTATTTGTGGACCGACCTTGAAGATCCAAGGTGTAGTTACGACTGATCCTGAGACATGGTAGGCTAGATTGTCTTGAATTCGGTAAGGATGATCCTTTGCCTTGGTTCATGATGGAAATCCAACTTCCAATACAACACCATGCGGTTTTGATTGTAAAACTTGTATGGAGACATAGTATATGGAAGCTATGCCGACTATGATTGATACATTATGATTGAAGATTGAAAATGTTTTTGAAACATATAGACATTTGTAATGATATCAAATTTTTTATACGTATCAATCATATTTTGGCCATTATAAGGTAAAACTCTATCCTTCGATTTGCCTTGCATTGTGTGATGAGACTTGAGTCTTATAATGGCTTCATATTTCTAAAAAGCATTGCGATGTTTTAATGATTTACTTGAATACATGCACTGGCAATCCAGTAGTGTAAACCCGTTCCGCGTTAGCAGCGTGGTCCTGTGATTAGCCTTATTATTAAATAAGTTAAGTAAGATTTCTCGTACCAGTCCCATGACTGACTCGTAGTTTGTTTCACTTGCAAACTCGGGTGCCCTTTTTTTCCACACGGGTAGTTGAGTAACTTATTTTGTAGATATTTTTAAGCAGGATTCTGGATCGAAGCTTAAAGCTGTGTCCAGAGCATTGATAGTCTTCCGCTGTGTTAGTTAATCGTTTCCGCTGCATTGTATTACATTTATTGTAAATTATCTTCCGCTGTATTATATTCGATGTACTCTGATATTCTGTACTCTGATGTAACATTATTATGATGCTTATAAAAGTATTCTATTATTTGTTCTGATATGTTGTATGCCAAAAGATAGCGTATGCGAGATTCGAACGGTCTTAGTCGATTTAGCGATCGATTAGGTCCGGGCGAAATCCGTGCCATTACATCGTCTGTAATTTTTTCATACAAACTCCGTTTACGAAACTCCAAACATGAAAGTGGAACAGAATTCCGAGACGAACTCATTGGTTAAAATTTCGTGGACAAATTCCGTCGTTTACAGAAATTCCTATTTTTTTTGAAATTCTAATAATAAATTTATATTGCCAAAATTCCGGGTTGTTACATTCTTCCCTCCTTAAAAAAGATTTCCCCCCGAAATTTTGATGCCTATAGTCCTATTTTACACAACAAATTTGTGTACATCCACTTTGCAACCATATGTATATGTGCATGATGTACATAATGCAATTCAACCATAAAATATGCATACAAGATAATTCTAATTCGGATCCTCCTAAATGTTTGCATTAAAATTTTGGAATATTTTTGAAAACATAATGCAAAACATCCTAAATATACTGGCAATTCTATATGAATGCAAATTTTGAAAATTATTTTTTATCCATAACCCTCACACAACTATGAATAGAAGTGTGAAGCAACCAAGTTTGCATCCAAACCCTACCATCTAAGACGTTACGCAATCTAATCATTCCCTATTTAATTTTTCCTAAACTGAAAAAGGAAACTGAATAGAAGAATTTTTACAATTTTCCCCCTCACAAGTTTTTCTATTTCCCACCTTACAGTGGAATTTTCACCACAGCTACCCGAAATACTCCGAAATTCCCATCGGTAGACTGTAAAGGAGGCTTAAAACATGCTCTAAAACATAAAACGAGTTAATAAATAGCTCGCGCTCATCGTTGACAAGGTATGGGAACAATGTTTTCAAGGCTAAAACGACCTTTTTCTTGTTACTGTGAACGTTTTTATCGCATCATCGGTCCTATTGCACCGCTATAACGTGCACATAAAGCATCCAAAAGTCTTCCTTACACCATTCATGTGACCGAAAATCGATTTTTTTCATAAAAATAAATTTCCGCTAAAAAACTTCTTGTGTTTACTTTGAAAATTCCTTTTCAATACAGTTTTACTTTCCATATGATATTCATATGAAAATCAAAATTTCGGTAATGTGCACTTTGCGCCATTCAAATTATCTTCCTTAATGTAAATTAGATGTTTAAATATGCACAATTTATCTTATCCAAATTTTGCATTTTCACATAAACTGAAATAAAAGAAAGTAAATTAGTTAAAAAAAATTTTCAAACATTATTTCCAAAAGCTTTAAAAATGTATTTTGCGGAAACTTAAACAATACAAGTCACATGTTGGCGAAAAAGGAAGTCAGTCACGTAGAAAATGCGAAAGCTGAAATCACACCCAAAAGACCGAAAATAAATTTTAGCTTTAACAAGGAACGGTGATTTATTTATTTATATATCGGTGACGTAGAACCGGTCCTTTATTAAAATTTACCAAACACAAAATTCTATTCTTTCCAGCTCTAGGACAATTGTTAGTTTAGATACGAAAGTGAGATTTCATTCAAACGGGCATGCATGAATGACATAAACATTTCCAAACTTAGAAATCTCATTAACCTAAGTCATGCGATTTTAAACAACACTGAAAGTTACAAGCACGAATCACCACCAAGCCAAGAACCCGATGCTGGAAAGGGAAAACAACTCAGACGACAACAAAACAACAACACTGAAACTCCAAAAACAATGGCTATAAACAACGAGATGTCTCGCACCGCGGCTGGAGCTCAAACCAATTTCTATGATCTTTAATTAACCATATCATAGTGGCATAATGCTCAATATTGTGTTACAAACAATGCTGGTGTTGTTGGAGATTCCCACATCACTATCTCTTTAAGAGAAAATTTGTGAGGATAAAAGAAATCTACCACAAAACTGCTTCTCATGGAAACCCACCTAATTTTGTCTAAAGATAAAATGGATAGGTGAATTTACAGAAGGTAACCCCATGAGATAAAAAATTGAATCGAATATGATATGGCACTAAATGATGGTTACGCCATCGATCAAGCAAAAGATTGATTTACACATCATGAGACAAATCTAGTCATAATTTCTCATTTATAGAACTATGTGCTAAATGGGCCACATGTCTACATGGGCACTTCGAACATGGATTCTCGAACACAAGAGCTGACATTAAAAAAAACAATTTGTTGCAAAATCTCCAAATCCTGCCAAACCAAAATGACCATACAAGTCCATTTAAAACACGGATTTCCCTAAAATCTCATCGAGATCCTCCTTGGAAAAACCACCCAAAGATTGCTTAATCTACATCGTCGAAATGACGATCGTCTTCTAAAGAACCTATTCAAACAAGGTATAACAAAGGCGGATGCAGCATAAACAACAATCCTATTCTAGGATATCGAAGCAGTAGATCAATGCAAATCCAACTGCCTCGACAAATTTTCCTATCCCTAAAGCGGTGAGACCTTTTGTTCATTCTGATCCAACCAAATGATCTCTCCCTAAGAATAAGACTTAAATAGTGTGAGTAAGATCGGATAACGCAATTAGGTATTATGGACTAAGAAATAGTCGAAGAGAAGAAATTAGATCTTGAAGTACTAGTGAGGCAAGATCTAATGCGCAAACAAACGAGAAAAAAGAGAAGATTAGGAGGCAATGATGAAAGAAACGATTGATAGAGGTATGGTTTGGCTAGATGAGGAAGAAAGGACAAAAGAAGGAAGTTAATAGGGTATTTTGGACGCAACTTTTATGGTTGAGTCCTAGGTCCAATTTGTACCAAAACCCATCGACTAATTGACTGTCCTAGTATAACGCTAAATGATCAACTACCAAATGGGCTTGGGACATGGGTTGGACCTTGACCTTATTAGGCCGGATTAAGATATTAATCTTCCCGTGTTATCTTTTAAGATTTGACGCGATCTGAAAAATAATTATCCTCATCATCGCGGTATTTAAAGGCCATAGTTACAGCGAGCCAACTGCAAGGATTTATAGTCCCAACAATGATGTTGCGACTACACAACAAACTCAACGAATTCCAAAAATAATTCAGCTAGGAATCCATAATATAAATTAAAACTGATTTTCCCCTTACCTAGTTGACAACAAACAAACGATTCACGAAATCAAATACCCCAAAAATAAAGATGAAGGATTTTCCTTAACCCTTCTGAAGAAAAATTTAAAACTTTTCAAAGATGGAATTTATTATAATACTAACGGTTTTGTACTTATAAATCCAATTTACTATCACTATTATTATTAATAACTAGTGTGTAGCCCGTGCTATGCACACGGGCAGTTGAGTCCATAAGTAAGTATAGTGTTGTACATTGTTGTTGAACTTTCTTTTGTATATTTACTGTTTGTATAAAATGTAGCTACATTGATCATTTCTATGTTTTAACATCAAGTTGTTCGTTTCGATGAACCCAAGTGCATTAGTTTGGAGATTAAGGCTTTTCCCTATTTTTCTTGGCTATAGTATGATAGTCAATTGTTAATAAATTTGTTATGTAGTTAGTGAAGATATTCGATTATGAAGAAATATCACTGATGTTTTTTTAAGTTAGTTTTGATAGGACAAAATGTTTATGCAAATGATGTAGAAATTGAAAGTCAACACGAAATACAAAAGGATACATAATTAAGGTATGAAACATAATTTGAAAGCTGGTTATCTTTACTTAAAATAAATAGTGTTTTTGTCTTATTTTGCTTATTAGTACATTGTTCTAAAGTAAAAAACAGTATATATATCCAACACATGGACATTTTGCAAGTGTATCCAAAAAATTTATAACTATATCCTTGAATACTACAGAAAAAGTATCTGTATTGGATATCAAAAGGAAGAATATGCTTTCCATAAATTTCCAGATTAAGACAAAAATTCACATATACAATGATAGTAGAACGTTTGAAGTGCTGATCATTTATTTTATAGTGCAGCAAGTATTCAACAATGTTGCATATACATTATAGTTATTTACACTCCAGGAAAAAAACATTTGAGTTTTTAATTTTTGCAGCAGGACCAGCGAACAATTGAAATTTCCATGTCCTAGCTATGTCCATCCAGTGTGTGCGCAGGCTTCTTCATCCACTAAGAGTGCATTTCTAAGATCAAATGCTAGGGTAAAATGAGTGGACGTTGTTTCTTTGCATAAAACGAAGAGGCTACACTCTCCATGAGTCCAAAAATGTGAATTATTACCTACCAGTATGTGCTCAAACAAACTGTACAAAGAAAACCTGAATTAGTGTGTGCATGTGTGTCTATATATATATATATATATATATATATATATATATAATATGATAGATTACCTGGTGCCAATAAAAATGATTGAGATTAAGAAAAGGTGAGTTTGAGTATAAAAAGTGAATTAAAATCCAAAAAGGAAATTGCACATATGCAAATGTAAAAGCACAACTTAACGTACTAATATGCAGTTGTCACCTAGTACAGTTTTGAAGTAATACAAGTGGTTCACTATGCTAAAAATAAAAAGGCAAACTAATCAATTCATTATATAGTCTATATTTTAAGCAAGGTAGACATTATCTTAAAATGGTTTCATAAATCAATATTACTAATATTTTTACTTGAAATTTACCTCAAACTATATAGAAGCGTTTTCTATTGATAACGATACCTCCTAGTTCTACTTCTCATTCTTTGTTGGGTTAACCTCACCTACAATTATCTGATATCGAATGCACCAATAACCATTCGAATATAGGCAGATACTCATGAATGAATTATATATTATTCAAACTATTGATATAGCTAACTATTAGAGTTACCCTACTACATAAATGGTTAAAAGATAGTTATCATTAAAAGCAATTTGAAGTAACAATAGGTTGAAAATTAGTAATGCAGACGATCATAAGACTAAAAATTTACCAAAGCGACTATCTAGATGTAAAACCTTATATCAACTACTTTTATAAACAAAAGAAAATACATCGAAATTTTATATGATTAAAAGTAAGTTTCTTCATAATAATAATAGTGCACATAATTAAATTATTGGATGCCGGTTTCAATTTTGTATGAAAAATAGTAGTGATATAAAGAGATGAAAAGAATAGATATAAGAAATTTTGAATATTAAGAAAAAATAACATGTAAAGCAATAATACATCACAATAATAAGAGAATTTAATTAGATTTTTGGCTGTAGTGGCAAAAATGAAAATATCAATATTAAGAATAAAGAGATTTATAGAAATGGTTTTAAAAAATACTTGAATATGGAAATAAAATATATTTGTGTGTCTGATAATAAGGTTCAGATCATTCGGAAACTGTGGGAACAAGATTCTAGATTTGGTGTTGTTAAGAAGGTAATTTTGTTACAAAAATTTAGTCTAACATGATAAACATCACCTAACACCATAATATCACCTAACACTATAAAATGAAGAACATGCAAATAACTTTTTCCAAGTAGTTATGATAGCAGGATAAACATCACTTAATAGCTTAAAATGAGACATTGCCTATATCACACACAATACCCTGAAATGAATTTTATAGAAACAAATGGTAGATATAAATTAATTTGCCCAAAATTATCCAAAAATAAAGCAAGTGCCTAGATTACTGAGCTGAGCTAGCAACTGATGAGTTGACAACAGGATTGATCAAGCTTAAAAAATGGATTTTCTTTTGCACTTCTATCCACTAAACCAATCTTTAATCAATAAAGAGGAAGGTGGCCTAATTTTTCCTTTGTAACAATGTTCTTAACATTACATAAATAATAATTTTAAGATATTCCAAAATTTTTATATCAAGAAAAATAACCAATACAATTGATTAATTATTGGAAAACGACTCACCTATTATTTAGTTGGAAACTTGATGCTCCATGCTACCTACTTAATACTTCTAATTTTCTGGTCTTGCAAAATGAAATAAAAAATAATATTAAAAAGGTTAAAGTCATATAGTAAACTGTGATCGTTTTTTTATAATTTTAAAAGGAGAGCTTTTTTGCTTCTTAACCCTCAAATATTTTTTCTTGTGCTATAATTTAAGTTAAACATACAGAAAGAAGCCATGCAATGAATAGATCATTGCCTTTTTAGGTTAACAGCAAAAATCTTATTGTCAACCCTCAAACCTTATTTCTTATGCAATTTTTGTACTGCTTTATAAAAAGTTCAAACAAATAGAAATTAAAGAAAAACATGTTGAGTTAATTGCGGACTGAGTGTTGTAGGTATTACACTACAATGAGATTTGAACTTTCAAATTTTGGATAGAAATATTTGGTTTATTAATTGATTTATTCTTCTAATAAATGAAGAAGGGTACGAAAATGATAAAGAAACCATTGAATTGAGAACCAATTGAGAGGTGGAGATTGCAGAAAAGATGCGACAATAGCATGCAGAGCACAAAAGTGCCCTTTACTGTTTAATTGCGAACCATATAAGATGGTGGGGCGTTTGAGTTACTGAAAAAGCTACAAAATGGAGTATTTCTATTATATATAGACCAACATGTGTACATGTCTGTTGAATGTGTGCATAGAAAAATTAAAAAAAATTGAATTCATCATAAATATGATAGTAACAAAGTTCTTTGTTGATTAATAAAATTTTGGTGATTTTCTTGTGTCTTCACATATTTAAAACATGTCTATGCTAACGTATAACAGAACTGCATAGTCGAATCATAACCTATCACTTTTTATTTCAAGTGTAAAGAAGAATTTCAAAATGATAAAAAAAGTCATGTTATAAGAGCATAAAAGGAAAAATGATACAAAAACAGAAAGGAAAACGGAGATGATGATTCGATACAACATATATTATTATCAATTTAGATAGTGTATCACTCATCAATAGAGTGAATATCCATGAATATTTCATGTCATCACCAAGCACCAGTTGTTGCATATTCATAAGCTAATGTAATAGAAAAAATTAAAAATTTCCATGCCTTGTGTACCACTATTGCATAATTATTTTTAAAAAAAATCAGTATGTAATTTATTTCATGTATTTGGATTACCTCGTTGAGAGGTTTATATTACGCATATTCTAGTTTCTAAATTGGAATTTTTATCCTGCAACACACCTGTCTTATTATTAAGATAGAAAATAATAATATACATACTCTAGCTTGTGCCCCGTGGTACACACACGGACAGTTTCAAAAGCTAGGCATGAGTTTATCATTTAAAATTCAATATTTAAGAGTGTATCACTATCCTATATTTACCATATTCTCAATGCATTTTGAATTTGATATTTATTAATTTATTATTGCTACCTATTGTAATGGATGGTGATAAAATGATGTGGAATATTGAATAATGCCCTGCATTGTCTTCATGTGGATTAGGATAATAATACAGTACATTGTCTATTTGTTTATGTGTAACTACTATTGATAATCTTTTTACTCGTTTCTCATCTAAGAAAGAATTTGGAGAATAACACACAAAGTGGAGAACTACTAAAATCAGATCATGGAGTAATTACCTCTGATGCAAGATTACAATAGTTAATTAACCATATGCATTGAATTTATCAAAAAAAGTTGAAATCAAATAATTAGTGACAATAAGAAATACCCTGTGCACAAAAGAATAATAATATAATTTTATTTAGGGTAGAACACGTATTTTAATATAAATATTAAATAAACAATGTATCATCGATTATACAGATATTAGAGATGTACAATCTTCTGTACAAAATTGTTTTCCATAACCTAAAAACCACTTATAAAATTGAAGAACCTCATGAAAATTTAGCAGTATAACAGTGGAAGTAGATGATTCAATCCTAAATACTGTATAGTCTATCAACAGTTGTTGAGTTAGGGCTTATTTTCCTATATTTCAAAAGGTAAAAACAGTGTCTAAATATCTAACAAATATCTTTTCCTTACTATATTCACACAAATGGTTTTAGATTATGCGGTATTAACTTTATACATGTCAATGAATCATCCAAGCCAGACATCTTCATCTTGTGTAAGTTTATTCTAAATCATTCATACTTCAAGTCTGTAAGTGATCACTTTCACTCGACCACCACACATTTCAAACATGAAATAAGGATGAACATTTATTTTCAGCTTAGTTAACCAAGTTGATAACATTTGTTGGGTAATGTAACAAACGAATAATAATCACTAAGAAGGTACCCTGGATATAATATGAGCAAGGGAAAAATGTGGAATCAAAGAAGCAAAAGAGACATCAAACCGCTGAACGTAATGTTAGGGAGATAACAGTGAAAAAGAAAGGTGGAACATATCATGTCGTATTATTTTGAGTAAAAAATAAACGCGTACAATTAAAAAAAGATGTAAAATCTTACCCAAATCAAAGATAGTAAGTTGCAATCCAATGCTAGGAAGGTAGTTAAGTGATTGGCAATGATACAGGTTTATGTGTCTGCAAATGGAAATGATTGATTGTTAGAAAAAAAACGTGGATGTGAAAATAAATTAGTACAACTTGGATGGAAGGTTTTCTTGATATCAAACATCAATTAAATGCATGAAATTTTGGAATTTATGTTGTTTTTTGCTATTCTCACCGTCATGTTTTTACTATTAAATACTACACCATAGACATCCTTCATATTGATTATATGTTTAGAATGTCATTTAAATTAACAGTGAGAAATTAAAGTGGTTTACTATTCATAAATTAGCAGTGAGAAATTAAATGGTACACCATAAAATCAATGAAGAAGTCTGTAAAAAATATAGCTAACCATTCATAATCCCGTTTTCCATATTGTATTAAGCTTTTAAGCTCTAGTACATTGATGCTACGTTTACTATGTTGGTAAATTGATGGGTCAGCAACGAATAGTACTAATTCTGAAGTATAAATTCTAGTTATGACCGTAGAGAACATTCTTGCTACTACTCTATTTAACCGTTGTCTTGCTATGACAATATGTGAACGACATGTAGTTTGCATGCAATTTTATCACTGTTAGATCCTAATTAGAGCTATAACCTGTCACAAAGTCGTAAACTTTTTAGAATCTTTGATACGCTTTCAAGCAGTTCCTCTCGTACCAATTATCAACAATTAATATGGTCCCCATCTATTTTATTTCCTAATTGCTAATTATATTCAACATTTTTGCTATTTTACTATCTTGTTCTCAAAAGTGCATTCGGCTAGCGAAGCAATACGGCGAAGAATTTACCATTCTTCAAAGCCTCAGCTTTAACATACAAAGTAAGTCTGCTTTAGTTTCAAACTACCTTAGCTTCATGTCCGAGCACATGGTAGTTGTGTATGGACTGGTTTTCACTTAGTTCATTGTTGAACACTGAGTCTGACTTAGTGGAACCACCTTAGCCTACCGATTGGGATATGGATCTATGTTTATTATTGTAACCATATTAATAGCCATCTACCTAATCAGCCAAAACTACATAATTTTCTTTTGAATGCAGTAAGGGTTGAAAGAAAGTTCACTCAAAATTGAAGAAAGGATATAAAGAATCAAATATATTATTTGGAAATTTATTTGGTCATCAATAAGCAATTGAAAGGGCAAATTTGTATCCTTTCCTTTTCTTAAATAGAGAAGCACCATCATTTTCAAATACTATTCTATAGTACTCCATTAAAACTCCTTATATTAATAAGCATATTATTACCTGAATAGGAGATCCTGATTTCAAATGCATATACGGTGAGATCTCCTTATTGTAAATAAAAACCTTGATTGCAAATAATATATCTCCAATTTAGTTAATTAACTTAAATCTTAATCAACATTAGTGTTAGATACATAGAAATAACGTTTATTGAAATCAATCCACTTCAAACAATATTTTGAGAATTTTTTTAAATATTAAATATTATTACCTGAAAAGGAGATCTTGATTTCAAATGCATGTACAGTGAGATAAAGTTATATGGCTTAATATCTATTAGGCTTCCTATAACAGCATACATGGTAAATTAATCATATATATTTTGTCATATCAGGAGTACAGAAATCTAGTACATATTACGTATGACATTTATGGATTTATCTCAACATTTAAACATATCAGGTTTTAAGAAAATTAATGTAAGTAATTTGGAATACAACTATAAGTCCGCAGCAGTAGCCCAACGGTTATGTACTTTATGCCATGTTAATAGTGGCAAGGGCTCGAAACCCGAAATGGCATGCTAAGAGCTTACCATGTGCATACGCTAAGATCAACCACTTATGTGGTGCTTGCAGACCAGGCTAGGTGCACTAGAGAGGGTTTACGACTCCGGTCGGTTTCCCTCCTGAACAAATTAAAAAAAAGGAATACAGCTAAAACAACGAAATAACATGTTATACTAAAACTACAGCCAGAACAGACAAAATATGCATATAACTTAAACTATATAATTTAGTACTGCATACAAAAACAACAACAACAACAACAACAACAACAACAAAAACAACAATAAAAACATTGCATAGTACAAAACTAAACAACTCAAGTCCTCCTTTTGAACTTAAATGCGTAATTTAAGAAAAACCGAATGATAGTCACAACCTAGTGCATCGGTGATGTTTATGCAAGGTATGACAAAATCATATGCATTGCCCATTTGATCTATCACAAAGACCAAGAGATATTTAAATAATAATATCTATTACTGGAGGTTAAAGCCCAAACTCGTTAAACTTTTAGTTGTATTTGGTTTTACTTACACATGTTGACTCATGTAAATGGACTACAACCATTCACACATAAAAACCAATTGTAAAATATAAATCCTGACAAACAGATTGCCACACTGTCTACTAAACAAAATCATGGGTTGAGAAATTCTTGATTGTAAGGAAACAAATAGTTTAGAAAGAAGTTACTTAGACAGTTTATAGTGGGTTAAATCATCCTGGCCAAGAAGATTAATGCATGTGAGTTCCTTCCACTACAAAGCATAAAGATATGATAAATTGGAGGGGGCCACAAAAAGGAAATTGAAACGACCCAAACTCACCCTTACGGGAAAGCCCGGATTGAGTTGAGAACATGACAAATAAGAACACAAACAGAAGAACATTTTATTGCTATTACAACAATTTACATCAAAGTACAAGAATATATCAGAATATGAATAAATAGTATACATCAGAAAAATATCAGAGATTTAAATTACAATGCAGCAACAAATTAATACATTACATAATTGAAAGAAATACATTGGTACAGAGCTTTCCAAGTATAGTTCCAGCTGTAAATCTAGGATCCTGTGAATATTATATCTGCAAAACCAAAATCTACTAGCTGCCTGTGTGGAAAATAGGGGCACCCAGAGTTTATATTAAAACAATAAACTCCGGGTCAGTCATGGGAATGGTGTGAGAACTAAAACAGTTATTTAAATATTTACTTTAAAATAAAGTAAATCAAGGGACCACGCTGTATAACATGGAACATGTTTCCTCCCAAGAATACCAGTGTGTAAACAGTTTATAAACAGTGCAATGCTTTTCGAAAATGAAGCTATTACAAGACTCAGGTCCCATCACACAAAGCAACGCAAGCCGGAGGATATAGTTTTCCCTTATATTAGCCAAACATGCTTGGTATGTTTAAAACAAATCACTTTGATATTACTATAAATATATAGTGTATCAAAAAGCTTCAAATATAAATGTATCAATCATAGACGTCATAGTACCCCATCCTACGTTGTCGCCATACTAGTTCTAAAAATAAAACCGAAAGGTCACGTATTGGAAACTGGATTTCCGTCATCAGTCGAGGCCAGGATTGTACTCCTCGCCGGCTTCGAGACACTCTAGCAAATGCCTCAGGATATCCCGAAGTAGACCCTTGGATCCTCCAATGTCGGTCCTCTCTTATGTTTTCGGATTGGCAATTCCTGAACACACATTTCCCGGTCCTATAGGACTTATCCATCGGCTCCGTAGTAGACGATATATTCGAGTCTCCTCGCAATCAATCATCTACATAGGTAAAAATATAATAAATGTCTGGGATCCATACCATGACACCACCCATGGCTAAAAAGAAACGCCATGTCCTCCTTGGGTCCCTTATCCCGTTTTTGACTCATACCGAGGTGTGAGGCTCGCGAGTTAACGCAATACACAAAGCTATGCCATTTAAAGCCGTGCTTTGATTATCAACCACAAGACTCTGGTTTTCAATAAAAGCCTTGATCATTTGCATCTCAGCATGCCACACAGGCAATTCACGCCATGTAACTAATGTCTATCGATATATAACCTCTGAGCTTGTACGTCTTAGAGGACGGTGTTAAGCAAGAGAATAAATTCTCCGCCACCAAACAGATATATATTTAATAGAGATCAATCAACAATGAATAAAATCCAATGTCAGACACACATCCATTTAATAGTTCGTTCTGGGTCTGAACGAAATAGGAGGCACCTTATTCCTCGTTCCATATGTCCAATATAGGAGAGAGGTCCTCGCATATCCGGTCGATCTCCAAGTACATCTTGACGATCACCACTTATTACCTTGTCTTGGGTGTACAGCCTAATCAAGACATCAATAAACATCCAAACGATGTGAAGGCCTCCGGTTTTCAACCACCGTCATCATCGCCCACTTATCGTCGAATCAATTATTCAGAATGGGTATAAACCCGGCCTTTCTGAATAATTCACGTATTTTATAACCAAGTGCTATAAAATACAACATACCCCTCATTCCAGTTCTAAATATTCTTTTATTTAAATATTCATATCCTTTGGGAAAGGTTCCCATTAATTTTCATAATTATTGCTAGATTCCAATTTTGTTCGATTCGAAATGTCAAATTATTGCTAGATTCCAATTTTCATAATTTTTGGAAATAATATGTAAGTGTGGTGAATTTAAACATGTTTGGTCAATTCAATTTGAATTTAATCGACTCGAAAAAGGCCAGTTTTCAAACGGTCTCTAAATTCGAAGAATTTAATTTTGTTAGGACCGTATCATTAAAACATAGCTAGATTTATTTTTCTGGAAATTTTGGAGTTAGTATGTGTCCCCGGTAAATTAAAATGTACGTTTAAATTGAATATATAATGATTTATATTTTAATTCTAATGAAAACTGATTGAAATAGTCGAATAGGCTTACGAAACATATCCCGTTGTGTCCGAAATGGGGGTATTTAGCTAAGGGAGACAGTCGTTGGGTTTGATTTGGAGTTCGGATCAATAAACTAGTTTAATTGGAAATAAATATTAAATTAATAATATATATACCTCATTTCTAGAAACCCTAATCTTTTGCCATTTTCTCCGGCCGCCTAAAACAGAACCGACCTTGAAACCACTCCAAAATTCTTTTTGATTTTTCTCTCAATCCATTGCTAATTAGCCTGAACTCCTGTTGAACGAATTGTAGTATGGGATGAGAGCTTTCTGTTGGTACCAATAAGATCGATTCTCGTTCACTAAATTGCTAGAATCTTCACCCCGAAATGTTGCCGTTTGCGGCGTGTTCTAGTCCGCTAGGGGTGATCGATCGAGATGAGGTGGATAGCGGTGGGAGAGAATGAGGCGACAGAGTGTGTGGCAATGTCTGTTTGACGTCGCAAGGCCTGTGGCGGCGGCGCTAGTCAACGATGAGTGGCGAGGGTCTTTGGATGATGGGTTTGAGTAACAGGCGATGGAAGAAGGATTAGTTAAGGAATTTTAATTAATTATTTTAATTAGTTACTTCAATTTTGTAATGAAATGTTTATAAAGCCATATTTTTGTCATATGAGATTCAAACTGAACGATTTCAATTGCATTGTGATCATGGCGGAGAATTCTACCTTTTAGAATTGACTAGAATCAAAATAGAGCAAATCAGAATTTCGGACGAATTCAAATCCAAACAGAACAGAAATTCAAAAATAAAAACGGATGGAGTGGAACCCAATGTGAGAACTTCTCTCACTATAAATTTTTATACGTTTATTTATTTTATGTTAGATCACCTCCCTGTCGTCCACAGACCATGGATGATTAATTTGATTGTGTTGTGATTGTGATTGTAATGTACAAATATATATATATATGTATATATATATATATACACACACGATGTGAAAACGATGTATATACGATGTGAAAATTATATATATGCGATGTGAAAATTATATATATACGATGTGAAATTATATATATACGATGTGAAAATAAAATATATATATATATATATACGATGTGAAAATTATATATATTTGCGATGTGAGAATTATATATATACACACACGATGTGAAAAAAAATATGAAATGAATTATATATATTTGAAGTGAAAAATAATATATATATATACGAATTGAATTATATATATATATATATGAAGTGAAAAATAAAATATATGTGAATAATATATATATGAAAAGAAAATAATATATATATGAAATGTGAAAAATATATATATGAAGTGTGAATAAAATACATATATATATATATATATATATGAATATATATATATATATGAAATGAAAAATATATATATATATATGAAATGTGAATAATATATATATGAAATATGAATGATAAATATTTGAAGTGTGCATGAAATAAATATTAATTTGTTAAAAATAATATTTTTAACATATATATGAGATGTATAAAATTGTTATGTAATGGAATATACAATTTTGATTTAAATTTGAATATGAAATTGAAATCGTTTTAAAATGAATTTAAAACGAATTTATATAGGAATATTCAATTTTGATTTAAATTTGAAAATGAAATTGGAATCGTTTTAAAATGAATTTAAAACGAATTTATATAGGAATATTCAATTTTGATTTAACTTTGAAAATCAAATTTAAATCGTTTTAAAATGAACTTAAAACGAATTTATAATGGAATAATCAATTTTGATTTGGAATTGAAATGGAAGTTGGAATCATTTTTAAAACGAATTTAAAACAATTTATAAAATACGTATTAAATGGAAATCAACGAAGTATATATTATATATATTAATGGCTTGAATAGAACGCGCCGCGCCGCAACCGTTTGTGATTTCAACCATTGACTTCGAATTGACATTACGGGAGATCTGACTGTTAAATTTTCCTAAACTCGGAACCGTTGGTTCGTATCGAAAAGAGCTTTCCAACGAATATTAGAGATTTGAAATCTAACGGTTGGATTTGGAATTATGTCCAAATCAAATTTGGAAAAGGTCGTTGTAAGTGCAGTTCGATGACTGTTTATGCAAATCTACTGAAAGCGCTTTAATAAAATTATTAAAAATATCCATAATTTGGGTAAAATCATAATAAATGATTTGGGAAGAATTGGGATGAAAAATTCCACGTTTTTAAAGATAAAAATATATTTTTATCAAAACGAACTAGTTATTAACTAGATTTGGAATCTAATAATTTTTAAATAAGTAAATTGGATTTATAAAGGGTTTTAAATAAAGCCAGAAATTTCCAATATATGAATTGGAATGGATTTGAATGGAAATAATCTTCGAAATATTTCGATATTGGATTCCATGATTATACAGATATTGTGGAGGGATTTGGAAGAAAATATATCGTTATACCCAATACGATATTTATTGATTTCAGAATTTGATATTGAATATAACCGATATTATTTTCTATTCACAGCCTTGTATTTAATATCAAATTGGATTTTGAGTTTGTCGTGAATGGTGTCTTCATTAACACTGTTCTTAAACCCAATTGAGAAAAGATTAAATCTTTTAATTAAGATTTAATGAAGTTTACCAATTAATTAATATTTAATTAGAATTGAATAAAAGAATTGTATTTTGGGTTTGTCGTGAGTGACATTGGTTCTTTAACCCGAGTAAAAGCAAGATTAATTTCCAGAAAGTTGAAAAATCAATAAGAAATGATTTTTGGGATTGAAACCAATCGGATTTTGAATAAATCTTTAATTAGATTGTGAATGAATAAATGGTGATTGAATTTACAAAAACACATAATGTGATTAAACCAAATTTACTTGGTTGTTGATATTGATTGTGGTTGATTGATTGTTTGGATGGTGCTCGACCAGTTTATGAGCAAGATATGCTTTTACATTAAGCATTGGGTTGGGTAGAAATACTGGTATGCTAAAATCTTGTGAAACACTTCACGATTTGACTATGAGATATTTAGCGATGTTGTTGTGTTCATTTCAAATTTAATGAATGACTTTGAAATGATATTTTTCTTAAGTGTAAAGAATAGTATTCCCAATTTTGGACAGGGAATGTTTTATAAAAATGTTTTATAAAACAGAAAGGATTTCAAGGGCTAAACCCGATGATTTCGAAATGAAACGGAAATGTATTATGGTTTTACATTGTGGTTTATCCCGTATCCGATTAGTTGCTATTAATGATGTATCTGTTTGGTGGCGGAGAATTCATTCTCTTGCTTAACACCCTTTTTGAGAGGTACGAGCTCAAAGGTTATGTGATTAATAGTGACTGATCATATGTGTGAATTGCTGATGTGAAGTACAATAGTTTGAAAGTACTTGGAATTATTGTGTTGTGAAATGATTTTCCCTACTTCGGGGTATAAAATGGTTTTGTGTGTGGCTAAAGATTCGGGTGACCCGAGAGCGACTAAAAGTATGGGGTGAACCCAGTTCCTTAAGGTGAGTGGTTAGCAGCGTAGCGTGCTCCATGCGTGGGAGGTGCACATATATATATCGAGTTGGAGGGGAGCTTATTGCCTTGTCTGAGGGAAGATTCCCGATATTTGGTAATGTAATAATTGAGAATTTCGCTCGATACGAATCAATCGCTAAACCGACCAAGACCGTTCAAAACCCTTGATTGTTTTGAGAACAAGCCACATCGGGGCACAAACAGAAGAACATTTCATTGTTAATTACAAAATTCCATCAGAATACAAGAATATACAGAGTACGAATAAATATTATACATCATAGAAATATTAGAGATTTAATTACAATACTGCAGCGGAAAAATAATACAATACACAACTGAAAGAGATATACGGATACAGAGCTTTCTGGATATCGTTCCAGCTGCAAATCTGGATCCTGTGAATATAAATCTGCAAAACCAAAACTACTAGCTGCCCGTGTCAAAATAAGGGCACCCAGAGTTTAGGCTTAAAACAATAAACTCCAGATCAGTTATGTAACTGGTGTGAGAACTAAAACAGTTATTAATCTTTATTTTAAAGTTAGGTAAATCAAGGGAACACGCCGTATAACACGGAACGGGTTTCCTCCCAAGAATACCAGTGCATAAAACAACAACTCAATGCTAAATAAAGAACAATGAAGCTATTATAAGACCTAGGTCCCATCACACAACGCAACACAAGCTGGAGGATAGGGTTTTACATTATTATAGCCAAAGAATGCTTGATACGCTAAATTTCAACTTTTATTGTTACTATAAGCGCATAGTGTCAAAACAATTTCAATCATAAGTATCAATCATAAATGGCATAAGTGCCCCATACCACTATGTTGCCATACTAGGCTCTACAAACAAAACCGCAAAGTCACGTATTGGAAGTTGGATTTCCATCTGTGAACCAAGGCCAGGGATCGTCCTCACCGCTTCGAGACAATCCAGCCTACCATGTCTCAGGATCAGAGCTCGAGTGACCCATGGATCGTCAGGGCCGGTCCAACGATGTGGATTAAACTGCCTGAACCCTGCGTCTCCCCGCCCTTTGGGGCGTAAATGAGTCCTATGACTCCATCGGCTCCACGTAATCGCCGATATATCCGAGGCGCCTCGCAATCCAACAACCACACCGGTGAAAATAATATAAATGTCACGGCTGGTAGGTCACTAACACCACCCTAGCTAGAAATAAATGCATGCCCTCCCTGAGGTCCTCTCCGGTTTCTGGTTCACAACCGGGGTGTAAGGCTCGCGAATTAACGCTACACAAAGCTATGCCACACAGGCGATGCTTTGATCATCAACCACAAGACTTTGCTTTTCAACAAAAGCCTTGATCATTTGCATCTTAGCATGCCACACAGGCAAACCACTCCATGCAATCGATATCCATCAATCACACAGAATGATATCCAATGTAAGATACACAGTCCATTTACAAGTCCGTTCTGGGTCTGAACGAAACCGGAGGCACCTTGTACCTCACATATCCATCGATCTCCAAGTACGTATGGACGATCACCAACTGATTCCCTCCTCTTGGGTGTACAGCCCAATCAAGATCATCAGCAATTATCCAAACGATGTGAAGACCTCCGGTCTTCGACCACCGTCTTCATCCTCGACACATCGTCGAATCAGTTATTCAGAATGGGATAAACTCGGTCTTTCTGAATAACTCGCGTATATAATGAACAAGTGTTACACAAACACAACATACGCCTCATTCTAATTCAGAATATACTTTTATTCAAATATTCTTATACTTTGGGAAAGGTTCCCATTAATTTTATCAAAGATAAATTCTTTAATTTTATTCTTTAATCTTCTTTTGAATATCAATTCAAACCAAATTATGGTTTATCCAAACTGTCGGGATTAGCGAACCTTACCGAAGTAATCACTTGTTAAATTTCCGAACCCTAACCTATTCATCTCATGAAGTAAAACTGGTCATACTTCATATCTAACACCACGGTGTAATCGGTAAATTCAATTACCATTTCACGTTCACATCTAATTAAAGATTTAACTATTGCCTGGAGCAAAACTGGTGATACTCCATTCTCGATAATTTTCCGAATTTGATAATTTTAGTTATCAGATTCACCTTTCAATCTATTTAAAGATTCATTAAAACTCTAATTCAGTTTTAATTTCCAAAAATCGTTACTTAATGATTATTCAAAGTTAAGAAATCAATCTTATCTTTAACGGGGTTAAAGAACTAATGTCATTTAAAAAATAGTTCACGATAAATCCAAAATCTCATTCCATTAACAATGGAATCTTCACGGAAAATAGATTAATATACATAATCGATATGAGCTTCCATATCCAACTAATAATATAAATGGAATAACAGCAAAGCCTTTTAAATTCCATATATATTAGCAGTCTTCCTCCACAGAAATTCACTTCGATTATTACTAAATCGAATTCCATTCCATTCCAATTTATTTTATTAAATTGGAAAACTTTTCTTTGGAAAATCTCCTTTAAATCTTAACAAAAGATTTATAAATTCCAAATCACATTTCATTGTAAATCGGGTTAAAGAACGAATGTCGTTAAAACACAGTTCACGATAAGCCCAATTCACATTCCATTAATTATCGGGTTAAAGAACAAGTGTTATTTAAAACACCGTTCACGATAAACCCAAAAATCAATTCAAATTCAATTCCAATTAAATACCATTTAATTGGTATACTTCGTTAAATCTAAATAAAAAGATTTAATCTTTTTTCTCAACTGGGTTTAAGAACAGTGTTAATGAAGACACCATTCACAACAAACCCAAATCCCATTTGATATTAAATACAAGGCTCTAAATAGAAAATATATCGGCTTATATTCAATATCAAATTCTACAACCAACAAATATCGTATTGGAAATAACGATATAAATATATCTTTCAAATTTTCATAATAACATCTGTATAATAACGAAATCCAACATCAAAATATTCCAAAGACAGTTTTGATTCAAATCCATTCCAATTCAATTGTTGGAAATTCTGGTTACTTTTAAAACCCTTTCAAATCCAATTTATTTATTTCAAAAATAAATGGATTATAATTCTAGTTCAAAACTAGTTCATTTCAATAAAAATCTATTCTTATCTTTTAAAATATGGAAATTTTCATCCCAATTCTTTCCAAATCATTTCTTATGATTTTACACAAATTATTGCTATTTTTAATAATTTTATCAAGGCCCGTACAGTCGACTTCCATCAACGGCCATCGAACTGCACTTACAGCGACCTTTTCCAAATTTGATTTGGGCATAATTCCAAATACAACCATTAGATTTCAAATCTCTAATATTAGTTAGAAAGCTCTTTTCGATACGAACCCAACGG
Organism: Allium sativum; assembly: GCA_030737875.1. Classification (NCBI taxonomy): domain Eukaryota; kingdom Viridiplantae; phylum Streptophyta; class Magnoliopsida; order Asparagales; family Amaryllidaceae; genus Allium; species Allium sativum. The sequence continues at coordinate 288,733,397 of CM060915.1, forward strand.
TTCCGGTTTTAGGAGAATCCGACGGTCGGATCTCCCGTAATGTCCATTCGAAGTCAATGGTCGAAATTCGCGAACTACCGCAGCGCGGCGCGTTCTATCCAGGCCATTATATATATATATAATATATATATTATATATTTCATCGATTTCCTTTTAAAACGTATTTTATAAATCGTTTTAAATTCGTTTTCAAAACGATTTCAATTTCATATTCAATTTCAGATCAAAATTGAATATTCCATATCATTAATATATAAATTATAATATTTTCAAAACGTTATATTTTGAAATCACTTCCTTTTCTATATTCATTATAAAAACGAATATAATCGATATAAATATCGTTCGCGTCAAAATGGAGCTTATCTAATCAACACGGCTTTATATATTTCAATAACTTCGTTATTCTATTCAACAAATGAATATTTTCTTCAACACATGAATATATATTTTATTCAACACATGAATATTTATTAATTCTCACTTACAATAAAAATGTGAACTTTATTGTATAAATATTTCATTCAACACATGGATTTTCTTTTATTCAACACATGAATATATATTTTATTCAACACATGAATTTTCTTTTATTCAACACATGAATATTTATTAATTCTCACTTACAATAAAAATGTGAACTTTATTGTATAAATATTTCGTTCAACACATGAATTTTCTTTTTATTCAACACATGAATTTTCATTTTATAATATTCTTTATTTTCCAAATAGGAATGAGGCCCCATCAGTTACCATATAATGTTAATTATATGGATTCCCTACAGCACATGTATATAATAGCAACGATAAATAATCAACCATCATCCAGGGTGCACCACACAACTGCATAAGCATTAAATATAATTAATTAACGCTTACACAGTCTGTCAACCAATCGATCGACATACAGCTAAATAATTGGGATTAGTCTATGCCTAATATCATCCCAACACCCGTGTGGGGTTTCAAATCAACAAACACAGATTTTTACTTGTGCAGTTGGGCGATGTGTAAAATTTATCATCCCAATCAATATCAGTGAAATGGGTGTACATAAACAAATCGCCCGGTTTGTTTATAAATATTTATTTCATTTTATATACACGTTAAAAATTATATTTTTAACTATAAAATATTTATTTTCATTCCACATCACACAATCAACTTTCACAACAGATCAATTAAACATACAAGTCATCCATGGTCTGTGGACGACGGGTGTCGGGTGCTACTAAGCACCGTCTGCATCCTAGTATATATTTCAAACTAGAAAATAAAACTAAAAGTGAGGAGTTCTCACCTTGGAGATCCACTCCGCCGTTATCTATTTCTGAATGGTTTGGATTTGCCTAAAATTCCAATGCGACCTTTTCCCACTGTTCATATATAAAAATCACATTTTTATCGCTTCATTCCAATAAATAAAAATCACATTTTTACTTCAACATATATATAATAAAAATCAAATTTTTATTTCGCTACATATATAAAAAATATATTTTTATATTCTCTATTATATAAAAATCGTATTTTTAATCTCTACCTTTTCATTTTTAAAAATATCATCTTTTCTATTTTATAAATCTCATCTTCTAAACTATAAAAATCAATTCTTTTTGCTTATAAAAATCTAAACTTTTCCTATTCGCTATACCTATAAAGATTTCATTTTTATTTCGCTCTCAAATATATAAAGATTTCATTTTTATTTTGAGTCTTCATACATAAAAATCCCATCTTTCTTTTAAAATCATTCATATAAAAATCTAAATCTTTTACATATGAAAAAACAAATCTTTGTATGATAAAAACCGCTACTTTCTTCGAATTAACACAAATAACCCTACTTTTACTTATAACAACTATTTACCTTAACCAAACAAGAAAAAAAAAACCAAAAAAATTAAAACTTGCATTCGCTGTTTTGGTTGAAGGGTGTGAAAACCCGTAACTTCCCCGTAAAGGAAAGCGTCGGATAGTTCGAGAACAAACCACAACAGAACGCAAACAGAAGAACGTTTCATTGTATATTACAACAATGCATCAGATTACAAGAATATACAGAGTAAAAATGAATATTACACAGAAATATCAGAGATTTAAATTACATTTTGAATACATAGCAGCGGAAAATAATACAATACGCAACTAGAAGTAGATATACGGATACAAAGCTTTCCGGATATCGTTCCAGCTGTAAACCAGGATCCTGTGAATATAAATCTGCAAAACCAAAACTACTAGCTGCCCGTGTCAAAATAAGGGCACCCAGAGTTTAGGTTAAAACAATAAACTCCAGGTCAGTCATGTGACTGGTGTGAGAACTAAAACAGTTATTATTCTTTATCTTAAAGTTAGGTAAATCAAGGGACCACGCCGTATAACACGGAACGGGTTTCCTCCCAAGAATACCAGTGCATAAAACGAACAGCGCAATGCTAAATAAAGAAAAATGAAGCTATTATAAGACCCAGGTCCCATCACACAATGCAACGCAAGCCGGAGGATAGGGTTTTTACCTTATAATAGCCAAGAATGCTTGATACGTTTAAAACAAATCATTTGATACTATATAAGTGCATAGTGTATAAAACAACTTCAAATCATAAGTATCAATCATAGGCGGCATGAATGCCCCATCCCACTATGTCACCATACTAGGTTCTACAATTAAAACCGCAAATGTCACGTATTTGGAAATTGGATTTCCGTCTATGAACCGAGGCAAAAGATAGTCCTCAACCGATTCGAGACGCTCTAGCCCGCCCCTCAGGATCAGAACGCATCAACCCTTTAGATCGTCAGGGCCGGTCCACCGATGTGGATTATTATGCCTGAACACTACGTTTCCCCACCCTATGGGGTGTAAGTCTGGTCCGTCCGCCGACCAGAATGCATCGGCCGAAACCGATATAACCGAGGCGCCTCGCAACAGCAACAACCACATAAGTCAAACTCGTCAGGGCGTGTAAAACCACTGACGCCACTTCTAGCTAGAAAGAAACGCAAGTCCTCCCTGATGTCCTCTCCCGTTTTTGGTTCACAACCGGGGTGTGAGGCTCGCGAATTCACGTTACACAAAGCTGTGCCACACAGGCTGTGCTTTGATCATCACCACAAGACTTTGCTTTTCAACAGAAGCCTCGATCAATTGCCACTTAGGCATGCCACACAGGCAATTCACTCCATGCGTTTGATATCCATCAACATATAACCTCTGAGCTCGTATGTCTCAGAGAAGGGCGTTAAGCAAGAGAATAAATTCTCCGCCGCCAAACAGATATATATTTAATAGAGATCAATCACACGGACTAAAATCCAATGTCAGACACACAGTCCATTTACAAGTCCGTTCTGGGTCTGAACGAAACTGGAGGCACCTAGTACCCCGCATATCCATCGATCTCCAAGTACGTCTGGACGATCACCAACTGTTTCCATCTTCTTGGGTGTACAGCCCAATCAAGATCATCGGTTATCACCCAAACGACGTGAAGACTTCTGGTCTTCGACCACCGTCTTCATCTTCGACACCACGTCGAATCAGTTATTCAGAATGGGATAAACCCGGTCTTTCTGAATTACTCGCGTATATATTATAAAAGTGTTACACAAACACAACATACGCCTCATTCCAATTCAGAATATTCTTTTATTCAAATATTCCTATACTTTGGGAAAAGTTCCCATTAATTTTATCCAAGATAAATTCTCTAAATTTATTCTTTAATCACCTTTGAATATCAATTCAAACTAGTCGGGATTATCGAACCACACCGAAGTAATCATTTATGTTATTTTCCCAATCCCAACCTATTCATCCCATGAAGTAAAACTGGTAGTACTTCATATCTAACACCACAGTGTTATCGGTAATTCAATTACCATTTCACGTTCAAATCTAATTAAAGATTTAACTATCGCTTGGAGTAAAACTGGTGATACTCCATTCTCGATCTTTTCAATCTATTTAAAGATTCATTAAAACTCCACTTAGTTTTAATCGTTAACTGGGTTAAAGAATCAGTGTCATTTAAAAACACGGTTCACGATAAACCCAAAGTCACATTCCATTAATTATCGGGTTAAAGAACGAGTGTTATTTAAAACACTGTCCACGATAAACCCAAAAATCAATATCAATTCAATTCCAATTAAATATTATTTAATTGGTACACTTCATTAAATCTAAATAAAAAGATTTAATCATTTCTCAACTGGGTTCAAGAACAGTGTTAGTGAAGACACCATTCACGACAAACCCAAATCACATTCGATATTCAATACAAGGCTCTGAATAGAAAATATATCGGCTTATATTCAATATCGAATTCTACGACTAACAAATGTCGTATTGGAAATAACGATATAAATATATATCTTTCAAATTTCCATAACAACATCTGTATAATCACGAATTCCAACATCGAAATATTCCGAAGACAATTTCGATTCAAATCCACTCCAATGCAATCATTGGAAATTTTGGTTATTTTTAAAACCCTTTTCAAATTCAATTTATTTATTTAAAAATAAATAGAATTATAATCCTAGTTCAAAACTAGTTCATTTCGATAAAAATCTATTTTTATCTTTTCAAATATGGAGTTTTTCATCCCAATTCTTCACAAATCATTTCTTATGATTTTACACAAATTATTACTATTTTTAATAATTTTATCAAGGCCTGTACAGTCGATTTCCATCAATGGCCATCGAACTGCACTTACAGCGACCTTTTTCGAATTTGATTTGGACGTATCTCCAAATCCAACCGTTAGATTTCAAATTTCTAACATTCATTAGAAAGCTCTTTTCGATACGAACCCAACGGTTCCGGTTTTAGGAGAATCCGATGGTCGGATCTCCCGTAATGTCCGTTTGAAATAAATGGTCGAAATTCACGAACTGCCGTGGCGCGGCGCGTTCTATTCAGGCCATTATATTATATATATAATATATATAATATATACTTCGTCGATTTCTATTTAAAACGAATTATATAAATAGTTTTGAATTCGTTTCAAAAACATTTTCAACTTCCTTTTCAATTCAAATCACAATTGAATTCTTCTTTATAGATTCGTTTTAAAATTCATTTCTATTCAATTCAAATTTCAATTCAATTTGAATTCGTTTTCAATTCAATTCATTTCGAAATCGTTTTCAATTCAATTCATTTCGAAATCGTTTTCAATTCAATTCATTTCGAAATCGTTTTCAATTCACTTCATTTCGAAATCGTTTTCAATTCACTTCATTTCGAAATCGTTTTCAATTCAATTCATTTCGAAATCGTTTTCAATTCACTTCATTTCGAAATCGTTTTCAATTCAATTCATTTCGAAATCGTTTTCAATTCAATTCATTTCGAAATCGTTTTCAATTCAATTCATTTCGAAATCGTTTTCAATTCACTTCATTTCGAAATCGTTTTCAATTCAATTCATTTCGAAATCGTTTTCAATTCAATTCATTTCGAAATCGTTTTCAATTCAATTCATTTCGAAATCGTTTTCAATTCAATTCATTTCGAAATCGTTTTCAATTCAATTCATTTCGAAATCGTTTTCAATTCACTTCATTTCGAAATCGTTTTCAATTCAATTCATTTCGAAATCGTTTTCAATTCACTTCATTTCGAAATCGTTTTCAATTCAATTCATTTCGAAATCGTTTTCAATTCAATTCATTTCGAAATCGTTTTCAATTCAATTCATTTCGAAATCGTTTTCAATTCACTTCATTTCGAAATCGTTTTCAATTCAATTCATTTCGAAATCGTTTTCAATTCAATTCATTTCGAAATCGTTTTCAATTCACTTTGAATTCGTTTTCAATTCATTTCGAAATCGTTTTCAATTCAATTCATTTCGAAATCGTTTAAAATCGATATAAATATCGTTCACGTCAAAATGGCGTCAGACTAATCAACACGACTTCATAAATTTCTATTTTCAAATATTCTATTTCAAATATTTCTATTTCAAATATTTCTATTTCTAAACTGGAATGAGGCCCAATCAATTACCATATAAAATTAATTATATGGTTTTTCACACAACACATGTATATAATAGCATTGAAAAATGATCAACCATCAACCAAAGTGCACTACACTGTATAAGCATCAAATATAGATATCTAAAGCTTATAACAGCCTGCCAATCGATCGATCGGCATATTTAATCAATTAGGATGAGTGAACTTCAAATTTCATCCCAACACCCGTGTGGGGTTTTCAAACAATCAAACACAGATTTTAGTTGTGCAGTTGGGCGATGTGTAAAATTTATCGTCCCAATCAATGTCAGTCAAATCAGTGTACATAAACAAACCGTCCGGTTTGTAAATGAATATTTTATTTTGTTCACTTCACTATTTTCATATTCACGTTAAAAATTATATTTTTAACGATAAAACATTTTATTTCAACCTATGAATTTCTATTCAATTCATTTATTCAATAAAATGATATTTTTATTTTTCTAACATATTTTAGAAAATTTCGGCGGCATAACGGCCCGATACTAGAAACGGGACAAGGCCTAGCCTTATCCCCGGTCTAGTGAAGGCCCACACCATTCACACATCAATCAAATCAATTCGTTATGTAAACCACAAAATTTGGAGTAAGAGTCTAACCTAGCCTTACTCCTTCGCCTTATAACGGCGCACGTCTAATCCTAACCAATTTATCGATTCGATTTTTCACACCACAAACCACATTCAAACCAATATCGCAATCAATCACCAAACAGTCAAACAAACAAGTCCATGGTCTGTGGACGATTGTGTCGGGTGCTACTAAGCACCGTCTGCATCCTAGTATATATATATAACTAGAAAATGAAATTGAAAGGTGAGAAATTCTCACATATAGCTATCCTAGCTCCACGGCACTTCTTTGACAGAAATCTTCGTCGCTATCGCATCTTCGTCATCTTCGTTGTCCGCTTTCACTACATATGTAAAAATCGAATTTTTACTTCGCTATTCCATATATAAAAATCGAATTTTTATTTCAAAGTTCAACATATAAAAATCGAATTTTTATTTCAAAGTTCAATATATAAAAATCGAATTTTTACTTTTTTTTACTTAATAAAAATTCTGTCCTTTCTATTTTAAAGATCACATCTTTTTCTTTTTAAAGACAGTTTTAAATCTTTTCCCTTATAGAGTTTAAATCTTTTCAAAAATTAGTTTTTTAAACTTTTCAAAAATCAGTTTTTAAACTGTTAAAATAAAAACAGTATTTAATCTTTAAAAATAAAAAAACAGTATTAAATCTTTAAAAATAAAAACAGTATTAAATCTTTATTAAAAATTCAGTTTTAAACCTAATTAAAATTCTGTATTTAACCTAATTAAAATTCAGAAAATAAAAATAAAGTAAAATACTTACTTGTTTTAGAAAAGAGGAGCAGCGTTCGTCGGTGAAGACTAGGGGGTTGCGGGGTTGGGCAGGGAGGCGGAGAGGTAGGCGATGGCTTCCAGGGAGGGCGGCGCTAGGGCTTCGATGGATGGGGGGGGGGGGTCTGGGACATTGCGCTCGAACTTGGGGGGGGGGGGTTCTTCTGGCGCGGGGTTCTAAGCGGGAAGGAGAAGGACGGAGGAGCAGGAGTGGGAGGTCTGGTAGGCGGCGCGGTTGCAAGGGGAGCGGCGGCGAGGTCCTCCAGGTGGGGCGACGAGCAGATCGGGTTTTCTCCCTTTTTTTTTTTTATTCTTCTAAACGATTGAAGATGGATTATAACGGGGGGGGGGCAACGTGAAATAAGGGGGAAAGAGACATATATAATTTTTTTTTTCCAATTTATGTTGACTTTTACATACGAACACCGAACCGGGTCCAACGACTGTCATCCCTAACGTAATACCCCCACTCCGAACACAATGGGATATGTATCGCAAGCTGATTCGACTGTTTGAATCAGTTTCCGTTAAATTTACATTTAAATCACTATATTGAATTTTAAACGTACATTTCAAATTACCGGGGCCACATAACAACTCTATAAATTCCATAAAAATATTTTCTAGCTTTGTATTGACGATACGGTCCTAACAAAACTAGTTTCGTCGAATTCTGAGACCGTTGGAAAAATGACCAATTTCCAGTCGATTAAAATCAACTGAAACTGGTCAAACGCGTTTTCCTTTGCTACGCTCACATCTTGATTCGAAAAATTATGAAATTTGAAACCTAGCAATAACTTAACATCCCGGACCCAACAAAACTGGTTTCGTCGAAATCCGAGGTCATTTGCAAAATGTCCATTTTTAAAGGCCTGAATTCCATAGCGACTATTCAGAATTTTCAACTGGACATATCTTTTGATTCCCGCTATGAAATTTTGATTATTCGGATTTGATAGAGAGATATTATCAATTAGATCCTATCATTTTTGGTTTCACTAAAATCCGGATTGTTTTGCACCCGGTACATTCAATTGAAGTTTGAAATCGAATTATCGAACTACCGCGCCATTTTCAATTCTATTTATAATTATATATAATTATTTATATTCTAACGACGATGCGTATAAATATATACGTTCGAATTATATTCAAAATAAATTTCTCGTCGTTTTTATTTAAAATAATTCATTTTAAATAATCAAAATTCGCTAAAATAGCCAAAATAAAAAATTTAAACTGGCCCAGATTTTCGGGTTGTTACAATCTCTCCCACTTAAAACTTTTCGTCCCCGAAAAGGAACAAAGTCGAAAGTGGTCTGATCAATCAACTCTACATTCGATCTGGCTTCCTTTCTCCAACCCTTTAGTTTCTGAGAATTTTCAAAATTTCAAAAATTTGGCTAACACCCTAAATTTTTGAAAAATTTCGCCATAACCTCCCCTGCAATGGGAGCATCGGGGAATTTCAAATAGCTTCCCCGGTCCTTCAGATCTCAAAAAGAAAAAGAAAAAGCCAAGCGGCTAGCCAATAGGCTCACAAAATCATCATCACCCAAACAAAACAGGAAATTATGAAGTAAACATGTACCTATTTGTCGGGCAAACAAATTTTATTCTCTGCTCTAGCCTCCTTGCTATAACCTGTTCAATGTAAGTACAAGTATATGCAAGCAAATGCGACCAAATTTCAATATAATTCAATATGTGATTTAATTAGGCATAAGTGTTTCAAAATTATCAAACAAAATAAACAAACAACACAAACATTAATCAATTAGTGAATTTAACGTTTCGAATTCATAATTTTGATATATATAAAGAAAATCATGTTTTGATGCCAAATCACAACAATGTATTCTAGCTATATTAGTTTTGGTTCTCACACCAGCCTAATGGAAATATATAGAAAATCACACCTTCGAAACACGAACATAAATACTGATGATGTCATGACAATCATCAGTACCATCTCCGGGCGACTAGAATGTGATTCCATATCTATCCAATATATCAAAACTTCGAATACACGCGGATCAGACGTATACGCAAAATCTATATATACTGGATTGTCCATATCAATATAAATAGATAATCAAATACGAATAATTGATTTAAATTTTCAAACCAAAAATTTGTTTTCACTTTCAAAAATATACTCTTCACACTCGTTCTAGGATACTACTGATCCCATCTCTAACGAGTCATTCTCGTTGGATATTGCTAATCCAATATCTGATGAATTCTTTCGTACGGTTCTAATGTGCCTTGTTCTCTGAGCTTTGTAAACCAAAGCTCTGATACCAACTGTGAAAACCCGTAACTTCCCCGTAAAGGAAAGCGTCGGATAGTTCGAGAACAAACCACAACAGAACGCAAACAGAAGAACGTTTCATTGTATATTACAACAATGCATCAGATTACAAGAATATACAGAGTAAAAATGAATATTACACAGAAATATCAGAGATTTAAATTACATTTTGAATACATAGCAGCGGAAAATAATACAATACGCAACTAGAAGTAGATATACGGATACAAAGCTTTCCGGATATCGTTCCAGCTGTAAACCAGGATCCTGTGAATATAAATCTGCAAAACCAAAACTACTAGCTGCCCGTGTCAAAATAAGGGCACCCAGAGTTTAGGTTAAAACAATAAACTCCAGGTCAGTCATGTGACTGGTGTGAGAACTAAAACAGTTATTATTCTTTATCTTAAAGTTAGGTAAATCAAGGGACCACGCCGTATAACACGGAACGGGTTTCCTCCCAAGAATACCAGTGCATAAAACGAACAACGCAATGCTAAATAAAGAAAAATGAAGCTATTATAAGACCCAGGTCCCATCACACAATGCAACGCAAGCCGGAGGATAGGGTTTTTACCTTATAATAGCCAAGAATGCTTGATACGTTTAAAACAAATCATTTGATACTATATAAGTGCATAGTGTATAAAACAACTTCAAATCATAAGTATCAATCATAGGCGGCATGAATGCCCCATCCCACTATGTCACCATACTAGGTTCTACAATTAAAACCGCAAATGTCACGTATTTGGAAATTGGATTTCCGTCTATGAACCGAGGCAAAAGATAGTCCTCAACCGATTCGAGACGCTCTAGCCCGCCCCTCAGGATCAGAACGCATCAACCCTTTAGATCGTCAGGGCCGGTCCACCGATGTGGATTATTATGCCTGAACACTACGTTTCCCCACCCTATGGGGTGTAAGTCTGGTCCGTCCGCCGACCAGAATGCATCGGCCGAAACCGATATAACCGAGGCGCCTCGCAACAGCAACAACCACATAAGTCAAACTCGTCAGGGCGTGTAAAATCACTAACGCCACTTCTAGCTAGAAAGAAACGCAAGTCCTCCCTGATGTCCTCTCCCGTTTTTGGTTCACAACCGGGGTGTGAGGCTCGCGAATTCACGTTACACAAAGCTGTGCCACACAGGCTGTGCTTTGATCATCACCACAAGACTTTGCTTTTCAACAGAAGCCTCGATCAATTGCCACTTAGGCATGCCACACAGGCAATTCACTCCATGCGTTTGATATCCATCAACATATAACCTCTGAGCTCGTATGTCTCAGAGAAGGGCGTTAAGCAAGAGAATAAATTCTCCGCCGCCAAACAGATATATATTTAATAGAGATCAATCACACGGACTAAAATCCAATGTCAGACACACAGTCCATTTACAAGTCCGTTCTGGGTCTGAACGAAACCGGAGGCACCTAGTACCCCGCATATCCATCGATCTCCAAGTACGTCTGGACGATCACCAACTGTTTCCATCTTCTTGGGTGTACAGCCCAATCAAGATCATCGGTTATCACCCAAACGACGTGAAGACTTCTGGTCTTCGACCACCGTCTTCATCTTCGACACCACGTCGAATCAGTTATTCAGAATGGGATAAACCCGGTCTTTCTGAATTACTCGCGTATATATTATAAAAGTGTTACACAAACACAACATACGCCTCATTCCAATTCAGAATATTCTTTTATTCAAATATTCCTATACTTTGGGAAAAGTTCCCATTAATTTTATCCAAGATAAATTCTCTAAATTTATTCTTTAATCACCTTTGAATATCAATTCAAACTAGTCGGGATTATCGAACCACACTGAAGTAATCATTTATGTTATTTTCCCAATCCCAACCTATTCATCCCATGAAGTAAAACTGGTAGTACTTCATATCTAACACCACAGTGTTATCGGTAATTCAATTACCATTTCACGTTCAAATCTAATTAAAGATTTAACTATCGCTTGGAGTAAAACTGGTGATACTCCATTCTCGATCTTTTCAATCTATTTAAAGATTCATTAAAACTCCACTTAGTTTTAATCGTTAACTGGGTTAAAGAATCAGTGTCATTTAAAAACACGGTTCACGATAAACCCAAAGTCACATTCCATTAATTATCGGGTTAAAGAACGAGTGTTATTTAAAACACTGTCCACGATAAACCCAAAAATCAATATCAATTCAATTCCAATTAAATATTATTTAATTGGTACACTTCATTAAATCTAAATAAAAAGATTTAATCATTTCTCAACTGGGTTCAAGAACAGTGTTAGTGAAGACACCATTCACGACAAACCCAAATCACATTCGATATTCAATACAAGGCTCTGAATAGAAAATATATCGGCTTATATTCAATATCGAATTCTACGACTAACAAATGTCGTATTGGAAATAACGATATAAATATATATCTTTCAAATTTCCATAACAACATCTGTATAATCACGAATTCCAACATCGAAATATTCCGAAGACAATTTCGATTCAAATCCACTCCAATGCAATCATTGGAAATTTTGGTTATTTTTAAAACCCTTTTCAAATTCAATTTATTTATTTAAAAATAAATAGAATTATAATCCTAGTTCAAAACTAGTTCATTTCGATAAAAATCTATTTTTATCTTTTCAAATATGGAGTTTTTCATCCCAATTCTTCACAAATCATTTCTTATGATTTTACACAAATTATTACTATTTTTAATAATTTTATCAAGGCCTGTACAGTCGATTTCCATCAATGGCCATCGAACTGCACTTACAGCGACATTTTCGAATTTGATTTGGACGTATCTCCAAATCCAACCGTTAGATTTCAAATTTCTAACATTCATTAGAAAGCTCTTTTCGATACGAACCCAACGGTTCCAGTTTTAGGAGAATCCGATGGTCGGATCTCCCGTAATGTCCGTTTGAAATAAATGGTCGAAATTCACGAACTGCCGTGGCTCGGCGCGTTCTATTCAGGCCATTATATTATATATATAATATATATAATATATACCTCGTCGATTTCTATTTAAAACGAATTATATAAATAGTTTTGAATTCGTTTCAAAAACATTTTCAACTTCCTTTTCAATTCAAATCACAATTGAATTCTTCTTTATAGATTCGTTTTAAAATTCATTTCTATTCAATTCAAATTTCAATTCAATTTGAATTCGTTTTCAATTCAATTCATTTCGAAATCGTTTTCAATTCAATTCATTTCGAAATCGTTTTCAATTCAATTCATTTCGAAATCGTTTTCAATTCACTTCATTTCGAAATCGTTTTCAATTCACTTCATTTCGAAATCGTTTTCAATTCAATTCATTTCGAAATCGTTTTCAATTCACTTCATTTCGAAATCGTTTTCAATTCAATTCATTTCGAAATCGTTTTCAATTCAATTCATTTCGAAATCGTTTTCAATTCAATTCATTTCGAAATCGTTTTCAATTCAATTCATTTCGAAATCGTTTTCAATTCACTTCATTTCGAAATCGTTTTCAATTCAATTCATTTCGAAATCGTTTTCAATTCAATTCATTTCGAAATCGTTTTCAATTCAATTCATTTCGAAATCGTTTTCAATTCAATTCATTTCGAAATCGTTTTCAATTCAATTCATTTCGAAATCGTTTTCAATTCAATTCATTTCGAAATCGTTTTCAATTCACTTCATTTCGAAATCGTTTTCAATTCAATTCATTTCGAAATCGTTTTCAATTCAATTCATTTCGAAATCGTTTTCAATTCAATTCATTTCGAAATCGTTTTCAATTCACTTCATTTCGAAATCGTTTTCAATTCAATTCATTTCGAAATCGTTTTCAATTCAATTCATTTCGAAATCGTTTTCAATTCACTTTGAATTCGTTTTCAAATCAATTCATTTCGAAATCGTTTTCAATTCAATTCATTTCGAAATCGTTTAAAATCGATATAAATATCGTTCACGTCAAAATGGCGTCAAACTAATCAACACGACTTCATAAATTTCTATTTTCAAATATTCTATTTCAAATATTTCTATTTCAAATATTTCTATTTCTAAACTGGAATGAGGCCCAATCAATTACCATATAAAATTAATTATATGGTTTTTCACACAACACATGTATATAATAGCATTGAAAAATGATCAACCATCAACCAAAGTGCACTACACTGTATAAGCATCAAATATAGATATCTAAAGCTTATAACAGCCTGCCAATCGATCGATCGACATATTTAATCAATTAGGATGAGTGAACTTCAAATTTCATCCCAACACCCGTGTGGGGTTTTCAAACAATCAAACACAGATTTTAGTTGTGCAGTTGGGCGATGTGTAAAATTTATCGTCCCAATCAATGTCAGTCAAATCAGTGTACATAAACAAACCGTCCGGTTTGTAAATGAATATTTTATTTTGTTCACTTCACTATTTTCATATTCACGTTAAAAATTATATTTTTAACGATAAAACATTTTATTTCAACCTATGAATTTCTATTCAATTCATTTATTCAATAAAATGATATTTTTATTTTTCTAACATATTTTAGAAAATTTCGGCGGCATAACGGCCCGATACTAGAAACGGGACAAGGCCTAGCCTTATCCCCGGTCTAGTGAAGGCCCACACCATTCACACATCAATCAAATCAATTCGTTATGTAAACCACAAAATTTGGAGTAAGAGTCTAACCTAGCCTTACTCCTTCGCCTTATAACGGCGCACGTCTAATCCTAACCAATTTATCGATTCGATTTTTCACACCACAAACCACATTCAAACCAATATCGCAATCAATCACCAAACAGTCAAACAAACAAGTCCATGGTCTGTGGACGATTGTGTCGGGTGCTACTAAGCACCGTCTGCATCCTAGTATATATATATAACTAGAAAATGAAATTGAAAGGTGAGAAATTCTCACATATAGCTATCCTAGCTCCACGGCACTTCTTTGACAGAAATCTTCGTCGCTATCGCATCTTCGTCATCTTCGTTGTCCGCTTTCACTACATATGTAAAAATCGAATTTTTACTTCGCTATTCCATATATAAAAATCGAATTTTTATTTCAAAGTTCAACATATAAAAATAGAATTTTTATTTCAAAGTTCAATGTATAAAAATCGAATTTTTACTTTTTTTACTTAATAAAAATTCTGTCCTTTCTATTTTAAAGATCACATCTTTTTCTTTTTAAAGACAGTTTTAAATCTTTTCCCTTATAGAGTTTAAATCTTTTCAAAAATTAGTTTTTTAAACTTTTCAAAAATCAGTTTTTAAACTGTTAAAATAAAAACAGTATTTAATCTTTAAAAATAAAAAAAACAGTATTAAATCTTTAAAAATAAAAACAGTATTAAATCTTTATTAAAAATTCAGTTTTAAACCTAATTAAAATTCTGTATTTAACCTAATTAAAATTCAGAAAATAAAAATAAAGTAAAATACTTACTTGTTTTAGAAAAGAGGAGCATCGTTCGTCGGTGAAGACTAGGGGGTTGCGGGGTTGGGCAGGGAGGCGGAGAGGTAGGCGATGGCTTCCAGGGAGGGCGGCGCTAGGGCTTCGATGGATGGGGGGGGGGGGGGTCTGGGACATTGCGCTCGAACTTGGGGGGGGGGGTTCTTCTGGCGCGGGGTTCTAAGCGGGAAGGAGAAGGACGGAGGAGCAGGAGTGGGTGGTCTGGTAGGCGGCGCGGTTGCAAGGGGAGCGGCGGCGAGGTCCTCCAGGTGGGGCGACGAGCAGATCGGGTTTTCTCCCTTTTTTTTTTTTATTCTTCTAAACGATTGAAGATGGATTATAACGGGGGGGGGCAACGTGAAATAAGGGGGAAAGAGATATATATTTTATTATTTATTTATTTTTTCCAATTTATGTTGACTTTTACATACGAACACCGAATCGGGTTCAACGACTGTCATCCCTAACGTAATACCCCCACTCCGAACACAATGGGATATGTATCGCAAGCTGATTCGACTGTTTGAATCAGTTTCCGTTAAATTTACATTTAAATCACTATATTGAATTTTAAACGTACATTTCAAATTACCGGGGCCACATAACAACTCTATAAATTCCATAAAAATATTTTCTAGCTTCGTATTGACGATACGGTCCTAACAAAACTAGTTTCGTCGAATTCTGAGACCGTTGGAAAAATGACCAATTTCCAGTCGATTAAAATCAACTAAAACTGGTCAAACGCGTTTTCCTTTGCCACACTCACATCTTGATTCGAAAAATTATGAAATTTGAAACCTAGCAATAACTTAACATCCCGGACCCAACAAAACTGGTTTCGTCGAAATCCGAGGTCATTTGCAAAATGTCCATTTTTAAGGGCCTGAATTCCATAGCGACTATTCAGAATTTTCAACTGGACATATCTTTTGATTCCCGCTATGAAATTTTGATTATTCGGATTCGATAGAGAGATATTATCAATTAGATCCTATCATTTTTGGTTTCACTAAAATCCGGATTGTTTTGCACCCGGTACATTCAATTGAAGTTTGAAATCGAATTATCGAACTACCGCGCCATTTTCAATTCTATTTATAATTATATATAATTATTTATATTCTAACGACGACGCGTATAAATATATACGTTCGAAATATATTCAAAATAAATTTCTCGTCGTGGCCCAGGGGGAGGGCTGGCCCAGATTTTATTTAAAATAATTCATTTTAAATAATCAAAATTCGCTAAAATAGCCAAAATAAAAATTTTAAACTGGCCCAGATTTTCGGGTTGTTACAAAGGGGGACCCACGGGACCGGAGATGGGGTCAGTAATGGCGGTACCGGGCTGAGAGGATGGCGCTAATCGTGGTGGCCCAGGGGGAGGGCTGGCGGCGCCTAGGGTTTCAGGATGGGGGTTTGGGTTTCAACGAGGAAGGGGAGGATGGGAATGAGGCACGGAGGAGAAGGAGGTGGGAGGTTCACCAGCGACGGCGCCTTAAGACGGGGCACGATGGGGTCAAAGGCGGGAGGGAGGCGGCTGTCGCGCTAGGGCGCGATGAATTTTTTTGGGTTCGTTCTGCAGAAATGAACGGGAAGTGAAGGGCTTGGGAGAATAAAAGGGGATATTTATTATATTATATTATATTTAATAATATCACAAAAAAGGTTGACTTTTCATTCGAAAGCCAAATCAAACCCAACGACTGTCACCCCTAGCTAATTACCCCCATTCCAAACACAATGGGATAAGTTTCGTAGGCCAATTCGACAGTTACGATCAGTTTCCGTTGAATTTAAAATATAAATCCTTATATATTCAATTTGAACGATCATTTCAATTTACCGGGGCCTCATATTAACTCTAAAAATTCCCGAAAAATTATTTCTAGCTTTGTATTGACGATACGGTCCTAACAAAACTAATTTCATCAAATTCTGAGACCGTTTAAAAAATGACTATTTTCTGGTCGATCAAAATTGACTAAAACTGTTAAAACACGTTTTCTTCTGCCACGCTCACATATTTATTCAGAAAATTATGAATTTTGGAATCTAGCAATAATTTGACATTCCAGATCCAACAAAAGTGGTTTCGTCGAAAACCAAGGTTGTTCGCAAAATTGCTATTTTTAAGGGCCGGAATTCCACATCGACTATTCAGAATTTTCAACTAGACATAACTTTTTATTCCCGCTATGAAATTTCAATTTTTCGGATTCGTTGGAAAGATATTTTCAAATAGATTCTAATATCTTTTATTTCACCAAAATCCGGTTTATTTTGAATCCTGTACATTCATTTGAACTTTGAAATCGAATTTTCGAACTACCGCGCCATTTTCAATTCCTTTTACAATTTAAAATAAATATTTATATTCTAACGTCGATTCAAATAAATATATTCATTCTAATTCTATTCAAAATAAATTTCTCGTCATTATTATTTAAAATAATTCATATTAAATATTTAGAATTTATCAAAATTGCCAAAATAAAAATTTTAAATTGGCTCGGATTTCCGGGTTATTACAGGTTGCATACTTGTTTGTATGAATTGTTATGTTTTGTAATTCATATTTCCAAACGATTTGGTTTGAGATCCCGAAGTGAAATCTAATTTGATACAAAATTAGATATGTATTTCAAATGATTTGTAATAGAAATCGGGAAACAGAGTCCAAAGGAATAATTTCTGTAAATTGAATTGGATTTGGAAAATCTAAGTGTGGTGATTAATCTAAATGGGTAGATTGGGATATTGCATGTTGATTGATGCATAGTAGATCCATATCTCTATTACTGATTGTTGTTTGGCATTCATGGGGGTAAACCCGTTCCGCGTTAGTGGCGTGGTCCTGTGATTTGCCTTATCATTTATATAAGTTAATTTTAACTGTAGAGTTTCTCACACCAGTCCCATGACTGACTCGTAGTTTGCTTTTCCTTTGCAAACTCGGGTGCCCCTATTTTCCACGCGGACAGTCGAGTGGTTTATTTTGAAGATATTTATTTATTGAGCAGGATTCCGGATTGAAGCTTTAAGCTGTGTCCAGAGCGTTGATAGTCTTCCGCTGTGCTAGTTTATTTATTTTCCGTTGTGCATTGTACTACATTTATTGTAAATAAATCTTCCGCTGTATTATAATTTTTGATGTACTCTGATATTCTGTACTCTAATGTAACATTATTATGATGTTTATAAAAGTCTTCTTTATTTGTTCTAATGTGTTGTATGCCCATAGTTAAGGTATGCTGGATTCGAACGGTCTTGGTCAGTTTAGCGATCGATTAGGTCCGACCGAAATCCGTATCGTTACTGCTGGTATCAGAGCTTTGGTTAACTCAAATCTTTGGGGTGCAACTCGTTAGAACAGAATAAAAGACTCATCAGAGATTGGATTAGTAATATCATATTGAAGAATCCGCATTAGAGATAGAATCAATAACATTCTAGAATGAGTGACTCTTTAGAGATGGGGTCAGTAATGCCCCAGAATGAGTTGAGAGTTATATTTTTATAATTAACTTATTTGTGACTATATATATATAATTCGATCTTAGAAAATAAATGATTTTTGATTATATAAGTATTCTATATTTGAAAAGCTAATCAACAAATTGATTGCTTGTTGTGATGTGTGATTATTAGTTTAACTAACTAAAATATTGGAATCATAAAACCAACATGTGAATGTAAGGTAAATTTAGCCAAATCGAGTCAAAATTTTGAACTGAATTGAAATTGCATACATGCATATATATATATATATATATATATATATATATATATATATATATATACATACATTGAACAGGTCATAGCTGGGAAGCTAAGCAGAGGAATAAAATTGTATGCCCGACAAATAGGTACATGTTTACTAATTTATTGGGTTTGGATGATTTTATGAGCCGATTGGCTAGCCGCTTGGCTTTTTCTTTTTATTTTTGGATGACAAGTGCCCTGCGTGGCTAGTTGAGGTTTTAAATGTCTCCCCGTACAAAGGAGGTTATGGCAAAAAATTTCGAAAATTTAGTGTGT
This sequence comes from Allium sativum, assembly GCA_030737875.1. NCBI lineage: Eukaryota > Viridiplantae > Streptophyta > Magnoliopsida > Asparagales > Amaryllidaceae > Allium > Allium sativum. The sequence goes on from CM060915.1 coordinate 288,752,654, forward strand.
TAGCCACATTTTTGAAGAATTGGAAAATTCTTAGAAACTGAAAAGTTGAAGAATGAAAGCCAGAATGAAATTGAGTTGATTAGTTAATCAACTTTCAGCTCCATTCCTTTTTTAGGACGAAAAGATTTTAAGTGGAGGAGATTGTAACAACACGGAAAATCAGAACCAATTTAAATTTTTTATTTTCGCTATTTTAATGAATTTTGAATATTCAAAATGATTTATTTTAAATAATAATGACTAGAAATTTATTTTGAATAGAATTAGAATGAATAAATTTATTTAAATCGAAACTAGAATATAAATATTAATTTTAATTACAAAAGGAATTGGAAACGGCACGGTAGTTTGAAATTTCGATTTCAAATTTCAATTGAATGTACAGGATTCAAAATAAACCAGATTTTAGTAAAACCAGAAATATTTGAATCTGTTTGAAAATATCTTTCCAACAAATGTGAAAAATACAAATTTCATAAGTCCAGTTGAAAATTCAGAATAGTCGCTATGGAATTTATATATTTTTTAATATATAAAAATAGCGATTTTTCAAACGACCTCCGTTTTCGATGAGACTGCTTTTGTTGGATCCGGAATGTCAAATTATTGCTGGATTCCAATTTTCATAATTTTTTGAATTAATATTTGAGCGTGGTGAATTTAAACATGTTCGGTCAATTTAGTTTGAATTTAATCAACTGGAAAATGACCATTTTTCAAACCATCTCCAAATTCATTGAAATTAATTTTGTTAGGACCATATCGTTAAAACATAGCTATATTTATTTTTCGGGAATTTTTGGAGTCAGTTTGTGGCCTCGGTAAATTAAAATGTACGTTTAAATTGAATATATAATGATTTATAATTTAATTCTGATGAAAACTGATCGAAGTGGTTGAATAGGCTTACGTTATATATCCCGTTGTGTCAGGAATGGGGGTATTTAGCTAGGGGAAACAGTCGTTGGGTTTGATTTGGAGTTCGGATCCAGAAACGAGTTTTATTGGAAATAAACATTAAATTAATAATATATATACCCCATTTCTAGAAACCCTTTACCATTTGCTCCAGCCGCCAAAAACAGAACCGACGGCCAAACCGCTCCAAATTTCCTTTTGATTTTTCTCTCAATCCATCGCCAATTAGCCTGAACTCCTTTGAATGAATTGTAGTACGGGATGAGAACTTTCAGTTGGTACTAATAAGATCGATTATTGTTCACTAAATCGCTAGAATCTTCACCTCGAAGTGTTGCCGTTTGCGGCGTGTTCTAGTCCGCCGGGTGTGATCGATCGAGATGAGGTGGATGGTGGTGGGAGAGAATGAGGCGTCGGAGCATGTGGCGATGTCTGATTGACGTCGCAAGGCCTGTGGCGGCGACGCTAGTCAATGAGTGGCGAGGGTTTTTGGAGGATGGGTTTGAGTAGACGATGGAAGAAGGATTAGTTAAGGAATTCTAATTAATTATTTTAATTAATTATGTCAATTTTGTAATGAAATGTTTATAATGCCATATTTTTGCCGTACGTGATCCAAATTGAACGATTTTTGTTGCGTTGTGATCGTGGCGGAGAATTCTACCATTCGGAACTGACTAGAATCAAAATAGAGCAAATCAAAATTTCAGACGAATTCAAATCCAAATAGAATAGAAATTCTGAAATAAAAACTGATGGAGTGGAACCCAATGTGAGAACTTCTCTTACTATAATTTTTTGTACAGTTATTTATTTTTTGTTAGATCACCTCCTTGTCATCCACAGAACGTGGACGATTAATTTGATTGTGTTATGATTGTGATTGTGATGTACAAATAAATAAATAAATAAATATATATATACACACGATGTGAAAATGATGTATATGCGATGTGAAAATTATATATATACAGTGTGAAAATTATATATATACAATGTGAAAATTATGTATATTTGCAATGTGAAAATTATATATATACACACGATGTGAATAAAATATATATATGAAATGAATTATATATATATGAAGTGAAAAATAATATATATATGAAATGAATTATATATATATATATATAAAGTGAAAAATAAAATATATATGAAATGAATAATATATATATGAAATGAAAATAATATATATACGAAATGTGAAAAATATATATATGAAGTGTGAATAAAATATATATATATATATATATATATATATGAAAATAAAATATATATAAAATGAAACATACATACATACATATATATATATATATGAAATGTGAATAATGTATATATATGAAATATAAACAATATATATATATATGAAGTGTGAATGAAATAAATATTTATTGGTTAAAAATAATATTTTTAACATATATATGTGATGTATAAAATTGTCATGTAATGGAATATTCAATTTTGATTTAAATTTGAAAATGATATTGAAATCGTTTTAAAATGAGTTTAAAACTAATTTATATAGGTATATTCAATTTTGATTTAAATTTGAAAATGAATTTGGAATCGTTTTAAAATGAATTTAAAATGAATTTATATAGGAATATTCAATTTTGATTTAAATTTGAAAATCAAATTGAAATCGTTCTAGAATGAATTTAAAACGAATTTATAATGGAATATTCAATTTTGATTTGAAATTGAAATGGAATTTGGAATCATTTTTAAAACGAATTTAAAACGATATATAAAATACGTATCAAATGGAAATCGACGAAGTATATTATATACATACATATATATATATATATATTAATGGCTTGAATAGAACGCGCCGCGACCGATCGCGAATTTCGACTATTGACTTTGAATTGACATTACGGGAGATCCGACCGTCGGATTCTCCTAAAACTGGGACCGTTGGGTTTGTGTCAAAAAGAGCTTTCCAACGAATATAAGAGACTTGAAATCTAACAATTGGATTTGGAATTATGTCCAAATCAAATTTGAAAAAGGTCGTTGTAAGTGCAGTTCGATGACCGTTTATGGAAATCAACTGAAAGGGCCTTAATAAAATTATTAAAAATATCCATAATTTGGGTAAAATCATAATAAATAATTTAGAAAGAATTGGGATGAAAAATTCCACGTTTGTAAAGATAAAAATTTATTTCTATCAAAATGAAGTTGTTATTAACTAGATTTGGAATCCAATAAATTTTAAATAAATAAATTGGATTTATAAAGGGTTTTGAATAAAACCAGAAATTTTCCAATATATGAATTGGAATGGAATTGAATGGAAATATTCTTCGAAATATTTCGATATTGGATTCCGTGATTAAACGAATATTGTGGAGAGGTTTGGAAGATATATCGTTATACCCAACACGATATTTGTTCACTTCAGAATTTGATATTGAATATAAGCCGATATTATTTTCTATTCACAACCTTGTATTTAATATCAAGTTGGATTTTGGGTTTGCCGTGAATGGTGTCTTCATTAACACTGTTCTTAAACCCAATAGAGAAAAGATAAAATCTTTTTATTAAGATTTAATGAAGTTTACCAATTAATTAATATTTAATTGGAATTGAATAAAAGAATTGGATTTTGGGTTTGTCGTGAGCTGTGTTTAACTGACATTGGTTCTTTTACTTGAGTAAAAGTAGGATTAATTTCCATAAAGTTGAACAATCAATAAGAAATGATTTTTAGGATTGAAACTAATTGGAGTTTGAATAAATCTTTAATTAGATTGTGAATGAATAAATGGTGATTGAATTTACCAAAACACATAATGTAATTAAACCAAAATTACTTGGTTTTTGATATTGAATGTGGTTGATTGATTGTTTGGATGGTGCTCGACTAGTTTATAAGCAAGATATGATTTTACCTTTACCATTGGGTTGGGTAGAAATACTGGTATGCTAACATCTTGTGAAACACTTCATGATTTGACAATGAGATGTGTAGCAATGTTGTTGTGTTCATTTCAAATTTAATGAATGATTTTGAAATGATATTTTTATTAAGTGAAAAGAACAGTATTCCCGATTTTTGACAGGGAATGTTTTATAAAAATGTTTTATAAAACAGAAAGGATTTCGAGGGCTAAACCAAATGATTTCAAAATGAATTGGAAATGTATTATGGTTTTACATTGTGGTTCATCGCGTATCCGATTAGTTGCTATTGATGATGTGCCTGTTTGGTGGCGGAGAATTTATTCTGTTGCATGACACCCTTCTTTGAGACGTTCGAGCTCAAAGGTTATGTGATTAATAGTGACTGATCATATTTGTGAATTGCTGATTTGAAGTAATATAGTTTGAAAGTACTTGTGATTATTGTGTTATGAAATGATTTTCCCTACTTCGGGGTATAAAATTGTTTAGTGTGCGGCTAAAGATTCGGGTGACCTGAGAGCGACTAAAAGTATGGGCTGGATCCAGTGCCTTAGGGTGAGTGGTCAGCAGTGTAGCCTGCTCCATGCATGGAGGTGCGCGCACACACACACACACACAGATATATATATATATATATATATATATATATATATCGAGTTGGAGGGGCGCTTACTTCCTTGTCTGAGGGAAGACTCCCGATATTTGGTTGCATACTTGTTTGTATGCATTGTTATGTTTTGGAATTCATATTTCCAAACGATTTGGTTTGAGATCCCGAAGTGAAATCTACTTTGATATAAAAGTTAGATAAGTATTTCAAATGATTTGAAATAGAAATCAGGAAACAAAGTCCAAAGGAATAATTTCTGTAAATTGAATTGGATTTAGAAAATCTAAGTGCGGTGATTAATCTAAATGGGTAGATTGGGATATTGCATGTTGATTGATGCATAGTACGTCCATATCTTTATTACTGATTGTTATTTATACACTGGAATTTATGGGGGTAAGCCTATTCCGCGTTAGCGGTGTGGTCCTGTGATTTGCCTTATCATTTATACAAGTTAATTTTAACCGTAGTGTTTCTCACACCAGTCCCATGACTTACTCGTAGTTTGCTTTTCCTTTGCAAACTCGGGTGCCCCTATTTTCCACACGGGCAGTCGAGTGGTTTTGTAACACCCCGCCTCCGCTAGGGTCACTCGCACAGGAATGCACTAGCTTTAGAGGGGCATTATTGGTAAACATGCATAGAAATATCACAAGACAGAACATATAAAATAGCGGAAGTAAAATCAAACATTCATAACATGAATAAATAAGGTCTAAAGCCTTTTACATCAGAGTACATCAAAACCTGTCTTGCAATAGTAAAGAAGCATAAAGACATTTTCATAAATTATTCCCCAAGTAAAAACAGTAAAGTAGCCATTAGCCAAGAAAAGTCCAAGCCATCCATGATGACCTTCAAGCAGAAGAAGTCCGAACTAAACAACAGTATTTCCTCCCTGTAACCTGGTGGGGGGGGGGGGAAACGGAAGAAAAGAGGCGAAACAAAACGGGTCAGTCAAAAAGACTGAGTAAGCCCTATCTACTATTAGCATAAAAACTAGTAAAGTTAACTAACATGAGAAACTGAGATGAACATAAGCATGATAACAAGATAGATAAGCTAAATCAAAATAACCGGATGAACTACTGAACTCAGATAAACTAAGGTGTCATGATAAATTACGATGTCAAGATAAAACAAGGTATCACATCGTCAGGTTTCTATCAAGTATAATATCCCCAAGATATCTGTCACGTATAACGCCCCGTGATATCTATCCTGTATTTTAGCTCTGCACCTACCGTACTAGTATCCCCACCATGTCATGTGTTAACCAAGAATGACCCTCACTCAAAAGTCGTGTAATGGTCCATGTCAACCTAATATATCGCATATATAGGTTACTCAACTTGTATGTTTTATTCCATGTAAATGTTCAGTCCCTTGCCGTAGACCATACGGGCTTTCCCATGAGATTCTATATTACTTTAACATAGTTCCATGATCCTTAAGATCGGTTTGGACTGTTACCCTAAACCTAGCTAGGGTCTTCCAACATGAATTATTGTTTGTACAACTAGGACTTATGCTACCTAGGGCTGCTAGGGATTATGCTTACCTATTGCACGTTTTCGTATCTCGGTTTGGGTTCAACCACCTAGGGCCACTAGGGATTACGCTAACCGCCAACCGCGCCCTTTTTCCCACGCATTCATCGTGAATCGCTTTTCCATGACTGTATGCACATGTATCACATCGTGCCATCCGAGTCCTGTCACAGGGCAAATCAAGAAATACAGGACTCGGTCGGGAGCTTTCGATTTATCTGCCGATGCAGATGCTAAGGTCTGTTTTTCTTATACGTGGCTATGGTCCCACGAGACCACTCCCTCAACTAGTGAAAGACAAGACAGGATAAATCCTGTATGAGAACACAACACTGGCCAACCCACATCCAAGCCTTACCGCAACCATAATTAGATAGCAATTATGGTCTTTTGGGTGTTCTCTGCCTTTCCGTACGTACACGCTTGACCAAAGATGGTAGGTAGCCTGACGAAATGCTATCTAGGGTACGACCGTGTATCGTCGACTATCCCCTATCCATCCCCGTCTTTAGGTCGCTCGTATAGCAACCAAGGCATACTCTTGGTTCTTCTAACGCAGACCTTAACCTCTCATGAGCCTAGTATAATCACCTGGAAGCTCATAGAGGGATACCAAGAATATCCTCACGTTCCCCGAAGCCGCTGCTTCGTTACCCAGTTCGCTGGAGCCTTTATCTAAATCAGATACTTGCTCCTACTCGTATACTTAAACGATGACCTACCGTATCAGGTTACTCATCTATCTATGAACTGGTCTAAATTTCCTTGACTAAGAATCATTACTTAGTTATTCTTCAACTAAGGTTTACCACTTAGCATTGTTCCCGTTATCCTTGTTAACTACGGTTATCCACCTAATCCTCAGAACTAGGGTTTACATAATGGATTAAGTGTCACTTAAGTTCATGACTTAACCCGTCTACAAATCCTGTCAAAATTGGCTAAGTATCCAAGTTCAAGGCTTAACCCTACAAACCATGCTCAAGTTGGTTAAGTATATTAAGCAATTCACGACTTAACCTCGTCCAATTATCATTCTAGATTGGTTAAGTATATATTAACTTGACCCTATCAATTTACTTAGTCAAATCGGTCAAGTGTATTCAAGCGATTCGTGACTTAGCCTTATCATGTTTTCACGTTATATTGGTTAAGTATTGGTTAACTTAACCACAATAAATTAACGAGTTAGATTGGATAAGTATAGGTCACTTAACCACATCAATTCATCATGTTTAGATTAGTTAAGTGTTTAACTTAACCCCATTAAACTACCAAGTGGGATTAATTAAGTCTAGGCTAACTTAACCCCATCCGATTTCCATGTTTAGACTAGTTGAGTCTAATCTTAACCCCATTCGTTAACCGTATTTTTCGGTTAAGCGTCATTAAGAAAACTTACTTAACCTTACCAAGTTATCGCGTTGGATTGATTAAGTGTTGGTTAACTTAACCCCATCCACTAGTCATATAAAAATGGTTAAGTGTCATTAGGCAAATCAAGTTACTTAACCTACCCAACCTTGTCATGTTTTGTTAAGTATCATTAGCCTAATCAAATTACTTAACTCATTTGTCCATGTCATATTTGGTTAAGAGTCATTAATCAAATTAACTTAACCCTATCATGTGGCATTAATTACTTAATGCACCTTCACCTCTCACATTAGACTTTGTTGTGGTTACTAGTTAAGCCGGTCGGTTCCGGGTAGCTTTACACCACAACTTGGTCTAACCTCGGGTTCAAGCACAACATGACCAACTTCTCACATGGTCCTATTGTTTGCAACTACTAGTTAGGCCGGTCGGTTCCGGGTAATTTTACATTGCAAACTCAACCCAACCTCGAGTTGGCCACACTTATATTATCTAAGTGTCATGTCCATCATGTTTCCCAAAACATGTTACAAGTTTTCAAGCATTTGGGTAGACCTAACTTAATAGGTAAATTCCCAAAGGGTAGACCTAACTTAATAGGTAAATTCCCAAGCTTATGTTTTTATGCATACTTACATGTCAACTTCCATGTTATATTTCAAGTCATGTTTTCAAGTTGTATTTTCATGTCATTAGAAATTACCCATAACATAACCCAACGCTTTTAAACTCGCATATACGTTCGCGACAACGTAATGGATTAAAAGAAGAGACTTGGCAAAGGCATGACAAAAATGGATATTAAGCCACAAGTTAATCATGGTGGCAAATGAGGCACAAATGTGTTCATTAACTTGCATGTTACATTCTTAAGCCTCAAAACATGCATAAACCCAAACTTGGCACATAAGCGAATCATGGTGACAAAAGATATGGAATGATGACTAGTAACTCGCATATATCATCATATAAGGGTTATGACTTCATATGCAAGTTGACATAAAGGTTATGAGGGTTCTCATGTTGCCTAATGCAACATTTCAACATAAAGGTTGTAGCTTTTAGCTCACAAGATCAAGATAATGACTTCATAAACTTGCATGACATGATAGCATGTATCATACTCAATGATCAAACCCAAACTTGCAACATGAACATTTAACTTCATAGTTAATATCTAAGAGTAGGGAAAGGGCTTACATTGCTATGAAGGCACAAAAGATATGACAAAGCCCTTATGCAATCAAATAGACCCAAAATGCAAGCTCTAACATAAAAACCCTTGAGCCAAAATGATCAAAACCCTTGCTTTATGATGCAAAGATAGAAACTTGACTTGAATGCAAGCTAATGACATTCATACAAGCTTGAAAACACTTGTATGCATGGAAAATCTCTCATAGAAACCATTTAGAAATTTTATGAAGAGAGTGGAGGCCATGAGAGGTAAAATTTTGCCATAGTTTAGTTGCATGAATGAATAATGAGGATTTAGGATAGGTTAGGGTCTTATTTATAGATTTGGCAAGTGTTTTAGGCCATAGGATTAAACCTAGATTCAATCCAAGCCATCAAAGCATGTCTTGGGGAAGAAGTCAAGTGTAGGAACCATCTAGGGCTTTTAGATTAAAGATGAACCATGAGAACCATCCAAATGAAAAATCTGCATTTGAGCGAATCGGCCCACGGGTTGACAGCCAAACACCCTGGATTAACCCCTAGTCGACCCAGCGAGCTCGGGTCGACCTCAAAAATCGGCCGGTTCGGTTATTCCCCTCTCCCAATTCGCTGTTTTGAACATTTTTGCATATTTATTTATTTAATTTTCAATTATATATATATATATATATATATCAATATATATATATTTCTCTGCGCAACCCATTTCACTTAATTACGTATACTTTAATTTGGAAATTTTTCGTGAAACTTCGCGAGGCCATATCTTGGTCATACAGACTCCGATTTTCGAAAACTCGGACTCTATTTCGCGTATTTTTCCGAGACGAACGCAATGGCATAGCCCGTTTCCCTTGATTCAGATTTTACAGTTTAATTCTGCCTCCATTTATGTTATAACAGGTTATTGAAAATACGGGTTGTTACATTCTCCCCACCTTTTAGGATTTCGTCCCCGAAATCTCCAAGTTAGGAAGAACATATCCTACCATCCATCATCCATCTACTCAAAACATCATCCACAAGCAACCATTGTCCTTAGATGATTTCTAATGCTGTATGAATATATGCAAAACGTGTGTGTACATGTTCCTTAGCTAATGCTAATGATCAGGCCTGAATAATCTTTCTAATGCAAAATATGTATAGTGCCATGAATCCAACATGTATGCAAATAGTCCTAGTCATATAGATACTATATGCGTGCACAATCATTCATTCATATGCAACAACCGCATGATAATACATTCAATTTCATCCATAAACAAGTATAAATACTCGTGCATATGCAATATGAAATGTGACCGAGTCGAGCTAGTATCTAATGTGTATTCGCGCATCCACGAGCAACCACTTGCAACCATATCAATCATAACATGTTTCAAATACATGTTTACATCCATAGGGTTCTACCTAGAATTCCCTGAAACAGGGTCGAGAAGATAAACAGGACAAACTCCTTACAGGGTTTGTAACGGAGAATAGGACCGAGAGGATGTCCACAAAAGATAGCCTACAAGTAAGCTCTACAGAAAACAGGGATCAAGGATATACTCCCAAAAAGAGATATCATGCGCGTATCTAGTCTTTGACCATCAAAGTCGTCTTTTAACTTCGCGATTTTGTAGCTTCTTATTCCTGTTTCCATAACATGAGCTGGAACTCATTTCTTCGTCGCCTCTCGTTCCACTTGCACTTATCCTTTTCCTAGAATACTTGACGCAAACATGACTGCGTACTCATGATCTCATGCAAGCTTTCCAAAATTCACTAGTGAATCTTGGATCTCGTTTACATACTATAAGGCATTCCATGTAGAAGAACTTTCTCTTGAAAGTAAACAGATGTCAATCAGGTTATCATGCGCACTTACTAGGGTGATCTCTATAACCCATGCATAAATGAAGTAAACCATCCGTCTTATTGGCGAACACCACTCGATCGGGCTTCAAATTTCCAATAAAGGCATCAAGGGATTCTAAGTAACTAGTCATGACAGAACCTCAAAAAGGTTACCCGATACTTCAAGGGCATTACCAAGGCTAGTCAAAAGGTCTAACTACCCTCCTATCAAAACCGAGAGTGGCACCCCCTACTGGATAACCACTTCATCCCTAGAATCCATCCATAGCTTATAAACATAAGCATTATTTCCAAACTCAACACTTGGCATAGACATTCCCAAATCCAAACAAGTCATGTATAAATGGACTGATTCTCCAATAGGACTTTGAGACAAAAATGGGATTCTCTATTACGCTAGTACTTAAGGTGCAGAGACTCAACTATCGAAGCTGACTTAAATGATACGAACAACGAAGTCCTAACGGGATGATAGAGAAGAAAAGCTAAACCTTTAACAAGATCGTTACCCTCCTTCCGAGGTACTCTAGAAATGAGAGCATACTACTGCCCTCCCGATGATCTTGTCCTTGTCCCATAATACTTAACTATCCGCCCCGTTTTACCATGCCAAAGGTACTCTCTCGTCATGGGTTTCATTGTTCATCTTTCTCCCTCCTTTGAGGACTAAGCCATACCAACAAGTTGCTCATCCTTAAGCTCGTATCCTTTATCCTTCTTTCTCACGATCCTTTCTTATAACGCGGCGATTGGTCTCTCGAGAACCACCTCCATCGTATGGAAAGCACTTTCGTAGGTAGAAAAGACTAGTCGCAGTTAAAACTACTGTGACTACAGATGGAGGAAAGAAAGGAAAAGAGACTCAATTAAGGAAACAAGGATAGTGCTAATGGCCTTTGGGGAATAGCCTTTTTCTTTTAAAAGAAAATTTTCTTGAAAAATGCTTCTTTGTAAACGGTTTTTTTTTCAAATAGTTTTCAGAAGGTCTTTAAAAACTTTTGCCCAGTCTGGTAACCTTCTGCTCTGATACCACGTGTAACACCCCGCCTCCGCTAGGGTCACTCGCAAAGGAATGCACTAGCTTTACAGGGGCATTATTGGTAAACATGCACAGAAATATCACAAGACAGAACATATAAAATAGCGGAAGTAAAATCAAACTTTCATAACATGAATAAATAAGGTCTAAAGCCTTTTACATCAGAGTACATCAAAACCTGTCTTGCAATAGTAAAGAAGCATAAAGACATTTTCATAAATTATTCCCCAAGTAAAAACAGTAAAGTAGCCATTAGCCAAGAAAAGTCCAAGCCATCCATGATGACCTTCAAGCAGAAGAAGTCCGAACTAAACAACAGTATTTCCTCCCTGTAACCTGGTGGGGGGGGAAACGGAAGAAAAGAGGTGAAACAAAACGGGTCAGTCAAAAAGACTGAGTAAGCCCTATCTACTATTAGCATAAAAACTAGTAAAGTTAACTGACATGAGAAACTGAGATGAACATAAGCATGATAACAAGATAGATAAGCTAAATCAAAATAACCGGATGAACTACTGAACTCAGATAAACTAAGGTGTCATGATAAATTACGATGTCAAGATAAAACAAGGTATCACATCGTCAGGTTTCTATCAAGTATAATATCCCCAAGATATCTGTCACGTATAACGCCCCGTGATATCTATCCTGTATTTTAGCTCTGCACCTACCGTACTAGTATCCCCACCGTGTCATGTGTTAACCAAGAATGACCCTCACTCAAAAGTCGTGTAATGGTCCATGTCAACCTAATATATCGCATATATAGGTTACTCAACTTGTATGTTTTATTCCATGTAAATGTTCAGTCCCTTGCCGTAGACCATACGGGCTTTCCCATGAGATTCTATATTACTTTAACATAGTTCCATGATCCTTAAGATCGGTTTGGACTGTTACCCTAAACCTAGCTAGGGTCTTCCAACATGAATTATTGTTTGTACAACTAGGACTTATGCTACCTAGGGTTGCTAGGGATTATGCTTACCTATTGCACGTTTTCGTATCTCGGTTTGGGTTCAACCACCTAGGGCCACTAGGGATTACGCTAACCGCCAACCGCGCCCTTTTTCCCACGCATTCATCGTGAATCGCTTTTCCATGACTGTATGCACATGTATCACATCGTGCCATCCGAGTCCTGTCACAGGGCAAATCAAGAAATACAGGACTCGGTCGGGAGCTTTCGATTTATCTGCCGATGCAGATGCTAAGGTATGTTTTTCTTATACGTGGCTATGGTCCCACGAGACCACTCCCTCAACTAGTGAAAGACAAGACAGGATAAATCCTGTATGAGAACACAACACTGGCCAACCCACATCCAAGCCTTACCGCAACCATAATTAGATAGCAATTATGGTCTTTTGGGTGTTCTCTGCCTTTCCGTACGTACACGCTTGACCAAAGATGGTAGGTAGCCTGACGAAATGCTATCTAGGGTACGACCGTGTATCGTCGACTATCCCCTATCCATCCCCATCTTTAGGTCGCTCGTATAGCAACCAAGGCATACTCTTGGTTCTTCTAACGCAGACCTTAACCTCTCATGAGCCTAGTATAATCACCTGGCAGCTCATAGAGGGATACCAAGAATATCCTCACGTTCCCCGAAGCCGCTGCTTCGTTACCCAGTTCGCTGGAGCCTTTATCTAAATCAGATACTTGCTCCTACTCGTATACTTAAACGATGACCTACCGTATCAGGTTACTCATCTATCTATGAACTGGTCTAAATTTCCTTGACTAAGAATCATTACTTAGTTATTCTTCAACTAAGGTTTACCACTTAGCATTGTTCCCGTTATCCTTGTTAACTACGGTTATCCACCTAATCCTCAGAACTAGGGTTTACATAATGGATTAAGTGTCACTTAAGTTCATGACTTAACCCGTCTACAAATCCTGTCAAAATTGGCTAAGTATCCAAGTTCAAGGCTTAACCCTACAAACCATGCTCAAGTTGGTTAAGTATATTAAGCAATTCACGACTTAACCTCGTCCAATTATCATTCTAGATTGGTTAAGTATATATTAACTTGACCCTATCAATTTACTTAGTCAAATCGGTCAAGTGTATTCAAGCGATTCGTGACTTAGCCTTATCATGTTTTCACGTTATATTGGTTAAGTATTGGTTAACTTAACCACAATAAATTAACGAGTTAGATTGGATAAGTATAGGTCACTTAACCACATCAATTCATCATGTTTAGATTAGTTAAGTGTTTAACTTAACCCCATTAAACTACCAAGTGGGATTAATTAAGTCTAGGCTAACTTAACCCCATCCGATTTCCATGTTTAGACTAGTTGAGTCTAATCTTAACCCCATTCGTTAACCGTATTTTTCGGTTAAGCGTCATTAAGAAAACTTACTTAACCTTACCAAGTTATCGCGTTGGATTGATTAAGTGTTGGTTAACTTAACCCCATCCACTAGTCATATAAAAATGGTTAAGTGTCATTAGGCAAATCAAGTTACTTAACCTACCCAACCTTGTCATGTTTTGTTAAGTATCATTAGCCTAATCAAATTACTTAACCCATTTGTCCATGTCATATTTGGTTAAGAGTCATTAATCAAATTAACTTGACCCTATCATGTGGCATTAATTACTTAATGCACCTTCACCTCTCACATTAGACTTTGTTGTGGTTACTAGTTAAGCCGGTCGGTTCCGGGTAGCTTTACACCACAACTTGGTCTAACCTCGGGTTCAAGCACAACATGACCAACTTCTCACATGGTCCTATTGTTTGCAACTACTAGTTAGGCCGGTCGGTTCCGGGTAGTTTTACGTTGCAAACTCAACCCAACCTCGAGTTGGCCACACTTATATTATCTAAGTGTCATGTCCATCATGTTTCCCAAAACATGTTACAAGTTTTCAAGCATTTGGGTAGACCTAACTTAATAGGTAAATTCCCAAAGGGTAGACCTAACTTAATAGGTAAATTCCCAAGCTTATGTTTTTATGCATACTTACATGTCAACTTCCATGTTATATTTCAAGTCATGTTTTCAAGTTGTATTTTCATGTCATTAGAAATTACCCATAACATAACCCAACGCTTTTAAACTCGCATATACGTTCGCGACAACGTAATGGATTAAAAGAAGAGACTTGGCAAAGGCATGACAAAAATGGATATTAAGCCACAAGTTAATCATGGTGGCAAATGAGGCACAAATGTGTTCATTAACTTGCATGTTACATTCTTAAGCCTCAAAACATGCATAAACCCAAACTTGGCACATAAGCGAATCATGGTGACAAAAGATATGGAATGATGACTAGTAACTCGCATATATCATCATATAAGGGTTATGACTTCATATGCAAGTTGACATAAAGGTTATGAGGGTTCTCATGTTGCCTAATGCAACATTTCAACATAAAGGTTGTAGCTTTTAGCTCACAAGATCAAGATAATGACTTCATAAACTTGCATGACATGATAGCATGTATCATACTCAATGATCAAACCCAAACTTGCAACATGAACATTTAACTTCATAGTTAATATCTAAGAGTAGGGAAAGGGCTTACATTGCTATGAAGGCACAAAAGATATGACAAAGCCCTTATGCAATCAAATAGACCCAAAATGCAAGCTCTAACATAAAAACATTTGAGCCAAAATGATCAAAACCCTTGCTTTATGATGCAAAGATAGAAACTTGACTTGAATGCAAGCTAATGACACTCATACAAGCTTGAAAACACTTGTATGCATGGAAAATCTCTCATAGAAACCATTTAGAAATTTTATGATGAGAGTGGAGGCCATGAGAGGTAAAATTTTGCCATAGTTTAGTTACATGAATGAATAATGAGGATTTAGGATAGGTTAGGGTCTTATTTATAGATTATGCAAGTGTTTTAGGCCATAGGATTAAACCTAGATTCAATCCAAGCCATCAAAGCATGTCTTGGGGAAGAAGTCAAGTGTAGGAACCATCTAGGGCCTTTAGATTAAAGATGAACCATGAGAACCATCCAAATGCAAAATCTGCATTTGAGCGAATCGGCCCTCGGGTTGACAGCCAAACACCCTGGATTAACCCCTAGTCGACCCAGCGGGCTCGGGTCGACCTCAAAAATCGGCCGGTTCGGTTATTCCCCTCTCCCAATTCGCTGTTTTGAACATTTTTGCATATTAATTTATTTAATTTTCAATTATATATATATATATCAATATATATATATATTTCTCTGCGCAACCCATTTCACTTAATTAAGTATACTTTAATTTGGGATTTTTTCGTGAAACTTCGCGAGGCCATATCTTGGTCATACGGACTCCGATTTTCGAAAACTCGGACTCTATTTCGCGTATTTTTCCGAGACGAACGCAATGGCATAGCCCGTTTCCCTTGATTCAGATTTTACAGTTTAATTCTGCCTCCATTTATGTTATAACAGGTTATTGAAAATACGGGTTGTTACAGGTTTCTTTTTCAGATATTTATTTATTGAGCAGGATTCAAGATTGAAGCTTTAAGCTATGTCCAGAGCGTTGATAGTCTTCCGCTGTGCTAGTTTATTTATTTTCCGTTGTGCATTATACTACATTTATTGTAAATAAATCTTCCGCTATATTATTATTTTTGATGTACTCTGATATTCTGTACTCTGATGTAACATTATTATGGTGTTTATAAAAGTCTTCTTTATTTGTCCCGATGTGTTGTATGCCTAGAGTTAGCGTATGCGGGATTCAAACGGTCTTGGTCGGTTGAGCGATCGATTAGGTCCGAGAGAAATCCATATCGTTATACACGGGGTTTAAGAACAAGTTTTATTGAAGACACCATTCACGACAAACCCAAAATCCAATTCTTTTATTCAATTCCAATTAAATATTAATTAATTGGAAAACTTCACTAAATCTCAAATAAAAGATTTATTCTTTTTCTCAACTGGGTTTAAAAATAGTGTTATTTAAGACACTGTTCACGACAAACCCAAAATACAATTTGATATCAAATACAAGGCTCTAAATAGAAATTATATCGGCTTATATTCAATATCAAATTCTGAAACCAACAAATATCGTATTGGAAATAACGTTATAAATATATCTTCCAAATTTCCACAACAATATCTGTATAATCATAGAATCCGATATTGAAATATTCCAAAGACGATTTCCATTCAAACCCACTCCAATTCATGTATTGGAAATTCTGGTTATATTAAAACCCATTCTGAATCCAATTTATTTATTTTAAAAATAATTGGATTATAATTCTAGTTAATAACTAGTTCATTTCGATAAAAATATATTTTTATCTTTCCAAATATGGAATTTTTCATCCCAGTTCTTTCCAAATCATTTATTATGATTTTACACAAATTATTAATATTTTTAATAATTTTATTAAGGCCCTTTCAGTCGATTTCCATAAACGGTCATCGAACTGCACTTACAACGACCTTTTCCAAATTTGATTTGGACATAATTCCAAATCCAGTCGTTAGATTTCAAACCTCATATATTTGTTGAAAAGCTCTTTTTGATACGAACCCATTCGTTCCGTTTTTAGGAGAATCCGACGGTCGGATCTCTTGTAATATCAATTCGAAGTCAATGGCCGAAATTCACGAACGGCCACGGTGCGACGCGTTCTATTCAGGCCATTATGTTATATATATATATAATATATAATATATACTTCGTCGATTTCCATTTAAAACGTATTTTATAAATCATTTATAAATTCGTTTTAAAATGATACTAACTTCATTTTTAATTTTAAATCAAAATTGAATACTCCATATCATTATATTATTTAAATGATAATATTTCCAAAATATCATATTTTGAAATAATTTCCTTTTCGATATTCATTATAAAAATTTATAAAATCGATATAAGTATCTTTTGCGTCAAAATGGTGCATATCTAATCAACACGGCTTCATATATTTCAATATTTTCGTGTCCATCCCAAATCGGACATCAAAATCATATTTTGATCCATTACTGAATATTATTTTAAAATATTAGTTATTTTAAAATATTCATTACTCGTCATTTTAAAACATTCGTTAATTTAAAATAGTCGTTCTTCCCGAATTGGAATCGAACACAGTCAATTACCATATAATATTATTTATATGGATTTCATACACACTTGTACATGAGACAAACTTCAAGGATGGAGCTCAAAACTCCTTTCCTTCGTTGGCAGAATTGAATTAGTTTGCACGGTGATTCATGCAAAAATTTATTTTTGGCTACAACCTTTTCAGCTACCTGATGCTACCATTGGCAAAATTGAAAGTGTATGCGCTGATCTTATATGGAAGGGTGGGTTACATAAGATCAAATACTTTGACTTATGTAGACCTACAAAAGGAGTAGTGGGTTTGAGAAATCTCAAAAATATGAGGCACACTTTTGCTGCTAAATTGGGATGGAAAATTATCACTTCAAAAGGACTGTGGGCGAGATGGATGAGAAAGAGATACATCAAAGATAATTTTTGGACTATGGGGGTAGACAATAATTCGTCACCCACGTGGAAAGCAGTCATGAAATCTCGAGAAACACTGAAATTGAACTGCATGAAAGAAATTGCAACAGGAAGAAACACTAACTTATGGCAAGACCCCTGGTTTTATGGTCATTTGTTAATTGAGCGCTTGGGATAGGACACTTACTCAGCATATGCTGTCCAGAAATTTCAGTTGATCAAATTATATCCAATGGCAACTGGCAATTCGATCAATTCCCAGCCACTAATGCAATCAGAAACGACATCATGCAAATTCCTATTAATGATATTAGAGCTAATGACATTTGGGTTTGGAATCAAAATCCTTGCAAAAGCATATGACAGTATTCGAACACCCTATCCTAATGTAGAATAGTCAAAAATTGTTTGGAACAACGCTAATGTACCTAAAATGGCTTGTTCTATGTACATAGTAGTTCTATAGCGACTAACTACGAAGGATAGGCTAATTAAATGGGGAATTACTATTGACCCAATTTGTGTTCTTTGCAGAGAAGAGGAAGAAACTCACATGCATTTATTTTTCTAGTGTCAATTCCCCAAACAAGTAATGCAACAAATTTTTGAAAACCAAGTGATGCAAGAAAATGGAAATTTGGAACAAATTCTAGAATACCTGTAACAACCCGAAAATCTGGGCCAGTTTAAAATTTTTATTTTGGCAATTTTAATGGATTTTGAATATTTAAAATAGATTATTTTAAATAATATCGACGGGAAAATTTATTTTGAATATAATTCCAACGTATATATTACATACGCCGTCGTTAGAATATAAATATTTATATATAATTATAAATAGAATTGAAAATGGCGCGGTAGTTCGATAATTCGATTTCAAACTTCAATTGAATGTACCGGGTGCAAAACAATCCGGATTTTAGTGAAACCAAAAACATTAGGATCTAATTGAGAATATCTTTCCAACGAATCCAAAAAATCGAAATTTCATAGCCGGAATCAAATGATATGTCCAGTTGAAAATTCTGAATAGTCGCTATGGAATTCAGGCCCTTAAAAATAGACATTTTGCAAACGACCTCGGATTTCGACGAAACCACTTTTATTGGATCCGCAGTGTCAAATTATTGCTAGGTTTCAAATTTCATAATTTCTCGAATCAATATGTGAGCGTGGCAAAGGAAAACGCGTTTGACCAGTTTTAGTTAATTTTAATCGATTGGAAAATGGCCATTTTTCCAACGGTCTCAGAATTCGACGAATCTAGTTTTGTTAGGACCTTATCGTTAATACGAAGCTGGAAAATATTTTTCGGGAATTTTTAGAGTTAGTATGTGACCCCGGTAAATTGAAATGCGCGTTCAAATTCAATATATAGAGTTATATGTTGATTTCAACGGAAACTGATTGTAACGGTCGAATCAGCTTGCGATACATAGCCCATTGTGTTTGGAATGGGGGTAAAACGCTATGGACGACAGGCGGTGGGCCTCGTTTAGAGGTCGAAAATAAAAGCTGCTTTTTGGTTTAAAATAAAATAATTAAATAATAAAATTAAAACTCTTTCCTCTCCCCTTAACTTCGCTCTGCTCCCCCCCCCCTCATTCTTCGATTTCAGCAGATAAAAAAAAGGAAGAAGAAGTCTAAGCGGGGAGGAGCCGCCGCCCTCCCCGATGACCCCCTCGCCGCCGTCGCGGTGGCGCGGCTTCCCCCCCTTCTCGCGCTAGAGCGCGATCCCCTCCCCCTCCTCCTGCCCTCTGCTGCTCCGCCCGCCATCGCAACCGCTTGAATCGAGCCCCCCTCCGATCCCTCTTCTCCCCCCATCCACTGTAAGATTCCATCTTTTTTATTTTATCTATTTATTTTGTTTTGTGTTAATCTATTTTAAATATTTTTGCTAGTTTAATCAGATTTTTCGAATAGAAAAGATTAGATTTTTCGAATAGAAAAGATTGGATTTTTAAATTAGTTAAGTTAGGATTTTTAAAATAGAAAAGACGATATTTTTAAAATAGGAAAGATCAGATTTTTAAAATAGGAAAGATCAGATTTTTAAAATAGGAAAGATCCGATTTTTAAAATAGGAAAGCTCAGATTTTTAAAATAGGAAAGATCAGATTTTTAAAAATGCAAAAGACGATATTTTTAAAAGTGAAAAGACGATATTTTTAAAATAGGAAAGATCAGATTTTTAAAAATGCAAAAGACGATATTTTTAAAAGTGAAAAGACGATATTTTTAAAAGTGAAAAGACGATATTTTTAAAAGTGAAAAGACGATATTTTTAAAATAGAAAAGATTAGATTTTAAAAATAGGAAATGCGAAATCTTTATATGTAATAGCGTAGTAAAAATAGAATTTTTATTTATATAGTAGCGGTGAGAAAGTAGAATTTTTATCCATATAACGTGATTATAAAAATTCGATTTTTATATATTGAATAGCATAGTAAAAATTCGATTTTTATATATTGAATAGCGATGTAAAAATTCGATTTTTATATATTGAATAGCGAAGTAAAAATTCGATTTTTCTATATTGAATAGCATAGTAAAAATACGATTTTTCTATATTGAATAGCAATATAAAAATGTGATTTTTATATATGTAGTGGCTACAGGCGACGAAAGTGATAAGAGACGAGAACGACGAAGATTTCTATAAATGAAGTGTCGTGGAGTTGGGATAGCTATCGGTGAGAACTTCTCACTCTTCAATTTCTTTTTCTAGTTATACCTATATACTAGGATGTAGACGGTGTTTAGTAGCACCCGACACCCGTCATCCACAGACCATGGATGGCTTGTTTGTTTAACTGTTTGGTTGTGTAGTTGGTTAGACTATTTGGTTTGAATTGAATTGTTTGGTGAAATGAAATTGATTTGATTGATGTGTGAATGGCGTGGGCCTTCACTAGACCGGGGATAAGGCTAGGCCTCGTCCCGTTTCTAGTATCGTGCCGTTATGCCGCCGAAATTTTCTAAAATAAGTTAGAAAAATAAAGATATCATTTTATTTAATAAATGAACTGAATAGAATATTCATAGGTTGAATAAAATAATTTGGTCGTTAAAAATATAATTTTTAACGTGAATGGGAATAAATAAATATTCATTTACAAACCGGACGGTTTGTTTATGTACACCTATTTGAAGGACATTGATTGGGACGATAAATTTTACACATCGCCCAAATGCACAAATAAAATATGTGTTTGATTGTTTGAAACCCCACACGGGTATTGGGATAAAATACGGCATACACTAATCCCAATAATTAGTTATATGTCGATCGATTGATTGACAGGCTGTTGTAAGCATTAGATATCTATATTTGATGCTTATACAGTGTAGTGCACTTTGGATGATGGTTGATTATTTATCGTTGCTATTATATACATGTGTTGTATGGAATCCATATAATTAACTTTATATGGTAATTGATTGGGCCTCATTCCAATTTAAAAGATAAAGAAATATTTTTACAATAAAATCTACATCTTTATCATTATACAATAAAGGTTCATGTGTTGACAGTACTCATCTGTTGAGATTAGTCATGTGTTGAACGAAATATTTTAACAATAAAATCTACATCTTTATCATTATACAATAAAGGTTCATGTGTTGACAGTACTCATCCGTTGAGATTAGTCATGTGTTGAACGAAATATTTTTACAATAAAATTTACATCTTTATCATATTTAAAATTAGAAACTAACTGGAAAATAGATGAGATGAGTGGTCTCCTGGATATTTGTAACGACCCGCATTCTGCGCATCATAGGATCGTAGAATATTTATTTCTTTCACATATGAAGTCGTACGGTCATGTAACTTTGGGAGACGACTATTGGGGTCATTTCCCATGTTCATGATTTTTCCCGATTTTTAAATGACCATTTTACCCCTAGTTGGCACTGTTTTGGCCATAACTTTTGACTGGAAATGAATTTTGACCTGAAACCACTTCCATTGGCTTTGAATGATAGTTTCTCTTTCCGTAGAGTGGTCACATTAGCCAAACGGACTCACCGTTTGGGAGATATGGCTGAAACAAGTTTCAGATGGTGAAAGACAGCTTAATTGGGCTTAACCGGGTGATTAGCAGTTAGGCCCAAGGGGAATTTCGGGTTTAGAGGTATAGGAGGACTGATTAGGGTTAGGTTATCACTTTCATTTCAGTTTTGAGCCGCCACAAACCTCCTTGAGACCTTAGTAATGGCTCCCTACATCTAAAACACCCCAAATCACTCTCTAATTGAAGATTAGGCTTAGCAACACCAAATTAAGGAGAAAAAGCACCAAAGCAAGGTTAGAGCTGCTGTTAGACATCAGTATTCGCCCCAAATCAGAGGAGTTTCAGTTCTGAGAATTTCATTTGTGGCCAAGGTGAGTGATTTGCATAGTTTTTGCACTAATTACAGTGATTAAGGGTAATTAGTGAAGATTAGCGAATTTATACGTAAATAAATTCTGGAAAAATTCTTAAAATTCTAAAATAATGTTTTAAGGCTCTGTTAGAAATTTGAGATAATTTCGATGTGTTTTGTTAATTGTATGCCTAAACATGATTAAGAGTGCTTAAGGGAAAATATGAAGTTTTAGCTACTTTTGATCCATTTTGGTTCATTTGAATTGTTGGTTGTTGTTTGTGGTTGCTATTACATGTTGCTATGACTCTGTGGTATGTTTCATGATTGATTAGAATAGTTAAATTGCTCGAAAACGTCGTCGAACGGCGTAGAAAGCTTGCTGGAAAATTGCAGAAGTGTGCAGGTTCCGAACCGGTTCGGATCGGAGAAAGGGGGTCGGATCGGATTTGTGAACTGACCAAGGGGATTCGAACTGGATTGGAACTTGTCGCTGGAGAAGGCTTGGCAAAAAGGAAGGCTGTTTTACTTAGAGTTGGGGTGGACAAGGGGATCGGATCGGAGTAAGCTAGGGAGCGGATCGGATCGGAAGAGTGATTGAAGGTCAGATCGGATCGACTTGGAGATGCAGGGCTCGGATCGGAAGCAAACACTCGGGAGAACTAGCAAGAGGGAAAGCCACGCGGATTAGATGGCAAGGAGGGATCGGATCGGAATACGTGAAGAAATAAGGGGGCGGATCGGAGCGCTGGAAGGAAGGACACCCGACCCGACCTGGAGGAGGACCCCGACCCGACCCGGAGCGAAGTACCCGACCCGAATCGAATGAAAGAAGACAAGGAGAAGGACCCGAACCCAGAGGAAGGTGGCACTCCGAACCGAACCGAGCATGGGTGACCGAACCGAACCGAATTCTAGAGCTGCTACTGCACGACAACTTTTCTGAAGACCCACTCCAATTCGACCAAACCCGAGATGCAAAGGAAGTCCAAATGAGAAGTTAGAGCTTAAGATTCAGATGGGAATCAACGAGTTCACTTCATGATTGGGCTTTGCTGCGGGACGCGTGCTAAGGAGTTATCGACACCTATAGCTTTGGACCACTATGGTAGGAGGTACGAAGGCGGATTCAGGGCCATTATGGCATTGGTAGAACCAAGGGCTATGACCAATGAAGTGGGTCATTGAAATGTTTGGTCATGACTCCAAGTGTTTGGCTTGGTCACAGCAGGGTTTCTACAAGTCGGGATTCGTCGTTGCCTCAGTTGGTCTAGTGTTCCAAAGTGGTAGATGTCGTACGCTTTACGCAGCGAGTGAGAGATGTGAGGATGGTTGCTATGGATGATTTGTTGCTATCATTTTGACATGCACATCCCACCCCCGTATTCTTACACTATTTATTATGGCACCTTGGAGTATTGTACGGTATGTGGTACTAACTCTTTGGTTGCAGGTCCAGGTTCAGGTATGGTTTAGTATACCTGTTATTATTCTGTTTAGATGCTTATCGCTCATACCAGGCTTTATGTCTGACCCAGAGTTTTATGTCTCCTCTTATTACTCTGGGTGCTCACACGAGCAGACTAGAGACAGGTTAGCTGGTGATGCACGGGTAGATGATCCGGAGACGAGCAGGAGGCTTCCACGTGATATATATATATATTTAGTATTCTCCCTGTGTTGTTGAAGATCACTGCTTGGGCATTGTTGGTGAATCTTCTACTTCAGCTTTCTTTGTTTAGAGACAGTAAATTTGGAAAATTGTAATAAGCTGTATTTGGATTTCCGCTGCTTTGATGATTGATGTTGATTTTAGTTATCAGCTTATGCACTGTCTCGCCTGTTTTGTATCAAGTATGTTATTATTATATTTTATTCCATGCGCTGTGAGACATTCTGCAGGTTTCTTTGATTAGCCCATTCCCTTCTTTCCTTTCTTATGACGACCGTCTTGTGCTAGTCGGGCATGTGTACAGCGCACTTCCGGAGGAAATGCAGGCTGGTGCGAGGCGGGCCGTCACAATATTGATCTGATGTTGGTTTCGGCCTTCGGGGTTAATATTCAGGGAATCGTTCTCTTACTAATTTACGGTTGGAGTCTGATTTTAAATCAAACGATAGATACCTTAATTTTTATAAAATATATTAAATAACAAAAATAGTCACACGTGGACAGTACTCATTCGTTGAGATTAGTCATGTGTTGACAAAAATATAGATCCACGTATCGAATAGTATAAATATTCATAAGTTGAATAGGATAACAGAATTATTGAAATATAAAGCCGTGTTGATTAGAGATGCGCTATTTTGACGCGAACGATATTTATAACGATTATATTCATTTTATAATGAATATTGAAAAATGATTTAAAAATCGAATATATAGAAAACGAATTTGAATTGAATTGAATAGAAAACGAATTTGAATTAAGTTGAAATGAATTTAAAACGAATTTACAAGGAAAGATTCAATTTTGATATGAATTGGAAATGAAAGTTGAAATGTTTTGAAACGAATTTAAAACTATTTATAAAACTCGTTTTAAATAGAAATCGACGAAATATATATTATATATATATTATATATATAATATAATGGCTTGAATAGAACGCGCCGCGCCGCGGTAGTTCGCGAATTTCGACCATTGACTTCAAACAGATATTATGGGAGATCCGACCGTCGGATTCTCCTAAAACCGGAACCGTTGGGTTCGTATCTTAAAGAGCTTTCTAACGATTATTAGAAATTTGAAATCTAACGGTTGGATTTGGAGATACGTCTAAATCAAATTTGGAAAAGGTCGTTGTAAGTCCAGTTCGATGGCCGTTGATGGAAATCGACTGTACGGGCCTTGATAAAATTATTAAAAATAGTAATAATTTGTGTAAGATCATAAGAAATGATTTGGGAAAAATTATGATGAAAAACTCCCTATTTGAAAATATAAAAATAGATTTTTATCGAAATGAACTAGTTTAGAACTAAAATAACAACCCATTTATTTTAAATAAATAAATTGGATTTGAAATGGGTTGCAAATAGAATTAATTTGTGGGTTTATCATGAACAGTGTTTTAAATACCACTTGTCCTTTAACCCGATAATAAATAGAATGTGACTTGGGTTTGTCGTGAACTGTGTTTTAAATGACACTAGTTCTTTAACCCAGTAAAAGGAGTTTTAATGAATCTGCAATTAGTTTGAAATGTGAATTGATAATCGAAATTATCAAATTTGGAAAATGAGCGAGAATGGAGTATTACCAGTTTTGCTCCAAAGCGATAGTTAAATCTTTAATTAGATTTGAACGTGAAATGGTAATTAATTTTACCGATAACACCACGGTGTTAGATATGGAGTATCACCAGTTTTGCTTCATGGGATGAATAGGTTGGGATTGGGAAATAAAATAAATAATTACTTCGGTGTGGTTCGCTAATCTCGACTAGTTTGGAAAACCATTATTTGGTTTGAAATGACATCCAAAGGAAGATTAAAGGATAAATTCTAAAGAATTTATCTTGGATAAAATTAATGGGAACCTTTCCCTAAGAATTGAAATTTAGAAACTTGTTGTAGGTTAGTTAAGAAGAATGGTTTCCTGGATATTGATCTGATGTTGGTTTCGGCCTTCGGGGTTAATATTTGGGAAATTGTTCTCTTGCTCATTTGCGGTTAGTGGCTGCTGAATTGGAATGAGGCGTATGTTGTGTTTGTGTAACATTTGTTTTTGATATACGCGGGTTGTTCGGAAAGTCCGGGTTTATACCCATTCTGAATAACCGATTCGACGATATGTCGAAGATGAAGACGGTGGTTGAAGACAGGAAGTCTTCACATCATTTGGGTGATTACTAATGATCTTGATTGGGCTGTACACCCAAGATGAGGGAATCAGTTGGTTGTCGTCCTGACGTACTTGGAGATCGATGGATATGCGAGGAAAGTGCCTCCGGTTTCGTTCAGACACAGAACGAACTTGTAAATGGATTGTGTGTCTGACATTGCATTTTATTCTGTGTTGATTGATTTCTGTTAAATATATATCTGTTTGGCGGCGGAGAATTTATTCTCTTGCTTAACGCCCTTCTCTGAGACGTACGAGCTTAGAGGTTATATATCGATAGATATCAATCGCATGGCATGAATTGCCTATGTGGCACGCTGAGTTGCATGGATCAAGGCTTCTGTTGAAAAGCAAAGTCTTGTGGTTGATGATCAAAGCACGACCTACATGGCAGCTTTTTGTATAGCGTGGATTCGCGAGCCTCACACCTCGGTATGAGTCAAAAACGGGATGAGGACCCAAGGAGTGCACGACGTTTCTTTCTAGCTATGGGTGGTGTCAGTGACCTACCAGCCCTGACATTTATATACTTTTCACCTTTGTGGTTTGGATGCGAGGCGCCTCGATTATAGGTCCTATAGGGCCGGGAAACGTGTGTTCAGGAATAACTAATCCTCTAACGTAAGTGAGGACCGGCCTTGGAGGATCCCAGGATTGCCCAGAGTGTGTAGTCCTGAGGCATTTGCTAGTGTGTCTCGAACGCGGAGAGGAGCTTGCCCCTTGCCTCGACTTATGACGGAAATCCAATTTCCAATTCGTGTATTGCGGTTTTAATTGTAGAACTAGTATGGCGACATGATATATGGTACCCATGCCGTCTATGATTTATATTTATGATTGAAATTGTTTTGACACTATACACTTATTATAGTATCAAATGATTTGTTTTGAACGTACCAAGCATGTTTGGCTATTATAAGGGAAAACCCTATCCTCCGGCTTGCGTTGCATTGTGTGATGGGACCTGGGTCTTATAATAGCTTCATTTTTCGAAAAAGCATTGCGCTGTTTATTCTATGAACTTGTATTCTTGGGAGGAAACCCGTTCCGTGTTATACGGCGTGGTCCCTTGAATTACTCTCTTTTAAAATAAAGTTTTAATAACTGTTTTAGTTCTCACACCAGTCACATGACTGACCTGGAGTTTATTGTTTTAACCTAAACTCTGGGTGCCCCTATTTTCCGCACGGGCAGCTAGTAGTTTTGGTTTTGCAGATTTATATCCACAGGATCCTGGTTTACAGCTGGAATGATATCAGGAAAGCTTTGTATCCGTATATCACCTTCAGTTGTGCTTCGTATTGTTTTTCAGCTGCTATGTAATTTATTGTAATCTCTGATATTTATCGAATGTAATTTATTCATTTTTACTCTGTATGTTCTTGTATCTGATGGAATTGTTGTAATAGCAATGAAATGTTCTTCCGTCTGCGTTCTGATTTGTCTTGTCCTCACAGTAATTCATTCTTTCTCATCTCTTCGGAGACCGGGGAAGTTCGGGTCGCTACATTTGGTATCGGAGCTTTGGTTTACAGAGCTCGAGAACAAGACACATTAGAACCATACGAAAGAATTCATCAGATATTGGATTAGTAATATCCAATTAGAATGACTCGTTAGAGATAGGATCAGTAGTATCCTAGAACGAGTGTGAAGAGTATATTTTCCAATTGAAAACAATTTTGTTTTGAAAATTTAAATCGTTTTACACGTATTTTAATAATTTATTTATATTGATGTGGACAATCTAGTATATAAAGATTTTGCATATACGCGTCATGAACGTATATTCGAAGTTTTAATATATTAGATAGATATAGAGTCACACTCTAGTCGCCCGGACATGGTCCTGATGATGAAGTATACCATCACTAGCATTTATTTTCGAGTGACGAAGGTGTGATTTTCTATATATTTCCATTAGACTGGTGTGAGAACCAAAATATAGCTAGAATATCTTGTTGTGATTTGGCATCAAAAACATGATTTCCTGTATATATATCAAAATTATGAATTTGAAACTTTAATTCACTAATTGATTGATGTTTGGGTTGTTTGTTTTTTTGTTTGATAATTTTGACCATTTAGCCTAAATGAATCACATATTGAATTGTATTGAAAATTAGTCGCATTTGCTTGCATATACATATACTTACATTGAACAGGTCATAGCAAGGAGGCTAGAGCAGAGAATAAAATTTGTTTGCCCGACAAATAGGTACATGTTTATCATAATTTACTGTTTTGTTTGGGTGATGATGATTTTATGAGCTTATTGGCTAGCCGCTTGGCCTTTTCTTTTTCTTTTTGAGATCAGAAGGCCTATATGGCAATTTCGGGATTTTCCCGTGGCTCCCGGTGCAGGGGAGGTTATGGCGAAATTTTTCGAAAATTTAGGGTGTTAGACAAATTTTTGAAGAATTTGAAAATTCTCAGAAACTGAAAAGTTGGAGAATGGAAGCCAGATCGAACGTAGAGTTGATTGATCAAACCACTTTCGACTTTGTTCCTTTTTGGGGACGAAAAGTTTTAAGTGGGGGAGATTGTAACAACCCGAAAATCTGGGCCAGTTTAAAAATTTTATTTTGGAAATTTTAATGGATTTTGAATATTTAAAGTAGATTATTTTAAATAATATCGACGGGAAAATTTATTTTGAATATAATTCGAACGTATATATTATATACGCCATCGTTAGAATATAAATATTTATATATAATTATAAATAGAATTGAAAATGGCGCGGTAGTTCGATAATTCGATTTCAAACTTCAATTGAATGTACCGGGTGCAAAACAATCCGGATTTTAGTGAAACCAAAAACATTAGGATCTAATTGAGAATATCTTTCCGACGAATCCGAAAAATCGAAATTTCATAGCGGGAATCAAAAGAAATGTCCAGTTGAAAATTCTGAATAGTCGCTATGGAATTCAGGCCCTTAAAAATAGACATTTTGCAAACGACCTCGGATTTCGACGAAACCACTTTTGTTGGATCCGCAGTGTCAAATTATTGCTAGGTTCCAAATTTCATAATTTTTTGAATCAATATGTGAGCGTGGCAAAGGAAAACTCGTTTGACCAGTTTTAGTTAATTTTAATCGACTGGAAAATGGTCATTTTTCCAATGGTCTCAGAATTCGACGAAACTAGTTTTGTTAGGACCGTATCGTTAATACGAAGCTGGAAAATATTTTTCAGGTATTTTTAGAGTTAGTATGTGACCCCGGTAAATTGAAATGCGCGTTCAAATTCAATATATAGAGTTTTATGTTGATTTCAACGGAAACTGATTGTAACGGTCGAATCAGCTTGCGAAACATAGCCCATTGTGTTCGGAATGGGGGTAAAACGCTGTGGACGACAGGCGGTGGGCCTCGTTGAGAGGTCGAAAATAAAAGTTGCTTTTTGGTTTAAAATAAAATAATTAAATAATAAAATTAAAACTCTTTCCTCTCCCCTTACATTCGCTCTGGCCCCCCCCCCCCCTCATTCTTCGATTTCAGCAGATAAAAAAAAAAAAAAGAAGTCGAAGCGGGGAGGAGCCGCCGCCCTCCCCGATGACCCCCTCGCCGCCGTCGCGGTGGCGCGGCTTTCCCCCCTTCTCGCGCTAGAGCGCGATCCCCTCCCCCTCCCCCGGCCCTCTGCTGCTCCGCCCGCCACCGCAACCGCCTGAATCGAGCCCCCCTCCGATCCCTCTTCCCCCCATCCACTGTAAGCTTCCATCTTTTTTATTTTATTTATTTATTTTGTTTTGTGTTAATCTATTTTAAATATTTTTGCTAGTTTAATCAGATTTTTCGAATAGAAAAGATTAGATTTTTCGAATAGAAAAGATTGGATTTTTAAATTAGTTAAGTTAGGATTTTTCAAATAGAAAAGACGATATTTTTAAAGTAGGAAAGATCAGATTTTTAAAATAGGAAAGATCAGATTTTTAAAATAGGAAAGATCAGATTTTTAAAATAGGAAAGATCGGATTTTTAAAAATGCAAAAGACGATATTTTTAAAAGTGAAAAGACGATATTTTTAAAAGTGAAAAGACGATATTTTTAAAATAGGAAAGATCAGATTTTAAAAATGCAAAAGACGATATTTTTAAAAGTGAAAAGACGATATTTTTAAAAGTGAAAAGACGATATTTTTAAAATAGAAAAGATTAGATTTTAAAAATAGGAAAGGCGAAATCTTTATATGTAGTAGCGTAGTAAAAATAGAATTTTTATCTATATAGTAGCGGTGAGAAAATAGAATTTTTATCCATATAACGTGATTATAAAAATTCGATTTTTATATATTGAATAGCATAGTAAAAATTCGATTTTTATATATTGAATAGCGATGTAAAAATTCGATTTTTATATATTGAATAGCGAAGTAAAAATTCGATTTTTCTATATTGAATAGCATAGTAAAAATTCGATTTTTCTATATTGAATAGCAATATAAAAATGTGATTTTTATATATGTAGTGGCTACGGGCGACGAAAGTGATAAGAGACGAGAACGACGAAGATTTCTATAAATGAAGTGTCGTGGAGTTGGGATAGCTATCGGTGAGAACTTCTCACTCTTCAATTTCTTTTTCTAGTTGTACCTATATACTAGGATTTAGACGGTGTTTAGTAGCACCCGACACCCGTCATCCACAGACCATGGATGGCTTGTTTGTTTAACTGTTTGGTTGTGTAGTTGGTTAGACTATTTGGTTTGAATTGAATTGTTTGGTGAAATGAAATTGATTTGATTGATGTGTGAATGGCGTGGGCCTTCACTAGACCGGGGATAAGGCTAGGCCTCGTCCCGTTTCTAGTATCGTGCCGTTATCCCGCCGAAATTTTCTAAAATAAGTTAGAAAAATAAAGATATCATTTTATTTAATAAATGAACTGAATAGAATATTCATAGGTTGAATAAAATAATTTGGTCGTTAAAAATATATTTTTTAACGTGAATGGGAATAAATAAATATTCATTTACAAACCGGACGGTTTGTTTATGTACACCTATTTGGAGGATATTGATTGGGGGGGAAAATTTTACACATTGCCCAAATGCACAAATAAAATCTGTGTTTGATTGTTTGAAACCCCACACGGGTATTGGGATAAAATACGGCATACACTAATCCCAATAATTAGTTATATGTCGATCGATTGATTGACAGGCTGTTGTAAGCGTTAGATATCTATATTTGATGCTTATACAGTGTAGTGCACTTTGGATGATGGTTGATTATTTATCGTTGCTATTATATACATGTGTTGTATGGAATCCATATAATTAACTTTATATGGTAATTGATTGGGCCTCATTCCAATTTAAAAGATAAAGAAATATTTTTACAATAAAATCTACATCTTTATCATTATACAATAAAGGTTCATGTGTTGACAGTACTCATCTGTTGAGATTAGTCATGTGTTGAACGAAATATTTTAACAATAAAATCTACATCTTTATCATTATACAATAAAGGTTCATGTGTTGACAGTACTCATCCGTTGAGATTAGTCATGTGTTGAACGAAATATTTTTACAACAAAATTTACATCTTTATCATATTTAAAATTAGAAACTAACTGGAAAATAAATGAGATGAGTGGTCTCCTGGATATTGATCTGATGTTGGTTTCGGCCTTCGGGGTTAATATTCAGGGAATCGTTCTCTTACTAATTTATGGTTGGAGTCTGATTTTAAATCAAACGATAGATACCTTAATTTTTATAAAATATATTAAATAACAAAAATAGTCACACGTGGACAGTACTCATTCGTTGAGATTAGTCATGTGTTGACAAAAATATAGATCCACGTATCGAACAGAATAAATATTCATAAGTTGAATAGGATAACAGAATTATTGAAATATAAAGCCGTGTTGATTAGAGATGCGCTATTTTGACGCGAACGATATTTATATCGATTATATTCGTTTTATAATGAATATTGAAAAGAGATTTAAAAATCGAATATATAGAAAACGAATTTGAATTGAATTGAATAGAAAACGAATTTGAATTAAGTTGAAATGAATTTAAAACGAATTTACAAGGAAAGATTCAATTTTGATATGAATTGGAAATGAAAGTTGAAATGTTTTGAAACGAATTTAAAACTATTTATAAAACTCGTTTTAAATAGAAATCGATGAAATATATATTATATATATAATACAATGGCTTGAATAGAACGCGCCGCGCCGCGGCAGTTCGCGAATTTCGACCATTGACTTCGAACGGATATTACGGGAGATCCGACCGTCGGATTCTCCTAAAACCGGAACCGTTGGGTTCGTATCGTAAAGAGCTTTCTAACGAATACTATAAATTTGAAATCTAATGGTTGGATTTGGAGATACGTCTAAATCAAATTTGGAAAAGGTCGTTGTAAGTGCAGTTCAATGGCCGTTGATGGAAATCGACTGTACGGGCCTTGATAAAATTATTAAAAGTAGTAATAATTTGTGTAAAATCATAAGAAATGATTTGGGAAAAATTGGGATGAAAAACTCCCTATTGGAAAAGATAAAAATAGATTTTTATCGAAATGAACTAGTTTAGAACTAAAATAACAACCCATTTATTTTAAATAAATAAATTGGATTTGAAATGGGTTGTAAATAGAATTGATTTGTGGGTTTATCGTGAACAGTGTTTTAAATACCACTTGTCCTTTAACCCGATAATAAATAGAATGTGATTTGGGTTTGTCGTGAACTGTGTTTTAAATGACACTAGTTCTTTAACCTAGTAAAAGGAGTTTTAATGAATCTGCAATTAGTTTGAAATGTGAATTGATAATCGAAATTATCAAATTTGGAAAATGAGCGAGAATGGAGTATTACCAGTTTTGCTCCAAAGCGATAGTTAAATCTTTAATTAGATTTGAACGTGAAATGGTAATTAATTTTACCGATAACACCACGGTGTTAGATATGGAGTATCACCAGTTTTGCTTCATGGGATGAATAGGTTGGGATTGGGAAATAAAATAAATAATTACTTCGGTGTGGTTCGCTAATCTCGACTAGTTTGAAAAACCATTATTTGGTTTGAAATGACATCCAAAGGAAGATTAAAGGATAAATTCTAAAGAATTTATCTTGGATAAAATTAATGGGAACCTTTCCCTAAGAATTGAAATTTAGAAACTTGCTGTAGGTTAGTTAAGAAGAATGGTTTCTTGGATATTGATCTGATGTTGGTTTCGGCCTTCGGGGTTAATATTTGGGAAATTGTTCTCTTGCTAATTTGCGGTTAGTGGCTGCTGAATTGGAATGAGGCGTATGTTGTGTTTGTGTAACATTTGTTTTTGATATACGCGGGTTGTTCGGAAAGTCCGGGTTTATACCCATTCTGAATAACCGATTCGACGATATGTCGAAGATGAAGACGGTGGTTGAAGACCGGAAGTATTCACATCGTTTGGGTGATTACTGATGATCTTGATTGGGCTGTACACCCAAGATGAGGGAATCAGTTGGTTGTCGTCCAGACATACTTGGAGATCGATGGATATGCGAGGAAAGTGCCTCCGGTTTCGTTCAGACCCAGAACGAACTTGTAAATGGATTGTGTGTCTGACATTGGATTTTATTCTGTGTTAATTGATTTCTGTTTAATATATATCTATTTGGCGGCGGAGAATTTATTCTCTTACTTAACTCCCTTCTCTGAGACGTACGAGCTTAGAGGTTATATATCGATAGATATCAATCGCATGGCATGAATTGCCCGTGTGGCACGCTGAGTTGCATGGATCAAGGCTTCTGTTGAAAAGCAAAGTCTTGTGGTTGATGATCAAAGCACGACCTACATGGCAGCTTTGTGTATAGCATGGATTCGCGAGCCTCACACCTCGGTATGAGTCAAAAACGGGATGAGGACCCAAGGAGTGCACGACGTTTCTTTCTAGCTATGGGTGGTGTCAGTGACCTACCAGCCCTGACATTTATATACTTTTCACCTTTGTGGTTTGGATGCGAGGCGCCTCGATTATAGGTCCTATAGGGCCGGGAAACGTGTGTTCAGGAATAACTAATCCTCTAACGTAAGTAAGGACCGGCCTTGGAGGATCCCAGGATTGCCCAGAGTGTGTAGTCCTGAGGCATTTGCTAGAGTGTCTTGAATGCGGAGAGGAGCTTGCCCCTTGCCTCGACTCATGACGGAAATCCAATTTCCAATACGTGTATTGCGGTTTTAATTGTAGAACTAGTATGGCGACATGATATATGGTACCCATGCCGTCTATGATTTATATTTATGATTGAAATTGTTTTGACACTATACACTTATTATAGTATCAAATGATTTGTTTTGAATGTACCAAGCATGTTTGGCTATTATAAGGGAAAACCCTATCCTTCGGCTTGCGTTGCATTGTGTGATGGGACCTGGGTCTTATAATAGCTTCATTTTTCGAAAAAGCATTGCGCTGTTTATTCTATGCACTTGTATTCTTGGGAGGAAACCCGTTCCGTGTTATATGGCGCGGTCCCTTGAATTACTCTCTTTTAAAATAAAGTTTTAATAACTGTTTTAGTTCTCACACCAGTCACATGACTGACCTGGAGTTTATTGATTTAACCTAAACTCTGGGTGCCCCTATTTTCCGCACGGGCAGCTAGTAGTTTTGGTTTTGCAGATTTATATCCACAGAATCCTGGTTTACAGCTTGAATGATATCTGGAAAGCTCTGTATCCGTATATCACCTTCAGTTGTGCTTCGTATTATTTTTCCGCTGCTATGTAATTTATTGTAATCTCTGATATTTATCGAATGTAATTTATTCATTTTTACTCTGTATGTTCTTGTATCTGATGGAATTGTTGTAAAAGCAATGAAATGTTCTTCCGTCTATGTTCTGATTTGTCTTGTCCTCACAGTAATTCGTTCTTTCTCATCTCTTCGGAGACCGGGGAAGTTCGGGTCGCTACAATACCTGAAGAGGCGGTGGAAGCTTGAACACATGGTGACCAACAAAAATAGCATTACCCTCACAACTGCAATTTGGTGGTTGTGGAAGGAACGTAATAGGCGAGTTTTCAACAATTGCAACAAAACATCGATGGAAATTAACTATTTGATTAAATATGAAGCTTACAGTACTCTGAAGCCCAGAAAAGGAGAAGGTCTTACATCTTTCCAGGTTCGCAGTGGAGGCGACGGAGCACTCGAGGATCGAAGGGAGACAACTTCTAAAATCGTAAATAAATTCGATTTTCTTCCACCATAATTTTAGGGTTTCTCTCTTCAGTTAGAAAAACGAAAGTTGCAGTTGTAAAGATGATGATGTGTTACTGTCGGACGTATATGTGGTGATGGGTGCATTGTTTTTTTAACCCAGCTATCATGGATCGAACATGGGCTTTGAGCCTTAAATAAAATATATACCCAATTTCGAAAAAAATCAAATCAAACACAGTCAACCATCATCCAAAGTGCACTACACAACTGCATAAGCATTAAATATAAATAATTAACGCCTATAACACTCTGTCAACTAATCGATTGACATACAGCTAAACAAATGGGATTAGTGTACGTCAAATATCATCCCAATACCCATGTGGGGTTTCAACCATCAAATAATTATTATTATTTGTGCACATGGGCAATGTGTAAAAATTATCGTCCCAATCGATATTACAAAAATAAGCGAGCACAAACAAGTCGTCCGATTTGTAAATGAATATTTATTTTATTCATATACACGTTAAAAATTATATTTTTAATGATAAAATACTTTATTCAACACATGAATATTTTATACGGTTCATTTATATAGTAAAAATGATATTTTTATTGCTCTAACATATTGTAGAAAATTTTGGCAGCATAACGGCGTGATAGTAGAACCGGAATAAGGTCTAGCCTTATCCCTGGCCTAATACTGGCTCGCGCCATACACA
The DNA here is from genome assembly GCA_030737875.1 of Allium sativum. NCBI lineage: Eukaryota > Viridiplantae > Streptophyta > Magnoliopsida > Asparagales > Amaryllidaceae > Allium > Allium sativum. The sequence goes on from CM060915.1 coordinate 288,788,741, forward strand.
TACTAATTCCAATCAATTCAATTCACATCCCAAATCAAATTCAACCAAATTCCTAATAGGGTTGCCAAACCCTATTTATTAACAATCAATTAAATAAAACAAACAACAAAACATCCATGGTTTCAATCAAAGGTGTCGGGTGCTACTGTGCACCGTTTACATCCTAGTTATATATTTAACTGTAAACAAAATTAGAGTGAGAAGTTCTCACCTTTGGGATCCACTCCGCCGTTTCATTTCTGAGTTTCTGAATATTTTGGATTTGCCTGAAATTCCAACGCAATCTTTTTCACGTCGTTCATAGTAAACATTCATAGTAAATATCACATTTTTAATATGATGTTTATATATTTAAAAATCCCATTTTTATTTCACTACTATATATATAAGAATTATATTTTTGTAACGGTACACAAATAATAATAATCATATTTTTATATCGCTATTATATAATAAAAATCAAATTTTTATATTTCCATTCATATAATAAAAATCACATTTTTATATTGCCATTCATATAATAAATATCACATTTTTATATTGCCATTCATATAATAAAAATCAATTTTTTATATTACCATTCATATAATAAAAATCAAATTTTTATATTACCATTTATATAATAAAAACCATATTTTTATAAATTCTCTTCCATTATAAAAATAATTTTTTTATGACATTATCATATATATAAAAAAACAAATTTTTATTCAGTAACTATATATATAAATCAAATATTTAAAAAATACTTATATATATATATATATATATAAATTTCAGAGTTTTAAAGCAATAACATATAAGTATTTTCAGAGAATAAATTAATGAAATTTACCTCTCTTTTTTCGTTGGGGTGGGGAGGGGGAAGGGGGGAGGGGTGGGGTCCCATAGCCGAAGGAGGAGCGACGGGTCTTGGTAGTGGTGGCAGGAGCTGGCTCAGGCGGCTGTTGGGGTTCACATTGCTGGCGGTGGCTGATTGGAGGATTGGAGGTTTAGGGTTCGAATTGATTAAAGGAGAGAGAGGAGCCGAGGGAGGGGACAGAGATGGTGCAGTCAGTGTCGCTGGGCCGGGGGGGGGGGGAATGATGGGCGGCAGCGACGAGGTTTTTTTTCTTTTTCTAAATCTGACGGGGAGAGACAAGTTAAAGGGGGAGACAGAGTTATATAATTTTATTTTATTTTCAAAAAGTAAGTTTTTCCATTCGAACTCCAAATGAGACCCAACGACTATCATCTCTAGCTAATTTCCCCTATTCCGGACAAATTGGGATATGTCCCACAAGCCGATTTGGTTGTTACGATCATTTTTTATCAAATTTAAAATATAAATTAATATATATTGAATTTGAACGTACATTTTAATTTACCGGGGCCACATACTAACTCCAAAAATTCCCGAAAAATAAATCTAGCTATGTTTTGACAATATGGTCCTAACAAAACTAATTTCACCGAATTTGGAGACCATTTGAAATCGGTCATTCTACAGTCGATTAAATTCAAACTGAAATTACTAAACACATTTAAATCCACCACGCTCACATATTAATTCCAAAATTATGAAAATTGTAATCCAGCAATAACTTGACATTCTGGATCCAACTAAAGTGGTTTCGTCGAAAACGGAGGTCGTTTGCAAAATGGCTATATTTAATGGCTATATATTATATAAAATATATATAAATTTCACATCGACTATTTTAAAATTTCAACTGGACATAACTTTTTATTCCCATTATGAAATTTGGATTTTTCGCATTCGTTGGAAAGATATTTTTAAACAGATTCAAATATTTCTTGTTTTACTGAAATTCGATTTATTTTGAATCCTGTACATTCATTTGAAATTTGATATCGAATTTTCAAACTTGCGCACCATTTCAGGCTCGTTTTATAATTAAAATAAATTTATTCGTTCTTATTTCGATTAGAATAATTTTTCAATCGTTATTATTTAAAATAAATCATTTTAAGTATTTAAAATTCATTAAAATAGCCAAAATAAAAAATTTAAATTGGTTTTGAAAACCCGAGTTGTTACAATCTCCCCATCTTAAAAATCTTTTCGTCCTCGAAAAGGAACGGAGCTGAAAGTTGTTTAACCAACCAACTCAACTTTAATTCCTCAACTTTTCAGTTTCTAAGAATTTTCAAATTCTAAAAAAAATTTGGCTAACACCCTAAATTTTTGGAAAATTTCGCCATAACCTCCTTTGTATGGGGAGACATTTAAAACTAAAACTAGACTCACAGGGCCCTCACCAATCCAAAAGAAAAAGCCAAGCGGCTAGCCAATCGGCTCATAAAATCATCAAAACCCAAAACATTAGTAAACATGTACCTATTTGTCGGGCATACAATTTTATTCCTCTTCTTAGCTTCCTTGCTATGACCTGTTCATACATATATATGTACATGTATGCAATTCCAATCAATTTTCAATTCAGTTCAATATTTAACTTGATTAGCTAAATTTACTATTCATTATCATATTGGTTTGAACAATATAATTAGTTAACTAATAATCAAAAAACACAACCAACAATCAATTTGTAAATTAAATTTTCAAACGCCTAACTTTTATATATACTCAAAAATCTATTTTTGATGCCAAATCCCAACAATATATTCTAACTATATTTGGTTCTCACACCAGTCAATTGGAACTATGTAGATATCCCATTTTCGAAGCTTGAACATAAATACTGATGATGGTGTGCTATCATTAGAATCAGACATGGACGACTAGAGTGTGATTCTATATCCATCCCGTATATTTGAGGCTTCAATACACATGGATCAGACATATATTGAAATCTCCATATACTCGATGGTCCAAATCAGTTTAAAATAAAATATTAAAATAAGTATAATAAGATTAAATTTTCAAAACTAAATTTGTTTTCATTTTTATTTTAAAAATAACACTCTTCGCACTCATTCTAGGATACTATTGATCCTATCTCTAACGAGCCATTCTCATTGGATATTACTAATCCAATCTCTGATGAATTCTGTCGTTTGGTTCTAATGTGTCTTGTTCTCGAGCTCTGTACCGAAGCTCCGATACCATTATGAAACAACCCAAACTCGCCCTTACGGGAAAGCCCGGATAGAGTTGAGAACATGAAAAATCAGAACACAAACAGAAGAACATTTTATTGCTATTACAACAATTTACATCAGGTACAAGAATATATCAGAGCATGAATAAATATTATACATCAAAAAATATCAGAGATTTAAATTATAATGCAGCGGAAAATTAATACATTACACAATTGAAAGAAATACATGGGTACAGAGCTTTCCGAGTATAGTTCCAACTGTAAATGTAGGATCCTGTGAGTATTATATCTGCAAAACCCAAAACTACTAGCTGCACGTCTGGAAAATAGGGGATCCAGAGTTTAGGTTAAAACAATAAACTCCAGGTCAGTCATGGTACTGGTGTGAGAACTAAAACAGTTATTTAAAACTTTACTTTAAAATAAAGTAAATCAAGGGACAACGCCATATAACACTGAACGGGTTTCCTCCCAAGAATACCAGTGCATAAACAGTTTATAAACAATGCAATGCTTTTCGAAAATGAAGCTATTATAAGACTCAGGTCCCATCACACAATGCAACGCAAGCCGGAGGATAGAGTTTTCCCTTATAATAGCCAAACAGCTTGATACGTTTAAAACAAATCACTTTGATATTACTATAAGTATATAGTGTATCAAACAACTTCAAATATAAATGTATCAATCATAGACGGCATAGTACCCCATCCTACTATGTGTCTATATTAGTTCTACAAACCGAAAGGTCACGTATTGGAAATTGGACTTCCGTCATGAGTCTAAGCTAGGGATGTACTCCTCTTCGGCTTCGAGAAACTCTAGCAAATTCCTCAGGATCTCCCGTAGTAGACCCTTGGATCCTCCAAGGCCGGTCCACTCTTACGTTTGAGGATTGGCAATTCCTGGACACACGTTTCCTGGTCCTATAGGACCTATCCATCGGCTTTGTAGCAACCGATATATCCAAGGCGCCTCGCAATCAATCATCCACATAGGTAAAAATACATTAAATATCTGGGCTCCATACCATTATACCACCCATAGCTTGAAAGAAACGTCATGTCCTCCTTGGGTCCCTTATCCATTTTTGACTCATACCGAGGTGTGAGGCTCGCGAATTAACGCTATACACAAAGATATGCTATATAAAGTCGTGCTTTGATCATCAACCACAAGACTCTGCTTTTCAACAGATGCCTTGATCATTTGCATCTCAGCATGCCTCATAGGCAGTTCGCACCATGCAACTGATGTCAATCGATATATAACCTCTGAGCTCATACATCTCATAGAAGGGTGTTAAGAAAGAATAAATTATCCGCCACCAAACAGATATATATTTAAAAGAGATCAATCAACACAGAATAAAATCCAATGTCAGACACACATCCATTTAATAGTTCGTTATGGGTCTGAACAAAACTGGAGGCACCTTATTCCTCGTCCCATATGTCCAATACAGGAGAGAGGTCCTCGCATATCCGGTCAATCTCCAAGTACGTCTAGATGATCACCACTTATTGCCTTTTCTTGGGTGTACAGCCCAATCAAGACATCAGTAATCATTCAAACGATGTGAAGACCTACGGTCTTCAACCACCATCTTCATCGTTGACTTATCATGATCAATTATTCAGAATGGGTATAAACCCGGCCTTTCCAAATAATTCACGTATTTTATAATCAAGTGCTATAAAACACAACATACCCCTCATTCCAATTCTAAATATTCTTTTATGTAAATATTCATATCCTTTGAGAAAGGTTCTCATTAATTTTATCAAAGACAAATTCTTCAAATTTATTCTTTAATTCTCTTTGGATATCAATTAAAACCAAATTAAGGTTTGTCCAAATTAGTCGGGATTAGCACACCTTACCGAAGTAATCATTTGTTTAATTTCCCAATCTCCACCTGTTCATCCTATGGAGAAAAACTGGTAATACTCCATATCTAACACCACAGTGTTACCAGTAAATTTAATTACAATTTCACGTTCAAATCTAATTAAATATTTAACTATCGCGCGGAGAAAAACTGGTGATACTCCTTTCTCGATCATTTCCCAAATTTGATAATTCAATTTATCACATTCACATTTCAATCTAATTAAATATTCATTAAACTCCACTTTGTTTTAATCTTCCTAGAAATCAATATTAATGATTATTTAACTCTGGGAAACAAACATGCTGCATCGATAATCTACACCGTACCATTGATCTTTGCCGATATATAACCTATGAGCTCATACGTCTCAGAGAAGGGTGTTAAGTAAGAGAATAAATTCTCCGCCACCAAACAGATATATATTTAGCAGAGATCAAAAATACAGTTCGAAATAAAATGTTAGACATGAAATCCTATCTTTAACTGGATTAAAGAACCAATGTCATTTAAAACACAGTTCACGATAAACCCAAAATCATATTCCATTAATTAAGGAATCTTCATAGAAAATAGATCAATATATAATCGATATCAATTTCCGTATCCGACGAATAATATAAATGGAATAACTACAAAGCCTTTTAAATTCCATATATATTAACAGTCTTCCTTCACAGAAGCTCATTTCGATCATTACCAAATCGAATTCCATTCCATTCCAATTTATTTTATTAAATTGGAAAACTTTACTTTGGAAAATTTCCATTAAATCCTAATAAAAAAATTATAAATTCCAAATTCCATTTCACTGTAAATCGGGTTAAAGAACGAATTTTGTTAAAAACACAGTTCACAATAAACCAAATTCACATTCCATCTTATTCCAATTACTAAATATAACTGGAACTGTAATAATCTTAATTAAAATATTTATTCTTTTCACATGGGGTTTAAGAACAAGTGTTATTGAAGACACCATTCACGACAAACCAAAAATCTAATCTTTTATTCAATTCTAATTAAACATCAATTAATTGGAAAACTTCACTAAATCTTAATTACAAGACTTATTCTTTTTCTCAACTGGGTTTAAGAACAGTGTTACTTAATAAACCGTTCACGACAAACCCAAAATCCAATTTGATATCAAATACAAGGCTCTAAATAGAACTTATATCGGGTTATATTCTACATCAAATTCTGAAACCAACAAATACCGTATTGAAAATAACGATATAAATATATCTTCCAAATTTCCACAACAATATCCAAATAATCGCGGAATCCGGTATTGAAATATTCCGAAGATGATTTCCATTCAAATCCATTCCAATTCTTGCATTGGAAATTCTGGTTATATTATAACCCATTGTCAATCCAATTTATTTATTTTAAAAATAACTGGATTATAATTCTAGTTAATAACTAGTTCATTTCGATAAAAAAATATTTTTATCTTTGCATATATGGAATTTTTCATCCCAATTCTTTCTAAATCATTTATTATGATTTTACACAAATTATTAATATTTTTAATAATTTTATTAAGGCCCTTTCAGCAGATTTCCATAAACGGTCAAAGAACTACACTTACAGCGACCTTTTCCAAATTTGATTTGGACATAATTCCAAATCCAGCCATTAGATTTCAAACCTCTTATATTCGTTGGAAAGCTTTTTTCGATATGAACCCCACGGTTCTGGTTTTAAGAGAATCCGACGGTCTGATCTCCCGTAATATCAATTTGAAGTCAATGGTCGAAATTCGCGAACGGCCGCGGCGCGGCACATTCTATTCAGGCCATTATATTATATATATAATATATATTCTTCGTCGATTTCCATTTAAAACTTATTTTATAAATCGTTTATAAATTTGTTTTAAAACGATTCTAACTTCATTTTCAATTTTGAATCAAAATTGAGTACTCCTTATCATTATATTATTTACATGACAATATTTTCAAAATATCAGATTTTGAAATAATTTGCTTTTTGATATTCGTTATTAAAATGAATAAAATCGATATAAATATCGTTCACATCAAAATGGTGCATATCTAATCAACGCGGCTTCATATATTTCAATATTTTGTTGTCCATCCCAAATCGGACATCAAAATCATATTTTGATCCATTACTGAATATTATTTTAAAGTGTTAGTTATTTTAAAATATTCATCACTCGTCATTTTAAAACATTCGTTAATTTAAAATAGTCGTTCTTTCCAAATTGCAATCGAACACAATAAATTACCATATAATGTTATTTAAATGGATTTCATATGCATATGTACACAACAATAATCAAACACAGTCAACCATCATCCAAAGTGCACTACACAACTGCATAAGCATTAAATATAAATAATTAACGCTTACAACAGTCTATCAACCAATCGATTGACATACAACTAAACAATTCGGATTAGTGTACGTCAAATATCATCTCAATACCCGTGTGGGGTTTCAAACATCAAATTATTATTATTATTTGTGCACTTGGGCGATGTGTAAAAATTAACATCCCGATCGATATTACAAAAATACGTGTGTATAAACAAGTCGTTCGATTTGTAAATGAATATTTATTTTATTCATATGCACGTTAAAATTTACATTTTAATGATAAAATATTTTATTCAACACATGAATATTTTATACGGTTCATTTATACAATAAAAAATGATATTTTTATTGTTCTAACATATTTTAGAAAATTTTAGTAGCATAACGGCGCGATACTTGAACTGGAATAAGGTCTAGCCTTATCCTCGTATAATACTGGCGCGCGCCATACCCATACCAATTCCAATCAATTCAATTCACATCCCAAATCAAATTAAACCAAATTCTTTATAGGGTTTCCAAACCCTATTTATTAATAATCAATCAAATTAAACAAACAAACAAACATCCATGGTTTCAATTAAAGGTGTCGGGTGCTACTAAGCACCGTCTGCATCCTAGTACATATTTAACTGTAAACAAAATTAGAGTGAGAATTTCTCACCATTGGGATCCACTCCGCCGTTTCATTTCTTAATAGTTTGGATTTTCCTGAAATTCCAACGCAATCCTTTTCACGTTGTTCATAGTAAAAATCACAATTTTAATATGATGTTTATATATTTAAAAATCCCATTTTTATTTCACTACTATATATATAAAAATTATATTTTATAACGCTATTCAATTAATAAAAATCATATTTTTATATCGCTATTATGTAATAAAAATTAAAATTTTATATTGCCATTCATATAATAAAAATCACATCTTTGTATTTCCATTCATTTAATAAAAATCACATTTTTATATTGCCATTCATATAATAAAAATCAAAATTTTATATTGCCATTCATATAATAAAAATCAAAATTTTATATTACCATTCGTATAATAAAAATCAAATTTTTATATTACCATTCGTATAATAAAAATCAATTTTTTATATTACCATTCATATAATAAAAATCAAATTTTCGTATTACCATTCATATAATAAAAATAATTTTTTTATAAATTCCCTTCTGTTATAAAAATCACATTTTTATAAAACTATATATATATATTAAAAACCAAAATTTTATAATGTTATCATATATATAAAAAAACAAATTTTCATTCGGCTACCATATATATAAAAATTAGGATTTTAACAAAATACTTATATATATAAATTTCAGAGTTTTAAATCAATAACATATAAGTATTTTCAGATTTTTAATTTAAGAGAATAAATCAATGTAATTTACCTCTTTTTTCGCTTAGGGGGGGGGGGGGGGGTAATCCCATAGCCGGAGGAGGAGCAGCGGGTCTTGGTGGTGGTGGAAGGAGGTGGCTCAGGCGGCTGTAGGGGCCCACATTACTGGCGACGGCTGATTGGAGGATTGGGGGTTTAGGGTTTGAATTGGTTGGAGGGGAGAGAGGAGAGAGAAGAGTTGAGGGAGGTGGGGGAGGGGGCGGAGATGGTGCAATCGACGGTGGTGAGCGGCGGCGCGCGGCGTAGCTTGGGGGGGGGGGGGGCTGCGATGATGGGCGGCAGAGGCTAGGGTTCGTTAATTTTTTCTTAATTTTCATTTTCTAAATCTGACGGGGGGAGAGAAGGTAAATGGGGGGATAGAGTTATATAATTTTTTTTTATTTTTTTTTTCAAAATGTAAGTTTTTCCATTCAAACTCCAAATGAGACCCAACTACTGTTGCCCCTAGCTACTTACCCCTATTCTGGACACAATGGGATATGTTCTGCAAGCTGATTCGACTGTTATGATCGGTTTATATCAAATTTAAAATATAAATTAATATATATTGAATTTGAACGTACATTTTAATTTACCAGGGCCACATACCGACTCCAAAAATTCCCGAAAAATAAATCTAGCTATATTTTGACGGTACAGTCCTAACAAAACTAATTTCATCGAATTTGGAGACCGTTTGAAAAACGGTCATTTTCCATTCGATTAAATTCAAACAGAAATTACCAAACACGTTTAATTCCACCACACTCACATATTAATTCCAAAAATTATGAAAATTGGAATCTAGCAATAACTTGCCATTCCAGATCCAACAAAAGTGGTTTCGTCGAAAACGGAGGTCGTTTGCAAAATCACTATCTTTAAGGGCTATATATTATATAAAATATATATAAATTTCATAGCGACTATTTTAAAGTTTCAACTGGACATAACCTGTTGTTCCCATTATGAAATCTGGATTTTTCGCATTCGTTGGAAAGATATTTTTAAACAGATTCGAATATTTCTTGTTTTACTGAAATTCAATTTATTTTGAATCCTGTACATTCATTTGAAATTTGATATCGAATTTTCAAACTACCGCTTCATTTAAGGCTTTTTATAATTAAAATAAATTTATTCGTTCTCACTTCGATTAGAATAAATTTTCAGTCGTTATTTAAAATGAATCATTTTAAATATTCAAAATTCATTAAAATAGCCAAAATAAAAAATTTAAATTGGTTCTGAAAATCCAGGTTATTATAGAAATAGTTCCTTATGTTGAACCACTGATTTGTGAATAGAATGATAGTGATCGAAAAAAATCAGGGACATACGAATCATTTATGATTAAGTAAAATATATATGTAACTAATTGATATCCATTGAAAATAAACATTTGAATTGAATCCGAAAAATCCCCAGAGTCGGGGAAAGAGAGGAGTTACATTACAACCAACCGGCTTAGTGGTGAGTTTTATTTAGTCGTTGAAGTATAGCATGCGAGAGGATAGAAAAAATGTGTTGGTACATTTACATACGAAAGTTACCCAAATTTCAGTAGTAAAAGATATTAGGTTTACTGTATAGATGCCAAAAATCCATATAATTTATAAATTAAGAATTCTTCAACCATGAAGCTAATTTCAAGTAAAGAAACCATCCTCAGTTTGTACTTGCTATACTTCAATCCACAACATGCGAAAATAAATCTGTTTAAACGACTAAATAACCAATATTGATGATGGATAAATCTCTTTTCTTTTAGATAAGCATCCACGTGTAGGGCCATTATTTATAATCCAATTAAGAATGAACTGAATTATTTATAACTAAAAATATAATCGAGCAACAAAGTAAAGAGTGTAGTTACTAATCTTGCAATGAGTCATATAAGTAATGAAATAATTTATGGTATATGACTGGCATAGTTCAATCATAGTATAATTAGTTCTTTTCTTTAGAAAATAGTGATATTAAACACCATATATTATTCAGTGATTTATCATGATTAGTGTAAACAAATAAGCATCATGATTTTTCATAATTCCTTTTTGTACTCAATCACTCTGACACCATAAATTTCTAGTGTACTGTAATAGATAGCAAATATGAGAGCCAGTAGAAGTAGTACGAAGACTTAAAAAACTGCAAAATAATAGGGATTTTCGTAAATAGGACAAAAGTATAACAACTTCAACTTTAGAAAAAGAAATTGATGTTAAAAAAAAAACACTTCGAAGAGCTCATTAGTAAGAATATGCAATCGTAGAACCACTTATAAAGAAAAGTTTTTTTTTGTAAAAAACTTATGAGTTAAACATGACGAACCGGGTATACAGTTAGAAAGAAAAATTACTATTGTCATCTTATAAAAAGATATATTGAAACTATATATGCAAATGATAAGATCTTTAACAAAATATGCATGTAGTCAAGATATATTTCAAAGAGCTTATTAAGAATAGTGTGCAGCGTCCGCGGGGTATAGCTCAGTTGGTAACTATGCAGTTAAAACCCCGCTAAAGCCCCGCAATATCCTCGCTATAGCCCACAGTGTTCTTCAACCGCTACGCTATTTCAATTTAGCGCTGATAAACAGTAGATCCGCTTCTAGCCCTGCTATTTTACGCTACATATGCTAAATCAACGCTTTTTAGCATCCGCTTTAGCAATATTAATAAATAGAGCATGATTTGACTAGTTCTCTTTTTAAGAAATTCAGTAAATCTAGCGTAAAGAACTAAATTTAAGGCACATGTGCCTCACATATGATAACAATCAATTACCCTCATCAAATTCAGCATGCCTAACTATGATATTCCTTAATTTTGTTATATAAGATTAATTAATATTAATTTCTTGTACATATATAATACGAGAATGATAATTAATCAATTTTCAAATATATGGTTTTACATCTAATGAACCTTTTTGCGTCTTCGATATATCCCCGCTATTTCCCCTCTTTATCCCTGCTACACCTTTTTGCACCTCCGCCGCTATAGAACCGCTAAGCGCTTTAACTGCACAGGTTGGTAAGAGCCGCTTAGCGATCATGGAACAAAGTTCCTGGAGGTTGCGGGTTCGAGTCCTTCTAACCGCATTGTTCTTTCCCTTAAGGCTTGGAGCGGTTATCCCAGTAGTTTCCTGTAACTAGGTTGGGATTGATGCTCCAAACTAGGATGGCTTAAAACGGGGGCCATGCGGCGGACAGTGGAGTTCCTTAGCTGCCCTCAATTTCATCAGGCTGTTTTTTTTATAAAAAACATAGTTTGCAGCAGTAAAATTGTTTAATAGATAATTTTTTTGGAATAAACATATGAATTAAAAATGATGAAACAATTAGCATGAGAAGATGTTGTGTCATCTTGAAGTTATAAATGCAAATGATCAGAACTTAAACATAATATTATGAAAAATATTATAAATTACACCAAATATCATAGTATTACATAGTGTAGAGTATTTCAGTTAAATCATTTCCCTTTCATAATAGAAAAATAGATATTAAATGCATGAAGTCCACTTAGTTTTCTTGCAATTAGTTAAGCTGAAGAAGTAAAACAAATATTCATATGGACCACCTAAAAAGGAATTTGACTGAATAAATTGCATAAGATTTGTGGTCATTTTTAACATTAGCCGTCAAATTATATACCAAATTTGCAGCAAAAGTAGCAGTATTTCAATCTAAATCATGCAGTAATAGAAATTAAAACAGGCGGTCAAGGTTTGTGTGTGCAATAGTGGGTATATTCATCAAAATTATGAAGTATACACGAAACCAAACAAAATATACATGGAATAAAGAAGAAGAGTAAAGAAATTAAACCTTGTTTTCAGAGCAAGTTAATTACATGAATGTAGGGACCAATGTTCAACTCTTCCAGTAGTGATAGGAGAGCAGCGGAGATGGCTGAATTTGATATCTACGGGACAACGTGTTAGCAATAAACATTTTCAAATAGTAAAAAAGGATGACAACAAATTAGCGTTGAAATTACTACATGGACATGTGAAGTCAACCACATAGAAAGAGGAAGAGGTTTATTAGATATGGTGCCCTACCACTAGTGATAAGAACACAAATTAATCCACAGATCTGAAGAGCGGAGTCTCACTGTCGGTAGAAGTGTAAGGAGGGAAGATGATTTACGTTCTGAAACTGGCTTTGATAGCAAATTAAGTAAGTCGAACTACTATATGGGGTCATCATGATTGCGAACGACCTAGATGGAGTAGTAGAAGTTCGTCGTGGAAAAAGGAATAGGTAAAGGGGGCAAGTAGGGAAGATAAGGTCACAACATTATCCGATATGACGACGGTGACATTTTGTGAAATCAAGCAGTAGGAAGATGGAATTGGGGTTCTGACTGTAAGATTAAAAAAGCAGAGGGCATAACGAGGAAGGGAATTGGAGTCTCAATGTAACATTGCAAATATTGAAAATCACAGGGAAGAAAGTAACCGTGAACGAAAAGAGACAGATGTCATCACCAAATAGTCTTGGCCTCTACTTTACAGTATAAGTAGTAGATCCACTTTATATTACAAACTGGGAAAAACCTTTTTGTGTTAAAAAATGTTGGAACTTTAAAACATAAAGGATTAATTGTGATAATTTCAATAAATTATCCAATATATATAGGGAGAGGGATACTAAAAATCACAAGGAATAGATATTATTTTCAAGTTTAGTGGCATATTTCTTGTCATTTCTAACTCCATATTTCCTACAATCATAATATTTATAAAAATTACACTAATCCACAAAATTTTGAAACACGAATAGACTAAAATTTAAAAAGCATATTCTTATAAAACTAGGCTTTCACAAAACCATTTTCCGAAACCGTCATTCAAAACCATTGGAACACATTTTATTTTTCTAAATAGTTTTAAAAATAAATTTCTTCGAATACAAGGCCAACAACTCAAATGAATATTTCAACAAAGGTAGATTCGGAATTTTAAAAAAGTAACGAATGGATATACCTCGTAAACATATTTTCAAAATAAATATGACATACTAACATGAACTTTCCCCGTCTGATCGGGCAATGGTCTTAACCGAACTAACAATGAAATCAAAAACCAAAAATCATGACTATCTCGGTTTTAGCTAGATTTTTTTCCAGTCTCCAAACTCAAATCAACGAAATCCAACATATGTTGTACTCATGCCCTTCACGACGGGATCGCCAACGTACAGTGGGGTAAGATAGAATTGGCCAGAAATCCGAACTCAAAATATTCCAAATCTTAGTTGTTTAAAGCCCATTTTATATAATTAGGCCCACAACTAATTTCATTATCGGAATAAATTAAAGTCGAGTAAGAAAGACGAGGGAACAAAACAGAAAAGAAAAGTGAATTACGTTCTCTCACGAGTCCTAATTTAACTAATTCCTATGATTGTTTAACCTATGCTCCGATACCAAATGCAACAACCCACACTTTTCTGCACCCAAATTTCGTCAAAAATCAAAACTTGAACACATCCAAGCATGAAGCATGTATAACTGGTACTTGCAATATTGAGCATAAGCAAAATAAGAGTACAATAAAATAACTTGATGTAGAAATAAAATTGGATAAACTAGTATTAACTGAAGTAACTACCTTTTTCAAAGTAAGTCACTTTGCCAACACAGAGCATGAGAGAGAACGAGAACCAAAAGCCAAACTTAAACAACTGTGTGAACCCGACCTTCTCTAGGAAACCTAGGATGTTGTAATGAGGAGGGAGGTCAGAACAAAAGGTTCTTATGACTAAGAAATGTACAACACAGATTATAATTGTACACATATGTATCCCATTTTGTTCAACCCCAGATGTATGCCTAACAAGGTTAGTCATTCTAGCCCAACCTTGTAGAAGTTTATGCACGATTCTACTACTCTTTCCCAAAGTAGTATTTAAATATATAATATCGTGATAGAACGTTTATGTGCATATTTAGGAAGCCCCTTAAAACTATTGTTTAATTTGTTATTAGACCGAGAAATGAGCCCCTAACTTTGGAGTCCTCACTTTACATATACACCTTTCCATCCACTTTCCCTTTTATTATTTTTCGCCTCATTATTAATGATAAATAGTGTGGATTCTCCCGATCACTTAAGACTCGAGGAGGACTCACTGGTCGATGCACTTATTGGTGACTTAATACCTCTTGGTAACATGTTGTACATTTTCATAAACTAGAGAACACTAGCTATGGACCCTACTGGTTAAGGCTTCCGTCATTCACGCATATACCCTTGCCTCGCATAAGGTGAGAGATTATACCTCAAACTGACCTTATTGGATAACTACCTTAGCCGCTTACTACTTCCAGTATGGTAGGTAGCCATATATAACGTTTTTATTTTCCAAGTTTGGATAGACAATACACACATGCCGTTTAAGACCCCTATACTGAAAGACCTATCCCTAGGTGGACTCTCTGACCCATCCACTTAAGACCCAGGAAGCGGACTATACACGAAGGTTATTAGGTTCGACCCCCATTAGCCCTTAGTACCTTTCCTATTTGGATAAAGTGGGATATGTTATTACGACCTTTCTATTTAGTCTCTCCCCAAATGATTTATTATCGTCATGGGTTATTATGGTTAATAATATTTTCCATTATTAACTTACTAAGTCTAACTCTATTTTTAATTATAAGTTCTGTATTCATTAATATAAACAAGGAAGGTTATATCCCCCTTTTCCTAGGATATTTATTTGATTTCTTCCCTAATTTGGGCTTAGTATTTAAACAACAGTAAATTCCCATTAATCCCCTTATGAACCCATTTTCTTTTATTTCCATTTTTATTTCCTTTTATGACCATAGAGGTCATATTCTCCTAAGGCAACCATTTATCAGTCCCACATTATTTATTTGTTGTACCCCAACAACAAATTACTATTCTTATTTACTTATTTATTTATTGGTTGACTTATATATATATATATATATATATATATATATATATATATATGTACCAGGCCTCTCACATCAAGTTGACTACTTGTGGATGTTGGATTTGCCAGTCAGTTCCGGGCAGACTTTTACCCGATGTTAAACTTAACCTCGTGCCATAGTACATTTATATTTATGCATTAGACCCCTCACATTAAGAAGACTACCTTTGGTTGCTAGATTTGTCAGTCGGTTCCAGGCAGGCTTATACCATAAGTTAAGCTTAACTTTGTGTCTGAATGCGGTTATTAATTCAAATTTCCTAATTTGGGGTGTAAAACATTAATCCTAATAAATTTTTAGGAATTATACCCATTATCTTATTAAATTTATTTTCCCCAATAAATATTGGTTATAATGGTTATTTATTGATTTATGGTCCTATTTATGGCAATTAATTATATTGATTGCTATAAATGGTCACCACAAATATATTAATTCAATATGGAATGCATTTATATATAATTTCATACATGAACCTTATCAAAGCATTCAATACAACGTATATTTTTACTGTTTTACGCTGATTTGGATAGATAATATGTAAATTTCATATTTACATTTTCGTGCGGTCAACGTAGTTATTAATATTATTATTATTTATTTTTAAATTAATTGTTTTCTTTTAATCAATAACCCAACATTCCCTTTTGCATTCAATCTTGCCAAAAGGTTCAAATCTTACACAAAGACTTTTACAGTAATCAATGTAAATTACGCCTAACTAGTGGAATTGACATATTTCAAATCACAAGAAATATATGTAAATATATAATTTGGAATAATTGATGCAAATTATGCACAAATATATATTTATATTTATACATACATTTGGACTACTTTCCCCCATTTTAATCCGTTTAATCATTTCTCTTGTGATTTCAAAATAATGCTTTTTTATTCAAAAGGAGGAAAATGACATATTAACAACGACTAAGCCAAAACCCAACAATATTGAATACAAAAAAGCATATTTCTTTTAATATTACAATCACATAATTCACCAATTTCATCTTTTACCAAAATTCACATACTTTATTATTCAACACCGAACTAAAGATCTCGAATGTAACTACATCTAATTTGTGTTTAACAAGACTGACTTCTAGATCCACAGTGTTATGCAACAACTACAACATATTTTGCTACATAACTGTAGAAATACGTGTGAATAGGTTTAATAATTCTACAATTAAAATTATGCACAACCAAGACTTTCAATTCACAAATTTTAACAATGTATATAATCAGATCCGACGGTTGTCAATCAATTTTCAATACTTAAATGAACAGATCTAATAGGAAATAGGCATAAAAATTTAGATCTAATTCAAACGAAATAGATAAATTATTATACTGTACTCCTATATTTCCCACTAACCATATAGCCTCCAAATCCAAAATTTGAACCCTTTAGGCCTACAATCCCGAAATTCTTATAACTCTACAATTTATCTGAAAAGGGAAAATTCCAGATCTGTAGAGATGTAAGAAAATAGGAAGAGAGGAAAGAATCTTATTTGGATCGTCAATTTGCTTTCTTTTCCATTAGATCTGTTAATCCTCTCAATGTCATATGAATTGGATTTGATTTGTTTATGTGAATATATTGTTATTTTAGAATTTAGGTTTGGAGAAGGTGGAAAAATGGCAGAGCTCTGATGCCTCGGTAGATTTATGCGGAAAGGAATAAGGCATTACCCCTTTATTTATAAGAGTGGAAATGTCCTAGGTCCATTGGATTAGTTTTAACTTATATCCGTCCATTCTTTGTATAAATATTATAACCTAACCTAACAAAAACCTAGCCGTCACTGGGCAAACTGAAGCCCAGTAGGTCGACCGCTATGGTCGACCTCCAGGGCCTCAGATGCCTAGGTCGGCTTGGTTAAATAAGGTAATATATAATTATAAATTCTAACTAATTTATTTTTTGTCCATTTTCGTATTTCGTCCATAACTTTTCATACGAACACCGTTTGTGAAACTCCAACATGAAAGTGGACCAAAATTCCGAGACCAACGCATCGATTAGAGATGCATGGTAAAATTGCATCGTTTGCAGAAATTCTTATTTTTTTGAAATTCTAATAATAAATTTATATTGCCAAAATTACGGGTTGTTGCACTGATGGACGATGGAACATGGCGTTATGGAGGGTGAAATGAGATTCAGGACTAGAAATAATGAGACTCGCATCCCTTGGCTTGGGGTACGAAATTTCGAACCCTTAAAGGGATGCGAAATTTCATATCCTTGGAGATAAAAAAATTCATATCCCTATAGGGATATGAATTTCGTAGAGAGGACACGAGATTTTTTTGTTGAACCGAGCACTCCGTGCCCCGCTTTTGTAAAGTGTTGTGTGTCTTGTTCATGGCTTGGGCTTTTCGACTCCCTACCCCGGGATTCACATTGTTTTCACGACTTTGTATAATTGAAGTGAAACTTATGTCAACTATTCTTTAGTTGACAATTCATCCTTGCACACATAGGATTAAATCATATGCTCGGACTGTGAACTTGACTGAACTTTCGAATTTTCAAATGTGTTTTCTCGATTCTAACAGTAGCGTAGCCGCAACTTGATGAGAATACTAGAACGTTGGTTGGCTACAATGACAGTTATAGTCTCGAGGACTTGTGATCGTCGTTGTGTCCAAAGTTTCTAATTTATACTTGTATTAGCATAGCATTGCACTACACGTACATTGTGATGGCCCGCACTTCCACTTACTTCAAACCAACCAAAAACCCAAACCCATGTCGATTTAACACAAGCAAAAATACATTTTGTTAAGGTTTATCAATGCAAACACAATGGAATACAAAACTCACAGTGGAACAGATAAAATATAATAAGAATATATCATTGCAGCGGAAACATTTTTGAGTACAAATCTGATTTTATATACCATTATAACCATGTAGGCTTAACATAATATACCGATAGTAGAGAATGTCCAGGTTTCATATGAAACTTCAGCATTCTCTGGAACTCCAAGTCCTCAAGCTTGAACTCGATCTTGATAACTGAAAAACAAACTAACAGACTGCTCGTGTGGAAATTGTGGGCACCTGCAGTTTGCAAGGAAAAAAAACTATGAGTCAATCATGGGACTGATGTGAGGAAACTTTATTTACTAATCTTATACTTAACCTCAATTTGAATAAGGTATCTCGGGACCACGCATCATGTTGCGGAACGGGTTTCCTCCTAAAGATACATGCATAACCACATCCAACCATAACTAACATAACAAACATAAACCAGATTTTGAAAACATGACTTCAGAAAAATGAATAATTATAAGCCCCAGGTCCTAACACAATTCAAGCGCACACCAGAGGATAGGGGTTCGCCTTATAATCGCAAAATATGCTTGATATAATTTAAAACCCAACCATTTGATATTATATTAATGTCTAGGGTGTGTAAAACTCTTTCGAAAGTAAACATATAAATCTTAGCTCACATAGTGCCCCATACCGCTATGTTGACCATATAGGTATACAACTGAAAATCGTAAAAGGTTTGTATTGGAGTTTGGATTCAAAAATGATGGTTGCTAATCGAAAGAAATCTCAGGCATTCAGCAGATACCATGTTTATACACAACACCGCACTCATTTCCTCAGGTTGATGAACTTAATCTCGCAACATGTCATACCGTCGGTCGACCGAATCCACGCAAAATATAAAATCATGCTATTCTGACAACCAGCACACCATCGTACAAGGGTGTGAGGCTATCACGAGGTCACGTCATACACAAAGCTATGCATTTAAGCCATGATTTGATCATCACCACGAGGCCCTGCTTTTCAACAAAAGCCTCGATCATTGCTCAACACTTAGCATGCCACATTGACAATTCATAATACATGATTCAGAATATGTCGGTCTATAACCCCCTAAGATTTTATGTCTCAGAGGAGGGTATACATAAATAAATAACGTCTTATTGTGCCAAATATTTAAAATTTAATAAATAACCTCATATGGACAGTGACCAAGGCATCAACAGGCCATCCATCCGATGTGAAAAAATTTGGGTCTTCCGGTCGTCGATATCTTGACATCAACATCACGTCGTATAATTATTCGGAATCGGTAAGAACCCGCTATTTCCAAATAACTAGCGCATCTTTAAAATCAATGGGTATACAGGATTCCCTGAATCTCATTCCCTTCCGGAATATTCATCATTCAAGTTTCCATTAAAACTTATTTAATTTTAAATATTCAAATCATTCTTTAAGCAATTGCTTAACTTCAAATTCCAAGTTAAATATTCTCAATAATCCTTATCGATTATTTTACATTTGCTTTTTGAAAACCATGTTCGTTCCTTTCCTTACCCATCTTTGTAAATAAAGATTTTATTTGCTTAACTTGGAAAATTATCTTACTTTTACATGGCCAAAGAACAATGTTATGGAAGACATCATCCACAACAAACCCAAAATCATATTCTTATTCAAAGTGAAACCTTCCAGAAAGTATATTGGTTTATAATTGATATAAACCTCCTTATTCAATGAACACTATAAGCGGGATAATGGCATAGCCTTTAAAATCCTTCGAGTAGTCTAAGTTTTCATCTATAGAGACTTATCCCAATCAATAACCAATTTTGTTTCCATTCAATTCCGAATTAATAAAATTAATTGGAAGATTCTGTTTCAAGTTAATCATTACTAATTGTTCAATTATTAATTAAAAGTCCAAATTTCAATAAACGTTCGGTTAAATATCAAATCTGGATTTCCCGAAAGATTCGTAAATTTTTCAGAACTTGATACTTTATTTCCAAAATACTTTATAATTATTTATTTTGATTTATTAAGATTTTTCCACATCTTTAAGTATTTTTATTTGACCTTTATCGAGAAAATCCAAAATTTCACTTTCACTGCTAAATCTGGATTTATCAAGCAAACAAATTTGGATTTTTAGGAAAATCCGACCATCGAAAACTGTTTCTTTTACCTTATTTGAAAACTATTGATTATTTCGGACAAAATGTTTTCATTTTCGCGAGAATCTGACGGTTAAATCTCCCGGAATTTCAATTCAAAGTTTCGGGTCGAAATTTGCGAACTACCGGTGCGCCACAAGTCCTATTTGAGCCCAAAAGCGACTTAAGTTTAAAACTTGGTCGAAATACTTTAAAATAAGTCCAACAATTATTTCTAACATATTAAATAGCTTTGAAATTCAATTTCCACATTTCCGACTTTTAAATTAATTATTTTACATTTAAATATTTAAATCATTAAAATAGTATTATTTTCCAAAATAATCATTTAAAACTCAAAATTGGATGACGCCCATTATAAGAATAAATAAGAACATTAAAACAACAATAACGCAAATTTGAGTTCGTTTGCTATGCCAACACATCTTCAGTTTACTATTCATCGTAAAACCGATTTACTATTCATTTCATTATAACCCTTAGTCAACCAAATTAAACATTCAAACTATTATGTTAACATCTTAATAGGCCATCCATATAATATAAATCAAATCAAATGGTATTCATAACCATTTAAAATCAAATCCTAACATCCAAACTAAATCAACCTCATATAACATCTTCCAAAACATGAATAATAATTCCGTATTTTTTAGCTAGAGATTAACAACTTAACATAAGCATGTTATGGTGCCCAAAGCCATGTCATAGGTTTCTAATATTCCAAACCCTAGCTTTCAACCCAAATATTCATCATTAAGGTTCAACTTAATGTATATCAATAAAAGGTCTTTCTTTCATGCATAAATACAAAATTTACACCTAAAGATCACATCTTTATGTATGATTCCACATAAAGGTCGAACTTTTAGGGGTTCAACATCTATTTACCACTTTAAACTATTTACTAAAACATCAACCAAGCCACCAAAACCCAACTAAGGCATGCATACATCAAATCTTTCATAAAAGTATTAGTTTTCTTGTATAATTATGATTTTTTTAAAGATCACATCTCTGTGTGTGATTGTTCATAGAGATTGAATCTTTAGTAGTTTACCATCCTTGACTACATGGAATCACTTGTTAATAACTGAAATTAACCACCAACAATTAATTAAAACATGTATACACTTGGTTTTCTATAAGAGTGGATTTTTGTGAACTAACATTAAGATTTCATCTCCAATAATTCCTAAAGATGTCATTTTTACTTCATGAATGTACTTAGGGATTTTTAACAAACATATACCATCAAAATAATCAATAATTCTCCACAAAATTTTTAAGAAACATTTCATCAAACACCTTATCGGTATTCCTTAGAATTAGCAACATAAACCCTTTAAAACCTAAGTTTTCTTACCTCGTGAAGTCCAAGCTTTTGCCTAAGGCTCCCTAGCTCCTAGTCTTGCCTTCGTTTCTCCTTTTCTTCCCTTTTCTTTGCTTTATTTTTTATTTCACAAATTATTTTCGGCCATGGGTAGCCATGGATGGAGGAGCAAAATTCTCAAGTGAAAAACGAGATAAAGGTAAAGAAATGATAAGAATGGAGGTATTTATAATAAGGGCTTATATCATGGATGAATGACATGTGTCGTTGGAGATAAGGATGAAAAATAAGTCGTTGAGATTCATGCTTATCCTTTAGAACAGTGAAGTATGTTTTCTCAAGCACTTTGCGATCTCATGTCGGAGTATCAAATGATAACGGTTTTCAGATATTCTTCAATCATATCGTCCAGTTTCTAACATACTTCATTCCTATGTGTTCAATTCCTAAATCTGAATTCATTTAGTATTTTAAAATTTATTTTAATTTTCTTTTGTTAATAACTTTTTATCTATGAACTCTCATACTCCCAAAACTGGTACGCAACTAATACCCCCTATTCTGGATTTTTCTGAATAGGTCTCCGGCTCCAGTTTTGCCGTTAGGACTATCAAATTCCAATTACTGTCTAAATTTAGTTCAAATTTTAGCCTTTTATTTTTCTTTTTCCGCATAAGGATGTTGTTTTACGCGAAACTTCCTAAAGTACTAAAATTCACTATTCCAGATCCAATGGAGGTGGTCTTGCGGTCTAGAAATGTCGTATTCTCAAGATATCCTCAAAATCATCTATTTTCAGTTCAGGTTTTTGGTCTTATTTGAATTTAGCATATCTAACTGATGCCAAATCCTATCATAATCCATAGTGGATTAATATTCCATATTCCTTAATGGAACTGGTTTCGGAGTCTGAAAATAAATATTTCTTATACTTCCTTTGTAAAGGTGCTATTTTTATACTAAAATTCATTATAATAAACAGTTTTCAATTATATTACCATATGTTATCTATTTTATCTTGATTCTTTATGGAATTTAAAATTCTAAATTAGTCCCAAATCTTCGGATCGTTGCATTCTCCCCCACTTAAATTGATTTCGTCCCCAATATCGATTCTAAGCAGATAACCGTAGATCTAATGATAATAGAATAAACATTCACATGTACCAAGCCAATATATATATATATATCATTAGTCAATTTATGGTAATAATATACATAATCATATCATATGCATGGTCATATCCTATATCTACCTATACATCCTTACTTATAAGTTAACTATAACACAAACACAGCTTTGACCCTAGCATATCATGTTATCTAGGGCATAAAATATGTATATGCATCTATACAAAAACCCAAAATATATCAATATCCATACCGTACCCCCAAAATATATAACTAACTATTAAGCGTAACATAGATATAAACCACACTGCCAACTCCTACTCCTCCGAACTATTCACGGATGGCCCAAATAGTGATATCTCCTTGGCCTCCTCCTGGCCATCTCCCGGTATCACAAAGTCATCCCCATCTGACTCAATGTCGGCCTCATAGCCATCAGCATCAATCACTACTACATCATATAACCCATCCGCATCCATCTCTACCTCCTCCTCTGGCCCCTCCTCGTTTAACACTTGAGCCTCAGTGCAAACATGGTCTACTTCTACTAGAGGTGGAATCTCGAGAGGTGATGCTACTAATGGCTCTGCATTTATCTCTATCTGCTCCTGAGTAAGTGGGACTGGGATTGGTCCAGGCAAACTATCCGGAGTATCTCAATATCATAATCGATCTCCATCTCTGGACCGTCCATCAAAGCATCTAAGTAACTAGAATCTTCTGGTCTATCTGCATCTGAGCCTAAAACATTCTCTGGACTAGAACTAGAGACAGAGTCGTGCACTGGGTAATATGCGGAAATGGCATCTAACATGGACTCGTTTGAATACTCCTGGTGTAAAACTCTAGAAAATCCAGTATGTTGTGTACTCGCCTTACTATTGAAAGAACTACTACTGGAGGAACCTGAAGAACTACTAAGACCATCCATCATACTAGTCATATACTCTCTAACCGGTTTGTGTCCACGGCCTCCCTTACCGCAGCCTCTCATACCTAGGTACCACCCTCTACCTCTAAGTGGTTCACTCTATAATAAAATAAAAGAGTTCTATTAGTATACATATTATAACTAGTTAATCTTAAATCAATTGAATAAATAGACTAAACTATACAAATGAATATGTAATCCCTAACATCTGCCAAATATGTTCATCAGAATTCACTGACTGTCCAAAATCTCCAAGAATCCCGTTTACTTACCCTAATCTAACAGTTTATGTTCATGTCTATTTATATGTTAACTAAATATGAAGCATACATAGCATTCATTAAGTAGCTAACTCCTCAAATTTAAATGGTATTAAGACACCGACTCCTTGGTATATATATAAAAATACCTTTCTACCTCAAAATCAAATTACAAGTACATCCTCATATATATATATATATATAATACACTCAACTCATTCTAGGGCATTACTAACCCTATATCTAACAAGTTACTTGTCCTAAGAAACTACCAATCCTATCTCTGACAAGTTCGTATTCCACAGAGCTAAGGTTTATCTAACCAAAGCTCTTATACCAAGTGTGACGACCCGCACTTCCACTTACTTCAAACCGATCAAAAACACGAACCCATGTCGATTTAACGCAAGCAAAAGTATGTTTTGTTAAGGTTTATCAGAGAAAACACAGCGGAATACAAAACTCATAACGAAACGGATAAATATAACAAGAATAGATCATTACAGCGGAAACATTTTTGAATACAAATCTGATTTTACATACCATTACAAGCATGTAGGCTTAATATAAAATTCTAAAAGTAGAGTACGCACGACCTTCATATGAAACTTCATCTTTCTCTGGCACTCCAAGTCCTCAAGTGTAACAACCCGCATTCTACGCATCGGAGGATCGTAGAATATTTATTTATTTCTTATATGAAGTCATATGGTCATGTGACTTTGGGAAACGACTATTGGGGCCATTTTCCCATGTTCATGATTTTTGCCAATTTTTAAAAGACCGTTTTGCCCCTAACTGATCTTGTTTCGGCCATAACTTTTGATTGGAAAGGAGTTTTGATCTTAAACCACTTCCATTGGCTCCGGATGATGGTTTACCTTTCCGTAGAGTGGTCACATGTGGAAAACGGACTTACCGTTTGGGTGATATGGCTGAAATAATGTTTGGAAGGTGAAAAACTGCTTAACCGGGCCAAATAGGGTGATTATTGAATGGGCCCATTACCCATTTCGGGATTAGGGTTATGGGGAGGCTGAAATGAGTTAGGGTTTCATTCCATTTCAGTTTTATAGCCTCCACTTACCTCTTAGAAACCCTAAAAATGGTCTCCAACCTCTAATTCACCTCCAAATCAATTTCTAATCAAAGATTAAGCTTAGCAGCATCAAATCAAGGGAGATCTTCACCAAATCAAGATTAGAGCTGCTGTTTAGCATTGTTATTCGCGCCCAAATAGAGATTTATTTCAGATCTAAGGTTTATTTGTGGCTAAGGTGAGTGATTTGCATAGTTCCTCACTAATTATGGTTAATTAAGGGTAATTATTGTTAATTAGCGAATTTAATCATGATAAAAATCTGGAAAATTATTTATAAATTCTTAAATGATGTTTTGGACCACTGATATGAACTTGGGTTAATTTGGTTAAGTTTTGCTAATCCTATCATTAATTATGCTTGAACATGTTTAAGGGAAAATATGGGGTTTTGGCTATATTTGATCCATTCTAACCTATCATATTTATGTTTTGGTGTTTGAGGTCACTTCTACTTGTTGTTATGACTGTATGGTATGCTTTGTGATTGATTAGAATAGTTAGAATGGTCGAAAACGCCGTCGAATGGCGTAAAACATTCATTGGAAAAGTTATAGGAAAATGGTGCAGGCTTTCGGATCGGATCGGCGGAATGGGCTCAGACCGGATAGTGGACTGGGCAAGGGATCACCGAACCGAACCGACGCTTAGCACGAGATAAAGTATGGCAAAAAGGAAGGCCACTGTGGTTGAACTGGGATCAGATCGGAGTGGATGGGAATAGGGATGGGGATCGGACCAGAAGATCAAGCCAAGGACGGAGGGAAAAGAAGAGGATCGGAACGGAAGAGGAAGGGGATGGGGATCGGATCGGAGACCAGGAACCCGAACCGAACCGATGGAGCAAGGGTACACCGTACCAAGATGCACCTACCCGACCCGACCCACCAGAGAGCACCCGAACCGAACTGATGTACTACGAAGGGACTTGGAGGCCACGATCCGACCCGGAGCACTTGGAGGAGACCGATCTGAACCGATAGAGAAGAAGAGCTGACAACCGAACCGATCCGGTGATAACCAAAACCCCCAGATGCAAAGGTAGTCCAAATGGAAGTCAGAGCTCAGGATCCAGTTGGGAACCAATGAGTTTGCTTCATGGTTGGGCTTTGCTGCGGGACGTGTGCTAAGGAGTTGTCGACGTTCATAACTTCGATTCACCACTGAAAAGGAATGATGGGCTACGTATCAGTGCAGTAGAGTCACCAGGACTCGAGGGGCAAAGTGATCGTAGTGGGACTATGTATCAGTGCAGTAGAGTCACCATGACTCGAGGGGCAAAGTGATCGTAATAAGACTATGAGCCAGTGCAGTGGAGCCATTGTGACTCCATGGGGCAGAGTGGACATAGTAAAGGATTAGTAAGGCTATGAGCCAGTGCAGTGGGGTGTGTACGACTCCATAGGGCAAAGTGGACATAGCGAAGGATTAGTGGCTATGGATCAGTGCAGTGAAGCCGTTGTGACTTCATGGGGCAGAGTGATCATAGCAAAGTATTGGGTGATCGAAGTGGTGGATATCATACACTTTACGCACTGAGTGAGAGATGTGAGGATGGTTGCTATGCTTGATTGTTTGCCATCATTATGACATGCAAACCCCCCACCCCCGTATTCCTTACACCATTTGTTATGGCACCCTAGAGTGTTGTACAATATGTAGTGCTAACTCTTTGGTTGCAGGTCCAGGTTCAGGTATGGTTTAGTATACCTGTTATTGTTCTGTTTAGTTGCTTATCGCTCATACCAGACTTTTTGTCTGACCCAGAGTTTTATGTCTCTTCTTATTACTCTGGGTTCTCTCACGAGCAGACTAGAGACAGGTTAGCCGGTGATGCGCGAGTAGCGGATTCGGAGGCGAGCAGAAGGCTTCCACGTATGATATATATAGATATCCTCCCTGTGTCGTTGCTGGTCACTACTTTGGGCATTAGTAGTGTACCTTTCTTGTTTAGCTTTTTGAGACAGTTTTTAAAAGTTGTAATAATGTTGGCTTTGGATCATAAGCTGTACTTTGGATTTTCCACTGCTATGATAGTTTGTTTCAGCTTATACAATGTCTCACCTGTTTTATGTCAAGTATGTTGTTATTATATTTTGTTCCATGCATTGTGAGACATTCTACAGGTTCTTTATTTGTTTCATTCTCTTCTTTCTTTTCTTCTGACGACCGTTCCGTGCTAATTGGACATGTGTATAGCGCACTTTTCGAGGAAATGTCGGTTGGTGCGGGGCGGGCCGTCACATTTGGTATCAGAGCTCTAGGTTGCATAGTTAACCTAGGGAGAGACACTAGGGAGAGATAATACGTATATGAGAGCGCGTATTTGTGATTACTTTGGTTTTCAAAAGTTATATATATATGTATATACTAGTAGTAGTATAAGGATGAAGTCGTACTACACTAGCACCACCTTGGAGATAGTTAATCGTTTTCTCTTTACAGATTGAACGATGAGTCGAGATACGAGGGGTGCTGGTAGAGGGACCAATAATGGGAATGTTCCTGACATAAGGACGATGTTTACTGACTTCATGAGAGAGATGCTTAGGGATGTTCAGGGAGCAGTTCCCAATCCCAGTAATGGTGGTGGTCCAGTAGTGCAGGCGCCTAGGGCCGATTTCGCCATGCTGTGCAAGGATTACACTAACCTTGGTGGGAATCCTTTACACGGAACGAAGTCGGCCACGGATGTTCAGGATTGGTTGGATAGCTGTGATCGTATCTTCGACGACTTGGGTATCGAGGATGCGATGAAGAGAAGGCTAGCGTCTCGTCAGCTGCAAGGGCGAGCGATGAATTGGTGGAATGCTATTAGGACAGCCACTCAAGAGGATCAGGTTACTTGGGATCGGTTTAAGGCTCGCTTTAGCGACAAGTTTATCCCAGCTGCTCAGAAGTCAGAATTGTTTAGGAAGTTCTTGGAGCTTAAGCAGAATGGTAGGGCAGTCTCGGACTATATTGCTGAGTTCGATACTTTGTCGAAGTATGGACTACTCTTATCGATACTCCTAAGAAGAAGAATGAGAAGTTCATTACTGGTCTAGATGGATACTTGGGGGAAAGGCTTATTAACCACATCGATGAGACATTTGAATCAATTGTGGGGAAAGCTTTGAGATCGGAGAGTCTTTACCCCAAGTCGAAGACTGAGGTTGCATTTGCAGAAGGGCCAAAACCGCAAGCGAGTGGTGGAGGCAAGAACAACTCTCAGAATAAGAGGAAGCAGAACCAAACTAAGGATGGCCAGAAAAAGAGTAAGAAAGATGTTGAGTGCTTCAGCTGTGGTAGGAAGGGCCATTATGCCAAAGAATGTCGGGCCAAGCCAGCGGATAGGAAGTGCTACAACTCTGGCCAAGTGGGACATCATAAGGATAAATGTCCACAACCTCATAAGGAGAAGCAGATTGTGAAAGCATATGCTATTAATGTTGTTCCTTCTTCGTCGAATGCCCCAACTGCGGCGGAGAAAGGAAAGAATGTCGTCATTCAAGGTATGCTTTCTATTTATGATGTACCTGTTCGAGTTTTGTTTGATACTGGGGCTTCCCGTTCCTTCATATATAGTGACCTGGTAGATAGGTTGGGACTGGAACCCGAGATAGTCGATAGAACGTTGGTTGTGATGAACCCGATTGGTGGTTCGACTAACCTTAGTATGATTTTCCGAAATTTGGTCTTATCAAGTCATGGATGTATGTTTGTTTGCGATTGATTTGTTTTGGGCTTTACTGGGTATGGCATTATATTGGGGGTCGATTGGCTCCAAAGATACGGGGTGGTGGTAGACTGTGAGGGATTTTTGGTGACAGTTAGAGCTGATGATAGGCGGAGGGTAGTGTTTGGTAGTCTACCTAGTGATGGGGTAATGGCTAGTTTTATAAATTCCCTCGACATCCCGCATGATGAGTTGTCAGATGTGCCTGTGGTTGGCCAGTATCTGGACGTCTTCGAGGAAGTGACCGGACTTCCACCACACCGAGAGATTGAGTTCCGTATTGATTTAGTGAAAGATGCCAGACCTATAGTGATGCCACTTCGTCGTATGGCACCAAAGAAACAGCGAGAGCTCGGGGTGCAAGTAAGCGATCTTTTGAAGAAGGGGTTTATTAGAAGAAGTGTCTCCAAGTTGGGAGCACCAGTTGTGTTTGCCACTAAGGCAGATGGTTCCCTTCGTTTGTGTGTGGGCTATCGCGAGTTGAATAAGGTGACGAGGAATAATAAGTATCCTCTACCGCGGATTGATGATTTGTTTGATCAACTGGAAGGAGCAAGAGTGTTCTCCTAGTTGGACCTCGCGACAGGATTTCATCAGCTCCGAGTAGCAGCTGATAATATAGCTAAAACGGCATTTCGGACGCCGTCTGGATTCTAGAGTGGTTGATTATGCAATTTGGGTTGACCAATGCACCAACATACTACGTGGATCTTATGAATAGAGTATTCAGAGATCAGTTGAATAAGTTTGTTCTTGTGTTCGTAGACGACATCCTTGTTTACTCGAGGACAGAGGAAGAACACAAGGGACATTTGAGGATAGTGATGGAGGTGTTGACAAAACACCAATTGAAAGCGAAATTTTCTAAGTGTCACTTCTGGAGGAGAGAAGTGAGATTCTTGGGCCATGTTGTTTCAGAGAATGGTATTGTCGTGGACCCTGCGAAGGTGGCTACGGTATAGGACTGGTCTACGCCCAAGAATGCAATAGACGTAAGAAGCTTCTTGGGGTTAGCTGGATATTATCGTAAGTTTATCCAGGACTACTCCAAGATAGCGGCACCATTGACTCAGTTGACTAAGAAGAATCAAGCCTTCGTCTGGGATGGAGTGTGTGAGAATGCATTCAAGAGTCTAAAAGAAAAGTTGACGTTTGCGCCAGTGTTAGTCATTCCTAAAGGGAATGAAGAGATGACGGTATACACAGATGCTTGTGGTACCGGACTAGGTGCTGTATTGATGCAAGGAGGTAGGGTTGTAGCTTATGCTTGTCGGCAACTAAAGCCGCATGAGAAAAGGTATCCTACCCATGATTTGGAACGGGCGGCGATCGTGTTCGCATTGAAGATGTGGAGACATTATCTCTTGGGAGAGAGATTTGAGTTGTTTACAGATCATAAATCGTTAAAGTATCTCTTCTCTCAGAAGGATCTGAATCTCCATCAACAGAGATGGTTAGAGTTCTTGGCTTTGTATGATTTTGATATCCCATATACACCTGGGAAGGGCAATGCGGTAGCCGATGCCTTGAGTAGGAGACATGCCAGTTTAGGGGCTATGTTTCTTGAATGGAAGCAACTGGAGTATATCGCAGGTTATGATTTCAGACCAAAGTGCGAATTGGATCCAGAGATGTTAGCTAGTTTGACGATCAGACCCACTTTGATTGAGAGGATTGGTTACAGTCAGAGGGACGATCCTAATCTGTTGTAAATCATCTCCAAGTTAGAGATGAATATCGACGGTGAAGAGATGAATTTGTATGGGCTTGATCGAGAAGGATGGCTTTGAAAGAATGGAAGACTAGTTGTACCCAACGTGAATGGTTTGAGAGATGAAGTGCTTAGGGAATGTCATCACTCAAAACTGACTATACATCCCGGTGGTGATAAGATGTATCGAGACATGAAGCAGACTTACTACTGGGAAGGGATGAAAAGAGACGTTGGGAAGTTTATATCCAAGTGCATGAATTGCCAGCTAGTTAAAGCTGAGCAAAAGAAGCTGAAACGACCCTAACATCCCCGGTAAGGAACGAGCCACAAAAGAACGCAGACGGAAGAACATTTCATTGCTTATTACAACAATTCATCAGAATACAAGAATATACAGAGTATTAACAAATAATATACATTCGATAAATATCAGAGATTACAATGTATTACATAGCAGCGGAAAATAATACAAAATACAACTGAAGAAGATACACAAATACAAAGCTTTCCGGATATCGTTCTAGCTGTAAATCAGGATCATGTGAATATAAATCTGCAAAACCAAAACTACTAGCTGCCCGTGTCGTAAATAAGGACACCCAAAGTTTAGGTTAGAACAATAAACTCCAGGTCAGTCATGTGAATGGTGTGAGAACTAAAACAGTTATTAATCTTTATTTTAAAGTTAGGTAAATCAAGGGACCACGTCGTATAACACGAAACGGGTTTCCTCCCAAGAATACCAGTGCATAAAACAAACAGCGCAATGCTAAATAAAGAAAAATGAAGCTATTATAAGACCCAGGTCCCATCACACAATGCAATGCAAGCCGGAGGATAGGGTTTTTACCTTATAATAGCCAAAGAATGCATGATACGCTAAATTTCATCTTTTGATTCTTAATCAGACTCCAACCGTAAATTAGTAAGAGAACGATCCCTTAAGTATTAACCCCGAAGGCCGAAACCAACATCAGACTAATACCCAGGAAACCACCCATCTTAGCTCGTTTCCAGTTAGTTTCTAATTTTATATACAATCATAAATATCAATCTTAGGCGGCATGAGCGCCCCATCCCACTATGTCGCCATATATAGGATTACAATCAAAACCGCAATTGTCACGTATTGGAAGTTGGATTTCCATCTGTGAACCAAGGCAAACGGATCGTCCAGTGCTAATTCGAGACTGTTTATCCCGAGCCTCAGGAACAGACGCAACTTCACCATGGATCGTCAGGGCCGGTCCACACAGAGTGGATTATTATGCATGAACAATACGTCTCCCCGCCTTATGGGGCGTAAATGAGCCAACAAATGACTCCATCAGCTCCACATAGTCACCGATATATCCGAGGCGCCTCGCAACAGCAACAACCACATAAGTCAAACTCATCAGGGCGTGTAAAACCACTGATGCCACTTCTAACTAGAAAGAAATGCATGTCCTCCCTGAGGTCCTCTCCCGTTTCTGGTTCACAACCGGGGTGTGAGGCTCGCGAATCAGCGTTACACAAAGCTATGCCACACAGGCCGTGCTTTGATCATCAACCACAAGACTCTGCTTTTCAACAGAAGCCTTGATCATTTGCATCTTAGCATGCCACAAAGGCAAACCACTCCATGCGACCGATATCCATCAATCACACAGAATGATATCCAATGTCAGACACACAGTCCATTTACAAGTCCGTTCTGGGTCTGAACGAAACCGGAGGCACATAGTACCCCGCATATCCATCGATCTCCAAGTACGTCTGGACGATCACTAACTGATTCCCTCCTCTTGGGTGTACGGCCCAATCAAGATCATCAGTAATCATCCAAACGACGTGAAGACTTCTGGTCTTCGACCACCGTCTTCATCCTCGACACCACGTCGAATCAGTTATTCAGAGTGGGATAAACCCGGCCTTTCTGAGTAACTCGCGTATATAATAAACAAGTGTTACACAAACACAGCATACGCCTCATTCCAATTCATCAGTCACTTACCGTAAATTAGCAAGAGAAATATTCCCCAAATATTAACCCCGAAGGCCGAAACCAACATTAGATCAATACCCAAGAATCCATCCTTCTTAGCTAACCTACAGTTAGTTTCTAAATTTCACATTCTTAGGGAAATGTTCCCATTAATTTTATCAAAGATAAATTATTTTAAATTTATTCTTTAATCTTCTTTTGAATATCAATTCAAACCAAATTATGGTTTATCCAAACTAGCCGGGATTAACGAACCTTACCGAAGTAATCATTTGTTTTAATTTCCCAATCCCAAAATATTCATCCCATGAAGTAAAACTAGTAATACTTTATATCTAACACCACGGTGTTATCGGTAAATTCAATTAACATTTCACGTTCAAATCTAATTAAAGATTTAACTATCGCCTGGAGCAAAACTGGTGATACTCCATCCCCGATTTTTTTCAACCTAATTAAAGATTCATTAAAACTCCACTTAGTTTTAATCTTTAACTGGGTTAAAGAATCAGTGTCATTTAAAACACGGTTCGTGATAAACCCCAAAATCACATCACATTTCAATCAGTCCCTGACTGTAAATTAGCAAGTGAGCAATTCCCCAAGTATTAACCCCGAAGGCCGAAACCAACGTCAGATCAATACCCCAGAAACCATTCAACTTAACTAACCTCCAGTTAGTTTCCGATTTTCTTAACTCCTTTGAGTCTAAGAACAGTATTATTGAAGATACCGTTCACGAAAACCCAAAATCACATTCCATTAATTATCGGGTTAAAGAGCAATTGTTATTTAAAACACTGTTCACGATAAACCCAAAAATCAATATCAATTCAATTCCAATTAAATATTATTTAATTGGTACACTTCATTAAATCTAAATAAAAAGATTTAATATTTTTCTCAACTGTGCTTAAGAACAGTGTTAATGAAGACACCATTCACGACAAACCCAAATCACATTTGATATTAAATACAAGGCTCTGAATAGAAAATATATCGGCTTATATTCAATATCAAATTCTACGACTAGCAAATATCGTATTGGAAATAACGATATCTATAATGTTTCAAATTTCCATAACGCTATCTGTATAATCACGAAATTCAACATCGAAATATTCCAAAGACAATTTCGATTCAAATCCATTCCAATTTAATTATTGGAAATTCTGGTTACTTTTAAAACCCTTTTCAAATTCAATTTGTTTAAAAATAAATAGAATTATATTTCTAGTTCAAAACTAGTTCATTTCGATAAAAATCTATTTTTATCTTTTCAAATATGGATTTTTTCATCCCAATTCTTCCCAAACCATTTCTTATGATTTTACACAAATTATTACTATTTTTAGTAATTTTATCAAGGCCCGTACAGTCGATTTCCATCAACGGCCATCGAACTGCACGTACAACGACCTTTTCCAAATTTGATTTGGACATAATTCCAAATCCAACCGTTAGATTTCAAATCTCTAATATTCGTTAGAAATCTCTTTTCGATACGAACCCAACGGTTCCAATTTTAGGAGAATTCGACGGTCGGATCTCCCGCAATGTCCATTCGAAGTCAATGGTCGAAATTCGCGAATTGTCGCGGCGCGACGCGTTCTATTCGGGCCATTATATTATATATATAATATATACTTCGTCGATTTCCTTTCGAAACGAATTTTATAAATCGTTTTAAATTCGTTTTCGAAACGATTTCAACTTCATATTCAATTTCTTATCAAAATTGAATATTCCAATATAAATTCATTTTAGTTTCATTTCAAATAGATTTCAATTCAATTCGATTTCAATTCAATTCGAATTTCAATTCTATTCTATTTATTTTGAATTTCAATTCATTTCAATTTAATTCGAATTTCAAATCATTTCAATTTAATTTGAATTTCAAATCATTTCAATTTAATTCGAATTTCAAATCATTTCAATTTATTTCGAATTTCAATTCATTTCAATTTAATTCGAATTTCAAATCTATTTCAATTTAATTCGAATTTCAAATCATTTCAATTTATTTCGAATTTCAAATCAATTCAATTTACTTCGAATTTCAAATCATTTCAATTTAATTCGAATTTCAAATCTATTTCAATTTAATTCGAATTTCAATTCATTTCAATTTATTTCGAATTTCAAATCTATTTCAGTTTAATTCGAATTTCAATTCATTTCAATTCATTTCGAATTTCAACTCATTTCAATTTATTTCGAATTTCAATTCATTTCAATTTAATTCAAATTTCAAATCTATTTCAATATTCATTGAAAAATGAATAAAATCGATATAAATATCGTTCACGTCAAAATGGCGTCAATTTAATCAACACGGCTTCATATATTTCTATTTTCAAATATTCTATTTCAAAATTTTTTTTTCAAATATTTCTATCAAAGCTGGAATGAGGCCCAATCGATTACCATATAATGTTAATTATATGGATTTTCTACAACACATGTATAAAATAACAACGATAAATAATCAACCATCATCTAGAGTGCATTCTACACTGTATAAGCATCAAATATAAATATTTAACGCTTATGGCAGTCTTTCAATCAATCGATCGACACAAAACTAATTATTGGGATTAGTGTATGTCATATATCATCCCAATACCCGTGTGGGGTTTCAAACAATCAAACATAGATTTTATTTGTGCAGTTGGGCGATGTGTAAAATTTATCGTCCCAATCAATATCAGTCAAATGTGTGTATATAAACAAATCATTCGATTTGTTTATATTAATTTATTTCATTTCATATACACGTTAAAAATTCTATTTTCAACTATAAAATATTTTTAACTATATAAATATTTTATTTCATTTCACATCACATCACACAATCAACTACACATCAAAATCAAACAAACAAGCTACAAGCCGTCCATGGTCTGTGGACGACGGATGTCGGGTGCTACTAAACACTGTTTGCATCCTAGTATATATTTTTAACTAGAAATTTAAATTAAAAGTGAGAAGTTCTCACCCAATCTAAACTAGACGCCACGACTCTTCTTATGTAGAAATCTTCATCATGCTCGCCTTTCGTCACTTTCTTTGCCCGTATTCACTACATATATAAAAATCACATTTTTATTTTGTTTCTATGTATATAAAAATCACATTTTTATATGGCTACCATATAGATAAAAATTCTATTTTTATCCTTATCACTATATAAAAATTATATTTATATATATCTACTTCTAATATAAAGATCGAATTTTTATTAGTTATATAATATAAAAATCATTCCTTTATAATCTCCACTATATAAAAATCATATTTTTATAATCTTTACTGTATAAAAATCATATTTTTATAATCTACATTATATAAAAATTATATTTTTATTCTCTATGTCTACTTTAAAAATCGAATCTTTATCATATAAAAATCTAATTTTTATATTGCTACCTCTTAAAATAAACATTACTTCTATTTCTAAACAAAAATCACTGCTTTTTGTTAAATAAAAATCGAAGCTTTTTGTTTAAAATCGTACCTTTATATATTTTTAAAAGTCAAATCTTTCTTCATTTCAAAAATCCATTCTTTTGACAAAAAAAATCAAATCTTATTATAAAATAAAACCAAATTTGAAAAGTTCACCTTCAATCGGAGGAGGAGGATGTTTGCTTGTGGATTGGAGGAAGGAGGGGGCTTCAGCGCGACCAAGGGTTTTGTGGGGGCGGCACTGGCGGCCTTGAGGCGGAGGGGGGTGCTTCTCTGGACAGCGGCGGCTTCAGGTGGCGCTGTGGGTGGCTTCTTGCGAGATGGAGGTTCGCGGGGCTGGGGCTGTCGGGTTTGGGGATTAGGGCTAGGGGGTTTCAACGTGGATCGAGGAAGGAGGTAGAGTGGGGTTGCGGCGGCCTGGGGAGCCTCGCCAGAGGCGGCGGTGCCACCCATCGGAGGAGCGACGACTCTTCCGCCTCCTCCTTTCATTTTTTTATTTCGATTAAACTATCGGGGAGAGAGAAACTGAGGGGTGGAGGAGTTTTATATAAATATATATATATATATTATTTTAATTTATTTTCTAGAGGGTTGACTTTTTAATTTGAACATCAATCGAGACCCAACGACTGTCGTCCTTAGCGTAATACCCCCATTCCGAACACAATGGCATATGTATCAGAAGTTGATTCGATAGTTTCGACCAGTTTTCGTCAAAATCAACGTATAACTCTATATATTGAATTTGAACGCGCATTTCAATTTACCCGGGCCACATACTAACTAGAAAAATTCCCGAAAAATATTTTCTAACTTTGTATTGACGATACGGTCCTAAAAAAACTAATTTCATCGAATTCTGAGACCGTTTGAAAAATGACCATTTTCCAGTCGATTAAAATCAACTGAAATTAGTCAAATGCGTTTTCCTTTGCCACGCTCACATATTGATTCAAAAAATTATGAAATTTGAAACCTAGCAATAATTTGACATCACGAATCCAACAAAAGTGGTTTCGTCGAAAACCGAGGTCGTTTGCAAAATGGCCATTTTTAAGGGCCGAAATTCCATAGCGACTATTCTGAATTTTCAACTGGACATAATCTTTTACCCCTGCTATGAAATTTCAATTTTTCAGATTCGTTGGAATGATATTCCCAATAAGATTCAAATATTTTTGGTTTCACTAAAATCCGGTTTATTTTGAACCCGGTACATTCATTTGAACTTTGAAATCGAATTTTCGAACTACCGCGCCATTTTCAATTCCTTTTATAATTTAAAATAAATATTTATATTCTAAAGACGATCTATATAATATATACGGTCGAATTCTATTCAAAATAAATTTCTTCGTCTTTATTATTTAAAATAATTCATTTTAAATATTCAAAATTCTCTAAAATTGCCAAAATAAAAATTTTAAATTGGCTTGGATTTCCGGGTTATTACAATCTCCCACACTTAAAACTTTTCGTCCCCGAAAAGGAACGAAGCCGAAAGTTGTTTCACAAATCAACTCAACTTCCATTATTTTCATTACGGCTTAAGTTCTTCAACTTTTCAGTTTCTAAGAACTTTTCAAATTTTTCAAAAATTTGGCTAACACCCTAAATTTCCGAAAAATTTCGCCATAACCTCCCCTGCATCGGGGACTTCGGGATATTTCATATAGCCTTCCATGGCCTTCTTCAATCCAAAAGAAAAAGAAAACGCCAAGCGGCTAGCCAATCACCCAAACAAAACAGTAAATTATGCTAAACATGTACCTATTTGTCGGGCAAACAATTTTATTCATCTGCTCTTGCCTCCTTGCTATGACCTGTTCAAGGTAAGTACATGCAGAAGCATGCAAAACGCGATAAATTTTCAATACAATTCACTATTTGGTTCAATTTGGCTAAAGGTTCAACATTTTAATTAGTCAAACAATAATCAAACAACACAACCAGCAATCAATTAGTTGATTAACGTTTCAAATTCATAACTTTGATATATAGTCCAAAAATCAGATTTTTGATGCCAAATCACAACAATATGCCTTATCTAGCTTTGGTTCTCACACCAGTCTAATGGAAATATATAGATATCTCACTTTCGTCACTTGAACATATATCCACTGATGATGCAGCTGCTATCCACAGTGCCATCTCCGGGCGACTAGAGTGTGATTCTATATCCATCCAGTATATTGGAGGCTTTCAACACACGTGGATCAGACGTATATTAAAATCTCTATATACCTGATAGTCCAAATCAATATAAATAAATATTCAAATACGAATAATTGAATTAAATTTTCAAAACAAAACTTGTTTTCAATTCCAAAATATACTCTTCACACTCGTTCTAGGATACTACTGATCCCATCTCTAACGAGTCATTCCCATTGGATATTACTAATCCAATACCTGATGAATTCTTTCGTATGGTTCTAATGTGTCTTGTTCTCTGAGCTTTGTAAACCAAAGCTCTGATACCACGATGAAACGACCCGAACTTCCCTGGTAAGGAAAGCCCGGATAGAGTTGAGAACGAGCCACAAAAGAACGCAAACGGAAGAACATTTCATTGCTTATTACAACAATTCATCAGAATACAAGAATATACAAAGTATTAACAAATAATATACATTCGATAAATATCAGAGATTACAATATATTACATAGAAGTGGAAAATAATACAAAATATAACTGAAGAAGATACACGGATACAAAGCTTTCCGGATATCGTACCAGCTGTAAATCAGGATCCTGTGAATATATCTGCAAAACCAAAACTACTAGCTGCACGTGTCGTAAATAAGGACACCCAGAGTTTAGGTTAAAACAATAAACTCCAGGTCAGTCATGTGACTGGTGTGAGAACTAAAACAATTATTAATCTTTATTTTAAAGTTAGGTAAATCAAGGGACCACGCCTTATAACACGGAACGGGTTTCCACCCAAGAATACCAGTGCATAAAACAAACAGCGCAATGCTAAATAAAGAAAAATGAAGCTATTATAAGACCCAGGTCCCGTAACACAATGCAATGCAAGCCGGAGGATAGGGTTTTTACCTTATAATAGCCAAAGGATGCTTGATATGCTAAATTTCATCTTTTGATTCTTAATCAGACTCCAACCGTAAATTAGTAAGAGAACGATCCCCTAAGTATTAACCCCGTAGGCCGAAACCAATATCAGACTAATACCCAGGAAACCACCCGTCTTAGCTCGTTTCCAGTTAGTTTCTGATTTTATATACAATGATAAGTATCAATCATAGGCGGCATGAGCGCCCCATCCCACTATGTCGCCATATATAGGATTAAATCAAAACCGCAATTGTCACGTATTGGAAGTTGGATTTCCATCTATGAACCAAGGCAAAGGGATCGTCCTGTGCTAATTCGAGATTGTCTAGCCCGAGCTTCAGGAACAGCCACAACTGCACCATGAATCGTCAGGGCCGGTCCACACGGAGTGGATTATTATGCCTGAACAATACGTCTCCCCACCTTGTGGGGCGTAAATGAGCCAACAAATGACTCCATCGGCTCCACATAGCCACCGATATATCCGAGGCGCCTTGCAATAACAACAACCACATAAGTCAAACTCGTCAGGGCGTGTAAAACCAATGACGTCACTTCTAGATAGAAAGAAACGCATGTCCACCCTGAGGTCCTCTCCCGTTTCTGGTTCACAACCGGGGTGGGAGGCTCGCGAATCAGTGTTACACAAAGCTATGCCACAAAGGCCGTGCTTTGATCATCAACCATAAGACTATGCTTTTCAACAGAAGCCTTGATCATTTGCATCTTAGCATGCCACACAGGAAAACCACTCCATGCAAGCGATATCCATCAATCACACAGAATGATATCCAATGTCAGACACACAGTCCATTTACAAGTCCGTTCTGGGTCTGAACGAAACCGGAGGCACCTAGTACCCCGCATATCCATCGATCTCCAAGTACGTCTGGACGATCACTAACTGATTCCCTCCTCTTGGGTGTACGGCCCAATCAAGATCATCAGTAATCATCCAAACGACGTGAAGACTTCCGGTCTTCGACCACCGTCTTCATCCTCGACACCACGTCGAATCAGTTATTCGGAATGGGATAAACCCGACCTTTCTGAGTAACTCGCGTATATATTAAACACGTGTTACACAAACACAACATACGCCTCATTCCAATTCATCAGTCACTTACCGTAAATTAGCAAGAGAACAATTCCTAAAATATTAACCCCGAAGGCCGAAACCAACATCAGATCAATTCCCAAGAAACCATCCTTCTTAGCTAACCTAAAGTTAGTTTCTAAATTTCACATTCTTAGGGAAAGGTTCCCATTAATTTTATCAAAGATAAATTCATTTAAATTTATTCTTTAATCTTCTTTTGAATATCAATTCAAACCAAATTATGGTTTATCCAAACTAGCCGGGATTAACGAACCTTATCGAAGTAATCATTTGTTTTAATTTCCCAATCCCAACCTATTCATCCCATGAAGTAAAACTGGTAATACTTCATATCTAACACCATGGTGTTATCGGTAAATTCAATTACCATTTCACGTTCAAGTCTAATTAAAGATTTGACTATCGCCTGGAGCAAAACTGCTGATACTCCATCCCCGATTTTTTTCAATCTAATTAAAGATTCATTAAAACTCCATTTAGTTTTAATCTTTAACTGGGTTAAAGAATCAGTGTCATTTAAAACACGGTTCACGATAAACCCCAAAATCACATCACATTTCAATCAGTCCCTAACTGTAAATTAGCAAGTGAGCAATTCCCCAAGTATTAACCCCGAAGGCCCAAACCAACATCATATCAATACCCCAGAAACGATTCAAATTAACTAACCTCCAGTTAGTTTCTGATTTTCTTAACTCCTTTGGGTCTAAGAACAGTATTATTGAAGATACCGTTCACAACAAGCCGAAATCATGTTCCATTAATTATCGGGTTAAAGAACAAGTGTTATTTAAAACACTGTTCACGATAAACCCAAAAATCAATCTCAATTCAATTCCAATTAAATATTATTTAACTGGTACACTTCATTAAATCTAAATAAAAAGATTTAATCTTTTTCTCAACTGGGCTTAAGAACAGTGTTAATGAAGTCACCATTCACGACAAACCCAAATCACATTTGATATTAAATACAAGGCTCTGAATAGAAAATATATCGACTTATATTCAATATCAAATTCTACGACCAGCAAATATCGTATTGGAAATAACGATATCTATATATCTTTCAAATTTCCATAACGCTATCTGTATAATCACGAAATCCAACATCGAAATATTCCAAAGATCATTTCGATTCAAATCCATTCCAATTCAATTATTGGAAATTCTGGTTACTTTTAAAACCCTTTTCATAGTCAATTTATTTAAAAATAAATAGAATTATAATTCTAGTTCAAAACTAGTTCATTTCGATAAAAATCTATTTTTATCTTTTCAAATATGGAGTTTTTCATCCCTATTCTTCCCAAATCATTTCTTATGATATTACACAAATTATTACTATTTTTAATAATTTTATCAAGGCCCGTACAGTCGATTTCCATCAACGGCCATCGAACTGCACTGGCAGCGACCTTTTCCAAATTTGATTTGGACATATTTCCAAATCCAACCATTAGATTTCAAATCTTTAATATTCTTAGAAGTTCTTTTCGATACGAACCCAACGGTTCCGGTTTTAGGAGAATCCGATGGTCGGATCTCCCGCAATGTCCATTCGAAGTCAATGGTCGAAATTCGCGAACTGCCGCGGCGTGGCGCATTCTATTCAGGCCATTTTATTATATATATAATATATACTTCGTCGATTTCCTTTCGAAACGAATTTTATAAATCGTTTTAAATTCGTTTTCGAAACGATTTCAACTTCATATTCAATTTCTACTCAAAATTGAATATTCTAATATAAATTCGTTTTAATTTCATTTCAAATCGATTTCAATTCAATTCGATTTCAATTCAATTCGAATTTCAATTCTATTCAATTTATTTCGAATTTCAATTCATTTCAATGTTATTCGAATTTCAAATCATTTCAATTTAATTCGAATTTCAAATCATTTCAATTTAATTCGAATTTCAAATCATTTCAATTTATATCGAATTTCAATTCATTTCAATTTAATTCGAATTTCAAATCTATTTCAATTTAATTCGAATTTCAAATCATTTTAATTTATTTCGAATTTCAAATCATTTCAATTTATTTCGAATTTCAAATCATTTCAATTTAAATCGAATTTCAAATCTATTTCAATTAATTCGAATTTCAATTCATTTCAATTTATTTCGAATTTCAAATCTATTTCAATTTACTTTGAATTTCAATTCATTTCAATTTATTTCG
The DNA here is from genome assembly GCA_030737875.1 of Allium sativum. Lineage (NCBI taxonomy): Eukaryota > Viridiplantae > Streptophyta > Magnoliopsida > Asparagales > Amaryllidaceae > Allium > Allium sativum. The sequence continues at coordinate 288,831,448 of CM060915.1, forward strand.
AATTTCAATTCATTTCAATTTAATTCAAATTTCAAATCTATTTCAATATTCATTGAAAAATGAATAAAATCGATATAAATAGCGTTCACGTCAAAATGGCGTCAATCTAATCAACACGGCTTCATATATTTCTATTTTCAAATATTCTATTTCAAATATTTCTTTTCAAATATTTCTATTCAAAACTGGAATGAGGCCCAATCAATTACCATATAATGTTAATTTTATGGATTTTCTACAACTCATGTATAAAATATAAACGATAAATAATCAACCATCATCCAGTGTGCATTCTACACTGTATAAGCATCAAATATAAATATTTAACGCTTATGGCAGTCTGTCAATCAATTGATCGGCATACAACTAATTATTGGGATTAGTGTATGTCATATATCATCCCAATACCCGTGTGGGGTTTCAAACAATCAAACACAGATTTTATTTGTGCAGTTGGGCGATGTGTAAAATTTATCATCCCAATCAATATCAGTCAAATGTGTGTATATAAACAAATCGTTCGATTTGTTTATATTAATTTATTTCATTTCATATACACGTTAAAAATTCTATTTTCAACTATTAAATATTTTTAACTATATAAATATTTTATTTCATTTCACATCACATCACACAATCAACTACACATCAAAATCAAACAAACAAGCATACAAGCCGTCCATGGTCTGTGAACGACGGGTGTCGGGTGTTACTAAACACCGTTTGCATCCTATTATATATTTTTAACTAGAAATTTAAATTAAAAGTGAGAAGTTCTCACCCAAGCTAAACCAGACGCCACGACTCTTCTTATGTCGAAATCTTCGTCGTGCTCGCCTTTCATCACTTTCTTTGCCCGTATTCACTACATATATAAAAATCACATTTTTATACGGCTACCATATAGATAAAAATTCTATTTTTATCCTTATCGCTATATAAAAATTATATTTTTATATATCTACTTCTAATATAAAGAACGAATTTTTATTAGTTATATAATATAAAAATCATTCCTTTATAATCTCCACTATATAAAAATCATATTTTTATAATTTCTACTATATAAAAATCATATTTTTATAATCTCTACTATATAAAAATCATGTTTTTATAACCTACATTGTATAAAAATTATATTTTTATTCTCTATGTCTACTTTAAAAATCGAATCTTTATCATATAAAAATATAATTTTTATATTGCTACCTCTTAAAATAAACATCACTTCGATTCCTAACAAAAATCACTACTTTTTGTTAAATAAAAATCGAAGCTTTTTGTTTAAAATTGTACCTTTATATATTTTTAAAAGTCAAATCTTTCTTCATTTCAAAAATCCATTCTTTTGACAAAAAAAAAATCAAATCTTATTATAAAATAAAACCTTCACCTTCAATCGGAGGAGGAGGATGTTTGCTCATGGATTGGAGGAAGGTGGGGGCTTCAGCGCGACCAAGGGTTTTGTGGGGGCGGCGCTGGCGGCCTTGAGGCGGAGGGGGTGCTGCTCTGGCCAGCGGCGGCTACGGATGGCGCACTGGGTGGCTTCTTGCGAGATGGAGGTTCGCGGGGCTGGGGCTGTCGGGTTTTGGGATTAGGGCTAGGGGGTTTCAACGAGGATCGAGGAAGGAGGTAGAGGGGGGTTGTGGCGACCTGGGGAGCCTCGCCAGAGGCGGTGGCGCCACCCATCGGAGGAGCGACGGCTCCTCCGCCTCCTCCTTTCATTTTTCTTTTTTTCTTTTTTTTATTTCGATTAAACTATCGGGGAAAGAGAAACTGAGGGGTGGAGGAGTTTTATATAAATATATATATATATTATTTTAATTTATTTTCTAGAGGGTTGACTTTTTAATTTGAACACCAATCGAGACCCAACGACTGTCGTCCCTAGCTTAATACCCCCATTCCGAACACAATGGGGTATGTATCGTAAGTTGATTCGATTGTTTCGACCAGTTTTCGTCAAAATCAACATATAACTCTATATATTGAATTTGAATGCGTATTTCAATTTACCAGGGCCAAATACTAACTAGAAAAATTCCCGAAAAATATTTTCTAACTTTGTATTGATGATACGGTCCTAACAAAACAATTTCATCGAATTCTGAGACCGTTTGAAAAATGGCCATTTTCTAGTCGATTAAAATCAACTAAAACTGGTCAAACGCGTTTTCCTTTGCTACGCTCACATATTGATTCAAAAAATTATGAAATTTTAAACCTAGCAATAATTTGACATCGCAAATCCAACAAAAGTGGTTTCGTCAAAAACCGAGGTCGTTTGCAAAATGGCCATTTTTATGGGCCGAAATTCCATAGCGACTATTCTGAATTTTCAACTGGACATAACTTTTTACCCCCGCTATGAAATTTCATTTTTTCGGATTCGTTGGAAATATATTCCCAATAAGATTCAAATATTTCTGGTTTCACTAAAATCCGGTTTATTTTGAACCCGGTACATTCGTTTGAACTTCAAAATCGAATTTTCGAACTACCGCGCCATTTTCAATTCCTTTTATAATTTAAAATAAATATTTATATTCTAACGATGATCTATATAACATATACGTTCGAATTCTATTCAAAATAAATTTCTTCGTCGTTATTATTTAAAATAATTCATTTTAAATATTCAAAGTTCTCTAAAATTGCCAAAATAAAAATTTTAAATTGGCTCGGATTTCCGGGTTATTACAGAAGCCTAGTGGGTTGTTGCAACCATTAGAAATTCCTGAATGGAAATGGTAGCACATCTCGATGGATTTCATTGATGATTTACCAAGGACTAAATTGGGACATGATAGCATTTGGGTAATTGTGGATCGATTGACCAAGAGTGCAAGATTTATACCAGTCAAATCGACCAGAACGACAGCTAAGTAAGCAGAACTATATATAAATTGGGTAGTGAGATTTCATGGAGTACCTAAAAGCATTGTGAGTGACCGAGACCCATTGTTTACTAGTGGGTTTTGGGAGAACTTACAAGAGGCTCTAGGGTCGGAATTATATCTCAGTACCGCGTATCATCCTCAAACCGACGGTCAGACAGAGAGGGTGAATCGTATATTGGAAGATCTCTTGAGAGCTTGTATATTGTATTTTGGTGGATCATGGGATAACCATTTGCATCTAGTAGAGTTTGCATATAATAATAGCTACCAATCCAGTATCGGTATGGCTCCATATGAAGCTTTGTACGGAAGACCGTGCAACTCACCATCATGTTGGATAGAGACCGGTGAGAAGTTTGTGCTTGGACCAGATGTAGTAAGAGAAACTTCAGGTAAGATTAAGATCATTCAACAACGAATGAAGGCTGCCCAAGATAAGCAGAAGAGTTATGCTGATAAGAGGAGAAGAGACTTAAAGTTCTCCGTTGGTGACTTGGTGTTTGTCAAGATTTCTCTGTTGAAGAGCGTGATACGATTTGGCAGGAGAGGCAAGTTGGCACCAAGATTTGTTGGCCCATTCTCAGTTCCCGAACAAGTTGGGAATTTGGCATACAGAGTTGACTTACCCGAGAAGATGGCGGGAGTTCACAATGTATTTCATGTTTCCTAGCTAAGGAAGTTCGTGCACGACCCAGACATGACTATTTCACCTGACCAGTTAGAGGACTTCGAAGTGGAACCCGAGGCGGTTGGGAAACGCAAGCCGATTCGTATTGTCGAGCACGATACGAAGCAACTTCGAAGGAAGGCGGTGAAGCTAGTCAAGGTTAAATGGGGCAAGAACGAGAATGACTGTACTTGGGGAGACAGAGGAGAGCATTAGGAAGACGTATCCGGAACTCTTTGCCTGGTAAGATTTACTTCTTTGCGATTTAGTTATTCCGCATACTAGGATAGACTTGTTTTGCATGTTTGATTTTTGTTTTATGGATGATAGGCATGCGGGACCCTTTGTGTGTTTTAGTTAGGGAATTTCGAGGGCGAAATTTCTTAAGGGGGGAGAATGTAACAACCCGCATTCGACGCATCAGAGGATCGTAGAATATTTATTTCTTTCTTATATGAAGTCGTTTGGTCATGTGACTTTGGGAAACGACTATTGGGGTCATTTCCCATGTTCATGATTTTTGCCGATTTTTAAATGACCGTTTTGCCCCTAACTAATCTTGTTTCGGCCATAACTTTTGATTGGAAAGGAGGTTTGACCTGAAACCACTTCCATTGGCTCCGGATGATGGTTTACCTTTCCGTAGATTGGTCACATGTGGAAAACGGACTTAACGTTTGGGAGATATGGCTGAAATAAGGTTTGGAAGGTGAAAAACTGCTTAACTGGGCCAAATAGAGTGATTAGTGAATGGGCCCATAACCCATTTCGGGATTAGGGTTATGGGGAGGCTGAAATGAGTTAGGGTTTCATTCCATTTCAGTTTTCTAGCCTCCACTTACCTCTTAGAAACCCTAAAAATAACCTCCAACCTCTAAATCACCTCCAAATCACTTTCTAATCAAAGATTAAGCTTAGCAACATCAAATCAAGGGAGATCTTCATCAAATCAAGATTAGAGCTGCTGTTTAGCATTGTTATTCGCGCCCAAACAAAGATTTATTTCAGATCTAAGGTTTATTTGTGGCTAAGGTGAGTGATTTGCATAGTTTCTCACTAATTATGGTTAATTAAGGGTAATTATTGTTAATTAGCGAATTTAAACATGATAAAAATCTGGAAAAATATTTATGAATTCTTAAATGATGTTTTGGACTACTGATATGAACTTGGGTTAATTTGGTTAAGTTTTGCTAATCCTATCATTAATTATGCTTGAACATGTTTAACGGAAAATATGGGGTTCTGGCTATGTTTGATCCATTCTAACCTATCATATTTATGTTTTGGTGTTTGAGGTCACTTCTACTTGTTGCTATGACTGTATGGTATGCTTTGTGATTGATTAGAATAGTTAGAATGGTCGAAAACGTCGTCGAATGGCGTAAAACACTCACTGGAAAAGTTGCAGGAAAATGGTGCAGGCTTTCGGATCGGATCGGGGGAATGGGCTCGGACCGGATAGCGGACTGGGAAAGGGATCACCGAACCGAACCGAGGCTTAGCACGAGATAAAGTATGGCAAAAAGGAAGGCCACTGTGGTTGAACTGGGATCGGATCGGAGCGGATGGGAATAGGGATGGGGATCGGATCGGACCAGAAGATCAAGCCAGGGACGGAGGGAAGAGAAGAGGATCGGAACGGAAGAGGAAGGGGATGGGGATCGGATCGGAGACCAGGAACCCGAACCGAACCGATGGAGCAAGGGTACACCGTACCGAACCAAGATGCACCTACCCGACCCGACCCACTAGAGAGCACTCGAACTGAACCGATGTACTACGAAGGGACTGGGAGGCCACGATCCGACCCGAAGCACTTGGAGGAGACCGATCCGAACCGACAGAGAAAAGAGTTGACAACCGAACCGATCCGGTGATAACCAAAAACCCGAGATGCAAAGGTAGTCCAAATGGAAGTCAGAGCTCAGGATCCAGTTTGGAACCAATGAGTTCGCTTCATGGTTGGGCTTTGCTGCGGGACGTGTGCTAAGGAGTTGTTGACGTTTATAACTTCGATTCACCACTGAAAAGGAATGATGGGCTACGTATCAGTGCAGTAGAGTCACCATGACTCGAGGGGCAAAATGATCGTAGTGGGACTACGTATCAGTGCAATAGAGTCACCATGACTCGAGGGGCAAAGTGATCGTAATAAGACTATGAGCCAGTGCAGTGGAGCCATTGTGACTCCATGGGGCAGAGTGGACATAGTAAAGGATTAGTAAGGCTATGAGCCAGTGCAGTGGGGTGTGTACGACTCCATAGGGCAAAGTGGACATAGCGAAGGATTAGTGGCTATGGATCAGTGCAGTGAAGCCGTTGTGACTTCATGGGGCAGAGTGATCATAGCAAAGTATTGGGTGATCGAAGTGGTGGATATCATACACTTTACGCACTGAGTGAGAGATGTGAGGATGGTTGCTATGCTTGATTGTTTGCCATCATTATGACATGCAAACCCCCCACCCCCGTATTCCTTACACCATTTGTTATGGCACCCTAGAGTGTTGTACAGTTTGTAGTGCTAACTCTTTGGTTGCAGGTCCAGGTTCAGGTATGGTTTAGTATACCTGTTATTGTTCTGTTTAGCTACTTATCGCTCATGCCAGACTTTTTGTCTGACCCATAGTTTTATGTCTCTTCTTATTACTCTGGGTGCTCTCACGAGCAGACTAGAGACAGGTTAGCTGGTGATGCGCTAATAGCGGATTCGGAGGCGAACATGAGGCTTCCATGTACGATATATATAGATATCCTCCCTGTATCGTTGCTGGTCACTACTTTGGGCATTAGTACTGTACCTTTCTTGTTTAGCTTTCTGAGACCGTTTTTAAAAGTTGTAATAATGTTGGCTTTGGATCATAAGCTGTACTTTGGATTTTCCGCTACTATGATAGTTTGTTTCAGCTTATACACCGTCTCACCTGTTTTATGTCAAGTATGTTGTTATTATATTTTGTTCCATGCGCTGTGAGATATTCTAAAGGTTCTTTATTTGTTTCATTATCTTCTTTCTTTTCTTCTGACGACCGTTCCGTGCTAATTGGACATGTATACAGCGCACTTTTGGAGGAAATGTCGGTTGATGCGGGGCGGGTTGTTACATCAAGTTGAACTCAATCTTGATAACTGAAAAACAAACTAACAGATTGCCCATGCGGAAAATGTGGGCACCCTTAGTTTGCAAGGGAAAAACAAACTACGAGTCACTCATGGGATTGGTGTGAGGAAACTTTATTTACTAATCTTATACTTAACCTCAATTCGAATAAGGTATATCGGGACCACGCCGCATGTCGCGGAATGGGTTTCCTCGTAAGGATATGTCCACAACCACATCAACCATAACTAACATAGCAAACATAAACCAGATTTTCAAAACATGACTTTAGAAAATTAACGATTATAAGCCCCAGGTCCCATCACACAATGCAAGCGCACACCAAAGGATATGGGTTTGCCTTATATTCGCAATGCTTGATATAATTTAAAACCCAACCATTTGATATTATAATAATGTCTAGGGTGTGTAAAACTCTTTGGAAAGTATACTTATAAATCTTAGCTCGCATAGTGTCCCATACCACTATGTTGGCTATATAGGTATACAACTGAAAATCGTAAAAGGTTGATACTGGAGTTTGGATTCCATTATGATGGTTGCTGATCGAAAGACCTCTCGGGCATTCAGCGGATACCATGTTTGTACACAACACCACACCCATTTCCTCAGGTTGATGAATTTAATCTCGCAACCTGTCATACCGTCGGTCGACCGAACCCACGCAAGACATAAAGTTATGCTAATCTGACAATCAGCACACCATTATACTAGGGTGTGAGGCTATCACGAGGTCCCATCATACACAAAGCTAAACATTTAAGCCTGCTTTGTTCATCACCATGAGGCCCTGCTTGTCAACAAAAGCCTCGATCATTGCTCAACACTTAGCATGCCACGTTGATAATTCATAACACATGATTCAGAATTCATCGATCTATAACCCCTATGATTTTATGTCTTAGAGGAGGGTATACATAAATAAATAATGTCTCATTGTGCCGCAAATTACAATGTCAGACATACAATCAATCCACAAGTCCGTTCCGGGAATAGGAACGAAATCGAAGGTACTTGATTCCACGTCCCCATCTGGGAGTGCAAGTCATTGCAAACTAAATTAATTCAAGTACGATCAGATTGGCCCTACTTTAACCTCATATGGGTCGTCACCCAAGGCATCAACGGGCCATCCATCCGGTGTGAAGAAATTTGGGTCTTCCACCATCGTGTCAATATCTTGACATCAACATCACGTCGTATAATTATTCAGAATGGGTAAAAACCTGCTCTTTCCAAATAACTAGCTCATCTTTAAAATCAATAGGTATACAGGATTCCCTGAATCTCATTCCCTTCCGGAATATTCATCATTTAAGTTTCCATTAGAAATTATTCAGTTTTAAATATTCAAATCATTCTCTAAGCAATTGCTTAACATTAAATTCCAAGTTAAATCTTCTTCATAATCCTTATCGATTATTTGCCATTTGCTTTATGAAAAACATGTTTGTTCCTTTCCTAACCCATCTTTAGAAATAAAGATTTTATTTGCTTAACTTGGAAAATTATTTTACTTTTACATGGCCAAATAACAATGTTATGGAAGACATCAACCACAACAAACCCAAAATCATATTCTTATTCAAAGTGGAACCTTCCGGAAATTGTACTGGTTTATAATCGATATAAACCTCCATATCCAATAAACAATATTAGCGGGATAATGGCATAGCCTTTAAAATCCCTCGAGCAGTCTAAATTTTCATTTACAGAGACTTATCTCAATCAATAACCAATTTGGCTTCCATTCAATTCCAATTTAATTAATTTAATTGGAAGATTCTGATTCTATTTAATCATTATTAATGATTCAATTATTAATTAACCGTCTAAATTTCAATAAAGGTTCAATTAAATATCAAATCCGGATTTCTCGAAAGATTCATAAATTTCTCAGAACTGGATACTTTCTTTCCAAAATAATTTAAAATTATTTATTTTGATTTATTAAGATTTTTTCACATCTTTAAGTATTTTTATCTGACCTTTATCGAGAAAATCCAAAATTTCACTTTTACTGCCAAATGTAGAATTTTCAGGCAAACAGATTTGGATTTTTAGGAAAATCCGACCGTCGAAAACTTTTTCTTTTACCTTCCTTGAAAACTATTGATTATTTCGGACAAAATGTTTTCAGTTATGGGAGAATCTAACGGTTAGATCTCTCGGAATTTCAATATAAAGTTTTAGATCGAAATTTGCGAACTACCGTTGCGCGATATGTCCTATTCGAGCCCAAAAGTGACTTAACTTTAAATCTTGGTCAAAATACTTTAAAATAAGTCCAATAATAATTCCAAACGTATTAAATAGCTTTCGAAGTTCAATTTTCACATTTCTGACTTTTAAATTAATTATTCTACATTTAAATATTTAAATTAATATTTAAGTAATTAAAATAGTATTATTTTCCAAAAAAATTACTTAAAACTGAAAATTGGCTGACGCTCATTATAAAACTTAATAACAACATTAAAACAATAATAACGCAAATTCGTGTTCGTTTGCTATGCAAACGCAACTTCAGTTTATGATTCATCGTAAAACCGATTTACTATTCATTTAAATGTTCGATAAGCCATCACTTAGAATTAATGACATAAACCCTTTAAAAATCAAGTTTTCTCACCCCGTGAAGTCCAAGCTTTTTCCTTAGGGTCCCTAGCTTCTAGTCTTGCCTTCCTTTCTCCTTTTCTTCCTTTTTCTTTACTTTATTTTTTTTATTTCACAAATTATTTTTGGCTATGGGTAGCCATGGATGGAGGAGACAAATTCTCAAGTGAAAAATGAGGTAATGGTAAAGAAATGATAAGGATGGCAGTATTTATAATAAGGGCTTCTATCATGGATGAATGACATAGGTCGTTCGATATAAGGATGAAAAATAAGTGGTTGAGATTTATGCTTATCCTTTAGAATAGTGAAGTGTGTTTTCTCAAGCACTTTCCGGTCTCATGTCGGAGTATCAAACGATAACGGTTTTTAGAAATTCTTCAACCATATCATTCGTTTTCTAACGTACTACAATCCTATGTGTTCAACTACAGAATCTGAATTCATTTACTAATATAAATAATTTATTTTAGTTTTCTTTTGTTAATAACTTTTTATCTACGAACTCTCATGCTCCCAAGCCTGGTACCAAACTAATATTCCCTATTTTGGACTTTTCTAGATAGGTCTTAGGTTCCAGTTTTGCCGTTAAGACAATCAAATTCTAATTACCATATAAATTGAGTTCAAATTTTAGCCTTTTATTTTTTTTCTTTTCCACATACGGATGTTGTTTCACGCGAAACTTCCCTGAGTACTAAAATTCACTATTCCGGATCCAACGGAAGTGGTCTCGCGGTCAAGAAAAATCCTGTTCTCAAGATATCCTCAAAATCGTCCTTTTTAGTTCAAATTTTTGGTCTTTTATGAACTTAGCATATCTAGCTGATGTCTAATCCTATCATAATCCATACTGGATCAATATTCCATATTTCGGATTTAATGGAACTGGTTTCGGAGCCTGAAAATAAATATTTCTTATGCTTCCTTTGTAAAGGTGCTACTTTTATGTTAAAATTCATTATAATAAACCTGTTTTTCAATTATATTACCATCTGTTATATTTTTTATCTTGATTCTTTATGGAATTTGAAATTCAAAATTAGTCCCAAATCCCCGGGTCATTACATACATGTTAGCTTACACCAACGCGAGGTGTACAGGTTATACAATGCGATGTCTAACGCAAGTGTATTGTCAGAATAACAAGCAATGGAAATAAGGTTGGAAACACAACAGATTCTGAAGCTGGAGCTTCGCAGCATTCACCGTCCCCATCTGATCCAAGTAGCAATGCTAGATTAATGGCAGCAAGCTTGAGACTTCCAGGGAGTCCACTCCTTCTCAGTCGATAGGTTCAACGAAAGGGCCCGATCCCGGGGTGTGTGGTCAGAAGAACAACAACCACTATTGAGCGTTCGATGGACTTATCGGCAACAGAAAGGCTTGGAATGACTGGGGGTGAGCATGAAGAGGAAGAGCACTTAGATGTCGTGGAAGGAAGCACGTTGGTGATGTCGGATGTGATGGTAAGCGCGGTTTTACTTGAGAACCCGCTGGATTTGGTGACATCGCATATGGATGAGATGGCGGTGAGGCACATAACAACGCAGTTTAGTATTCCCCAAAGAGATTTCCATGCGCCCGAAAAAAATGATAGGGCCTATGCACCACCGGAAGGGCACATTGACTGGAACAGGAAGATGTGCATTTCTAGATGTGTGCCCCTGGCAACCGATTTCGTTTGGGATATGATGCATTATTTTCGCCTTGCACCGACGTAGTTCAATCCAAATGTGTATGCTTCCATTTTTGGTACATGCATTGTCTATAGAGAGTACCTACAACTAGAACCCATCGGAGAGGAAAACTGGTATCTCTTTTAGTTGAAATGGAGAGCCAATGTTGTGCCCTCTCAGTATATTCTGGAAGCTTTGCCCAGTACCAAGTTCTTTGAAGGGATGTGGAGCAAGTTAACTGTGTACAAATATGACTGGTTTTTCGTGTGTTGTCCTCCCTGATTTGTGAGGAGATGGCCGGAAGGAAGTAAGCATTCCCAATTATTTTGAGTTCGAAATCTATTAGGTTGATCACTTAGCACTAACTTTGTTCTTGTGTGATAGGGAATCCTGTTGCGCCCACAGACGTCGTATACCAACAATGTCTCGAGTCTTTGTTGGCCATCCCAACCAAGGCTTGTTCTACTGATAGTGTTCTAGATCAGGGTCGACTTCGTCGTGCTGGCCTGCTTCCTACTGATCATGTAATAATCATATCGGCCATTGTCAGTGGTGGAAATAAAATGGATACTGGAAAGGAAGCAGGCTCTTTGAGCCGAAAACGGAAGCGTTCCCTGTTGGGTCTAAGTTGCGCAAGGCTGCGAAGATTCAAAAGGAAGATTGTGGGGGTGAGACCAGCGGTGAGGAGGCGGTTGCTAAGGATGAGGACCCGTCGATCGCTCCTTCCCTACCCTCAGTAGGTGAGGAAAGGGCACAAGTGTCGACTAGGCCGCAGTCTCCGATAACTCCCTCTGTGGTAATCCCTAAAAAATCCACATGTACATTGAGTAAAGGATACGGAACGGACATCATCATGGTCGATCGTGCGCAATGTTATTCAAGGAACTTAAACGGCCAAATATCAAACCCAAGACGATTCAAATCAACTAGTACGACCGAGGATGATGGCGCGATATGAAATGAGAAATGTAGCCCAAAAAGGATAGAGATCGCATATCCTGTAAAGCCACTCACTATTTTCCTGTCAAAAGACCAAGCCTGAAATGAAGCTGCAATGCAAGCGCTTGCAACATCTTATGTGACCATATCTCTAATCAAAGTTGGACACGAATCGTGAATCAAGTGCGGGAGTCAAGGTTGATCGTTCATATTGGGGCAAAGCGCTCAAACACAGAAGCAAAGCAAATCGCCCATTCAACATAGGCGGGAGCGACCTTATGGCGTAGCCGTAAGGATAAACAGTGCCATACAAAGGAAGCAAAAAGATGAGTGCCCTTGAACTAAGAAGAACGGTCATGCAAGGAACAGGGGAGTGCCAGGTCCAGTCCCGCGTCCAAGTTTTCCAAAGCATTCGTACTCGCAGGAAGACCCGCACCTATGGATCCACTCAACCACTTAAGGCGCTCGCTCCACTAAGTCACTCGCGCATGACAACCAAATACTGATCTGGACAGCTGGCTACAACTAGTTGATGGCATGATTGTAATGAGCGATCCGTAGCCTGCATCAACAGATTTTAGATCATTTCCCAGAGGGAACTCACCTATAAAACATAAGGGGGATCCAATCTTTGAAACTACGAAGTGCTGCTAAATTCTATCATCAACTACTGATTCGGCCATGGCGTCAAGTGTAATCTCGTGATCAAGGAAAACAGAAGCATCCTCCTCCTCAGTCATTCATCCATCCTTCTTTTCCTCAAATTCCACCATTCCCTTGTGTAATTCCAAGATTGAAATATATAAACAAGGGTATATTGTGTGAATGCAAAGATGTATGAAAAGAGAGAATTGATGTGTTCTGTAATCTCTATTATAAGATTGGAAATCACCTTCACAGTGGACATAGGCCTAGTTAACGGCTGAACCACTCTAAATCTCACCTCTACTTTACTTTTCTTGCATTTTACATTTTTAATTGCTGATTAAACACGATTCCATTTATTTCTTACCAAATTAGTGAAGTACAGTTTAGTACCTTGGGTGTTTAGACCATTTTTGGTGTAAACATTTTGGCGCCCACCGAGGGGTCGTGTTTAGCTTCTTTCCCTATTTCAGGTCCGATGAGATTTTCTGAGAGACACTATGCATGAAATCATGAGCACGCCAAGGAGAATCACCAACGAAGTCAACAACCTCAACAACGGCGTCAACATCGTCACGCCATCAGACAGCGACTCCAGTGAAGAGGGGTTCCCGGAAGTTAAAAAAGCTGAAACTAGGAAGGAATTGGAGGAGGCAATGACAGGATTAATGAGTCAAATAAACATTGCAAGCGATGCAATGATTAAGAAGCTCGAGTCAATACTTGCCATTCAAGCCGCCACCGCAAAAGCCACTTTAAGCGCAACCTGTTCCTCGCTAGCTCGAACGAATTACGAGTCAGAAAGAGAGCTCCCTGCTTCAAGCTCAACACACCGGGATTCCATCCAGAGAGTTTCACGTCGCACCAATCCAAACTATGAAGGGGGCAAAGCACCTGTGCGCGATCACTCTGACGATACAATCGCAGAGCGAGAAAACAGTCCCATTATCATCGGGGTGTCCTTCCCAAAGGGAAGCCCAAATTCCTTGCCTCCAGTTCATGAGGACACATCTAAATCAGAGGTCGGTAATAAAAAAAGCGGTCGATCCATGGATCCAAGCAATGAACGGAAGTACATCTTGGGAATGGCACGAACAATTGTGAAGGAAAGCCTAGAGAAGAAGGATGATCGAAGTGAATGGGAGTCCTTCCCAACTAAAACCCCGCTCACTGAAAGGGTTAAGAAAACTGTATACCTACAAAGATTCGAATCTCCATCATTACAGTCCTATGATGGGACAAGCGAACCTAGTATATTTCTATGTAAATATGACCAGTATATGAATGGGGCGTGCGCTACTGATGAAATCAAATGCTTATATTTCCCAACTTATTTAGAAGGAGTGGCTTACCTATGGTTCGAAAAGTTGTCATCGCAGTCCGTGGATAATTTCGTGACCTTGGCTAGGCTATTCAATGAGCATTTCAAATCCCAGGCACTCGAAAGTTGGGATGCTATGGAGCTAAGTGAACTATGACAAAGACCTGGAGAGCCCATCAAAGCTTTTCTCACTTGCTTTGATATGGTAGTGGCTAAGCCAAGAATCTCAAACCCGGCCTAATCTTAATGGCTCTTAAGGAGGGCATACGTAAAGAAACCAAGTTGGGGCAGTGGATCAAGAAAAAGAAACCAATTAAACTCGAAAGATTGCTCAACAAAGCCGAAAAATATGCAAGTATTGAAGGAAAAAAACCACAAGCAGAGAAGAATGGAAATGCGCAAAGCAACCTAGATAATCAAAATAGGAGCAACGAAGAAGAAGACAGTAAAGCAAAAAATAAGCTGCGTTTCTTCAAGAACTCCGAGTTCACTCCCCTTAACGATACTATGGGAAATATCTTCATGGCAACTAAAAGCACTGAGAGATATCCGGTTTTGAAACAAAGACAAGTCAAAAATACAGGTATGAAGTCAGGAAGATTCTGCCAGTTCCACAAATAGCCAAGATACGATACCGATGAATGCAGGCGCTTGAAGTCAGTAATCGAGGAGTTAATCCGAAAAAACCATTTGCAATAGTATGTACAAGATCATAAAAGTTGTCCCGACCCTTAGCAAACAAGGGGCAATATGCCTTAAAGAGGAAAGGGCTTAAACCGATCCAAGGATGACGCTCATCAGGGGGGACTAGTCAATAATATCTCAATGATGGAGCATTAAACTAGAGCTCTCATTACTTTGCTTCATTCCCTTGATTTTATCTTGTTGTTAAGATTGTTTTAACTTGCTTTACTATTCACTATGCTCGTATTAAGCTACAATTTACTTGCAAGAAATATGTGCATCAAAAATTAATTATGTGTCTATCTGAATAACATACTTATTGGTCCATGCTAAAAGAAGAACAATCTCTTGGAATGTAGGCATGGTAAAAGCAATCTGCCATACGCAGCAAGACTTTGTTGAAAAAATCCCAGGGCGCACACTAAACGAAGCAGTTTGGGAATTGCGAACATCAAGCAAGATCAAACGGGAGGAATAGACACATCACCTCAAAAAGAACAAGCTATTCTAAGACAGACAACAAGGCTGCACCTCTCATTATGGAGTATGCTAAATGCTTAGCAGACACCCATTCAAAGGACCACCGCCAGACCTCATTGAAAGTACAAGAATATTACCAAATCTGTCCCTCGGATAAAATTGCTAATCCTAAAGAGGCATTCTCTCAGGTACGGGACATGAACTCCTTAAAACCGGAGTTAAATTAGGTAGCAAGGATTGATGTCCACCTCCTAGGAGTCAATGCCGAAGTGGAAGCAATTCAAAAAGACCCACGGTTAAAGTCCCACGGATAAAATTGCTGAGCCCACCAAAGAAACACCTTCTTAGGTGCTGGACACGGGTTCTCCAACTAGAAAAAAAAATTCAATGAGGCGAACCGGTATCTATTTCCTAGGGCAAAGGCACAAAGTCAGAAAAACCGACATGTCCCAAAACGGAAAAAAATGTTGATTCACGAGGGGCACCTTGTTAGGTGAAGGACACGAATTTTATCCCTTCTGAGTCAAGGCTCGACGAGATGAATTAGTGTCCGCTCCTCGGGATGAAGCATAAAAATGGGGAAGGATTAAACATGCTGGAAGGACCGGCACAAAACAGAAATCCTAACCGAAAGGGGGTGTCAGATATCCTAGCCGAAAGGGGGTATCCATTCTAGAGCCTTTTTAAATAACTAAAACGATCAAATAGGGCCTAGAATGGATCGAAAACATTTAACCCAAGACCTCCCCGGGGGCACATATTCAAAACCAGACTCCGAAGGGCTCGAATTACCAGTCAGTCAGGCGCGGGGTTGAATACTACTAAATAAAAGATACCAAACGCGCTTACAATAATACAAATGAGTAATAAACCTCGATAAGCGATGAACTTCAAAAGCTAACTAAATCCCAACAACAATAATAATAATAGAAAATCGGGCTCAACCGAACAATTAATAAAGCGCCCGGCAGAATGTGTAAATTAGAAAATAAAGTTGCAGTGTGCGACGCACCCACGTGAAAGTAAACGAGTTGCATAATAAGAACTAAATTCTTCAAAGAAGGGGAAAAAGAAGAAATAGGCTATCCTAAATTTTAAAGCGAGCTAGCGTTATTGACGATGAACGACGTAGAAACGTAACCATCACACAAACCATAAAAATTACAAACCTAAGCGTATGAGAATAAGCGAGGCTGGTTCCCGCATATACAAGCCAGACTAAAAGTACCATTCAAAATTAAAACCAAAATAACAAAACAGATAAAGCATTAGCATGCCACAGTGTTCAGATGAGGTAAGAGATGATCCTCTCCCTAGATTCAAGGGCCTCGATAAGTTTGTATCTATCTTTTTCCAAGGCATGAAGTCGTTCAAGATTCTCTTTATTTGAATGCTGAAGATCTTTGACAAGAGAATGCCAGGCACCCATTTGCTCCACAATGTAATACCTGACAGTGGTGATAAGGCCTTCAACCAAATGCAGGAGTGCTTCCCATTGATTGAACGCAGCTAATATGCAATCCTTCGTGGTGTCTATCTTACCTGCAATAATCCATCTGTAAATGGATCTATGTACACACTGGAACGCGAGCCAGCCGGACATTCAGCCACAAAGTCCTCAGCAAATTCAGGAAGGCAAGGGTTAGGAACAGAAAGAGGTTCCGGCACAGCTGCAGGATCCAAAGTAATGGACGAAGAAGCCATACGACCAAGAGCAGTTTGAATATCTGAGCTAGGAAGTTCATTCAGCAAACAATGAATCTGAGTAACAATCGCACACAAGATCCCCTTGCCTTGGGGCATCTTTTTCTTACCAGCCCTCCTTGTCGACCTTTTCCTGAGCCTCTTAGACATGAAAAATTCTATCCTCGGACGACCTATTTCAAAAGAGATCAATATGGACTCAAAAAACAACCATGAAAAGGAAAACAGCCCAGCCAGACTTAGGCATAAGAAAAAAATCTCAACTGGAGAAACCCGGGGCATTTCACCAAACAATTTGTAAACAAATACCAAGCATCAGGGTTCAAAGAAAACCACTGAATGATTCATACTCTCCAAAGATAATTACAGAAACGATATCTATGCTGCATAAAAATCTGGCCGTTGCCCAAATCCTGAATTCATACACAGCTCGGCCATGTCGTGTTGAAACATCCTAACATGGAAACCCATGAGTACTCAAACAAAAAAATAAAGTGAAAACTCACCTAGAAATATCATGGTACCTTAAAGCCGAAAAAAATTGCTCAAGAAACAGGTGTTGCTGCAAGCACTAGGCAAGATGATAGAATAAGAAAGCCAAAACCTTTTGAAGAGAAATCAAGGCAGAGATGTCAAACATAGATTACCTGGTTAAGCTCTCAAGGAAGCACAACTGCGACTGGAAAATTTCTCGAAAAAGACAAAAGTGGAGTGAAGCAGGCTAAAAGTAAATAAGGAAGATTAAAAGGCATACATCCAGAGAATTTTCGCCACGTCAGCTTAGTGCCTAAGAAGTGTGTCATCGAGTTCCAACAGGCATCCCAAAACTCAACTATTCACACAATGACCGAAAAGGATACATCAAGCCTCTCGCTTACGGAAAAAGACAATACCAACCAGCTATAATAAAGCAATATTAACCTTTTACACGAACGACCGCTCGACAGGTCAGGATAAATCAACAAAACAATATGCGATCAAATATGTCGAAGCCAGTAATTCCTTACTAAAAGAAATCACGGACTTCGAGGGGCAAGTGTTAATCCCTAAAAAATCCACATGCACATTGAGTAAAGGATATGGAATGGACTTCATTAGGGTCGATCGTGCGAAATGTTATCCAAGGCACTTAAACGGCCAAATATCAAACCCAAGATGAGCCAAGTCAACTAGTACGACTGAGGATGATGGCATGATATGGAATGAGAAATGCGGCCCAAAAAGGATAGAGATCACATATCCTGTAAAGCCACTCACTGTTTTCCTATCAAAAGACCAAGCCTGAAATGAAGCTATAATGTGAGAGCTTGCAACATCTTATGTGACAATATCTCTAATCAAAGTTGGACACGAATCGTGACTCAGGTGCGGGAGCCAAGGTCGATCGTTCATACTGGGGCAAAGCCGCTCAAACACAGAAGCAAAACAAATCGCCCATTCAACATAGGTGGGAGCGACCGTATGGCGTAGCCTTAGGGATAAACAGTGCCATACAAAGGCAGCAAAAAGATGAGCACCCTTGAACTAAGAAGAACGGTCGCGCAAGGAATATGGGAGAGCCAGATCCAGTCCCGCGTTCTTCTCTTATAAAAGTTTCCAAGTTTTCCAAAGCATTCGTACTCGCAGGAACGCCCGCACCTATGGATCCGCTCAACCACTTAAGGCGCTCGCTCCACTAAGTCACTCGCGCATGACAACCAAATACAGATCTGGACAGCTAGCTATAACTAGCCGATGGCATGATTGTAATGAGCGATTCGCAGCCTGCATAAACAGATTTCAGATCATTTCCCAGAGGGAGCTCACCTATAAATACACCATGGCTACCAACATAACGCGGATCCAATATTTGAAACCACGAAGTGTTGCTAAATTCTATCATCAACTACTGATTCGGCCATGGCGTCAAGTATAATCTCGTGATCAAGGAAAACAGAAGCATCCTCCTCCTCAATCATTCATCCATCCTTCTTTTCCTCAAATTCCACCGTCCCCTTGTGTAATTCCAAGATTGAAATATATAAACGAGGGTATATTGAGTGAATGCAAAGATGTATCAAAAGAGAGAATTGATGTGTTCTGTAATCTCTATTATACGATTGGAAATCACCTTCACAGTGGACGTAGGCCTAGTGAACGGCTGAACCACTCTAAATCTCGACTCTACTTTACTTTTCTTGCATTATTCATTTTTAATTGCTGATTAAACACGGTTCCGTTTATTTCTTACCAAATTAGTGAAGTACAGTTTAGTACCTTGGGTGTTTAGACCATTTTTGGTGTAAACACTCTGAGACCGCCGTCTCATTAGAAAAGGAGGGTTAGTTTGACGAGCTTAATAAGCTCTTGCTCGTTATGTTTCCCTTGCCTAATTCCACAAGAATGGAGGAATTATCTTTAGTTGTGGGGAAGATCACTCCTTCGAGTGGACCGCTATTTGGTATATTGAGAGAACACTTAGGACACACATTTGTTTGTGTGAATAGGGTGTTTGAGTTTGATCTTGAATATGTTCCTTTCACAGGTGAAATGGCTAGAGGAAGTCGCGCTCGGGCCATGGGTTCAGGAGTCGTCGACCTTCGAGGAATGTTTTCTTTAGTGACTTTATAAGGGATGCTATTTTAGGAGACAAGTCTAGCCCTCTCGCAACTACAACATCGAGTATTGTCGTAGGGAGAGGTCACGGCGTTTTAAGTCTCCTCCTCCATACGCTCAGTCATTGGGGATAGACACAAGGCATGTTTCCACTAGTAGTGGGCGCCTCTCTTTAGTGACTACTCATTATATTCCTCCTGCGCTGCCTATCGTCTTTTCCAAGGGGAAAGAGTTGGCACATGCCCGTCAAAAGAAGAAGATAGCCCTGAAGAAGAAGGGGCAAGTGCTCGAGCCACCCCAAACACTATTTTGACTAACTCAAGTAGCTTCGGGGGCAGGAAGAGACATGGTGTGGCAGTAGGTGTAAGCATCTTATTATCAATTCAACGAGTACTACAAGTATTCGAGGCATCTCTCAGAGCTTATTTTTAAAAAGAATGTGGAGATTGCCAATCTTAAGCAGGAGGTCAAGGATAAGCAGCTGACCATCCAAGACCGGGAAAAGTCGCTACGTAAGATAACTTTTCATATTGTATTTATTTCTACACATTCAAGTGGCATATTTGTATGTTGATGCTATGTTGTTGAAACAGGTGAGTTGAAGGAGAAATATAAGGAGCTGGAGAGGTAGTCAAAGAATGATGCTTTTACCTTAAAAGATACTGTGGCATCGGTGTCGACCGAAAATGCTTGTATGAAGAAGGAAAATTCTGAGCTGACGGAGGTGAATATCCACTTATCCAAAGAAAATGAGAAATTACACCAACTCCTATAGGATAGCGAGGCCTTGGTACTGGAGAATGAGAGGCAGAAAACCGAGAATGAGGGGGTGCAGCGGTTGTAGAGAGAATGATGAGCTACGTAGGCACTGGAGGCGGTTAAGAAGGAGAAAGAGGTGGTTGAGGCCAGCAATAGAGACATATTGAGCTCGTTGGATTAAGTACACCATGGCTAGTGTGGAGGAATCATTGGAGGGTGCTATCTGGGGAATGTATGTTAAGGCTTTGAGGTTTCATGGAATCTCATGGGTTAGGGACTACCCTGGAGTAACGGTTATGACATAGGAGAGGCTGGTGCCATTTGAGGCTTGATTGAGACAGGTGAGAACTAACTCATGGTGGAGCTCTTGATCAAAGTTGAGCGAAAGGTGCTTGAGGAAGGGAGGATGTTGTTATAGGAGGATGTCGAGAGAGCAAGGTTGGCCGAGCTTACTGGCAAGAAAGGGAAATTAGTGTTGACCGAGAGTGTGCTTGCCAGTTCCTAGTTTGTAGAGGGGATTTCTTACCGACCACAAACTAGACTATCTGCCACAACTAGTGGTCGCACGGTTCCAACTCACGCTTCAACCGAGTACCACCCTGATTTCCCGGGACTTAGACCGCAGGGCTCTTCTCTTGCCATAACAACAAGCATCATACCTATTATCCCCATTTCGCAAGTTTTTGGAGCTAAAGTCTCATTATCATGAACGTTTGAAAAGGATATAAGCATCGAGTTAAAAGAGACTAAGTTGCCTTCTTCTTTGTTATGCATCCCCCTTCGGGGTGGAAATGATGATGGGATATGCCCCGATAGTTCCCCAAGTGCCTAAGTCTGGTCTGGTATTGCAAGGGATACAACTTGGAGAGGGGGAGAACACATGGATACATTTTCAGATGTGGACTTGGCATCTAGTGTTTACAAGAATCTTCTCGAGGAGGCAGAGGGAGTGAACGACCAAAGTATTCATGTGATGGGCCCAGTGCATGCAAGTGTGCCAACAATGCCTCGCATGGTGGAAATTCAGAAAGCCCAGATGGTGGCGATCTCTGAGGAATTGGAGGTAAAAAGAAAAGTGTATTAGGCGACCGTATATGTGGCTCAAGCAAAGGCTAGGAAGGATGCTAAGAAAAAGGTTGATTTTGACATGGCGAGGAAGAAAGCCGTCGATGAGGCCGGGAAGAAGAGGGCCGACGAAGAGGCCAGGAAGAAGAAGGTTGCGGAGGATGCCAACATGAGGGTGAGGAGGCACTCAAGAAGCTCAAGGAAAATTCAGAGGTGTAACTCAAAGCCAAGAATCTAGCTGATTTGAAGGCCACCAAAGATTTTAAGGAGAAAGCGGAGTTGGAGGCCATGAAAAGTCTGGGGAACTGAGGCTGTGCTGGCCTTTGCCTCTGACACCACTCCTAGACCGCTACAATGCATTCCCCTTAGCAAGGTCACCGCGATTACAAGAGGTGAGGATGACAACGGAAAACATACTTCGGCGTCTCATAAGTTCACCCCCCTGTGAAGGGAAGAGGGGGGAAAGGCGACATCGGCTCTGGAAGGAAGACGTTCATAATTGGTGGTGACCCACCTAGTGTTGAATCTGTCCAGAAAAAGAAAAGGAAGAAGAAAATGGATGAGATATCTTAGTGATCGTCATAGATATCATAGATATTTTGGTTATGTAGACCTATAATGTATGCGAGTACGACCCTCTCTTTTGGAGGCATGGAGTGGTTTTCATGTACACCACGTCGTTAGAAAGAAAGATATTTAGATATGTAGTTTGCTTTTGGTAAGTGAATGAAAGTGTTAGTTAACTTTTCTTATCTCGCATTTTATGTTAAGTGTTCGAATGTTCGTCTTACGTTTTCCAGTTTCCTGTATTTGCATAAATGTATTTGTCATTACACTTGAGAAAATTTGATTGAAGGCTTTGCCGTGGGAGTGACCCAGTCATGTGGCGGCTATGTGTTGGCTCCAATCTTAGGTTTTCCTTCGGTCAGGAGTCTCGAGTCGCACAGAGTTTAGGTTTGGTGCCCTCTCTTTTATGTCATCCCGGAGGTCATTGGTCCCAAGTCATGAGCTGGCATAGATGTCGCTGATTCATAATTTAGACTCTCCCGTCATTTCGTTCGAATTAGAGTTCGATGGCATCGTCTATTCTCCAAAGGGTGCCCGAAGCCAGACCTTGAGGGTTCGATGGAGCCGTGGGTGTGGTCTATGTCACACTGGCTGGCTGATGGGCTACTCCCAAGTTCGGAAACATGGGAACCGAACGATTTATACTTGGTCTCGTAGTTAATTCGAGACTCGAGTGGTGTTATTTATACTCAATCTCATCACTGATTCGAGACTCGAGTGGTGTTATTTATAATTGCTCTCGTTGCTAATTCGAGACTCGAGTGGTGTTATTTATACTTGGTTTCTTCGCTGATTCGAGACTCTAACGGTGTTATTTATACTCGGTTTCGTTGCTGATTCGAGACTCAAATTGTGTTATTTGTACTCGGTCTTGTCATTGATTCAAGAGCCGAGTGGTGTTATTTGTACTCGGTTTCGTCGCTGATTTGAGACTCAAGTGGTGTTATTTATACTCGGCCTCATCGCTGATTCAAGACTCGAGTGGCGGCACTGGATTCCGTGCTTGGGGTGCCAATTCGATATTATGTGTTCCTGTGTGCAAGTTTGTAAAACCCAAAAATTTTACCAACACATTAAAATGATAAACTAAGGAAAACTTAATTTAATATTCAGATTTAAGTATAACGGACTGCGCCATTGCGTTCATCTTGGAATTTTGATCAGGATAGACATTTGGTTTGCGTAAAATGGACAACATATGAAGGAGTTATTAGGCCTTGAAGTTTGTATGAATATAAGAGAAGAATATAAATATATATATATATATAAATTAAATAAATAAATTTTAAAAAAAATCAAATGACAAAGCAGGAAGCCAAAACGTCGAACCGCCCCATTTTGGGGGTCGACCCGAGACCTGCTGGTTCGACCCAGGGGTCGACCCAAGGTGTTTGGTGGTCACCCTAAGGGGGGTCGACCCCCCACATAGATCTGGGCAGGTTCGCTTTTTTGAACGTGGAATCTTTCCTTGACCCAGTTCATTGCTTCTAGGCTATAAAAGGACCCGAAACCTAGTTTTATTCATCCGAAAAATAATGGTGACGGCGAGGCTCTTCTGCAACTTTAATTAAATTGCCTATTCTTCTCCAAAATCAAGTTTAAAAAGATTCTAGTGTTTCAATTATAGATCTGAGATTCAACACCAACAATTTCTTTTCTATCTTCTAAAATCCAAACACTGTGAGTTAGTTACTTTTAAAATTAAATGATTAAAAGTAAATGTGATATGAATGTGATTTGGATTTGTTATAAATTGTGAATCTATAACATTCTTGGATCTTAAATATTATCATGCTAGATCTTCCTTTTTAGATCTAATTCACTTGTGGTCAATTAATCATGTCATTCTAGATCTACCTTTATAGATCTAATTCGCTTGTGGTTAATTTGTCATGTCATGCTAGATCTACCTTTGTAAATCTAATTCGCATGTGGTTAATTTATCATGTCATGCTAGATCTACCATTATAGATCTAATTCTCTTGTGGTTAATTTATCATATCATGCTAGATCTACCTTTATAGAACTAATTTGCTTGTGGTTAATTTATCATGTCATGCTAGATCTACCTTTATAGATCTAATTTGCTTATGGTTAATTTATCATGTCACATTTGTGGATCTTAAACGTTATCATGCTAGATCTACCTTTATAGATCTAATTCTCTTGTGATTAATTTATCATGTCACATTTGTGGACCTTAAACATTATCATGCTAGATCTACCTTTATATATCTAATTCGCTTGTGGTTAATTTGTCATGTCACATTTATGGATCTTAACATTTATCTATGTTTGTGGCTAATTTGGATCTGTCATTATTTGGATAGTTAAAACCTTGCTTAGATCTAATTCTACATTTAGATCATCTTGTACCTATCGTCTGGTGATTAATTTAGATCTATCATTAATTGGACATATGAATCCTTATTTATTCATCCCTATTTGACATCCTTAGTATGTTAGATCTAGTTTTATTATCACATGCTCACTAGATCTATTTTTATATATCCACTCTATCACTATGCCAATTACATGTTTATGTCACTTTTTTTAAAATAATCACTATTGTCATCTTTCCCTTTTATTGTTTATGGCTAGGCTACTTTCTAGCCTAGGCATGACGCCAAATATATGTGAATGCGTTAGTTAGGGAATGGGAGAAAACATTAGAATTGGCATAACTTAAAGGACGAATACGAATTTGGACATATAATCCATTATGAATATAATTGGGCATGAACACCTATAAAGACATAGGTATAATTAATTGGTTAATAATTAAAATGCCTAGGATTACAGTAATTAGAAAATTGTAACGACACTTATGACATGAGGTTAGATTGCATTTGTGGTGGAATTCTGCCGACCGGACCAGCATATCCAGCAAACGCAAATGTTGAATCTAATGTGAGGGGTCAAAGTGCACAAATAAGAGATGTTCTAAGACACGAGGTTAGGCCCAACTTGTGGAAGAAGTCTTCCCGGATTCGACCGGCATATCCAACATCCACAAGTTGTAGGCCTAAAGTGTTAGGTCTAGCCCATTATAACCATAATTGGACATGGTAATGAATTGGAATAAACAAGGAAGGATAGTAACCTATTATCATTAATTACTTTAATGAATAATGTTATATAATAGGTAGGCTTGTCCTAGGGACAAGTGGAAATTATAACATATGTTATAATAAAAAGGAAAGGAAGTTTATTAGTAAACCTTAGTTAAGAAAACTAAGTTAATAAGTAAACAACGTCAAGTTGTAGTAATATGTTAAACAAAAAACAGGTGAACCAAGATGAAGTATACTTAATTACATATTAAGTAAAACATGTTATTGTAACTATGG
Source organism: Allium sativum (assembly GCA_030737875.1). Taxonomy (NCBI): domain Eukaryota; kingdom Viridiplantae; phylum Streptophyta; class Magnoliopsida; order Asparagales; family Amaryllidaceae; genus Allium; species Allium sativum. The sequence goes on from CM060915.1 coordinate 288,856,543, forward strand.
AATCAGACAATGAATAATACAAAGGGATTGTAAGAATACTTCCATTAATTACAAACCAGGGGTGAAAGATTGTATGATTACTTTTGTTAATTACAATCTAAAGAATAACATGTAATGGGGCATATTAATGAACTTAATTGGATTAAGTTATATTTATATGAAATTAATAAGCAAGTGAAATTTTGGAAAGCGAAAAGAAGTCAATGTGAATGGGGATAACCTGTTAGTCTGTAATATGTAACCTAATTGAATCCATAGGGATTGCATGAACATGACAACTTGATTAGGGGTTAAGTAATATTTGAATGAAACAGTGGGAGGGTTAAGTGCATCTTGGGTTGGTGGGTAATATTTTTATATATAGGCCCACAAACTTAACCTGTTGGGGTTACGTAATTAAAAACACCGTTAGGTAAACATAACCAGTGGAAAACCTAGTAGCGGGGATGCAAGACAAAGGGGAGAGCTTGCATCATCTTGTGTGGGACCTATTTCAGTTAGTAACCCTTAAATACATATCAAACGGTTACTTTGAACTAGGTCGAAGTGGGGCATGCTTACTGAACTGATTGTAAGAGATCTAAACATGGAGGACGGTGTCATGACGACGCGTTCCATCGGGATCATGTGCGTGCATGACTCCACCTTCCCGGAAAATAAGACGCTGTGACATCAGTAGATATGGTTGTGCACATCTTGAAAATGAAGGGTTGCCACTTTAGGGAGTGATACGCCCTACCGTGGGGCCAACACATGGTGTCTACGGAGTAGGGAGCCGATCGATTAGGGAAGTAGTTAGGGTACATCTAGATTCTGGTAAGTTTAGGAGTCCGTTATTGGGGCTTCCTGTGGATAGTATGGGGTTAAAACCTCTCACCAGAAGTACGTCTAAGTCAACCATCTTGTACATGTTGGGGATCATCTCATTCTGTTTATACTAGTATTAGTGCAAAGAAATAGAAATCATTAGAGAAGTGCAACATTCTCTATCATGTTTATCATGTTTACCTTGTCACACTTACCTTTTATGACGTTATCTTACTTATCCACTTTGTATGCCTGTCATGATACTTTTACTTATTTACTTGCTAAAAGTAACTGGACTCGTCAGACTTTATTTCTGACCTTTTTTTCCTCTTCTTTCTTCTGTTTCCTCCCACCACAAGTTCTCAGGGCTGGAACACTCAGGCTTGATCATGATTCTTCTTACTTTGTACTGGAGCTGCTTATATGTATGGCTCAAGCTCCTATCCTTGCTACTATGGCTTTGTCTCTTTTTAGGGAATTATGCTTTTTATGTACTTTGATGGAACAAGACAGAAAGTTATATACTTTTGTAATGGTTTTTATGTAGTTTCAGACTTGTGATATTTTGGACCACGATGTTATAATTTACGTTTGAAATAAAAATTTAAATTCCGCTATTGCTTTTATATCTGTCTTGTAATATTTCTGTTTCTTTTTACTAATAACGCTTCATGAAACTTAATGCATTCCCATAGTGAGTGACATTAACGGACGTAGGGTGTTACACTTGGTATCAGAGCTGAAGGTTACCAAATTAGATAAAAGTTTTGAAAACTATTTTCAAAAAAATTTAAAAAAAGCATTTTCAAAAGAAAAGTTTGTTTCAAAAAAACATATTCCCCAAAGCCATATGTAATATCCTTCGATCCTTTGTCTAAATCTCTTCCCTTTTTCTTTTCAGCATGTTTGGGGAACCTTATATTCTCGAGGGCGTTGAAGTACCGGATTGGTTCTGGAGGTTTCTTAAAGCTATGGCACCAACCAAGAGCCAAGGAGATGTCCCTCCCCCAACTGCAATCATCGTTCCTACACCGTCGCGAGTCGATGATTTCTCTAAAAAGAAAGAAGCTAGGGTTGAGGAAACACAAAACAAGGAAGTATGTCCCAAGAAAGGACAACAACAATGATAAACAGGCGGAAAGAATAACAAAGATAAGGATAAGAGGAAGTGTCGCATTGTGTAGTGAGGGTCACTTAGTAAAATACTACAAAAAAGGAAGAATACTTGCTTCAGTTGTGGAGAAGTCGGACACTTTGCTAAAGAGTGCCCGAATAGGCAAGGACAAGGCCAAAGGACAGGATCCATTAGAGGGAAGGTGTATGCTCTCGTGGCCATCTTACCGGATAGAGGCTGGAAAGTTTTGTTGTAGGTTTGATTTCTCTTTCCAATCAACCTGTTATAACTCTTTTCGATTCTGGTGCTACACATTCGTTTATATCTGATTTTCTTGTCAAGTCTCTGCACTTAAATACTAGTATGGTAGTGGATCCCGCTGTTGTCTCAAAACCCCGTTAGTGGTTCGACTCATTTGTCTATGATTTGTCGGGTTTTGAGAATATCAGTGTTGGGTGTCAAGTTTGAGTGTGATGCGTATGTGCTTGGGTTCATGGGCTATTGGTTGATTCTAGGGATGGATTGGCTAACCACTTACGGTGCCATTCTCGATTGTGAGATAAGGATCGTTAGACTTTTGAATTACCATAGGAGAACCCTCAAGATTTCTTGTGACCCAAAAAGAGTCTGTCATGCTTAGTTTCCTAGAATCTCTTGACACATCTATCGATAATCTAAGATCTGTTCCAGTAGTATGTGAGTATCCTGATGTCCTTAGTGAGGTTCGGGGTTTACCCTAAGGCGCGAGATCGATTTCCGCAAATATTTGGTGGATAATGCAAAGCCAGTTGCATTGCCTATGCGCTATATGGCTCCAAGAGGAAAGGAGCGAGCTTAGCAAACAAGTAGGGGAGCTACCTGAAAAGGTGCTGATTATACGAAGCATATCTGAATGGGGTGCTCCAGTGGTATTCGCAACTAAGGCGTATAGCTCGCTTCGCATATGTGTGGATATTTGTGATGTTTTTCTTCATTTCTTATTTATCGAAGTGTCTACACGACATAGCAGAGATAGTTGAGCCAAACATGCGTGAGGAAGTAGAGGTAGAATGAGAGGCGATAATTAGATGAGTTCCTACTCGTATGCTTGGATCAAAGGTTAAGAAACTGCGCAACAAAGAGGTTAGGTTAATAAATGTGCAATGGGAAGAAGACAGTGAGGATGCGACTTGGGATACTGAAGACAAAGATCACGCCTCATACCCTTTCCTTTTTGGGACTATGTCCTTAACTTCTTTTCCTAAAGCTTTTATTCACACTTCCTTCTATCATCGGACTGTATCCTATCGGTCGAATCTTCGACCTTTAGGTAGGAAATCCCATGAGTGTAAACATGTGTTTGAGACATGTTATGTTTGATGGATGCAACTGCTTGCTAGTGGTTGCCTGTGGATGTATATACACACATTAGGCACTAGATCGGCTCAGTCACTCTCATACTGCATATGGATATGTGTGCATTTTTTTATTTTCTTTTAATGGATGAAAATGGATGTATTATCAAATAGATATTTCATTTGGATGAATGATTGTGCACGCATATAGAACTTACATGTTATAATAGGATTATTTGCATACATATTGGATTCATGACACTAACATATGTTGCATTAAGGATGTCAACAAAATCAGTGGATTGCCTGATCTTTCGCATTAGTGTTTGGACATATACACACACCTTTGCATATGTTCATATAAGCATTAGAAGATTTTAAGGACAATGGATGCTTGTAATTGGTGGATGAGTAGATGGATGGTAGGATACATTCTTTTTAACTTGGAGATTTCAGGTACGAAATCTTTTGCATAGGGGAGAATGTAACACCTCGAAATTTTAACAACATATAAAAATGATAAATTAAGGAAAACTTAATAAAATATTTAGATTTAAGTAAAAAGAACTGCTCCATTGCATTCGTCTCCTAATTTTAATCAAGATAGACATTTGGTTTGCGTAAATCGGACATCGTATGAAGGAGTTATTAAGCCTTGAAGTTTGTATGCATATAAGAGAAGAATATAGACATATATATATATATATATATATTAAATAAATAAATATTCCAAAAAAATTCAAAATATGAAGAAGGAAGCTAGAATGCCGAACCGCTTCATTTTGGGGTCGACCCAGGGGTCGACCAAGGGTGTTTATGGGTCGACCACGGGGTCGACACCCTAAGGGGGGTCGACCCCCCTGCAAAGATCTGGGAAGGTTCGCCATTTTGAATGTGGACTCTTTCCTTGACTCGATTCATTGCTTCTATGCTATAAAAAGGACCCTAAATCTAGTTTTATTCATCCGAAAAATAATGATGATGGCGAGGCTCTGCTGCAGCTTCAATTGCCTATTCTTCTCCAAAATCAATTTTAAAAAAATTTAAGCTTATCAACTATAGATCTGAGATTCAACACCAATAGTTTCTTTTCTACCATCAAAAATTGTAATAACCCGGAAATCTGGGCCAGTTTAAAATTTTTATTTTGGTAATTTTAGCGATTTTTGATTATTTAAAATGAATTATTTTAAATAATATCAACGAGAAATTTATTTTGAAAAGAATAGAACGTATATATTTATATACGTCGTCGTTAGAATATAAATAATTATATATAATTATAAATAGAATTGAAAATGGCGTGGTAGTTCGATAATTCGATTTCAAACTTCAATTGAATGTACCGGGTGCAAAACAATCCGGATTTTAGTGAAACCAAAAATATTAGAATCTATTTGGGAATATATTTCCAATGAATTCGAAAAATTGAAAGTTCATTGCGAGAATCAAAAGATATGTCCAGTTAAAGATTCTGAATAGTCGCTATGGAATTCAAGCCCTTAAAATGGGAATTTTGCAAACGACCTCGGTTTTCGACGAAACCACTTTTGTTGGATCCGAGATGTCAAATTATTGCTAGATTTCAAATTTCATAATTTTTCGAATCAATATGTGAGCGTGGCAAAGGAAAACGCGTTTGACCAGTTTTAGTTGATTTTAATCGACAGGAAAATGGCCATTTTTCCAACGATCTCAGAATTCGACGAAACTAGTTTTGCTAGGACCGTATCGTCAATACGAAGCTAGAAAATATTTTTCGGGAATTTTTAGAGTTCGTATGTGACCCCGGTAAATTGAAATGCGCATTCAAATTCAATATATAGAGTTATAAGTTGATTTTGATGAAAACTGATTGTAACGATCGAATCAGCCTACGATACATATCCCATTGTGTTCGGAATGGGGGTAATTAGCTATGGACGACAGGCGGTGGGCCTCGTTTAGAGGTCGTATGAAAATGTCAACTTTTTAAAATTAAATGATTAAATAAATTAAAAAAAACTCCCTCCTTCTATACCCTCTGCCCCCCCCCCCCCCCCGATTCATTTCTGAACGAGAAAAAAAGGGGCATTGGGGGGGGTGAACCGTCGCTGCGACCACCAGGGGTGGCGCGCCTCCGGCGCCACCATCCAGAAGAACCCGACCCCCCTCCTCTTCTTTCCCCTAGCTCCTCCTCTCTCGCCATCATCTCCTCCTTCTTCTTATGCATAAAACCGCCGCCCCCCTTCCACCGCTTCGAATCCCCAAACCCGAACCCCCTCGCTTGGCCTCCGACCCCACCAGCGACGCCACCTCCGGCGAGTCCCCCTCCAGCACTTCGAGCACCCCAACCCCCTCCAATACCGACGGGAAAACCCCCCTTCTCACTGAAAAGAAACTGTAAGTTTTAATATTATTTTTACTTATTTATGCCTTTAAAATTGTGATTTTTATTGAATGAAATATAAAAATGGATTTTCACGTATATGAATAAAGTGGATTTTTTCTATATACGAATGAAGTATAAAGATTAGATCTTTCATGAAGTAAAGATTAGTTTTTTTCTATGAAGTAGCAAAGTAAAAATCCGATTTTTATATATTGAATAGCGAAGAAAAATTAGATTTTTATATATTGAATAGCGAAGTAAAAATTCGATTTTTATACATTGAATAGCAAAGAAAAAATTCGATTTTTATATATTGAATAGCAATGTAAAAATTCGATTTTTATATATTGAATAGCGAACTAAAAATTCGATTTTTATATATTGAATAGCGAAGAAAAAATTCGATTTTTATTTATTGAATAGCGAAGAAAAAATTCGATTTTTATATATTGAATAGCAAAGTAAAAATTCGATTTATACATATGTAGAGGATACGGGCAAAGGAAGTGACAAGAGGCAAGAACGGCGAAGATTTCTACCCCAGAAGAGTCGAGATGTTTGGTTTAGCTATTCGGTGAGAATTTCTCACTCTTTAATTTAATTTTCTAGTTGAAATATATACTAGGATGCAGACGGTGTTTAGTAGCACCCGACACCCGTCGTCCACAGGCCATGGACGGCTTGTATGCTTGTTTGTTTGATTTTGATGCGTAGTTGATTGTGTGATGTTATGTGAAATGGAATAAAATATTTATATAAATGAAATAAAATATTTATATAGTTAAAAATATTTTATAGTTAGAAATAGAATTTTTAATGTGTATATGAAAGGAAATAAAAATAAACAAATCGGATGATTTGTTTGTATACACACATTTGACTGATAATGACTGGGATGATAAATTTTACACATCGCCCAACTGCACAAATAAAATCTGTGTTTAATTGTTTGAAACCCCACACGGGTATTGGGATGATATTTGACGTACACTAATTCCGATTGCTTAGTCGTATGTTGATCGATTGATTGACAGACTGTTATAAGCATTGAATATCTATATTTGATGCTTATACAGTGTAGAATGCACTTTGGATGATGGTTGATTATTCATCGTTGTTATTGTATACATGTGTTGTAGAAAATCCATATAATTAACATTATATGGTAATTGATTGGGCCTCATTCCAGTTTTGAAATAGAAATATTTGAAATAGAAATATTTGAAATAGAAATATTTGAAATAGAAATATTTGAAAATAGAAGTATTTGAATTAGAGATATTTGAAAAAGAAATATTTGAAAAAGAAATATTTGAAATAGAATATTTGAAAATCGAAATATATGAAGCCGCGTTGATAGATTGACGACATTTTGACGTGAATGATATTTATATCGATTTTATTCAAATTGAAGTGAATATTAAAGTGAATTGAAATTCGAATTTACTTTAATTGATTTGAAATTTGAAATAAACTGAAATGGTTTGAAATTCGAATAGAATTGAAATCGTTTTGAAATGAATTCGAATAGAATTGAAATCGTTTCGAAATGAATTCGAATAGAATTGAAATATAATTGAAATCGTTTTGAAATGAATTCCAATAGGATTGAAATTGAATATAAATGAATTCGAATAGGATTGAAATTGAATATAAATGAATTCGAATTGAAATTGAATATAAATGAATTCAAATTGAAATCGAATAGAAATGAATTCGAATTGAAATTGAATTGAATTGAAAATGAACTGAAATTGAATTAGAAGTCAAATTGAATTGAAATCAATTTAAAACGAATTTAAAACGAATTTATATTGGAATATTCAATTTTGATTAGAAATTGAATATGAAGTTGAAACCGTTTTGAAAATGAATTTAAAACGATTTATAAAGCCCGTTTTAAAAGGAAATTGACGAAGTATATTATATATATATTATATATAATATAACGGCCTGAATAGAATGCGCCGCGCCGCGGTAGTTCGCGAATTTCGACCATTGACTTCGAATGGATATTGCGGGAGATCCGACCGTCGGATTTTCCTAAAACCGGAACCATTGGGTTCGTATCGAAAAGTGCTTTCTAACGATTATTAGAAATTAGAAATCTAACGGTTGGATTTGGAATTATGTCCAAATCAAATTTGAAAAAGGTCGTTGTAAGTGCAGTTCGATGGCCATTGATGGAAATCGACTGTACGGGCCTTGATAAAATTATTAAAAATAGTAATAATTTGTGTAAAATCCTAAGAAATGATTTGTGAAGAATTGGGATGAAAAACTCCATATTTGAAATGATAAAAATAGATTTTTATCGAAATGTACTAGTTTTGAACTAGAATAGTAATTTATTTATTTTTAAAATAAATAAAGTGAGTTTGAAATGGTTTTGAAATATAACCAGAATTTCCAATAATTGAATTGGAGTGGATTTGAATCGAAATTGTCTTTGGAATATTTTGATGTTGGATTTCGTGATCATACAGATGTTGTTATGGAAATTTGAAAGATATGTATATATATCGTTATTTCCAATACGATATTTGTTGGTCGTAAAATTGGATATTGAATATAAGCCGATATATTTTCTATTCAGAGCCTTGTATTTAATATCAAATGTGATTTGGGTTTGTCGGGAATGGTGTCTTCATTAACACTGTTCTTAAGCCCAGTTGAGAAAGGATTAAATCTTTTTATTTAGATTTAATGAAGTGTACCAATAAAATAATATTTGATTGAATTGATATTGATTTTTGGGTTTATCGTGAACAGTGTCTTAAATAACACTTGTTCTTTAGCCCGATAATTAATGGGATGTGATTTTGGGTTTATCGTGAACTGTGTTTTAAATGACACTGATTCTTTGACCCAGTTAAAGATTAAAACTAAGTGGAGTTTTAATGAATCTTTAATTAGATTGAAAAGATCGAGAATGGAGTATCACCAGTTTTACTCCAGGCGATAGTTAAATCTTTAATTAGATTTGAACGCGAAATGGTAATTGAATTTAACGATAATACCGTGGTGTTAGATATGAAGTATTACCAGTTTTACTTCATGGGATGAATAGGTTGGGATTGGGAAATTAAAACAAATAATTACCTCGGTAAGGTTCGTTAATCCCGACTAGTTTGATTTGATATTCAAAGAAGATTAAAGAATAAATTTAAAGAATTTATCTTTGATAAAATTAATGGGAAGCTTTCCCAAAATATATGAATATTTGAATAAAAAAATATTCTGAATTGGAATGAGGCGTATGTTGTGTTTGTGTGACACTTATTTAAAATATACGCGAGTTATTCGGGAAGACCGGGTTTATCCCATTTTGAATAACTAATTCGACGTGGTGTCGAAGATGAAGACGGTGGTTGAAGACCGGAAGTCTTCACGTCGCTTGGGTGATTACTGATGATCTTGATTGGGCTGTACACCCAAGAAGATGGAAACAGTTGGTGATTGTCCAGACGTACTTGGAGATCGATGGATATGCGGGGTACTAGGTGCCTCCGGTTTCGTTCAGACCCAGAACGGACTTGTAAATGTACTGTGTGTCTGACATTGGATTTTAGTCTGTGTGATTGATTTCTATTAAATATATATCTATTTGGCGGCGGAGAATTTATTCTCTTGCTTAACGCCCTTCTCTGAGATGTACGAGCTAAGGGGTTATATACTGATGGATATAAAACGCATAGAGTGAATTGCCTGTGTGGCATGCCTAAGTGGCAAATGATCAAGGCTTCTGTTGAAAAGCAGAGTCTTGTGGTTGATGATCAAAGCACCACCTGTGTGGCATAGCTTTGTGTAACGTGAATTCGCGAGCCTCACACCCCGGTTGTGAACCAGAAACGGGAGAGGACCTCAGGGAGGGCATGCGTTTCCTTCTAGCTAGGGTGGTGTCAGTGACCTACCAGCCCTAACATTTATATACTTTTCACCTATGTGGTTGTTGCTGTTGCGAGGCGCCTCGGTTAGATCGGACGATCCGGGTCCGATGGAGCCATTCGTTGGCTCATTTACACCCCAAAGGGTGGGGAAACGCAGTGTTCCGGAATTTTAATCCACATCGGTGGACCGGCCCTGACGATCCAAGGGTCGAGGACTATCTTTTGCCTCGGTTCACAGATGGAAATCCAACTTCCAATATGTGACTTTGCGGTTTTAGTTGTAATCCTATATATGGCGACATAGTGGGATGGGGCGCTTATGCCGTCTATGATTGATACTTATGATTTGAAGTTGTTTTATACCCTATGCACTTATAATAGTATCAAATGATTTGTTTTAAACGTATCAAGCATTCTTGGCTATTATAAGGTAAAAACCCTATCCTCCGGCTTGCGTTGCATTGTGTGATGGGAACTGGGTCTTATAATAGCTTCATTCTTCTTTATTTAGCATTGCGCTGTTTGTTTGATGCACAGGTATTCTTGGGAGGAAACCCGTTCCATGTTATACGGCGTGGTCCCTTGATTTATCGAACTTTAAAAATAAAGATTAACTGGTTTTGCAGATTAATATTCATAGGATCCTGGTTTACAGCTGGAATGATATCCGGAAAGCTTTGTATCCGTATATCCCTTCTAGTTGTGTATTGTATTATTTTCCGCTGCTATGTAAGGTATTGTAATCTCTGATATTTCTATGTAATATTGATTCGTTTATACTTTGTATATTCTTGTAATCTGATGAATTGTTGTAATATACAATGAAATGTCCTTCCGTTTGCGTTCTATTTTGTCGTGTTCTCAAAACAATCAGGCGTTTCGAACGGTCTGGGTCGGCTTAGCGACTGATTCGGATCGAGCGAAATTCCCTGTTGTCACAGTTGGTATCAGAGCGAGGTTTACAAAGCTCAGAGGACAAGGCACATTAGAACCGTACAAAAGAATTCATCAGATATTGGATTAGTAATATCCAATGGGAATGACTCATTAGAGATAGGATCAGTAGTATCCTAGAACGAGAGTAACACCCCGTAATTCTGTTACACTAAGATTCACAAATCAAGGCAGAATTAAAAGTTAAAATCAAAATCAAGGGAAACGTTCGACGGGTAGCATAATTCCTATTTGAACTAGGTGGCATAAATCCTGAATCCGAGAAGCGTTCAGCAGACAGCGTAAACTCTAGTTTAATCTAGAAGGCACTTGGTAGAAAACCCTAGATTAAATCTAGGTAACAAATAAATAAATGGATGCCTGAAGGCAATGGAAAATACAGGGATTGGGATCACGTTAGCGTTACTAGTTGGGACATTAGTTAGCTGGTGCAGAGATATAGAAACCAGTATAATAAGGAAATAGCGAAGCGGCGAAAGTATTAAAGTATATCCAGTTCATCTTATCTTAGTATATCTTGTGTCAATCTTGTCTAATCTTGCTGACCCTATCATCATGGTGTTATCTTGTATTCAGTGAATTCATGTCGTTTTGTTTTCCATGTTCACATGCTAGAAGTTACTGAACTTACTCAGGCTTTATGGCTGACTCTGTTTTTCTTTCGTCTTCTTTTCTTCCGTTCCCCTCCCCCCCAGGTAGTAAAGGAGGGAATAGTTTAGCTCAGGTTAAGTTGGACTGCCACTCTTTCCAGCTTGAAAATTGTCGAAGTTTGCTTGGATTCTCTTTTCAGATGCTATGGCTGGCTTTTGCTAAAATCGGGGAATATAAATGATGTTTTTATGCTTCTTTATTTTGTAAGACAGAAGATACTCTGATATTGTAAAGAAACCATTGTACAAATCATTTTATCAATAAAGCAAAAGTTTTATTTTCCGCTGTTTAATTTTTGTCTGTCTTGTAATTTATCTGCATCTTTTACCTTAAAATGCTCCACAGAACTTAGTGCATTCCCTTTGGGAGTGACACTAACGGATGTGGGGTGTTACACGTGGTATCAGAGCTGAAGGTTACCAGATCAGATAAAGGATTTGAAAAATTATTTTCAAAACGGTTTTCAAAGAAGCATTTTCAAAAGAAAAGATTTGTTTTAAAGGAATATTCCCCAAAGCCATACGCACTATCTTCTCTTTCTCTATTTGAATTCTTGTCTCCTTCTTTCTTGAGTCTCTGGGGCTCCTGGCTTTCTGGGAGTTAACCTCATTGATGGGCGAAGTAGTGCCCCGGCTTCCATCCATAGCCGTAGTTGTCTCACCCACAGCCAGTTTTCCTTCAAGTTTATAGGGTTTTCCGTACGATGGAAGCAGTTTTCGAGAGATTTGTCAACATACGGAAGAGGATGAGGAGTTTGGCTAAGGAGCATAACCCTAGTATGAGGAATTCATGGATGTAGATTTAGCTCACAAAGAAGGAAGGAATTATAAAACCTAAGACAAGAGGAAGTATCTTTGCTAGGGAATGATAGGGTATATATTTAAGGACAAGGGCAAGAACAAGGAACAAGATTTTCAGAAGGGCAAGTACATACTTTCACCACTAAGCGTACCTAGGAGAAAGGTAGTAAAGTTCTATTGGAAGAGTCTAGTTTTTCCGTTCGTACTATTTCCTTTGGTTTTAGCGTTTCGCATTTGTTCATATCCACTTCCATAGTTGAGTCTCTGCACCATAGTACTTGTATAGTAGAAAGATCCCACTAGAGTCTCAAATCCAATTGGTGGTCCGACCAGTTTATTTTTGGTTAATAGGGATTTGAGGATAGCTATCGAGTTTTCTTATATCATCTCACGAGGATCGTCTAAATTCGGAGGAGATATTCCTTGGGTGTTTGTCTGATATTGGTTTAGGCCTTTGGGGCTTGTACTTGAGGAATGTCGAATTCAACTAGGATGGTTTGCGTGAGTGATGAATAGTTGTGGCAGGTGCTCTAAAAAGCACGTAGTAACCTTTCGACCCCTATAGTTATGGCATGGCGGATAAGAGGGAGACCTCTAATCATCTTAGTACATATACTTGGTACCGTGATTGACATCTATTTATTTTGGAATTGGAGGTCAGAAATTTCACAATCATGAAGTTAAATTTGTTAAGATACAGTGGAGTAAAGCTCAAGAAGGCTAGATACTAGCGTCATACCCTTTTTCTTAAGGGTGCATCCTTGATTTCTTTGTGTAGGAGCTTTACGCATAATTGTTTCTCTCTTTCCGAAGTATATCACCTAGGTCGTATCTTCGATCTTTAGGTAGAAGCCAATGGATGTAAACATGTGTTTGAAACATGTTATGGTTGGTGGTTGCAAGTGATTTCTAATGGTTGCTCGTGGATGCATATGCATGCGTATTAGGCGCTAGATCAGTTCGGACGCTTTCATATTGCATTTACAGATATGTATTTGTTTGTAAGTTGAGCCTGATATGTTATCATATGGATGTTGCATATGGATGAATGGCTGTGCACGCATGTAGTATTTACATAACTAGGGATGCTTGCATACATGATTGGACGCATGGCACTGACATGATTCGCATTAAGGGGGTCAACTGAATCAGTAGACCGCCTGATTTTGCATTAGATAAAGACATATACACACACTATGCATATGAACATGAAGGCATTAGAAATCTTTTAAGGACAATGAATGCCTATGATTGAATGGTTGAATAGATGGGTGATTGGATGGTAGGACACATTCTTCCTAACTTGGAGATTTCAGGGACGAAATCCTTTTAAGTGGGGGAGAATGTAACACCCCGTAATTCTGTTACACTAAGATTCACAAATCAAGGCAGAATTAAAAGTTAAAATCAAAATCAAGGGAAATGGGCTACGCCATTGCGTTCGTCTCGGAATTCTGCATGAAAACGAGTCTGAGTTTGCGTAAATCGGAGTCCGTATGAGGAAGATATGGCCTCCGGAAGATTCAGCGAAGTTCAAATTTCAAAACAGGTCAGGTTCAAAATTCAAATCGGACCCAGAATGGGCTGGGCGGTAATTTTCCCGCCCAAGGCACCCAGGTCGACTGGGTATTCGACCTGGGGCACCCAGGTCGACTGGGTAGTCGACTTGGGGGTCGACCTCCCCGGTTTTTCTAGCTTTCTGCACCTGGTTCGTTCTGATGTATTTGGTCACGTTTTCTGACCAGGTTCGTCCGCCTAACACTATATAAACAGCCCTGGTCTTCTTCTCTATTCACAATTCTTTTCTTTCCATATGCTGCCTCTGAGAAAATATATAAATAAACAATATATATAAAATAAACCAAGACGAGGAAATGCTGCTAAAAGATTTTCAAGAAGAGGTTCAAGTCAAGCTAGGATTCAAGAGGAGGTTCAAACGACTTCAACGACTGTTTTTCTACGAATCTTAGCAACGCCATCTTTCTGTTTTGATCTAATCTCTGTAAGTCAGTTATTTCTAGATTTGAACGTTTCTCTTTTCGTGACATGAAATTAAAGGAATAAAAGAGTATGCCAATTCTTTCTATTTGAATCAGACCTATTTCTTTGGACCAAATTAAGAACTGTTATGATTCGAGGACAAATAAGACTGTGACTATGAAACTATGGACCTTAGAACCATATGCCTCTATGACTATGAACATTGCCTATGACTATGAACATTGCCTATGACTATGGACATTGCCTATGACTATGACTGTGACTATGAGAATTATTTCCCTGACTAAGCCTATGCCTTTGATTAGAAAACATGAAATATTGCCCATGACATAATAATGACAACTGTGACTAAACACCTATGATTCATGACTAGGAAAGTGTTGCTTAAGTTTTTGATTGTGAAATTGGGTCTAAACCTGATTTTCTATTCTGTCTATTCTTGGGTTTCTTTGGTTTTAGACCTTGGGAATTTACCTATTAAGTTAGGTCTACCCATGTTCTTGAACCTACGTCTCTATTCTGTCTATTCTTGGTTTTCTTTGGTTTTAGACCTTGGGAATTTACCTATTAAGTTAGGTCTACCCATGTTCTTGAACCTACGTCGTTATTCAACCCTTTTTATGCCAGTTACTATGTCTGTCTTTGGCATGGCATCTTTGGTTCATTCCCTATTTTCTACGAATCTAGATTTATCTATAATCTAGATTGAATCACGATTATACGAACGGTGGGAATACGATTTGGGCAAAATATGAAATTTACTAAAAACGTAGTTTTTAACTGGGAAATTGGCATAAATTGGGAACATGCATTACGGCATGCAAATTGGATAAATTTGACATGAATTATAGGATGTGTAATTTGAATCTAGTATTGACATGTAAATCTAGCATTTACATGAATTAGAGTAATAAGTCTAGTTTGACATGAATTAGAATGTTAAATCAGAATTGGATTAGCTAATTTGGCTCGATAAGTATATTGGCATAAACTTGAAATTGGCCATAATTGGGAGTAATTGTCAGGTTTAGCAAAATCATGGTTAGTGACACTTCATTTGGTATGGTCTACATACCGAAAAAGGCATAAATATGATATAGAGGGGAGAATGGGCCATAAGAATAAATGTTGACAATTCACATTAAAAGAGTAATTAGGAAATAAGTAAATTAGGAATAATTTACTTATAGAATTTGGCCTGAATGAGGAAATGTAAATTTAGGCAAATTAAAGGTTTATTAACGACATCTCTTTTAATGACACACCAGAAAGTTCTAGGATGACAGAGAGGATAGTGTCCAGGCTTGCGTTTGGAAAATACAAGTTTCCTGCTCTCCCTGGCTATCCCTAACTAATCCGACGAACGGGATGGTTACTTTCAAAACTTGATTTGAAAATAAATTGAAACCCTTTGAACTTATAAAACACGAATATGCCTAACCCGAGGTTAGACTGAGTTGATATGTAAACCTGCCCGAAACCAACCGGCACATCCAGTATTCGCAACAATATCTGTCTAATGTGAGTGGTCGCGGCTTTAATTTATTTAGTTAAAGCTAGAACAAGAAAGGTAGGGTTAAGTTAACTAAGACACTTAACCGGTTCAACATGATAACTAAACTGATGGGTGGGGTTAGTTTCAGACTGACACTTAACACAGTTAAGCTAGAATGGGAGGGTTAAGTCCATAGGAACACTTAACCAACCTAACATAGTTAAGCCAGAATGGGAGGGCTAAGTCCATAGAAACACTTAACCAAACCCAAGGTAGCAAGGCAAGATTTGTAGGGTTTAAGTAAAATCTAATACACTTAGCCAAATTAACATGTTAGCTAGACTAAAAGGTGGGGTTAAGTAAAGTTAATACACTTAGCCAAATTAACATGTTAACTAGACTAGAGGTTGGGGTTAAGTAAATATACTTACCAATTTGATACGTTAGTTGGGCTAGACCGTGGGGTTAAGTAAACTTGAACACTTAATCATCAGATTGTGATAAAGGAATAGGGTTAAGTCTAAAACATGAAGGGATAATACTTAACCATTAATAATAACATGACAGTTAAAACAGACGGGCAAGGAACACTTAACCAATACAGGATGAATGGGTAGGGTTAAGTAATAAGAAATACTTAACCAATATAACTTGGTTTGTGGTAGGGTTAAGTCATCATAAATTACTGATAACACTTAACCAGATTAACAGGATGAATGAAGAGGGTTAAGTTGGCTTGAATTGACTAATGATACTTAACCAATCCAAATTAACGGGAAAGGGAACTAAGTAGAAAGCTTAGTCAAGAAAACAACGATTCTGGAAACTAAGTGGTAAATCTTAGTTAGTAAAACTAAGTAGTAATTCTTAGTATAACACGGGAAGGAGCGAATGTCCATCTGAGCAAAAAGGACACTCCAACGAATTGGGTAACGAAGCCCGAGGCTTCGAGGGGACGTGAGGGTTCTCTTGGTATCCCTCTGTGAGGTTGCAGATGATCCTCCTGGGCTCAAAGAGGTTAAGGTCTGCGTAGATGAACCAGGGGTATGCCTTGGTTGCAATATATGGAAACCTAAAGACTAGGATGGACCGGCGTGATTCGGCGAGAAAACGGTAGCCTTGTGATAGTAACTCGTCGTCTACCATCCATCTTCAGTCAATCGAGATACGTGAAGCGGAAAGGCGGAGAACTCCAAAGACCATATACTTGCTATCTAGTTATGGGTGAGGATGGCCATAGGATAGTGGGGCACCGGGGGCCGGAGTATAGATCTCGTTTTTCAAGGTGTTCCTTTCATTAGTTGAGGGATGGGTCAAGTGGGACCATAGCCACTGAAATAAAAACAGACCTTAGCAGCTGCATCGGCAGATATCTGAAAGCTCCCGACCGAGTTCTGTATTCCTTGATTTACCCTGACACAGGACTCGGGTCGCACATTACAGGAAATGTGCATCTAGACAAGTGATAACGATTCGCAATACATGCGCGGGGAAGTATAGGAACATATACCACTCTAGGTAGTGTGTCCTAGACTTGGGGGCATCGTTCGATGGGTAGCATAATTCCTAGTTGAACTAGATGGCATAAATCCTGAATCCGAGAAGCGTTCATCAGACAGCGTAAACTCTAGTTGAATCTAGAAGGCACTTGGTAGAAAACCCTTGATTAAATCAAGGTAACAAATAAATAAATGGATGCCTGAAGGCGATGGAAAATACAGGGATTGGGATCACGTTAGCGTTACTAGTTGGGACATTAGTTAGCTGGTGCAGAGATATAGAAACCAGTATAATAAGGAAATAGCGAAGTGGCGAAAGTATTAAAGTATATCCAGTTCATCTTATCTTAGTATATCTTGTGTCAATCTTGTCTAATCTTGCTGACCCTATCATCATGGTGTTATCTTGTATTCAGTTAATTCATGTCATTTTGTTTTCCATGTTCACATGCTAGAAGTTACTGAACTTACTCAGGCTTTATGTATGACTCTGTTTTTCTTTCGTCTTCTTTTCTTCCGTTTCCCCCCCAGGTAGTAAAGGTGGGAATAGTTTAGCTCAGGTTAAATTGGACTGCCACTCTTTCCAGCTTGAAAAATTGTCGAAGTTTGCTTGGATTCTCTTTTCAGATGCTATGGCTGGCTTTTGCTAAAATCGGGGAATATAAATGTTGTTTTTATGCTTCTTTATTTTGTAAGACAGAAGATACTCTGATATTGTAAAGAAACCATTGTACAAATCATTTTATCAATAAAGCAAAAGTTTTATTTTCCGCTGTTTAATTTTTGTCTGTCTTGTAATTTATCTGCATCTTTCACCTTAAAATGCTCCACAGAACTTAGTGCATTCCCTTTGTGAGTGACACTAACGGATGTGGGGTGTTACAACAAGTGTGAAGAGTATATTTTCGAAATGAAAACAAGTTTTTTTTGAAAATTTAAATCAATCATTCGTATTTGATTATTTATATTGAGGTGGACAATCCAGTATATATAGATTTTGCATATACGTCAGTTCTACGTGTATTCGAAGTTTTAATATACTGGATAGATATAGATTCGCACTCTAGTCGCACGGGGATAATTCTGGTGATGTGCGGACATCATCAGTATTTATATTCGAGTTTCGAAGGTGTGATATCTATATATTTCCATTGGACTGGTGTGAGAACCAAAGCTATATAGGATTTATTGTTGTGATTTGGCGTCAAAAATGTGATTTTTGACTATATATCAAAGTTATGAATTTGAAATGATAATTCACTAATTGATTGATGGTTGTGTTGTTTGATTAATTAAATGTTGAATCATATAACCAAATTGATCAAATAGTGAATTGTATTGAAATTTGGTCGCATTTTCTTGCATATACATGTACTTACATTGAACAGGTCATAGCAAGGAGGCTAGAGCAGAAGAATAAAATTTGTTTGCTCGACAAATAGGTACATGTTTACCATAATTTACTGTTTTGTTTGGGTGATGATGATTTTATGAGCCGATTGGCTTTTTCTTTTTCTTTTTGAGATCAGAGGGCCTGTATGGCAATTTCGGGATTTTCCCGTTGCTCTCGGTGTAGGGGAGGTTATGGCGAAATTTTTCAGAAATTTAGGGTGTTAGCCAAATTTTTGAAAAAATTGAAAAGTTGAAGAACTTAAGCCGTAGTGAAAATAATGGAAGTTGAGTTGAATTGTTAAACAACTTTCGGCTTTGTTCCTTTTCGGGGACGAAAACTTTTAAGTGGGGGAGATTGTAATAACCCGGAAATCCGGGCTAGTTTAAAAATTTTATTTTGGTAATTTTAGCGAATTTTGATTATTTAAAATGAATTATTTTTAATAATATCAACGAGAAATTTATTTTGAATAGAATAGAATGTATATATTTATATACGTCATCGTCAGAATATAAATAATTATATATAATTATAAATAGAATTGAAAATGGCGCGGTAGTTCGATAATTCGATTTCAAACTTCAATTGAATGTACCGGGTGCAAAACAATCCAAATTTTAGTGAAACCAAAAATATTAGAAAGTAGTTGGGAATCTCTTTCCAACGAATTCGAAAAATTGAAAGTTCATAGCGGGAATCAAAAGATATGTCCAGTTGAAGATTCTGAATAGTCGCTATGGAATTCAGGCCCTTTAAAATGGGAATTTTGCAAACGACCTCGGTTTTTGACGAAACCACTTTTGTTGGATCCGCGATGTCAAATTATTGCTAGGTTTCAAATTTCATAATTTTTCGAATCAATATGTGAGCGTGGCAAAGGAAAAAGCGTTTGACCAGTTTCAGTTGATTTTAATCGACTGGAAAATGGCCATTTTTCCAATGGTTCAGAATTCGATGAAACTAGTTTTGTTAGGACCGTATCGTCAATACGAAGCTAGAAAATATTTTTCGGGAATTTTTAGAGTTCGTATGTGACCCCGGTAAATTGAAATGCGCGTTCAAATTCAATATATAGAGTTATATGTTGATTTTGACGAAAACTGATTGTAACGATTGAATCAGCCTACGATACATATCCCATTGTGTTTGGAATGGGGGTAATTAGCTATGGACGACAGGCGGTGGGCCTCATTTAGAGGTCGTATGAAAAAGTCAACTTTTTGAAATTAAATAATAAAATAAATTAAAAAAAATAAAACTCCCTCCTTCTATACCCTCTGCCCCCACCCGATTCATT
Source organism: Allium sativum (assembly GCA_030737875.1). Taxonomy (NCBI): domain Eukaryota; kingdom Viridiplantae; phylum Streptophyta; class Magnoliopsida; order Asparagales; family Amaryllidaceae; genus Allium; species Allium sativum. The sequence continues at coordinate 288,876,149 of CM060915.1, forward strand.
TCTGAACGAGAAAAAAAAAGAGCGACAGGGGGGGTGAACCGCCGCCGCGACCACCAGGGGCGGCGCGCCTCCGGCGCCGCCAACCAGAAGAACCCGACCCCCCTCCTCTTCTTTCCCCTAGCTCCTCCTCTCTCGCCTTCATCTCCTCCTCCTTCTTCTGCATAAAACTGCTGCCCCCCTAAAACCCTAAGCCGCCCCCTTCCACTGCTTCCAATCCCCAAACCCGAACCCCCTCGCCTGGCCTCCGACACCACCAGCGACGCCACCTCCGGCGAGTCCCCCTCCAGCACTTCGAGCACCCCAACCCCCTCCAATACCGACGGGAAAAACCCCCCTTCTCACTGAAAAGAAACTGTAAGTTTTAATATTATTTTTACTTATTTATGCCTTTAAAATTGTGATTTTTATTGAATGAAATATAAAAATGGATTTTCATGTATATGAATAAAGTGGATTTTTTTATATATACGAATGAAGTATAAAGATTAGATCTTTCATGAAGTAAAGATTAGTTTTTTTCTATGAAGTAGCAAAGTAAAAATCCGATTTTTATATATTGAATAGCGAAGAAAAAATTCGATTTTTATATATTGAATAGCAAAGAAAAATTCGATTTTTATATATTGAATAGCAAAGTAAAAATTCGATTTTTATATATTGAATAGCGAAGTAAAAATTCGATTTTTATATATTGAATAGCGAAGTAAAAATTCGATTTTTATATATTTAATAGCGAAGAAAAAAATTTGATTTTTATATATTGAATAGCGAAGAAAAAATTCGATTTTTATATACTGAATAGCAAAGTAAAAATTCGATTTTTACATATGTAGAGGATACGGGCAAAGGAAGTGACAAGAGGCAAGAACGGCGAAGATTTCTACCCAAGAAGAGTCGAGATGTTTGGTTTAGCTATTCGGTGAGAATTTCTCACTCTTTAATTTAATTTTCTAGTTGAAATATATACTAGGATGCAGACGGTGTTTAGTAGCACCCGACACCCGTCGTCCACAGACCATGGACGGCTTGTATGCTTTTTTGTTTGATTTTGATGTGTAGTTGATTGTGTGATGTTATTTGAAATGGAATAAAATATTTATATAAATGAAATAAAATATTTAAATAGTTAAAAATATTTTATAGTTAGAAATAGAATTTTTAATGTGTATATGAAAGGAAATAAAAATAAACAAATCAGATGATTTGTTTGTATACACACATTTGACTGATATTGATTGGGACGATAAATTTTACACATCGCCCAACTGCACAAATAAAATCTGTGTTTGATTGTTTGAAACCCCACACGGGTATTGGGATGATATTTGACGTATACTAATCCCGATTGTTTAGTTGTATGTCGATCGATTGATTGACAGACTGTTATAAGCGTTGAATATCTATATTTGATGCTTATACAGTGTAGAATGCACTTTGGATGATGGTTGATTATTCATCGTTGTTATTGTATACATGTGTTGTAGAAAATTCATATAATTAACATTATATGGTAATTGATTGGGCCTCATTCCAGTTTTGAAATAGAAATATTTTAAATAGAAATATTTGAAATAGAAATATTTGAAAATAGAAATATTTGAATTAGAGATCTTTGAAAAAGAAATATTTGAAATAGAATATTTGAAAATCGAAATATATGAAGCCGCGTTGATAGATTGACGCCATTTTGACGTGAACGATATTTATATCGATTTTATTCAAATTGAAGTGAATATTAAAGTGAATTGAAATTCGAATTTAATTGAATTGATTTGAAATTCGAAATAAACTGAAATGGTTTGAAATTCGAATAGAATTGAATTAGAATTGAAATCGTTTTGAAATGAATTCGAATAGAATTGAAATAGAATTGAAATCGTTTTGAAATGAATTCGAATAGAATTGAAATAGAATTGAAATCGTTTTGAAATGAATTCGAATAGGATTGAAATTGAATATAAATGAATTCGAATAGGATTGAAATTGAATATAAATGAATTCGAATTGAAATTGAATATAAATGAATTCGAATTGAAATCGAATAGAAATGAATCTGAATTGAAATTGAATTGAATTGAAAACGAACTGAAATTGAATTAGAAGTCAAATTGAATTGAAATCAATTTGAAACGAATTTATATTGGAATATTCAATTTTGATTAGAAATTGAATATGAAGTTGAAACCGTTTTGAAAATGAATTTAAAACAATTTATAAAGCACGTTTTAAAAGGAAATCGACGAAGTATATATTATATATATATTATATATATAATATAACGGCCTGAATAGAACGTGCCGCGCCGCGGCAGTTCGCGAATTTCGACCATTGACTTCGAATGGATATTGCGGGAGATCCGACCGTCGGATTTTCCTTAAACCGGAACCGTTGGGTTCGTATCGAAAAGAGCTTTCTAACGATTATTAAAAATTAGAAATCTAACTGTTGGATTTCGAATTATGTCCAAATCAAATTTAAAAAATGTTGCTGTAAGTGCAGTTCGATGGCCATTAATGGAAATCGACTGTATGGGCCTTTATTAAATTATTAAAAATAGTAATAGTTTGTGTAAAACCATAAGAAATGATTTGTGAAGAATTGGGATGAAAAACTCCATATTTGAAAAGATAAAAATAGATTTTTATCGAAATGTACTAGTTTTGAACTAGAATAGTAATTTATTTATTTTTAAAATAAATAAAGTGAGTTTGAAATGGTTTTGAAATATAACCAGAATTTCCAATAATTGAATTGGAATGGATTTGAATCGAAATTGTCTTTGGAATATTTCGATGTTGGATTTCGTGATCATACAGATGTTGTTATGGAAATTTGAAAGATATGTATATATATCGTTATTTCCAATACGATATTTGTTGGTCGTAAAATTGGATATTGAATATAAGCCGATATATTTTCTATTCAGAGCCTTGTATTTAATATCATATGTGATTTGGGTTTGTTGGGAATGGTGTCTTCATTAACACTGTTCTTAAGCCCAGTTGAGAAAGGATTAAATCTTTTTATTTAGATTTAATGAAGTGTACTAATTAAATAATATTTAATTGAATTGATATTGAATTTTGGGTTTATCGTGAACAGTGTTTTAAATAACACTTGTTCTTTAACCCGATAATTAATGGGATGTTAAATTGGGTTTATCGTGAACTGTGTTTTAAATGACACTGATTCTTTGACCTAGTTAAAGATTAAAACTAAGTGGAGTTTTAATGAATCTTTAATTAGATTGAAAAGATCGAGAATGGAGTATCACCAGTTTTACTCCAGGCGATAGTTAAATCTTTAATTAGATTTGAACGTGAAATGGTAATTGAATTTACCGATAACACCATGGTGTTAGATATGAAGTATTACCAGTTTTACTTCATGGGATGAATAGGTTGGGATTGGGAAATTAAAACAAATAATTACCTCGGTAAGGTTCGTTAATCCTGACTAGTTTGAATTGATATTCAAAGAAGATTAAAGAATAAATTTAAAGAATTTATCTTTGATAAAATTAATGGGATCCTTTCCCAAAATATATGAGTATTTGAATAAAAATTTATTCTGAATTGGAATGAAGCGTATGTTGTGTTTGTGTAACACTTATTTAAAATATACGCGAGTTATTCGGGAAGACCGGGTTTATCCCATTCTGAATAACTAATTCGACGTGGTGTCGAAGATGAAGACGGTGATTAAAGACCGGAAGTCTTCACGTTGCTTGGGTGATTACTGATGATCTTGATTGGGTTGTACACCCAAGAAGATGGAAACAGTTGGTGATCGTCCAGACGTACTTGGAGATCGATGGATATGCGGGGTATTAGGTGCCTCCGGTTTCGTTCAGACCCAGAACGGACTTGTAAATGTACTGTGTGTCTGACATTGGATTTTAGTCTGTGTGATTGATTTCTATTAAATATATATCTGTTTGGTGGCGGAGAATTTATTCTCTTGCTTAACGCCCTTCTCTGAGACGTACGAGCTCAGGGGTTATATACTGATGGATATCAAACTCATAGAGTGAATTTCCTGTGTGGCATGCCTAAGTGGCAAATGATCAAGGCTTCTGTTGAAAAGCAAAGTCTTGTGGTTGATGATCAAAGCACCGCCTGTGTGGCATAGCTTTGTGTAACGTGAATTCGCGAGCCTCAAACCCCGGTTGTGAACCAGAAACGGGAGAGGACCTCAGGGAGGGCATGCGTTTCCTTCTAGCTAGGGTGGTGTCAGTGACCTACCAGCCCTGACATTTATATACATTTCACCTATGTGGTTGTTGCTGTTGCGAGGTGCCTCGGTTAGATCGGACGATCTGGGTCCGATGGAGCCATTTGTTGGCTCATTTACGCCCCAAAGGGCGGGGAAACGCAGTGTTCAGGAATTTTAATCCACATCGGTGGACCGGCCCTGACGATCCAACGGTCGACGCGCTCTGACCTTGAGACATGGGCTAGATTGTCTCGAAGTCGGTGAGGACTATCTTTTGCCTCGGATCACAGATGGAAATCCAACTTCCAATACGTGACTTTGCGGTTTTAGTTGTAATCCTATATATGGAGACATATTGGGATGGGGCGCTTACGCCGTCTATGATTGATACTTATGATTTGAAGTTGTTTTATACCCTATGCACTTATAATAGTATCAAATGATTTGTTTTAAACTTATAAAGCATTCTTGGCTATTATAAGGTAAAAACCCTATTCTCCGGCTTGCGTTGCATTGTGTGATGGGAACTGGGTCTTATAATAGCTTCATTCTTCTTTATTTAGCATTGCACTGTTTGTTTGATGCACAGGTATTCTTGGGAGGAAACCCGTTCCGTGTTATACGGCGTGGTCCCTTGATTTACCGAACTTAAAAAATAAAGATTAACTGTTTTAGTTCTCACACCAGTCACACAACTGACCTGGAGTTTATTGTTTTAACCAAAACTCTGGGTGCCCTTATTTTCGACACGGACAGCGAGTAATTTTGGTTTTGCAGATTTATATTCACAGGATCCTGGTTTACAGCTGGAATGATATCCGGAAAGCTTTGTATCCGTATATCTCTTCTAGTTTTGTATTGTATTATTTTCCGCTGCTATGTAATGTATTGTAATCTCTGATATTTCTGTGTAATATTGATTCATTTATACTCTGTATATTCTTGTAATCTGATGAATTGTTGTAATATACAATGAAATGTCCTTCCGTTTGCGTTCTATTTTGTCCTGTTCTCAAAACAATCAGGCATTTCGAACGGTCCGGGTCGGTTTAGAGACTGATTCGGATCGAGCGAAATTCCCTGTTGTCACAAAAATCCAAACACTGTGAGTTAGTTACTTCTAGATTTAAATGATTAAAAGTAAACGTGATATGACTGTGATTTGGATTTGTTATAAATTGTGAATCTATGACATTCTTGGATCTTAAATATTATCATGTTAGATCTACCTTTATAGATCTCATTCGCTTGTGGTTAATTTATCATGTCATGCTAGATCTACCTTTATAGATTTCATTGGCTTGTGGTTAATTTATCATATCATGCTAGATCTACCTTTATAGATCTTACTCGCTTGTTGTCAATTTATCATGTCATGCTAGATCTACCTTTATAGATCTAATTCGATTGTTGTTAATTTATCATGTCATGCTACATCTACCTTTATAGATCTAATTCGCTTGTGGTTAATTTATCATGTCATGCTAGATCTACCTTTATAGATCTAATTCGATTGTGGTTAATTTATCATGTCACATTTTTGGATCTTAAACATTATCATGCTAGATCTACCTTTATAGATCTAATTCGCTTGTGATTAATTTATCATGTCACATTTGTGGACCTTAAACATTAGCATGCTAGATCTACCTTTATAGATCTAATTCGCTTGTGGTTAATTTATCTTGTCACATTTGTGGATCTTAACATTTATATATTTTTCAGGCTAATTTGGATCTGTCATTATTTGGACAATTAAAACCTTGCTTAGATCTAATTCTACATCTAGATCATCTTGTACCTATCGTGTGGTGATTAGTTTAGATCTATCATTAATTGGACAAATGAATCCTTATTTATTCATGCCTATTATGACATCCTTAGTATGTTAGATCTAGTTTTATTATCACATGCTCACTAGATCTATTTTTATATGTCCCCCCTATCACTATGCCAATTACATGTTTATGTCACTATTGTTAAAATATTCACTATTGTCACATTTCCCTTTTATTCTTTATGGCTAGACTACTTTCTAGCCTAGGCATGACGCCAAATATATGTGAATGTGTTAGTTAGGGAACAAGAGAAAACATTAGAATTGGCATAACCTGATTAGCGAATATGAATTTGGACATATAATCCATTATGAAAATAATATGGCATGAATACCTATAAAGACAAAGGTATAATTAATTGGTTTATAATTAAACAGTCTAGGATTACAGTAATTAGGAAACTGTAATGGCACTTATGACACGAGGTTAGATTGCATTTATGGTAGAAGTCTGCCGGAATCTGACCGATATATCCAGCAACCGCAAATGTTGAATCTAATGTGAGGGGCCTAAGTACACAAATATGAGATAGGCTAAGACATGAGGTTAGGCCTAACTTGTGGAAGAAGTCTTCCCGAAGCCGACCGGTATATCCAGCATCCACAAGTTGTAGGCCTAATGTGGGAGGCCTAGCCCATTATAACCATAATTGGACATGGTAATGAATTGGAATAAACAAGGAAGGATAGTAACCTATTATCATTAATAACTTTAATGAAGAATGTTATATAATAGGTAAGCTTGTCCTAGGGACAAGTGGAAATTATAACATATGTTATAATAAAAAGTAAAGGAAGTTTATTAGTAAACCTTAGTTAAGAAAACTAAGTTAATAAGTAAACAATGTCAAGTGGTAGTAATATGTTAAACAGAAAAATGGTGAACTGAGATGAAGTATACTTAATTACATATTAAGTAGAACATGTGATTGTAACTATGGAATCAGACAAAGAATAATACAAAGGGATTGTAAGATTACTTCCATTAATTACGAACCAAGGGTGAAAGATTGTAATATTACTTCTGTTAATTACAATCTAAAGAATAACATGTAATGGGGCTTATTAATGAACTTAAATGGATTAAGTTATATTTATATGAAATTAATAAGCAAGTGGAATTTTGGCAAGCGAAAAGAAGTCCATGTGAATGGGGATAACCTGTTAGTCTTTAATACTTAACCTAATTGAATCCATAGGAATTGTATGAAGTGGACAACTTGATTAAGGGTTAAGTAATATTTGAATGAAACAGTGGGAGGGTTAAGTACATCTTGGGTTGGTGGGTAATATTTGTATATATAGGCCCACAAACTAAACCTGTTGGGGTTATGTAATTAAAAACACTGTTAGGTAAACATAACAAGTGGAAAACCTAGTAGTGGGGATACAAGACAAAGGGAAGAGCCTGCATCATCTTGTGTGGGACCCATTTCAGTTAGTAACCCTTAAATACTTATCAAACGGGTACTCCGAACTAGGTCGGAGTGGGACACGCTTACTGAATTGATTGTAGGAGATTCAAACGTGGAGGACGGTGTCATGACGGCGTGTTCCATCGGGGTCATGTGCGTGCATGACACCACCTGCCCGGGAAAATAAGACGCTATGACATCTGTAGATATGGTTGTGCACATCTTGAAAATGAAAGGTCGCCACTTTAGGGAGTGATAAACTCTACTGTAGGGCTAGCACAGGGTATCTACGGAGTAGGGAGCCAATTGATTAGGGTAGTAGTTAGGGTACATCTAGACACTTGTAAGTTTAGGATTCTGTTATTAGGGCTGCCTGTGGATAGTATGGGTTTAAAACCTCTCACGAGAAGTACACCGTAGTCTACCATCTTGTACATGTTGGGGATCATCTCATTTTGGTTATACTAGTATTAGTGCAGAGAAATAAAAATCATTAGAGAAGCGCAACATACTCTACCATGTTTATCTTGTTTACCTTGTCACACTTAACTTCGACTGGGGCAAGTCCCATAAGTTATACACCCTCGTAGCTTGCCAATTTGGATAATGAGTCAGCCTGCTCGTTTTGTTCTCGGCGGATATACGTGATGATGTAGTGATAGAAGTTGGTGAGCATTTCTCGAACCCTAAAGAGATAGGGAGCGAACCACACCCCCTTGGCTTGATACTCTCCCTATACTTGGGTTACGATGAGCTGCGAATCAGAGTAAATTTTGATAACATTGATGTTAAGTTCGATTACAATTCCGAGTCCAGCAATCAAGGCTTCGTATTCTCTATCATTATTGGTAGCGGGAAAGTCAAGCTTAAGAGCATAGCATATCGAGCATTCCTTATGAGTGATGAGAAAGACTCCAGCACCAGAACACTAGTTGTTGTAGGATCCATCCACGAATAGCTTCCACTGAACGTCTGGAGTTTCAGTGTCTTCCAAGCAAGGATCTTCCGGAGTGGTGAATTTCATGAGGGCTTGTCTGAGGATGGCTCGGCGAGGAATGGATGTGATCCCGAATTGGCTCAGTTCTATATTCCATATCAGAAGTCGCCCAAACGCCTCAGGTCGTTGTAGGACTTGTCGTAGCGGCTGGTCAGTGAAGACTTTGATTGGAGGGAACTGAAAGTAAGGCTGTAGCTTCTGGGAAGAGATCAACAAGCAGTAGGCAAGCTTCGTAAGCTTTGGGTAGTTCTTTTCTGCCCCGTTAATCTCTTGTTGATGTAGTAACTGGGTCGTTGGACACAGTCTTCAATGCAGATGAGCGTCAAGCTAATTGCATGCGTAGAATAGCCAAATATACGTATAAGTCCTTGTGATCCATGGGTTTGGACAAGACAGGTGGTCGATCTAAGTGATTCAAAAGGTCCTTGAATGCGGCAACACATTCAGGTGTCTATCTGAAGTTGCACTTCCCTTTTCTGAGCAAGTCGAAAAATGGAATGCACTTGTCAGTAGCTTTAGAGATGAATCGACTAAGGGTTGCGACCTTCCCATTTAAACTTTGAATACCCTTGATGCTCTGAGGGGCCTGAATATCTCGGATAGCTTTAATTTTATCTTCATTGGCTTCGATGCCCCACGAATTGACAATGAAACCCAAAAATTTCCCGACGTAGGAATAAAAGAGCATTCCAAGGGATTGAGTTTCATGCCATATTGGCGGAGGACACTGAACATTTCGGAGAGGTCACAGACGTGGTCATTCGATAACCTCGTTTTCATGAGCATATCGTCCACGTATACATCCGTGGATCTTTCGATCGGGTCCTTGAACATGTGGTTTACCAATCTTTGATAGGTGGCTTTAGCGTTCTTTAAACTGAAGGGCATCGCAGATAGTAATGGAACCCAATGTCAGTTATAAAGGAAATATGATCCAAGTCCAGAAGGTACATCAAAATTTGATTGTAGCCCGAGTAGGCATCCATGAAGGATAAGAGTTAGTAGCCTGCGGTTGAGTCAACAAGCTGGTCAATCTTCGGGAGTGGGATGCTGTCTTTAGGGCATGCCTTGTTCAAGTCAAGGAAGTCGACACACGTTCGCCACTTGTCGTTTGGTTTCTTGACTAGGACGGGGTTGGTGACCCATTTGGGGTAGATATCCTCTCGGATGAAACCATTGTTGAGTAACCTATCCACCACTTCTTTAACTGCAGTCAATCTTTCAATTCCCAAGATTCGACATTTCTGTCTGATCGTGAGTTGCCGAGGATTGATAGCGAGCCTGTGACAAGCGATTCCTAGATCGATGCCACACATATCAGAGTGGGTCCAAGCGAACATGTCGAGGTTTTCCTTTAAGAATTCCATGAGCTTTTCCTTTATTGTGGGGGTGGAGTTGCGATCCAACTTTCAAGACCTTCGTCGGGTCGTCGGGACTGATCGGAACATCCACCGTTGGTTCTACCGGGATAGCCCTCTTGAAGTCGGGCTCTTCATCCTCCCTTGGATCGAGATCATCAGAAAGACAGTAGTGGCAGCTGAGAAAGGACTCAGATGTCATTGATTGTCATATAGAGACGATTTTCATGCAATAATGCTGAGGCACGGTCCTTTCTTTTTCCTTATTGCGCGCGTTCCTCCATTCTATGATGTAGTAATCTCTCGTTGTAGCTTGGTAGCCTTTAGCTGCCCAGATACCGTTTTCTGTCGGAAACTTCATCAGAAGGGATCATGGTGACGTGCAGACTCAGAATTCTACAAGGAAAGGATTACCAAAGAAGACGTTGTATGGAGATATGACGTCGATGACCACAAAAGTGAGGATTCGGACCCGGCTCTGATCCCCTTCTCCGAGTTCTACAGGGAGGTCAACTATGCCTACCAGCTGATTGGATGATCCGTTGAATCTTTGGATCATGGAGTGACTAGGCTTCAAGTCTTTGGCCTCAAGTTTCATTTGGTCGTAGGATGCCTTGAATACGATGTTGACCGAGCTTCCTGAGTCGATAAGAATCCTTTAGACGAAAGCTAGGCCAATATGAGCAGAGATGACGAGAGGGACTATCGTTGGAATCTCAATTTCCGTGGAATCTCTCTTGTAGAAAAAGGTATCATTCCATATTGTTTTCTACAGCTTGACGGGGACAGACTTGTCCAGAGTAGATCATGCATCATAAGTGGCATGTTTTATAGAATTGGCATACTGCTCCATCATGCGGAAGCTGCCATCTGTAAGGTGAGGTCCGCCACAGATAGTATTGATCACGATGCCACGTGACTTTATATTAGATGGCCAGGGGGCCACATTAGCAGGTGCTGGAAGTGTAGGCATTGGAGGATCCATGGCTGCTTCGGGAGGAGTGTGATCCTATATGTACTATTCCATACGTTTCTCGTGGATGAGTTTTTCAATCGCATCCTTGAGGTGACGACAGTCGTTGGTATTGTTCCCATACATGTCATGGAACCTACAATATTTGCCGTAGTTTTTCTCACGATCAATGGATTCCCGAACATTGAGATTCTTGTATTTGAGAATATTACAGGTCTCTAATTAGATCATCTCCATATCTCGGTTCAGCAGAGTGTAGTTCTTGTATTGCTTATGGCGGTCAGGCTTCTTAGGATCTGTCGGGGGCTGAATATGTTGCGGCCGCTGGGGTTGCCGATGTTCGGCTTTGGCTTGTAGGGGGCTGTTCCATTACCCTTGTCGGAGGATTCCCCGACCTACTTTCCTTTGACATTGACCTCGATGGTGCTGGCGTGAGGATTGCTGGAATGACCACCTCGAAAAGCTCGATTGTTCCTTGCTTCTTCTTGGCACAATAAATGTCCGGCCTTCTCATAGAAAGATCCTAAGGTCTTAAGTCGCTTTATGTCGATCCAAGCTCCAAGCTTAGAGGCACGGAGTACACCTTTTGCAAGCTGTAAAAGGATGGTGCAAGGTTCCAGGTCTTCAACCTCAGCGAGGGAAGTATGGAATTGTTTGAGGTAGCTCTTGAGGGGTTCTGCGGGACCCTGGTAAAGGTTGGATTGGGTGAGGGCGTTCTTCGGAGTTGGAATGTGCATCCTGAACTGCCTGACCAACTCCGTGGCTAGCTAGATGAAGATGTTGATAGATTAGAGTGGAAGGAGAGAGAATCAAAGAAAAACGGTGCCTGCTAACAAATCTAGGAAACATTTGCACTTGACTGCGTTCGTGGCACGACTGGTGTCCATATGCAATTCATAGTGCTTTAAAAAAGCACAAGGGTCAATTGTGTCCTCGTAAAGTGCCATCTGTAGCATGTTGAAGCGTCGGGGCCATTTGGCTTCATGCATGGCCCTAGTGAAGGGAATACGTCTCAGGTGGGTTTCCCACAAGTCGTTGGCATTCCCTCGCATATCTCTCATGATCCTTCGGACCATGTCGGGGAGATATGCCGATTGGACATCCTCTGGTGGAATCCATTAGTTTTGGCGAGCTTCGGGAGTTCTGTTCCATGGACGCCTTCTATGATGCATATCGGGCTCATCCTCTTCCATGTCGACGGCATCGGTGGCCTGGTTTTGGTATGGTAGGTTAGGGTGAGCTGGCTGGTGTGCATTCTGATTCAAAGGGACTTGGGCCTGCTGGGTTGCCGGGAGGATGGTCCCCATGTTCTGAGCGGTGACAGTTGGGTTCTACCGAGGAGAGGGTCGGTTACTCGGACCTGGTTCGTCGTTGATAACCAACCGGAAGTGATCACGACAAAGTGTCCCCTGCTTTAAGTGACGGTGGTTTTATCGCCATTTCCATTTTCATTGTCGTTAGTAATGAGCATTATAGCGGACAACGACATTATTGTTGAGACTGAACCTCCTTCATTGACCTGGGCCGCAGGACTCTGAAGAAGAGGTTTTCGAGACATTGCGCTTCACTCATGCGTTGTTTTAAGCATGTTGGAGTTGGTCGATGAGGCATTGACTGTCTTGAAGTTAATGCATAAGGTAGATGTTGTTTTTCAATGTCTTGTTAAATTCAAGAGTCGTGTTTTCATACTTCTTATTAAGCATGTAAATCTGTGCTTGAGTTGCAGGGGCTTCGGGGTCCATAAAAGGAAGAATTTCCGTTTTGGTCGGGCCTTCTGCCGATTGAGGTTACTGAGAAGTACCGCGTCAGTTGCAGAAGAGCGGCTGAGCGTTTGATTCTTTGGTCGCTTAGCCATCGTAAGCGGACTTGGCAGCAGATTATAGAAGGATCCTTAAGCCCATCGAAGTCGAGTTGGAAAAGTGCGACAAAAGAGCCAGTCTAAGAAACTCTCCCACTGAAAGCACCAGAATGTTGAAGGCAAAAAATGTCATAACACCAAAGGATTTTCCATTACTTATAGAATTATGTTTCACGTGGGAAAGTAAGTGCAGAAAGCAGTTAATAACACAACATATTTATAGTGGTTCGGTCCCGTGAGGGCCTTACGTCCACTTTAAAGGTGTTTGCTAATATTTTATTGACAATAATAAGTTAAAAGCTTAGAACTACGTCATGACATCCTTTTACAAACATTTCCAAGTATTTTGTAGTCATAATTGAATCTAGGGAAAAGGTCACTTAATGCTTCTTCTTCGTCAAAGCATGGCTGCCATTAATGAGTTCTTGGAGCTCTTAAGATGTGTCAGATATGCCAATTTCCAACCCCTTTGAAGTGTGAGCTTGGGGGTATTTGTATTAGAGAGGTAAGGTGGGATTAGGTTGGATATGGGGACCACTTAGTGTATTTTTGTATCTTTGGAGACCCGATTCCAGAATTTTGACTCCCTATTGATGTGTATGAACAAACTCGTACCCCTCTTATGGGATACGAAATTTGTATCCCTATCCTATCCCCTAATGGATATGATTATTTCGTATCCCTGGGGGATAGGAATCATTCGTATCCCCTGAGGGATACGATCTCGTACCCCTTTGGGATACGGTGGATGTCGTATGTGGCGGAGGGCAGTCGAAGTCACTACGTGGTTTGAGGGATTCGAGGTTCTCAGGTATGAAGTGGGGGACTCGAATTTGGAGGAGGTGAGTGGTACGAACCGAAAGGGTTCGAAGATTCTGAGTGTTGAGGGAATCGAATCGTAAGGGTCCGAAGGTTTATGGATAAGGGGGACCCGAAGTTGAGGGGCTCGAACGATAGGGTTTCGAAATCCCTTATAGGTGGGAAACGCAAATGATGTTTTAGCATGGTTTTGAGGAGTTGTCAGGGTCTTGTTCGCATGACCTCTTCTAAGCTTGTATCTTTGGCTTTTTGGCGATACTTCAAACATTAACATCAAATGATATGTTGAGTCGAGCGTGTCTGGTATACTTTTGGGAACCGGACCAAAAGCTCGATTAGCACTTTATATCACCAAAAATAGAATTTAAAAATAAATTTATAATATAAATAAAATTTCTACTAATATAAAGATACTGCAACATAAAAATAAATTTAACTAACAAAAATGATTTTAGCACAAATTACTTTTTAATATTTCTAAAAATTATTTAAATTCATGGAACAACAACTCTTCTCGTCTTTTATGGGGACAAAGTCTCTTTCTTGTGCCGCCTCTCTATAATTCATCCTCTTTTCACTCTACCTTCATATCTTCTTTTCACCTCCGATCTTCCCCATTTCGATGCCTGTCGCGCCTTTTTTCCTTGATATAGCTTTCCCTATTTCGACGTTTTAGCTTTTCAAGCATCGCACATTCCTCCTTTTCTTCAGATCTACTCTCTCTTCAAGATTTACTGCACCGGATCTTGTTTTAATTCATTGGTTCTCGTTATGTCCTTGGGGTTTGATTCGATGAAATTGGTGGTATTACAGAACTTGCACCCTTAGCTATTGTGTGGGACTTCATTGCCGTTTACCTTTAACCATGGTGATAGCCCTATGCTACGGTAGCTTTTTGGGTTCTGACTTGTATTGGTCTACTGTTTTTTGTTGTTTTCCTTTGTCATTTTAGATGTTAGTAGTATATGTCAGATGTTGTGGAGTTGTCAGTTCTGCTGCTTTTTTAAGCTTCTTTGATGTGAATTCGTTATGTGAATTAATCATGTATTTTTTGACCCTTCCCTGTACTTGAAACACCCCACCTCCGTTAAGGTCACTCACAAAGGGAATGCATTAACTTTGGTGAAGCATTTTAGGTAAAAGACACAGATAATTTACAACACAAACATATATACAGTGGAAAACTGAAATCATTTCATAAATAGCGTGGTTCAGTCAAAACATTATAAGCATTGTCTCAAAACCCAACTTCTAAATTATTACAATGAAACATCTATCTTGATTTAAAACTCCAAGTACATAAAGAAGCATAAAACAGTAGTAAAGCAGCATAAATCTCCAATAAAAGTGTAACCACAGCCATAGCACAAGAAAAGAGGATCCAAGCAATACATCTACTCTCTTCAAACTGGAAAAGGCCAGCATTAAGCTGAAGTATTCCCTCCCTGCGGACCGGGGGGGAGACGGAAGAAAAGGAGGCGAAAGAAAATAGTTCAGACATAAGTCTGGTTAGTCCAGTGATTATTCAGCACGTAAACAAGTAAAAGGATTATGATATGAATAAATTGAACATAGGACAATACTATAGAAATAAGATAACATAAGATAAGGCAAGATAAACTGAATATACTTATAGCACTCATTTCCATTTCTCTGCACCTACTACAAATGTTTCAACTACCATCATGTGTTCATAACAAAGTGATCCCTTTCCCGATCGGCTTCTACTCGCATGCATTTCTTACTTGTGTCATTCGGCCCTGCTAGATTGTAGATACCTGTGTTGGTCCCACCATAGGGTGTATCAATTCCTATGGTGGCAACCCGACACAAATTCTAGATGCACAGTGTATACTACTAATGCCCAGTGCCTGCTTTTCCCGCTTCGGAGCAAGTGCACGCCCGTTCTCCGTCGAGACCTACACTGCCGCACCACCCGCCGCTATTTTGACCGCTTATAATTAGCCCAGTAATCGTGCCCTACCCTGCCTAGTTCGTGGTACTGTGATACATCTATGTGTGTTACTACTGAAATGGGTCCCCGTTATTAGGGTTTCCTAATCAACATGTTATAATGGTTAAGTGTTCTCAAATTAACCTAAGACCACCCATATGTTAAATTAACATGTAGTATTGGTTAAGTTTTGCCTTAATTAACTCAACCCTACCATTCTTAGCCTGTCTGTTTCTTAGCTTTAATTCATTCATTAAAGCACCAACCTCTCACATTAGATCTATATTGTTGTGGTCGCTGGATGTGTCGGGCAGTTCCGGGCAGTCTTACACCGCAACTCAATTTAACCTCGGGTTTTTGGGCTTAATGCGCTAATCTCTCACATTAGATCTATATTGTTACGATTGCTGGATGTGCCTGGTGGTTCCGGGCAGTCTTACACCGTAACTCAATCTAACTTCGGGTTGGGCATATTCATCTTTTAATTAATTTACATATTTACAATTTATGTTCATATGTAAATTATCCATGAGTGTTGTCAATTCAAGTCATGCCCCATTTACCCTCTAAATTATGTCCATAATTCTAGGTATACAAATTCTACCATTTCATGCTACTAATCATTTACATGATTATGAGTCAATCTATGACAATAGCATGTAGTTTAATATATTTTCCCAACTTCTACCCTGTTATTTGTTCGCATAGTTCACATAGAACGTTAGGCTCGCAAATTAGCCTAACTTATAAACAAAAGGGAAAAGGAAGGGACATGTAATATTCCAACAGGCATAAACAATATAGATCAACACGCGTAGTATAAATTTGGGATAGAACGACATAAACTTAATTAAGCACATGAACGTGATCTTACACTTAAATTAGATCCAATTAACATGCGAACTAGCACATATCTAATTGTATAAGCATGAACTTATATAGATCTTAAACATAGGTACTAGCTTGGATCTAAACATGTAAGCAGGTATGAACATAACTTATCATGTAATTTGCATATACAGCATGGTAGGTTCAATTGTGTCAGTCCAATAGTCTCATAGGCATAGGATGTACAATATGATAAATCAATCATAACAGTCCCACAGGCATGATAGGTTCCATTTTGTCAATCCAACGGTCTCATAGGCATGTTAGGTTTCATTATGTCAATCACAATAGTCTCATAGGCATAGGCAATTCAGAATTGACAAAAGGATAGGCACGAATAGAATTAGGCATAGTTCTAGATCCAGTTATTACAGTCATGATTTCTTATTAGGTGTTCACATCTAAACAATAACCGTACTTACTGAAAAAGGACGGATCTTGATTTCTGGGATCTGATTTCTGAATTTGAAAAGCTATCCTTGGATGTAGACGTTTGATTCTCCAGTTCTTCTAATTGATTCCTAGTTTGAATTTGATTCTCTAGTTTGGGGTAGATGAATGGAGGCTAGGCCAGTTTGTAGACGAACAACATGACGGCTTCATAGAATGAGTTCTAGGGTTAAGGTTTAGGGTGATTATATAGAAGTCTAGATTCAATTCTAGCCTTTAGATTAGTCTAGGAGAAATCAAAGCCATCAAACCAAAGAGATGTGTCATCCAGCCAACCATAGCATGACACATATGCCCTAATACCTCAAAAATCAGTCATTGGCAATCAGAGAAGGCTACATCAGCACAGGGCTGCAAAAATTCGTCACAGGAGCTGGATCTCAAAGGGGTCAACTCCCTACAGGGGGGTCGACACCTATGTCGACTCCTCTATAGGGGGGTCGACACCTACGTCGACTCCCCTATAGGGGGTCGACACCTTAAGCAGGAAATTTCCTGCTCAGCTGATTTTTGAATTTTCAACTGTTTTTATTATTTAATTATTATTTATATTTATTTTCTACTTAAACTTGAAATCTTCTGAACTCCATAACTTCTTCATACGGAGTCTGATTCATGCAAACCAGACTCTATCTCAAGCAGATTTCCGAGACAAACAAAATGTCGTAACCCGTTTCCCTAAATTCCCACTTTTAAAATTAAGTATTCTTTAATTCGTTACTTTAATGTTCACAGAAAATACGGGGTGTTACATTCTCCCCTCCTTAAAGGATTTCGTCCCGAAATCTCTAAGTTAAGAAGAATGTATCCTAACATCCATAATCCATCTACTCAACCATCAATCATAGGCATCCATTGTCCTTAAAAAGATTTCTAATGCTTTCATGATCATATGCATAGTGTGTGTATATGTCCTTATCTAATGCAAAATCAGGTGGTCCACTGATTCAGTTGACCTCCTTGATGTGAATCATGTCAGTGCCATGAGTCCATTATGTATGTAATTATTCCTAATTATACTTTCTACATGAGTGCACAATCATTCATACAAATGCAACGTCCACATGATAACACATCAAGTTCCAATCCATATATAAATACATATACGCATATGCAATATGAAAGTGACTGAGCCGATCTAGTACCTAGTGTGTGTGTGTATGCATCCACGAGCAACCACTTGCAACCACTTGCAACCATAAATCATATCATGTTTCAAATACATGTTTACATCCATTGGTTTCTTCCTAGGGATCAAGAATAGGACCGAGGAGATATACTTAAAAGGATAGATATAAGCATGCATAAACTCTATGGAAAACAAGAGATCAAAGATGTACCCTCAAAAAGATAAGGGTAGGCTGGGCGTATCTTGTCCCCAATCTCCCAAGTCGCATCTTCCTCTGCATCACTCCATTGTGATTTAACTAGCTTGACTTCACGATTGTGTAGCCTTTTAATTTCTGTACCCAAGATACGAGTTGGAACTCTTCTCACTGTCGCTTCTCGCTCCAACTCTATTTCCTCTAGTATTCTTGGCCCCACAACTTCTGCCGACTCATGTAAGCACTTTCGTAGATAAGAGACATGAAAAACATTATGAACTCCTGCCAATCTTTCGGGCCGCTCTACTTTATAAGCCATCTTCCCAATCCTGTCAATGATAGGAAATGGCCCTACAAATCTTGGTGCCAATTTTCGTGCAGACCCAAAGCGAACGACATTCCTCAAAGGAGATACTTTAAGGAAAACCCTATCTCCAACCTCAAAGTCAAGGTCGGTCTTCCTTTTATCAGCGTAGGACTTCAGTGTATCTTGTGCAGTCTTCATTCGTCTTCATATCAAGTCCACCTTCTCTGAAGTTTCCCTGATCATGTCGGGCCCAAGTACGAGCTTGTCTGTAGACTCCCACCAACAAGTTGGGGATCGGCACGGTCTTCCATATAAATCCTCAAAGGGTGTCGTGCCTATGGTGGCTTGGTTGCTATTGTTGTAGGCGAACTCCACCAAAGGTAGGTGATCCTCCCATGTTCCCCCAAAATCAAGAATGCACAATCTCAAGAGAACTTCAAATACTCTTTTCACCCTTTCTGTCTGAGCATCGATTTGAGGGTGATAGGCAGTGCTTAAGCATAGCTGAGTGCCTACAGGCTCTTGCAAACTCTTCCAAAACTCGCTCGTAAAGATAGGATCTCAATCACTTTCTATGCTAGAGGGTATACCACGCAGTCGAACCACCTCTTTAAGATAAATGGATGCTAACGATGAGGCAGTCCTCCTACTTTTAATAGGTATAAAGTGAGCGCTTTTACTGAGCCTGTCCACTATTACCCAAATGCTGGTATTGCCCCGTCTTGACCTAGGAAACCCATCAATAAAGTCCATCGAAATGCTATCCCATTTCCACTATGGGACCTCTAGAGGATGAAGCAGACCACCAGGCTTCTTCTATTCCGCCTTGATTTGCTGGCATATCAAGCATTTAGAGACAAACTCAGCTACATCCCTCTTCATGCCATTCCAAAAGAAAACCCTTTTTATGTCTTTATACATCTTGTCTCCACCTGGATGTATGGTCAGCTTAGAATTTTGTGCTTCTTCGAGAACCGTCTTCACCAAATCCCTTGCTTGTGGGACGCATAGTCTTCCATCCCGCCTCAACCAACCCTTGTCATCAATGGAGTATCTATTGAGGTGACTAGAAGTCTCACCTCTAATTAGCTTATCAACCACATCAACTGGCCGAGGATCTTCACGTTGCGCGGTTCTTATTGAGTTCAAAAGCGTAGGCCGCACCTCTAGCGATGCTAACAAACCAGGTACAAATTAAAAGGAGGGTCTAAAGTCAAAGTTTGCTATGTACTCCAAGCTTTTCCTTTCTACAAAGAGAGGACTTAACGTCAGTTTTTTCCTACTAAAGGCATCTGCTACCACATTGCCCTTGCCAGGGGTATAAGCAATCTTAAAATCGTATGAGGCAAGAAATTCCATCCACCTTTGTTGCCTTAAGTTAAGATCTTTCTATGAGAAAATGTACTTTAATGATTTATGGTCAGTAAACAATTCAAACCTTTCTCCTAGCAGGTAATGACGCCATGACTTAAGAGCGAAAACAATGGCAACTAGTTCTAAACCATGAGTTGGGTATTTTTTCTCATGTACCTTCAAGTGCCTTCCTCCATAACAAACTACTCTGCCCTTTTGCATCAAGACAGCGCCTAATCCTGTACGGCATGCATCTGCGTACACTGTAAACATCTTACTACCATCAGGCAATGTCAGAACCGGGGTTGTTGTTAGAGCCCTCTTCAATCGTTGGAAAACAACATCGCAATCCAAATCCCAAGCAAAAGTTAGGTTCTTCTTTGTCAACCTAGTAAGTAGGGCTGAGATTTTCGCAAAGTCCTTGATGAACTTTCTGTAAAAGTCTGCCAGCCTGAGAAAACTTCGTACTTCTGTTGCTTTCCGTGGGATCTTCCAATCCTGCAGCGCAACTACTTTTGTGAGATCCACAGCTATCCCCTCTTCGGACACTACACGTCCAAGAAACCTTACTTCATCTCCCCAAAAATGGCAATTGGAGAATTTTTCTTTTAGCTGATGTGCACGAAGAGTATCCATAACTTCCCTTAAATGCAAAACATGTTCTTCCTCTCTTTTTGAGAAAATCATAATGTCGTCCACGAAGACCACTACAAATTTACTAAGGAACACTCTGAATACCCTACTCATCAAGTCTACGAAGTAGGCAAGTGCGTTTGTCAGGACGAAAGGCATGACAAGCCATTCGAAGAAACCATCCGGGGTCCTGAACGTAGTCTTATCTATGTTGTCCTCAGCCACTCTTAGCTGATAAAATCCGGTGGCCAGATCTAGTTGGGAGAAAACTGAGGCACCTACGAGTTGGTCAAACAAGTCGTCTATTCTAGGACGTGGGTGCCTATTCTTCTTGGTCAATTTGTTTAGCTCCATATAGTCCCCGCACAAGCGAAGTGAACCATCTACTTTGGTTGCAAACACCACTGGAGCACCCCATTCAGAAATACTCCGCCTTATGAACCCCTTTTCAAGCAACTCTTTAACTTGCTTACTGAGCTCTTTCCTTTCCCTTGGAGCTATGTATCTAATAGGTAAAGCAACAGGTTTTGCGTTATCAACAAGGTATATGCGAAAGTTTATCTCTCGCTTCGGAGGTAAACCCTTCACCTCTTCAAAGACATCCGAGTATTCACGGACCACTCTAACTGATTGCAAGTTTTCAACAGACGCATCAAGAGATTCTAGGTAACTAAGCATAACAGAATTCATGGGATTACAAGAGATTTCGAGAGTGTTACCGAGGCGAGTCAAAAGTCTAACCACTCTCTTTTCACAATCAAGGATGGCATCGTTACTGGATAACCAATCCATGCCTAGAATCAACCCATAGCCCGTAAAACCCAAAACATAAGCATTACATCTAAACCCAACGCTTAGTATAGAAATTTCCAAATCCAAACAAATCATGGACAAATAAGCCGAGCCCCCAATTGGATTTGAAACAACCATGGGATCCTCTACTATACCGCTCTCTAGATGTAGAGATTCAACTAAAGCAGTAGATATAAAATTGTGCGATGCGCCAGAATCAAAAAGATTACGAACTGGATGATCAGAAAGATAAACTTAACTCTCAACAAAAATATTTCTGCCTCTTTCTTGCAGAGGTGCCATGAGAGCGTGAATTTGTCCTCTAGAAGTGGGTCCAGTCCTCTGCCCTAGCCCTTGCCTTTTTGGGAAATCCTTAGCCATATGCACTATCTCGCCGCATTGAAAGCAACCACCCATCTTCCTTTTCTTCTTTCTACAGTCCTTAATAATATGTCCAGGTATGCCACAAAATTTACACTTCCTCTTGTCATGGGGTTTGTTATTCTTCCCGCCTTTCTTGGAATCCGTCTTCTTATTCTGCGATCCTCCACTTTCTTGTCTAGAGGTTCATCCACCTTTGCCTCTTTCTTGCCACCCTTGTCTTCCTCCTATAACAGTGCCATGTCCACCAATCTCTCAAAGATCGTACACATAGGTATATGGGACATAGCTAGGCTGTTCAGCGGTTCATTCAACCCTTTCATGAAACGGAGAGCCTTTTTATATGGAGTGTTTACCAACTCCAGTCTGAATCTAGCCAGCTGGTTGAATTGGTTGACGTATTCCTTAACTGATAGGTTTCCCTGTTTGAGTTCTAAGAACTGCTCCATCTGTAGGCTTCGTTCAGCTTGCGAGAGGAACTTCGTTTCAAATCTCCTTCTGAAATCCTCCCAAGTTTCAACTGGTCTCTCAGCATTAGTAACTTCCAACCAATAAGAGGCTTCGTCCTTAAGTAACCATACAACCAATTGTATCTTCTGCCTATCGTCCACTTCAAAGATAACAAACAAATCTTCTATTTCCTTGAGCCGGTTTCTTGTTTCCACAAATGACTCGGTCCCATTAAAGTTCTTTCCACCCATAACTCGAAAGTCCCTACATATCTTCGAGAAAGCATTCACCCACGGAGGAGGAGGAGGAACGACTGGAGCTGGGGGAGGACGAACGTCTGTTGGGCCTGCATCATTAGCCCTAGCCTCCAGATACCTTCTGAACCAGCTAGGTATCGGCACGCCCTCGGGAAGATTAAGATCCCCAGACATGATGGAACGAAAAGAAAAGGTTCAAAACAAAGGATAGAAAGATAATGCATATGGCTTTGCGGATTATGCCTTTAAAATAAAACAACACTTTTCTTGAAAATGCTTCTTTAAATTTCTTTTTGAAAAATAGTTTTCAAAAACTTTTATCTAATCTGGTAAAACATCGCTCTGGTACCAAGTGAAACACCCCACCTCCGTTAAGGTCACTTACAAAGTGAATGCATTAACTTCGGTGAAGCATTTTAGGTAAAAGACTCGGATAATTTACAAGATAGACATATAAACAGCGGAAAACTAATATCATTTCATAAATAGTGTGGTTCAGTAAAAATATTACAAGCATTGTCCCAAAACCCAAATTCTAAATTAATACAATGAAACATCTGTCTTGATTAAAAACTCCAAGTACATAAAGAAGCATAAAACAGTGGTAAAGCAGCATAAATCCCCAATAAAAGTGTAACCACGGCCATAGCCCAAGAAGAGAGAATCCAAGCAATACATCTACTCACTTCAAACTGGAAAAGGTCTGCACTAAGCTGAAGTATTCTCTCCCTGCGGACCTGGGGGGTAGGAACGAAAGAAAATGAGGCAAAAGTAAATAGGTCAGACATAAGTCCGGTACGTCCAGTGATTATTCAACACGTAATCAAGTAAAAGGATCATGACATGAATAAACTGAACATAGGACAATACCATAGAAATAAGATAATATAAGATAAGGCAAGATAAACTGAATATACTTATCACACTCATTTCCATTTCTCTGCACCTACTACGAATGTTTCAACTACCATCATGTGTTCATAACAAAGTGATCCCTTTCCCGATCAGCTTCTACTCACATGCATTTCTTACTTGTGTCATTCGGCCCCGCTAGATTGTAGATACCTGTGCTGGTCCCACCATAGGGTGTATCAATTCCTCTGGTGGCAACCCGACACAAATTCTAGATGCACAGTGGATACTACTGATGCCCAGTGCCTGCTTTTCCCGCTCCGGAGCACATGCACGCCAGTACTCCGTCGAGACCTACATTGCCGCACCACCCGCCACTATTTTGACTGCTTATAATCAGCCCAGTAATCGTGCCCCACCCTGCCTAGTTCAGGGTACCGTGATACATCTATGTGGGTTACTGCTGAAATGGGTCCCCGTTACTAGGGTTTTCTAATCAACATGTTATAATGGTTAAGTGTTCTAAAATTAACCTAACCCCACCCATCTGTTAAATTAGCATGTTGTATTGGTTATGTGTTGCCTTAATTAACTTAACCCTACCATTATTAGCATGTCTGTTTCTTAACTTTAATTCATTCATCAATGCACCAACCTCTCACATTAGATCTATATTGTTGCGGTTGCTGGATGTGTCGGGCGGTTCCGGGTAGTCTTACACCGCAAGTCAATCTAACCTCGGGTTTTTGGGCTTAATGCGCTAACCTCTCACATTAGATATATATTTTTACGATTGCTGGATGTGCCGGGCGGTTCTGGGCAGTCTTACACCGTAACTAAATCTAACCTCGGATTAGGCATATTCATCTTTTAATTAATTTACATATTTACAATTTATGTTCATATGTAAATTATCAACAAGTGTTGTCAATTCAAGTCATGCCCCATTTTCCCTCTAAATTATGTCCATAATTCTAGGTATACAAGTTCTACCATTCCATGCTACTAATCATTTACACGATTATGAGCCGAACTATGCCAATAGCATGTAGTTTAATATATTTTTCCCAACGTCTCCCCCGTTATTCGTTCGCATAGTTCACATAGAACGTTAGGCTCGCAAACTAGCCTAACTTATAAATAAAAGGGAAAAGAAAGGGACATGTAACATTCCAACAGGCATAAACAATATAGATCAACACGCGTAGTATAAATTTGGGATACAACGACATAAACTTAATTAAGCACATGAACATGATCTTATATTTAAATTAGATCCAATTAACATGCAAACTAGCATTGATCTAATTGTATAAGTATAAACTTATATAGATATTAAACATGGGTACTAGCTTGGATCTAAACATGTAAGCAAGTATGAACATAACTTATCATGTAATTTGCATATACAGCATGGTAGGTTCAATTGTGTCAGTCCAATAGTCTCATAGGCATAGGATATACAACATGGTAAATCAATCACAACAGTCCCACAAGCATGATAGGTTCCATTTTGTCAATCCAACAGTCTCATCGGCATGTTAGGTTTCATTATGTCAATCACAATAGTCTCATAAGCATAGGCAATTCAGAATTGACAAAAGGGTAGGCACGAATACAATTAGGCATAGTTTTAGATCTAGTTATTACAGTCATGATTTCTTATTAGGTGTTCACATCTAAACAATAACTGTACTTATTGAAAAAGGACGGATCTTGATTTTTGGGATCTGATTTCTGAATTTGAAAAGCTATCCTTTGATGTAGACGTTTGATTCTCTAGTTCTTCTAATTGATTCCTACTTTGAATTTGATTCTCTAGTTTGGGGTAGATCAATGGAGGCTAGGCCAGTTTGTAGACGAACAGCATGACGGCTTCATAGAATGAGTTCTAGGGTTAAGGTTTGGGTGATTATATAGAAGTCTAGGTTCAATTATAGCCTTTAGATTATTCTAGGAGAAATCAGAGCCATCAAACCAAATAAATGTATCGTCCAGCCAACCATAGCATGACACATATGACCTAATACCTTAGAAATCAGTCATTGTCCAATCAGAGAAGGCCACATCTGCACAGGGCTGTAAAAATTCATCATATGAGCTGGATCTCAAAGGGGTTGACTCCATACAGGGCCTGGGGGGGTCGACACCCTGAGCGGGAAATTTCCCGCTCAGCCTATTTTTGAGTTTTGAACTGTTTTTATTATTTAATTATTATTTATATTTATTTTTTGCTTAAACTTGAAATCTTCTGAACTGCATAACTTCTTCGTATGGAGTCCGATTCACGCAAACTCAGACTCTATCTCAAGCAGAATTCCGAGACGAACGAAATGGCATAACCTTTTTCCCTAAATTTCCACTTTTAAAATTAAGTATTCTTTAATTTGTTACTTTAATGTTGACAGAAAATATAGGGTGTTACAGTACTGGTTTGGGTGATGCTAATTTCTGGGGAGTTCTTTCATGTTTCTTCTTGGATCAAGTGTCATAGTGTTGTCCTATGTTCGTGTCAGGCCTCGTTCGTAGTCAAAAGTTGTCACACTTACGTTGGCATTTGCGTTTGACACATCGGACGCGAGGCAACTTTTGACCATTCCCAAGGAACGTTCAGGAGACGTTGGGAAAGTATCCGTTGGCGTCCGACACGTCCGACGCCAACGGATACTTTCCCAACATATCCTTTCGGGTATTATAAAATCCCTATGCCCTTTCACTTTCTCCACCATCAAACCGAACATCTTCCTCATCCTATTTTCTAAAAAAATCGCGCCTATTCATCAGTGGCAGTAGTGATGAATGCCCATTATAATCTGGATTATATAGAAATCCAAATAAAAAATAAGTGGGATGATATGAAACCGACGTTTCGCGAGTGGGATGGACTACTTAGGACACCTGGCGGGGAATGGGATCCAGTGTTCGATTTTCTGGGAAGTCCTGATGATTTTTGGACTACCGCCGCTGGCAGACCATTTAGGCAATTTAGGACGAACGTGCCAATAAAGTTCCAAAAGTAGGACACGTTGTTTAGCGGTTGTTTGCGTACACCTTCTCGTGCATATCCGATTCCCGTGATTGCACCTCCTACTCCACCTGATCCTACTACATCTTTCATTGCTGCCAATGCTGGTTATTATTCTAACTGGATGGCTATTGGTAAGCTCCCTTCTGGTCAGCCCTCTAGGCACAGACACGTAGAGCATGGCAGTTCTAGCCGCTCTTTCATGACCTCACGCGTGTCAGAGCTTGCTACCCGTTGCTACGAGATTGTTCGACGATAGATAAATGTCGAGCGCTGGGAGATTCTGATGATTTTCCGCAATGATCCACAGAATGTGGAGATTGTTGAGGATCTGACCGACGATGGTATACGCGGGTTTATTTCAGTGGAGTTAAGCACATTACCACATCGTCATACTTTTTATATTATCATGTGCTTGTTTTATTTTCAGGGTAGTTGTTGTGTTTATGTTTGTATTTCCGTTCGTGTAATGAAATATAGTCATTTTTTGTGAAATTAGTATTTAATTAATTCATAACAATTAATTTAACAGTTAAATACCCTGCTCAGATACCACGCTTAAATGCCCCGTTTGCAGCAAAAAACTTATTCCCTGTTCGCTACAGTACCACGCTCAAATTCCCCGCTCAAACGCCTTGCTCAAATACCCCATTACAGTCCGTTAAGAACGCACCCTTAATCTTTATGGAGTTATGTTGCAAGCTCCTTGCATGTAATGCTTGTGCTTCCTGGTTCCAGTTAGCCCTTTGTGATTATTTACAACTTTTTATGTCTATCGTAGTCTGCATGTAAGAATGTCTTCTGTAATTTGCATTATGTTGTGCATGAAATAGATACATGTTAGGATGTAATTGAGATTTTGTTCTTCCTGCATGGAAAATTTTCTTTTAGTAGTTTAGGAAAAAGGCCTAGCTCCTGTACTATAAGCTAGGATAGTTGTAGTGGACAGTCCACTTTAGAAACCAAACCAGTAGTTAGGCGATCAACCTAACTAATGTACTTATTGTATTTATTATTTGTTATAATTTACAGTGTTACATATCACTTTAAAAATTGGTCGTCCTTGCCAAAATAAATCATGTAAAATACGTTGGTCAGGTTAATTTGCCTAAATTATTTTAGCACAAATGATTTTTATTAACAATGAATTTTTACTATCGACATGAATCGGTAAAAGTTTCAAGATTAACTACATACTAGTGAAGTAATGGATCACAATAAATTTACTAAAATACAAGGATAATAAAAATCTAAGATAGCCGATTCTTTTTTGCAATTTGATAATAAATCAAATCATTACAAGTTTCATACTGGTTTCAACGTCATCATGATGATGTATGCACATTTTGGGAAGAGATAACGGTACAATGCAATAAACTTATTACATCTTCATCAAAACATCAATGGAATGTGGGAAAAAGATTCTCGACGTCGAACCATCATTAAGTGTGAAAATGTAATGTAGAATACAAAAAGAATTACTGATTCCCATGCCAATTTGGTGTGAGGACGGTGTAGGGAAAAAAATTATTTACGTCATCACTACACGAAAGAAGAATTTAGAGAGCCATTATCACAAAAGTTTTCCTTGGTCTTCTCTACATTAGTTCCCTATGCCTTATTTCCGCTAGTTTCTCAATGCCTTCCCTAGTCAATTTCCATAAACATTTCCACATTAGTTTCCATGCATTTTTCCTACCTTTGTTTCCTATGTTGGTTTCCCAACGATTTCCTTATGCTAATTTATTTACGTCATCCACATGTCACTAATTTTGATAAGCCTTCTCTACTCTATAGTAACACTTAGGTGCTATTTTGCAATTTTAGCACTTTAAGTTTTGATAGTAGCACTTTAAATTTTAATAGTAGCACTTTTTATTTCTTTGTTAGAGACGTTGTTTGAGTGTCAAGCTTTTCTTGAGGCGTATATATATTCATACATAGATGTGTGTGTATATATATTCATGTTACTTATGGATACTAATATTTAGTGATCATTTAATCAACATCAATATAGTTTAATAAATAGTTATTTATTTTTTGTTATTATTTAATCTGAATTGCACAAAATGCATGCGTATGCCTATTTTCATCTTGGCTCTATTTGAACTCCGTTAAATTGTAAATCCAATCTTAATACCCCCCCCACATAAAACTGACAATTAATCTTTTTCCCGTATTCTAGATACGGTTTCTTCCTCGTCTTTCCAGCACCAGTTTTTCCATGCTTCCTTATTTATCTTTAAATGTACATAAAAATGGATCTTACACATTCCCTTCATTTGCTAATGTAAAGAAAAATTCCTTACATAATTTTATTATAATTGTCTCCATTTAACAATGTGGGAAATAATGTAGTATAACTACCGGTATTAACATATCTTAACGACAATGTAATGCTAGAGAGGGTTGAATAATGTTTTATAACTTTTATAGATCTTATCTAAATTATTTCAAGATTTAAATCCAGACACAACATTCAACAAGGAGATATGTATAAATGTGGTAACAGTAAAGTAAAGGTACGAAGGATGACATAGAATTTTTATATTGTTGCAAATTAATCAATACTACATCCATGTGTACGCATAGATTTATTTATAAATGCTACTTTAAATGTGTAAAAAGAGAACCAGAATCTAAATTTGATTTTAATGCAACAAGTTACATCCTCATGACTATCGAGCTCAAGGTAAAATCTCTTAATTTAACTAGGCAATACAATATCTCACCTGATGTGATTGGAAAAAAGCATACCTACAAAAATATTATTAAAGTGTTTTCAAATCCAAATACTAACAGTTGTATTTTTGATATAGAACAAATACAACCCTTTAATAGCACATTGATATTTGAACTGAAGAGAGACTAATTAGAAATTAGCGAATAAGATTATAGAGAATGAATATAGTAAATGTAAAGATCGAATTTGTGTGGATTTAAAGAGTATAAAAATCGGATTTTGTGAAATGCATAATGAGAATTTGGAATAAGAAGAATAGAGAGAAAATAGTTATTAGAATTCCTTTTCTAGCCATTTTTATATTGTGTTCGAAGGGATGTGTTAATTCGTAAAGATATAGAGCTAAAAGTTGTAACTCTACAAAATGTAAGAATAGAGAATGTTATGGTGCAGAGTGTCATCTCTACACCTTTGACTTTCTATTTTTTGATTGCGTTCATCCACTCAACAAGGTAGCAGGCTCTTGCTATGACTTGGTCGCCTCGGATAGTTCTGATCCCATATCAGTCGGGAACTTCACGAGGGGGCGCCAATGTGCCATAAATATTCAAAACTCGGCGAGAGTTGGTCGTCCGAGGAAGACGTTGTAGCGAGAGGGGATGTCGATGATGATGAAGATGAGGATCCTGACTCGACTTCGATCCCCATCTACATGTTGTACCAGTAGCTCTGCAAGACCGGCTGGTCTCTTGGAAGCACCATTGAATCTGTGAATAGTAGCCTTGCACGACATTAGATCTTCATCCTCAAGCTTTATTTAGTCATGGACCTATTTGATGATGACGTTCATGGAACTCCCTGAGTCAACGAGGACGTTCTTGACATAGGTTGTACCTATGTATGCGGAGATGACAAGTGGATCTGTGGTGGGAATATCGATTCTTGTAGCATCCTTCTCTCGAAAGACTATGTCATCCCCCATATTCTTTTGCACTTTGCCGAGACTGGCTTGTCCACAGCAGCAGAGCACGTTTCCTGGTTGGCGTGCTTAATAGAATTGGCGTACCCTTGCAAACACTAGATGCTTTCATTTATAGGGTGAGGCCGACAACAATTGTTATATATCACGATACCCCCTTTGAGGCGGTCTCAGATTGGACATCCCAAATGCTGCTTGGATCTAAGGAAGTACGGGCACCGAAGGGCCCGCGGCTGCTTCTTTCATAATAGGATTCTGGAAGTACTGCTCGAGACATTTCTCACAAATGAGTTTCTCGATTGCGTCATGGAGTTGTCGATACTCATTTGTGTTATGGCCGAACATGTCCTGGAGTCTACAGTATTTGTTGGTGTTTTTCTCTCGATCAGTAGAGTCTTGCAACATCGGCATCTTATGTTGCATCGTATTATAGGTCTCGAGAATATTGTTACCAACTGAGTATTCAGCAGGGTGTAAACTTTGTATGATGGGAAGTAGTCGCATTTCTTGGAGTCTTCTTCTTGATAGTTACTGCTTCCTAATTTGTTTTTGTTTGTCTTAGGCTTGAAATGATCTATCCCTTTGCCTTTGTCAGAGCTTTCTACAACTTGTTTAGCTTTGACTCTATCTGTATCGGGACGCTAATACGAGTTGTTCGGGTGATCAACTCCAGCAATCCTATTCCTGCATGCGTCTTCCTAGCACAAGAGCTGATTAGACTTGTTGTAGAAAACTTGGAATAAGGAAGTACGCCCTTGGCAAGCTGAACAAGGACGGTGCGAAGTTCAGGGTCTTCAAATTCGGCCAAGGTGTTATTGAAGTGTTTGAGGTATCTCTTGAGAGTTTACCCGGTGCCTTGGTATATGTTCGAGAGGGACAGAGTGTCTTTCGGCATGGTGACATGCATTCTGAACTGTTTCACCAACTCGGTAGCCAGTTGGTCGAAAGTCGATATGTTTCTCGGTGGGAGTCGAGATAACCAAAGATGAGCCATGTCTTCGAGAAAGATGGGAAAGCACTTGCACTTTAATCCGTCGGCAGCGCAACTCGAGTCCATTTTCCACTCATAACGTTTCAAGAAGTTTTGAGGATCAGTTTTCCTCGAGTAAGCCGTTAGTTGTGGCATGTTGAAACGTCTCGAACATTCGACATTAAGGATGGTCGGAGTAAAGGGGTTATGTCTTGTAATGGTTTACTAGACGTCGTCGACATGCCCTCGTGATTCCCTCGTAATCCTACTGACCATGTCAGTGAAAATCATAGGTTGTACCTCCATTGGATTCCAACAGCCGTAGTTCGATTCGAGAGTTCGTGGCCTCCGGAGCCTTCTTGGATGAACATCTGCATTATCATTGGTTAAGTCGTTAACCTCGATTCTTTGGTTTTGAGGAGGTTGGATAGGAGGATCTTGAGCCTGGTTCACAGCCGATTGAGTTGGAAATAAGTTCTGAATAGTGGCAGGAGGAGGCTGCATTGTAGAGTGTTTGGTGCTAGTTTTGGATCGATACTAGTTCCCTACAAGAAGCAGTCAGAACGACGGGCTCCCTCTCAATTCATATGCGTAGCATCATTTCCGTTAATTATTCACCTCTGGCTACAATTGTTATGATAAGTGTTGGAAGAAATGCTTTTCGAAATATACTGGAAGGGAGAAGTGACCTTATTGGCTTAAACGCACTGGATATCCATATGGGTACTCTGGTGCAGCCTTTGCACCAAGTCAGTGTTCTGATTAATCTGATCGTTAAGCTGTCGCTAGGTTTCCTCCAACTTTTTGGTCAATTTAAATAATTGATCTTGCGTTCCCGGAGCGTTTGGATTGAAGGAAGTGGCCACTTCCATGGTAGTCTGGCCTTCCGAATTTTGGCGCTTAGGAGAGGTTTCCGGCTCTATAGTAGAAGGCTTCATTATTTCGGTAAACTTGGTCGGTAAGTCTAAGAAGACTTAAGTAGAGCCTCCAAGTTTCGGCCGAAGAACGGTAGGAATGATGAAGTCTTTGAGTCTCTCAGTGAACGGCCCAGAATGTTAATGCGCAAAAGTTGGCACAACATCCAAAGAGTTCCACGTTAATGAAACTATACGTCCAAAGTGAAAAAATATGCAAGAAATTAAATAACATATTATTTTATAGTGGTTCGGTCCACGAGAATCTATGTCCAGTTTGAAGGTTTCACTCCTTTTATTCACTTTTAGTCAAAGTACAATGGCGGGAACTCTAGTTCCATATGAATACATTGGCAATTGTGGAAAGTAAGTTTTACAAGATCAAAATGAAGCCCAAGTCCTTCTTCCCGGAATTCCTGTGTTGTCCAAGTAATACAAGTGTACGAAAAGAGTAAGTTTCTTCTTTTCGGAGAAATGGAATGTTTGCGAACAAATTAAACAATTGAAAAAAATTATTTAATTTGTTCGGCTTTCCGAAACAATAAGGGTTGTTGTAAAGGTTGTCGAACTCTGGGACTAAAAATATTTTAATTAATAAATCCAATCAAATTATTCCGAAACTTTGATTGCTTGAAAATGACAGAAAATAATTAAAAAGAGAGCTTTTTTTAAATAAATGAAAGCAACTAGGGAATAATGACATAGACTAGATTAACATGAATTAATAACAAAACAGATTAATGCAGATCTAATTCATGTTTCTGTCACAAACATGAATCAACGATAATTAGGTTTCTAGAAACAAATATATGAATAATGACAAGTATAGCCTATGCAGGAGCAAAGATCTTAAACAACCATAGGCTATCACGACAGATTCACTATTTTATTTCAAAAACACTAAAAATTAGATCTAATTTTGATAAGCGTTATATCGAACTCGAATATACCATGTGAAGAAGTATAGCTCTTAAACGACACAGAATATGAAGATTCAGATCTAATCCTTGGTTCAGATCTAGATCTATATACATGAAGTCCTAATCTCTTTGGTTATGTGATTCATACTGAACCTAATCTAAGCTTCATCACCCCCTAATTAAAGGAGATTAGCTAGACATAGCTAAAGAAGAAGAGAAAAAGAAAATAAACAACATAAACATAAATAAAATAAAATAACAACTAATAAGAGAAGGAGAAGAATTTTATTCCAAGAGAAGTTATGCAGAATAAAACCTAATGTAATTCTAAATGATCAAGATACAAGTGTATTTATATCTGATATGACACAAACTAATTGGCTAACTACACAATGTGGGACTAAAGATATATCCCAAATAACACATAAGCCAGTGTGAACGCAACTGTAGAGTGAGAGACCTTGCAAATGAGCCATTGTGAACGCAATATGAGTCTCCAGTGAGCCAAATCTACCTAACTGAACTCTATTTGCAACCATTCTTCAGGCTTTAAACTCTTCAAGTTTAGTAATTTTAAACTTCACTCTTTTTAAGCAAATTCTTCATGCTTTATCCATCAAATGCTTTTAACCATGTTTTTTTATCAACAATCTAAAAACACAGCTATAAATACACCATATTAATTATTTTAAAGGGAAAACAAGATACATAAGCGGAGCAAATATACACATTTACGTGTATATCAAATACCCCACACTTTTCTTTTTATTCGTCCTCGAATAAACTAAACTAGTATATGTCACACTTTCCTAGGAAACATGATTGCATTTAGCATATGTAACAAGCCGTTAAACCCCTAGGTATCCCTAGTAGAACGATGGTTGTTTCATGAGGGTTTTCAGCGGATACTACCCACAAAATCCAAAGCGTCTTATGTATGTGGATTAATCAAACAATATATTTAAGGTCTATGAAACACCCCACCTCCGTTAGGGTCACTCTAAAAGGGAATGCCCTAATTTTGGTGGAGGTTTATAAGAATAAGTCACAGATATACAAGACAGATATAAGAACACATATTTTTGAACAGTGGAAAACAACAACAACTTTTATTTCAACAAAATACGTGTTACACAAACCATGTCATAATTTGTCTTACAACACTTCCAAAATCATAACATCTTCATAATTGTCTTGATTACATTATTTAAAGAAGCATAAAGAAAACATAAATAAACTGCATAAGTCCCATAATTGCTGTCCAAACCCATAGTCCAAAACGAAAAAGATCCAAGCAATACATTCTTTCTCTTCAAGCTGGATGTGAAAGCTGGTCAAGCTGCGGTATTCCCTCCCTGTGGATCTAGGGGGGGGTGAAACGAAAGAAAAGAAGACGAAAGAAAAGTAGAGTCAGACATAAAGCCTGAGTAAGTCTACGACTATTCAGTCTATGAATAAAGAACTGGGTATGATAAGTATAAACTGGAAATGGGAAAGCACCATAAACTAAGTTAAGTTGTCTAGAGTCGAATATACTATCGTACCCCATATTAATCTCTGTACCCATATAAACTAGTTCCCAATAGGCACCCCATAATCAGGGTGAAGTGATCCATTTCTGATGATCGGCTCCTACTCGCACAGTTACATATGTCTTACGGCCCCCGTTGTTGTAGTTACCTATGCTGGTCCCACCATGGGGTGTATCAAGTCCCATGGTGGCGGCCCGACACAATTCTAGAATGCACAGGTATGCTACTGGTGCCCAGTGCCTTATTTTTCTGTGCCGGAGTGTGTGCACGCCCGCACCCCGTTAGAACCTACACTGCTGCACCACCGCCGTCGATTTGACCTCTTACAGTCAGCCCAGTAATCGTGCCCCACCCTGCCTAGTTCAGGGTATCCTGATACACCTTGTAGGGTTACTGCTGAAAAGGGTCCCCCGCTACTAGGTTTTCTATTTCTAGCCAACATGCTAAGTTTGTTAAGTGTTTTGTAATCCTAACCCCCAATCAGTCTGTATAGTTTAGCATGTTCCATTTTGATTAAGTATTAATTCAATTTACTT
Source organism: Allium sativum (assembly GCA_030737875.1). Lineage (NCBI taxonomy): Eukaryota > Viridiplantae > Streptophyta > Magnoliopsida > Asparagales > Amaryllidaceae > Allium > Allium sativum. Next base: position 288,910,822 of record CM060915.1, read on the forward strand.
AATCCTATCAATCCTGACTCAGCCTTAATTGTCTTATTAAAGCCTCGACCTCTCACATTAGACAGGTATTGTTGTGGCTGCCTGTTGCCGGTTGGGTCCGGGCAGTCTTACGCCACAACTCAGTCTAACCTCGGGTCTTTTGCTAGGCTCCGTGTTTAACCACCAACATTGGATAGGTATTGTTGTGACTACTGGACAGCCGGGCGGTTCCGGGCAGGTTTACATCACAATTCAATCCAACCTCGGGTTAAACACATCGTATTTTCTACATTTACATATTTTGTCTCTTTCCTTTTTATTTGTAAATATTTGCGGCCCATTATTCAAATTCATCTTTATTGGGTAAAATTAATTTATACCACTTAATTGTTTTTCAAGGTTGTTGGCATGCGTCAAACATGCCAACACATATGTTCTATATTTTAACCCAAACGTCATTACCCCCGTTTTACACGTTCGCTACAATATAAGATATGTTGGGTTTAACATTTAAACCCAACTTAGCCATATGAAAAGGGGAGGCATATAACATGGTGTTTATAAGGTAACATAAAAAGGGGAGTGTGAACGCATGAACTTGCAACATAACGATCTAATTAACATGAATTAGGCACATGTGATCTTGCATTGTAATAGCACATAATCATGGTATAAACAATACTTAAACATGAATCATTCTATTCATATAATCATGGCATAAACATACCTAAACATGAACCATTATATTCATATAAACTTGCAATTGGAATGTAAATCTAACTTAATTATGTGTCACATATATCACCATATGATTTTGATAACAACTTAGGCCTAAAACATGTTTTCAACTAGGCATAACACCAAACATAGTTTAGTCATGTTCATAAAGATACTTACTTTTGTCTTTAACACAAAAGTATGGTTTTACACTTGAATCACGATGCCAATTCCAATATAAATAAACCATAGTACTTAGTTGAATCCAATTACACACTAAAAGTGATCATAAAAGTATGTACATCATATTGGCATAATGGCGAATCATATACTTGCATGAATCCCAATTAAACTACCACAACATATGGTTGTTAACATGAATCATATACTTGCATGAATCTAAATTAAACCACCATAAACATGTAGTTGTTAACTTCCAACATAAATCGCATACTTGCAAATATTCAATCGTTATACCACAACATTTCCAAATCGTTAGAATCAACGCGACATACAAATATAGATTATTATCACCACAAATCGAATACAATTCTATTTCTCATTTTACACAAATCAAACGCAATTATTTATTCATATCGGAATAGCACTCTACTTACAACGTATGACGAATCTTCAATTCAGGAATCTGAATTCTGAATTTGGAGATGCTATCCTTTGTCGTAGGCGTTGTTTGATTTAATTGACGTTGGTTTAAGCTTTCGAATTATCTCCTAATTGTCTCTCAATTTCTGACGGCTATTCCTAGTCTTTCCTCAGCAGCATGACGGTCTCATCTCCATTTTTGTTTGTGTGAATTAGGGTGAGTCTTAGGTCCATTTTATAGAGTTTGTGAGTTGATTTGGACCGTCGATGGAGCTTGGTTTAATAGTAGCCGTTCGTTTGAAGGAGAGACCAACCAGGAGCTGACACCTAGCCCTAGTGACAAGGCAAGGCTCAGAAAATCGACCAAACACAGACCAGGCCAGCCAGGGGGCTGGGTTCGACCTGGCTCAGGGGCCAGGTCGACACGCCAGTCGACACCATGTCGACTTGGTAGTCGACACGGGTGACCCAGGTCGACTACCCAGTCGACCTGGGTGCCTTAGGCGGGAAAATTCCCGCCCTGGCCAATCCGGCCCGATTTTGAATTTTGAATTGGTTTTTCTGAGCTCTTTTGGTCTATTTGAATTTTAAATTGAATTCTGAAACTTCCGGAGGCCATATCTTCTTCATACGGAGTCCGTTTTACGCAAACTCAGACTCTATCCCAAGCAGAATTCCGAGACGAACGCAATGTCGTATCCCGTTTCCCTTAATTCTTTGATTTGAAATTAGTTATACTTTATTTTTTGAATTTCACTATTATAGAATACACGGGGTGTTACATTCTCCCCCACTTAAAAGGATTTCGTCCCCGAAATCTTCAAGTTCAGGAAGAATGTACGTCCTAACATCCAAACATCCATCTACTCATCCATCAAACACGAGCATCCATTGTCCTTAAAAGACTTCTAGTGCTTCATGATCATATGCGAAGTGTGTGTACATGTACTTATCTAATGCAAAATCAGTCGGTCTACTGATTCAGTTGACCTCCTTAATGCAAATTATGTAAGTGCCATGAATCCATTATGTATGCAAATTCTCCTATTCATGATTCTACATGAGTGCACAATCATTCATATATAAATGCGACATCCATATGACAATACATTAAACTTCAACCATATACGAATATAAATACATCTATGCATATGCAGTATGAAGTGACTGAGCCGATCTAAAACCTAGAGTGTGTGTGTATATGCAACCACGAGCAACCACTAGCAACCACTTGCAACCATCATCCATAACATGTTTCAATTACATGTTTTCATCCAAAGGGTTTCTTCCTAAAAGATAAGGTCGAGGAGATATACCTAGAAAGATAGATAAAAGCGCAACTTAAGGAAAAAGAAAGATCAAAGATGTACCCTCAAAAAGAAAAGGGTAGGCCGCGCGTATTCTAGCTTCAGTTTCCCAAGTTGTGTCTCCATCGGCGTCGCTCCACTGAACTTTGACGAGCTTGACTTCACAGTTGCGTAGCTTCTTCACTTCCGTTCCTAATATGCGGGTTGGAACTTTCCTCACGGTTGCTTCGCGTTCCACTTCAGCTTCTTCTAGGATATTTGGCTCTACTACTTCCGCAGATTCATGTAGACATTTTCGGAGGTGCGAAACATGGAAAACGTTGTGAACTCCGGCCAGCTTTTCGGGTAGCTCTAATCTATAGGCCATTTTCCCAATTTTCTCAATAATAGGAAACGGTCCTACGAACCTTGGTGCTAGCTTTCCTGTGGTTCCAAAAAGAACAACGTTCCTTAGTGGAGATACCTTAAGAAAAACTCTGTCCCCAACCTCAAATTCAAGGTCGGTCCTCCTCTTGTCGGCGTAGGATTTTTGTCTGTCTTGGGCTGTCTTCATTCTTCTTCGTATTAAGTCTACTTTTTCTGAAGTCTCTCGGATCATATCTGGTCCAAGTATGAGCTTATCAGTAGACTCCCACCAACAAGTGGGCGATTGGCACGGTCTTCCATATAAAGCTTCGAAGGGCGCCATTCCGATGGTGGCTTGGTAGCTGTTGTTGTAGGCAAATTCCACCAAAGGAAGATGGTCTTCCCACGTCCCTCCGAAGTCAAGGACGCACAGTCTTAAAAGGTCCTCCAAAACTCTGTTCACTCTTTCTGTTTGGCCGTCGGTTTGGGGATGATAGGCTGTGCTGAAGCATAACTGTGTGCCTACCGCTTCTTGCAGACTCCGCCAAAACTCACTTGGGAAGATAGGGTCTCGGTCACTAACAATACTGGATGGTATTCCATGGAGTCGATCAATTTCCTTGACGTAAAGAGATGCTAGGGATGAGGCTGTTCTTTTACTTTTGACAGGTAAAAAGTGGGCGCTTTTAGTAAGCCTATCCACTATTACCCTAATGCTAGTGTTGCCTCTCCTAGACCTAGGCAGCCCATCAATGAAGTCCAATGAGATGCTATCCCACTTCCACTGCGGGACCTCTAGAGGATGGAGCAGACCGCCAGGCTTTTTCTATTCCGCCTTAACCTGTTGGCACACCATACACCTAGAAACGAAATCTGCCATGTCCTTCTTCATGTCGTTCCAAAAGAAAGTTCTCTTTATATCCTTGTACATTTTATCTCCGCCTGGATGTATCGTCATCTTGGAGTGGTGTGCTTCCTCGAGAACCTTCTTTACTAAATCTCTTGTCTGTGGGACGCATAGTCTTCCGTCTCGCCTTAGCCAATCCTTGTCGTCGATGGAGTATCTGCTGAGGTGACTTGAAGTCTCACCCCTCATTAGCCTATCAATCGTCTCCACAAGCTGAGGGTATTCGCGTTGTGCTATCCCTATTGAGTCCACTAAAGTCGGGCGTACCTCGAGAGATGCTAGCAAGCCCGGTACAAAATCGGAGGAGGACCTAAAGTCAAAACTGGCTATAAACTCTAGGCTTTGTCTTTCAACAAACAGCGGGCTTAGGGTCAGTTTCTTTCGGCTCAACGCGTCTGCCACTATGTTGCCTTTGCCCGGAGTGTAGGAGATCTCGAAATCATACGAGGCAAGGAACTCCATCCATCTCTGTTGTCTCAAGTTAAGATCTTTCTGCGAGAAATGATATTTCAACGATTTATGGTCAGTGTAAAGTTCGAACTTCTCACCTAGGAGATAGTGTCGCCAAGACTTGAGTGCAAAGACGATGGCAGCTAACTCAAGATCGTGGGTCGGGTAGTTCTTTTCGTGCACTTTCAACTGTCTTCCGCCATAAGCTACTACCCTTCCTTCTTGCATTAAGACAGCGCCTAGCCCTGTCCCACATGCATCTGTATAAACTGTGAACATCTTGCTTCCATCTGGCAACGTCAAAACTGGGGCTGTTGTAAGAGCCCTTTTTAGTCGTTGGAAAGCAAACTCGCAATCCAAGTCCCAATTGAACACTAGATTCTTCTTTGTCAGCCTTGTGAGGGGAGCTGAGATTTTCGCAAAATCCCTTATGAATTTTCGGTAGAAACCTGCTAGTCCTAGAAAACTTCGGACCTCAGTTGCATTCCTTGGTGTCTTCCAATCCTGTACCGTTACTACCTTAGCAGGGTCCACAGCTAACCCTTCTTTGGATACTATGTGCCCAAGGAACCTCACTTCCTCTCTCCAAAAGTGGCATTTGGAGAATTTGGCTTTTAGCTGATGGACTCGCAGAGTTTCCATCATTGCCCTTAAGTGCTGAGCATGTTCCTCTTCACTCTTTGAGAAGATAAGGATATCGTCTACGAAGACCACTACGAACTTGTTGAGGAATTCTCTGAACACCCTACTCATCAAGTCCACGAAGTAAGCGGGTGCGTTTGTCAAGCCAAAAGGCATGACAAGCCATTCAAAGAAGCCGTCTGGGGTTCTGAATGTTGTCTTATCGATACTATCTTCAGCCACCCTTAGCTGATGAAAACCGGTCGCCAAATCGAGTTGGGAGAAAACAGACGCTCCTACAAGTTGATTAAACAGATCGTCGATTCTGGGGAGAGGGTGCCTATTCTTTTTCGTTAGCTTGTTGAGCTCCTATAGTCAACACATAGACGGAGTGAACCATCTGCCTTTGTAGCGAACACCACTGGAGCGCCCCATTCTGAAATGCTCCTTCTAATGAACCCCTTCTCTAGAAGCTCTTTAATCTGTTTATTCTTTCCCGTGGAGCCATGTGTCTAACGGGCAACGCAACGGGCTTTGCATTATCTACTAGATATATGCGGAAGTCTATCTCCCGCTTCGGAGGCAAGCACTTCACCTCTTCGAAGACATCCGGATATTCCCGGACCACTCTAACCGATTGCAAACTTTCAACAGAAGCATCTAGCGATTCAAGATAACTAAGCATAACCGCATACGAGGGATTACAAGTAATTTCCAGAGTGTTACCGAGTTGGGTCAGAAGCCTAACCACCCTTCTCTCACAATCAAGGATGGCACCATTACTGGATAGATAATCCATGCCCAAAATCAAACCATATCCTGAGAAGCCCAAAACAAAAACACTACATCTAAATTCTACGCTTAGAATAGAAATTTTCAATCCCACACAGATCATAGACAAATGAGCAAGGCCCCCGATTGGATTTGAAACAATTAAGGGGTCCTCTACCATACTAGCTTCTAGGTGCAGAGATTCTTCTAAAGCAGATGAAATAAAGGAGCGTGATGCGCCAGAATCAAATAAAGTGCGAACCGGGTGATCATAAAGATAAACTACACTTTCTACAGAAGTATTTATACCTCGCTGTTGCAGAGGTGGCGCTTCTAGCACATGAACCTGTGCCCCTGAGGTGGATCCAGCTCTCTGCCCCTGCCCTCGTTTCTTTGGGAAATCCTTAGCCATGTGGCCTGTCTCACCGCAAGAAAAGCACCCACCATTCATCTTGGCCTTCTTTTTCCGGCAGTCTTTCACTAAGTGCCCCACTTTGCCACAGAAATTACACTTCCTCTTCTCTTTGTTGTCTTTCCCGCCCTTCTTAAAGTCTGTCTTCCTAGGCTACAAACCCTCTTTCTTCCCTTGAGAGCTTTCTGCCTTTGTCTCCTTCTTGCCCTCATCCTCTTCGTTCAGCAATGCCATCTGCATCAACCTTTCATACATAGCTCCCATCGGTATATGGGTCATGGCCAAACTGTGTAATGGCTCATTCAACCCCTTGACAAAGCGGAGAGCCTTCTTGTGCGGGGTGTTGACGAGGTTTAGTCCGAACCTAGCTAGCTGATCAAACTGATTAACGTACTCTTTGACTGTCATATTCCCTTGCTTAAGAAATAAGAATTTTTCCAACTGAAGGCTCCTTTCAGCTTCTGAGAGAAATTTAGCCTCGAACCTTGCCCTAAAGTCCTCCCATGTTTCCACTGGCCTTTCTGCATTAGTGACTTCCCACCAGTAGGAAGCCTCACCTTTTAGTAGCCACACTGCCAGTTGTACCTTCTGCCTATCTTCTACCTCAAAGATGACGAATAAGTCCTCGGTTTCTTTTAGCCAATTCCTGGCTACTACGAAGGACTCGGTTCCATGAAAGTCCTTTCCTCCCATAGCTTTAAAATCTTTACATATCTTAGCAAAAGTATTTCCCTGCGGAGGAGGTGGAGGAAGAGGTGCTGCTGCAGCTGGATGATTTCCTACAGCTGGGGGAGGAGGAATGGTAGGACCTGGCTGAGTGGCCCTTGCTTCTAAGAATCGTCTAAACCAACCAGGTATTGGTATACCCTCTGGCAAGTTAAGTTCTTCGGACATGCTGAAACAAAAAGGATAGATTCAAAACGAAGGATAAAAGATAGTACCAATGGCTTTGGGGGACTTTGCCTTTAAAATATAATATTTTATCTTTAAAAATGCTTCTTTAAATTTTCCTTTGAAAATAAATTTTAAAAACTTTTATCTTATCTGTTAAACCTATGCTCTGATACCAAGTGAAACACCCCACCTCCGTTAGGGTCGCTCTCAAAGGGAATGCCCTAATTTTGGTGGAGGTTTATAAGTATAAGTCACAGATATACAAGACAGATATAAGAACACATATTTTTGAATAGCGGAAAACAACAACAACTTTTATTTCAACAAAATACGTGTTACACAAACCATGTCATAATTTGTCTTACAACACTTCCAAAATCATAACATCTTCATAACTGTCTTGATTACATTATTTAAAGAAGCATAAAGAAAACATAAATAAACTGCATAAGTCCCATAATTGCTATCCAAAGCCATAGTCCAAAACGAAAAAGATCCAAGCAATACATTCTTTCTCTTCAAGCTGGATGTGAATGCTGGTCAAGCTGCGGTATTCCCTCCCTGTGGACCGGGGGGGACGAAAGAAAAGAAGACGAAAGAAAGGTAGAGTCAGACATAAAGCCTGAGTAAGTCTAGGACTATTCAGTCTATGAATAAAGAACTGGGTATGATAAGTATAAACTGGAAATGGGAATGCAACATAAACTAAGTTAAGTTGTCTAGAGTCGAATATACTATCGTACCCCATATTAATCTCTGTACCCATATAAAATAGTTCCCAACAGGCACCCCATAATCAGGGTGAAGTGATCCATTTCTGATGATCGGCTCCTACTCACATAGTTACATGTGTCTTACGGCCCCCGTTGTTGTAGTTACCTATGCTGGTCCCACCATGGGGTGTATCAAGTCCCATGGTGGCGGCCCGACACAATTCTAGAATGAACAGGTATGCTACTGGTGCCCAGTGCCTTATTTTTCTACGCCGGAGTGTGTGCACGCCCGCACCCCGTTAGAACCTACACTGCTGCACCACCGCCGTCGATTTGACCTCGTACAGTCAGCCCAGTAATCGTGCCCCACCCTGCCTAGTTCGAGTTATCCTGATACACCTTGTAGGGTTACTGCTGAAAAGGGTCCCCCGCTACTAGGTTTTCTATTTCTAGCCAACATGCTAAGTTGGTTAAGTGTTTTGTAAACCTAACCCCCAATCAGTCTGTATAGTTTAGCATGTTCCATTTTGATTAAGTATTAATTCAATTTACTTAATCCTATCAATCCTGACTCAGCCTTAATTGTCTTATTAAAGCCTCGACCTCTCACATTAGACAGGTATTGTTGTGGCTGCCTGTTGCCGGTTGGGTCCGGTCAGTCTTATGCCACAACTCAGTCTAACCTCGGGTCTTTTGTTGGGCTCCGTGTTTAACCACCCACATTGGATAGGTATTGTTGTGACTACTGGACAGCCGGGCGGTTCCGGGCAGGTTTACATCACAATTCAATCCAACCTCGGGTTAAACACATAGTATTTTCTACATTTACTTATTTTGTCTCTTTCCTTTTTATATGTAAATATTTGCGGCCCATTATTCAAATTCGTCTTTATTGGGTAAAATTAATTTATACCACTTAATGTTTTTTCAAGGTTGTTGGCATGCGTCAAACATGCCAACACATATGTTCTATATTTTAACCCAAACGTCATTACCCCCGTTTTGCACGTTCGCTACAATATAAGATATGTTGGGTTTAACATTTAAACCCAACTTAGCCATATGAAAAGGGGAGGCTTATAACATGGTGTTTATAAGGTAACATAAAAAGGGGAGTGTGAACGCATGAACTTGCAACATAACGACCTAATTAACATGAATTAGGCACATGTGAACTTGCATTGTAATAGCATATAATCATGGTATAAACAATACTTAAACATGAATCATTCTATTCATATAATCATGGCATAAACATACCTAAACATGAACCATTCTATTCATATAAACCTGCAATTGGAATGTAAATCTAACTTAATTATGTGTCACATATATCACCATATGATTTTGATAACAACTTAGGCCTAAAACATGTTTTCAACTAGGCATAACACCAAACATAGTGTAGTCATGTTCATAAAGATACTTACTTTTGTATTTAACACAAAAGTATGGTTTTACACTTGAATCACGATGCCAATTCCAACATAAATAAACCATAGTACTTAATTGAATCCAATTACACACTAAAAGTGATCATAAAAGTATGTACATCATATTGGAATAATGGCGAATCATATACTTGCATGAATCCCAATTAAACTATCACAACATATGGTTGTTAACATGAATCATATACTTGCATGAATCTAAATTAAACCACCATAAACATGTAGTTGTTAACTTCCAACATAAATCACATACTTGCAAATATTCAATCGTTATAACACAACATTTCCAAATCGTTAGAATCAACGCGACATACAAATATAGATTATTATCACCACAAATCGAATACAATTCTATTTCTCATTTTACACAAATCAAACGCAATTATTTATTCACATCGGAATAGCGCTCTACTTACAACGTATGACGAATCTTCAATTCAGGAATCTGAATTCTGAATTTGGAGATGCTATCCTTTGTCGTAGGCGTTGTTTGATTTAATTGACGTTGCTTTAAGCTTTCGAATTATATCCTAATTGTCTCTCAATTTCTGACGGCTATTCCTAGTCTTTCCTCAACAGCATGACGGTCTCATTTCCATTTTTGTTTGTGTGAATTAGGGTGAGTCTTAGGTCCTTTTTATAGAGTTTGTGAGTTGATTTGGACCGTCGATGGAGCTTGGTTTAATAATAGCCGTTCGTTTGAAGGAGAGACCAACCAGGAGCTGACACCTAGCCCTAGTGACAAGGTAAGGCTCGGAAAATCGACCAAACACAGACCAGGCCAGCCAGGGGGCTGGGTTCGACCTGGCTCAGGGGCCAGGTCGACACGCTAGTCGACACGCTAGTCGACACCGTGTCGACTTGGCAGTCGACACGGGTGACCCAGGTCGACTACCCAGATGACCTGGGTAGCCCCAAGTCGACTACCCAGTTGACCTGGGTGCCTTAGGTGGGAAAATTTCCGCCCTGGCCAATCCGGTCCGATTTTGAATTTTGAATTGGTTTTTCTGAGCTGTTTTGGTCTGTTTGAATTTTAAACTGAATTCTAAAACTTCCGGAGGCCATATCTTCTTCATACGGAGTCCGTTTTACGCAAACTCAGACTCTATACCAAGCATAATTCCGAGACGAACGCAATGGCGTATCCTGTTTCCCTTAATTCTTTGATTTGAAATTAGTTATACTTTATTTTGTGAATTTCACTGTTATAGAATACATGGGGTGTTACAGTCTATCACATTCCAAGGACTTTACCTAACTTCAATAATAATGGTTTAGTCCTAAATTTTCCATCCCATTATTGCTGCAAAAATGAATATAATTTTTCAAGTTGAATCGTAATTCTTTGATAACACTATAATTTCCTTAAAGGTTAAGAGTGTGTGTCAACCAAAGTTCTACACGTCGACAATGTGCACCCAATCATTTATTCATTTTTTTTTGAATAATTTTGCACCATTGTAACTGTAATGTATTGGATGTGAATTTTGCATAGATGAAGGAAAATTTTGTAAGTTCCAAACATATTATAGATGAGGCAGATATATACGTTTTATTTCCTTTACTACAATCCTCGTTTCTAAGTACAATATGATGGATGTGGATGGAAATGATTTATAGTCAAGAATGATGAATGATTATTTTAATCTCAGAGATTTTCTCTTTATTGCATTTTTTATTTTTTTTCTCTTTTCATTTTGCATGGTGAATAATGAGTGGAGATGGAATGGAATGATACCGTAAATTATTTCATTTGATTCCTCCTTTACTAAGCGAATCATAACCAACACTTCATGAAACGAAAGTTTTGTGCTCGGGTTACTCTACTTCTATAATACCAATTCAACACACAAGTTTGGATTGATGTTATATAAAAAGCTGAAAGGAATGATCAGCAAAGTTTTATAAGATAGATAACCCATATAAAATAAGATGTGGTATATGGTCATCCTACCTTAAAACAAATACGTAGTGGGTGGTGTAATATTGGTATAAAAGTGACATTTTTAACCTTTGAAAATAAAAGGTTCTTAAGTATACCAATAAAAGAAAAACTTGTCAAAACATGGATGTAAATCGACTAAAACTTGGGTTTGAATAATGTGGGGTATCGATGAAGAATGATACAATGAGTCATTTCTCCTTAAGTGGGCCAACTGGATTTTGGAACTTACGAATTGAAAATTTTGAGTGGAAGAAATATTATGCATGAAAATAAACTCAGATAATCCAACAAATGTAGGTGCAAAATCATTTTTTATTTGATGTTTTTTTATTATTTTTACTTACACATTCTAACATGTATAACAAGGGTTGACACGCTTACTCCAGAACACGACTAACGTCTGCACAGTCTCAAGCTAGCATCTTAAAAAGACACAATACGACTCAATGAATAAATAATGTTCATTCCCATCACCCAACAATTCAACTTATCAATAAAGAACCAAGGTGTTATTTATGAATTTAAGTTAGTCCTTGTTCAACGAATGACCTAGTTCATAAAATTTGATTGCTATTGTAATGTAAATTCCCCCCACACTTGAGTGCGATTGTGTCCTCACAGTCGTTAATCAGACATTTCTTAGTGAAAGGGAAATAAAATAAGTGGGTAAGCATGGCTTACCGGATGTGTGTGCAGAAAATATGCAGTCATCGAATAGATGAACCGGTCCACAATGGAGCAATGGATCAGCCTCATTAAGATTATGAGAAACAACTGAAGCACAGAAAACCAAATCGTAAAGGATTTTATATTACGTGTCATATTTGGAAAAACAAAATTTGTTTTTTAAAAAGTTGAGTTGCTAATTTTTAATTTTGAGCTTACAATTGATCCTAAAATCGAATTGAATTTCTGTAGCAACTAAAGTGAGGTCATCGAGCTGGGGTTCATTAAAAGTTTCAAAAATAAAAATTGATTTGTTCTGATGATGTATAAACTGAGAGACATGTGCATCACTCTCACCCATACACTTGTTTTGAGAAATATTGTTCATTTTTGCTTTGATATTTGAAATGTTGTTGACTAAAGGTTCATTCGTAAACCTAAAGTTAAAACCAAACAAATGAATTTTTAGTATATTTCGAAATCATATTTTCTCAAAAACAGTGTTGTTCCAAAAAGAGTTCATATACTATCGAAATTTATCGTTGAAAAACAAGTGATCAAAGTGAGGTTCAGTTGAAACAATCAAGAACTATCCCAATAATTTCAATGCAACTCAGTTTGCTATCTGTTATTCTTTGAGCTAGTTCTTCGAAGTAAGTCAAGCCAAGTCTTATGAAACCCTCAAATTAATCAACGTCATCAATTCCCTCTAGTGATTGATTTATTAGATTTTTCCAAAGTCCAATAGTGTATCGAGCCTGTTGTTGAATGAAATGCATGTTTTCGATGTCTTTATTTTCTTGGTTTTGTTTTTCATCTAAAGTTCACGACGATTCCTTGATTTCCTCACGACAAATCCAAATTTCATGCATTAATTGGTCAATTTCACTAGGGCTTTCTTCAAGAAAATTGGTAGACACACCAAACTTCAAGATGTTGTTTTTTAGATTCGTCATTTCTATGTGTTCCTCATTGGTTGACCTTAAAAATTCATCCACCTCATCTCTTAGAAGTCGTCCATTATTTATTTTCCACAACCAACATCACCATAAATTTAGATTGTTCGCTACACATTTTTCATATTCGGTAACCAAAATTATCTCCACTTGAATTACGAAAATCATTTTGGTTTTGATCGTCGAAAACCGTGTTGAAATTGTTTTGATGTTCAGCACTTTGCTTAGTCAAATGGGCTAACAGTCGAATCACCTTAGATAATTTTTCCTCAATCGAAAAATTTTCAGCTTGAAATTCATTTTGATTTGAATTTTAACCAAAATCATTTAAATTTTGAAAAGAATTGCAATTTTAGTTGTACATGGGGCAAGCGCGCATGTACTAGAAGAAGAGAGTTTTTCGTCGAAAAATCAGTTACAAAACTTGTGGCTCTAAATAAGTTCTTAAAAAATATGTTAAAATTAACAACTTCGGATTATATGAATACAATTCTAGGCCAAGGTCAGACAGGGATTATTAGTGTGCCACTAATCACCGTAGAAACATGACTGAAGGTTTAAGAACCTGTTTAAGTTCTAAACTCTACCGTTCCTTAGACACCTCAGAGAGTATCAATCATAATTGTCAATTTAACGAATATTTTGTCCTATGAGCATTGGGGAATCCTCGATTTGATTTCAAAAATAATTTATTTCAAAAAAAACTATCCAATTTATCCCACATTCATTTTAAAATTTCCAACCACACATCAACAGGAAGAATAATCAATCACGGAGCAAACAAAGAATAATAAATTGCAGAAATATAATTTTTACTAACAAGCCGCGGCACCTGCAGAAGATTTTTACAAGCAATGTTTATATATTTCTCAAGCAACAACAGACCCTGTAGAGTTTAGAAAATTCTCACTTAGATCGGCAATCCGTCCAGTGCAATTGAGTAGAGCTAGCGTGTTCACACCACACTTGGTGTGCAACCACTCCAATTCGACAATTTGCTTGCCTTTTGATTTCCTTGTTTGTTTCTGGAATTTTGTTCACTTTAGCCTTTGATTCCTTTTTTTGGAATTTTCGTTTCCTTGTTGGAAAAGAGAAGAAAAACAAATAAAACAATAGTGAAAAAGAATAAAAAAAACTAAATCAGGAGGAAAAGAAAAAAATGACTCGACTAACAACTGACTCACTAAAATTAATCCCATGTTCTAACTAAGAAGACCCACGCCCCTTTTTTTTTTTTCTTTAGGAAACAAATCATAAAATATTACACAACTTGATTTCTGGAAACAGTTCAACGATTAAGGATGATCAAACTAGTTAACTAAGCACCGCAACAAGTATAAAACATGGTCAAATCCCCAATTAATACAAAACCTAGTTTGACCAATTCTCTATTTCCCAGAACGCTCCAAAGCAAATTGAAACAAAAATTGCGTTCTCAAATTCGAATTCTTTTATTTATAAGAAAAAAAAATGAAACTAAACTAAAACTAACCAAAATCCATCCACAAAAATAAAGACTTACTGAGCTAAAACTAACAAAATCAAAAGCAACAAAAATTAAAATTGAAATTACACACAGACTCAAAGAAGGAAAAACCATGCAAATCTGAGAAGTCTTGAACCCACGCAACCTAAAGACTCCTTTAACACAGCATATGTCCATAATAAATCACTACACTGTTATAGAAGCAACCCACAAAAATACAGTCAAAAGGGAAAATCATGCCCCTTTTTATTTTATTTTCAAAAATAAGCGCAGCTTATTTTTATAAATTGCAATCAACCCAAGAACAAAACACACGACCTCCTCTGGAAAACAAATCGAATCGCCCCTTTTTTCTTTTTCTTCTAGGATTAATTCATGCAAGAACCAAAAAAACGGCACCTTCAAAACAGACCAAACAGAACTCGCCCCTTATTGTTGAACCGGGTTTCTAATTCTATTGGTATCGGTAGTTAGGGGGAGTGGCCCGATTTTTGAGGGAAACGGGCCATCAATTAGGGTTCAGGTTGTTCGACTCATCGTTTTTGGTCGAGATGGGTACTGTGGATTGGGATTGTGAATGTGAGGACTGTGGTTGGATTGTAGTGGAGAGTATTCCCGTAGTGATGAATGGACGTGGTGGGTTTGTGGTTCAGTAGTTCTTGGTGGTTGAGTGCGATTTGGTAAGGGAATTGGGGGTATTCATGAGGGAAGATTTTTGTGGTGAGGATGATGATGTTGACCTTGCGAAGTGTGTGGCAAAAATTGCGATTAAGTCAGTAGTGTATTAATGGGAGAAAGAGGGGTTTCAAATCGGTTTTTCTTATTAGTTTTCAGATCTAAGTGCGGTTTGTGATGATAGTACTGGGGTTG
Organism: Allium sativum; assembly: GCA_030737875.1. NCBI lineage: Eukaryota > Viridiplantae > Streptophyta > Magnoliopsida > Asparagales > Amaryllidaceae > Allium > Allium sativum. The sequence continues at coordinate 288,925,915 of CM060915.1, forward strand.
AAGAAGTTGTGGTTTGGGAATTTGGTCCTTCAGGTCTTTGATTACGAGGTGCAAATTGAGGTTTTCGGGACTAGTTTTTTGGCCTATTGAGTGGGAGGCGATCGGTTTGAAGGATTGAGGGTTTGTGCGAATTTGTTGAGAAGTGTGGGGGGAGCTGTGGTCTGGACTGGCGCTAGATATTGGCAAGATGAACTGGGCTATGTTTTGATGAATTGATGAGGAGGATAATGGTTGTTTGGAGAAGTTGAAATTAGTGAATAGTGAAGTTGGTGATTTGCATAGGTGGAGCAAGGGGAAGGACGGATTGTTTGGTAGTGGATTGCGGGTAGAGATGGTCTTGAACAATCGGTAGTGGGATGGTTTGGTCTAGAGTAAACTGGATGATGTTTTATGACTTGTGACGGTTTTGCGGTTGTGACTGAAGGTAGGGAATGGTTGCTTCAAGCTCTCGAGGAAGATGATGAAGGCAGAGAAGAGAAGTAGTATTGGTTCGGGTTATGTGAATGGTGGCAGAAGAATTATATAGCAAGGAGAAAAAAATGGAAAGAATTTTTTTATTTATTTGTAATAATTGTGAAAAGGAAAGAAATTGGTAGAAAATTGGAAAGAAATAAGCAAATGAAAAGGGAAAAAGTTGTACTAGAAACAGGAAAGGAGTTGAAAATAGAAGGTAAATGTTTTTTTTTGTAGAACTGTTGAACTATGGAAGGAAATGTAATGGGGAAGAAACTAAAAAGGCAATGAAAGGGGAAAGAAATCAAACACAAAATTGCAATTTTTTCTCTCTTAATTAGAAGATCATAGTATCAATCAGCAATACTAAATCAAAACCAATCAAGAGAATTTTTCTATATATGAAAGGAAACAAAAGGAATCAAATAAAAATATTTTTGTGTTTTTTTAATGAAAAAACAAGAAACTAAAAATATAACCCGAAGGATTTACTAATAAAAATTATTTTGATCCCCAGCAACGACGCTAAAATTTGTTTGCGAAAAAATTAAACAATTGAAAGCAACTATTTAATTTGTTCGGCTTTCCTAAACAACAAGTGTTGTTGTAAAGGGTGTTGAACTCTGGGACCAAAAATATTTTAATTATTAAATCCAATCAAGTTATTCCGAAATTTTGATTGTTTGAAAATGACAGAAAATAATTAAAAAGATTTTTTTTTAAATAAACGAAAGCAATTAGGGAATAATGACATAGACTAGATTAACATGAATTAATAACCAAACAGATTAATATAGATCTAATTCATGTTCATGTCACAAACATGAATCAATGATAATTAGGTTTCTAGAAACAAATATGTGAATAACGACATGTATAGCCTATGCATGAGCTAAGCTCTTAAACAACCATAGCCTATCAGGACAGATTCACTATTTTATTTCTAAAACCCTAAAAATTAAATCTAAATCTGATAAGTGTTAGATCAAACTCGAATATACCCTGTGAAAGAGCATAGCTCTTAAACGACATAGAATATGAAGGTTCAGATATAACCCTTGGTTCAGATCTAGATCTATATACATGTAGTCCTAATCTCTTTGGTTATGTGATTCATACTGAATGTAGTCTAAGCTTCATCACCCCCTAATTAAAGGAGATTAGCTAGACATAGCTAAAGAAGAAGAGAAAAAGAAAATAAACAACATAAACATAAATAAAATAAAATAACAACTAAGAAGAGAAGGAGAAGAATTTTACTCTAAGAGAAGTTATACAGAATAAAACCAAATGTAATTCTAAATGATCAAGATACAAGTGTATTTATAGCTGATATGACACAGACTAATTGGCTAATTACACAATGTAGGACTAAAGAATTAGTCCAAATAACACATAGGCCAGTGTGAACGTAGCTCTAGAGTGAGAGGCCTTGCAAATGAGCCAATGTGAACGCAACATGAGTTTTCAGTGAGCTAAATCTACCTAACTGAACTCTATTTGCAACCGTTCTTCAGGCTTTAAACTCTTCAAATGTAGTAATTTTAAACTTCACTCTTTATAAGCAAATTCTTCATGCTTTATCCATCAAATGCTTTAAACCATGTTTTTTTATCAACAATCTGAAAACACAACTATAAATACACAATATCAATTATTTTAAAGGGAAAACAAGATAAATAAGCGGAACAAATATACACATTTACGTGTATATATCACGGAGCAAGCTTCGGGGTCAAGGAGGCAACATTATCTTCCAAAAGATTCAAATGAGCAAGGTTTCAACCCTTTTTCCTACTAACAGGTTTGGAGGTAGGAACATAATCTCATTTCAGACCGTCCTAGCGGACCCTTTTGTAACTATCTAGCTATCCCTACGAGTGAACTCCTAGCCACTTAATACTTCCCATTGATGGTGTTCTTTAAGGCCATTATATATACATACATATATACATACACACACGCACACACGCACACACACACATATATATATATATAAGTGAAAATAAATATAACGACCCGAACTTCCCCGTAAAGAAAAGCCCGGATTGCTTTGAGAACAAGACGAATCAGAATGCGAGCAGAAGAACATTTCATTGCTTATTACAATAATTTACATCAGAGTACCAAAATATACAGAGTATGAACAAATAATATACATTTGATAAATATCAGAGATTTACAATTTACAATGTAGTGGAAAATAATAGAAAACACAGCTGAAAGAGATACATGGATACATAGCTTTCTGAATATCATTCCAGCTGTAAACCAGGATCCTATGAATATAAATCTATAAAACCAAAACTACTAGCTGCCCGTTTGAAAATAGGGGAACCCAAAGTTTAGGTTAAAACAATAAACGCTAGGTCAGTCATGTGACTGGTGTGAGAACTAAAACAGTTGTTAAATCTTTACTTTAAAATAAATTATATCAAGGGACCACGCCGTATAACACGAAACGGGTTTCCTCCCAAGAATACCAGTGCATATAAAAAAACAGCACAATGCTTTTTGGAAAAATGAAGCTATTATAAGACCCAAGTCCCATCACACAATGCAACGCAACCTGGAGGGTAGGGTTTTCCCTTATAATAGCCAAACATGCTTGGTACGTTTAAAACAAATCATTTGATACTATTATAAGTGCATAGTGCATAAAACAACTTCAAATATAAATGTATCAATCCTAGATGGCATGGGTACCATATATCATGTCGCCAATGCTAGGATCTACAATTAAAACCACAAAGTCACGTATTGGAAGTTGGATTTCCATCTGTGAACCAAGGCAAGGGATCGTCCTTACAGCTTCGAGACTCTCTAGCCCGTTTCTTAGGAACAGCCGCAACTGCACCTTGGATCATCAGGGCCGGTCCATGTGAAGTGGATTAAAATGCCTGAACAATGCGTTTCCCCGCTCTATGGGGTGTCAATCTAGTCTGTCTAAAGACCATACCATCCATCGGCTCCGTAGAGACCGACATAACCGAGGCACCTCGCTATCCATATCCCACATAAGTAAAACATCTTGGAGTGCAAAACCCAGACACCACTCCTACCTAGAAGGAAACACATGTCTTCCCTGAGGTCCTCTCCCGTTTTTTGTTCACACCGGGATGCGAGGCTCGCAAATTAACACTATACACAAAGCTATGCTATATCAAATCCGTGCTTTGATCATCAACCACAAGACTCTGCTTTTCAACAGAAGCGTTGATCATTTGCATCTCAGCATGCCATACAGGCAATTCAGGCTATGCAACCGATGTCTATCAATCACACAGAATGAATTCCGATGTCAGACACACATCAATTTACAACTTCGTTCTGGGTCTAAACGAAACCGGAGGCACCTTATTCCTCATCCCATATGTCCAATACAGAAGAGAGGCCCTCGCGTATCCGGTCGATCTCCAAGTACGTCTGGACGATCACCACTAATTACCTTGTCTTGGCTGTACAGCCCAATCAAGACATCAGTAATCATCCAAACGATGTGAAGATCTTCGGTCTTCAACCGCCGTCTTCATCGTCGACTCATCGTTGATTCAGTTATTCAGAATGGGATAAACCCGATCTTTCTGAATAACTCGCGTATACAATAAGCAAGTGCTACACAAACACAACATACGCCTCATTCCTATTCTGGATATTCTTTTATATAAATATTCCTATCCTTTGGGAAAGGTTCCCATTAATTTTATCAAAGATAAATTCTTTAAAAAAATTCTTTTATCTTCCTTTGGATATCAATTCAAACCAAATTAAGGTTTATCCAAACTAGTCGGCATTAGCGAACCTTACCAAAGTAATCATTTGTTTTATTTCCCAATCCCAACCTATTCATCCCATGGAGCAAAATTGGTAGTACTCCATTTCTAACACCACGGTGTTATCGGTAAATTCAATTACCATTTCACGTTCAAATCTAATTAAAGATTTAACTATCGCTTGGAGTAAAACTAGTGGTACTCCATTCCCGATCATTTCATGAATTCGATAATTTTAATCATCCCATTCACATTCCAATCTAATTAAAGATTCATTAAAACTCTAATTCAGTTTTAATCTCCAAAAATCATTTCTCAATGATTTTTCAAAGTTAAGAAATTAATCTTACCTTTAACTGGGTTAAAGAACTAATGTCATTTAAAACACAGCTCATGATAAACCCAAAATTACCATCCATTAATTATGGAATCTTCACAGAAAAACAAGTCAATATATAATCAATATCAATTTCTGTATCCGACTAATAATATAAATGGAATAACGGCAAAGCCTTTTAAATTCCATATGTATTAACAGTCTTCCTCCACAGAAGTTCACTTCAATTATTATCAATCGAATTCCATTAAATTCCAATTTAATATATTAAATTGGAAAACTTTGCTTTGGAAAATTCCCGTAAAGTCTTTAATAAAAATATTTATAAAATCCAAATCCCATTTCACTGTAAATCGGGTTAAAGAACGAATGTCCTTGAAAACACAGTTCACGATAAACCAAATTCACATTCCATTTTATTCCAATTATTAAATATAATTGGAAACTCTAACAATCTTCATTAAAAGATTTATTCTCTTCACATGGGTTTTAAGAACAGTGTTACTGAAGACCCCACCCCATCAATCTCTAACCGTAAATCAGTTAGAGAACAATTCCCTAAGTATTAATCTAGAAGGCTGAAACCAACATCAGATCAATACCCAGGAAACCATTCAACTTAGCTAATCTCAAGTTAGTTTCTAATTTACTTAACTCCATTAGGTTTAAGAACGGTCTTATTAAAGATACCATTCACGACAAACCCAAAATCTCATTCCATTGTTAATCGGGCTAAAGAACAAGGGTTATTTAAAACACCGTTCACGACAAACCCAAAATCCAATTTCAATTTAATTCCAATTAAATGTTAATTAATTGGTAAACTTCATTAAATCTTAATAAAAAGATTTATATCGTTTCTCAACTGGGTTTAAGAACAGTTTTATTTAAAACACAGTTCACGACAAACCCAAAATCCAATTCAATATTAAATATAAGGCTCTGAATAGAAATTATATCGGCTTATATTCAATATCAAATTCTGAAAGCAACAAATATCGTATTGGGAATAATGATATATATATCTTCCAAATTCCTCCACAATATCTGTATAATCACGGAATCCAATATCAAAATATTCCAAAGGTAATTTCGATTCAAATACATTCCAATTCATACATTAGAAATTTTGGTTATTTTTAAAACTATTTCAAATGCAATCTATTTATTTTAAAAATATTGGATTATAATTCTAGTTCATAACTAGTTCATTTCGATAAAAATATATTTTTGTCTTTTCAAATATGGTATTTTTCACCCCAATTCTTTCCAAATCAATTATTATGATTTTACACAATTTATTAATATTTTTAATAATTTTATCAAGGCCCATACAGTCGATTTCCATAAACGGCCATCGAACTGCACTTATAGCGACCTTTTCCAAATTTGATTTGGACATAATTCCAAATCCAACCGTTAGATTCGTTAGCAAGCTCTTATCGATACGAACACAACGGTTTCGGTTTTAGGAAAATCCAACGGTCGGATCTCCCGTAATGTCAATTCGAAGTCAATGGTCGAAATTCGCGAACTGTCGCGGCGCGGCGCGTTCTATTCAGGCTATTAAATATATATAATGTATATATTATATATATTTCGTCGATTTGCATTTAAAACGTATTTTATAAATTGTTTTAACTTCGTTTTAAAAATGATTTCAACTTCATATCCGACATTAAATCAAAATTGAATATTCCATATCATTAATATATAAATGATAATATTTTCAAAACATTAGATTTTGAAATCACTTCCTTTTCGACATTCATTATAAAATTGATATAAATATCGTTTGCATCAAAATGGCGTTAATATAATCAACACGGCTTTATATATTTAAATATATTCGTGTCCATCCCAAATCAGACATCAAAATTATATTTTGATCCATTACTGAATATTATTTTAAAATATTCGTTATTTTAAAATATTTGTTATTTTAAAACATTCATTCTTTCTGAACTGGAATCTGACACAGTCAATTACCATATAATGTTATTTATATGGATTTTCATACAACACGTGTATAGAACAATAATGATAAACAATCAATCATCATCCATATTGCATTCTACACTGGAAAAGCATTAAATATAAATATTTAACGCTTACACGGTCTGTCAACCAAACGATCGACATACCACAAAACAATTGGGATTATTGTATGTCAAATATCATCCTAATACCTGTGTGGAGTTTCAACCAACAAATACTGAATATTATTTGTGCAGTTGGGCGATGTGTAAAATATATCGTTCCAATCAATATCAGTTAAATGGGTGTACATAAACAAATCATCCGATTTGTAAATGAATATTTATTTTATTCATATACACGTTAAAAAATATATTTTTAACGATAAATATTTTATTCCAACACATGAATGTTTTATACAGTCCATTTCACATCACAATCAATTTTCACATAGAATACAATCAAAAACAAGTCATCCATGGTCTGTAGACGACGGGGAGCAATTCATATATGCAGTTATAAAATAAAATAACTGTATAAGAAATTTTAGTGAGGAGTTCCCACTTTGGTTCTTTTATTTCTGAATTTCTGGTTCGATTCGGGTTAGAATTTTGCTTGAAATTCCAACTTGCTCCGTTTTGGGCGCGGTCAGTTTTGTTGCGAAGCTCTCGGCTCCACGATCGCAACGGATTCAGTTTCGCTTGATTTGGACCTCGTATGATGAAGTTATGAGGTCATGAACATTGATTTCATTAATTGGATAATTAACTAATAATTAATTAATTAAAACACCTTCTCCTCCATCAAATCCTTACAGGTTGTCGAACCCATCTGCCACCGAACTAGGGTTTACAATCGCAGAAAAATCGAGGCGCTGAACCTCGATCAGGACCCCATGCGCGATGCGCCATCACAAGCGCCTTCTCTGGACGGAGTCTGGTCCAACTCGGCCCCTCCCCTGGGCTGGAAATCGGCTTCTAACCGGAGCACTTTGTGCTCAAAAATCGAGAAAACCACACAATGAAAATTCATGAAACCCGTCTTGATCGGAAGAGGGAGGAGGGCTCTTCGATTTTTCCAACTGGAGCTTGGTCTAATTGTCACGAGATTGAGAGATTTTCGCATTTCAAATCCTAAGCTATTTCCGCTCGTCAGTTTTGAGTAGCGAAGGCTGTAAAACGAGGCTAGGATTTTTCTAATTTTCTATTGGCCCGGCCTATTTATATATAATATTTTAAATGTTTTAAATTCGAAAAATACTAGCTTATCGGATGAACTCCAAATCCAACCTAACGACTTTCGTCACTAGCTAATTACCCTCATTCTGAACATAATGGGATATGTTTCGTAATCCAATTGGGCTGTTACGATATGTTTCCACAAAATTTAAAATATAATTCATTATATTTTAAATTCAAACGCACATTTTAATTTACCGGGGCCATATACTAACTCTGAAAATTCCAAAAAAAATATTTATAGCTTCGTATTAACGATATGGTCCTAACAAAACTAATTTCGTCAAATTTGAAGACCGTTTCAAAAATGGCCATTTTCTGGTCGATCCAAATTAACTGAAACTATAACACCCCTTGTCCATTAATGTCACTCTCAAAGGGAATGCATTAACTTTCGTGGAGTATTATTGGTGTATAGAACAGAATATAACAAGAAAGAGACATATATTGGTACTTGAAAAATTAAAAAAGCTTTTATTGCAGCGGATAAATAGTTTGGTTACAGCAACATCAAAAACCAACAATAAAACCAAGTACACTTAATATCCATCTTGACAAATTATTTTCTGAGTACATAAAGTAAAAAAGCATAACCCCAACATAAGTAGCCATTAAAAGAGATAAGCTGAACTTTACTTTCAGTAATCCAAGCACTTCCAAAAGAGAGAGAAAGATCCAAATCAAGCTCCACTAGCACTAGTCCCACCCTTAGAACCTGGGGGGAAGGAAGAAAAGAGGCGAAAACAAAGGGGGTCAGACATAAAGTCTGGCGAGTCCAATAACTTAAACAATATAATTATTAAAGTAATTAGGATAAGGCATAAACTGGTAAAACAAGGAATGACTGTGAAACAAATGGGCATGACAAAGCAAACAAGAAGAATATGATATTGTTAATTGCGACTCCAACACAATAGGTTAATTACTACACTGCACCAATACTAGTCACCCTAAAAGTTGATCCCGCCTACTGAACAAAATAATAATAACGGCAGTTTCGTGTACCCCTAGTTGTCTTCATAGGTGTCGCCTGCTCCTATCTCCACTAGTTGTACCCACTACTTTCCCCATTCTAATTACAACATTAAATCATAATATGGTAGTTGCACTCTTAGCTGTCTTCATAGGTACCCGCCTGCTCCTATCTCCGCTAGTCGTACCTGCTACCTTCCCTATTCGATCGGCTCCCTAACTCGTAGATACCCATGCTGGTCCCACGGTGGGGTGGATCACTTCCCAAAGTGGCAACCCGATACTACTAAAGATGCACGGCTTATACATACACGATGCAACAACGTCTTACCTACCGGCCCGGGACCACGCACGCACATGACCCCGTTGGACTTGCGTTGCTACCGCTAACCCGTTTTAACCTCTTACAATCAAACCCAGTAAGAGTGTCCCGTCCTCGATCTAGATCGAGCTTACTTAGATAATAAATGGGTTACTAGTTGAAAAGGGTCTGCACGCTTGACACAAGCTTTCCACCTATGCTTGGTCCCCACTAGGATTTCCCACTTAACCCCCTCTTATTCATGTCTTCTTAAATGTTTCGACTTGGTTAAGTGTTTATAATTATATCCCACATGTCACCCATGTTACCCACTTATCAAATCAACATGTGTTATTGGTTAAGCTTGTCTTAACCCTATCTACTTATCAGATCAATATATATATATATATATATATATATATATTATTGATTAAGCTGGTCTTAACCCTGTCCACTTATCATGTTTTATGTATCATATATATATATATATATATCGTATAACATGTTTTACTTAATTTATGATTAAGTACATCTTAGTTCACGGATACATTGGTTAAGAGAATAACTCCCTAAGTATCAACCCCGAAGACCGAAATCAACATCAGATTGGTACTCAGAGAATTACTCAGCTCAACCAAACTTCTGTTTGTCATTCATATTCGTCTTTGATCAGCATTCATTAATTATTAATGCACAGACCTCACGCATTAAGTCGATTGCTTGTGGCCGCTGGATATGTCGGTCGGTTCCGGGCAGACTTCCACCACAAGCCAGACTAAACCTCGTATCTAAGCATCTTTTAATTATGCCTACGACCTCTCACATTAGACTGCCGTTTGCGGTTGCTGGATGTGTCGGGCGGGTCCGGGCAGTCTTATACCACAAACGATTCTAACCTCGTGTCTTAGGCATTTATTACTCATTTAATTTATGCCTTTGACCTCTCATATTAGACTACCGTTTGTGGTTGCTGGATGTGCCGGGCAGGTCCGGGCAGTCTTATACCACAAACGAGTCAAACCTCCTGTCTTAGGCATTTATTATTACACATTATTATTCAACCCCAATTTGAATTAATATCCCTATTTCAAATTGTCAATAACTTCCAAATTAATCTATGTCCATAATTGTCATCTAAATTATGTCCATAATTTCTATGCATATAAATTAGGCCAATTAATGTCTTAAATTTATTATATGCTTTTAAGCCATTTTTATGCCAATTCACAATATTAATATTTAATATTTTCCCATTGCCCCCACGTCGTTCGTACGTTTAATATGAAATATGTTATACCCGCAAATAGTCTAACTCATAAAAAGAAAAGAAACATCACAACTTGCATAACACATAAAATAGATCTAACTTGCAAATAATAATAGGCTAGCATGGATCAAAACTTGCATGATTATAATTTACATAATCATAAATTTGCAAAACCAATAACCAGCACAGGCAATGGGTATAATTTGCATAAATTACAAACTGGCATGGATCAAATTATATAAGTTATAATTTTCATAGATCTATACACATAAAGGTGGACTTGCTTGTATGAACATGATTTTCGCATAAACTTGCATATGATCTACATACAAACTTGTATTAAACTTGCATATGCAATTTAGACATGTAAACTAAGACCTACATATGATTTGCGTACAATCTTACATATAAACTAGCATATGATTCACATTCAAACTTATATATAAACTTGCATATATAATTTAGACATGTAAATTAAGATTTACATTTACTCTTGCATATGATTTAGACATGTAAATTAATGTCACAAAATGAATCAAATCTAGCATATGTGTTTAGACATATGAAACAACATCATGAATTTAAACATGTAAACTAATATACCATGTTTTACATATAAACTCGCATGTATATATATATATATACTTGATTCACATATAAACTTGTGTATAATTCGCATACAGACTTGCATATAAACCGATGTCATAAAATGAATCAAGATAAATATATGTGATTGGGCATATGAAATAGATCTACTAACATAAGTTAACAAAACTGTCATATGTTCACAAACAGACGATAACAAAATTAAGTAATGTCACATGATCATGTTCTCATAATCCCAATTATAACTCATTTAATTTATTAATTATTTTGTGAAAGAAATTGTACTCACAAAGACGGATTATAGAAGAGAATGATTCGTTCGTCGTTTGTATTAGAATTCTGACTTGCAATTCCTAAGAGTTAGGAAGAAGAACTATTCTAGCAGCAGCATGGAGGCTAAGAGATTAATTTAGCTTAGGTTTAGAGCTTGAGTCTATGCGTGCTTATATAGAAGTTTAAATCAATAGAAGCCGTTAGATTATCATAGGAGCAATCACAGCCGTCCAAGCTAGATAGAGTTATCCAGAATTGCAACCTATGCCCTAGTGACTCAGCAACAGGTCAGAAAAGACTCAGCAACAAGTCAGGATCGTCTCATTTCAGGCCCCAGGGTGTAGGTCGACCCCCAGGTCGACCTGTACAGGGGAGGTCGACCCCCTAGTCGACCTGGCCTGGGGCGGTAGAAATCCCGCCCAGCCCGCTTCCTCGTTTGAATTTTGAATTTTGATCTGAACTGTTTTTAATTTATTTAAATTACTGAAACTTCTGAGGGCCATGACTTCCTCATACGAAGTCCGATTTATGATAACTTGGACTCTATTCCAAGCAGAATTCCAAGACGAACGCAATGGCGTAACCCATTTCCCTTAATTCTTCTCCTAAAAATTAAGTGTTCTTAAATTTGTTAATTTTAATATTTAAAATTATGCAGTGTTACAAAAACTGTCAAAACACATTTTCTTTTGCCACGCTCACATATTGATCCCAAAAATTATGAAAATTGGAACCTAGCAATAACTTGACATCCCGGATCCAAAAAAAGTGGTTTCATCAAAAACGGAGGTCGTGTGCAAAATGTCTATTTTTAAGGGCTATATTTCCATAGCGGCTATTCTGAATTTTCAACTGGACATAACTTTTTATTCCCGCTATGAAATTTCAATTTTTCAGATTCGTTGGAAAGGTATTTTCAAACAGATTCAAATATTTTTGGTTCACTAAAATCCGCTTTATCTTGAATCCTGTACATTCAATTGAATTTTAAAATTTAATTTTCAAACTACCGCGCCATTTTCAATTCCCTTTATAATTAAAATAAATATTTATATTCGCACTTCGATTTAAATAAATATATACGTTCCAATTCTATTCAATATAAATTTCTCATCGTTATTATTTAAAATAAATCATTTTAAATATCCAAAATTCTTTAAAATTGCCAAAATAAAATTTTTAAATTGGTTTCGATTTTCCGGATTGTTACAATCTCCCCCACTTAAAATCTTTTCGTCCTTGAAAAGGAACGGAGTTGAAAGTTGTTTTATTAATCAACTCAACTTTCATTCTAGCGTTCATTCTTCAACTTTTCAATTTCTAAGAATTTTCAGATTTTTCAAAAATTTGGCTAATACCCTAAATTTTCGAAAAATTTCGCCATAACCTCCTCTGTTCGGGGAGCACCGGGAAAATCTCCAAACCGCCACACAGGCCCTCTCATCGCAAAAAGAAAAAGAAAAAGCCAAGCGGCTAGCCAATCAGCTCATAAAATCATCTAAACCCAATAAATTTGTAAACATGTACCTATTTGTCGAGCATACAATTTTATTCCTCTTCTCTAGCCTCCATGCTATGACCTGTTCAATGTATATACATGTATATGCATGCAATTCCAAACAATTTTCAATACAGTTCAATATTTGGTTCAATTTGGCCTAAATTTACTTTTCTTTCACATGTTGATTTAAATAAATAATCACACTACACAATCATCAATCAATTAGTTGAATAGCCTTTCAAATTCATAACTTTGATATAGTCAAAAATCATATTTTTGATGCCAATTTGCAACAATAAACCCTATCTAGTTTTGGTTCTCACACCAGCCAATTGGAATCATATAGACATCACACTTTCGAAACTCGAATATAAATACTGATGATGCACGTGCTATCATTAGCATCATCTCCGGGCGACTAGAGTGTGATTCTATATCTATCCAGTATATTTGAGACCTCAAATACACATGGATCAGACGTATATATGCAAAATCTCATATACTCGATTGTCCAAAATAAAATAATATACTCAAATATGTATAATTAAATTAAATTTTCAAAACAAAATTGGTTTTCATTTTTATTTCTAAAAATAACACTATTCTCACTCATTCTAGGATTCTACTGATCCCATCTCTAATGAGTCATTCTCATTGGATATTACTAATCCAACTTCTGATAAATTCTTTCATTTGGTTCTAACGTGTCTTGTTCTCGAGCTCTGTAAACCAAAGCTCTGATACCAAATTATAGCGACCTGAACTTCCCCGTAAAGGAAAGCCCGGATTGCTTTGAGAACAAGACTAATCAAAACACGAACAGAAGAACATTTCATTGCTTATTACAACAATTTACATCAGAGTACCAGAATATATAGAGTATGAACAAATAATACACATTTGATAAATATCAGAGATTTACAATTTACAATGCAGCAAAAAATAAAAGAAAACACAACTGAAAGAGATACACGGATACAGAGCTTTCTGAGTATCATTCCATCTATAAACCAGGATCCTGTGAATATAAATCTGCAAAACAAAAACTACTAGCTGCCTGTGTGGAAAATAGGGCAACCCAGAGTTTAGGTTAAAACAATAAACTCCAGGTCTGTCATGTGACTGGTGTTAGAACTAAAACAATTATTAAATCTTTACTTTAAAATAAAGTATATCAAGGGACCACGCCGTATAACACGGAACGGGTTTTCTCCCAAGAATACTAGTGCATATAACAAAACAGCACAATCCTTTTTGGAAAAATGAAGCTATTATAAGACCCACGTCCCATCACACAATGCAACACAATCCGAAGGATAGGATTTTCCCTTATAGTAGCCAAACTTGCTTGGTACGTTTAAAACAAATCATTTGATACTATTATAAGTGCATAGTGTATAAAATAATTACAAATATAAATGTATCAATCCTAGATGCCATGGGTACCATATATCATGATGTCATACTAGTTCTACAATTAAAACCGCAAAGTCACGTATTGGAAGTTGAATTTCCATTTGTGAACCAAGGCAAGGGATCATACTTACCGCTTCGAGACAATCTAGCCTACCATGTCTTTGGAACAACCGCAACTACCCCTTGGATCTTCAGGTCCGGTCCACTCAATGTGGATTAAAATGCCTGAACACTACGTTTCCTTGCCCTATGGGGAGTAAAATTGGTTTGCATAAAGACCATAACATCCATCGGCCCCGCAGTGCCGATATATCCGAGGCACCTCGCTATTCATCATCCACATAAGTAAATCGTTTGGGCGTGCAAAACCCAGACTCTACCCATAGCTAGAAAGAAACGCATGTCCTCCCTGCAGTCCTCTCCCGTTTCTGGTTCACACCGGGGTGTGAGGCTCGCGAATTAACGCTACACAAAGTTGTGCTATATTAAAGTCGTGCTTTGATCATCAACCACAAGACTCTGTTTTCAGCAGAAGCCTTGATCATTTGCATCTAAGCATGCCACACAGGCAATTCACGCCATGCAACCGATGTCTATCAATCACACAGGATGAAATCTGATGTCAGACACACATCCATTTACAAGTTCCTTCTGGGTCTGAACGAAACCGGAGGCACCTTATTCCTTGTCCTATATGTCCAATACGGGAGAGAGGTCCTCGCATATCCGGTCGATCTCCAAGCACGTCTGGACGATCACCACTTATTACCTCATCTTGGGTGTACAGCCCAATCAATAAATCAGTAATCATCCAAATGAGGTGAATACCTCAGGTCTTCAGCCAACGACTTCATCATCGACTCATCGCCGATTCAGTTATTTAGAATGGGATAAACCCGATCTTTCTGAATAACTCGCGTAGCTAGAAAGAAACGCATGTCCTCCCTGCAGTCCTCTCCCGTTTCTGGTTCACACCGGGGTGTGAGGCTCGCGAATTAACACTACACAAAGTTGTGCTATATTAAAGTCGTGCTTTGATCATCAACCGCAAGACTCTGTTTTCAGAAGAATCCTAGATCAATTGCATCTAAGCATGCCACACAGGCAATTCACGCCATGCAACCGATGTCCATCAATCACACAGGATTAAATCTGATGTCAGACACACATCCATTTACAAGTTCCTTCTGGGTCTGAACGAAACTGAAGGCACCTTATTCCTTGTCCTATATGTCCAATACGGGAGAGAGGTCCTCGCATATCCGGTCGATCTCCAAGCACGTCTGGACGATCACCACTTATTACCTCATCTTGGGTGTACAGCCCAATCAATAAATCAGTAATCATCCAAATGATGTGAATACCTCAGGTCTTCAGCCAACGACTTCATCATCGACTCATCGCCGATTCAGTTATTCAGAATGGGATAAACCCGATCTTTCTGAATAACTCGCGTATATAATAAACAAGTGCGATAAAAACACAACATACGCCTCATTCCAATTCTGAATATTCTTTTATTTAAATATTCGTATCCTTTGGGAAAGGTTCCCATTAATTTTATAAAAGATAAATTCTTTAAATTTATTCTTTAATCTTCCTTTGGATATTAATTCAAACCAAATTAAGGTTTATCCAAACTAGTCGGGATTAGCAAACCTTAACGAAGTAATCATTTGTTTTATTTCCCAATCCCAACTTATTCATCCCATAGAGCAAAACTGGTAGTACTCCATATCTAACACCATGGTTTTATCGGTAAATTCAATTAACTTTTCACGTTCAAATCTAATTGAAGATTTAACTATCGCTTGGAGTAAAACTAGTGGTACTCCATTCTCGATCATTTCATGAATTTGATAATTTTAATCATCCCATTCACATTCAAATCTAATTAAAGATTCATTAAAACTCTAATTCAGTTTTAATCTCCAAAAATCATTTCTCAAGGATTTTTCAAAGTTAAGAAATTAATCTTACCTTTAACTGGGTTAAAGAACTAATGTCATTAAAAACGCAGCTCATGATAAACCCAAAATTATCATCCATTAATTATGGAATCTTCACAGAAGAACAAATCAATATATAATCGATATCAATTTCCGTATCCGACTAATAATATAAATGGAATAACGGCAAAGCCTTTTAAATTCCATATGTATTAACAGTATTCCTCCACAGAAGTTCACTTCGATTATTATCAATCGAATTCCGTTAAATTCCAATTTAATATATTAAATTGAAAAACTTTGCTTTGGAAAATTCCCGTAAAGTCTTTAATAAAAAGATTTATAAAATCCAAATCCCATTTCACTGTAAATCGGGTTAAAGAATGAATGTCCTTGAAAACACAGTTCATGATAAACCAAATTCACATTCCATTTTATTCCAATTATTAAATATAATTGGAAACTCTAACAATCTTCAATATTATATTTAGTCTCTTCACACGGGGTTTAAGAACATTGTTACTGAAGACACCATCCCATCAGTCTCTAACCGTAAAGCAGTAAGAGAACAATTCCCTAAGTATTAATCCCGTAGGCTGAAACCAACATCAAATCAACACCCAGGAAACCATTCAGCGTCGTTAATCTCCAGTTAGTTTCTAATTTCGTTAACTCCATTGGGTTTAAGAACGGTATTATTAAAGATACCATTCACGACAAACCAAAAATCTCATTCCATTGTTAATCGGGTTAAAGAGCAAGTGTTATTTAAAACACCGTTCACGACAAACCCAAAATCCAATTTCAATTTAGTTCCAATTAAATGTTAATTAATTGGTAAACTTCATTAAATCTTAATAAAAAGATTTATATCTTTTCTCAACTGGGTTTAAGAACAGTGTCATTTAAAACATAGTTCACGACAAACACAAAATCTAATTCAAAATACAAGGCTCTAAATGGAAATTTTATCGGCTTATATTCAATATCAGATTTTGAAATCAACAAATATCATATTGGGAATAACGATATATATATCTTCCAAATTCCTTCACAATATTCGTATTATCACGGAATCCAATTTCGAAAATTCCGAAGATAATTTTGATACAAATCCATTCCAATTCATATATTAGAAATTTTGATTACTTTTAAAACCATTTCAAACACAATCTACTTATTTTAAAAATACTGGATTATAATTCTAGTTCATAACTAGTTCATTTCGATAAAAATATATTTTTATCTTTTCAAATATGGAATTTTCATCCCAATTCTTTCCAAAACATATATTATGATTTTACACAATTTATTAATATTTTTAATAATTTTATCAAGGCCCTTACAATCAGTTTCCATTAACGGCCAATGAACTGCACTTAAATTGACCTTTTCCAAATTTGATTTGGACATAATTCCAAAACTGATCGTTAGATTTCTAATTTCTTGTATTCGTTAGAAAGCACTTTTCGATACGAACCCAACGGTTCTGGTTTTAGGAAAATCCGACAGTCGGATCTCCCGTAATGTCAATTCGAAGTCAATGGTCGAAATTCGCGAACTGCCGTGACGCGGCGCGTTCTATTCAGGCCATTAAATATATATCATATATATTTCATCAATTTCCATTTAAAATGTATTTTATAAATAGTTTTAACTTCGTTTTAAAAACGATTTCAACTTCATATGCAATTTTAAATCAAAATTGAATATTCCATATCATTAATATATAAATGATAATACTTTCAAAACATTAGATTTTGGAATCACTTCCTTTCCGATATTCATTATAAAAAAGAATAAAATCAATATAAATATCGTTCGCATCAAAATGGCGCTAATCTAATCAACACGGCTTTATATATTTAAATATATTCGTGTCCATCCCAAATCGGACATCAAAATTATATTTTGATCCATTACTGAATATTATTTTAAAATATTCGTTATTTTAAAATATTCGTTATTTTAAAATATACGTTATTTTAAAATATTCATTCTTTCTGAACTGGAATCAGACATAGTCAATTACCATATAATGTTATTTATATGGATTTCATACAACACATGTATAGAAAAACAATGATAAACAATCAACCATCATCCATAGTGCATTCTACACTGCATAAGCATTAAATATAAATATTTAATGCTTACACCGTCTGTCAACCAAACGATTGACATAACACTAAACAATTGGGATTAGTGTACGTCAAATATCATCCCAATACCCGTGTGGGGTTTCAACCAACAAATATTGAATATTATTTGTGTAGTTGGGCGATGTGTAAAATATATCATCCCAATCAATATCAGTTAAATGGGTGTACATAAACAAATCATCCGATTTGTAAATGAATATTTATTTTATTCATATACACGTTAAAAATTATATTTTTAACGATAAATATCTTATTTCAACACATGAATGTTTTATACAGTCCAATTCACATCACAATCAATTTTCACATAGAATACAATCAAACAAGTCGTCTATGGTCTGTGAATGACGGGGAGCGGTTCATATATGCAGTTATAAAATAAATTAATTGTATAAGAAATTTTAGTGAGGAGTTCTCACTTTGGTTCTTTTATTTCTGAATTTCTGGTTCGATTCGGGTTTGAATTTGCTTGAAATTCCAACTTGCTCCGTTTTGGACGCGGTCAGTTTTGTTACGAAGCTCTCGGCTCCACGATCGCAATGGATCCAGTTTCGCTTGATTTGGACCTCGTATGATGAAGTTATGAGGTCACGAACATTGATTACATTAATTGGATAACTAAATAATAATTAATTAATTAAAACACCTTCTCCTCCTTCAAATCCTTACAGGCCGTCGAACCTATCTGCCACCGAACTAGGATTTATAATCGCACAAAAATCGAGGCGCTAAACCTCGATCAGGACCCCCCACGCGATGCACCATCACCGGCGCCTCCTCTGGCCGGAGTCTGGTCCAACTCGGCCCCTCCCTTGGGCCAGAAATCGGCTTCGAACTGGAGCACTTTGTGCTAAAAAATCGAGAAAACCACACAACGAAAATTCATGAAAACTGTCTTGATCGGAAGAGGGAGGAGTGCTCTTTGGTTTTCCCAATTGGTGCTTGGTCTAATTGTCACGAGATTAAGAAATTTTCATGTTTCAAATCCCGAGCTATTTCCTCCCGTCAGTTTTGAGTAGCTGCCCGTTTGAAAATAGGGGAACCTAGAGTTTAGGTTAAAACAATAAACTCTAGGTCATTCATGTGACTGGTGTGAGAACTAAAACAGTTATTAAATCTTTACTTTAAACTAAATTATATCAAGGGACCACGCCGTATAACACGAAACGGGTTTCCTCCCAAGAATACCAGTGCATATAACAAAACAGCACAATGCTTTTTGGAAAAATGAAGCTATTATAAGACCCAAGTCCCATCACACAATGCAACGCAATCCAGAGGGTAGGGTTTTCCCTTATAATAGCCAAACATGCTTGGTACGTTTAAAACAAATCATTTGATACTATTATAAGTGCATAGTGCATAAAACAACTTCAAATATAAATGTATCAATCCTAGATGGCATGGGTACCATATATCATGTCGCCAATGCTAGGCTCTACAATTAAAACCACAAAGTCACGTATTGGAAGTTGGATTTCCATCTCTGAACCAAGGCAAGGGATCGTCCTTACCGCTTCGAGACTCTCTAGCCCGTTTCTTAGGAACAGCCACAACTGCACCTTGGATCATCAGGGCCGGTCCACGTGAAGTGGATTAAAATGCCTGAACAATGCGTTTCCCCGCTCTATGGGGCGTCAATCTAGTCTGTATAAAGACCATACCATCCATCGGCTCCGTAGAGACCGACATAACCGAGGCACCTCGCTATCCATCATCCACATAAGTAAAACATCTGGGAGTGCAAAACCCAGACACCACTCCTACCTAAAAGGAAACACATGTCTTCCCTGAGGTCCTCTCCCGTTTTTTGTTCACACTGGGATGCGAGGCTCGCGAATTAACACTATACACAAAGCTATGCTATATCAAAGCTGTGCTTTGATCATCAACCACAAGACTCTGCTTTTCAACAGAAGCCTTGATCATTTGCATCTCAGCATGCCATACAGGCAATTCAGGTTATGCAACCGATGTCTATCAATCACACAGAATGAATTCCGATGTCAGACACACATCAATTTACAACTTCGTTCTGGGTCTAAACAAAACCGGAGGCACCTTATTCCTCATCCCATATGTCCAATACAGAAGAGAGGCCCTCGCGTATCCGGTCGATCTCCAAGTACGTCTGGACGATCACCACTAATTACCTTGTCTTGGCTGTACAGCCCAATCAAGACATCAGTAATCATCCAAACAATGTGAAGATCTTCGGTCTTCAACCGTCGTCTTCATCGTTGACTCATCGTTGATTCAGTTATTCAGAACGGGATAAACCCGATCTTTCTGAATAACTCGCGTATACAATAAGCAAGTGCTACACAAACACAACATACACCTCATTCCTATTCTGGATATTCTTTTATATAAATATTTCTATCCTTTGGGAAAGGTTCCCATTAATTTTATCAAAGATAAATTCTTTAAAAAAATTCTTTAATCATCCTTTGGATATCAATTCAAACCAAATTAAGGTTTATCCAAACTAGTCGGCATTAGCGAACCTTACCAAAGTAATCATTTGTTTTATTTCCCAATCCCAACCTATTCATCCCATGGAGCAAAATTGGTAGTACTCCATATCTAACACCACGATATTATCGGTAAATTCAATTACCATTTCACGTTCAAATCTAATTAAAGATTTAACTATCGCTTGGAGTAAAACTAATGGTACTCCATTCCCGATCATTTCATGAATTCGATAATTTTAATCATCCCATTCACATTCCAATCTAATTAAAGATTCATTAAAACTCTAATTCAGTTTTAATCTCCAAAAATCATTTCTCAATGATTTTTCAAAGTTAATAAATTAATCTTACCTTTAACTGGGTTAAAGAACTAATGTCATTTAAAACACAGCTCATGATAAACCCAAAATTACCATCCATTAATTATGGAATCTTCACGGAAAAACAAGTCAATATATAATCGATATCAATTTCTGTATCCGACTAATAATATAAATGGAATAACGGCAAAGCCTTTTAATCTCCATATGTATTAACAGTCTTCCTCCACAGAAGTTCACTTCAATTATTATCAATCGAATTCCATTAAATTCCAATTTAATATATTAAGTTGGAAAACTTTGCTTTGGAAAATTCCCGTAAAGTCTTTAATAAAAATATTTATAAAATCCAAATCCCATTTCACTGTAAATCGGGTTAAAGAACGAATATCCTTGAAAACACAGTTCACGATAAACCAAATTCACATTCCATTTTATTCCAATTATTAAATATAATTGGAAACTCTAACAATCTTCATTAAAAGATTTATTCTCTTCACATGGGGTTTAAGAACAGTGTTACTGAAGACCCCACCCCATCAATCTCTAACCGTAAATCAGTTAGAGAATAATTCCCTAAGTATTAGTCTAGAAGGCCGAAACCAACATCAGATCAATACCCAGGAAACCATTCGACTTAGCTAATCTCAAGTTAGTTTCTAATTTACTTAACTCCATTGGGTTTAAGAACGGTCTTATTAAAGATACCATTCACGACAAACCCAAAATCTTATTCCATTGTTAATCGGGCTAAAGAACAAGGGTTATTTAAAACACCGTTCACGACAAACCCAAAATCCAATTTCAATTTAACTCCAATTAAATGTTAATTAATTGGTAAACTTCATTAAATCTTAATAAAAAGATTTATATCGTTTCTCAACTGGGTTTAAGAACAGTTTTATTTAAAACACAGTTCACGACAAACCCAAAATCCAATTCAATATTAAATTTAAGGCTCTGAATAGAAATTATATCGGCTTATGTTCAATATCAAATTCTGAAATCAACAAATATCGTATTGGGAATAATGATATATATATATATATCTTCCAAATTCCTCCACAATATCTGTATAATCACGGAATCCAATATCAAAATATTCCAAAGGTAATTTCGATTCAAATACATTCCAATTCATACATTAGAAATTTTGGTTATTTCTAAAACTATTTCAAATGCAATCTATTTATTTTAAAAATATTGGATTATAATTCTAGTTCATAACTAGTTCATTTCGATAAAAATATATTTTTGCCTTTTCAAATATGGAATTTTTCATCCCAATTCTTTACAAATCAATTATTATGATTTTACACAATTTATTAATATTTTTAATAATTTTATCAAGGCCCATACAGTCGATTTCCATAAACGGGCATCGAACTGCACTTACAGCGACCTTTTCCAAATTTGATTTGGACATAATTCCAAATCCAACCGTTAGATTCGTTAGAAAGCTCTTATCGACACGAACCCAACGGTTTCGGTTTTAGGAAAATCCAACGGTCGGATCTCCCGTAATGTCAATTCGAAGTCAATGGTCGAAATTCGCGAACTGTCACGGCGCGGCGCGTTCTATTCAGGCTATTAAATATATATAATGCATATATTATATATATTTCGTCGATTTCCATTTAAAACGTAAAAATGATTTCAACTTCATATCCGATTTTAAATCAAAATTGAATATTCCATAACATTAATATATAAATGATAATATTTTCAAAACATTAGATTTTGAAATCACTTCCTTTTCGATATTCATTATAAAATTGATATAAATATCGTTTGCGTCAAAATGGCATTAATATAATCAACATGGCTTTATATATTTAAATATATTTGTGTCTGTCCCAAATCAGACATCAAAATTATATTTTGATCCATTACTGAATATTATTTTAAAATATTCGTTATTTTAAAATATTAGTTACTTCAAAATACTCATTCTTTCTGAACTGGAATCAGACACAGTCAATTACCATATAATGTTATTTATATGGATTTTCATACAACACGTGTATAGAACAATAATGATAAACAATCAATCATCATCCATAGTGCATTCTACACTGGATAAGCATTAAATATAAATATTTAACGCTTACACGGTCTGTCAACCAAACGATCGACATACCACTAAACAATTGGGATTATTGTATGTCAAATATCATCCTAATACCTGTGTGGAGTTTCAACCAACAAATACTGAATATTATTTGTGCAGTTGGGCGATGTGTAAAATATATCGTTCCAATAAATATCAGTTAAATGGGTGTACATAAACAAATCGTCCGATTTGTAAATGACTATTTATTTTATTCATATACACGTTAAAAAAAAATATTTTTAACGATAAATATTTTATTCCAACACATGAATGTTTTATACAGTCCATTTCACATCACAATCAATTTTCACATAGAATACAATCAAACAAGTCATCCATGGTGTGTAGACGACGGGGAGCAGTTCATATATGCAGTTATAAAATAAAATAAATGTATAAGAAATTTTAGTGAGGAGTTCCCACTTTGATTCTTTTATTTCTGAATTTCTGGTTCGATCCGGGTTAGAATTTTGCTTGAAATTCCAACTTGCTCCGTTTTGGGCGCGGTCAGTTTTGTTGCGAAGCTCTCGGCTCCATGATCGCAACGGATCTAGTTTCGCTTTATTTGGACCTCGTATGATGAAGTTATGAGGTCATGAACTGTGATAACCCCAAACTTCCACAAGTGAAAGCAGGAGAAATCATTTTTGGAATACAATATAAATACAATAAAACAGAACACAGATACAATATAGCAAAGGAGATTCATAGAGTAATAACATTATAGCAGCGGAAAAATATAATGTCATCAATCACAGAAAATCCACAGTCACAGAATCTAAGCTATTACAACAAGTTTGCAGAAAAGAAATAAATTTGATGTCTAAAAAGAAAAGAATAGATGCCAATAGAAACAAAAAGTCTTCAAGCTCCAAGTCATCACCTCTTCTCCCAAGCAGAATCCAAGAGAGAGAAAATAAGCAGCTACAAAGAAAAGCTCCAAGCAAAGAATGAACCTGTCTACTTGGCTGCCCGTGTAGAAGAGAGGGCACCCAAGTTTGCAAAAAGGTGAAACAAACTATGGGTCAGTCGTGGGACTGGTGTGAGAATTCTTAAATAACTTATACTAATAAGGCAAATCCAAAGACCACGCCGCTAACGCGGAACGGGTTGTACCAATGGATTGCCGTGCATAACTATAGTGTCAATACAGATAAGTAAAACGTAACAAAACGCAATGTCTTTTGAAAAATGGAACCACCATAAGACTCAGGTCCCATCACACAATGCAACGCACACCAAGAGGATAGAGTTTTACCTTATGGTGGTTAAACATGCTAAATACGCCAAATACGAAACTAATACTATTATTAGGGTGTATATGTTTTAAAACAATTCAAAGCAATGTATTAATCCTAGGAAGCATAGGTACCATATATTATGCCTCCATACTAGTAATACAATCAAATCCGTCGGGGTCGTATTGGAAATTTGGGTTTCCATCATGAGTCCAGGCTAGGGAGGACTCCTTACCGATTCGAGACGCTCTAGTTAACGTCTCAGGATTACCCGCAGTTAACCCTTGGATCCTGCAGGGCCGGTCCTCACATACAGCTTAGAGGATTGGCAATTCCTAAGCACACGTTCCCCGGTCCTATAGGACCTATCCGAGGCGCCTCATTTCATCATCCTCCAAAAGTAAAATGACTACTAACTAGAAAGAAACGTGCTACTTTCCCTGCGTTCCCTTCCCCCTTTTTAGACTCTACCGGTTTGTGAGGCTCGTGAAGTCATGTTCTTCATACCACAAGGTTCTGCTTTTCAACAAGAAACCCTGATCATTGCATCTTAGTATGCCACACCGTCACTCCATACCGTACTATTGATCTTCCGTCACTATATAAACGGGTGTTAAGTAGAGAATAAATTCTCTACCACCAATCGTTTATATATTAACTGAATATCAACAACATAATATTTTGTGGGGTACGATGTCTGACACACTATCCATTTATACCCATGCTCTAGGTCTGAACTAGGGTCAAACCCGTGAAATCAACACGTACGTTTGGGCAATTACCCCGACCCTTGAATTGGGATCAAACCAATTCAGAGTCTTGATCGTTGTCCATTCGAGGGGAGATTTACGGTCTTCATACGCCGTCTTCATACTTGAATTCTTGAAATCGTACGATCATTTGGAATGGGATTAACCCGGTCTTTCCAAATAATCTCGCATTCATATATTTTGAGAAAAACATATTTCGTATCGTTATTTTATTTAATAACGATTAATTCTTGCCTTAATTATTTTAATATAATTAATTTCCTTATTTAACGACGCTTCAGGTCAAGGGCGACCTTGGCGCTGTTTCCAATCAATTTTGTTTTTCACTTTCCTCAAAATCTAACCGTTGGATTTTAGCGTAGCTTATATCGTTGGAAAGATTTTTCCAAGACGGTCCTAACGGTTTCAGTTTTGGGAAAATCCGACTGTCGGATCTTCCGGTATATTCGTTTAAAGGTTCGATTTCAAAACACGAACTACTGCGCTCGATTCGTTATATTATAATTATATATATATAAATATATATAAATAATTCGTTTAGTTTATCGTCCCTTCGTGCAGCTTACATTTCTCTTGACTTTCACCTTTTTACTTACATGACAATGTAGTTTAGGATTAGACGATAATTCTTTCCTTTTTAATTCATTATTATTTATTTTCTACTTTATAATTTTCATTTAAGAATGTAAATTATAATGTGCCATCCCATTCATTTCTTTATATGTTTCTTTTCCAATTTCATTATGAATAATGAACACTTTCCTATGGTGTAAGTTCCCTTTTACCTACATTATAAATAATGTTAATGTTTCAATACAGTTTCTTACCTTTCATTTAACATTATAAATAATGTTATTCTTACATACGTTTCATTTCTTTTATTTAACATTATAAATAATGTTAAACCTTACATACAGTTTCATTTCTTTTATTTATTAATATTGAAAATAATGTTAATATTACATGCGGTGCCTTTTCTATTTATATTTTACATACAATGCATTATTTTCATATTTTACATGCAATGCATTATTTACTTATTCTAACATGACAAAATACTATTTTATGCAAATCAAATTTCCATTTTTCTATCATGACAAAATACTATTTTATGCAAAGCAAATTTCTATTTTTCTATCATGACAAAATACTATTTTATGCAATGCAAATTTCTATTTTTCTAACATGACAAAATACCATTTTATGCAATGCAAATTTCTATTTTAACACAAATTTGTTCATTCAACATACGGTGCTCTTTATTTTAAAATAACACAAATTTGTTCATTCAACATACGGTACTCTTTATTTTAAAATAACACAAATTTGTTCATTCAACATACGGTGAAAATTTTCTATAATTCTAATATTAGCACAAATGAATGTTAAACTCATACGGTTCATTTTCTTAGTACATAACATTAAAAATAATGTTAATGAATCATACGGTGACATTTTCATATTTAACAAAATAAGTATCAATCAATCATACGGTAAATATTTTCATTTTTTACAAAATGCTATTTTATCATACGATGCAAGTTTATATTTTTATAACATGACCAAAAATGTTATTTGCCTACAATGCAAACTTATATTTTTATAACATTAAATAAAAATGACAAAAATACCATTCACATACAATGCATTCCTATACGTTAAACATTAAAACAAAAATGACAAAAATACTATTCACATACAATGCATTCTTATACGTTAAACATTAAATAAAAATGACAAAAATACTTTTATCTTGACATTAAAATAATGCTAAATCATCCTTTCTTTTTATATAACAAAAATGAATGTTAATTTAATATGCATTCATTTCATTTTTAATTAACAAAAAAAAAAATGTTAATTTAACCTACAATACATTTTTCTTTTTATTAACATTAACAATAAATGTTAATTTTACATGCCTTACATTTCATATTTATTAACATTAAAAATAAATGTTAATTTTTCATGAAATGAAAATTCTTTTATTTCTTAACACTTAAACAAAAATGTTATCTTACTTACAATGCATTCTCTATTTTTTTTAACATAACCAAAATGCTAGTTTACATAAAATGCAAATTTATATATTTTTAACATGACAAAACGCTGGTTTAACATACAGTGCATTATTATATTAATAACATGACAAAAATGCTGATTTAACATACAGTGTATTTTCTATGTAACATTAACAAAAATGTTATTGAATCATACGGTGTATATTTTCATATTTTTATCATAACAAAAATGTCATTTATTTCATACGATGTATATTTTCATATTTTAACATAATAAAAATGTCATTCATTTCATATGATGTATATTTTCATATTTTAACATAACAAAAGGTTATATTATCATACGAAGTCATTTTCTATATTAATATGTACAAAATGTCACTCTAACATACAATGAACAAATTCAACATTTTCTATTTTAGTATATTAAAATGTTAATTATCATACAATGAACATTTTCAATATTTTCCACAAATGTCATTATCATAAGGCGACCGTTCTTTATATTAACATTAAATAAAAATGTTAATTTCATACGGTGAACATTATATTAACAAAAATTGCTCATTAACATACGGTGAATAATTTCTATTTTAATATTGACAAAATTTATCAATTAACATACTATGGCAATTTCTATTTTATTAATGAACAAAAATAGTGCCCATCAACATACGGTGTATAATCCCATTTTATAATGACACAAATTTGTCCATAAACATATAGTGATATATTCTATTTTATAATGACAAAAATAGTTCATTTCATACGGTGACATATTCAATTTTATACATACCAAATGTCATTGAACATACAATGAATAATTTTCTATTTTTAAAACATTGACAAAAATGCCAATGAACATACCATGAATAATTTTCTATTAAATATTGAACAAATTTGTTCATTAACATAGTCAATTCTATTTACCTATGAACATGAAATCAAGGGATCTAATATTAGCCATTCAATCATATAACAAGGCATCACCAAAATCATAACAAACAACAGATCAGAATCATATTATAATCGCATCATATACTGAATAGTTTATTTTAATGTAAAATTTTTAAATAAAGGATTCTCACCTTGAATTTTTTTTTTGGCCAAAATTTTACTGTCTCCTTTTCAGCTGCGGTCTGCGCCATCGCGAAGCTCTTAATTTTGTGATTCCAACGCAATTTACGGTTCGTCAAAGGGACCTCGTATGAAAGAGTTATGAATTTTTAAAGATCGGGTAATTAAATAATTAATTAATATTCGTGAAAATACCTAAAAATTTCACTGTCTCAGAATTGGACAAAATTAGTGTCCACGCGTCCATCTCGTCGCCACGATCCCAACGCACCTGAAATCGTCGATTTTCGACTTCGTATGAGTGAGTTATGCAATTTTAAAGTTCTGGAAATTAATTAAATAATTTAAAAATAAAATAGAAAATACCCTCAGCCCATTGACCGAAAAACACTGTTCACCGCCGAACTTTGACCGCACTTTGCCGCTGCCTCGGGCCACCTGACGCCACGGGACCACCACCAATGTCTTCGTCTTGGCGAGACGCACCACCACCAGAAAGAGCCGCCCCTAAAGCTTCTCCGATCATCGGGAAATCGCCTAGAAAGGATTTCGCCTCGCGGGTCCCACAGGCCGCCTCACACCTCCAAACTGCCTGAAATTTGGCGAGCACCTCCACCTCACATAGACGAAGAACTTCCGTGTTCGTGACTTCGTCTAATTCTTCCTCGATTCACGGGAATTTCTTGATTTACGTTTTGAGCTTCTGAATTTCGAAAACAGCGAGCTTTAAGACGAGATTCCGGCGAATCCGAGCGCTGTTTGACAAAACCGACTACACCATTAGCTTCGTATCGTCGAGACCTTCGAGAGGACATATAATTTGCTATGGTTTGAAGAGATTTTATTTTCGACAAATTTTAGAGGTAGAGAGAGCCGCCATGGAAATTGAGAAAAATGATGGAAAATAGAAGCGGCTGCTGTGCATTTCGAATTTCAGCCCTAAATCTCAGAAAAAAGATAATATATACCATGGGTTTAATTTTGGTTTGGGCCCAAATATCATTACGTGCCCAATTACTCAATTTTAAACTGTTTTCTTCAATTCAGAAATTCTTATAAATACATGCTGATTTCAAAATTAATAAAATTTTAAACATAATTATTTCAGGTCATTACGAACCCAACGAACCTGATTTCGTAATTTTCCGATTCCGTAAGAATTTATTATAAATTTCTGAAGTCTGAAAATAGGCTGTATTTCCACTGTAAAAATTATACAGGCCACAAAATAATTCCAAAAATTATAAATTTTATAATTTAACCTTAATTTAATATTCCGAATCCATAGAAACTGGTTTCGTCGAATTCGGAGTTCGTTTGCAAAAATTCTATTTTTCAGGTGTATATTTTAATATTTAAAAATACCAAAAATAGTGGAATTTTTCCGAAACTCAAAAATATAAGTTCTTATAGTCATTTTTATATGTAAACAACATTCTAAAACCAATGGAGATGGTTTCGGGTCCTAATTCCTTATTCTGCAAAATGTAGCATTTTGGCCCTTATAAATTTCATAGCGACCTTTCTAAATATTGAATTGGCCATAACTTTTGATTCCCGTTATGAAATTTCGATTCTTCGGATTCGTTGGAAAGATATTTTTAAATAGATTCTAATATTTTTGGTTTCACTAAAATCCGTTAAATTTTGCATCCTGTATGGTTAGTCAAAGTTCAAGTTTGACTTTTCAAACTACCGCGCCATTTCTAGCTCTTTTTATATTTAAAATTAATTTATTCATTCTAACTTCGATTTGAACCAAATTTGTGATCCTTATTATTTAAAATAGATTATTTTAAATATCAAAACTCATTTAAAATCACTTAAAATAAATTTTAACTTGGCCCCAAAATTCAGGGTCGTTACAGTCTCCCCCACTTAAAAACTTTTCGTCCCCGAAAAGGAAAAAGAAAAATAGAAGAGGAGAAGAGGAATAATAAACACAGAGAATGTTTTTAACAGAGATGGTACCGTCTATAACATCAGGCTTTCTACCGAAGAAGTTGGTCCTTTCGCTCCTTCGTACACATGTGCCAATTGAGCATCGCCACTTCTCTTAGTCTTCTTCGAAAGTATGATCAAGGAAAGAGTCAAAACAACAGAAAAGGTGATTCTAAAAGATCGAAGGATGAATGAAAAGATGACGATAAAATGACTGGCTATTATGTATCTCATGAACTGTTCGCCATAGAATATAGTGATTCTACGTAAACGAATTATTATAGATATGTTGTACTCCGCTTTGTAAACCAAAGCTCTGATACCAACTGTGATAACCCCGGACGAAATCCGGTAGGCTTTGCAACCATCCCTTCATCCCCCCAAAGCAGTAGGTAAAACCCACCGTGGCTCACAGTGGTCCCCCAGACACCTTGTTTTACGGCGACCCTCTCGAGCCTCCCGGCCATTGCCTTACCAACCCTCAACAGGGACATGTGGGGGTAAGAGTCTCCCGTTCGCCACCAAACCGCGAAGCGAGAACCCCCCATCATGCTGCATCCTATTCCCGGCATGCTAAACAAGGACTGGTGTGAGAATTCTTAAATAACTTATACTAATAAGGCAAATCCAAAGACCACGCCGCTAACGCGGAACGGGTTGTACCAATGGATTGCCGTGCATAACTATAGTGTCAATACAGATAAGTAAAACGTAACAAAACGCAATGTCTTTTGAAAAATGGAACCACCATAAGACTCAGGTCCCATCACACAATGCAACGCACACCAAGAGGATAGAGTTTTACCTTATGGTGGTTAAACATGCTAAATACGCCAAATACGAAACTAATACTATTATTAGGGTGTATATGTTTTAAAACAATTCAAAGCAATGTATTAATCCTAGGAAGCATAGGTACCATATATTATGCCTCCATACTAGTAATACAATCAAATCCGTCGGGGTCGTATTGGAAATTTGGGTTTCCATCATGAGTCCAGGCTAGGGAGGACTCCTTACCGATTCGAGACGCTCTAGTTAACGTCTCAGGATTACCCGCAGTTAACCCTTGGATCCTGCAGGGCCGGTCCTCACATACAGCTTAGAGGATTGGCAATTCCTAAGCACATGTTCCCCGGTCCTATAGGACCTATCCGAGGCGCCTCATTTCATCATCCTCCAAAAGTAAAATGACTACTAACTAGAAAGAAACGTGCTACTTTCCCTGCGTTCCCTTCCCCCTTTTTAGACTCTACCGGTTTGTGAGGCTCGTGAAGTCATGTTCTTCATACCACAAGGTTCTGCTTTTCAACAAGAAACCCTGATCATTGCATCTTAGTATGCCACACCGTCACTCCATACCGTACTATTGATCTTCCGTCACTATATAAACGGGTGTTAAGTAGAGAATAAATTCTCTACCACCAATCGTTTATATATTAACTGAATATCAACAACATAATATTTTGTGGGGTACGATGTCAGACACACTATCCATTTATACCCATGCTCTAGGTCTGAACTAGGGTCAAACCCGTGAAATCAACACGTACGTTTGGGCAATTACCCCGACCCTTGAATTGGGATCAAACCAATTCAGAGTCTTGATCGTTGTCCATTCGAGGGGAGATTTACGGTCTTCATACGCCGTCTTCATACTTGAATTCTTGAAATCGTACGATCATTTGGAATGGGATTAACCCGGTCTTTCCAAATAATCTCGCATTCATATATTTTGAGAAAAACATATTTCGTATCGTTATTTTATTTAATAACGATTAATTCTTGCCTTAATTATTTTAATATAATTAATTTCCTTATTTAACGACGCTTCAGGTCAAGGGCGACCTTGGCGCTGTTTCCAATCAATTTTGTTTTTCACTTTCCTCAAAATCTAACCGTTGGATTTTAGCGTAGCTTATATCGTTGGAAAGATTTTTCCAAGACGGTCCTAACGGTTTCAGTTTTGGGAAAATCCGACGGTCGGATCTTCCGGTATATTCGTTTAAAGGTTCGATTTCAAAACACGAACTACTGCGCTCGATTCGTTATATTATAATTATATATATATAAATATATATAAATAATTCGTTTAGTTTATCGTCCCTTCGTGCAGCTTACATTTCTCTTAACTTTCACCTTTCTACTTACATGACAATGTAGTTTAGGATTAGACGATAATTCTTTCCTTTTTAATTCATTATTATTTATTTTCTACTTTATAATTTTCATTTAAGAATGTAAATTATAATGTGCCATCCCATTCATTTCTTTATATATTTCTTTTCCAATTTCATTATGAATAATGAACACTTTCCTATGGTGTAAGTTCCCTTTTACCTACATTATAAATAATGTTAATGTTTCAATACAGTTCCTTACCTTTCATTTAACATTATAAATAATGTTATTCTTACATACGTTTCATTTCTTTTATTTAACATTATAAATAATGTTAAACCTTACATACAGTTTCATTTCTTTTATTTATTAATATTGAAAATAATGTTAATATTACATGCGGTGCCTTTTCTATTTATATTTTACATACAATGCATTATTTTCATATTTTACATGCAATGCATTATTTACTTATTCTAACATGACAAAATACTATTTTATGCAAATCAAATTTCCATTTTTCTATCATGACAAAATACTATTTTATGCAAAGCAAATTTCTATTTTTCTATCATGACAAAATACTATTTTATGCAATGCAAATTTCTATTTTTCTAACATGACAAAATACCATTTTATGCAATGCAAATTTCTATTTTAACACAAATTTGTTCATTCAACATACGGTGCTCTTTATTTTAAAATAACACAAATTTGTTCATTCAACATACGGTACTCTTTATTTTAAAATAACACAAATTTGTTCATTCAACATACGGTGAAAATTTTCTATAATTCTAATATTAGCACAAATGAATGTTAAACTCATACGGTTCATTTTCTTAGTACATAACATTAAAAATAATGTTAATGAATCATACGGTGACATTTTCATATTTAACAAAATAAGTATCAATCAATCATACGGTAAATATTTTCATTTTTTACAAAATGCTATTTTATCATACGATGCAAGTTTATATTTTTATAACATGACCAAAAATGTTATTTGCCTACAATGCAAACTTATATTTTTATAACATTAAATAAAAATGACAAAAATACCATTCACATACAATGCATTTCTATACGTTAAACATTAAAACAAAAATGACAAAAATACTATTCACATACAATGCATTCTTATACGTTAAACATTAAATAAAAATGACAAAAATACTTTTATCTTGACATTAAAATAATGCTAAATCATCCTTTCTTTTTATATAACAAAAATGAATGTTAATTTAATATGCATTCATTTCATTTTTAATTAACAAAAAAAAAAAATGTTAATTTAACCTACAATACATTTTTCTTTTTATTAACATTAACAATAAATGTTAATTTTACATGCCTTACATTTCATATTTATTAACATTAAAAATAAATGTTAATTTTTCATGAAATGAAAATTCTTTTATTTCTTAACACTTAAACAAAAATGTTATCTTACTTACAATGCATTCTCTATTTTTTTTAACATAACCAAAATGCTAGTTTACATAAAATGCAAATTTATATATTTTTAACATGACAAAACGCTGGTTTAACATACAGTGCATTTTTATATTAATAACATGACAAAAATGCTGATTTAACATACAGTGTATTTTCTATGTAACATTAACAAAAATGTTATTGAATCATACGGTGTATATTTTCATATTTTTATCATAACAAAAATGTCATTTATTTCATACGATGTATATTTTCATATTTTAACATAATAAAAATGTCATTCATTTCATACGATGTATATTTTCATATTTTAACATAACAAAAGGTTATATTATCATACGAAGTCATTTTCTATATTAATATGTACAAAATGTCACTCTAACATACAATGAACAAATTCAACATTTTCTATTTTAGTATATTAAAATGTTAATTATCATACAATGAACATTTTCAATATTTTCCACAAATGTCATTATCATAAGGCGACCGTTCTTTATATTAACATTAAATAAAAATGTTAATTTCATACGGTGAACATTATATTAACAAAAATTGCTCATTAACATACGGTGAATAATTTCTATTTTAATATTGACAAAATTTATCAATTAACATACTATGGCAATTTCTATTTTATTAATGAACAAAAATAGTGCCCATCAACATACGGTGTATAATCCCATTTTATAATGACACAAATTTGTCCATAAACATATAGTGACATATTCTATTTTATAATGACAAAAATAGTTCATTTCATACGGTGACATATTCAATTTTATACATACCAAATGTCATTGAACATACAATGAATAATTTTCTATTTTTAAAACATTGACAAAAATGCCAATGAACATACAATGAATAATTTTCTATTAAATATTGAACAAATTTGTTCATTAACATAGTCAATTCTATTTACCTATGAACATGAAATCAAGGGATCTAATATTAGCCATTCAATCATATAACAAGGCATCACCAAAATCATAACAAACAACAGATCAGAATCATATTATAATCGCATCATATACTGAATAGTTTATTTTAATGTAAAATTTTTAAATAAAGGATTCTCACCTTGAATTTTTTTTTTGCCAAAATTTTACTGTCTCCTTTTCAGCTGCGGTCTGCGCCATCGCGAAGCTCTTAATTTTGTGATTCCAACGCAATTTACGGTTCGTCAAACGGACCTCGTATGAAAGAGTTATGAATTTTTAAAGATCGGGTAATTAAATAATTAATTAATATTCGTGAAAATACCTAAAAATTTCACTGTCTCAGAATTGGACAAAATTAGTGTCCACGCGTCCATCTCGTCGCCACGATCCCAACGCACCTGAAATCGTCGATTTTCGACTTCGTATGAGTGAGTTATGCAATTTTAAAGTTCTGGAAATTAATTAAATAATTTAAAAATAAAATAGAAAATACCCTCAGCCCATTGACCGAAAAACACTGTTCACCGCCGAACTTTGACCGCACTTTGCCGCTGCCTCGGGCCACCTGACGCCACGGGACCACCACCAATGTCTTCGTCTTGGCGAGACGCACCACCACCAGAAAGAGCCGCCCCTAAAGCTTCTCCGATCATCGGGAAATCGCCTAGAAAGGATTTCGCCTCGCGGGTCCCACAGGCCGCCTCACACCTCCAAACTGCCTGAAATTTGGCGAGCACCTCCACCTCACATAGACGAAGAACTTCCGTGTTCGTGACTTCGTCTAATTCTTCCTCGATTCACGGGAATTTCTTGATTTACGTTTTGAGCTTCTGAATTTCGAAAACAGCGAGCTTTAAGACGAGATTCCGGCGAATCCGAGCGCTGTTTGACAAAACCGACTACACCATTAGCTTCGTATCGTCGAGACCTTCGAGAGGACATATAATTTGCTATGGTTTGAAGAGATTTTATTTTCGACAAATTTTAGAGGTAGAGAGAGCCGCCATGGAAATTGAGAAAAATGATGGAAAATAGAAGCGGCTGCTGTGCATTTCGAATTTCAGCCCTAAATCTCAGAAAAAAGATAATATATACCATGGGTTTAATTTTGGTTTGGGCCCAAATATCATTACGTGCCCAATTACTCAATTTTAAACTGTTTTCTTCAATTCAGAAATTCTTATAAATACATGCTGATTTCAAAATTAATAAAATTTTAAACATAATTATTTCAGGTCATTACGAACCCAACGAACCTGATTTCGTAATTTTCCGATTCCGTAAGAATTTATTATAAATTTCTGAAGTCTGAAAATAGGCTGTATTTCCACTGTAAAAATTATACAGGCCACAAAATAATTCCAAAAATTATAAATTTTATAATTTAACCTTAATTTAATATTCCGAATCCATAGACACTGGTTTCGTCGAATTCGGAGTTCGTTTGCAAAAATTCTATTTTTCAGGTGTATATTTTAATATTTAAAAATACCAAAAATAGTGGAATTTTTCCGAAACTCAAAAATATAAGTTCTTATAGTCATTTTTATATGTAAACAACATTCTAAAACCAATGGAGATGGTTTCGGGTCCTAATTCCTTATTCTGCAAAATGTAGCATTTTGGCCCTTGTAAATTTCATAGCGACCTTTCTAAATATTGAATTGGCCATAACTTTTGATTCCCGTTATGAAATTTCGATTCTTCGGATTCGTTGGAAAGATATTTTTAAATAGATTCTAATATTTTTGGTTTCACTAAAATCCGTTAAATTTTGCATCCTGTATGGTTAGTCAAAGTTCAAGTTTGACTTTTCAAACTACCGCGCCATTTCTAGCTCTTTTTATATTTAAAATTAATTTATTCATTCTAACTTCGATTTGAACCAAATTTGTGATCCTTATTATTTAAAATTGATTATTTTAAATATCAAAACTCATTTAAAATCACTTAAAATAAATTTTAACTTGGCCCCAAAATTCAGGGTCGTTACATGAACATTGATTTCATTAATTGGATAATTAACTAATAATTAATTAATTAAAACACCTTCTCCTCCATCAAATCCTTAGAGGTTGTCAAACCCATCTGCCACCGAACTTGGGTTTACAATCGCAGAAAAATCGAGGCGCTGAACCTCGATCAGGACCCCACGCGCGATGCGCCATCACCAGCGCCTCCCCTGGCCGGAGTCTGGTCCAACTCGACCCCTCCCCTGGGCCGGAAATCGGCTTCTTACCGGAGCACTTTGTGCTCAAAAGTCGAGAAAACCACACAACTAAAATTCATGGAACCCGTCTGGATCGGAAGAGGGAGGAGAGCTCTTCGATTTTTCCAACTGGAGCTTGGTCTAATTGTCATGAGATTGAGAGATTTTCGCATTTCAAATCCTAAGCTATTTCCGCTCGTCAGTTTTGAGTAGCGGCGGCTGTAAAACGAGGCTAGGATTTTACTAATTTTCTATTGGCCCGGCCTATTTATATATAATATTTTTAATGTTTTAAATTCCAAAAATACTAGCTTATCGTGACGAACTTCAAATCCAACCTAATGACTGTCGACTCTAGCTAATTACCCCCATTTCAAACACAGCGGGATATGTTTCGTAACCCAATTCGGCTGTTACGATCTGTTTTCGCTAATTTTAAAATATAATTCATTATATTGTAAATTCAAATGCACATTTTAATTTACCGGGGCCACATACTAACTCTGAAAATTCCAAAAAATATATTTCTAGCTTCGTATTAACGATACGGTCCTAACAAAATTAATTTCGTTAAATTTGAAGACCGTTTGAAAAATGACCATTTTCTGGTTGATCCAAATTTACTAAAACTGTCAAAACACATTTTCTTTTACCACGCTCACATATTGATACCAAAAATTATGAAAAATGGAACCTAGCAATAACTTGATATCCCGGATCCAACAAAAATGGTTTCATCGAAAACGGAGGTCGTTTGCAAAACGGCTATTTTTAAGGGCTTTATTTCCATAGCGATTATTCTGAATTTTCAACTGGACATAACTTTTTATTCCCGCTATGAAATTTCAATTTTTCAGGTTCATTGGAAAGATATTTTCAAATAGATTCGAATTTATGGATTCACTAAAATTTGATTTATTTTGAATCCTGTACATTCAATTGAAATTTGAAATCGAATTTTCAAACTACCACGCCATTTTCAGTTCCCTTTATAATTAATAAATATTTATATTCGAACTTCGATTTAAATAAATATATATGTTCCAATTCTACTCAAAATAAATTTCTCATCGTTATTATTTAAAATAAATCATTTTAAATATCCAAAATTCATTAAAATTGCCAAAATAAAAAATTTAAATTGGTTTCGATTTTCCGGGTTGTTACAATAATGCTCATGTCCCTGTTAAGTATTCAAAATTAGGCTCAGGTCCAGTCCAAAACTTATTATAAATTAGGTCCCCATTTTTCAAACATTCATTAAAAAAATAAAAAAAATCACGAAAATTCACATTTAAATAAAACATGTACACATCAAAAAATTCAGGTGTTAAAACAATCAAAAATCACACCAAAAATAAAAAAATCAACGAAACAACAGTAACAATGCAATATTTGCCAATATATGCATACATGTATGCATATATTGCAGTTTCACATCGACGCAGAAATTAGGAAATAAATGCATCTTTTGATGCACTAAATCAAAATCTGCATGCATATATGCACATATTTTAAGCCATCATAGTTTTTACATTTCTGCATACATGTATGCAGTTATGTAGAAAATCTGCATACATATATGCACATATTACAAAGTCTGTTTATATTTTGACATTTCTACATACATATATATATAGTTATTCAGAATAAATGCATGCATATATGTAGTTAATCAGGGGCATGCATATTAATTCTGATTTACTTGCATATATGTATGTACTTATTTAGAATACATGCATACATGTATGCAAGTATTGGTCCAGATTTTCAATGTAAAGCACTTTCAGCATATATGCATACATGTATGCATTTTTTTCCAAATCCTTCTCAGAATATTTAGAATTTTTCAAAAAAAATTTATTGGTCAGCGCATAAAATCCTTCAGAAAACATGTAAGTCCAAAAAGAAGGACCAGCTTTACATTTCAAACTATCAATGGATGTCGTCCTAATTATCAAACATTCCAGGGATATGCCAAATGCACTATATATATAATCCATCCCTAGGTCATCCCTTACTAGCCCTTAGATAAGAAGTAGACATTACTTGGAGAACTATCCTACTCATATGCTATCGCATATAAAGACCATTTAATACCTTATTAAGATAAAGGCGGATACAATTACCACACAAGACCTTTGTATGGGAGAGTCCCATGACTTGAGTCCTAAACCAAGGAGTGAAACCTAGGAATGAACCTAGTGTTAACTACTTAATACCCAAATAAGGTAGGTCAGCCACTGAATACCTTTTCCAAGGCAGGCCTACTTCACTCACAATTATATACACACAAACACACACACAAGACATCTCACATCAAACCATCCACTTGTAGATGCTGGATTTGGCGGAAGGTTCTGGGAAGCCTTCTACTACAAATTGGGCTTTACCTCGCGTCTTAGTGTACTAATTATAATGGCCCATTGCACCTAGACCTTTTACATTAACCATTCTAACTTTCAGATGTTGGATATTTCAGTCGGTTCCGGGCAGGCTTCTACTTCAAGTAATGGTTAACCTTCTGTCTGAGTGTCATTAATTATAATTAAAGCCATTGACTCATGCACATGCATACAAATTCCTTTGGGTACATTCAGGCTATATTTCCTAGTTCAAACATATCTAGTATGCACTTGATACACATGAATATTACGTTTAATTATGCTATGAATATATAAATAAATAGGAGTGAATTATGCGAATGAGAATAACGACCTAACTACGTTTGAAATGTCAATCCAATCAATCACTATTAAGGTATTCAAATTAATTTCCCTATCAATTAACAGGGTCCAACATGCGTATTCATAATAAATGTTAAAAAGGGAAAATAACTGTATCCACAAACAACTTGTAACCCATGCTTGAATGGTTACTTCAATAATAGAATAGAAACAAGGTGTAATATTCCTAAATACATAAGTAAAATCCTCTTTTTGGTACTAATCCACTTTTCATGTAATTTTCATGTACAAAACTTTGATACTCTAATGATTTGCAAGTAATGCTTTCAAATGATCTATTTAAGAAATAGATGTTTAAACCTATTCAAATTGCAATATTCAAGTCCTTAAGCTTTTGCAACCAAAATTTACACACACACGGATATATATATATATATATATATATATGTGTGTGTGTGTGTGTGTATGTGTGTATGTGTGTGTATAAATTTAGAGATCTACAATAAGGGAACTAAACCATATTCAAGATTCATACCAACACCCAAATGCCTTTTCTTCCATTACATCAATAATAAAAACCAACCTATAATTTGTTGACCATTTCTATATACAAACACAAATAATGGAAGATTAGAGGGATTTGATATAATTTTCCTTTCGTATAAATCCAAATCTTCGTAGGCACAATAATCCAAATTTACACTATCAAATCATAATAAATAGCAAACTTAAATGATTTCCACCCACAATGATTTAAGATAGAAAATAGTAGAATTTGCTTGTAGAATTGAATCTGGATTCAGCCTTTGAAACCACACCCCAATTCTTCTATAATATATACATTAGAATTAGAATCTTATATATATAAACAAAATTCCAGAATCCTAAATCTATAGAAAACTTATACTAGAGAAGGTAGAAGGAAGATAAGAGATGTAGAAATGATCCTAACCTTTCTCTAGAAGTGAAAATGGCAGAAGGGCAGAATGGAGGAATGGACAAGAATGAGAATAGGGTTTTGAGTCTGGCTAGGGAGCACTTTTAAAGTTGCAAGTAAAAGTGTAGACCATTAGATTATTTAGATTAAATCTGGACGGTCTAACTAAATGCAATTTGTATAAACTCCCTAACAAAACATACATTCCTCAACTCTACACAATAAAGGGCGGTCGACCACCCTCCTATAGGGGTGGTCGACCTCCCTTCTAGGGTCATCTGGGAGGATTTAATCCTCCTATAACGTTGTTTTGCAATAAATTTTGAATATTTATTACCTTAATGAAATTATCGTTGTCCCCCATTTTATATGAATATACACACAATTTCAAATTCACTTGGAATATTCTTTCATGTCAATCTCTAATTAAATATATTGCGGATTTATATATAATCTATTTGAATTTCAAACCTTGTGTGTTAATATTTATGCATAACTTGTTTTATTAAAATCTCTTACGTACGGACTTCGTTTTCGGTGAATAAATATGAAAACAAATCAGAATTTCACTGCGAACACAATAGCGATACTTTCTTGGCCTAATTCCTAATTATTCAAAATTACATTTTTCTACCCGTTAATTTATTATTTGTTATTAATGGTTATTTTAGATTAAATTACCTTATGTCTATCTTAGGTTGATTTTAATGGGTGTAACATTCTCCCCCCCCCCCCATCAGATATTTCGCCCCGAGAATCTTTTGAAGGGGTGAAGAACACAACTCACTTTAAATAACCATGTTGTACACCCATGTTATTTTATAAGCATCCATAAACATCCATAACTCAAACTAATTATGAACTGTAGGCTTGCTAATGTGAGCTTAGTCCTACCATGTATGTGTTGTAAATGATGCAATATGTGTGACAACCCACGTCCGTTAATGTCATTCACAAAGGGAATGCATTAAGTTTCGTGAAGCGTTATAGTAAACAGAACGGAAATTATACAAGACAGACATATAAAATAACAGCGGGATAAAAAATTTATTTATCATAAGATACCGCGGTCCAAAAACATCACATGTCTGAAATACAAAAGCCCATTACAACATAAAAGCTATTGTCTTGTACTTTAACAATATCAGAGTGCATAAAAGAAATGAAATTCCCCAAAAACAAAATATAGCCATAGCAACATGGATAGGAGCTTGAGCCATACATCTCAGCGGATCCAGCAAAAGTAAGCAGAATCATGGTCAAGCCTTAGTGTTTCCGCCCTAAGAACCTTAGGGGGAAACGGAAGAAAGATGGAGAAACAAAAGGGTCGGACATAAAGTCTGGCGAGTCTAGTTACTTTTAGCAAGTAAATAAATAAAAGTAGTACGACAGGCATATAAAGTGGATAAGAGAGAGATAACTACATAAAAGACAGGTGTGACAAAGTAGACATGATAAGGTGTATACGCTTCCCTAAAGATTACTCTGCACTATTACTAGTATAACAAGAATGAGATGATCCCTTCCACTATAAGGTGGTAGACTTAGGCATACGTCCAAATGTATCCTAACTACTACCCTAATCGATCGACTCCCTAATCCGCGTAGATACTCTATGCTGGCCCCACCATAGGATATATCACGTCCTAAAGTGGCATGCCCTCGCTGATATACGCAGCCCCATATCTACATGTATCACGGTCGTCTTATCCCCCTCTGCCCAACTCATGCACGCACTTGGCCCGGTCGGTTTGCGCTGCCTACACCGTCCTACACCTTTGGATCTCTTACAATCAATCCAGTAAGCGTGCCCCTTCTCCGACCTAGTTTGGAGTACATGTTTTGATACCTACTCCGGGTTACTGGATGAAACGGGTCCACACAATATGATACAAGCTCTCCCATTTGTCTTGTATCCCCCACAAAGTTTTCCATTTGATTATGTATACCACTAGGTGTCTTTAGTTACATATCTTTATTATTTCCATCGGTTATGCATACCACTAGGTGTCCATAATTACATAACCTTATCGGGTTAAGTTTGTTGACCTATATGTAAATATTACCCACCCCCTCAGATTTTGCTTAACCCACCCACTGTTCAACCAATTTTACTTAATCCCAACTTTAGTTCATAATCACACAATCCCTATGGATTAGATTAGGTTAAGTAGTCTAATTTATTACCAAGTCCATTTATGGTTTATAATGGGCTAGACCTCCCACATTCGGCCTATAACTTGTGGATGCTGGATATGCCAGTCGGGTCCGGGCAGACTTCTTCCACAAGTTGGGCCTAACCTCGTGTCTTAGCCCGATTCGTATTTGTGCACTTAGACCTCTCACATTAGGTTCAACATTAGTAGTTGTTGGTTATGTCGGTCGGGTCCGGGCAGACTTCCACCACCAATGAAACCTAACCTCGTGTCATAAGTGCATTTACAATTTCTAATTTTAATCTTAGACATTTCATTCTTATCCAAATTTACCTATGTCATTATAGTTTATAAGTTCCATGCCCCTTTTTCCCCATTTTGACTTATATGTCCAATTCATATAAACATTATTTAAATTATGCCAATTCTAACCTTTTTCCCCCGTTCCCTAACTAGCGCATTTGTATATATTTGGTGGCATCTAGGCTAGAAAGTAGCCTAGCTATAAACAATAAAAGGGGAAGGTGATGGGAAAAATGACAATAGTCATCATTCTAACAAAAGTGACATAAGCATATATACTGGCATAGACATTTAATTGGCATAATAATAAGGTGGACATAAAAAAAGAACTAGTGAAATGGGTAATGATAAAACTATATCTAACATACTTAGGATAAACAGATCCAAATAAGTATTCATATGTCCAATAATGACAGATTTCAATTAATCACAATATGATGATCTAAATCTAAACAAAGGTTTAATTGTCCAGATAATGATAATCCCAAATTAACTACAAATTTAGAAGGGTAAGATCCACATAGGTGACATGATTAATTAACCACAAAAGAATTAGATCTATAAAATAGATCTAGCATGATAAGGTCTAGGCTTATAGATTCACAAATTATGTTAAATCCGATATGATTCAGTCACAGACATGTATATATCCAAATCACAGTCATATCTCAAATTACTTTTAATCATTTAAATCTAAAAGTAACTAACTCATAGTGTTTGGATTAAAAGAAAGGTTGAAAATAGCTGAGTTTGGATTTACACTCGAATCTCTAAGTTTGATTTGCAAAATTGATCATCGTTGAAGAAAAAGGTTCTGTTCAGTTCAACCACCAGCAACATTTGGCCTCCATTGATGTCCAGTGAAGTAAACAAGAGAAATGACCATGTATTTACAGCTGCCATCCCCTCTGAAATCGACTGTCGCGTCAGCCCTAGGGGTGTCAACACCCCTGTAGGGGAGTCGACCCTGGTGTCGACACCCCTGTAGGAGGGTCGACCCCGGTGTCGACACCCCCTAGGGGGTACTACCCCTTAGAGGGGAAAACTACTGCCACTTTCTTTTTCAATTTTTGAATGATTTTGGATAAGGTTCTGACTCATATCTGACTCATATGTATATATATTTTTCTTCTACACGTATACAAACTTTAAACTCTCATATCTTCTTCATACTGTGTCTGTTTTACACAAACCAAATGTCTATCTTGCCCAGAATTTCGAGACGGACGCAAT
Organism: Allium sativum; assembly: GCA_030737875.1. NCBI lineage: Eukaryota > Viridiplantae > Streptophyta > Magnoliopsida > Asparagales > Amaryllidaceae > Allium > Allium sativum. The sequence continues at coordinate 288,970,148 of CM060915.1, forward strand.
GGTTAGTGCGTTTCCATTAATTCCGAATATTAAATTAATTATTATTTAATTTATCCTCTTTTAGTGTTGTTAAAAAAAGACGGGGTGTTACATTCCCCCTACTCAAAGGATTTCATCCCCGAAATCTCTAAGTTGAGAAGAATGCATATCCTACCATCGATCATCCATCTACTCATCCATCAATCACTGGCATCCATTGTCCTTAAAGATTTCTAATGCTTATATGAATATGTGCCAAGGTGTGTGTATATGTCCCAATACTAATGCGAAGATCAGGCGGTCTACTGATTCAGTTGACCTCCTTAATGCAATGTATGTTGGTGCCATGAATCCAATATGCATGCAAATAATCCCATTATAACATGTGATTCTATATGTGTGCACACTCATTCATCCAAATGCAACATCCATATGCTAATACATCCATTTCCATCCATAAAAGAAAAGAAGATGCTCACACATCCATATGCAATATGAGAGCGATTGAGCCGATCTAGTGCCTAATGTGTGTGTATATGCATCCACAGGCAACCACTAGCAAACACTTGCATCCACATGAAACCATCAAACATAACATGTCTCAAACACATGTTTACATCCATAGGATTCCTATTTAAAGGTCGAAAATACTATGGATAGGATATATTCAAATGATAGAAACAAGCATAGATAAAATTTTGGAAAAGGAGTTAAGAACTTACCCTCAAAAAGAAACAGGTACGAAGCCTGAATCTTGTCTTCGGTCTCCCAAGTCACATCCTCTGGGTTATCTCCCCATTGAACCTTTATCATCTTGATCTATTTATTGCATAACTTCTTAACTTCTGATCCAAGAATACGGGTAGGAATTCGTTTAGCTGTTGCCTCCCATTCCACTTCTACTTCCTTTGACATACTTGGCTCAACAACTTCTGCGGTGTCATGCAAACACTTCTGCAGATGAGAAACATGGAAAACGTCATGAACACCGGATAAATTTTCTAGAAGCTTTACTCTATACGCCATTTGTCCAATCCTCTCGTTATGGGAAATGTTCCCACAAATCTAGGTGCCTACTTCCCTATCGATCCAAAGTGAACCACATTCCTCAGAGGTGGCACTTTGATAAAAACTAAGTCTCCCACTTCGAATTCGATGTCAGTCCTTCTCTTGTCTACATAGGATTTCTGTCTATTTTGAGTTGTATTCATCCGCCATTGAATAAGGTCAATCTTCTCGGATGTTTCTCTAACCATATCAGGTCCAAGTAACAATCTTTCTCTAGATTCCCACCAGCAAGTTAGTGATCTACAGGGTCATCCATACAATGCTTCGAAGGGTGCCATGCCGATGCTAGGTTGATAACTATTGTTATAGGCAAACTCTACTAAAGGAAGATGCTCTTCCCAAGTCCCTCCGAAGTCTAGGATACACAGCCTTAATAGATCTTCAAGAATTCTGTTCACCCTCTCCATCTGCCCATCGGTTTGAGGATGATAAGCGGTGCTCAAACACAACTGGGTACCTAATGCTTCTTGTATGCTCCTCCAAAATTCACTAGTTAAGATGGGGTCACGATCGCTCACGATGCTGGAAGGTACTCCATGAAGACGAACTATCTCTTGGACATAGAATGCTGCCAACCATGATGCCATCCTCTTACTCTTAACTGGAATAAAGTGAGCGCTCTTATTGAGTCTATCTACGATAACCCAAATACTGGTATTGCATTTCTTTGATCTAGGCAAACTATCTATGAAATCCATAGAGATGCTTTCCCATTTCCACTATGGAACCTCCAAAGGATGAAGTAAACCACCGGGCTTCATTTGCTTAACTTCAACTTGCTGGCAAACTAAACATTGAGAAACAAATTCTACCACATCTTTCTTCATCCCAGCCTAAAAGAAAACCGTTTTCATGTCTCTATACATCTTATCACCACCTGGATGAATAGACATCTTAGATTGGTAGGCTTCTTCTAGGACTGCCTTTATCAAGCTTCCAGTTTGAGGAACACAAAGACTTCCATCTCGTCACAACCACCCCTTTTCATCTATGGTATATCGACTGAGGTGACTAGAAGTCTCCCCTTTTAGGAGTTTATCCATGATGTCTAAAATATGTTGGTCACTTTGCTGCGAATCTCCTATCTGATCTATAAGAGTTTGTCATATCTCTAATGATGCAAACAAGTCAGGCAAAATCTCGATGGAGGGTTTAAAATCAAAGGTTGATATGAACTCCAAGCTTTTCCTCTCCACAAAAAGAGGACTTAAGGCCATCCTCTGCCTAATTAGTGCATCAACCACCACATTATCCTTGCCAGAGGTATAAGCGATTTCAAAATCATAAGAAGCTAAGAACTCTACCTACCTTTGTTTCCTTAAATTAAGATTCTTCTGTGAGAACAGATACTTGAAAAATTTATGATCGGTGTATAACTCGAACTTCTCTCCAAGTAAATAATGTCGCCACGTCTTAAGCGCGAATACTATGGCAGCTAGATCTAGATCATGGGTGGGGTAGTTCTTCTCATGAACTCTCAACTGTCTACCCCCATAACACACTACTTTCCCTTCTTGCATTAGAACCGCACCAATTCCTGTACCGCATGCATCAGTGTAAACTGTAAACACTTTACTTCCATCAGGCAAAGTCAAAACTGGGGTTGTTGTAAGAGCCCTCTTCAAATATTGGAAAGCAACATCACAATCTATATCCCACTAAAGTGCCAAGTTCTTCTTCGTCAGCCTAGTGAGTAGGGCTGATATCTTTGCGAAGTCCTTAATGAACTTCCTATAATAACCTACCAACCCAAGAAAGCTTCTCACCTCTGTTGCATTTTAGGAATCTGCCAATCTTGCACCACAACTACTTTCGCGGGTTCCACAGCTATCTCTTATTTGGAGACTACATGCCCTAAGAATGTCACCTCCTTTCTCCAAAAATGGCATTTGGAGAACTTTGCCTTATGCTGATGGTCACAGAGAGTTTTCAAAACTTCTCTCAAATGTTTGGCATGCTCTTCTTCGCTCTTGGAGATGATCAAAATATCATCAACAAAGACTACGACAAATTTATTTAGGAACTCCTGAAATACCCTACTCATCAGATCGAAAAAATAGGAGGGTGTATTCGTCAGCCCAAAAGGCATAACTAGCCATTCAAAGAAACCATCCGGTGTCCTAAAAGCAGTCTTGTCTATACTGTCCTCAGCCACCCTCAACTGATGAAACCCCGTGGCCAAGTCTGACTGAGAGAATACCAAGGCCCCGACAAGCTGGTCAAACAAGTCGTCTATCCTTGGAAGTGGGTGCCTATTCTTCTTTGTGAGTTTATTCAACTCTCTATAGTTGACACACAAACGAAGAGAACCATCTGCCTAAGTTACGAATACAACTGGAGCACCCCATTTAGATATGCTTCGTCCGATAAATCCTTTCTTAAGTAGCTCCCCTACTTGCTTACTAAGCTCCTTCCTTTCCCTTGGAGCCAGATGGCGCACTGTAATGCAACTGGCTTTGCATTGTCCACTAGATATATAAGTTGATTTCGTGCCTCGTAGGTAAACCCCGTACCTAATGAAAAACATCAGAATAATCTCGGACTACTGGAATATATTGCAAATCATCAATAGATGCGTCAAGAGACTCTAGGAAACTAAGCATAACAGACCCTTGGGCGTCACAAGAAATCTCGAGGGTCCTCCCATGAAAAGTCAGAAGCCTAACGACCCTCCTCTCACAATCCAGAATGGCACCATACGTGGTAAGCCAATCCATTTCTAGAATCAACTCATAGCCCATAAATCCGAGCACATATACGTCGCACTAAAATTCAACGCCTAACAAATATATTTTCAAACCTCGACAAATCATAGATAAATGAGCCGAACCACTAATGGGGTTTGAGACAACTACGGGATCCACTACCATACTAGTAATTAAGTGCAGAGAGTTAACCACAGAACTAGATATAATTGAATGTGAAGTGCCAGAATAAAAAAATGTCCTAATAGGATGGTTTGAAAGAGACATTAAACCTTCCACAAAAAATTTTCTACCTTTATCAGGAGCACTGATCGCGAGTGCATGCACCTGCCCTCCAGAAGTTCCTGCCCTTTGACCTTGTCCCTGTTTCTTCGGGCACTCCCTAACAAAGTATCAGACCTCCCCACAGTTGAAGCAAGTGTTCTTCCTTCTTTTACAGTCATTGATCAAGTGACCCTCTTTCCCACAACTGTGACACTTCCTTTTCTCCTTACCCTTGTCATTCTTTCCTCCTTTCTTCTGTTGCTACTGTTGTTGTTGTCCCTTCTTGGGCCACACCTTCTTATTTTGCGTTGTTTCCTAAGCTTTAAGCTCCTTCTTTTCCCCTTTCTCTTCCTCACAAATCAAGGCCATATCAACAAGTATTTCAAAAGTGGCTCCCATTGGAATACGGGACATGGCTAACCCATGAAGGGGTTCATTTAGCCCTTTAGCAAACCGCAAAGCCTTCATATGCGGCGTGTCTTCCAGTTCCAGTACAAATCCTACCAGCTGGTTAAGTTTGTTCACATACTCTTTAACCATCAAGTTCCCTTGCTTGAGTGCTAAGAACCTCTCCATCTGTATGCTCTTATCAGCTTGGGAAAGGAATTTCATCTCAAACCTCTATCTAAAGTCATCCCAAGTTTCGACCAGAAGGCTTGCTTGGGTTACCTCCTACCAAATGAAGCTTCATCCTTCAATAGCCAAGCAGCTAACTAAATCTTTCTTTGATCCTCTACTTCAAAGATTACAAACAAGTCATCGGTCTCCTTGAGCTAGCTCCTAGCTTCCACAAACGTCTCAGTTACATGGAACGTCTTCCCTCCTATAGCACGAAAATCTTTGGAGATCTTTAAGCAGTTGTCTGCAAGTAGAGAAGGAGGAGGAGGAACAGGTGTAGCTGGGGGAGGAACGTTTCCTTGGCCTTCGGCAGGCGTCGTGGCCTCCAGATACCTTCGAAACCATCCTAGTATCGTAATGCCCTCTAGAATGTTAGGTTCCCCAAACATGCTGAAAAAGAAAAGGAAAGAGATTCAGACAAGGGATCAAAAGATATTACTTATGGCTTTTTGGGGAATGTTTTTCAAAATAGACTTTTCTTTTTGAAATTGCTTTCTTTTAAAACCTTTTTGAAAATAGCTTTCAAAAATTATTATCTAATCTGGTAACCTTTAGCTCTAATACCAAGTGTGACACCCTACGTCTGTTAATGTCACTCACAAAGGGAATGCATTACGTTTCATGAAGCATTATAGTAAACAGAATGGAAATATTACAAGACAGACATATATAATAACAGCGGAATAAAAACTTTATTTATCATAAGATATCGTGGTCCAAAAACATCACATGTCTGAAATACAAAAGCCCATTACAACATAAAAGCTACTGTCTTGTACTTCAAAAATATCAGAGTACATAAATGAAATGAAATTCCCCAAAAACAAAATATAGCCATAGCAACAAGGATAGGAGCTTGAGCTATACATCTCAGAAGCTCTAGCAAAAGTAAGCAGAATCACGGTCAAGCCTGATTGTTTCCGCCCTGAGAACCTAGGGGAGGGGGAAACGGAAAAAAGAAGGAGAAACCAAAAGGGTCAGACATAAAGTCTGGTGACTCTAGTTACTTTCAGCAAGTAAATAAATAAAAGTTGCATGACAGGAATATAAAGTGGATAAGAGAGATAACTACATAAAAGACAAGTGTGACAAGGTAAACAGGATAAGGTGTATATGCTTCCCTAATGAATGCTCTGCACTATTACTAGTATAAACAGAATGAGATGATCCCTTCCACTATAAGGTGGTAGACTTAGGCATACGTCCAAATGTATCCTAACTACTACCTTAATCAGTCTGCTCCCTAATCCGTGTAGATACTCTGTGTTGGCCCCACCGTAGGATGTATCACATCCTAAAGTGGCAACCCCTCGCTGATATGCATAGCCCCATATTTACAAGTGGCACAGTCGTCTTATCCCCTCTTCCCGGCTCATGCACACACATGGCCTAGTCGGTTTGCACCGTCCACACCTTCCTCCACGTTTGGATCTCTTACAATCAATCCAGTAAGCGTGCCCCTTCTCCGACCTAGTTCAGAGTACATGTTTTGATACTTACTCCGGGTTACTGGATGAAACGGGTCCCACACCATATGATACAAGCTCTCCCATTTATCTTGTATCCCCTACTAGATTTTCCATTTGATTATGTATACCACCATGTGTCTTTAATTACATATCTTTATTATTTCCATCGGTTATGTATACCACTAGGCGTCTTTAATTACATAGCCTTATTGGGTTAAAGTCTGTGGGCCTATATGTAAATATTACCCACCCCCTCAGATTTTGCTTGACCCACCCACTGTCCAACCAATTTTACTTAACCCCAACTTTAGTTCATAATCATACAGTCCCTACGGATTAGATTAGGTTAAATAGTTCAATTTATTACCATGTCTATTTATGGTTTATAATGGGCTAGACCTCCCACGTTAGGCCTACGACTTGTGGATGTTGGATATGCCGGTTGGGTCCGGGCGGACTTCTTCCACAAGTTGGGCTTAACCTCGTGTCTTAGCTCGATTCATATTTGTGCACTTAGACCTCTCACATTAGGTTCAACATTAGTGGTTGTTGGTTATGCCGGTCGAGTATATGAAGACTTCCACCACTAATGCAACCTAACCTCGTGTCATAAGTGCATTTACAATTTCTAATTGTAATCTTAGGCATTTCATTCTTATCCAAATTTACCTATGTGATTATAGGATATAGTTCCATGACCCTTTTTCCCCATTTTGACTTATATGTCCAATTCATATAAACATTATTTAAATGATGCCAATTCTAACCTTTTTCCCCCATTCCCTAACTAGCGCATTCATACATATTTGGCGGCATCTAGGCTAGAAAGTAGCCTAGCTATAAAAATAAAAAGGGAAGGTGATGGGAGAAATGAGGATAGTGGTCATTCTAACAAAAGTGACATAAATATATATACTGGTATAGACATGTAATTGGCATAATAATGAGGCGGACATATAAACAGATCTAGTGAAATGGGTAATGATAAAACTAGATCTAACATACTTAGGATGAACAGATCCAAATAAGAATTCGTATGTCCAATAATGGCAGATCTCAATTACTCACAATATGATGATCTAAATCTAAACAAAGGTTTAATTGTCCAGATAATGATAATCCAAAAGTAACCACAAACTTAGAAAAAGGGTAAGATCCAAATAAGTGACATGATTAATTAACCACAAAAGAATTAGATCTATAAAACAGATCTAGCATGATAAGGTAAAGGCTTATAGATTCACAAATTATGATAGATCCAATATGATTCAGTCACAGGCATGTATATATCCAAATCACAGTCATATTACATATTACTTTTAATCATTTAAATCCAAAAGTAACTAACTCACAAGATTTGGATTAAAAGAAAAGGTAGAAAATAGATGAGGTTGGATCTACACTCGAATCTCTAAGTTTGATTTGCAAAGTTGATCGTTATTTAAGAAAAGGGTTCTGTTCAGTTCAGCCACCACCAGCATTTGGCCTCCATTGATCTCCAATGAAGATAACAAGAGAAATGACCATGTATTTATAGCTGCAAGCCCCTTTGAAACTGACTGCCACATCAGTCCTAGAGGTGTCAACACCCCTGTAGGGGGGTCGACCCCGGTAACGACACCGTTGTAAAGGGTCGACCCCGGTATCGACACCCCCAGGGGATTCGACCCCCTAAAGCGGGAAAACTGCCGCCACTTTCTTTTTCAATTTTTGAACAGTTTTGGATAAGGTTATAACTCATATCTGACTCATATTTATATATATTTTTCTTCTGTGTGCATACAAACTTTAAACTCTCATATCTTCTTCATATAAGTATCCGTTTTACGCAAACCAAATGTCTATCTTTCCCAGAATTTCGAGACGGACGCAATGGTGCAGTCTGTTTCCCTTAATTCCGAATATTAAATTAATTATTATTTAATTTATCCTCTTTTAGTGTTGTTAAAAAAACAAGGGGTGTTACAATATGTATCCAAACACCATAATGCGCATATAATTCTATATGAGTGCACAGTGCTTTTGTTTTGCAACCATCTCCTATAATCCAATCCCACAATGCAACTATAAATGGAAATTTTGAGAGAAATAACTAATCGAGAAAAGTTCTGGATGAGTTTGCCTAATATTCCTCTTAGTTTCCTAGGTTCTTTCCACACGGTTATCCCCCTACTCTACTCGGACTCGGAAAATTGATTTACTGCGGAGTCTTTTGATTCTGTGCTCAACGATCTTTGCGGTGGCACGGGGCACTATAGACTCTAACTCTTAGCTCCCAAAGTCCCAAATAACATCTAGCTCGAGTCCGACGGCTGAATCATGAAGTCATCTTCAAAGATAAGAAACAAGGCAAACGTTGTGGACTCCCGATAAGCACTCGAGAATATCCATATGACACCGTCTTCTCAATCCTATCCACGATCCTAAACGGTCCAATTAATCTAGGAGCCAACTTCCCAGTCTTTCCAAACCGGTCTGTCTTCTTGAGAGCGGAAACTTTTATATATATCAAATGTCCAACACTAATTCTTGTTCTTTCCTTCTTATATCCACATTTGACTTATGTCAATCCTAGATAGCATTTATTCTCCGTTGAATCAAAGCAATAATCTCCGTAGACTCACGGATAGTGTCTAGTCCGAGTGGAATCTTGCTAGTAGTTACCAACAAGAAGTAGGCGATTTGCATGTGTAGGATCTAGATTAACCCTTGAGGGTGGTGAATAGGGTTTATTGAAGTTTTACAAGATATTAAAATATCACATTACAGACTTCAGCAGAGTAAATAAATGCAAAATGTAAATGACACAGATTTTACCCAGCTTCGGCAAACTCCTGCCTACTACTGCATTCCGAAGATTTCTACTAGGTATTTAAACAGATTCCGGCTTACAAAACCCTATAAACTCACAAACCCTGCTACTGCTCTAATCCCATGCTCAAAACCTGCACTGATCTTTATCCCAAGATCAGTTTTTCCCCGAATTATAGATCCATGATTCATAAACCCTAACTATAAATCATATAGCCAGTATACCCTAGTTTATAGAAAACTATTGATCGATTACAAAAATTAAACAAATTAAATACATAAAACATAAACCCCGTTAATTAAAACAAATGGTTGGCCTCCCTTTCTTTATTTCAATGCTTCAAAAATATGGCTTCCTCTTTATGTTATGGAGGCCGAAATAGAAATTGGGGTTCTTGTCCCAAATTAAATCGCGACTTCAAAATATGGTTGCTTTGGAAATTTTATCTGATGCTACGGATGTCGTTGCTTGCTTGTCAATGATTTGGGCTTCAGCTTGCGATCGAAACTCGTGAGTAATTCTGATTTCATTTATTTCTTTTATTCACGAAAATGTTTGCTTTTGTTTTGATAATGCCGATGATGAAAATGCATGTGATAGATAGGTTTTTAAAAACCCTTCATTCACTCTAATTTCTTGCGAAAATGATTTGGCCTAGTATTGATGGTTGCTTGGTTATTGCAGATTAAATGACCATGTATTAGTTTGATGATTTCTGGAAGAATTTGAAGCTTTCCAAATATACAAGATTTGGTATTTGATCATTTATGAAAATTACATTTCATTCTTGTCGAAGATATCCCATGATTTGTAGATTGACAAATTACTCTTGCATGATGCAAAAAACTTTCCCAAATGCTTGCATGCCGATTTTACTTTTTTCCTTTTTACTATAATTGTCTATTTGAAATCAAGGCACCACACATCAGTTCACCACTTACTTTCCTATAGTTTAACTTTGGAATTTTCTCTTGAGTAAATTCTGGAATTTTCCAAAATGTTAAATTGTTATATTTAACAAATGCGATGTTCTTTGCACTCTTTTATTTTTTCCATCTCTGGGTTGTATAGGTTCTGCTCCATGTTTGTTCCATTGTTTTGAACTCGTGCACCTCTTTCTTGCTTGAAATATTCCAGTATTCATGTTTATGTTGCATGAGTTGTACAATTGTCTGGTACTTGGTGCATTGGTACCTACTTGATTTGTTCATGCATGCTTATTTTGCGTATTTCCTAAATCTTGTGTTGGTTGATATACTTGCATGGTTGTTCCTCTTGACCATACTTTCATTGTCCACATGTATGCTGCATACCACTATATGCTTTGCTACTATGCACAGTGTTATAACCATTTTGTTGTACCTTTATGCATGTGTTCATGTACCATATTGAATTGTGCACATAATTTAAGTACGCTCATGTATGCATTGCATACATGCTGGCCCATCTAAAATTTGAATACCTTGCTGTACTATAATGGTGACAGTCCATGTAAACACTGGCACCTATGCTTGCTATATCCATGCTACTACACATGCTTGCATATTCTTTTGATATTGTGATGACATTTGTGGTTCATCTTTGTGTATTGGCCATGTACAAGAAGAATTGCATTCCCTTATTATAAAACATTATTTATAAAGTAATCTTCACAATTTATCTGTTAAAACAAATTTCTATTCAATATTCACTTTAAATCCATCTTCTCGTAATTCCTTTATATCTCGTCAATTTCCTTTTATAATTCTATTTATTTTATAAAATATTTCCTTTTATAATTATCTAATTTATTTCGTATAAATATTTCCTTTATATAATTCTATTTGTTTCATATAAATATTTCATTTATAAAATTCTATTTATTTCATATAAATATTTCCTTTATATAATTCTATTTATTTCATATAAATATTTCCTTTATATAATTCTATATAAATATTCCTTTTATAAAATCCTTTGATTTTATAAATAATTTCTTTTATAAAATCCTTTTATTTTATAAATAATTTCTTTTATAAAATCCTTTGATTTTATAAATATATTATTTTCAATATACACTTTGAAAATTCCCATTTTGCATGCCAGTATTTCTTATGGTATTTTTGAAATACCAAATCACAGTGCCACTGTCATCCATACATAAAAAATCAATCACAGAAAATATATCACATCATATACCACAATATATGAAAATAAAGAGTAATAATATTTGAGGAATCCAGTTGGATCCCTCCAACCTGTTTCCCTGCATTCACAGATGTTAAACAATATAAATAACCTCGATTTCATTTCAATATGAAATATTCTGATAAAGAGAATCGATATTTGATTAACGATTTATATATATATCGTTATCTACAATTTCAACCAATAAATCAGTAATTCAACCAAACAATCAGCACACAGCAATCAATCATCATTTATCAATACAAGATTATATTTATAAAAATATAAACTACACAGAGTTAGTGAGATTTACTCACATTGGACGATTATCGTTAAATAACGATAATTGTCGTTGATTCAGATCAGGCAATTTATTTTGTTATAAATTGCAACGAGCTCCACCTCACTCCCAGTCGGTTTCATGGTGTAGCCACCGTCCATACGATCCCAACAGATCTTGTTTTGCTGTATTCCGGTACCGGATGGAAAAGATATAATAATTTAAAATTAACGCACTTATTCTATTTAAATAACCTAAATTTTAATTCAAAGTTGGGTCTTACTATTCATTTCAGCCAAATACCCACATCATGTCTCACCCGTTCAAAATAGGGTTTCCTTCTCCCTCCCAGTATACGTCGACACCCAACTCCCTTCACCATTTTCGCTGACTTCAGATAGCCCACCCACCTTCATTACCCAGCAAAAACATCAAAGACCACCACTCAACTACTCCTCATCTTAATCTCTCCATTCTCACACCAATTTCGTTCTAACCACACCCCACATGAAAAATGCGACTTCCTATTATTTCGACCCCTCCAGCAAATGTCGCGCGAACAGTCTAAGCACCGTTCCCTTCCATACTTTGCCAACAGGATCCATTCCTACCCATAAATCCAAATACCATATCAAAATCACACATTTACGCTTCTAGCTCTCGAATCGTTCATCCCTAGGTTCCGCTGGAAAAAATACAGCAAGCCAAAACTCCATCGAGTTCAACGCCATGTGTACGAGAATGAAGCTTAGACCAAAACGAGATCAAAGATGTAGCTTTCACAATTTTTAATAATTTATCTGATTTTCTTTTCTCACTAGTTCTTTGCTGTAGAAAGAAAATAGCGGCCACAGTGATTTTGACCAAAGAATAAGGTGATTAGGTTTTAGGGAAAGATGGCATATTTATAGGATGGTTTAAATAATTTAATATTCAAATTTTATATAAATTTTTAATCAATCGCTGTTCATATTTATCATTAAAAATCTCTATTAACACATACAATATCCAAATTCGGAGAAAATGGACATACAAATATAGTTCAACATTACGGACCCAATGAAACTTGTTTCATCGAATTCCGAGTCTGTTTGCTCATACAACATATTTTTTAAAGTCAAATTATCAACTGTTTTTCACAATAAAATCTCGGATGGCCACATATTCACTCCAAAAATCTTGAAAATTGAAACCTAACAATAATTTAATATTCCGGATCCAACAAAATTAGTTTCATCGAAAACGGAGTTTGTTTGCAAAACTAGCTATTTTTAAAGCTCTAAATAAACCAATTTAAATATTAATATATTTAAAAATAATTAAATATAATATTAATAAATTAATATTATCATATATATTCACATAATATATTGCCCAGCTCCAAAATATGCATATCTAGATTAATAACTCCATATTTCAAATCCGGGTTAAATCAGTATTCCATTTATATTGAAAATCCATTTATAATATAAATAAATCGTGGATAGGATGATAGTGTCTACCAACCACAATATAATAATCATCTAGCAGAACGCTTTCATCTCACGTTCCACATACATAATATATAATCAAAAACCGCAGGCGCTTATTGGTTAATGAATTCCAACTGGCAAGGTATGGGACCACCTTCCGATAGTGTATCTCAAGAGAGGAATACACCGGGTTCAACAAGAACATCTTGTAACCCAGGCTAAACATGACCGGTCACTCATTTCGCTTGAGTGTACCAAATGTATTATCACCAACGGTTGGGATCATCAATCATTTCCCCGAAAGGGACAGCATCGAAATAGGTTAAAGAAGTAAATGAAATTTCTCTTGATCAGGTGAAAATACACCCTAATTGGCAGCTAACCACTTAGCCATGCAATCTACCCAATTTTATACCATTTCCCGGTTGTGAGGCTAGAGGCCATATTGTATAGATCTATAACGACCCGGAAAATCTGAACCAATTTAAAATTTTAAATTGGCTATTTTAGTAGATTTTAAATATTTTAAATAATAAGGATGAAAGGTAAGTTTGAATCGACATTTGAAAACGAATATAATTAATTCTAATTATAAACAAGGCCTGAAATGGCGTGGTAGTTTCAAAATTTGAATTCAAACTTTGACTGACTGTACCGGGTGCAAAACAAAGCGGATTTGAGTGAAACGAAAAATATTTAAATCTGTTAGTGAATACCTTTCTAACGAATCTGAAAATTCGAAGTTTCGTAGTAGGAATCAAAAGTTATGGCCAAATGAATTTTCAGAAAGGTCGTTGTAGAAATTATATAACCCGTGAAAATGGCCATTTTGCATACGACCTCGGAATTCGACGAAACCACTTTTGTTGGATCCGGGATGTGAAGTTATGGCTAGGTTTCAAATTTCATAATTTTTGAAGCAAGTATGTGAGCGTGGCAAAGGAAAACGTGTTTTGGTCAATTATAGTTAAATTGGATCGACCATAAATGGGCCTTTTTGCAAACGGTCTCAAAATTCGACGAAACTAGTTTTGTTGGGACCGTATCGTCAAAACATAGCTAGATTTATTTTTTTGAATTTTTTGAATTAGATTGTGGCCCTGGCAAATTGAAATGTACGTTCAAATCGAATATTGAATGTTTTATATTTTAATTCGAAGGAAAGCTGACTCAAACAGTCGAATGGGCCTATGAAACATATCCCATTGTGTTCGGAATGGGGGTAAAACGCTAGGGACAACAGTCGTTGGGATTGGATTGGAGTTAGTATGTGAAGAGGGGTATTTTTGGGATTTTAAAAATAAATAAATAAATAAATAAACCCAGCCAATCACCTTCTTCCTTCTCCCCCGACAAAACCCGATAACCTCATCAGTCAACGGCGGAACCAATTCGATTCTTCTCTCCTCTCTAATTTCCCAATCGTTCAACGAAATCCTTTGCTCTAGTTGATGATTTTGTAAAGGGTTCTCGGATCTTCAAATCTATAGTGGTTAGGTATTTTGTTGTGGTGCGTTTCTCGAGATCAGGGCACCTGAAGTCGTTGACGTCGAAGCGCAGCATCTCCCTGGATCCAGCGTCGAGTTCATCAGGGTGGGTCCCCTCAGGCGCGTCGTTCGAAGCCCCCAACCGTGGCGAAGTCTGATCGTCCTGAAACATCGTGGATTGATCGCAAATTCGTGCCCTAGTTTCGAACATCCTGCTGAGGTATACGGTTTATATATTTTAAACTATTCTATAGCACTTTAAAGCGCTACAAAATACGATCAACTTATAAAAATAACATCTTTTTCGTTTGTGGTCGAAATTCAGTGAAACAAGAGACAGTGGACTCGTGTGGACGTCTTCTACATTCTAGAAGAGACCGCATATTTTCTGAGCCTTCTTCTATTTTTGGTGGAGTGGAACCCAATGTGAGATTTCTAAATTATAAACGATATGGAAAACTACGATGTATAAATTATATAGTCGATGTATGAGTTATATATGCGTTGTACACCTCATGTATAAGCGTTGTATAAGTTGTACGTTTGATGTATAAGTTATATATGCGTTGTAAAAATTATATATGTGTTGAAATAGAAGTGAAATGCTTATATTATATATATATATACGCCCTTCGTTCGTAAAAAATGGACGATATTTATTGATTGTGATTGGTGTGAAAATTGGTTGATAGCGAATGGTTGATTATAATTGTTTGTGGTTGAAATTGATTGATTGTGGTTGAAAAATACCCGTTTGTGGTTGAGAATTATTTGGTTGAAACCACATAGGATTAGTTTGTGGAAATGAAAAATATATACATGCCGCCTGCGTGCGAACTAGATGCATGATTCCCCATTGTCAAAAGCTGTGACGCTTTAAGGTAGAGCGAGGAGCCGTACTAGGGACAACCCCGGTTTTAACTACCATGCCGTTATGCTGTCGAAATTTTGAATAATATTCATGTGTTAGAATTATTTTCATGTGTTGAAACTATATTCGTTGAATAGAAATTCATCTATTGAACGACATTCGTGTTTTAAATATAAAAATCACCTATTTATCTATATATATAAACTATAGAAAACCTTCATGTGTTGAATTGAAATTCGTTCGTTGAATAGAAATTCATGTGTTGAATTGTATTCGTGTTTTAAATATAAAAATCACCTTTTTATCTATATATATAAACTATAGAAAACCTTCATGTGTTGAATTGAAATTCATTCGTTGAATATAAATTCATGTGTTGAATGGTATTCGTGTTTTAAATATAAAAAATCACCTTTTTATCTAAATATATATAAACTATAGAAAACCTTCATGTGTTGAATTGAAATTCATTCGTTGAATGGAAATTCAAGTGTTGAATGATATTCTTATTTTGAAAGAAATTGTTTTATAATAAAAATCCTATTTTTATCATCAATATGAACTATATAAAATAATCTTGTTTTGAAATAAATTGTTTTATAATAAAAATCATATTTTTATTACATATATGAACTATATAAAATAATCATGTTTTGAAATGAATTGTTTTACAATAAAAATCGCATTTTTATTATATACATGAATTGTTAAAAATAGTGAAGTGTTGAAATAAAAGATAGTTGGATAAAAATATCATTTTTATCAAATGTATGAAAAGCATATAGTTTTGAAATCGAAGAATCGATTATATATATATATATATATAATTAAAATATATCGAATAACGAAGCTGCAGTTCGTGTTTTGAAACCGTGATTTCAAACGATTAGTGCGGGAGATCCGACCATCGGATTTTCCCGAAATCGAAACCGTTGGGTTTGCTTTGGAAATATCTTTCCAACGACACCAACTTTGTAAAGATCCAACGGTTGGATTGTCTGGAATGTTTAATTCAAATCTGAAGAAAAACAGCGCCAGAATCGATTATATATATATATATATATATATAATTAAATTAAATCGAATAGTGACGCTGCAGTTCGTATTTTGAAATTGAAACTTCAAACGATTGTACGGGGAGATCCGACAGTCGGATTTTCCCGAAACTGGAACCGTTGGATTCGATTTGAAAAGATCTTTCTAATGATGTAAATTTTGTGAAGATCCAACGGTAAGATTTTCAGATATGTGTAAACCAAATCTGAAGAAAAATAGCGCCACGGCCGCGTTATGGCCCGAAGCGTCGTTTAAATAAATTGGCTATAATTAAATAAATAAAAATAGCGATAAATCGTTATAAAATATTATAAACGATATGGATGTGAAATTTAGAAATTAACTGAAGGTTTGCTAAATTGAATGGTTTCTTGGGTTTTGATCTGATGTTGGTTTCGGCATTCGGGGTTAATATTTGGGAAATCGTTCTCTTGCTAATTAATGGTTAGTGACTAATAAATTGAAATAAGGCATATGTTGTGTTTGTGTAGCACTTGTTAATTATATACACGAGTTGTTCAGAAAGATCGGGTTTAACCCATTCTGAATAACTGAATCGACGATAAGAAGTCGAAGATGAAGACGGTGGTTGAAGACCGATCTTCACCTCGTTTGGATGGTAACTGATGTCCTGATTGGGAGGCATCCCGAAATATGGATAATGAGTGGTGACCGTCCAGACTTACGTGGAAATCGATGGGTTTGCGAGGTATATAGTGCCTCTGGTCTCGTTCAGACCCAGAACGGATTTGCAAATGGACTGTGTGTCGGACATTGGAATTCATTCTGTGTGATTGATAGCCATCAGTTGCATGGTGTGAATTGCCTGTGTGGCATGCTAAGATGCAGTGATCAGGACTTCTGTTGAAAAGCAAAGCCTTGTGGTTGATGATCAAAGCACCGCCTGTGTGGCGTAGCTTTGTGTATAACGTGAATTCGCGAGCCTCACACCCCGGTATGAACCAGAAACGGGAGAAGGACCTCAGGGAGGGCATGCGTTTCCTTCTAGCTAGAGGTGGTATCGGTGCTTAAACTGGCTGACATTTATATTATTTTCACCTATGTGGTTATTGCTGTTGCGAGGTGCCTCGGTTATATCGGTCGATCCGGGACCGATGGAGTCATTCGTTGCCTCATTGACACCCCATAGGGCGGGGAAACACAGTGCTCAGAATTTTAATCCACATCGGTGGACCGGCCCTGACGATCCAAAGGCTTGACTGAGTACTTGCCTGAGACACGGGCTAGAGCGTCTCGAATTCGGTATCTTTTGCCTTGGTTCATGACGGAAATCCAATTTCCAAATACGTGATTGTGCGGTTTTGATTGTATATATATATATATGGCGACATGATATATGGTACCCTTGCCATCTATGATTGATACTTATGATTGTGTATGAAATTAGAAACTAACGGTAAACGAGATAAGATGGATGGTTTCCTAGGTATTGGTATGATGTTGGTTTCGGCCTTCGGGGTAAATACCTATAGAATCGTTCTCTTACTATTTTACAGTTGGAGTCTGATTATCAAATGATTTGTTTTGCTCGTATGAAGCATATTTTGTTCGATATAAGGTAAAACTCTATCCCCCGGTTTGCGTTGCATTGTGTGATGGGACTTGAGTCTTATATCGGCTTCATTTTTATAAAAAGCATTGCGATGTTTAAAAGATTTAATTGTTTTAAAGCACTGGCAATCTAATGGAGTGAACCCGTTCCGCGAAAAAGGCGTGGCCCTGTGATTAGCCAAATTATAAAATGTGTTAAGTAGATTTCTCATACCAGTCCCATGACTGACTCGTAGTTTGTTTCACTTTCAAACTCGGGTGCCCCTTTTTCTACACGGGCAGCCTTGAATTCAGGTTTAATCTAGCTCTTTCTGAATAGCTGGAGCTGAAGATGGATTCTATCATTTATCTCTTTTTATGTTGTTCAGCTCCTATTGTACATATTATGTTTGTTTTCCGCTGTAGACATTTATGTATAGCTGAACTGTATCTGTACTAAGTATGATCTTATATACTGTGTAAATCTGATGATTATTGTTTATCCAGTGTATTATTTGTTCATTATCTGGTGTATTTATTTATTTCTGTTCTGCTATTATCTGTTTCTGTGTTATATTCTAATGATTACCCTTAACACCGTCAGTACGGGTTCTGGGGTCGTCACAACGTGGTATCAGAGCTTTGGTTAAGCTTAGTGCTGGAATATAACATACTAATGAACTCATCAGAAATAGAACCAGTAGTGTTCTAGGACGGGTAACTCATTACAGATAGGATCAGAAATATCCTAGTATGAGTAAAGCAAAATGAAATACACCCCACTAGACACATTTACATTTGAAGTATATGTTTCTATGTTTTAAAATATCTTTTCTGTGACTTGACACTTGATCTGCTATTTGTAGAAGTACTAGAAAATGAGTGTCAGAAACAGAAGGAATGCAGAACCTGGTATTGAGGCTCTATTAATTCAGTATCGAAATATGGGTGGAATACCGTTCTTGGGTGAAGAATCTATTATGAAAACACAAGCATGGATTCGTTCTGCTGAGAAAATCTTTGACGGTTTAAAGCTGAGAGATGACCAGAAAAGACTACTGGCATCTTGGGCACTCAAAGACGAAGCTTTGTTCTGGTGGGATTCTATTATTGAGGATTATCCAGAAGGTGATATCACCTGGGATAGATTCAAAGTGATTTTCTTAGAAAGATTTACTCCTCCAGAAGAAACTGAGCGGTTATGTGATGAATTCTCTTATCTGTTACAAGGAGATATGACCACTCCAGAATATCATAAGAAATTCAATGAACTTTCTCACTTTGCCCCTCATCTAATTTAGAGTCCGAAGAGGAAGAATCTGAGATTTATCAACGGGCTTCAAAGAAAATATCAGAATAGTGTGATGAGGAATGTGAAGCTTCCTTTTTCTGAAATGATATACATGGCTTACCAGTACGAAGATCTCGACAAGAAAAGTATGTTGCGCTACGAAGAGGAGGTCAGTTCTAGTAAGGAAGTTGAGTCTGAAACTGATCGTCCTGAGGCCAGTACGATGTCTGAGGTCAGTAAGAAGCCTAGAGTCAATCGAAAAAGGGCCCGATCTGAGAAAGAACCAGTAACGACTGCCATGTGCAGTAACTGCCATCAGAAAGGGCATTTGTCGATAAATTGCGGACCCTTAAAGAAACGAATCAAGAGTGGATCTAATCCCACTTAGAAACAAAAGAACCCACATGGGGAAAGGAGATGCCATAAGTATCACCAAGCAGGTCATATTGCACGAGAGTGCCAGCTATCAAAGGAATCTGAAACAGTACGTATAAATGAAGTAGCAGAAACTTCTGAGCCCTCAGCTGTTCAGGAAAAGCCAGATGTTTTAGAAGGCACGCTTACTGTCAAAGATATTCCAGTTAAAGTATTGTTTGACACCAGTGCGTCGCGAAGCTTTGTTGCAAAGAATGCGGTCAAGAAACTAAATTTGAATTTGAAGAAGCTCAAAGAACCAATGACTGTCCATAATCTGGTTGGGGGTTCCCTCGATCTCAGTTGGGTTTGTGGGGTGCCGGTTTCTTTTTCTCGTTATTGTTTCCCTACCATCGCGGTCGTCATGAATTTTACAGAGTTTGATCTTATCTTGGGGTTAGACTGGTTGACCAAATATGAAGCTGAGGTCAAATGCGCCGACACAGTTGTTAAGGCGAAGATTAAATCAGGTGATTATATAACCATTCCCTGTGAAGGTCAGAATTCTAATAGAAAAGACTTCTGGGCAGCTTTGGATGTTTCTCCTGCTCTAATAGAAAATATCCCTGTAGTCACAGAGAATATTCCTGACCTCATCAAAGATATTCCTGTCGTCAAGAATTATGCGGATGTGTTTGAAGAAGTTGTTAGCTTACCTCCGCAGAGAGAAATCGATTTCAAGATTGCTTTAATTCCGAATGCTAGGCCAGTAGTGCACGCCATTCGGAGGATGACCCTAAAGGAGAAAGAAGAACTAGACAATCAAACATGACAGCTCGTATGGAAGGGTCTGATCAGGCCTAGTTTCTCTGATTGGGGAGCAGCAGTGGTGTTTGTCCCAAAGTCAGATGGTACTCTGGGACTATGTGTGGATTATCGTGATTTGAACAAGCAGACAATAAAGAATAAATATCCATTGCCGCTAATCGATGATTTATTGGATCGTCTGAATGGAGCACAAGTATTTTCAAGGATGGACCTAGCTACAGGCTTCCATCAGCTTCGTATTGCCGAAGAGTGAGTTCCTATGACAGCATTCATAGGTCCAGACTTATTCTATGAGTGGTTAGTAATGTCGTTCGGCTTATGTAACGCTCCAGCTTACTTCGTCGATTTGATGAATAGAGTGTTCAGAGGAGTCCTGAATAAGTTTGTTCTGGTTTTTATTGACGATATTCTAATCTTCTTTAAATCAAAGGCCGAACATGAAAAGCAATTGGAACAGGTTCTAGAAATTCTGAGAAGGAATGTATTAAAAGCTAAACTGTCCAAATGTATATTCTGGCAGGATGAAGTGAAGTTTCTAGGCCATGTCATATCGAAAGAAGGAAATGCTGTGGATCCAAGTAAAATCACAGCTATTCAAAATTGGAAACAGCCCAGTACTCCTACATAAGTCCGCAGTTTTCTCGGATTGGCTAGTTATTACCGGAAGTTCGTTAAAGATTTTTCGAAGATATCTAGTCACTTAACGAAGCTTACAAAGAAGCACTCAAAATTCAAGTGGACTCTAGAGTGTGAGGAGGCTTTTGAAGAGCTAAAGTTAAGATTAACAACTGCTTCAGTATTAAGGATTATCGACGGTAATCAGGATTTAAAAGTCTGGACAGATGCCTCTAGAGAAGGCCCTTGTGCAGTGTTAATGCAAAGAGGTCAAGTTGTTGCTTATGCAAGCCGTCAGCTGAAGCCACATGAAAAGAACTACGTCACTCATGATCTTGAGTTGTTGGCTATAGTATTTGCTTTGAAAATCTTGAGACACTATCTTCTGGGTGAGAAATTCAAAGTATTTACAGATCACCAGTCGTTAAAGTATCTGTTCACCCAGAAAGACTTGAATCTGAGGCAGCAACATTGGCTAGAATTACTTGCAGCATACGATTTTGAGATTCTATACACTCCAGGGAAAGCCAATGTCGTGGCCGATGCGCTAAGCCGAAAGAATGTGATGATCGCCAGTTTTATTATCACGACTTCATTAATAGATAAAATATCTGCTCTTCAGAAGGATGATCACTTCATTCAGAAGATCAGAGAGATAATTCAGAAAGGCGAGCCCTCGAGTTTTCAGGTAGATAATGAGGGGATTCTAAGGCTAAAAGGTCGAATCTGTGTTCCTAACATTTCTGAGCTCCGAAAGGAAGTGCTGGATGAATGCCACAAGTCAAAACTTAGTATCCATCTAGGAGTAAGCAAAATGTATAATGACATCAAACGCACCTTCTGGTGGAAGTCGATGAAGAGAGACATTTCGTTATATGTTAGCCGATGCCCTACTTGCCAACTGGTCAAAAGCGACCAACAGAAATTGGCCGGATTGTTGCAACCGCTGGACGTTCCAGGTTGGAAGTGGGAACATATTTCCATGGACTTCATAGATGGTTTGCCCAGAACCAGAAAAGTAAATGACAGTATTTGGGTAATCGTAGATCGCTTCACGAAGACCGCCCATTTCATACCTGTCAGATCAAACAGAACTGCTCAGAGTCTGGCGCAGATATATTTCAAGGAAATTGTTAGACTACACGGGGTGCCGATCAGTATAGTTAGTGATAGAGATCCAATATTTACTAGCAAATTTTGGGAGGCATTTCAAGTAGAACTGGGAACGAAGCTGAACTTGAGCACTGCTTATCATCCTAAGACAGATGGTCAGACTGAGAGGGTGAATCGTACACTAGAAGACCTATTACGGGCTTGTGTTCTAGATTTTGGTGGATCATGGGAAGACCATTTATATTTGGCTGAATTCTCATATAACAACAGCTACCAAGCGAGCCTGACAATGTCACCATTCGAAGCATTGTATGGTAGACCGTGCCGATC
Organism: Allium sativum; assembly: GCA_030737875.1. Lineage (NCBI taxonomy): Eukaryota > Viridiplantae > Streptophyta > Magnoliopsida > Asparagales > Amaryllidaceae > Allium > Allium sativum. The sequence goes on from CM060915.1 coordinate 288,992,477, forward strand.
TCCTGCTTGTTGGGTCGAACCTGGTAATAGACTTGTATTGGGACCTGATATGATCCGAGAAGCTGCCGACAAAGTCGATTTCATAAAGAAACGATTACTCACCGCTCAAAGCCGAAAGAAGACCTATGCTGATAAAAGAAGAAGAGACATATCGTTTGCTGTTGGCGACTATGTATATTTGAAAGTATCGCCGATGAGAGGAGTTATCCGGTTCGGTAGAACTGGGAAGTTGGCGCCCAAATTCATTGGTCCGTTTCCTATTCTTGAACAGATTGGAACTCTCGCTTATAGGGTTCAATTGCCGGATTGGTAGCCTGGAGTGCATGATGTATTTCATATATCTCAACTTCGAAAACATGTTCATGATCCCGACTTGATCTTGGAAGAAGCAGCTCAACAGGATATTGAAATCACTCCAGAATTAGCTGTTAGAAGAGAGCCGCTAAAAATCATTGGCAAAGAAACCAAAGAGATGAAGAATAAGAAGGTTCACTTAGTCAAAGTGCAATGGAGTGGAGATCCGCGAGATTGTACTTGGGAAACTGAGGAAAGTATTCAGAAAGCTTATCCTAAGTGTCGAGTGGATATCTCTGATCGACTCCGGTGCAAGGTACATTTTCCATACTTTGCATTTCCAGTTGTTCTCTACTTTGTTGTTATTTTCTTTTCATAGATGTGCACTTTTAATTCTATAGTCTGAATGATTTTAAAAGAGTATAGGAATTGATTAGTATATTTTTGAAAAGTTAAAAACGATTTGATTGTTGTTTGTGCTGTGTGATAGTAGATTTGATTAATTAAATTATTAAAATGATAGTTAATATAATCAATAAGAGAATGAATGGTAGAATTTATTCGATTAAATCACACATTGAACTGATATAAAAATAGATAGAAATATATACATGTGCATCATATATGTTTGAACAAGTAAATGGATAGCTGCTGAGTAAAGAATTTATTTGCGTGCCCCACAATTAGGTAAACCGTAATGAGTTGGATGCGCAATTTTATTATTATATCAACTCCTGTGAATGCCATTTGATGCGGAGTGCTGGTTATTCTGTGTGTAATAATAAATGTCACCATAGGATAGTAACAATTAATTTTGAACTACACTACATGGCATACTTCTTGAAGATAGGCATACTTCATCATATACCACATAATCATTTGGAGCTTATGTGACGAGGTGGAAGATTTACCATATGAGCGAGAGGCTTGTATGGCGATGACTTTATTTTACAGGTTGAACTGATGACTGATATGACCATATAAAATTGTAACGATAAATTTGCCAGATTAATAAAAACACCACATGGGTTTGGAGTTGACAATAATCACGTCTCTCTACTCATTAGATACGACACATGGATTATTTATTTCCCACACGGGACGAGGTGACGAGGATTTATCCTCTGGAGCAATTAAAATACACACTCCCTCAGGCTTTGACAAGGTGACGAGAATTTATTCTCTGGAGTTATTATCTATACACGCTCCCCTGTAAACACCAGAATATATCACTATAAATATGTGTATGCTTTATAGGATTTATTGGGTACCTAATACGGCCTAATAAATTTCCAAACCCCTCCCCGTACAAAGGAGGTTATGGCGAAATTTTTCGTAAATTCTGTGTGTTAGCCAAATTTTTGAAGAATTTGAAAATTCTCAGAAACTGAAATTTGGAGAACGGAAGTCAAATTGAACGTAGAGTTGATTAATCAAACCACTTTCAACTTTGTTCCTTTTCGGGTACGAAAAGTTTTAAGTGGGGGAGATTGTAACGACCCGGAAAATCTGAACCAATTTAAAAATTTTAAATTGGCTATTTTAGTGGATTTTAAATATTTAAAATAAATATTTTAAATAATAACGATGAAACGTAAGTTTGTATCGACATTTGAAGAAGAATATAATTAATTCTAATTATAAACAAGGCCTGAAATGGCGCGGTAGTTTCAAAATTTGAATTCAAACTTTGACTGACTGTACTGGGTGCAAAACAAAGAGGATTTGAGTGAAACCAAAAATATTTGAATCTGTTAGTGAATACCTTTCTAACGAATCAGAAAAATCGAAGTTTCATAGTAGGAAGCAAAAGTTATGGCCAAATGAATTTTCAGAAAGGTCGGTGTAGAAATTATATAGCCCGTGAAAATGGCCATTTTGCATACGACCTCGGAATTCGACGAAACCACTTTTGTTGGATCCGGGATGTAAAGTTATGGCTAGGTTTCAAATTTCATAATTTTTGAAGCTAGCATGTGAGCGTGGCAAAGGAAAACGTGTTTTGGTCAATTACAGTTAAATTGGATCGACCAGAAATGGGCCTTTTTGCAAACGGTCTCAGAATTAGACGAAACTAGTTTTGTTGGGACCGTATCGTCAAAACATAGCTAGATTTATTTTTCTAGAATTTTTTGAATCAGTTTGTGGCCCTGGCAAATTGAAATGTACGTTCAAATCGAATATTGAATGTTTTATATTTTAATTCGAAGGAAAACTGACTCAAACAGTCGAATGGGCCTACGAAACATATCACATTGTGTTCGGAATGGGGGTAAAACGCTAGGGACGAAAGTCGTTGGGATTGGATTGGAGTTAGTATGTGAAGAAGGGTATTTTTGGGATTTTAAAAATAAATAATTAAACCCAGCCAATCACATTCTTCCTTCTCCCCCGACAAAACCCGATAACCTCATCAGTCAATGGCGGAACCAATTCGATTCTTCTCTCCACTCTAACTTCCCAATCGTTCAACGAAATTCTTTGCTCTAGTTGAAGATTTTGTAGAGGGTTCTCGGATCTTCAAATCTATAGTGGTTAGGTATTTTATTGTGGCGCGTTTCTCGAGATCAGGGCACCTGAAGTCGTTGACTTCGAAGCACCGCATCTCCCTGGATCCAGTGTCGAGTTCATCAGGGTGGGTCCCCTCAGGCGCGTCGTTCGAAGCTCCCCACCGTGGCGAAGTCCGATCGTCCTGAAACATCGTGGATTGATCGCAAATTTGTGCCCTAGTTTCGAACATCCTGATGAGGTATACGGTTTATATATTTTAAACTATTCTATAGCACTTTAAAGCGCTACGAAATACGATCAACTTATAAAAATCATATCTTTTTCGTTTTTGGTCGAAATTCAGTGAATCAAGAGACAGTGGACTCGCGTGGACGTTTTCTACATTCTAGAAGAGACCGCATATTTTTCTGAGCCTTCTGCTATTTTTGGTGGAGTGGAACCCAATGTGAGATTTCTATGTTATAAACGATATGGAAAACTACGATGTATAAATTATATAGTCGATGTATGAGTTATATATGCGTTGTACACCTCATGTATAAGCGTTGTATAAGTTGTACGTTCGATGTATAAGTTATATATGCATTGTAAAAATTATATATGTGTTGAAATAGAAGTGAAATGCTTATATTATATTATATATATATATATATATACGCCCTTCGTCCACAAACCATGGACGATATTTATTGATTGTGATTGGTGTGAAAATTGGTTGATAGCGAATGGTTGATTATAATTGTTTGTGGTTGAAATTGATTGATTGTGGTTGAAAAATACCCGTTTGTGGTTGAGAATTATTTGGTTGAAACCACATAGGATTAGTTTGTGGAAATGAAAAATATATACATGCCGCCTGCGTGCGAACTAGATGCATGATTCCCCATTGTCAAAAGCTGCGACGCTTTAAGGTAGAGCGAGGAGCCGTACTAGGGACGGCCCCGGTTTTAACTACCATGCCATTATGCTGCCGAAATTTTGAATAATATTCATGTGTTAGAATTGTTTTCATGTGTTGAAACTATATTCGTTGAATAGAAATTCATCTATTGAACGACATTCGTGTTTTAAATATAAAAATCACCTTTTTATCTATGTATATAAACTATAGAAAACCTTCATGTGTTGAATTGAAATTCATTCGTTGAATAGAATTTCATTTGTTGAATGGTATTCGTGTTTTAAATATAAAAATCACCTTTTTATCTATATATATAAACTATAGAAAACCTTCATGTGTTGAATTGAAATTCATTCGTTGAATAGAAATTCGTGTGTTGAATGGCATTCATGTTTTAAATATAAAAATCACCTTTTTATCTATATATATATATATATATATAAACTATAGAAAACCTTCATGTGTTGAATTGAAATTCATTCGTTGAATGGAAATTCATGTGTTGAATGGTATTCATATTTTGAAAAAAAATGTTTTATAATAAAAATCCTATTTTTATCATCAATATGAACTATATAAAATAATCTTGTTTTGAAATAAATTGTTTTATAATAAAAGTCATATTTTTATTACATATATGAACTATATAAAATAATCGTGTTTTGAAATGAATTGTTTTACAATAAAAATCACATTTTTATTATATACATGAATTGTTAAAAATAGTGAAGTGTTGAAATAAAAGACAGTTGGGTAAAAATATCATTTTATCAAATGTATGAAAAGCATATAGTTTTGAAATCGAAGAATCAATTATATATATATATAATTAAAATATATCGAATAACGAAGCTGTAGTTCGTGTTTTGAAACCGTGATTTCAAACGATTAGTGCGGGAGATCCGACCATCGGATTTTCTCGAAACCGAAACCATTGGGTTCGCTTTGGAAATATCTTTCCAACGACACCAACTTTGTAAAGATCCAACGGTTGGATTGTCTGGAATGTTAATTCAAATCTAAAGAAAAACAGCACCAGAATCGATTATATTTATATATATATATATATATAATTAAATTAAATCGAATGACGACGCTGTAGTTCGTATTTTGAAATTGAAACTTCGAACGATTGTACCGGGAGATCCGACCGTCGGATTTTCCCAAAAATGGAACCGTTGGATTCGCTTTGAAAAGATCTTTCTAATGATGTAAATTTTGTGAAGATCCAACGGTTAGATTTTCATATATTTGTAAATCAAATCTGAAGAAAAACAGCGCCACGGCCGCGTTATGGCCCGAAGCGTCGTTTAAATAAATTGGCTATGATTAAATAAATAAAAATAGCGATAAATCGTTATAAAATATTATAAACGATATGGATGTGAAATTTAGAAATTAACTGAAGGTTGGCTAAATTGAATGGTTTCTTGGGTTTTGATCTGATGTTGGTTTCGGCCTTCGGGGTTAATATTTGGGAAATCGTTCTCTTGCTAATTAACGGTTAATGACTAATAAATTGAAATAAGGCGTATGTTGTGTTTGTGTAGCACTTGCTAATTATATACGTGAGTTGTTCAGAACGACCGGGTTTAACCCATTCTGAATAACTGAATCGACGATAAGAATTCGAAGATGAAGACGGATGTTGAAGACCGATCTTCACCTCGTTTGGATGGTAACTGATGTCCTGATTGGGAGGCATCCCTAAATGAGGATAATGAGTGGTGACCGTCCAGACGTACGTGGAAATCGATGGGTTTGCGAGGTATATAGTGCCTCTGGTCTCGTTCTGTAACACCCCACACCCGCTAAGGTCACTCACTATGGGAATGTCTTAACTTCGGTGGAGTATTTTAAGTGAATATAGAACAGAAAAATTACAACAAGACAGATATAAATAATACTTGTTAACTAAAACATCATTTCATTGCAGCAGAAGGTAAACATGTTTGGTTACAAAACCATAAAACAAGAGTCAAGTACTAAATATCCATCCTGATAAAAACATAAGTACATAATCCCACTACATAACTAATAGCCATAATAGAAAAGATAAGCTGGGCTTTACATCAACGGTCCAAGCTCCAAAAGATTGATAAAGAAATCTGATCAAAGCCCACTAGTGCTAGGCCCAACCTGAGGACCTGAGGGGGAAAAAGATAAAAACAACAGGGTCAGACATAAGTCTGAGTGAGCCCTATAACTTTAACAATACAATCATTAAAGTAATTAGGGTATGATATAAACTTGGTATGGTAATGACTGGGGATAAATGACTACACTAAGCAGCCAACTACACTAAGATATCGGTAAAGATGCATCTACCCACCCAAGGGTAATTACTACATTGCACCACACCAGTCATTCCTACTTAAAGGTTGATCCCACCCAAGGACTTAGAAAATTTAACTAGTAGTTTCGTGTACCCCTAGCTGACTACATAGGTGCCGTCTGCCCCTATCTCCACTAGGTGTACCCACTACTCCCCAAGCGATCGGCTCCCTACCGTAGATACCCGTGCTGGCCCCACAGTAGGGTGTATCACTCCCCAAAGTGGCAACCCGATACAATCAATGGTGCACGGCTTATACCTACACGATGCAACAACGTCTTACCTACCAGCCCGGGTCCACACACGCATATGAAACCCGTTGGACTTGCGTTGCCACCGCTAACCCGTTTTGGCCTCTTATAGTCAAGCTCAGTACGCGTGTCCCGTCCTCGACATGGGTCGAGCCCAATAAGATACATATGGGTTACTGGATGAAATGGGCCCCCACAAGCTACCCACCTAAGCTTGCCCCTTTTTCTAGTGCATCCCACTTAACCCTTTAATCATGTTTAATTACATGTTTCCACTTGGTTAAGTATTCTAATCATATTTTCTATTGCCACCCAAGGCAACCCACTAGATTTCCACATGCCACCCAAGGCACTCACTTGATTTCCACATGCCACCCAAGGCACCCACTTAACCCCTCATGCCCCACTACATGCTTATCTGGTTAAGTGTTTCTTAATTGATTAAGAACGTAACCTTTGTAAAGACCTCTCACATTAGACTGTCTTTTATGACAGCTGGATTTGCTGGTCGGTTCCGGGCAGCCTTACGCCATAACAGAGTCTAACCTCGTGTCTTTACACTTGTCACGTATTTAGTTTATGCCTAAGACCTCTCACATTGGGCCAATCATTTGTAGCCGCTGGATTTGCCGGTCGGTTCCGGGCAGTCTTATGCTACAAAAGGGTCCAACCTCGTGTCTTAGTCGATTAATTACACCTAATTAATCACCCCCATAATTTGTATTAATTATCCCTAATTAATTACAAATTTAACGATGTACATAATTGACTCAATTATGTCCCTCCACTTTATGGTATGCATAATCATACCAACTTCACACCATTTTATTAACATGAATATTAACCCCCATCGTTCCCTACGTAATACGTTGACATGACATACTTAAAAAGGGAGATTCATCACAAACACAATGGGTTCAACTTGCATAACACTAGCATCAACATTGGTTTTAAAGGTGTCAACATGCATATATAACCATAGCATCAAACCCAACTAGCATAAATAATCAACCCAAACTTGCATGAATCACATATGTCATAAAGAGGGTAACTTGCATAAGTTACTTATGTCATACAAAGGGGTAAACTTGCATATGTATGTATGACATACAAAGGGGTTAACTTGCATATGTATGCATATCATACAAAGATGTAAACTTGCACATGTCACTTGCATGTAATCAAACACCAAACTTGCATAACATGTCATATATGAACTTGCATATAATCAAACACCAAACTTGCATAACATGTAATATATGAACTTGCATATAATCAAACACCAAACTCGCATAACATGTCATATATGATCTTGCATATAATCAAACACCAAACTTGCATAACATGGTGTCATAATGGATCAATGTTTATCATAGTGATTTGCATAACTAGCATCATGAACGTATAGCATAAATTACACCCAACTTGCATAACTAGCTTCATGGGCACATAGCATCAAACTTGCATAACTTGCATCATGAACATATAGCATACAACTTACATAACTAGCATCATGAACATGTGGCATAAAACTTGCATAACTAACATCATGAACACATAGCATATGATAACATAACTTGCATTGATCCACATACACAACCATAACCTCATTATATCCTATCATAATTAGTTTAGCAATTGCTTGCTAAAGGCATAGAAACTCACAACTTGTTGATTAGCACTCCTATGAAGAAGATTAAGTTGCTAGAGTTGATTAGAAGTTGATTTGAGAATCTATCTTCCTCTTTAATTTGTTGGAGGCTCCTTCAAGTTGCATTTTGACGGCATGATGGCATTGTATCTATTTTTAGTATGGATTAGGGTAGTCTTAGGGTGTATTTATAGATTAGTTAAGTGTTTTAGGCCATAGGATTAACCCTAGGATAGTTTAGAGCCATCAGATCTTGTCACAAGCCATCAAGCACAACCCAAAAGCCAAAATAGTGCACCCAGCCCAAACTGACCGACAGGGGGGGTCGACACATGGGTCGACCCCTTGGGGGGAGGGTCGACACCCATGTCGACCCTAGTGTCGACACCCTCTGTCTGGCGGGAATTTTCCAGCCTCTTCTGAAATTTGAAATTTGAATATTTTAAATCTGTTTTGAATTTTTTGAAACTTCGGATGGCCATAACTTCTTCATACGAAGTCCAAATCACGCAAACTCGGACTCTATCTCAACCAGAATTCCGAGTCGAACACAATGGCGCAACCCATTTCCCTTAGTTCTCACATCTGAGATTAATTATTATTTAATTACTAAACATTAATATTAAGTGAAATTCGGGGTGTTACATTCTCCCCTACTTAAAGGATTTCGTCCCCGAAATCTCCAAGTCAAGAAGAACGTATCCTACCAACCAAACAACCATCTACTAAACCATCAACCATAAGCAACCTTTGTCCTTAGAAATTCCTAATGATGTATGAACATATGCAAAAAGTGTGTGTATATGTCCGTATACTAATGCAAAATTAGGCGGTCTACTGATTCAGTCGACCTCCTTAATGCAAACCACGATAGTGCCATGCATCCAATATGTATGCGAAAGAATACTATCGACACATACTATTACTACATGTGTGCACAACCATACACCAAAATGCATCATCCATATGATAACACAACCAATATACATCCATAAATATAGCTACCTACACACAATTATATGCAATATGCGATATGAAGTGACTGAGCCGATCTAGTGTCTAAAGTGTGTGTGTATGCATCCACGAGCAACCACTAGCAAACACTTGCATCCACACGCATCCATCAATCATAACATGTCTCAAACACATGTTTCAACCATAGGTTTACCCTATCTAAAGGTCAAAAGTACTAATGAGAGGACATACTAAAGATAAGATAAGTACTAGACAAACGATAAAGGAGAAGTTAAAAGACATACCCTAAAAAAGGAATGGGTACAGTGGACGCATCTTCACTTCTGTCTCCCAAGTTGCGTTGCTCTCATCATCTCCCCATTGCATTTTGACTAGTTGAACCTCTCTGTTTCTCAACTTCCTAGTCTCTGACCCAAGGATGCGAGTAGGAGCTCGTCGAATCGTTGCATCACGCTCTACCTCCACTACTCTAAGCAAGCTCGGCTCTACCACCTCTGCGGTCTCATGTAGCACTTCCTCAAATGTGACACATGGAATACGTCATGTACACCACTAAGTCTCTCGGGCAGATCCACTCTATATGCCATCTGTCCAATCCTTTCCTTAATAGGAAACGGTCCTACAAATCTTGGTGCTAACTTCCCAAAGGATCCAAAGCGAACTACATTCTGTAATGGAGATACTTTGACAAAGACCATGTCCCCAACATCAAACTCAAGATCCGTCCTCCTCTTATCCGCGTAAGATTTCTGTCTATCTTGCGCTGCTTTCATCCTTCTTCGAATCAAATCAATCTTTTCCGAAGTCTCTCTAACCATATCAGGCCCAAGCAAGATCTTATCCGTAGATTCCCACCAACATGTAGGTGATCGATAAGGCCTTCCATAAAGAGCTTCGAAAGGAGCCATACCAATACTAAACTGAAAGTTGTTATTATACGCGAACTCCACCAATGGAAGATGCTCTTCCCATGTACCTCCAAAATCTAAGATACATAGCCTCAAAAGGTCTTCTAGAACACGATTCACCCTCTTGGTCTGGCCGTCTGTCTGAGGATGATATGCGGTGCTCAAACACAACTGAGTCCCTACTGCCTCTTGCAAACTCTTCCAAAACTCGCTAGTGAAGATAGGATCTCGATCACTCACTATGCTAGAAGGTACCCCATGCAATCGAACTATTTCTCGAAGGTAAACTGAAGCTAGCCATGGAGCAGTCCTCTTGCTCTTCACGGGTATGAAATGGGCGCTCTTAGTAAGTCTGTCTACCACAACCCAAATTCCCGTATTACCCTTCCACGATCTCGGTAACCCATCAATAAAATCCATCGAGACGCTATCCCACTTCCATTGCGGAACTTCCAATGGGTGAAGCAACCCACCGGGTTTCTTTTGCTCCGCTTTCACTTGTTGGCACACCAAGCATCTAGCGACATACTCGGCCACATCTTTCTTCATACCGGCCCAAAAGAAAACTCGCTTCATGTCTTGGTACATCTTGTCCCCACCGGGATGAATGGTCATCTTTGAACGATGTGCATCATCAAGAATAGCCTTCCTCAAACCCCCATCTTGCGGTACACAAAGTCTACCGTCTCTACGCAACCACCCCTTATCATCTAGGGTGTACCTACTCAAATGGCTGGACGACTCCCCCCTTATGAGCCTCTCTACCAACTCAACCAACTGTGGGTCGTCCCGCTGTGCCTCGCCAATCTGTCCCAAAAGAGTAGGTCTGACCTCTAAGGTTGCTAGCAAACCGGGTACAAAGTCAACGGAAGGTCTAAAATCAAACATCGAGATAAATTCCAAGCTTCGTCGTTCCACGAACAATGGACTCAAGGACAACCTTTTTCTGCTTAAGGCGTCCGCCACCACGTTACCCTTGCCAGGGGTATACGCTATCTCGAAATCATAGGATGCTAAGAACTCCATCCACCTTTGCTGTCTTAAGTTCAAATCCTTCTGAGAAAACAAGTGCTTCAATGATTTGTGGTCCGTGAACAATTCGAACCTCTCGCCAAGAAGATAATGGCGCCAAGTCTTAAGTGCAAAAACAATAGCGGCCAACTCTAAATCATGGGTAGGGTAAATTTTATCATGCTTTCTCAACTTCCTTCTCCCATAGGCTATTACCCTTCCCTCTTGCATTAAGACTGCGCCTAGTCCTGTCCCACAAGCATCGGTATAAACAACAAATGGCTTACTCCCATCTGGCAACACTAAGACTGGAGCTGTGGTTAAAGCTCTCTTTAACCGTTGGAACGCATCATCACAATCTACGTCCCATGCGAAGACTAGATTCTTCTTTGTCAAGCGAGTTAATGGGGCTGATATCTTCGCGAAGTCCTTGATAAACTTCCTATAGTAGCCAGTCAACCCCAAGAAACTCCTCACCTCGGTAGCATTCTTCGGAACCTTCCAATCTTGGATGGATACTACCTTCGCGGGATCCACAGCTATCCCTTCCTTGGAGACCACGTGCCCTAAAAACCGCACTTCCTTCCTCCAAAAGTGACATTTAGTGAATTTAGCCTTAAGGCTATGTGCTCGAAGAGTCTCCAACACTTCCCTAAGATGTAGGGCATGCTCTTCTTCACTCTTAGAAAAGACCAAGATGTCATCCACAAAGACCACCACGAATTTATTAAGGTACTCCCTGAACACTCTGCTCATCAAATCCACAAAATATGCGGGGGCGTTTGTCAAACCAAATGGCATCACCAGCCACTCATAGAAACCATCCGGAGTCCTAAAGGCAGTCTTGTCTATACTATCCTCAGCCACTCTCAACTGATGAAACCCCGTGGCTAAGTCCAACTGCGAAAACACTGAGGCGCCAACTAACTGATCAAAGAGATCATCAATCCTCGGCAATGGGTGTCTATTCTTCTTTGTGAGCTTGTTGAGTTCTCTATAGTCTACACAAAGTCTGAGGGACCCATTCGCCTTCGTGGCTAAAACTACTGGAGCACCCCACTCCGATATACTTCGTCTTATGAACCCCTTCTCAAGCAACTCCCCTACTTGCTTATGGAGTTCCCTCCTCTCACGAGGAGCCATGTGGCGCACTGGCAAAGATACTGGTTTAGCATTGTCCACCAGATATATTCGGAAGTCTATCTCCCGCTTCGGAGGTAAGCCCTTCACCTCCTCAAACACATCCGAGTATTCCCGGACCACTCTAACAGATCGCAAACTCTCGACCGAAGCGTCAAGCGATTCAAGATAACTTAGCATAACAGAATCCATGGGATTACAAGAGATCTCGAGAGTGTTACCCAAGCGGGTCATGAGCCTAACAACTCTCCTTTCACAATCAAGAACGGCACCATTACTGGATAACCAGTCCATTCCCAAAATCAACCCATAGCTCGTGAAGCCCAAAACAAAAGCATCACATCTAAACTCAACGCTAAGTATGGAAATCTTCAAACCCAAACATATCATGGACAAATAAGTGGAGCCCCCAATTGGGTTTGAAACAACCAAGGGATCATCTACTAGACTGGTGTCTAAGTGCAGTGACTCAACTAATGATGATGAGATAAACGAATGCGATGCGCCAGAGTCAAACAAAGTACGGATAGGATGATCAAACATAAAAACCAGACTTTCAACGGAAATAGTTCTACCTCTTTCCTGAATCGGTGGAACCGCGAGAGCCTGAACTTGCCCCCTTGCCTGACCTGGTGCCATAAGAGCTTGCACCTATCCCCCTGAGGTAGATCCCGTCCTCTGCCCCTTCTTAGGGCAGTCTTTCACTAGATGCCCTGCTTCGCCACAGTGGAAGCAGCCAGTCTTCTTCTTCTTCCGACAATCTTTGCTTAGGTGGCCTGGTGTCCCGCAATTGAAACACTTCTTCTTTCCCTTGCCACCGTTGCCTTTCCCACCCTTGTTTTGCTGTTGCTGTTGAGGTCTCTTCTGATCTCCTTTCTTCTCGGGTGCCTGGTTAGCATTGGGACCCTTCTCTTCCTCATGCATGAGTGCCATGTCTACTAGCTTCTCAAAGGTGGCCCCCATAGGGATGTGAGTCATAGCCAATCCATGCATCGGTTCATTCAAGCCTTTAACGAACCTCAAAGCCTTCTTCTCTGGTGTATTCACCATGTCTATGCCAAACCTTGCCAATTGATTAAACTTGTTGACATATTCCTTCACTGATAGGTTTCCTTGCTTTAGAGTCAAGAACCTTTCCATATACAAGTTTTCCTCCGCCCTTGAGAGAAACTTTGCCACAAACCTTTGCCTGAAATCCGCCCAAGAGTCAATAGGGCGCTCTCCATTAGTGACCTCCCACCAGAATGAGGCCTCTCCCTTCATTAACCAAGCAGCTAACTTGACTTTCTTTCCTTCTTCCATCTCAAAGATATCTATCAACTCTTCTACCTCCTTAAGCCAATCTCTAGCTTCCACAAAAGTTTCTGATCCTTGAAAAGGTTTCCCTCCCATAGCCTTAAATTCCTTGCAAGTCTTAGCAAAAGTATCCGTGCGAGGAGGAGGAGGAGGAGGGAGATCGGGTGCAGCTGGTGGTGGAGGAACATTTGCTGGACCCGCAGCGGTGGCCCTAGCCTCCATCAATCTCCTATACCATGCTGGTATCGCTACACCCTCCGGAAAGTTAAGATCTTCAGCCATGCTGAAACGAAAAAGGAAAGATTCAAGACGGGGAATTCAAAAGATAAAGATATGGCTATTGGGGATTATGCTTTTCTTTCAAAAACTTTTCTCTTAAAAGACATGTTTTTGAAAATACTTCTTCCAAAAATGTTTTTAGGAAAATAGTTTTTCTAAAAAAAATATCTGTTCCGGTAACCTTCAGCTCTGATACCACGTGTAACACCCCACACCCGCTAAGGTCACTCACTATGGGAATGCCTTAACTTCGGTGGAGTATTTTAAGTGAATATAGAACAGAAAAATTACAACAAGACAGATATAAATAATACTTGTTAACTAAAACATCATTTCATTGCAGCAGAAGGTAAACATGTTTGGTTACAAAACCATAAAACAAGAGTCAAGTACTAAATATCCATCCTGATAAAAACATAAGTACATAATCCCACTACATAACTAATAGCCATAATAGAAAAGATAAGCTGGGCTTTACATCAACGGTCCAAGCTCCAAAAGATAGATAAAGAAATCTGATCAAAGCCCACTAGTGCTAGGCCCAACCTGAGGACCTGAGGGGGAAAAAGATAAAAACAACGGGGTCAGACATAAGTCTGAGTGAGCCCTATAACTTTAACAATACAATCATTAAAGTAATTAGGGTATGATATAAACTTGGTACGGTAATGACTGGGGATAAATGACTACACTAAGCAGCCAACTACACTAAGATATCGGTAAAGACGCATCTACCCACCCAAGGGTAATTACTACACTGCACCACACCAGTCATTCCTACTTAAAGGTTGATCCCACCCAAGGACTTAGACAATTTAACTAGTAGTTTCGTGTACCCCTAGCTGACTACATAGGTGTCGTCTGCCCCTATCTCCACTAGGTGTACCCACTACTCCCCAAGCGATCGGCTCCCTACCGTAGATACCCATACTGGCCCCACAATGGGGTGTATCGCTCCCAAAAGTGGCAACCCGATACAATCAATGGTGCACGGCTTATACCTACACGATGCAACAATGTCTTACCTACCAGCCCGGGTCCACACACGCATATGAAACCCGTTGGACTTGCGTTGCCACCGCTAACCCGTTTTGGCCTCTTATAGTCAAGCCCAGTACGCGTGTCCCGTCCTCGACATGGGTCGAGCCCAATAAGATACATATGGGTTACTGGTTGAAATGGGCCCCCAAAAGCTACCCACCTAAGCTTGCCCCTTTTTCTAGTGTGTAACACCCCACCTCCGCCAGGGTCACTCGCAAAGGAATGCACTAGCTTTGGAGGGGCATTATTGGTAAACATGCATAATGATATAGCAAGGCAGGACATGACATATATATATGTAAATAAACAGAGTAAGTAAATAAAACAGCGGAAGATTTATAAACCATTTCAAAACTCAAGTCTGGTACATCAAAATGTCACTTTCCCAAAATTACAAGTCTAGATAAATACATCATCTGATAAACTGAAAATACATAAGTACTATCCCCAAATAAGAGTGATAAACCATAGCGGCTCAAGTCCAAAGCATATTTGAGCTATCCAAGGAAGCAGCTAAAATCCAAGCTAGACTCCAGTATTCCCTCCCTGAGAACCTGGGGGGGGAAACGGAAGAAAAGAGGCGAAAGAAAACAGGTCAGTCAAAAAGACTGAGTAAGCCCTGCTACGATCAGTCTATAAACTAATAAAGTTAACATCATGATGGAAACTGAGGTGATCATAGATAACAACATACTGGCATGAATAAATCAACTACAAGATAGATAGAGGTGTCATCGCATAAACAGAGTTAAGTTTTTGCACCACGGTGTACTAGCAAATCAACATAACAGGTATTGATCCCTTAGCCCAAACTTTGGCCCAATAACATGAAGTGACCTTAGTATAAGGTCCAGCCCCACGGTCTAGTCGATCGGCTCCCTATAAACCTAACACGTCAAGTGTTGGTGTCCATATGGCCCACATATGGTTGTAGTTAGTCTGTGCTGGGTCCACCTTTGGGTGTATCAAGCCCTCGGGTGTCAACCCCGGACACTTAAGCAATAATGCACAGCCCTAAACTACTGGTACCCGTGCCTCGAGTTTGTCCAAAATCGGACTACGTGCACGTCCGTAGCCCGCCGAACCCGCACCGCTGTACCACTCGGCCATCGCCCTTTGGTCGCTTACATCTGCCAGTAATCGTGCCCCGCCCTAGCCTAGCTTCTAGGGTTGTGAATGATACCAAACTGGGATTACTGTTAGAACAGACCACGTTGCTAGGGTTTCCCAAGAGGGTTAAGTGTGATTTAACCCTTCACTAATCCTGGATTAAACTGGTTAAGTGTGGCTTAACCCCATTCTAATCCCTTGAGCTCCCAAATGGATTAAACTAGTTAAGTGTAACCAATGGTTCACGACTTAACCACATTCTAATCCCCCGAATTCCCAAATTGGTTAAGTATTAGTGGACCCTGACTTAACCCTAATCATGAGGCATTAATTAGTTTAATGCACCTCAACCTCTCACATTAGACCTTGTTGTGGTTACTAGTTAGGCCGGGCGGGTCCGGGTAGGTTTACACCACAACTTAGTCTAACCTCGGGTTTGGCACCACATGACCAACTTCTCACATTGGGTCCTATTGTTTGTAGCCACTAGTTAAGCCGGTCGGTTCCGGGTAGGATTACGCTACAAACTCAACCCAACCTCGAGTTGGCCACACTTATGTTTTCTAAGTGTCATGTCCACTTTATTTCAAAACATAATTACAAGTCAACAAATACTTGGGTAGACCTAACTTAATAGGTAAATTCCCAAGGGGTAGACCTAACTTAATAGGTAAATTCCCAATCTTATATTTTCATGTATTTTAAGTTTACCCCAAAACCCCCAACGTCATTCTATCGCTTACATATTCGTAGTAACACATAAAGGATAGGAAGAGGGAACTTGGCACAACATACATGATAAACTTGCACAACAACCATGCCTAACATGTTAGACTTGTACAACTTAGCATGGTGAACTTGCATATTGCCATAAACATGCATGACGTGTTAAACTTGCATAACTTAGCAAAGTGAACTTGCATATTACCATAATCATGCATAACTTGTCAAAGCATGCACAACTTGTCAAAACATGCGCAACTTGTCAAAACATGCACAACTAAACTTGCATAAACATGCACAACTTGTCAAAACATGCACAACTTGTCAAAACATGCACAACTTGTCATTTTAAACTTGCATAAGCATGCAAAACTAATTAAACTTGCAAATCATGGTTTAGTAAGCTTGCATAAACATGCATGACTCAATTAACTTGTAAATCATGACTTAGCAAACATGCATAAACATGCATAACTCATTTAACTTGCAAATCAAGGCTTAGCAAACTCGCATAAACATGCATACTCAAATAAACTTGCAAATCATGTCATAGTAAATCCGCATATGCATGCATAACTTGTGAAACATGTAAAACATGGCATAGTAAATCCGCATATGCATGCATAACTTGTGAAACATGTAAAACATGGCATAGTAAATCCGCATATGCATGCATAACTTGTGAAACATGTAAAACATGGCATAGTAAATCCGCATATGCATGCATAATCAAATAGACTCACATAAATCTCAATTTTCATCACATATTAACTTTAGAGTTTACAAAGCGAAGGTAAGAGGGCTTACAATGCTTATGCGGACTCAAATGAGTACAACAAATGCAAGAAACCCCTTATGCAACTAATTAAAGCCCCCAAATGCAAGCAAACTTGATTAAGACTCCTCCTTTATGATGCCAATTGAAAAACAAGCCTTTAATGCAAGCTAAGGAGGATCATACAAGCCTAAATATGCTTGTATGCATGGAAAATCACTTAGGAATTAAATTAGGATTTGTATGAAGAGGGTGGAGGCCATGAGAGGATGGATTTTGGCATAGTTTAGTTACTAGGATGAATAATGAATGATTTAGGGTAGGTTAGGGTCTTATTTATAGATTAGGTTAGTGTTTTTAGGCCATAGGATTAACCCTAGATTCAATTAGGGCCATCAGATCCCGGAACTCTCTAGAAACAAGCCACAAGACCCAACCCCAATCAGAAATGGTGCACCAGGCTAAGCAGCCCGGGCACCCCCTGTCGACAGGGCTGTCGACAGGGCAGTCGACATGCCCAGGACCCTGTCGACAGGCCTGTCGACATGCGGGTCCTGGCGGGATTTTTCCCGCCTTGGCCCAGCTGGCCCAAACCCTTGTTTTTAATTTTAAATTTAAATCTGTTTTTTTACTTAGAAATTTTCTGCAAACTTCAACGGGCCTTAACTGGGTCATACGGACTCCGATTTTCGAAAACTCGGACTCTATTTCGCGTATTTTTCCGAGACGAACGCAATGGCATAGCCCGTTTCCCTTTATTCCCATTTTATAATTTAATTCTGCCTCAATTTATGTTATAACAGATTATTAAAAAAACGGGTTGTTACATTCTCCCCTCCTTAAAGGATTTCGTCCCCGAAATCTTCAAGTTAGGAAGAACGTATCCTACCATCCAATCATCCATCTACTCAAAGCATCATCCACGAGCAATCATTGTCCTTACAAGATTCTAAATGCTGGATGAACATATGCAAAAGTGTGTGTATATGTACTTACCTAATGCAAAAATCAGGCGGTTACTGATACAGTAAACCTCCTTAATGCATATGTATGTAAATCAGGCGGTTACTGATACAGTAAACCTCCTTAATGCATATGTATGTCAGTGAATGAATCCATATGTATGCAAATTCCTAGCATAATGTATAATATCTACATGCGTGCTCAATCATACATCCATATGCAACATCCATGTGATAGCATACGAATTTCATCCAAGGATAAACATAAACACTCATGCACATGCAATATGAAGAGTGTGTGAGCCGATCTAGTGCCTAATCGTGTATAATGCGTCCACGAGCAACCACTTGCAAACACTTGCAACCACTTGCAACCATCAAGCATAACATGTTTCAAATACATGTTTCATCCAAAGGGTTTCTACCTAAGGTTCTCATGACAAGATCGACACGATAAACTAGATAAACTAGATAAACTCCTTTTTGGATTACAAGAAATCCATTCAAACTTTGACATATAGTACTAACCGATGAGTCTTAACCCCCTTATGGAGTTTACAACAGAAATAGGATCGAGAATGGGACCGAGAGGATATATGCAAAAGACAACTTGCAAGCAAGCTCCACAGGAAAACAAGGATCAAGGATGCACTCTTAAAAAGAGATATGATGCGCGTATCTAGTCTTCACTCTTCTTAGTTACGTTTCCTTGAGCTTAACTCTACTGTGCTTTGACTATCTTTCACTTCATGATTCCTTGGCTTCCTAACTCCTATTTCCCAAATTCGAGTTGGAAGTCATTTCATTATTGCCTCTCGTCTTTCTTTTCCACTTATTCTTCCTTCTGTATACCTGGCTTAAACATACTATAACCTCATGATCTCAAGCCAGCTCTCCAAAATTCACCAGTGAATCCTGGATCTCGTCTACTTACTATAAAGTATTCCATGCAACAGAACTTTTCTTGAAAATACCAATCCACGTTGCCAATTGCCCTTATAAACGTGATTTTTCTATAACTCATGCTTAATCGAAATGAACCATCCGCCTATGAGTGATAGACCATACCTAGATTCAATTGCCTACCCATGGCTTCCTGTAGGTTATTACAAAACTGGCCAACTTCTTGAGGGTAAACCGTTGTTAACCATGATGCAGTCCTCTCGCTCTTCACCGGACTGAAATGAGCACTCTCCGTGAGTCTACCCACATACCCGTATTCCCTTTCTAGTCTATCCACATAATCTATCGAGATGTTTTCACACTTCCCTTGCGAAACTTCCAATGGAGGTAATGGCCCACTGGGCTTCTATGACTTGGCCTCAACCTGGTGGCACAACATGTATCCTGAAACCAACTCGGCCACCTCCTCGAGTGATGCGCATCTTCAAGAACCTTCTTTACCAAGCCTTTCACTCGAGGAACACATAATCTCTTGTCGCGCCTTAGTCATCCTTTATAATATATCTAGCGAGGTGACCTAACATCTCGCCTCGAATCGACTGGTCCATGTTCTTGACCAACTGCGGGTCTTCTTCCCGTGAGACCCCCTTCTTGATCTAGAAGAGTAAGTCTAAGCTCCGGGAATGCTAACTAGCCAAACGGAGAAAGTTTCTTACTTCAATTGCCCTTCTCAGAGCTTTCCGGTCTCAAACCGCAGCCACTTTAGCGGGATCCACCGCTAAGCCTTACCTAAGAACTATGTGCCCAAGAAACCCAACTTCTTTCCTCCAAAGTGACATCTGGAGAACTTGACCTTCAACTGGTGGCTCTAAGCGTATCCATCTCCTTCTCGAGATGTCTAGCATGCTCTTCCTCGTTGTTTTTGAGGAGATAAAAATATCGTCTTCGACGACCCTGACAAACTTGTTCAAGGACTTCCTAAACACCCTACCCATCAAGTTCACGTAATATGTGGGTGCGTTAGTCAAGCCAAATAGCATGACTAGCCATTCTAAAACCCATCCAGAGTCCTAAACGCAGTCTTGTCAATTCCATTCTCAGCCATCCTAAGCTGATGGAATCCGGTAGCTAGATCAAAAGAAAACGGATGCTCCTACAAGCTGATCAAACAAATCATTGATCCTTGGTAACGGTTATCTCACGATAATCAACATATAAGCGACACAAACCGTCCACATCAGTAACGAATACTACTGGAGCACCCTACTCGAAAATGCTTCGTCTCAGGAAGTTCTTCTCAAGCAACTCCTTGACTTGCTTCCTTAACTCTCATCTCGTGAGGTCACGTGCCTAACCGGCCACGAAACTGGCTTGGCATTACCAACCAGATAATACGGAAATCTATCCCCAGATATTCTCGGACCACCCTCACAGATTGCAAACTATCGGTAGACGAGTTGAGGGATTCAAGATAACATGACGGGACCCCTAGGGTTGCTAGAAATTTCTAGGGTATTACCGAGGCGGGTCATGAGCCCCACACCCTATATACAAAAACCCAGAATGGCCCAAAACAGAACGACCATTCCATGCCCAAAACCAACCCATATCCCCTGAAACCGAGAATATAAACATCCCACGAGAATTCTATACTCAAGATAGAAATTTTCAAATCCACTCAGACCACAGACAAGCGGGCAGAACCCCCAATTGGATTACACGGGATCATCAACTAGACTAGTACTTAGGTGGAAACTTTCAACTGGATCAGATGAAATAAAACTATGCGATGTGCCAGAATCAAACAAAGTTCGAACAGAGAAAATCAGAAAATGTAAACAAGATTTTCAACAGAAACACTACCTCTATCATAAGCTGGAAGAACGGTGTTGAGGGGATGAATTCGCCCTCCAGATAGTTCTGCATACTGAGTCTGACCTTGCCCTTGTTTCCTCGGGCAATCCTTGCTGAAATGTCCAAACTCACCACAATCAAAGCATTCGCCCCGCTTTCTCTTTTCCTTCTTCCTACATTCCCTGGCTATATGTCCAACCTTACCACAGAAGTTACATTTCCTATTCCCTCTTGGCTTGTCCTTGCGGTTGTGGTTATTCTTGCCCCGTTTCCCGGAATTTACTCTCTTGTCTTGAGACTCATTCGCCTTGACCTCTTTCTTGTCATTGCTACCTTCTTCTTGAAGTAGGGCCAAATTCACTAAACTCTCGAAAGTCGCCCCCAAGGGTATATGAGACAGGGCTAAATCACGTAATGGCTCGTTTAATCCTAGAGCAAAGTGTAGGGCCTTCTTCTGAGCTGTATTAACCAAGTCTAAATCGTCCTGAGCCAGTTGATTAAACTTATCTATGTATTCCCTAATAGTCATGTCCCCTTGCTTCAGTAATAAGAACCTTAGTCCAAACCTTCCTCTAAAGTCATCCCAAGTCTCGATTGGCCTAGTAGCGGTGGTAACTACCCACCAACGTGCAGCTTCTTCCTTTAGCAACCATACTGCCAATAAAACCTTCCTGCGGTCACCTATATCAAAGGTGGCTAAAAGATCTTCGGTCTCTTTCAACCAATTCCTTGCCTCTACAAAAGTCTCGGTTCCAAAGAAATTCTTGCAACCTATCATCTTAAAGTTCTTACAAGTTTCCGCAAAATCCGCTTGTGGAGGCTGAGGGAGAAGAGGAACATCAGCTACGGAAGGAGGAGGAGGAGGAACAGCGGCCTCGACTGGGGAGACAACATGAGGGACACCCGGGACCGGTGCCGTGACTTCCAAGTACCGACGAAACCAATCGGGTATCGTTACTCCTTCGGGCAGGATGAGATTATCAGACATGCTGGAAACGAAAAGAAAAGAGTTCAAACGAGGGATCAAAGGATAGTGCTAATGGCTTTTTGGGGGATAGCCTTTAAAATAAACTAGACTTTTCTTTGGAAAATACTTAATACTTGGTTTTGAAAATAGTTTTTCAAAGAGTTTTAAAAACCTTTTTATCCCTTCTCGTAAACCATGTGCTCTGATACCAAATGTAACACCCCACCTCCGCCAGGGTCACTCGCAAAGGAATGCACTAGCTTTGGAGGGGCATTATTGGTAAACATGCATAATGATATAGCAAGGCAGGACATGACATATATATATGTAAATAAACAGAGTAAGTAAATAAAACAGCGGAAGATTTATAAACCATTTCAAAACTCAAGTCTGGTACATCAAAATGTCACTTTCCCAAAATTACAAGTCTAGATAAATACATCATCTGATAAACTGAAAATACATAAGTACTATCCCCAAATAAGAGTGATAAACCATAGCGGCTCAAGTCCAAAGCATACTTGAGCTATCCAAGGAAGCAGCTAAAATCCAAGCTAGACTCCAGTATTCCCTCCCTGAGAACCTGGGGGGGGAAACGGAAGAAAAGAGGCGAAAGAAAACAGGTCAGTCAAAAAGACTGAGTAAGCCCTGCTACGATCAGTCTATAAACTAATAAAGTTAACATCATGATGGAAACTGAGGTGATCATAGATAACAACATACTGGCATGAATAAATCAACTACAAGATAGATAGAGGTGTCATCGCATAAATAGAGTTAAGTTTTTGCACCACGGTGTACTAGCAAATCAACATAACAGGTATTGATCCCTTAGCCCAAACTTTGGCCCAATAACATGAAGTGACCTTAGTATAAGGTCCAGCCCCACGGTCTAGTCGATCGGCTCCCTATAAACCTAACACGTCAAGTGTTGGTGTCCATATGGCCCACATATGGTTGTAGTTAGTCTGTGCTGGGTCCACCTTTGGGTGTATCAAGCCCTCGGGTGTCAACCCCGGACACTTAAGCAATAATGCACAGCCCTAAACTACTGGTACCCGTGCCTCGAGTTTGTCCAAAATCGGACTACGTGCACGTCCGTAGCCCGCCGAACCCGCACCGCTGTACCACTCGGCCATCGCCCTTTGGTCGCTTACATCTGCCAGTAATCGTGCCCCGCCCTAGCCTAGCTTCTAGGGTTGTGAATGATACCAAACTGGGATTACTGTTAGAACAGACCACGTTGCTAGGGTTTCCCAAGAGGGTTAAGTGTGATTTAACCCTTCACTAATCCTGGATTAAACTGGTTAAGTGTGGCTTAACCCCATTCTAATCCCTTGAGCTCCCAAATGGATTAAACTAGTTAAGTGTAACCAATGGTTCACGACTTAACCACATTCTAATCCCCCGAATTCCCAAATTGGTTAAGTATTAGTGGACCCTGACTTAACCCTAATCATGAGGCATTAATTAGTTTAATGCACCTCAACCTCTCACATTAGACCTTGTTGTGGTTACTAGTTAGGCCGGGCGGGTCCGGGTAGGTTTACACCACAACTTAGTCTAACCTCGGGTTTTGGCACCACATGACCAACTTCTCACATTGGGTCCTATTGTTTGTAGCCACTAGTTAAGCCGGTCGGTTCCGGGTAGGATTACGCTACAAACTCAACCCAACCTCGAGTTGGCCACACTTATGTTTTCTAAGTGTCATGTCCACTTTATTTCAAAACATAATTACAAGTCAACAAATACTTGGGTAGACCTAACTTAATAGGTAAATTCCCAAGGGGTAGACCTAACTTAATAGGTAAATTCCCAATCTTATATTTTCATGTATTTTAAGTTTACCCCAAAACCCCCAACGTCATTCTATCGCTTACATATTCGTAGTAACGCATAAAGGATAGGAAGAGGGAACTTGGCACAACATACATGATAAACTTGCACAACAACCATGCCTAACATGTTAGACTTGTACAACTTAGCATGGTGAACTTGCATATTGCCATAAACATGCATGACGTGTTAAACTTGCATAACTTAGCAAAGTGAACTTGCATATTACCATAATCATGCATAACTTGTCAAAGCATGCACAACTTGTCAAAACATGCGCAACTTGTCAAAACATGCACAACTAAACTTGCATAAACATGCACAACTTGTCAAAACATGCACAACTTGTCAAAACATGCACAACTTGTCATTTTAAACTTGCATAAGCATGCAAAACTAATTAAACTTGCAAATCATGGTTTAGTAAGCTTGCATAAACATGCATGACTCAATTAACTTGTAAATCATGACTTAGCAAACATGCATAAACATGCATAACTCATTTAACTTGCAAATCAAGGCTTAGCAAACTCGCATAAACATGCATACTCAAATAAACTTGCAAATCATGTCATAGTAAATCCGCATATGCATGCATAACTTGTGAAACATGTAAAACATGGCATAGTAAATCCGCATATGCATGCATAACTTGTGAAACATGTAAAACATGGCATAGTAAATCCGCATATGCATGCATAACTTGTGAAACATGTAAAACATGGCATAGTAAATCCGCATATGCATGCATAATCAAATAGACTCACATAAATCTCAATTTTCATCACATATTAACTTTAGAGTTTACAAAGCGAAGGTAAGAGGGCTTACAATGCTTATGCGGACTCAAATGAGTACAACAAATGCAAGAAACCCCTTATGCAACTAATTAAAGCCCCCAAATGCAAGCAAACTTGATTAAGACTCCTCCTTTATGATGCCAATTGAAAAACAAGCCTTTAATGCAAGCTAAGGAGGATCATACAAGCCTAAATATGCTTGTATGCATGGAAAATCACTTAGGAATTAAATTAGGATTTGTATGAAGAGGGTGGAGGCCATGAGAGGATGGATTTTGGCATAGTTTAGTTACTAGGATGAATAATGAATGATTTAGGGTAGGTTAGGGTCTTATTTATAGATTAGGTTAGTGTTTTTAGGCCATAGGATTAACCCTAGATTCAATTAGGGCCATCAGATCCCGGAACTCTCTAGAAACAAGCCACAAGACCCAACCCCAATCAGAAATGGTGCACCAGGCTAAGCAGCCCGGGCACCCCCTGTCGACAGGGCTGTCGACAGGGCAGTCGACATGCCCAGGACCCTGTCGACAGGCCTGTCGACATGCGGGTCCTGGCGGGATTTTTCCCGCCTTGGCCCAGCTGGCCCAAACCCTTGTTTTTAATTTTAAATTTAAATCTGTTTTTTTACTTAGAAATTTTCTGCAAACTTCAACGGGCCTTAACTGGGTCATACGGACTCCGATTTTCGAAAACTCGGACTCTATTTCGCGTATTTTTCCGAGACGAACGCAATGGCATAGCCCGTTTCCCTTGATTCCCATTTTATAATTTAATTCTGCCTCAATTTATGTTATAACAGATTATTAAAAAAACGGGTTGTTACATAGTGCATCCCACTTAACCCTTTAATCATGTTTGATTACATGTTTCCACTTGGTTAAGTATTCTAATCGTATTTTCTATTGCCACCCAAGGCAACCCACTAGATTTCCACATGCCACCCAAGGCACTCACTTGATTTCCACATGCCACCCAAGGCACCCACTTAACCCCTCATGCCCCACTACATGCTTATCTGGTTAAGTGTTTCTTAATTGATTAAGAACGTAACCTTTGTAAAGACCTCTCACATTAGACTGTCTTTTATGGCAGCTGGATTTGCCGGTCGGTTCCGGGCAGCCTTACGCCATAACAGAGTCTGACCTCGTGTCTTTACACTTGTCACGTATTTTGTTTATGCCTAAGACCTCTCACATTAGGCCAATCATTTGTAGCCGCTGGATTTGCCGGTCGGTTCCGGGCAGTCTTATGCTACAAAAGGGTCCAACCTCGTGTCTTAGTCGATTAATTACACCTAATTAATCACCCCCATAATTTGTATTAATTATCCCTAATTAATTACAAATTTAACGATGTACATAATTGACTCAATTATGTCCCTCCACTTTATGGTATGCATAATCATACCAACTTCACACCATTTTATTAACATGAATATTAACCCCATCGTTTCCCACGTAATACGTTGACATGACATACTTAAAAAGGGAGATTCATCACAAACACAATGGGTTCAACTTGCATAACATTAGCATCAACATGGGTTTTAAAGGTGTCAACATGCATATATAACCATAGCATCAAACCCAACTAGCATAAATAATCAACCCAAATTTGCATGAATCACATATGTCATAAAGAGGGTAACTTGCATAAGTTACTTATGTCATACAAAGGGGTAAACTTGCATATGTATGTATGACATACAAAGGGGTTAACTTGCATATGTATGCATATCATACAAAGATGTAAACTTGCACACGTCACTTGCATGTAATCAAACACCAAACTTACATAACATGTCATATATGAACTTGCATATAATCAAACACCAAACTTGCATAACATGTAATATATGAACTTGCATATAATCAAACACCAAACTCGCATAACATGTCATATATGATCTTGCATATAATCAAACACCAAACTTGCATAACATGGTGTCATAATGGATCAATGTTTATCATAGTGATTTGCATAACTAGCATCATGAACATATAGCATAAATTGCACCCAACTTGCATAACTAGCTTCATGGGCACATAGCATCAAACTTGCATAACTTGCATCATGAACATATAGCATACAACTTGCATAACTAGCATCATGAACATGTGGCATAAAACTTGCATAACTAACATCATGAACACATAGCATATGATAACATAACTTGCATTGATCCACATACACAACCATAACCTCATTATATCCTATCATAATTAGTTTAGCAATTGCTTGCTAAAGGCATAGAAACTCACAACTTGTTGATTAGCACTGCTATGAAGAAGATTAAGTTGCTAGAGTTGATTAGAAGTTGATTTGAGAAGCTATCTTCCTCTTTAATTTGTTGGAGGCTCCTTCAAGTTGCATTTTGACGGCATGATGGCATTGTATCAATTTTTAGTATGGATTAGGGTAGTCATAGGGTGTATTTATAGATTAGTTAAGTGTTTTAGGCCATAGGATTAACCCTAGGATAGTTTAGAGCCATCAGATCTCGTCACAAGCCATCAAGCACAGCCCAAAAGCCAAAATAGTGCACCCAGCCCAAACTGACCGACAGGGGGGGTCGACCCCTGGGTCGACCCCTGGGTAGACACATGGGTCGACCCCTTGGGGGGGGGGGTAGACACCCATGTCGACCCTAGTGTCGACACCCTCTGTCTGGTGGGAATTTTCCCGCCTCTTCTGAAATTTGAAATTTGAATATTTTAAATCTGTTTTGAATTTCCGAAACTTCGGATGGCCATAACTTCTTCATACGAAGTCCAAATCACGCAAACTCGGACTCTATCTCAACCAGAATTCCGAGACGAACACAATGGCGCAACCCGTTTCCCCTAATTCTCACGTCTGAGATTAATTATTCTTTAATTACTAAACATTAATATTAAGTGAAATTCGGGGTGTTACACGTTCAGTCCCAGAACGGACTTGCAAATGGACTGTGTATCGGACATTGGAATTCATTCTGTGTGATTGATAGCCATCAGTTGCATGGTGTGAATTGCCTGTGTGGCATGCTAAGATGCAGTGATCATGACTTCTATTGAAAAGCAAAGTCTTGTGATTGATGATCAAAGCACCGCCTGTGTGGCGTAGCTTTGTGTATAACGTGAATTCGCGAGCCTCACACCCCGGTATGAACCAGAAACGAGAGAAGGACCTCACGGAGGGCATGCGTTTCCTTCTAGCTAGAGGTGGTGTCGGTGCTTAGACTGGCTGACATTTATATTATTTTCACCTATGTGGTTGTTGCTGTTGCGAGGTGCCTCGGTTATATCGGTCGATCCGGGACCGATGGAGTCATTCATTGGCTCATTGACGCCCTATAGGGCGGGGAAACGCAGTGCTCAGGATTTTAATCCACAACGGTGGACCGGCCCTGACGATCCAAAGGCTTGACTGAGTACTTGCCTGAGACACGGGCTAGAGCGTCTCGAATTCGGTAAGGACTATCTTTTGCCATGGTTCATGACGGAAATCCAATATCCAAATATGTGATTGTGCGGTTTTGATTGTATATATATATGGCGACATGATATATGGTACCCATGCCGTCTATGATTGATACTTATGATTGTGTATGAAATTAGAAACTAACGGTAAACGAGATAAGATGGATGGTTTCCTGGGTATTGGTCTGATGTTGGTTTCGGCCTTCGGGGTTAATACCTATGGAATCGTTCTCTTACTATTTTACAATTGGAGTCTGATTATCAAATGATTTGTTTTGCTCGTATCAAGCATATTTTGGTCGATATAAGGTAAAACTCTATCCTCCGGTTTGCGTTGCATTGTGTGATGGGACTTGAGTCTTATATCGGCTTCATTTTTATAAAAAGCATTGCGATGTTTACAAGATTTAATTGTTTTAAAGCACTGGAAATCCAATGGAGTAAACCCGTTCCGCGAAAGTGGCGTGGTCCTGTGATTAGCCAAATTATAAAATGTGTTAAGTAGATTTCTCATACCAGTCACATGACTGACTCGTAGTTTGTTTCACTTTCAAACTCGGGTGCCCCTTTTTCTACACGGGCAGCCTTGTATTTAGGTTTAATCTAGCTCTTTTTGAATAGCTGGAGCTGAACATGGATTCTAACATTTGTCTCTTTTTATGCTGTTCAGCTCCTATTGTACATAGTATGTTTGTTTTCCGCTGTAGACATTTATGTATAGCTGAACTGTATCTGTACTAAGTATGATCCTGTATACTGTGTAACTCTGATGATTATTATTTATCCAGTGTATTATTTGTTCATTATCTGGTGTATTTATTTATTCTTGTTCTGCTATTATCTTTTTTTGTGTTATATTCCAATGATTACCCTTAACACCGTCAGTACGGGTTCTGGGGTCGTCACAAGATCACACCTTTAATTACTTTGAATGTTACATCGCCATACCCACCAAATCACAAATAGATTTCCCAAAAAATACCATGGGTATACAGCAAAGATAAACAAATTCCTCCGCCACAAACGTAAATAAGATTGAAATGATCAACTTACGCGATCTACCAGATATACTTTGTCAGACATTCGCCCATTTCAAGATGTCCTGGGACTAGACAACCCGAAGGCACTATTACGTAAATCCACTTAGGCAATTTCTACCTAGGATTTACTAAACAGCCCTTGCATAACTCCGTCTTCAATTATCTTCATCATATTTGTTTTGCAATGCTAATGCCATACGGAGGGGTTTTCAGATAATATATCTGATCCCGGTCTCTCCGTATTGACAACGGAAATGGTCAAAATCTTTGATAGTCGATGATTTAACTATCAAAGGAAAACATGTGTACAAACAACGGTCGTATTCTCAAATGGAAATCTTACCTATCAATCATCATTTCATTTCCCATTTATCGTTTCCATATATTCATAAATTACTTATTTTCCAAAATTAGAAAATATACATTATTAACTTTGGAAAACATTTCCGTTTCTAATTCACGCATCAATATCTTCCCACCTCTATCAGTCTTTAACTGTAAACTAGTAAGAGAATAACTTTCCAAGCGTAAACCCCGAAGGCCGAAACCAACATCAGATCGATACGAAGAAAGACATTCAACTCAGCTAATTTCCAGTCGGTTTCTAATTTTAGTAATTCCATTTAAATTCCTAATTCAAACCGCAAATTCCCTTATAATATTTTATTTGCAAAATATTTACTTTCATCTAATTTTTCACATAGAATGTGAATAATATTTCTTTATATAATCAAAACAGCTTGATATCTTATTTAAAACCAATATCTCAAACCCAAATTCAATTTATATTTTTATTTACAGAATTATTCATACAAATCTTATTTCATTTCCAACATTTATAATCTTATTGCAAATGTCCTTTATAACTACTACGTTCACATTCCATTTCAATTGTCGGTGTTAAAACCGATTTTTACTTCTCTATATAAATTCAAGTTTATATATTCAATTTATCAAATGATAAATATTTTATTAATTTATAAAACATTATTTATAAATCAATCTTTTCAATTTATGTGTTAAAACAAATTTATATTAAACACTCACTTTAAATCCATCTTCTCGTAATTCCTTCATAACTTGTCAATTTCCTTTTATAATTCTATTTATTTTATAAAATATTTACTTTTAAAATTATCCTATTTATTTCATACAAATATTTCCTTTATATAATTCTATTTATTTCATATAAATATTTCCTTTATATAATTCTATTTATTTTATAAAATCCTTTTATTTTATAAATATTTTCTTTTATAAAATCCTTTGATTTTATAAATATATTATTTTCAATATACACTTTGAAAATTCCCATTTTACATCCCAAATTTTCTTATGGTATTTTAGAAATACCAAATCACAGTGCTAGTGTCATCCAACATACTATATCAATCACAGAAAATATATCACATCATATATCACAATATATGAAAATAAATAGTAATAATATTTGAGGAATCCAGTTGGATCCCCCAACCTGTTTCCTTGCATTAACAGATGTTAAACAATATAAATAACATCGATTTCATTTCAATATGAAATATTCTGATAAACAGAATCAATATTTGATTAACGATTTTATATATATCGTTATCTACAATTTCAACCAATAAATTAGCAATTCAACCAAACAATCAACATACATCAATCAATCATCATTTATCAATACTAGATTATATTTATAAAAATATGAATTGTACAGTTAGTGAGATTTACTAACATTGGATGGTTATCGTTAAATAACGATAATTGTCATTGATTCAGATCTAGCAATTTATTTTTCTATAAATTGTAATGAGCTCCAATTCACTCCCAGTCAGTTCCATGGTGTAGCCACCGTTCATACGATCCCAACGAATCTTGTTTCGCTGAATTCTGGTACCGGACGGAAAAGATATAATAATTTTAAGTTAACACACTTATTCTATATAAATAACCTAAATTTTAATTCAAAGTTGGGCCTTACTATTCATTTCAGTCCAATACCCACATCATTACTCACCCGTTCAAAATAGTGTTTCCTTCTTCCTCCTAGTATACATCGAGACCCAACTCGCTTCACCATTTTCGCTGATTTCAAATAGACCTCCTGCCTTCATTACTCAGCTAAAACATCAAAGACCACCACCGAACTACTCCTCATCTTAATCTCTCCATTCTCATACCAATTTCATTCTGACCTCACCCCACATGAAAAATGCGACTTCCTACTATTCCAACCCCTCCAGCAAATATCGCGCGAACTGTCTAAGCACCGTTCCCCTCTAGACTTTGCCAACAGGTTCCATTCCTACCCATAAATCCAAATACCATATCAAAATCACACATTTATGCATCTAGCTCTCGAATTGTTCAGCCCTAGGTTCCGCTAAAAAAATACAGCAATCCAAAACTCCATCGAGTTCAATGCCATGTGTACGAGAATGAAGCTTAGACCAAAACAAGACAAAGATGTAGCTTTCACAATTTTTAGTAACTTATTTGATTTTTCTTTGATTTTCTGTTCTCACTATTTCTTTGCTGCAGAAAGAAAATAGCGGCCACGGTGATTTTGACCAAAGAACAAGGTGAATAGCTTTTAAGGAAAGACGACATATTTATAGGATGATTTAAATAATTTAATATTCAAATTTTATATTAATTTTTAATCAATCTATGTTTATATTTATCATTAAAATTCTCTATTATCACATACAATATCCAAATTCAGCGAAAATGGACATACAACTAAAGTTCGACGTTACGGACACAACGAAACTTGTTTCGTTAAATTCCGAATACGTTTGATCACACAACATAGTTTTACAGTCAAATTATTGACTGTTTTTGACATTAAAATCCCGTATGGCCACATACTGACTCCAAAAATCACGAAATTGAAACCTAACATTAATTTAATATTCCGGATCCAACAAAATTAGTTTCATCGAAAATGGAGTTCATTTACAAAACTGGCTATTTTTAAAGCTCTAAATAAACCAATTGAAATATTAATATATTTAAAAATAATTAAATATAATATTAATAAATTAATACTATCGTATATATTCACATAATATATTACACAGCTCCATAATATACATATCTAGATGAATAACTCGATATTTCAAATCCTTGTTAAATCGATATTCCATTTATATTGAAAATCCATTTATAATATAAATAAATCATTATAAATTATAAAGGAATTCCATAGCGACTTTTCCAAAATTTGATTTGGACACAACTCGCAATCTTCACGACGAAATCTTGAATTTTCTCTTCCATTAGAAAATATAGTTCACCAGCTCCGAATGTTTCTTGTTTCATAGAAATCCGACTTAAAACGGATTCTGTATACTCGTTTAAAGTTCGAATCGCCAAACTACGAGCTGCTGCACCATTTCGAGCTCGATTATAATTATAATATATAATTATACGTTCAAGTGTCGTTTATATAATATATTCGTTAATATAATTCAACTCTAAACTGGATTATATATTATAAATAATCCAATTCACATAATATTGTGAATTCCACTATTTCGAAAATTAAATATATTATTCTATTATATATATTAATTAAATATTCAATATTATTTAACTAAGCAACTATTTAAATCTCTAAATCATTATTTAAATAATTAAATTAATTAATTATTATACAGTAAAAATACGAGGCGTTACAAGCTGGTGTTTAAATAATTTAATTTCAAAGATGTTTTGCTTCCTCTAATTAAATAGAAGTCATCCCTGATTGCAAGCATAAATTCTAGCACACATTGGGTGCACGCTGGTTTGATCCATAACACTATTCCAACCTACAGACATAAATTTTGCTAATAGCTTATTATATATATATATATATTCACACACAGATAGTAACTCACACAAACATGTGGGCACACCCAGAATTCCATCACAGACATTTGCATGTGCATAGAACAAAAATTAAGAAGTTAATTGAAAAATCTTAAATGGTTCATGTGCATATGTTTTTCTCGCGCAACAGACATGAAAAAAGGAGAATAGAAGTATCTTCTCCTCTAGTACCTTATAAATTCAAATGCAATTGAAACAGAAGAAAAAAAAGAATATGATATTATTCGCATGCATTGGAGATTAATAGGTGACCTGAGTTCATGCATAATAAAATAATATAAGTTTGTAAGTGTTTTTAGAAAAACATGCGCTTATTACTAAAGAAATATGAATGTGTTCTCTTGAAAAATAAGAAAGTGAGATTGTGTATTCTGTGAACAAAACAAAAGAGGAATTTATGTTTCAAAGTGTAATCATGAAGATCTGGAAAAACTAATTGCCTGAATAAATTCCTCCATCCGCATATGCAGAAGTTTAAATACATGGTACGATTTTGTATCAGTGTTCAACCCTTGTATATCCCAATATATAATTTTCATTTAGTTACAACTGCGCTCCTCCCTCGTTGTTTAAGAGAAGTTTTCCTGCTTCTTTAAGTGAAACAAAATTCCTTATTTCGGGCTTCCATTACTTATGGAGCTATTACTCATTTTGAGTTGGTTTTTTAGATCAATATTCGAACCAATCGTTTAGTGCTCCAGGCTCCGATTCCTTGTGTAAAGTAAAAATGTATTTTAAGATTTATATTTTATTATGCACATATGGACTCAATGACATTATTACATAAAATAGGTATAGTTTCATGATGACCATAAATTATACTGTTTTTGTGTGCATTGTTTTCGTAATTCTTATTTATATTTTATTATGCCCATAAGTCTCTTGCTCAACAACTACAAGTTAACTAACAAACACTAGCAACCAGTTCTATAGTCCATATTCCCCTCCTCCTCTACAATCACAACACCACCGTAATTTCTTCTCCTTTAATAATCCTCGTTAACCTTTTTCTTCCCATTTACTACTCTTTCACCTTTTCAAACTGTCGAAACTTTCACCACTTTCTCTGTACTACTGAAAACAAACCATAACTGACCTATATCAATTATCTCCAACCAGCCACTTCACCCAATCTGAGCTAGCACCATCTGCCACTAAAACTAATAACCTTACAAGCAATACTACTTAAAGTCACCATCCACTGCAACATCCTCCTGCCTTATCGAGTAAATCATCATCTACATTGAAACTGCCACCTGAAACCACAAGCAAACATCTATCACCCATTTCCTTCGATCTCAAAATAAATAATCAACATCCCATCTCCATCTGCAAATAGCCAATCTGACTCTCTCACCATCCGCAGCACACAACTTCGTGAACCAGAGATCTTGGTCTCGACTAGACCCTCGAACTCTCCTTAACCTAAACAGTGAAAATCACCACTGGCTCACACCATTTGCTCCTTTGACATCCAACCACACTTCAAATGCTTCACCATCATCAAACATCTTCATGTTTCTTCCTACTTGAATTCCTACCACAAACAGTTTTAGACCACCAACCCGCAAACCCAATTCCAGTTCATCACAACGTAAAACCACCCTCTACGAATTCAAAAGCCCAAAACCCAATTTCGCAAGCAAACAATCAAAAGGAAAATTAAGGCTCGGATTTTAATGAACTCTGAATTATTTCTAAAGATGTTTGATTGCATTTTGAAATTTTGAATGAATGAGTTATAATTTTATAATCTAATCCGACAGTTAATCTGCATTAATTATTAATTTCATAACGTTGAAATTCAATTTTGAACTACTGTAAAAATTGACATCTCCATTTTACTCTTAAAACCCCTGATTATACAAACATGTCTGATCTTATGGTTTCACTAATTATCTTTTTGTCTTAAATTAACAGCTTATTAGGTGTTGTGAACTTTTTATGCAAAGAAAACTCCAAGAAGGGTAGAAATTCGAAAGAAAGAGAAAAGTTAAAGTCTAAACCCAGTGTCATAAAGCTCTAAATAGCACAAAAAACAAAAAGAATCATTTAGTTCGACTGATAGAATCTTTTAGTTTAAGTTATCCTTGACAAATATAAAGTCCAAACTATTGCATGCGCTGACAATACAGTCTCCTTTAATCCTTTACATATGTTAATTTTCACATACTATGCTCATTAACATAGAGAACGTAATCTAATGGTATATTTAAAGGTACCTAAACGTATTAAAATTTAATGGTATATTTGAAGGTAACTAAACTTATTAAAATTTAACAAAAAGCAACATAGGGAACAAAATCTAATGTTGGTTACCTAATGTGTCAAATATTCATTTTGTGTTTTACTAATTAAAAACTAGACATAGACAATGAAATTCATATTGCGTACAAGCCTTTAAAACGTGGATCACTGTTTTGATAACTTAATTGTTGGCACATTCATAAGTTGTAATAACCCGGAAAATCTAAGCCAGTTTAAAAAATTTAATTTGGCTATTTTAGTGGATTTTAAATATTTAAAATAAATTATTTTAAATAATAACGTTGAAAAGTATGTTTTAATCGATACTTGAAAATAAATATATTTATTTTAAATTATAAAAAAGGCCTAAAATGGCGTGGAAGTTTCAAATTTTGAATTCGAATTTTGACTGACTATATCGGGTGCAAGATAAAACGAATTTTAGTGAAACCAAAAATATTTAAATCTATTTATGAATATGTTTCTAACGAATCTGAAAAATTGAAGTTTCATAGCGAGAATCAAAAGTTATGGCCAAATGAATTTTCAGAAACGTCGCTATAGAGAATATATAGCCCTGGAAAATAGCCGTTTTGCAAACGACCGCAGAATTCGACGAAACCACTTTTTTTGGATCCGGGATGTCAAATTATTACTTGGTTTCAAATTCCATAATTTTTGAAGTTAATATGTGAGCGTGGCGAAAGAAAATGTGTTTGGTTGATTTCAGTTAAATTGGATCGACCAGAAAATGGCCATTTTTCAAACGGTCTCAGAATTCGATGAAACTATATTTTTTGGGACCGTATCGTCAAAACCTAGCTAGATTTATTTTTATGGAATTTTTGGGATCAGTATGTGGCCCCAGCAAATTGAATTGTGCGTTCAAATCAAATATTGAATGTTTTACATTTAAATTTGAAGAAAAACTGACTGAAACAGTCGAATGGGCCTACGAAGCA
Organism: Allium sativum; assembly: GCA_030737875.1. Taxonomy (NCBI): domain Eukaryota; kingdom Viridiplantae; phylum Streptophyta; class Magnoliopsida; order Asparagales; family Amaryllidaceae; genus Allium; species Allium sativum. Next base: position 289,028,577 of record CM060915.1, read on the forward strand.
TATCCCATTGTGTTTGGAATGGGGGTATTTAGCTGGCGACGACAGTCGTTTGGTTTGGATTGGTGTTCGTTTGGAGAATACCCTAATTTTTGAAATATATAAATCATGGGCCAATCAAATAATTTCTTTCATAAATTAAAAATATAAAAACATCAGAAAACCCCCCGATAAACACGATCAACGGCGGCTCCCCCTTCCAACCTTCTCTCCTCCTTATCTCCTCCCACGCTCCATGAAACCCATCGACCCAGTTAGGAGTTTTGGAGATCTTGATCCCCTCTCCACATCCATACCTGATTCGCCCCACCTCATCGCATATTCAAAGAGATCCGCTGCCTTGAAGTTCGTCCGCCTCAACCGAAATCTTGCCTCCGATCCTCCATCACAGTGGGCCCCACCACCATCGACAGGAGAGCGATTCGAGGCTCGACGACGTGGTATGGTCTGATCGGCCTGCAACATCGCGGATTGGAGTAAAAATCTTGACCTAGTTTTGAAGATTAAACTGAGGTATACGGCTTGGTTTTCTTTGAACTAAAAATAACACTTTTATGTGTTGCTAATTTTGATTTTCGTTTAACATTCATATCTTTTGCATGTGTGGTCGAAATCCATTGAGACAAGAGACAGTGGACTCGTGTGGACGTCTTCTACATTTAGAAGAGACCGGATATTTTTCTGAGCCTTCTACAATTTTTGGTGCAGTGGAACCCAATGTGAGATTTCCGAATTATAAACGATATGGAAACAACGATGTATAAATTATATAGTCGAAGTATGAGTTATTTAAGCGTTGTACACCACATGTATAAGCATTGTATAAGTTGTATGTTCGATGTATAAGTTATATATGCGTTGTAAAAATAATATATGCGTTGAAATGAATTGAAATGAAATCGAAATATAGTTATATACGTGTATATATATATACACTCCCCTCGTCCACAGACCATGGACGACATATATTGGTTGTGATATTGTTTGGATTATTGGTTGATGTGAAATTTGGTGAATATCATGAATGGTTGATTTAAAATGATTGATTGTGGTTGAAATCCCAATAGGATTAATATATGGGAAAATTCTTCTGCGTACGAACTAGATATTGAAAATCCCCATTGTCAAAAGCTGCAAGGCTTTAACGTAGAGCGAGGAGCCGTACTCGGGACGGTGCCGGTTTTAACTACCCTGCCATTTTGCTGCCGAAATTTTCAATAATATTCATGTGTTAGAATTATTTTCATGTGTTGAAACTATATTCATGTGTTGAATATAAATTCATGTGTTGAATAGAAATTCATGTGTTGAATGAAGTTCATGTATTGAATAAATACTTTGAAAAATAAAAATAACATTTTTATTATATATATATAGACTATATAAAATATTAGTGTTTTAAATAAATTGTTTTACAATAAAAATAACATTTTTACCTTATGTATGAACTATATAAAATAATTGTGTTTTAAATAAATTGTTTTACAATAAAAATAACATTTTTACCGTATGTATGAACTATATAAAATAATCGTGTTTTGGAATAAATTGTTTTACAACAAAAATCACATTTTTTTATATATATAAACTATAGAGAACATTCATGTGTTGAATAAAGGACTAGAACGATAAAAATCATATTTTTATCGTATGTGTGAAGTCGAAAACATTCATGTGTTGAATATATAGATTGAACAATAAAATCTACATTTTTATTGTGAATATGAAGTGCTAAAAGTATTTATGGGTTGAATAAATATTTTTGATGATAAAAATATCATTTTTATCAAATATATAAAGTGAATATGGTTTTGAAATCGAAGAATGAATTATATTTATATATATGTATAAATATAATTAAAATATATCGAATAACGAAGCTGCAGTTCGTGTTATGAAACCGTGATTTCAAACGATTATTGCAGGAGATCCGACCATTGGATTTTCCCGAAACCGAAACCGTTTGGTTCGCTTTGGAAATATCTTTCCAAAGACACCAACTTTGTAAAGATCTAATTGTTCGATTATCAGGAATGTTTAATTCAAATCTGAAGAAAAACAGCGCCAGAATCGATTATATATATATAATTAAATTAAATCGAATAACGACGCTGCAGTTCGTATTTTGAAATCGTAACTTCAAACGATTGTACCGAGAGATCCGACCGTCGGATTTTCCCAAAACTGGAACCGTTGGATTCGTTTTGAAAAGATCTTTCTAATGATATAAAATTTGTGAAGATCCAATGGTTAGAATTTCAGATATGTGTAAATCAAATCTGAAGAAAAACAGCGCCACAGCCGCGTTATGGCCTGAAACGTCGGTTGAATGAATTGGCTATTTTTAAATAAATAAAAATAGCGATAAATCGTGATAAAATATTATAAACGATATGGAATGGAAATAAACTGAATTTCCTCGGTTTATTTGATATTTGATGGTTGAATGCGTTTGCCGTGAAAATTTCATTAAAGAACAGAATTATTGATGTCGAATAATTTAACCATTGAAATGAATTGATTTGAAATTCTAAATATACGTGAATTATTTGAAAAGGCCGAGTTAATTCTCATTTCAAATAATTGATCGACGATTAGAAGTCGAAGATATGAAGACGGTGCAAGACCGATGATCTTCACATCGAATGGAGGGGTGCTACCGATGCTCATGATGGGAGTAGCTACCTTGAAGGGGCTGAATAGTAGCCGTCTGGACGTACTTGTTGATTGTACGGATGTGCGAGGTATTAAGTGCCTCCAGTTTCGTTCAGACCCAGAACGAACTTGTAAATGAACTATGTGTCTAACATTGGATTTTGTTTTGTGCTGATTGATCTCTATTAAATATATATCTGCTTGGTGGCGGAGAATTTATTCTCTTGCTTAACGCCCTTCTCTGAGACGTACGAGCTCAGAGGTTATATATCGATAGAAATCAGACGTATGGAGTGAATTGCCTGTGTGGCATGCCTAAGTGGCAGATGATCAAGGCTTCTGTTGAAAAGAAAAGTCTTGTGGTTGATGATCAAAGCGCGGCCTGTGTGGCATAGCGTTGTGTAAAACGTTGATTCGCGAGCCTCACACCCCGGTATGGACTAGAAACGGGAGAAGGATCCAAGGAGGACATGCGTTTCTTTCTAGCTAGGGTGGGGTCAGTGACCTACCAGCTCTGACATTTATATTATTTTCACCTGTGTGGTTGTTTGATTGCGAGGCGCCTCGGATATATCGGTGACTATGTTGAGCCGATGGAGTCATAGGACTCATTTACGCCCCAAAGGGCAGGGAAACGCAGTGTTCAGGCATTTTAATCCACATCGGTGGACCAGCCCTGTGGCTCCTAAGGCTTGACCGAGTGCTTTCCTGAGGCTCGGGCTAGAGAGTTTCGAATTCAGTAAGGACGATCCCTTGCCTTGGTTCATGATGGAAATCCAATTTCCAAATACGACACCATGCGGTTTTGATTGTATATATATGGCGACATGATATATGGTACCCATGCCGTCTATGATTGATAGTTGTGGTTGAAATTTTTTTTGAATCATATATACACTAGCAATAATATCAAATGATTTGTTTTGCTCATATCAAGCATATTTTGGCCATTATAAGGTAAAACTCTATCCTCCGGTTTGTGTTGCATTGTGTGATGGGAACTGAGTCATATAATGGCTTCATTTTTATAAAAAGCATTGCGATGTTTAAAAGATTTACTTGTTTTGAAGCACTGGCAATCCAATGGAGTAAACCCGTTCCGCGAAAGTGGCGTGGTCCTCTGATTGGCCATATTGTAAAATATGTTTAAATAGATTTCTCATACCAGTCCCATGACTGACTTGTAGTTTGTTTCACTTGCAAACTCGGGTGCCCCTTTTTCTACACGGGCAGCCTTGTATTCAGGTTTTAGTAGGCTCTTTCTGGATAGCTGGAGCTGAAGATGGATTCTATCATTTATCTCTTTTTATGCTGTTCAGCTCCTATTATACATATTATGTTTGTTTTCCGCTGTAGACATTTATGTATAGCTGAACTGTATTTTGTACTAAGTATGATCCTGTATATTGTGTGACTCTGATGATTATGTTTATCCAGTGTATTCTATTGTACATTATCTGGTGTATTTATTTATTTCTGTTCTATTGTTATCTGTTTATGTGTTATATTCCAAAGATTACCCTTACCACCGTCGTTCGGGGACTGGGGTTGTCACATAAGTGCTCTGTATACGAGACTTTAACATTTCAACTTAATCAGCGGCTGCATATATGTCGAGGTAAAAGTTCTAAACTAATTATCCAAACAAACTAAATAGAAATTCCAAAACAGCAGGCAACCGTGTTAAATCTGCTCCTAAAAGAAACATAAGAAGCACATTCAAAACCAAATGACAATGTTAACAATGGAATGTTTTCCTATTTTCACCTAAATGAATACCGAAAGAAATGCTTTAGTGTCTTAATATGTCTATATGGCTTAAAGAGATTTTTTTTCCATTGTTGGAATGAAAGATGTCTACTTGGTTATGAACAGAAACTCGGGATTATGGACAACAAGCAAAACTAATTTAAAGATGACTTCATACCTTCGTGATGCAGATTATGTGCGTCTTCAACTATGTAAACCTTTATGATAATCAATAACTCAAAACCTGCATATATGAAACAACAAATTTTAACACCTACTTCTCTATTTCCATTTTCTCTACTTATACGGCAGTTCAAACTCGAATAGACTATAGTATTAGGGCATGAAATAAATCTGTACTAAATTCGTGTTTTGTTTATAGCAACTTTAATTGGAACTTCTTAACCAGACTTGCAGTAACAAAATCCATGAATATATATCTCTGCAAGATGTTGAAAGACAAGCCTTTGAAGATGCAGCAGCTTGATATGCCTATGGAAATGCAATAATTAGATAAGTTGATGAAAATGCAACTGTTGGATAAGTCAATCAAACTTGCAAAAATCAAGCAGCTCTCAATGCAGTAGTTTGAAAATGTACTGGAAATTGATGATAAGAATAGAATAGAAAATAAAATAAAATGGAACAAGAGAAAATATAAAAGGATTATAGAAAAGGAAAAAAGAAAAGAATAGCACCACAACTAGACCTCAGACCCAAGAAATGTGATCGCCTTTTTCTGAGTATTTTGCCATCTCGTATGTTTCATCTACTTATAAGTTTTAAGAGTAGAAATCAAATAAGAGGTTTAGGTGATTAATTGCTACAGCTTACCATTTTGCTCTTCCTAGTATATGATCTAAAACATTCAGAATATGCACTACTATAACAATCATTTTTGGAGACTCTATGACACTAATTTAACATTTAGAATTGGATAACTAACTACTTGAATCCAAATTAAAATTAGCAGTGTAATTTTTATTTGAACATGTTACTTGAAAATTTTCAAACTAAGATGAGAAAAATCATTGATTACTTTCCACTGTTTTAGCTTGTTAATACATTGAATAATAACTAATATTTACGATGAATACATAATGTTTTCTATTGTTAGGACTTAGCAAGCTATTAGTTAATTTCTTCTCAAGGGATATTATGAATTTATTTAAGTATATTAAGGAGATGCCAGCTTCTCAATTTTAGATAGACATATTCAAACACTTTGTTATTCATCTTTTCATAATTAGTGGATTAAGTAAAAAAAGAAAATGATTAATGCAATGTAATTTAAGCTTTACAGCTCATTTTAATCCATCTAAAAGAGGGAAGCAAGCCCAAATAGAGATGAACATGAATTGTTTATCATAAACCATCCACATAAAATTGAAACTAGCAAATCAAGGCAACAAGAGAAATTTAGCAAAGTGATGCACTGAGCATTCTTATTATAATGATACCTAGCTAGCATGAGACAATGGCTCAGTTAATTAGCTAACTACTATGTGTAAAAAAAATTAATACAAAAAACTAAGTAACACGTCGTTAATGAATCAGAATTTTCTATTTATTTATTTGATTTATTAGTAATGAATAAATCAAAATACTTGGTAAAATTGGATTACAATGTATTATAACATAGGAAAGCAATAAAATTTCAAAATCCATTTTACTCTACAAAAGATAAAATAGCGATGCCAACATTGATATAAAACCAACCTCCAAAGGTTGAGCCAATATGATGACGAGAATATATACGCAGTGATGCATTCAATATTCAGTATTAATTAGAAATACAACAATGATATATCCATAGTTCTTATAATTGAAGTCAGTGCAATTTAAAATATATAGCCTGGACTATTGAGGTAGAAACACAAAAACTTAAAGACGTGTGTATTCAAACACGTAATATACTATTTACGCATTTCTTATTTTTTATTTGCTTCTTGTTAATGAACTGACATGACATAAGTTAAAACAGTGCATCTGTATTCATTTCAAACACAAAAGCATGTTGAAGAACATAAACCAAATATAAGCCATCAATTTAGTTGAAGAAAACAAACCCTGTGTAATGTAGAATAATATCCACATACATAGATGAACCGTCACTACAAACCACTGTGCCATCCTCTTCAACATGCTTTATCTACATAATATTTAAAAAAATAGTACAAATGAGATAATCAAACAGAACTGCAGTGAATATTGGTACAACAATACTCTGCAGCATTAGCCTAGCGGTTAAGGACTTATGTCGAGGTAACAACGATGCGAGTTCAAAACTTGGAATGACATGCTTAAAGGGTTTACCATACGCATACGCTACGATTAGCCACTTATGTGGAATTCGAGGTCCGGGCTACGTGCACTAGGAGGGTTTTACAGATCCGGTCTGTTTCCCCCTGAACAAATTCAAAAAAAAGATTGCTACAATACATACCATAGTATGTTGCCAAATATTTTCATAATCACCGTCTAACTTGCCAACCAAGATATTAGGAGATCTCAATACTAGGTGAACTAAAATATAAGGTTCTGGAGTGCGATAGTTATGACTATGTATTTGTTTTCTTGGCCATTTATCTACACTTGTTGGATATTCAAAGTAAACTTTCTCTTTGTTCTGATGAATGAGTAATCAAGACCGCAATGCAATGAAAATGATGACCTTGAATTAATGCAACTTTAGGCATAGTATGGTCCTCGTTACAAGCAACCATAGCTTCGAAAACCTCAAAATCATCCTTGTCATCTTCAACTCTTTTGTACTTAACTATCCGTTCATATTTCATGCTTCCCATTTTGATGAGATGAAGCTGCGACGAGATCTAGAGCTAAAGCTATGGCATGAGGCACTGTCAGCTGCCTACAATATTTACTGCCTTGACGACAGACATGGGTAATCTTCATAAAAAACACTTACTGCCTTGACGAGATATGAAGCTGGGATTTGTTTAAGCAACTCTACAACCCTAGATTTCGATTTGGGAATTAGTGAAATTAAAATATGAAGATTTGTTTGTCAATATGAAAACTTCGTCTTCAACTGTCCAAATTAAAAAAAAAATTGTTAAAATTTAAGGAGGAAACTGGGAGATTTATTAGTAGAAAAGGTAGACCAAATATGGGCATGTTGATTGAAGGAGAAAAGGGAACTCAAACATAGGTGGAAACGGAGAAGACGATAAAGGAGGAAAGTAGTTTATGGGAAGAGGGGGAAAGTAATTAGGTTTAGGCGGAAAACAAGAAAATAGAGGAGGGAAGTGAAAAGTAACGCGGAAAAAATGAAAATAGAGGAGGGAAGCAAAAATCAATGGGAGGGAACTATTAAACGTAACCTAAATTGTTAAATAAATGTAACCAAACCCCTTAAATACAAAATTAAAAACCATATTTGATGCATTTACATATCAAACGTAACCAATAAATGTAACCATATGTATGTTTTCTTGTAGTGATAGTCCCTCTAATAGGGTTAGACAACACAAGCGGATGGCTAGCAAAGGATAACGTAAGTTTTAAAGAATCAACAATCTTTTCCAGTAATGAAGGAGTGGCTGGCTCCCGAATCAAACAGGTTACACAAATAAATTCCTTAGACATAAATTATACCTTCCAACGTAGGTTGTCCTTAATCTCTAAAGGGTTGACTTCGAATCAACGCAACCTTCAAGGCATAGTTTTAAACACTTTGCATCCTTTGAATTCTGGCTTCGCTAAGTTCACTCTGCGGTCCTTTTCCTCATACCCTTTCTTATGGCACCTTGAATGCGTCTTGGCCTCCTTCTTAAATTTTCCTTCTTTCTTCTTCTAAAGAAACTTTTTTTCCTTTTGTTTTTCCTAAAAATAAAGGTACCTTTTCCCCTATTATTCTTAACTTCCTTAGGCGTATACAGGATATCTGTCTCAGTAAGGGCTTCAAACATAGCACCAAACGTCATCTAGGCCAAAAACATTTCCCTCAATGGAGAATTCTATTCTTTAACAAACCTAGGGGATTTATTTATAGGGGTGTCCACCAACCCTCTTCCAAACTTGGATAACTTGTAAATATTGCTATGCACTCTCTCTGAATTTACTCCTCTTGCTTCAACTGAATAAACATTTTCATCTTTAGGCCCATCTCAGTTAGGTAAGAACTATGTCTCAAAGCAGGTCTTAATCTATGCTCAAGTAAACACTCTACCCTCATTCTCTTGTGAAACCATGTTCCACCATTCTAGGGCCTCTCCCTTCAAATGCCAAGCTGCATCCTACGCTTAAGCTGGTTGTCCCATCTGGTAGCCTCAAAGATCCTTTCACACTCGGTTATCCATGCTTTAGCTTTAAGGAAGCTCTTAATTCTCTAAAATGGCTTACCTCTTAAATTCACAACATTCTTTGCAAAGACAAGGAAAGTTGAGAGACCCTTAAATGTGTTGAGCTGCTAGTTCCACTGGAGCAGGATTGGTGATAAGGACCTGTTCCACAGTCTTAAGGTATTGTTGGAACAATTCAGGCAAGTAGATTGGCCTTGCCGGGTTCCCCTACTCGGGTTGGTTACTAGTAATTTCTACTCTTTGAAAAATGGAAAACCTTTCAGTGGACTTCCTAAGATAGTATCAAGGCCCAAAAAGGAAGAAAGATAAGGTTGCCTACTATAGTTGCATATGTTTGTGGGGTATAGTACATATATATAGTTTTGAAAATCTTTTCAATTAACAAATACGTCTCTATTACGTATACTCCCCCGTAATCAGGTAATCTAGGCTCTGATACCAAATGTAACAACCAGCCCAGAATATGCCTAAATTCCGATCTAGAAAAGACCCATAGGAACTTAGAGCCATTCTAAACATATCGTTTGTTCGTATAAGGAAACACTAAGAATGGATATCATAGGGAAATCTAAATGAAATCAAAATCTCATAAAACGGAAGGGATAAAATATAATGTCTCATTAATAGTTGTACTATAAATAAAACCACAAATGTCAAACACAACAAGTCTCAGTAGACAATAGGTACATCAATAATTATCCTAAATACATAATGATAGCAATAAAATAATAGAACTAATGCCATAAATAACTAAATCTCCATCGAAAGGCTCCACCTCCAAGCAATCTGTAATCATCACTAATCCAGGTTCCTCACCTAGTAACCTATTTATGTTAAGAGGAGGGAGGTCAGAACATAAAGTTCTTATTAATGAAAAACATATAGGTTTAGGAATGACAATTTCTTATATTTGGCTGTGTAAATTCTTCATATTATGTCTATGCAAACAAACATACACAATAAAGCATATGAGGTAGACCTCCTCCTTACAGTCACTTAAGGCCTACATGTAAGTCTAAAGGAGGACTCCCTTACAGTCACTTAATACCCCATGAGGCGGGATATACTAGTCACTTAAGACCATTGCTTAATCCTATTAGGGTGGACTTCCCTATCATCATTTAATACACTCTGGTGGACCCCTACCCACTTAAGACCGCTTCTCTAACGTCCACGTCACAAAATACACTATAGGGCGAGAAATAGTAACAACCAGTTACTACCAAGTTAGGAGAAGGAACACAACTTCATTTAAGAGACTCCTGGCGGACCTTATTACTATTTAGTTGTCCGTACGAGTGAACTCCAAGCCACTTTCAAATTCTATTTTCAAATTCCTTTTCAAATAGATTTCAAAATTATTTCAAACTCCTTTTTAAATGATGTCAAATTATTAAGATTTTACCTATAATATATATAAGTTTATAGTTTATTAAGTTTTATATTGTATATATTTATAATATATATTTTATAGTTTTATATTGTATAAATGATAATATGTTTATATTATATATTACTATGTTTTTACACTTTAGAAAATTCATTTGAAAACATAATTTTTTGATTCAAGAATTTCCAGAATATATATATATATATATTTCTTTTAACAGTAGAAAAATGATTTTAAATTCAAAATTAACATACATATATCGACGTACCATATTGCACATGTCGACGTATAACTGTCACATTTTTAATTTTCAAAGAAGTGCCTTTTCATATTTTGAAACGCTTCAGAAACATTGCAGCCTTTCAACACTGTAAATAAGGGTTAATTTCGAATTTTTTATCACTTCTCATCTTCTTCTTCATTCCTTTGGTAACCACCATTATCATACCTTAATTTATTGATTTCTACACTTATACTTTGCCGATTTCTACTCAAATTATATCAAACTTCTTCTTTTCTCAATCTATCAAATACTCGATGATTGGAAGTGCTATTCAAGAGTTCTAGGGCAATTGTAATTGTTTGGAAATTTCTTGGGAAAGTATGTGTTCCTTATAGCCCAGAAATCAAGGAAAGGGAGCGGTGTTAACCTTGTAGCCGTGAAATCAAGGGTGGTGGAATCGGTGTTAAACTTGTAGCTGTGAAATTAAGGGTATTGCAATTGGATCCTGATATTAATAAAACTTTGCGTAATCCAACATTGCGTGGGACTGGACATAGGAGTAATCCGAACCAGTATAAAATCCAGTGTGTTCTTTCCTTTTATGCATTCTATATTTACTTATATCTGTGTTTACGATCATTTATGGTGTGATTATCATTGTTTGATTCATATAGTAATTTAAGTTTGTTAAAGATTTATATAAATTTCTTATAAACACTATTCACCTCCCTCTAGTGTTAGTTCTGCCTTAAGATCCTTATTTTGCATCCTTAACAACATTAACTTAAATTGATAGGGGAAGATGACCGCCATTAGTTGGTTTTCCTCTAAGTTAATTATACTAGTCGAAGCATATACCGACGTTGATAAAAAAACGTTATTATGCAGCAAAACGGTGGGAGACTAACCCATGAAATACTTTGGAACATGGTCCAAGAATCTTATAAAAATCATCCCAACTGCCCCTCAAGGAGGTCTACTGCAGAAATTCATGAAAAATGTATTGCTTTTGTGGATTATTGTGATCGTTGCTGTGAGATTATCAAGCTTGTTAAAGATGAGTATGATTATAAAGAAAATCATTCCACTTTTGATTTGCGTTACCTATCGGAACATGAAACAAAATTTATCAGTCATGAAGCTTATAGACATCATTATAGTTGGCTTATGCATTATAGCTTTGATAAAGCTTTATTGTTTTATTCAAATGGTGTTTAAGTGTATTTCCTTTTGAATTTGATGTATCAATTTGCACTTTGTGTTTGTTGTATTGATGTAATGGTATTTTTATTTCATTTTTGTACTTGTTGTTTGTTGTATTACTTGTTTGATATATTTTATTGACCTAAATCTTCCGTTAATATATAATAGTTGTTTAGCTTCACGAACTACAATACCGTGATGTTTTTATTATTCATTTTTGACATATCTCACAATCAAAACGATGAAATCTTGATTTTTCCCTCTTATTACAAAACTGTATTGTAATAGATTTGGTAGATTCTTCTTTCATACATTTTCGATATATATACTGGATTTCATATATCAGTTTGAAGTCCGAACTGGAAATTTACGATTTGTCGTTGTGCGACGAGCTCGAATTAATTATATTAAAATATTACATTTAATATTCTTTAAAATTAATAATTATTAATTCACTCTCATACAATTTCAAATAAAGTTGGATTCAAATACATCATTGCTACATTACTTATGATGCTCCACCATGAGACCCGCATTAGTAAAGAACATTAACGAGTAATGTTGTCTACTAATGCAGAGAATGGGGCTAGTTAGGAGCGACCATCCATAAGTCTGTATTAAATAAGAATCAAGAGTATTGATAAAAGGCATAATATCTTTTTCATGTGGATCGACACTCCTAATCTTTATTCAATACAATACTATGATGGCTCGAAGGTAATTCAAAACAAACATAATTAACTAATACAATACACATAACAGAACATATCACCCAGCACAGTTTACATATACATATAGTGTACAATATGCAATGTCACAAGAAGTGGAAAAATATAAATACATAACAAGTCCAAAAGAGTATAATACATCATCAGCGGTCAAAGATCATAATAAATATCTACACAAAATAGCTAATAGTGTAACTAAAAATCGATGAACTCAAGACAGAAGCAAAAGATATATACAACTGCTGAAGGTACCTGGAAAAGCATAGTCTGACCCGAGCATTAACAAACGCATGTCATTCTAGTCCAAAGTGAGTAATAATAGGATATTGTAAAATATAACATGTAAACTAACTCTCAATCCTGATTAGTTAGTGAGCTAACTACTTGGACAGGCAAAGTATATAAGTTAAATAACAATGAAATAAGTTTTATCAAATTTCATGTACAAGGCGATGAGCCAAGTATGAGCAACACTTCTAAAACATTGAAACTTCACACAAGTTCCAGTAAAGCAACAAGGGTAAACTCATAAGAGTTTGAATGGAATCAAGATGACTCCAAATATAAAACTATGGAAAACAATAAAGGCATGGATATTGTGATGACTGCCATAACTCCTGCACTTAATAAAGGGTAGTAATGCGCTAAAAGACGTGCCAGGCAACTATGGACGATCATCATTGTAGAATAATGCAAGCGGAAACTTGTCATATAGCTCATAGAGCAAGGATAAAATATAATAGAACATACACAACAAACAATAATAGTAAAGCGGAATTAAGCAGAATCTTAAACTCTTTCATATAACCATGAGATATCCATACATCCTTGGATTACATTATAAGAGTCTATACAATAAGCCTCACACAAGTCACTCAGAGCATATATCAGCGTAGCACCGAAAAAAAATAACAGCAATATAGTATAAACTAATACGGCAGCCTCCCGCTCGTCGTCACTTGGCAGCAACGTCCTCATCAAGATATCACCTTCTACTTAGTCTACTCATCCAACACATAGATAAACAGCCCAAGATAATAAGAGGAAGACATAAAACCTTGAGTTGGATAATAGTCTTAATGAGCGATAAAACAACTATCCAACATCATCAATAAGGTATATGAGAATGGGCAAATTAATCAACTAATCTACCAACTCACCGGAGAAGAACCCAACCTGTCTTACCCCACATCCGATGGTGATAGCCTTTACGACAATAAAGTAGAAACAAATAGTACATTCATGGCAATAAGTTATCGAGCGTAGACCATCCTTATCGATATTGACATCTCCCAAGCACAAACCCTGAAGGTCTAAACCAACATTAGACAAGCACTCAAGATATAACTCCTTCATCATTGAACATTCTACACAAGATGATACAAGCAAAACAATCATCATCCATGAATCTGGCTATCACCACCAACCCTTCTTTGAAATCATCGTTAATCGTATGACTGACTCAACACCTTATCGTCTGTCAGACAAGCACTCAAGATATATCTCCTTCCTCGTCGAACAGTCTACACAAGACGATACAAGCAAAAGAATCATCATCCATGAATTTGGCAATCACCGCCAATCCTTCTTTGAAACCATCGTTAATCGTATGACCGACACAACACCTTGTCATCTGTCAAGGGCTAATGGTAAACTCCGGTTCTAGAAAAACTCCATACACCATATGAAGAAACGTATCTATGCCCGTCAAGCTGCCCACGGTACTCGACCATCCACTAATAGTCTTTTGGGAATCCCCATTATATCCCTGCTTTGAGTCTGCTAAAACCTAAGATAATGATAATTCCTTGGCCTTTGATATCTCTAGCCATCCAGCCTGATGAATGTTCATAAGCTCAAGCCACTTCTCGAGCAACCATTATCCACAGACCCACCAGCTGGAGCCGTCTTCACATTCGTTACATTGTGACGATCAGTGAACACATTACAGCACTTCGACATTTCTCTTGAACTAAAATCGAAGGCATGTCCTACGGCGAACCAAAATAACATCAATATTTGGTCAACATTAGTTGGGTCGTTCTTTTTACAATAATCGGGTCGTCGACCGACCCAACTCTTGCACCACCAACGACCCGACTCATCAGGTCGTTCTAATGACCCAATTTAATCACATCACTCCCCAATCTTAATGACCTGATCATATGTACTGACCTGACTCCTTCGGCTGACCCATCCTAACCGACCTATTACCACCAAACTGACTTGGCCGATCCATCTTAACACACACGAATGACCCGCCTCGCAACAAGCAGACCGAACCATTTACATGCGAGTCAAGAACCACGATCTGCCTTTGCCAGACCCATCCACGCGACATGACATACCACGACCCAAGTCCAGACGACCTGACTTTGCATTACACATGCATGCTTTCTACGGCCTGACCCAAAGCCAAACGACTTGGCTTCAAATGACCCAACTCTGACAACCTGATCATGCTCCAATGACCTGACCTCTTTGAAGTTCTATCGACCTGGCCACTTTGAAACGACCCGACCTATCATCTTGGTCGGCCCGCCTTCCTACGTGCTTCCCAAGACACGACCTAACTCCACCAAGACCGGGAGCCTCCCACAACCTGAAGTCAACAACCCGACTTCTTTTCTTAAGAAACAAGCCATGTGACCTGACCAAAAACGACCCGACTCCAGATCTGACCAATCTACCCCCAATCTCGACCAATTCATCACTAAACGACAACATCGATGTAAACAACTCATCCAAAATTTCAAATTCAACCATCAACATTTTATGAAATCATCAACAACACTAAAATGACAATTATTCATCAACCATCATATAGAATTCACCAAATCATCATAAATCAATGAATAAACAATACAATGGATCTAAACTTAGATAAACATACGAATTAACAACTTAAGTTACTAGATTAGATCCTATGGTGATTCAAATGAAAATGTACTTACCATGATGTAGATCTTGGTGAAAACAACTTAAAACGATGAAAATAAGAACAAACAACCCATATACTTGATTGAATCCGTGTGAGAGATTCTTATCACTCACCAATTCTTCGAAATAACTCGAAATCACGAAATTTCCAATCCGAATAGCGAAGATTGAGCTTCAACCTATCAGTTAGATGCAATCTTTCTTCACTGGATATAGATCTAGCTTTCTCGATGTACTTGTACAATCTTCTCGTGTATATCTAGAATTTAATAGTGGAAAGATGTATTTGATTGAGCAAGGAGAATCTCAAGCTCAACCAAATGAGAGAACGAAGAAAGTAAACTATTCTCCAAGCCTCCACCCCCTATTTATAGCCTCCAACCATCCTACTAATGGGCCATACCAAAACAACCCATTAATGACTAGCCAAACCTGAACAGAATTTGTGCAGCACTAAAACAGCAATTACTCCCAAACTGTTGAACCAAATCTTTAGTGCGAAAAATCTACGGAATTGGAAACATCATTTCCTTACTAATGAAATCAATCCCAGCACATGATTCATTCCCTGTCAAAAATTATGCCCTGTACAAATCTAACAGGGGCAAAATAGTCACAAATAAAATTAGTAAAAATTATGGATATGTCTCGTATCCCCATAAACAACATATCAAAGTATGAGAATGATCCAACCCACAAGGAATTAAATAAAAATATTTTACATCCTCCGATACGTAAAATGCGGGCTGTTACATTCTCCTCCCATAGGAATTTCTCCCCCGAAATTCCAACAAACACAAGTAACCAAACCAATTCTGCATGCCTGTCATCCCATAAGCATCCAATCCTTCCATCCAAACTTGCATCCATCAAGCCATGCATCCATAACCTTAACCTAGCACGTGGAATTCTAACGAATAGTACAAGCTATAATGATGTAAGGTGACACGACATTAATAGGTCATATTGACAAAGAGTTTTGGATGTGTCTTCTTCATACTCTCCTCCATCTCCCATGTACAATCGTCATCATCCTCACGCCACTGTATCTTGACTAGCTTAACCGCCTTCCTACTTAGCTGTTTTGTGTCATCCCCCACAACGTGAAGTGGCTTACGAGGTTTCGTAATTATGGTCTCGACTTCTAGGTCTTCATACCGTTCAGGAGATACCAACACATTCGAATCATGGACACATTTCCGTAGAAATGACACATAGAAAACACTGTGCACACTCGACAATTTCTCAAGTAAAGCTAATCTATATGCGAGCTTTCAAATCCGCTCGACTATCGGAAATGGTCCAACAAATCTTGGGGCTAACTTTCCTTTGCTTTCGAACCGAACAACATTCTTCAACGGCAAAATCTTACGAAAACCATATCACCAACGTCGAATTTTAAATCTTTTCGACGCTTATCAGCATAACTCTTCTGACAGTCTTGGGCTGCCTTAATTCGTTGCCAAACGATCTCGATACAATCTGAAGTTTCATAGGCCCAAGAATCAACTTATCTCCAGTTTCCAACCAACATGTCGGAGAATTACACAATCTACCATACAACGCCTTGTATGGTGTCATCCCAATACTCGACTGGTAGCTGTTGTTATATGTAAACTCAACTAAATGTTGATGGTCTTTCCATGATCCCCCGATGTCTAGTACATATTCTCTTAGGAGATCTTCCAAAACTCGGTTAACCCTCTCGGTTTGACCATCAATCTAAGGATGATAGGTCGTACTTAAACACAACTCGGTTCCTAAAGTCTCTTGCAAACTCTTCCAAAATCCACTCGCGAACAATGGATCTCGACCACTCACTATGCTCTTCGGGATACTATGAATCGAACTATCCATTTTATATAAAGCTCATCCAAATACGATGTTGTCCAAGTAAATCTAACAGGAATAAATCTTGCACTTTTGGTCAAGCGATCCACGATGACCCAAATTCCTTCGTTTTCTGACCTGGTTCTAGGTAGTGCATCGATAAAATCCATCTATATTTGCTCCTATTTCCATGAAGGAACTTCCAATGGTTGGAGCAATCCACTCTGCTTCTTCTGTTCAGCTTTCACCAACTAACAGTTCATACAGTTGGAAATGAACTTCCCAACATCCCTCTTCATCCTTTCCCAGTAGTAGGCTCGCCTCATGTCCTGGTATATCTTATTACCACCACGATGGATAATCAATTTTGAGTGATGACATTCCCTCAGAACTTCATCTCTCAATCCATCAACATCAGGAACAACTAGTTGTTCTTTCTCTCGAAGCCAACCTTCTCGATCAACCTCGAATTATTTATCCTCTGGTTCCAACTTTTGGACAATCTCGATAAGCTTTACATCACGCTTTTGGCTCTCGTCAATCCTTTTAATGAGAGTAGGTCTTATGGGTAAGCTTGCCAAAATTTCCGGTTCCAACTGACACCGTGGTCTGAAATCAAATCCTTCCAAGTATCAAGTGTTTCCATTCCTAAAACATCGCTCCTAAAATTGCATTTCTTCGACTCAACGCATCTGCCACTGTGTTACCTTTACTAGGAGTATAAGCTATACAAAAATCAAACGATGCCAGAAACTCTAGCCACCGTTTCTACCGAAAATTCAAATCCTTTTGAGAGAAAAGATATTTCAACAACTTGTGATCCATAAACAACTCGAATCGAACTCCCAACAGGTAATGTCTCCATATCTTCAGAGCAAACATTATCGCCGCCTACTCCAAATCATCAATTGGATAATTCCTTTCGGGCGAATTCAGCTGTCGACTTGCTTAGGTCACAACCTTATCCTTCTGCATCAACATTGCTCCAATTCCAGTACTAGATGCATCAGTTATACCACCATTACTTCATTCCCACTTGGAATTGTCGAAATAAGAGAACTCGTCAGTCTCTCTTTCATGATCCCAAAAGCTTGCTCACACTTTGCATCCCATGTGAACACCCGATTCTTCTTCGTTAGTCCTGTTAATGGTGTATCTATCTTGGAGAAATCCTTGATAAACTAGCGATAATATCCCGCCAACCCAAGGAAACTCCTAACATCCGTCGCATTCGTAGGACTATCCCAGTCCTGGATTGCTTCCACCTTAGTAGGGTCAACCACTATTCCATTTCCAAAAACATCATGGCCTAAGAACCTAACTTTACTCTTCTAGAAGTTACACTTCGAAAACTTAGCTCTCAGCTGATGCTTTCACAATATTTCCAAAATAACTCGCAAGTGTGTCTTATGCTCTTCCTCATTCCGAGAGTAAACCAGAATATCATTTATGAACACAAGCACGAACTTTTTCAATTGATATCTAAAAATCCAATTCATAAGATCCACAAAATACGGTGGCGTGTTAGTCAACCCAAATGGCATCACCAACCATTCGGAGAAACTGGATGGTGACCTAAAAGCAGTCTTCGGTACACTATCCTTCGCCACTCTCAACTAGTGGAATCCCATTGCCAAATCCTTCTGAGAAAACACCTTAGCCTCGTGAAGCTGATCGAACAAGTCCTGTATCCTCGGCAACATATACTTGTTCTTTTTTGTTACCTTGTTCAACTCGTGATAGTCTACACACAATCTCAAAGTTCCATCTTCCTTGTTTGCAAACATAAATGGTGCACCCCATTCGTACTTACTTCTTCGAATGAATCCTTTTCTCAAACGGTCACGTACTTACACCTCTAACTCTCGTTGTTCCTTATGTGCCATCCTCCTAAGAGGCATAACGATTGATCTATCACCCTCGACTAAATCGACTCTGAACTCAATCTCACGATGCGGCGGCGACCCTTTGACCTCGTCAAAGACATCCTTAAATTCACTTGCGATCAGCACTGACGACAAGTCTGTCCAAGGAATCACAAGAGAATGTAAATAGCTCATGTAGACACCACCTTCCAGCTTACATCGAGTCACAACCATTCGCCCTTCCACATTCCCGACTGTCACTTCCAGCTTCTTGCAATCCACTTTTGTCGCATACCTCTTGAGCTAGTCCATACCCAAAATAATCCCAAACCCAGGGAAGTTCAAAACAAAGCAATCACACACAAAGGAGCATCCATGACTCGATAACACAAGACAACAAAAAATCATAAACGGACTAGATGAAACCCCAAATAGATTAGTCACAACAAAAGGTCTATCACAAATCTCGAGTTCCAAACCCAAGCGACAAACAAGGTCATTACAAATGAATGAATGCAATGCTCTAGTATCGAATAACACACGAACTGAAACATCTCTAACGGAATGAATACCTTAAACGACGACTTTTCCCTTTCTCCTCTATCATAGGAGCCCTGGAGCACGATGTCACATCTTCCAAAGCATATGCCTTCATAACCTGCTTACCCTTAGATAGTTCTGGACAATCTTTCTTGTCATGCCCAGGCTTTCCTCACTTAAAACACTTCCTCTCAACTTTTGGATTCTTACTGCCCTTGGAATAATGCCCTTTTAGCCAGTAGTTATAGAAAGTCACTTCGCCTTTCTGCTTTTTCTAACCATCCTTTCCTTTTTGTTGTTGTTGCTTCCTCTTTTTGTTGTTACCACCCTGTTGCTGTTTTGGTTCTTCCTTAGCTGCAATAACAGTCTCTTTCTTGGGAAACAAACTCTCGTGCCTCAGAGCTTTTTCCATGATCTTCTCATAAGTGTCATTCAAGTGGTCAACCGGATGACTCCCAAGATACTTGTCTAAGCCCATGACAAACTTCTCGTTCTTCTTCTGATAAGGAGTCTCGACATATGAACTAGCATACTTCGACAAAGCTCCGAAGTCAAAAATACTCCAACATTGGTCGACCATTGTTCTTAAGCTTGACAAACCTCTTAAATGGAATAGACTTCTGAACGGTAGAGATAAACTTCGTCTCAAACTTGACTTGGTATTGATCCTATGAAATGTCATCTTCTGGAGTTTCTAGAGTGACAGAGTTCCACCAATCCATGGCTCTACCCTGTAGCTATCTTGATGCAAGCTTCCTCTTCGTTTCATCATCAATGACCAAGTCTCCAAAGATGCGAATGCAAGTATCAAGCCACCCTTGAGTCTATTCAATCAGTTTCGTCCCCTTAAACTACTTGCCTCATAGAGTAGTGAAATCTTTGCATAACTTTGTAAAGTCCACTACCCTAGGTACTTGCACTTGTACTCCTATATCTAACGCGACTGCCTCTGGAGTGGGTGCACTCCTCATGATCGCTGCCATCTTGGCCTCGAACATAGCTGGGTAATCTGATATACCTCCATCACCCCCTTCAGGAACAGTCTCCTCCCTAGCAGTGTGTCTCGATGATCGTCACTTATTCTAAATCTTAAAAATAGAATGATTAATTCATGTACGAGAAAAACTGCAAATGGAGTTCAAACGCTATTATACTATAAACTCATATATAGTATAAATCCATCAGAAATCTAACACTACTACAAAAAGACTATATTAAAATTGTATTTTTACAACTGTCACAAAACGCCAGTTGTAATAAAGGTTTTTTTACAACTTTTTTCCAAACAGTTGTTATAAACATATTCAACAACTGTTTTTGTTTTGTCTGTTGTAATAAATGCTTATAACAACTTTTCCCTTTTGACGGTCGTAATAGATGACTATATTTAGCAATGTTCATTTTCTTCCACTTTTATAAATTAAATTTGTAAGTATTCATAAAATTTGAAATCTCATAAATTTAAAATTGACAAACAAAATTTTAAATAAATTTAAAACTTCACATAATAATCAATTTTTTAGAAAACTTGTACAACTTTTGTTGGGTATTCCAGCCCATATTTGGCATAATTTTATGCAGGCATATTTGGCATAAATTTATGCAGACATATTTGGCATAATTTTATGCAGGCATATTTAGTATATCTTTTTATGCAGGCCATGCTTAATTTGTGGGTGAGATTTATTGGTTTTGTCTTTTTCCCAGATTTGTTGTGCAAGCATGGCTTTTGTGCAACAATATCTTTTCTTTTCAAGAAAGACATTTGGGAGATTACTCACATTTTTGGTATGCACATAAAAAGAAAAGAGGGTTAATATAACCAGATCTGGTCACATAAGGTAGTAGCAGTTTTTGGTCATTTATCATCTTCTTCAAGGTGTTTTGGTCTTCAAGATTGAGCTTTATTCTTGCTCGATTCACCGCTGGCCTGAAGTGCACACATAGGGTGTTCTCTTACACCTTTTATCATCTCTTATTGTTTTTGGATTCCGGCGATTAGAAGAATCTTTTGTAAACATTTTGGGGCTGTTTTCCCTTTTTGGTTTATCAATAAGAGAAGAGGGTAGACTCCTTAAGAGGTCTCGTGGTTTTTACTCTTCACATCGAAGAGGTTTTCAACGTATAAAATCTTGTGTCTTGCTATTTTACTTTCATCATATCTTTTTAATTTGAATGGTGTGTTGATTGATTGTCTTGTGTGTGATATTGTGGGTGTAGCTTGAAGTAACCCCTAATCGATCCTATCAAATTGGTATCAGATCTTGAGGTAGGTTATTTATCACACTATGGAGTCGAGCAGCCATAGCTCAATGATTAAGTTGACATCAACCAACTATTCTATTTGGAGACCTATGATGGAAGACTTGTTATATTGCAAGGATTTACATGACCCAATTGAAACCGTCACTAGTTCGAGTGGTATTATCTCTAAACCTTCTAAACCCGATAAAATGGAAGAGAATGAATGGATAAAGTTGAAAAGGAAAATTTTAGGAACCATTAGACAATGGGTTGACATTAGCATTTTTAACCATGTGTCACAAAAGACCGATCCATATGATTTCTGGAAGAAATTAGAAGGTTTGTATGAGAGGAAAACCGCCCATAACAAAGCTTCATTGATTAAAAGGCTTGTTAATCTAATGGAAAGTCAGTTTCCGAGCATCTTAGTGATTTCCAAGACATTATTAACAAGTTGACAACTATGAAGATCATTTTTGGTGATGAATTGCAAGCTTTGTTCTTATTGAGTTCTTTGCCAGATAGTTGGGAAACTTTAGTTGTGACCATTAGTAATTCAGCTCCAGATGGTGTGCTATCTTTGGATGTGATAAAAGAAAGCATGTTTAATGAAGAAATTAGAAGAAAGGAGATTGGAGTTGACAATTCACAAGCTCTTGTTGTGGAGAATAGAGGAAGAAGCAAGAGCAAAGGACCCAAAGGCCGTGATAACTCAAGAGAAAGATCCAAGTCTAGTGATGGAAAGAATCACTTCATATGCAACTATTGCAAGAAGCCTAGCCATATTAAAAAGTATTGTTTTCGTTGGAAAAGAGAACATGGGAAGAAGAATGATTTTTAGAAAGAAGGCGATGATAAAAATGTTGCAGCAGTAGCCTCTAAAAGTGATGATGATGTCACTTTAATTTGCGCAACTAGTGAATGTCATCATGTTAGCAGTACAGATTCTAAGTGGCTGGTTGATACAGGTGCTTCGTATCATTGTGTTCCTAAGAGATAGTATTTTTTGAATTATCAAGCAGGTGATTTTGGCAGTGTCAAAATGGGTAACCAGAGTTCAGCAAGCATAGTTGGGATTGGTGATATTCGTGTGAAGACTAATGTTGGATGCATGCTTACATTGAAAGGTGTACGCCATATTCTGGATTTGCGTCTTAATTTTCTTTCAGCTCATATTCTTGATCAAGAAGGCTTTCGTCACACATTTGAGAGTTGCAAGTGGAAATTATCCAAGGGATCCATGACAATTGCAAGAGGCCAATTGTGTTGTTCTTTGTACAAGACATATTTGACTGTATGTTTTGGTGAGCTCAATGCAGTGGAGAAAAAGATTCTCCTAATTTGTGGCATCGAAGATTGGGACACATGAGTGAAAAGGGTTTGAAATGTTTAGCAGGTAAATTTCTTATTCCTGTCAATAATACAATTTCTCTTAACCCTTGTGATCATTGCTTAGCAGGAAAACAACATAGAGCTTCTTTTTCTAGAAAGTCTACAAGAAAGCAGGCTAAGTTGGAGCTTGTACATTCGGATGTATGTGGTCCTATTGAGGTTGAATCCAATGGTGGCAACAAATATTTTGTCACTTTTATTGATGATGCTACTAGAAAGACATGGATTTACATTTTGAAGACCAAAAGCCAAGTGTTTGAAACTTTTCAGAAGTTTCATGTTATGGTGGAAAGGGAGACAGAAAGCAAGTTGAAGTGCCTTCGTTCAAACAATGGTGGAGAGTATACTTCACATGAGTTCAAGAATTATTGTGCGTAATATGGTATTCGACATGTGAAGACAGTTCCAGGCACTCCCCAACACAATGGTGTAGCTGAGAGGATGAATAGAACCATTGTGGAGAAGGTGCGATGCATGTTGAAGATGTCCGATTTACCAAAGTCATTTTGGGATGAAGCAGTGAATACAACAATTTATCTGATCAACCGTTCTCCATCTATTCCATTATGGCTTGACATTCCAAAGAGAGCATGGAAGGGATGTGATCCTGTATATATACATCTTAGAGTATTTGGATGCAAGGCATACATGCATGTGCCAAAAGACCAAAGATCAAAGCTGGATTCCAAGACTAATCCATGTGTTTTTGTTGGCTATGGTGATGAAGAGTATGAGTTCAGGCTATATGATCCAGAAAAAGGAAGGTAGTAAGAAGCAGAGATATAGTGTTCTTTGAGCATGAAAAAGGTGACGAACTTTTTAGTACAAGGCATCATACTAGCTCAGATTTTTTATTGATACTACTGATGTTTCTTTGTCCCCTACTCGTGGTTTTGTTGAACAACCAATACAGGCTTATCTTGATGCAACACATGAAGGTGTTGATGATGCATAGCTTGATGGTGCACATTTTGATGATGTTCATGATGAAGCTCAACTAAATGGAGAAGTGGCTTGTGTGCAGGGGGAGAAAATTGCCCCACAAGTGGATGATGCTCAAGTTAGAAGGTCAACCAGAGAACATAAACCATCTACAAGATATCCAAGCACAGATTACATCTTAGTTACAGCTGATGGTGAGCCCGAGAGCTTCCAAGAAGTGTTGTCTAGTCGAGACAAGAATCTTTGGCTTGAGGCTATGAAAGAGGAGATGAATTCTTTAATGAAGAATCAGACTTTTGAGCTAGTGAAACTTCCAAAAGGCAAGAAAGTTTTGAAAAATAAATGGATTTTCAAGAACAAGAAATATGGTTAGAAGATAGTAAAGCGCAAAGCTAGATTGGTAGTCAAAGGATGCAATTAGAAAAAAGGCATGGATTTTGATGAGATTTTTTCACCAGTTGTCAAGATGACTTCTATCAGAACCATTTTGGGTTTAGCAGCAAGTTGTGACCTTGAATTGGAACAACTTGATGTAAAAACCGCATTTTTACATGGTGATTTGCAGGAAGAAATCTACATGGAACAACCTGAAGGATTTGAAGAAAAGGGAAAACAAAAACTTGTTTGCAAGTTGAAGAAGAGTCTTTATGGACTTAAGCAAGCACCAAGGCAGTGGTATCACAAATTTGATTCATTTATGACAAGCAATGGTTACAAGAGCTGTTGCAGATCCTTATGTGTATTTTAGAAAATTTCCTGGCGATATCTTCATTATTCTTCTTTTATATGTGGATGACATGTTGGTAGTTGGACAAAACTTAGAATTGATTAGCAACTTGAAGAAAGATTTGTCCAAGTCATTTGACATTAGGGACATGGGTCCTGCAAAGCAAATCTTAGGCATGGAGATTGTTCGTGACAGAAAAGCTAGGAAGTTGTGGCTATCTCAAGAAAAATATATTGAACGTGTGCTTGAAAGGTTCAATATGAAGTATGCTAAGCCAGTTTGTACACCACTCACATCTCATTTTAAGCTAAGTAAGAGGGATTGTCCAATAACGGAGAAGGAAAAAGCAAGTATGTCTTCTATTCCTTATTCATCTGCAGTTGGTTCATTGATGTATGTTATGGTGTGCACTAGGCCAGATATTGCACATTCTGTTGGTTTGGTGAGTAGATACTTATCCAATCCTGGTAAAGTTCAATGGGATGCAGTAAAGTGGATTTTCAGATATTTGCGTGGTACTTCTAGATTTTGCTTATGTTTTGGAGGTAGCAAACATGTTCTTGAGGGGTATACAGATGCTGACATGGCTGGTGATATTGATAATAGAAAATCTACCTCAGGTATGTGTTCACATTTTCAGGGGGAGCTATTTCTTGGCAATCCAAGTTACAAAAGTGTGTGGCTTTATTTACAACCGAGGCAGAGTATATAGCAGCTATGGAAGCAAGTAAAGAGATGCTTTGGTTGAAGTGATTCCTTCAAGAGTTGGGTTTGCAACAAGAAGAGTATATAGTATTTTGTGACAGTCGGAGTGCTATGGATTTGAGCAATAATTCCATGTATCATGCACGCACTAAGCATATTGATGTTCGGTATCATTGGTTAAGAAATGTGATTGAAGAAAATATGCTCAAGTTAAAGAAAATTCATACAAACAAGAATGGTGCAGATATGTTGACTAAAGTGGTTCCAGGAAACAAGCTTGATGTTTGTAGCAAGCTTGTCGGAATGAGTTTCAAATGATGATTGAAGCATGCACATCTTCCCAAAGTTGGGCTGGAGGGGGAGATTGTTGGGTATTCCAGCCCATATTTGGCATAATTTTATGTAGGCATATTTGGCATAATTTTATGCAGGCATATTTGGCATATCTTTTTATGCAGGCCATGCTTAATTTGTGGGTGAGATTTATTGGTTTTGTCTTTTTCCCAGATTTGTTGTGCAAGCATGGCTTTTGTGCAACAATATCTTTTCTTTTCAAGAAAGACATTTGGGAGATTACTCACATTTTTGGTATGCACATTAAAAGAAAAGAGGGTTAATATAACCAGATCTGGTCACATAAGGTAGTAGCAGTTTTTGGTCATTTATCATCTTCTTCAAGGTGTTTTGGTCTTCAAGATTGAGCTTTATTCTTGCTCGATTCACCGCTGGCCTGAAGTGCACACATAGGGTGTTCTCTTACAACTTTTTTCATCTCTTATTGTTTTTGGATTCCCGTGATTAGAAGCGAATCTTTTGTAAACATTTTGGGGTTGTTTTCCCTATTTGGTTTATCAATAAGAGAAGAGGGTAGACACCTTAAGCGGTCTTGTGGTTTTTACTCTTCACATCGAAGAGTTTTTCCACGTATAAAATCTTGTGTCTTGCTATTTTACTTTCATCGTATCTTTTTTATTTGAATGATGTGTTGATTGATTGCCTTGTGTGTGATATTCTGGGTATAGCTTGAAGTAACCCCTAATCGATCCTATCAACTTTTTCAAATACTTAACATTAAATTATATCTATATTCCTTATGATAAATGGACTTCATAGTCAGAGCGAATATTTGCTTAACCAACGTAACTCTTTTTTTGAAAATTGATTAATATGCCAACATGATGGCTACAGTAGGTCTCGAATTTCTGACTTTTTATCAGGTAGGGAAAGATATTTCCACTATGCCACACTATGGTTGCAACCAACGTGACTTATTATAATAGAATGTTTCAAATATCAGGAGTGTTTAACCAATCACTGCAATAAATAATGTTACCCACATTATTATAAAATAATGAAATGTGGCATTAAAATTCCAATTACACGCATTGATAACTAGATCAAAATAGCGGACATTAATGTTTGAAAAAGAAGAATTACGAAGTAGTAATTAATAAATAACAACTAAAAGGTATTGTTTAATCATTATGAAGTGCTATTTGTTATTTGATTAAAATTTCAAGCAATTCATATATTATTTTAATATAAATTTTTGCCAAAATAACAAACAATTACTATATACATTATTTAAATTATTACGTTGAATCACTTTCAAAACAATGATGTTGATAAAAGTAACAACCCACTACCTTCCGGTCAAATTTTTTTCCCTCTATATGTATCAAAACGATGGTTTTTAGTTGAATTCGTCCTTCAGATTTTCCCATCGCATCAAAATTTTGGCTCCAACGTTCGAAATTTTGGCTCCAACGCCGAACCTTTTCCCTCCACAACCTAATTTTAAGCTTTGTAAGTCCGACTCCTAAACAAAAAGCAGAACCCGTAAACGCAGCTACCGGGGTGTAAATCGGTCGGACCGGACCGGACGAAGGTGTGTTTGGTTTCTTTCGTAAAAAAATTCGGACCGAACACGGACCGGACCAAATTTTTTCTCGGACAAATTTCGTTGTCCTAACTCGTGTCCTAAATAAAATCAGTCGGACACGGACATATACTTTTCGGACACGGACACGATCGGACTCGGTCGGACATGGCTATTTATATCACATTTTGTGCATTTTACTAGATTTTCTCCCAACTATACGCCGAATTACGAGTAATTCGGATGAATTCGGACGAGCCCGGACCGGACATGGTTTTTTCTCGTACAAATTTTGTTCTCCTAACTCGTGTCCTAAATGAAAATCGGATGGACTCGGACGGACGTATTTCGCTCACGGATACGAACGGACGTCGGACATTTGAACAAAATTTACAGCCCTAACCCTAAATCCCTACTTCACTTTATCGAACAAGAAAGGGGAAAAAAAGCCCTAATTCATTTTATCGGACAATAAAGGGGGGAAAAAATACCGCAGTTGCTCAAGTCCAAGGGAGTTAGAAGCCGCTGTGTGGCGACTGGGGAGGTCACAACCTTTTTTAAATAGGTGAGCATTATTATTATAGTTTTGGAAAATTTGTTATAGCCTATAATTTCAATATGTATACCTTAGGTCAGAGTAATTCAAGTATGCATAACAACGTCAAAATTTCTTGGTGCATGTGATTTCCGTTGTTATTTTGGTATTCGAAGTTGGTAGCATCGACCGACGTTGCCTGTAATGGAGCGATTACAAGATGAAAACTAGTCCTAAAAGGCAAAAAGGTGATCTAAGTTTTACTTTCAACGTGATTTACTTTGAATTTCTACTTGGCAATTTTGCATTGAGATCTGAACATGCAACGAAATGCGATTCTATGAGCCGATGCTCTAGTGGACCTGGGCATCTTTCAGGCAACATCACGATGATCACGGGGTTGAAGATGTGAATTTTGATCGGATCTAAGTGAAGAATACAGATGTTGTGATACCCTTACTCGATTCAGGTTGTTTTGCAGCACTGGGATATGCTAACTGATCAGGTGTTCCTTTTCAAAAGAGTTTGATTATACTGCATTATGTTACTAGAACGTTTATCTAGCCTACTCAAGTGTTAAGAGATTTGGCAGTTATGCTAAAGCTTGCGGCTGTTTCTGGTGTTATAAAAGAAAAGGTGGTGGTCGTTATAGATTTCTATAGTTGGGGAACTACATCATCTAAAATCGTTAGGTTGCTGTATAATGCAGGAGCAAAAGAGGTTCATATGAGAATTGCTAGTCCGCCTATTGTTGGTTCTTGTTATTATGGAGTTGTTACTCCAAGAAGTGGGGAGTTGGTTTCCAATAGAATGGATGCTGAGGGGGTTAGAAAGGAGACTGGATACGACTCACTTTCGTTTCTGTCATTGGATTGTCTTAGAAATTTGCTTAGAGATGAAGGCACCTTCCTTTTGTGATGCATGTTTCTCGAAAAATTACCCTGTTCCACCAATAGAGAATGAAGTGGAGAGAGCAATTGCTGCTTAGTTAGTTGGCTGGTGACGAAAACCATAATGGTAACATTTATATATTTTCCTTTTTGGTACAACAGCATGCTACTATATGTGATTCAGTAATCTTACAATGAAATTTGTATGGTTACACTTCTTAACTTTTGTCCCATACTTAAATTTATAATGCTGATTAACATTTTTCCAATAAAGCGTTTATTTTCATTAACCAAAATGCAGGATGAAAATCAGTTTCAATAATCTGTCAACATATTTTACCTTTGACTTTAACTCCAAACACCCTTTCAAGCATTGGTGATTATTTGCTAACTTGGTATTATCTCAGGCTTTTCATTGATAAGCTGAAAAGGCTGTGGTTGAACCATGGTTCAAAAACTCGGCCGGCACCCCGAGATTTTGGGGTTACCGGACCGGTTTCGCCAGTCAACGGTCCGGAACTGACCCAGAAAATCGGTTTTGGATGAGAGGGCCAAAAAAAAAAAAATCAAACCCGTATTTTTCCGCAAGAAGAAGGAACAACGAAGAAGTCTAGGGCAAAAGAAAAGGAAAAAAAAGACTAATCGCATCATTCCAGCAAAAAAAATCGAATCGTACTTATAGTAATTGAATAGTCTCGCTCTTCTTAGCTTTCTTCCTCGTTCGATTACCCTCTTTCTCAGCTTTGATCGAATTATTGCTGTGTTTCGTCTTCAAAGCTCGCATCATTTTTTTTCCCTTTTTTGTAATGTTCTGTTCTGGAGCAGTACGAGGGAAACGAAAGATATTTTAGGGCATATGAGGGAATTTGGTCTGGGCTTGGACTTTAGAATTAAAGATGTCTTAGTTATTTAGGGCTGGAGAAAGCATCGCTCTTTGTAAAACACAAGGCAGCATGTATTTTTTATATATGTGGGTCGTGTTTTTGTAACCCAAGCAGGTTTTTCTATTTAAGTTTGAAAAATTCATCTACTGCATAATTTTTGGTAACCTAAGCATGCATTAATGTTCATATTAAAAGAATCCAAAAGGTATAAACGTTAACAAGTTCATTACCAAAATACTGAAAACCGAAATCTGAACCGAAACCGAAACAAAACCGAAACTATCGAAATTTACGAAACCCGCCGATACTAACAAATTTTAAAACGGCCGAAACCGAGACCGAAACCGAGTTCTTGAACCTTGGTTTGAACTGATAGAAGTAGCCTTATTTGTATCAGCAAAGCCTTTAAAGAATTTCAATCTCCATGTTGCTACGCCTAACAACGCTCATGGACTTCTCATCATTCTTGCAGCAGTATTAGGGGCTTTCTTTTTTGGGAATGGTTAAGTGTTTGTCTCGTTATGTGCGGTGTACAAATCCTCATGTTCTTCGCAATTTTTGGGAATGGTTACAAAGACAGAAAGACTACTTTAGAAAGAGTATCTGAGCAGTTTCCGTGGAGATGAGCCAAGTGAGACACAGTCTGGTCCTTAACCCCAATGAAAACCAAGGTGAACATCCCACTAACCATATATCTTTGATCCATGCAGGGGTACACATTGCACAAGCAAGTAGGAAGGCATAGGAAAGATGTGAAAGAGAAGCCAAGGTGCAATAGAGGACAATCTTTCAGAATGATTAGAAACCTGCATCATAAATCTTCTTCACTGAGGCGTATGCGACATAAACATAAGTCATATTCCGCGATCAGTATCTTCCAATCATTACCATGTAGATATCTAACTTTAGCATGTAAAAGATCTTCATTGATTTAATAAGCCACATGTAATATTTTGATGCAGCATCAATTTTCATCATTATCGAGGTACTGAATTCACACCGCTTACAATTTTGTCTTTGATTTTGTTCTCTGCATATTATATAAGTTTCTATTCAACTAACTATTTTGTTATAGCTGTCATTATTAACTATTTCATGAATTCAATAGGTTTCTATAGTTTGTAACGGTTAATAATTTTACATTGTCATCACCAATGACTATTTTACATATTTGTAACGGTGAATCAAACATATTTTACATATTATATAACATGCATACCAATCATGCAGTTAGAAATAATTCACGATTACATAATTTGTTATAGCTTTCATATTATATAAGTTTCTAGAGTTTGTAACGGTTTCATGAATTCAATAATTTTACATTGTCATCATCAAGGACTATTTTGTTATATTGAGTCTACTCATGCACCATGATATGGCTTCCTTTTGCTAAAGTGGAAAAATTAATGTATTCTGTTATATGAACATAGAAAATTTCTTTTAAAGACTGCACTCGTTATTTCTAAACCATACGTCATTCCACGTATGAATTGGTTTAACTGATTAGTTGACTTTTATAGCTGATAGTGAGGTATACTTTAAAGCTTTTGTTTGCAAACGTATTGGGGATATTCGTATTTTTTGATGTTGATTCCATGTTTGCTTTTATCTTTATCTTTTTCACAGTCCCAGTTAGCCGAATTCATGCGCCTAAGCTGCGTAATATATGTTGGCATTTAACCATATATTAGCTCATGCACCTAAGTTAGCCGAATTCATGCGCCGAGCTTTATTTAACTACTTGGTTGCTTGCAGCTTTTTGATGGGTATTAAAGGAATTGCCGTTCCTACTCTACGAATAAGTATTGAAATATTTAACTGGACTGATGGCAATTTGATGCAAAAATTGTTCCTTTCTGCGGATCTCTAATAAATCTAGTTGCATCTACAAATAATATGGAGCTTGGAGAATTCATAGCCAAGGATTTATTTTATGCCATTATTCATGGTTTGGGCCTTGAATCAAATGCTGTTATAAGTTCTGATCTTGTTGGCATTTGTCATGAAATCTACATCTATTGAATAGAGATTATGGAAATAAACTAAAAGCACTTGCAGCTCAGAAGATTACAAAAGTGATTAGTAAAGTTACAGGTGACTTGTTTTTAAGTCTTTTTTTTTTTTTTTCAGAAAAACATTAAAGATTAATGTTTATATCTTCTCTGACACAGCCACATTTGTTTACATATTCTTTCAAACATTTTTGGTTTTTGTTTTAATTCTTGTTGAATAAAAATACCAAGATATTTATTTATATGTACAATTCAGATTTGTACGTTTTATAGGTTTCAGAGACAAATGAGCTTTGTAGATTTTAGAGGCAATTCCTAATGTGAATAGAAGATATGAGGACAACATTAGGTGGAGGACAATTACATTTCAGAGGCAAATGAGTTTTGTAGATTTCATAGGCAAATGAGCTTTGTAATTGGGTTAAAGGCTTTCAGAGGCAAATGAGGAGGATATTTGTAATTTTATATATTTTTATATGGTGTATGATTTATAATTTGTATTTTGGATATAAAGTTGTGTTTTTTTATTAATGAATGGATCACGATGCCTTTAAATTTACATATATTTCTTATGTTATTTATCTATTTATTGTCACAAATTATATATATATATATATATAATTTGTGGATATATTACATCTGTAAAATAATAGTTGTAATAATATGTATCACAACGGTTATAAACACTTGTAAAAATTATAACAACAGTGCATAACAATTGAAAATAAGTTTATTACAACGGTGCATAGCAGTTGTAATAAAGTTTATAACAATTGTGAAAAACAGTTGTAAAATATACATATCCTAACGTTGTCGCAACTGTGCAAAACAGTTGTAAAAGATATTAGTCTATTATAACTTCTTAATATACGACCGTTGCCCCACCGTTGTAAAATGTATTTTACAACGGTTTTCCACCGTTGTAATATGGTCAATTTGTTGTAGTGAGCTACAAATACGTCTCTCATACATTATTACGTTCTTAAACTATGGGTAAAATCGATAACTTTGCTCTCATACCAAATGTGATGTTTTCCCAAAACTCCTGCAATTAACAAGGGAAATAATGCGCTGAGACGTGCCAAACAGCTATGGACGATCATCAGGGTATAATAATGCAAGCGGAAACCTGTCGTATAACTCACAGCACAAGAAAAAATATAATAGAACATATACAACAGGAAATAAAAATGAGGTAGAATTGAGCAAAATCTTAAACTCATTCATATCACCATGAAATATCCATACATCCTTGGATTACATTATAAGAGTCTGTACAATAAGCCTCACTACAGGTCACTTAGAGCATATATCAACATAGCAGTGGAAAACAATAATAGTTAGATAGTAAAAACTAATACGGAAGCCTTCTGCTCGTCGTTGCTCAGTAGCTTCGTCCTCATCAAGATATCACCTATCACGTGCTACTTAGTCTGCCTATCCAACACATGGATGAATAGCCTAAGGTAATAAAAGGGAGACATAATACCTTGCCTCAGATAATAGTCTTAATGAGCAATAAAACAACTATCTAACATCATCAATAAAGTATATGAGAATAGGTAGATTAATAAACTAATCTACCAACTCACCAGAGAAGAACCCAACCTGTCCTACACCACATCCGACAGTGATAGCTTTTACAACAAAAAAGTAGAAACAAACGGTACATTCATGGCAATCAGTCATCCAGCATAGACCATCTTAATCGATATCGACATCTCCCGAGCACAAGCCCTGAAGGCCTAAACCAACGTCAGACAAGCAATCAAGAGATATCTCCTTCGACGTCGAATAGTCAACACAAGACGATACAAGCAAAACAATCATCATCCATGACTCTGGCTATCACCGCCAATCCTACTTTGAAACCATCATTAACAGTATAACCGAACTCAACGCCTTGCCGTTCGTCAAGGGCTAGTGATAAACCCCAGTTCTAGCAAAACTCCACACGCCATATGACGAAACGTATTTAGATCCGTCGAGCTACCCAGGGTACTCGAGCAGCCACTTCTAGTCTTTTGGGCATCCCCATTATGCCCCTGCTTTGAGTCCACTAGAACCTAAGACAACGATAATTCCTCGGTCTTCGATATCTCTAGCCATCCAACCTGATGACTGTTCATAAGCTCAGGCCACTTCTCGCGCAACCATTATCCATGGACCCACCACCTTGAGCCATCTTCACATTCGTTGCATTTCGACAATCAACATATACATCACAATACTTTGACATTCCTTCTTGAACTCATGTCGAAGCCAAGTCCAACGTCGAACCAAAATAACATCAATATTTGGTCAACATTAGTCGGGTCGTTCTTTTTATAATAATCGGGTCGTCGACCAACCCAACTCTTGCACCCCCAACGACCTGACTCATCAGGCCGTTCTAACGGCCCAATTTTACCAGGTCACTCCTCAATTTTAATGACCTGGTCATCTGTACCAACACGACTCCTTCTGTCGACCCATCCCAACCGACCCAGTACCAACAAACTTACATGGCTGATCCATCTTAACACACATGAACAACTCGCCTCGTAACAAAAAGAGCGACGAATCTACATGTTAGTCAAGCACCACGACCTGCCATTGCCAGACCCATCCATGCGACCTGACATGCCACGACCTAAGTCCAGACGACCTGGCTTTACATTACACTTGCATGCTTCCTTCGACGTGAGCCATGCACGAATGACCTGCCTGACCCAAAGAGGAACGACCTAGCTTCAACCGATCCAACTCCAACAACCTGACCGCCTTGAAGTTCCAATGGCCTGACCATTTTGAAACGACCCGACCTATCATCATTGCCGGCCTTTCTTTGTGCTTCCCAAGATACGACCTAACTCCACCATGACCTAAAGCCAACCACTATACTTCTTTTCTTGAGCAACAAGCCATGCAACTTAACCAAAAATGACCTAACTCCAGATCTTACCAATCTACATCCAATCTCGACCAATTCATCGCTAAACAAAAACATTGATGCAAACAACTCACCCAAATCATCCAATTTAACCATCAACACTTTATGAAATCATCAACAACACTAAAATGACAATTATTCATCAACAATTATATAGAATTCAACAAATATAAATCAATGAATAAACAATACAATGGATCTAAACATCCATAAAACTACGAATTAATATAAGAATTATCGATTTAAATTACTAGATTAGATCCTATGATGATTCAAATGAAAATATACTTACCAAGATGTGGATCTTGGTGAAAACAACTTAAAATGATGAAAATAAGATCAAACAACTCATATATTTGATTGAATACATGTGAGAGAAGATTATTACTCTCCAAATCTTCGACATAACTCGAAATCACTAAATTCCTAATCCGAACAGCGAAGATTGAGCTTCAAACCTCTCAATTTGATGCGATCTTCCTTTATTCGATGTAGATCAAGCTTCGCTTGATGTAGATCTTCAATCTCCTCGCGTAGATCTAGTATTTTAATGGAGGAAAGGTGTATTTGATTGAGTAAGGAGAATCACGAGCTCAGCCAAATGAGAGAATGAAGAAAGTAAATTATTCTCTATGCCTCTACCCCTATTTATAGTCTCCAACCAACTCACTAATGGGCCACTCCAAAACAACCCATTAATGACTAGCCAAACCTGAACAGAATTTGTGCAACACTAAACAGCTATTTCTCCCAAACCGTTGAACCAAATCTTTAATGTGACCACTCTACGGAATTGGAAACATCATTTCCTTTCCAATGAAATTGGTCCCAACACTTGATTCGATCCTAGTCAAAAGTTATGCCATGTACAAAACAGAAAGGGGCAAAATGGTCACAAATGAAATTGGTTAAAATTATGGACATGACTCACATCCCCATGAACAACATATCAAAATATAAGAATGATCCAACCCTCATGGAATTAAATAAAAATAATTTTTGTTCCTCCTATATGTAAAATGCGGGCTGTTACAGATATAAAATCCAATAACAACGAACTTCCAATATATGATCATAAGGTTTGGATCAATAAAAAAACAAATCAACAATCATCAGCTTGGATCTGAAACGACAAAGAAGTGCACGTGCATATAATCCATAACGAGCCGAGCCAAGTTCAAATTTAATGTATTCGGCCTAACCGTGCAGCTTTGCCGCAAACAACAATAAACAACAAACACCTTTGTATGTACTTTTACATACACATGGGACTGCAGCCCCAAACAACATCTAACTTCGTACGCATTTTCATAAATACGGGACTGTAGCTACTGGTATTGGCACAACAAACAACAATATGTGTCACGTACTCTTCTGATAATAACCCAGACAATGATAACAGTGTGTCTCATACCACATGTTCTCATTGTTGGTTTACTACCAGTTATTCATCTTCACAACGGAAAACAAAAAAAAATCAACAGTCACCAAAATCAACAAATCAACAGCTTCAATTAGACAATCCTGGAATTAACCAATTTTGTATAGCATCGTGTCCTATACCACGAGGTTTATGATATCACTTAATTCCCATTACGTCATCTCGAAGCATGCGAAAATGTGCGGTTTTTATATAGGAAAATATTTAAATTTTCTTTTAAAGCCAGTTTATAAAACAATGATCGAAACCGATTATTTTCTTTCTTGAATCCATATACAATTTAAAAAGAGATTTTACAGTATTGTATTGAGGCCGTTTATTTAAAACCAAAATTTGAACT
The DNA here is from genome assembly GCA_030737875.1 of Allium sativum. Classification (NCBI taxonomy): domain Eukaryota; kingdom Viridiplantae; phylum Streptophyta; class Magnoliopsida; order Asparagales; family Amaryllidaceae; genus Allium; species Allium sativum. The sequence continues at coordinate 289,064,948 of CM060915.1, forward strand.
TATTTTGGCCCCAAAACTATAAAGAAAATGGTAGTTCTGTATGTATATAAAAACTAATTCGAAAACGTGCACGTGTGCTTAACGTCACCAAAAGCTCACCATAAAGCACAATAACAATATATCATTCATCATTAAAATTGGAGACTCAGAATTGGATATTATAGTCTGGGTTATTATCCGAAATGGATATTTGCTCAGGATTGAGCAAAGATCCTGTGAAATCACTGACCAGGGGTTGACCCTTTCCTTAGAGGTGTTCAACCCATGCGTCGAACCCTCTGAAGTTTAGGTCAACCTCTTTTTCGACCTACTGCATTCATTTTTCTTCACGGTGTTTTCTTGTTCGGGTTAGCACTTTCAAATGAAATTCCACAGTCTAACAGCTTCATATTGACTTGAAAACTTGCAGATATATTCATTAGAAAATCTACTACAACATGCAAAAAGGTTGGCATTCAAACAATCAAAGATCTAAATGATATGATAGCCCAGAATTGGGCTTTGGCTGTGATTTCAGCACAGCGAGCACAAACCTAGAAAAAGCTATGTATTTTTACACCAAAGGCTTCAAGTAACTCAAGTTACTGCTGTTAACTATAAAATTGTGAGGTTCGCTCAACTTAACAGCAAACACATTGAATTTGGCAAAGAATTGGAACAAATTGGAGTTTTATAGTTAGGGAGAACACCTCTTCTTCCGTGTAGAAGCTTTAACTGAAGCATGCAAAGAAGAGTTTATGGTAAAAGTGAAATCCTCAACACGATAAAATATTTTTTTGGATTAGATTAGAGTTTTTGATTAATTACCTGCTGCTATGTGATTTAAACAACAAAATTTTGGGTTTGTAGGTGGATTTGAGGCAATAATGATCGAGAGAAAGTGGATTTTCTTAATTTCCCTTAGTTTAGTTTACTACAAGAAGATGTTGAGGAGAGAAATTGACATTGTCTTCATTTCTCCAGACATTTCTTTTGTTTAAGAGGTAATTAGGACCATCATTACGTGACTATTAAACCCCTTAAACACATAATTAGACTAGTTTAGCACATATTTAACCTATTAGATCTAGCTTTACATCATTATTTCACACAACAACCATAACTTAGTACTAACAAAACAACACTAAGACTTGTTAACATCAATTTTAATGCATTTTAAAGCTCATTAACTTTAAATTCCTCATTTCACAACAAAATTTACAATTTACAACAAATTTACACAATTTATTAAGATATAAACATTTCGTTTACAATTGTGTATTTTTTTTTTAAATATAACCAAAGTCAAATATTTCAATCAACTTATTTTTAACATAATAAATTATTAAAACTTTATAAAACACATATTTTCACATATTATACAAATATAAGCAATAAACCTCTATTCTTTTAACATTTACAATTCATGTAAACTTAAATATTTTAAATATCCTAGATTTAACAAAATAATTTGTTAAAGTATGGCACATTTCCCCCCATTTATCATTAAATTAAAAAACTTTTACATGTATGTGTGTGTATATATATATATGTATTAATTTATATTCATTTTAAAACTTCACTATTAACTCAAATATTCAATAAATGAGCTTTTAATCCCAAAAGTCATATATTTTGGCACAAAATATATTTCCTACGAGTTTATCACTTCTAATTTTCCATAAGAATTATTTTTATTCTTTTTATTTCTTTACTAAAACTTATATTAACACTTGTTAATATTTTTAGTTGCAACATTATCAAATTTCAACCCAAACCCAATACCTCACAATTTATTATCAGTTTCACATATAATTGCCCCGAGCCTCAAAATTTAATCACTTAAACATGTTTAAATCCCATAATCAAATCTCTAATCACCAATTTATTATTAACTGGAATAATTAAGTCAAAGAATCACGTTAATGATATATCCAACTTAATAATTACCCAATTATTTATGTTTTAATGATTAATTATCGTAGCAGGTAATTATCGAAATCTCATGTTGTTACAATACTGAATGAGTTAGACAACTCGGGTCCTCCCGTTGTTCATGGCCTTCATCTATACTACAATGTTTCTTATGTACTATCTGCAGTGAATCTTTGCTATTTTGTAGTGTTTAGTCATTTTAACTACTTTAATAGTGTGTAGTGTGTATCATTAATAGCATGCAGTATGTACACAACATCGTTTTGTCAACATCAAGGACCCAATCTTCATGTTACTTTAATATGTCATCAGCGTGGAAAGTCACTGTCACTTTAATATGGTAGTTAGATTTACTTCCTTTATATAATGTATCCACAAACATCATAATTTTATCAATAATTTTTCAAATTTTACAAAATTTACTAGTGAACAGATATAAATAATTAAGAAACAGATGATAATCTATTGGTGGAGCATGCTGAACAATGGGAAGCCGAGTTTGAAACTACTCCTAAAACTTAGTTTAAAACAGTTCGTAATAGCATTACTGCTATTGGTGATTCTAATTTGGCAAGCCATTCTTAGGTAGAATCGTCATAACCAAAGGACAGGAGGACGTGTAAGGAACGACTAGGATTTCGACCATACTTCCTGGCCTGAATGTCATTATGGCTATATTTGTTATAAGCTTATGGCTATGAATAGAAAAAACGCTGGGTGTCGTTATTACGACTATCCAGAGTACCAAGGTCATTGCTGGAATCTTAATGGGGTTCCTTGCTAACAATATACAGAATGGATTGATCCTGAGATTTGCCTAAGAGGAGTTCAATATTCCCAAGAGATGCAAGGTAAAGTTCGAACATTAGAGCTGAAGTGGACGATTAAACTTGGAAGTAGCACGTTAATTAGTGTCAGAAGGACAGATTCAATGTGTTCCTAGTTTGATGTATTATTAGATATTAATGGTAGTTTTTATATCATCTTTTTACTTCTTGTTTGTTGTATTATTTGTTTGATGTATTTTATTGTCCTAAATCTTCCATTAATATGAAGTAGTTGTTTTAGGTTCACGAACTACCATACCGTGAGTTTTTTAGTATTCATTATTTACATATCTCACAATCACAAGGCGTGAATCTTGCGATTCACCAACTTTTGCATCAAAACATATCTCACAATCAAAATGATGAAATCTTAACTTTTCCTTTTTATTATGAAACCGCATTATACCTGTAGATTCTTGTTTCATACAATTCCGATATATATTAGATTCAACATATCAGCTTCAAGTTTGAACTGGAAATTTATGAACTTCCACTATGCGACGAGCTCGAATTAACTAAATATAAATATTTCGTTTAATATTCTTTAAACTTGAAAGGCAATTAATCTTTATTCACACTGTAATCAATTACAATTATTACAAGCTTACTAATAGATATACAACATGCACATGACACTCAACTTAACAGTATTGAGAAGAAAAAAATGACACATGAACAATGAAACAAAGAAAAAACTCAATACCACGTAACTCCAAAGCTTCAACCTAAAGAGTAGCTACTGATAATGAAATTCAACAAATACTTCCATATCAAAGAATCCCTGAAGCAGCAAGGCCAATCCACTACATCATATGCTGTAAACAAAACCAATCCCTCTCCAAACATACTTCAACATGTTACAAACTTCATCTTGATTTCAAGCTCTGCAGAATTCTCCTATGAATAACAGCAAAAAGCTCATTCAAATTAAAGGAGGCTCCACTAAAAACTTTCCTATTTCTTTCTACCCACACTTCATAGATAAACAACTTTAAAATCTTTAATAGCAACATACATTTACCTGTTTTCCATGTTCTTGCCTTGAAGACATTAAGCCATTTAATTCTACTTGCCCTCGAGGGACTATAAAAATTTCCATTGGCTAAAATTCTACTCCAAATAAAAAATGCATAAGAGAATTCAAAAAACAGACGAGTATTATTTTCTACCTCAACTCCACATAGAACACATTCGTTATCGACACTGATTACCATTGAGTAAAACTTCTATTTAGTGTTAAGAGCATTAGACATTACCTTCCATGACACGAAATTAACTTTAGTCGAAGACTTCATGTTCCGAATTCTAGCATGCCATGGGAGCAAAGGTTTAACACCTTGCAAAATAATATATTCATGCCTTATAGAATGCTTTTTACTCATCCAATCTAAATGGTTGTCAATGCTAAGCTTAAAGCTTATCTTGATTTCACTCATAGTTTGCTTAAAATAGGAGAAGAACTGTAAGGCAAAACCAAAACTCCATCGTGTACTAAATCTTCAACAACTGCTGCTTTAGGAATACCACTATTTCTTCTAAGATTATACTCCACTATATCACTTAATATAAGACCCTACCTACCTATGTGAATGCCGGAAGGAAAAACCCTTAGTTTTACCAGTATTGCATTGAATGAGAGGAAGAAAAGTACTTCTAAGATTCAGAATATGACTCCAACTCCAACTGCAATTCAAGGGACTGCCATAGACCAGAAATTCTTATTTCCAATCAAGTTCTCCTCACGAATTTAATCCAAAGACATTGAACGTCAGTAAAGAGATTATTAATATATGTTGAAATTGCATCTTTATTCCATTGCAATAGAATGATAATGCCAAGCCTCACACTTCTCTTATCATCATACAACTTACTGAAAGATATTGGGATTAACTTCTTGGCAAAAGAATCACTATGCCATAGGAACTTATTCATCGCACTGGTTACCATATTAATAAACTTCACAACTAGAATGTAGTGCCTTGTATAATAATTCAACATTGAAGAAATTATAGACTGAATAATGGTCAACCTACTAGCTTGTGAAAGCTTGCATGATGGCAATTGTTTCATCCTATCAATAATTTTTTAATACAATGACATACATTTAACCTTAGATACACTATCACTGAAAAGTGGAAGACCTAAATAAAATGAGTCAGAAGGTAATTCATTTAGACCAGACTTTAAAATAATCTCACTCTACTGATTCAAAGGCAATCTAGCAATTTTAATGTGATATCTATTCACATTAATTTGCAATCTAGTTATCTCATAGAAAGATTGCGGTGTGGAAAGAATGCATTGTATATTGCTAAAAATAGGCCTAGTGAAAATAATCAAGTCATCTACAAACAGTAAATGAGTAATTTGTGGATTCTTACAACGAGGATGCAGCTCTAGCTTCTTTTTCTTCATTTGATCGACAATATGAGCAGCTCCATTACAATAATGAAAAGGTATGAAGAGACGGAATCCCCTTGCCTTACTCCTCGTTTTCATCTAAAATAACCATACAGACTAGTATGTCTTGAAATTGAAAACAACGGAGAAGAAATGCATGTGAAAATCCAAGCAAGAAATGGACGAGGGAAATTCATTCTAGACATAATGGCTAAAATAGAATCCCATGATACTGAATCAAATGCCTTCTTAATAACAAGTTTTAGCATGCACCGAGGAGAAAATACTTCCTATCATATCCATGAAGTAGCTCTTGAGTAATCAATATATTATCACCTATGGATCTACCACATACAAAAGTAGATTAACTATTCGAAATTATTGAAGGCAATACCAGCTGAAGCCTATTTGCTAAAACATATGATATAATTTTGTAGAAAACACTACAAAATGATATTGGCCTGAAATCAGAAACAAGAGAAGGATTTTCAATTTTGGCTATTAAAGCAATTATTGTTGCAGTCAAACTTGAAGGTAATGAATTCACCAAAAAGAAATACTGAATTGATTCCATGATAACCTGTAGTTGGCCAACATTTTTTGCAATAAATAGACATTGTACACATCAGGTCCTCCACTACTATTAGGATCTAAATTAAACACTGCAGATTTAATCTCTTCCTTGGTAATCACTGTAACCATCTCCATTGATTGTTGAGTAGAAACTATAAGGAGCACTATGTGAAAAAGAGGATGAATGTTTGAGGAAGGTAAAGAAGGGGGTGATGAAAATGAAGTGAAGTACTTTACACAAGCATCATCGATTCCAGCTTGAGTAGAAAAGATATTACCATTAGTATCCTTAATCATGTAATATGCTTCTGTAGCCTTCTTTGTCCTTAAAGAATTATGGAAAAGCTTTGTGTTTTTGTCATCCTCCAACTCCTTCCTTAAGGAAGAACTCTGCTTAGCTGCAAGCATTTCTATATCCAAAGATTATTTAAGCCAATCGGGTGAAATGATGGAAGAAGCTTTTGAAGTAGATTGGATGTCAGGCTTGGTTTCTGATAAATAAAGCAATTGGATATTTCTTTCTTTGATATAATCTCTAATTTCACTTTGCTTAGAGGACAAGTTCATTCCTCTAACATTCCAGAATGATATATTATTCATCGTCATTTCAAGGTTAAAGGTTTTGCCATGGGTGCAGGATGCTTCCTTAAGTGCCTTTTAGATGGAAATTTTTGACTACCCGAGGGTATTACTTCATCAAGCTTGAACTCTACACCCTCATCTGAATCATCAACATCTAATGAAGCCTTTTTGACCTTTTTCCCTTCCTTTTTTTGATTTAGATTGTAGCGTCCTGTATTTTTATGGTATAATAATTAATTTATTATTTAAATAGTGATTTAGAGATTTAAATGGTTATTTAATTAAATAATATTGAATATTTAATTAATATTTATAATATAAAAATATATTATAATTCCAAAATAGTCAAAAATAGCTGAATTCACAATATAATGTGAATTGGATCATATATAAGGTATAATTCAGTTTAGAATTGGATTAGAATAGCGAATATATTATTTAATCGACATTAGAACGTATAAATTATAATTTAATTATAATCGAGCCCATAACGTTGCGGTAGTTCGTTATTTGGTAATTTGAACTTCAATTGAATATACAGAATCCATTTTAAGTCGAATTTCTGTAAAACAAGAAATGCTCGGATCTGTTGAACTGTATTTTTCTAATGAAAAAGAAAAATCGGGATTTCGTCGTGCAGATTGTGAGTTATATCCAAATCAAATTTTCTAAAATTTTCTATGGAATTCCTTTATAATTTATAACCATTTATTTATATTATAAAAGGATTTTAATATAAATTGAATATCGATATAATCTGGAATTTTGAAATATCAAGTTATAAATCCTAATATATTTATTTTGGGGTTATATGGTATCATATGTAAATATATATATACGATAATATTTATTTATTTATATTTAATTTAATTATTTTCAAATATATATTAATATTTAAATAGGTTTATTTAAGGATTTAAAAATAGCCAGTTTTGCAAACGAACTCCGTTTTCGACGAAACAAATTTTTTTAGATCCGGAATATTAAATTATTTTTAGATTTCAATTTACGTGATTTTTGGAGTCATTATGTAGCCATACGGAATTTAAATGTGAAAAACAGTCAATAATTTGACCTTTTAAAATATGCTGTGTGAGCAAACGGATTTGGAATTCGACGAAACAAGTTCCGTTGGGTCCGTAATGTTGAACTCTAGTTGTATGTCCATTTTCATGATTTTTGGATATTGTATGTAATTATAGGAATTTTTAATCAACGATATAAAAAGAAATATGATATAAATAAATAAAATAATGAATATAAAATTATTTAAACAACCCTATAAGTAACCCCACATCCTAACCTAACCCTAAATTATTTCTTCACCAGTCAAAATAGGAGCCGCTACCAGTATTGATTAAAACGTGAAGATGATCACTTCAAAAATAAAAAAATCCAAATAAATTTCCAAAAATCAACAAACACTTATATTTATAAACCCCATCACATCCTCTTCAAACTGATGAGCATTTCACTGAGATCAACATTGTCTTCTAAGAACCGCCGTGACCTAGGGTTCCAGTTCATTGTCGATGTAAGTAGCATGGTGAATTTTGGTAGTTATCTTTGTGATCTTGAACGGAGGAGCTTCAGGATGGTATGAATTTTGTGTGGCTCGACATCATCTCCCAGGTGCTGCTTTGTTAATAGCGACGGTTAGGGTTAGGGGATTTGATGAATTAAGACATTAATTCGCAAGTTGGGTATTTGTTTTGAAATCTGGGCATGAATTAGCATCTAACGTGAACTTTTGTGAGAGTTTGAGGCAAATTGAAGTCGCGGGTTTTCAAGGGAGGCACTGTATATGTGCGTATGCGGGGTTGACAGCAGATGTTGAAATAACTTCTCGAGTTTGATAAGAGCGGGATGGTTGAGAAGGGCATTCGAAGAGGAGAGGTAAAATGATTTTTGTTTGTAATTTTATGTGAAGACGAAGAAGGAAGTGGGGCACAAGTATTCGTCCATAACTGGGAGTATATACTAGCAGAGCGGGTTTCGTTCAGGAAGAAAAAGAATGAGCAGGTAATTAGGAGCTGATGACGTGATTAAAGGTGTTATAATTGAGGTGTTAATGTTTCCAGTCAAGGTGAAAAATGAGTTTGGCCAAAATAAAGGAAAAAGAAAAATCGGTTATGCCGTGAAGAAGAAAAATGTATTTGAACTGACGAGAGATGGAAGATGTATTAGAAGTTTTAAAAATGCGATTAAGAAGAAGCTTAAGGTTAAATTATTAATTTATTTAGTTGATTAATTTTAAAGTGATTCAACTGGTAAAATTTATAACTTATGTATATGGAATCAGAATCTGAAGAAACAAGATCCGTCAGGATCATATGGACGAGTGCGACACAATGGAACTAATTGGGAGTGAATTGGAGCTCGTTACAGTTTATGGAGAAATAAATTGTCTGTCTGAATTAACCGACAGTTATCGTTATTTAACGTTGAACGTCCAAAGTAAGTAAAACTCACTAACACTGTTTAATTTATATTTTTATAAATATAATCTAGTATTGATAAATGATGATAAATTTCTATGTTATGATTGGTTGGTTGAATTGTTGGTTGAAATTACATATAACGATATAATCGTTAGCAACCATTATTTCTATTCATCAGAATATTACAATTAGAAATCTAATTAATGGGAAATATTATTGTGTAACATCTGTGGATGCAGAGAAATAGGTTGAAGGGATCCAACTGGATTCCTCAGCATTTATTCTACCGTTTTTCATATATTGTGTTATATGATGTGATATGCAATATGTTGCTGATTTGTATGTTTGAATGATACCAATGATTGTTAAATGGTATGTTAAATACTATAAGAAGTACTGGAATGTGAAAAGTGAATTTTTAAAGTGTATATTGAAAATAAAATATTTATTTTAGAAATAAATAGATCTAATAAAAAGGGACATTTATGAAATAAATAGATTTGATAAAAAGAGACATTTATGAATTGAACAGACATTTTATAAAAGGAAATATTTATAAAATGAATATATTTTATAAAAGGAAATATTTCGAAAATCAAAAAGAATTATAAAAAGGAAATTAACCATATATCAAAAGAACAATGAGAAGATGGTTTCAAAGTAGATTATAAATAGAAATGTGTTTTAACAAATAAATTTAGAAGATTAATTTATAAATAATATTTCATAAATTAAATAAAATATTTATCTTTTGACAAATGGAATATATAAGTCTGAACTTATATAGAGAAGTAGAAATCGGTTTTAACACTGGAATTTTAAATAGAATGTGAACTCAGCATTTGTAAAGTAAATTATAAATGAGACGTAAGTGTAACACCCCACCTCCATTAAGGTCACTCACAAAGGGAATGCCTTAACTTTAGTGGAGCGTTTTTGGTAAAAAGACACAGAATATCACAAGACAGATATAAAAAATTTGCAGCGGAAAATAAACAACTTTATTAAATCACCAAAATACTTTGTTACATAATATCATGAGTCATAAAACCATTAAAAACACTTCTGTCTTACAGCATCAGAGTACATTGGTATTTAAAAGAAAAACATCATTCCCCATATTAAAGAGCAAGCCATATAAGAGAAAGTGACCCGAGCCATACTTCAGAAGTAGCTCCTAGAAGATGATATCCAAATCCTGACTAAACCTGGGTGTTTTCTCCCTGAGAACCTTGGGGGGGGGGGGGAGAAACGGAAGAAAAGAGGCGAAACAAACTAGGTCAGACATACGTCTGGTGAGTCCAGTAACTTTTAGCTAGTAAATAAATAAATGTAAACATGACAGGCATACAAAGGTGATAAGAGGATTCACGGTACAGATGGCGGGTATGACAGGACAAATAAGGTAAGATGTATGCTTCACTACAAACTACTAACTATTCTGCATTATTACTAGTCAAATCAAGATGGGATGATCCCTTCCGCTAGTGATAACGATGGTGGTAGTTTCGTGTATTCCTGTGACGTCCCGCCCCGCACCAGCCTGCAATTCCTCCAAAAGTGCGCTGTACACATGCCCGACTAGCACAAGACGGTCGTCATAAGAAAGAAAAGAAGAGAATGAACTAATCAAGAACCCTGCAGAATGTCTCACAGCGCATGGAATAAAATATAATAATAACATACTTGACACAAAACAGGCGATACAGTGCATAAGCTGATAACTAAAATCAACATCAATCACCAAAGCAGCGGAAATCCAAATACAGCTTATTACAATTTTCCAAATTTACTGTCTCTAAACAAAAGAAAGCTGAAGTAGAAGATACACCAACAATGCCCAAGCAGTGATCTTCAACAACACAGGGAGAATACTATATATATTACGTGGAAGCCTCCTGCTCGTCTCCGGATCATCTACCCGTGCATCACCAGCTAACCTGTCTCTAGTCTGCTCGTGTGAGCACCCAGAGTAATAAGAGGAGACATAAAACTCTGGGTCAGACATAAAGCCTGGTATGAGCGATAAGCATCTAAACAGAATAATAACAGGTATACTGAACCATACCTGAACCTGGACCTGCAACCAAAGAGTTAGTACCACATACCGTACAATACTCCAAGGTGCCAGAATAAACAGTGTAAGAATACGGGGGGTGGGGTGTGCATGTCAAATTGATAGCAAACAAATCATCCATAGCAACCATCCTCACATTTCTCACTCAGTGCGTAAAGCGTACGGCATCTACCACTTTGGAACACTAGACAAACTGAGGTTACGACGAATCCCGACTTGTAAAAACCCTGCTGTGACCAAGCCAAACTCTTGGAGTCATGACCAAACATTTCAATGACCCACTTCATTGGTCGTAGCCCTTGGTTCTACCGATGCCATAATGGCCCTGAATCCGCCTTCGTACCTCCTACCATAGTGGTCCAAAGCTATAGACGTCGATAACTCCTTAGCACGCGTCCCGCAGCAAAGCCCAACCATGAAGTGAACTCGTTGATTCCCATCTGAATCTTAAGCTCTAACTTCTCATTTGGACTTCCTTTGCATCTCGGGTTTGGTCGAATTGGAGTGGGTCTTCAGAAGAGTTGTCGCGCAATAGCAGCTCTAGAATTCGGTTCGGGTCGGTAGTCGTTATTCTCGTCGGTCCGGGTCGGTTCTCCTTGTCATCTTCCCATTCGGTTCGGGTCGGGTTCTTCACTTCGGGTCGGGTCGGTGTCCTCCTCCGGGTCGGGTCGGGTTGCTGTTTTCCTTCGAGTTCATGCTCCTCCTTCGATCAGCTTCCTCGTTTCCCATCTACTCCGATCCGATCCGATCCCTTCGTCTTGCTCCAGTCGTAGCCTCCCATTCGTGAGTCGATCCGATCTGGCCTCTATTATGCTTCCGATCCGATCCGCTCTCTCCTACTCCGATCCGATCCTGCTCCATAGTTCCGATCCGATCCCCCTGTCCACTCCAACTCTAAGTAAACGGCTTTCCTTCTCGCCAAGCCTCCCCCAGTGACAAGTTCTAATCCAGTTCGAATCCCCTTGGTCAGTTCACAAATCCGATCCGACCCCTTCTTCCGATCCGAACCGGTTCGGAACCTGCACACTTCTGCAACTTTCCAGCGAGCTTTCTACGCCTTTCGACGACGTTTTCGACCATTTTAACTATTCTAATCAATCATGAAACATATCATAGAGTCATAGCAACATGTAATAGCAATCACAAACAGCAAACAACAATCCAAATGAATCAAAATGGATCAAAAGTGGCTAAAACCTCACATTTTCCTATAATCCTTCTTAATCATGTTTAAGCACATACTTAGTAAAACTTAATCAAATCGTCTAAATTTTCTAACAGAGGCATGAAATATTATTTAAGAATTTCTAAACATTTTTCCAGAATTTATTAGTGTATAAATTCGCTAATCTTCACTAATCACCCTTAATTAACTGTAATTAGTGTCAAAATGATGCTATCACTCACCTTGGCCACAAACAAAATTCTCAGAACTGAAACTCCTCTGATTTGGGCGAATACTGATGTCCAACAGCAGCTCTAACCTTGCTTTGGTGCTTTTTCTTCTTAATTTGATGCCTCTAAGCCTTAATCCTTGATTAGGAAGTGATTTTGGGTGTTTTAGAGAGATTTAGAGAGTGGAGGCCATGGCTAGATCAAGAGAAATGAAAGTGGCGGCTGGAAAATGTCTAAAGAAATGTTTTCTAACCCTAATCAGCCTCCATATACCCCTAAACCCGAAATTCCCCTTGGGCCTAGCTGCTAATCACCCGGTTAAGCCCAATTAAGCTGTTTTTAACCATCTGAAACTTGTTTCAGCCATATCTCCCAAACGGTAAGTCCGTTTGGCTAATGTGACCACTCTACGGAAAGAGAAACCATCATCCGAAGCCAATGGAAGTGGTTTCAGGTCAAAATTCTTTTTCAGTCAAAAGTTATGGCCAAAACAGTGCCAACTAGGGGTAAAATGGTCATTTAAAAATTGGGAAAAATCACGAACATGGGAAATGACCCCAATAGTCGTCTCCCAAAGTTACATGACCATACGACTTCGTATGCGAAAGAAATAAATATCCTACGATCCTATGATGCGAAGAATGCGGGTCGTTACACTCTTCCCCCCTTAAGAAATTTCGCCCCTGAAATTCCTTAACCCAAAACATACAAAGGATCCCGCATGCCTAACAACCATATACAACAATCAAATATGCAAAACAAACAAACAAGCCTATCCTAGCATGCGGAAAAACTAAATCGAAGTCAAAATCTTACCAGACAAAGAGTTCTGGATACTTCTTCCTTATGTCCTCCTCTGTTTCCCAAGTACAATCACTCTCGTCCTCGCTCCACTGTACCTTGACTAGCTTCACCGCCTTCCTTCGAAGTTGCTTCATGTCGTATTCGACGATACGGGCCGGCTTGCGGTTCCCAACCGCCTCGGGTTCTACTTCGAAGTCCTCTAACTGATCAGGTGAAATAGTCATATCTGAGTCGTGAACGAACTTCCTTAGTTGGGAAACATGAAATACGTTATGAACTCCCGCCATCTTCTCTGGTAAGTCAATCCTATATGCCAAATTCCCGACTAGTTCAAGAACTGGGAATGGGCCAACAAATCTTGGTGCCAACTTGCCCCTCCTGCCAAATCGTATTACGCTCTTCAACGGGGAAATCTTGACAAACACCAAGTCACCAACGGAGAATTTTAAGTCTCTTCGCCTCTTATCAGCATAACTCTTCTGCCTATCTTGGGCTGCCTTCATTCGTTGCTGAATGATCTTGATCTTATCTGAAGTTTCCCTCACCACATCTGGTCCAAGCATAAACTTCTCGCCAGTCTCTATCCAACATGATGGTGAGTTACACGGCCTTCCGTACAAAGCTTCAAACGGAGCCATACCGATACTGGATTGGTAGCTATTATTATATGCAAACTCTACTAGATGCAAATGGTCATCCCATGATCCTCCAAAATCCAATATACATGCTCTCAAGAGATCTTCCAAAATACGGTTCACCCTCTCCGTCTGACCGTCGATCTGAGGATGATATGCGGTACTGAGATGTAACTCTGACCCTAGAGCCTCTTGTAAGCTCTTCCAAAACCCACTAGTAAACAACGGGTCTCGGTCGCTCACAATGCTTTTAGGTACTCCATGAAATCTCACTACCCACTTCATATACAACTCTGCTAACTTAGCTGCCGTTCTGGTCGATTTGACTGGTATAAACCTTGCACTTTTAGTCAGTCGATCTACAATTACCCAAATGCTGTCATATCCCGATCTAGTCCTTGGTAAACCATCGATGAAATCCATCGAGACTTGCTCCCATTTCCATTCGGGAATTTCTAATGGTTGCAACAACCCACTAGGCTTCTTTTGCTCGGCTTTAACTAGCTGGCAATTCATGCATTTGGATATAAACTTCCCAACGTCTCTTTTCATCCCTTCCCAGTAGTAGGCCTGCTTCATATCTCGATACATCTTATTACCACCGGGGTGTATAGTCAGTTTTGAGTGATGACATTCTCTAAGCACTTCATCCCTCAATCCATTGACATTGGGTACAACAAGCTTTCCATTCTTTCTAAGCCATCTATCTCGATCAAGCCCATACTTGTTCACCTCCTCATCGATACCCATCTCTAACTTGGAGATGATTTCCAATAGGTTAGGATCGTCCCTCTGACTAGAGCCGATCCGCTCAATCAAAGTGGGTCTGATCGTCAAACTCGCTAACATTTCTGGATCCAATTCGCACTTTGGTCTGAAATCAAACCCCGCGATAAACTCCAGTTGCTTCCATTCAAGGAACATAGCCCCTAAGCTGGCATGTCTTCTACTCAATGCATCAGCCACCGCATTGCCCTTTCCTGGTGTGTATGCGATGTCAAAATCATAGGAAGCTAAGAACTCTAACCATCTCTGCTGACGGAGATTTAAATCCTTCTGGGAGAATAGATACTTTAACGACTTATGATCTATAAATAGCTCAAATCTTTCTCCCAAGAGATAGTGTCTCCACATCTTTAACGCGAACACGATCGCTGCCAATTCTAAATCATGGGTAGGGTATCTTCTCTCGTGCGGTTTCAATTGCCGACTTGCATAAGCTACAACCCTACCGCCTTGCATCAATACAGCACCCAGTCCGGTACCACAGGCATCCGTGTATACCGTCATCTCTTCATCCCCCTTAGGAATGACTAACACTGGTGCGCTTGTCAACTTGTCCTTTAGACTTCTGAATGCATTCTCGCACCTTTCATCCCAGACAAAAGCTTGATTCTTCTTTGTCAACTGAGTCAACGGTGCTGCTATCTTGGAGAAGCCTTGGATAAACTTACGATAATATCCCGCTAATCCCAAGAAACTTCTTACATCTGTTGCGTTCTTGGGCGTAGGCCAATCTTGCACCGTAGCCACCTTTGCCGGGTCCACGGCAATACCGTTCTCTGATACAACATGGCCCAAGAACCTCACTTCCCTCTTCCAGAAGTGACACTTAGAAAACTTTGCTTTCAACTGGTGTTTTCTCAACACCTCCATCGCTACTCTTAAATGTTTCTTGTGTTCTTCCTCTGTCCTCGAATAGACCAAAATATCATCCACGAACACAAGAACAGACTTATTCAACTGATCTCTGAATACCCTATTCATAAGATCCACAAAATATGTCGGGGCATTAGTCAGCCCAAATGGCATAACCAACCATTCATAAAACCCAGACGGCATTCGAAATGCCGTTTTAGCTATACTCTCAGCTTCCACTCTAAGCTGATGAAAACCTGTCGCGAGATCCAACTGAGAAAATACTCTCGCGCCACTCAACTGATCAAACAAATCATCTATCCGCGGTAGAGGATACTTGTTCTTCCTCGTCACTTTATTCAACTCGCGGTAGTCTACACACAAACGAAGGGAACCATCCGCCTTGGTAGCAAACACGACTGGTGCTCCCCATTCAGAAACACTCCTTCTGATAAATCCCTTCTTCAAAAGATCGCTGACTTGCACCTCGAGCTCTCGCTGCTCCCTTGGTGCCATACGACGAAGTGGCATCACTATAGGTCTGGCATCTTTTACCAAATCAATACGAAACTCAATCTCTCGGTGTGGTGGAAGTCCGGTCACTTCTTCGAAAACATCCGGATACTGGCCAACCACGGGCAAACCTGACAACTCACTATGCGGAACGTCGAGGGAGTTTAGAAAACTAGCCAATACCCCCTTACTGGGTAGGCCACCAAACACTATCCTCCGCCCATCATCCGCTCTAGCTGTCACCAACAAGCCCTCACAGTCTACCACCACCCCGTATCTTTGGAGCCAATCTACTCCCAAAATAATGCCAAACCCAGTAAAGCCCAAAACAAAGCAATCACAAACAAACATGCATCCATGACTTGATAAGACCACATTACGACAAATCATGCTAAGGCTAGTCGAACCACTAATCGGGTTCGTCACTACTAAAGGTCTATCGACAATCTCGGGCTCCAATCCCAACCTATCTACCAGGTCACTAGATATAAAAGAACTGGAAGCTCTGGTATCAAACAAAACTCTAACAGGAACATCATAAACAGAAAGCATACCTTGAATGACGACATTCTTTCCCTTCTCCGCCGCAGTTGGGGCATTCGACGAAGAAGGAATAGCATTAAGAGCATATGCTTTCACCATTTGCTTTTCCTTAGGGGGTTGCGGACACTTGTCCTTGTGATGTCCCAGTTGGCCACAATTGAAGCACTTCCTATCCGCTGGCTTGGCCCGACAATTACTAGCATAATGGCCCTTCTTACCACAGCTGAAGCACTCCACATCTTGCTTACTCTTTTTCTTCTGGCCATCCTTAGCCTGATTCTGTTTTCTCTTATTCTGAGAACCACCTTTGCCTCCACCACTAGCTTGTGGCTTTGGCTCATCTGCGGATGCAACTCCAGTCTTCGGCTTAGGGTAGAGACTTTCTGACCTTAACGCTTTCCCCACAATCGATTCAAACGTCTCATCGATGTGGTTAATAAGTTTTTCCCCCAAGTATTGATCCAAACCAGTTATGAATTTCTCATTCTTTTTCTCGGCAGTATCTATAAGAGAGAACCCATATTTTGACAAAGTGTCAAATTCAGCAATATACTCCGAGACAGCCCTGCCATTCTGCTTGAGCTCCAAGAATTTCTTAAACAACATTGACTTCTGAGCAGCTGGAATGAACTTCTCACTAAAGCGAGCCTTAAACTGCTCCCAAGTAATCTGATCTTCGGGAGTAGCTGCCTTTATAGCATTCCACCAATTCATTGCCCGCCCTTGCAGCTGACGGGACGCTAGCTTTCTCTTCATCGCATCCTCGATACCCAAATCCTCGAAGATACGTTCGCAACTATCCAACCAATCTTGAACATCCGTAGCCGACTCCGTTCCGTGGAACGGCTTCCCACCAAGGCTAGTATAATCCTTATTCAGCTTGGCGAAGTCGACTCTTGGCGCCTGCACTATTGGACCACCACCATTTCCACCGTTGGGAGCTGCCCTATGTACATCTCTAAGCATCTCTCTCATGAGGTCAGTAAACATCGTCCTCATGTCAGCAGCATTCCCATTATTGGCTCCCCTACCAGCACCTCTAGTATATCGGCTCATCGTCAATCTGAAAAAGGAAATGATTAACGACTCCATAGTGGTGCTAGTGCAGTACGACTTCATCCTTATACTACTAATAGTATATATATATAGCTTTTTAAAAACCAAAGTAATCACAAATACGCTCTCTCGTATACGTATAATATCTCTCCCTGATAACTTCCCTAGGTTAACTACGCAACCTAGAGCTCTAATACCAAGTGTGACGTCCCGCCCCGCACCAGCCTGCATTTCCTCCAAAAGTGCGCTGTACACATGCCCGACTAGCACAAGACGGTCGTCATAAGAAAGAAAAGAAGAGAATGAACTAATCAAGAACCCTGCAGAATGTCTCACAGCGCATGGAATAAAATATAATAATAACATACTTGACACAAAACAGGCGATACAGTGCATAAGCTGATAACTAAAATCAACATCAATCACCAAAGCAGCGGAAATCCAAATACAGCTTATTACAATTTTCCAAATTTACTGTCTCTAAACAAAAGAAAGCTGAAGTAGAAGATACACCAACAATGCCCAAGCAGTGATCTTCAACAACACAGGGAGAGTACTATATATATTACGTGGAAGCCTCCTGCTCGTCTCCGGATCATCTACCCGTGCATCACCAGCTAACCTGTCTCTAGTCTGCTCGTGTGAGCACCCAGAGTAATAAGAGGAGACATAAAACTCTGGGTCAGACATAAAGCCTGGTATGAGCGATAAGCATCTAAACAGAATAATAACAGGTATACTGAACCATACCTGGACCTGCAACCAAAGAGTTAGTACCACATACCGTACAATACTCCAAGGTGCCAGAATAAACAGTGTAAGAATACGGGGGGTGGGGTGTGCATGTCAAATTGATAGCAAACAAATCATCCATAGCAACCATCCTCACATTTCTCACTCAGTGCGTAAAGCGTACGGCATCTACCACTTTGGAACACTAGACAAACTGAGGTTACGACGAATCCCGACTTGTAAAAACCCTGCTGTGACCAAGCCAAACTCTTGGAGTCATGACCAAACATTTCAATGACCCACTTCATTGGTCGTAGCCCTTGGTTCTACCGATGCCATAATGGCCCTGAATCCGCCTTCGTACCTCCTACCATAGTGGTCCAAAGCTATAGACGTCGATAACTCCTTAGCACGCGTCCCGCAGCAAAGCCCAACCATGAAGTGAACTCGTTGATTCCCATCTGAATCTTAAGCTCTAACTTCTCATTTGGACTTCCTTTGCATCTCGGGTTTGGTCGAATTGGAGTGGGTCTTCAGAAGAGTTGTCGCGCAATAGCAGCTCTAGAATTCGGTTCGGGTCGGTAGTCGTTATTCTCGTCGGTCCGGGTCGGTTCTCCTTGTCATCTTCCCATTCGGTTCGGGTCGGGTTCTTCACTTCGGGTCGGGTCGGTGTCCTCCTCCGGGTCGGGTCGGGTTGCTGTTTTCCTTCGAGTTCATGCTCCTCCTTCGATCAGCTTCCTCGTTTCCCATCTACTCCGATCCGATCCGATCCCTTCGTCTTGCTCCAGTCGTAGCCTCCCATTCGTGAGTCGATCCGATCTAGCCTCTATTATGCTTCTGATCCGATCCGCTCTCTCCTACTCCGATCCGATCCTGCTCCATAGTTCCGATCCGATCCCCCTGTCCACTCCAACTCTAAGTAAACGGCCTTCCTTCTCGCCAAGCCTCCCCCAGTGACAAGTTCCAATCCAGTTCGAATCCCCTTGGTCAGTTCACAAATCCGATCCGACCCCTTCTTCCGATCCGAACCGGTTCGGAACCTGCACACTTCTGCAACTTTCCAGCGAGCTTTCTACGCCTTTCGACGACGTTTTCGACCATTTTAACTATTCTAATCAATCATGAAACATATCATAGAGTCATAGCAACCTGTAATAGCAATCACAAACAGCAAACAACAATCCAAATGAATCAAAATGGATCAAAAGTGGCTAAAACCCCACATTTTCCTATAATCCTTCTTAATCATGTTTAAGCACATACTTAGTAAAACTTAATCAAATCGTCTAAATTTTCTAACAGAGGCATGAAATATTATTTAAGAATTTCTAAACATTTTTCCAGAATTTATTAGTGTATAAATTCGCTAATCTTCACTAATCACCCTTAATTAACTGTAATTAGTGTCAAAATGATGCTATCACTCACCTTGGCCACAAACAAAATTCTCAGAACTGAAACTCCTCTGATTTGGGCGAATACTGATGTCCAACAGCAGCTCTAACCTTGCTTTGGTGCTTTTTCTTCTTAATTTGATGCCTCTAAGCCTTAATCCTTGATTAGGAAGTGATTTTGGGTGTTTTAGAGAGATTTAGAGAGTGGAGGCCATGGCTAGATCAAGAGAAATGAAAGTGGCGGCTGGAAAATGTCTAAAGAAATGTTTTCTAACCCTAATCAGCCTCCATATACCCCTAAACCCGAAATTCCCCTTGGGCCTAGCTGCTAATCACCCGGTTAAGCCCAATTAAGCTGTTTTTAACCATCTGAAACTTGTTTCAGCCATATCTCCCAAACGGTAAGTCCGTTTGGCTAATGTGACCACTCTACGGAAAGAGAAACCATCATCCGAAGCCAATTGAAGTGGCTTCAGGTCAAAATTCTTTTTCAGTCAAAAGTTATGGCCAAAACAGTGCCAACTAGGGGTAAAATGGTCATTTAAAAATTGGGAAAAATCACGTACATGGGAAATGACCCCAATAGTCGTCTCCCAAAGTTACATGACCATACGACTTCGTATGCGAAAGAAATAAATATCCTACGATCCTATGATGCGTAGAATGCGGGTCGTTACACTTCCTAGCTGCTGCCATAGGTGCTGCCTGCTCCTATCTCAACTAGTCGTACCCAGTACCCTCCCACTATAAATTGGTAGACTTAGGGCATACGTCCGGGTATACCCTAACCACTACCCTAATCGATCGGCTCCCTACTCCGTAGATACCCTGTGCTAGTCCCACAACTAGGGGGTATCACTTCCCTAAAGTGGCAACCTAAGGTGTACACAGTTATACCTACTGGTGTCACGGTCGTCTTGTCCCCCTCCGCCCGGCCCATGCACGCGCAGGCCCCCGGTCGGTTTGCGCCGCCCACACCATCCATCTCGTTTTGGATCTCTTACAATCAATCAATAAGCGTGCCCCTTCCCCGCCTAGTACGGAGTTCTTACTTTGATACCCTATGGGTTACTGACTGAAATGGGTCCCACACAACATGATACAAGCTCTCCCCTATGTCTTGTATCCCCATTAGGTTTTATACTGACTATGTATACCCTAAGGTGTCTTTAATTACATAGCCCTCAATCAGTTATGCGTACCTATAGGTGTCTTTAATACATAACCCCTATTCTACCTATCGGTTATGCATACCTATATGTGTCTTTAATACATAACTCTATCTATTCCCATTAGTTATGCGCACCCCTAAGGGTGTCTTTAATACATAACTTTACTATTCTGCCTAAGTTATGTATACCATTAGGTGTCTTTAATTATGTAACCCTTTTTATCCGGTTAAGTTCGTGGGCTAATATGTATTAATATTACCCACCTACCCCTTCAGTTGTACTTAACCCTCCCACTGATTTAATCCTATTTATTTAATGGTTAAGTTTGTGGGCCTATATATATTAATATTACCCACCTACCCATCAGTTGTACTTAACCCTCCCACTGATTTAATTCTATTTATTTAATGGTTAAGTTTGTGGGCCTATATATATTAATATTACCCACCTACCCATCAGTTGTACTTAACCCTCCCACTATCCAACTCATTTTACTTAACCCTAACTTATGTCTATCTTCATACAGTCCATATGTATTAAGTTAGGTTAAGCAGTCTTTAATCTGCATTAATTAATTATTGAGACACCTAATCGTATTTCACATGCCACCCAAGGCACCCACTTAACCCCACTACATGTTTATCTGGTTAAGTGTTTCTTAATTCATTAAAACCGTAACCTTATAAAGACCTCTCATATTAGACTGGCATTTGTGGCAGCTGGATTTGCCGGGCGGGTCTGGGCAGTCTTACACCACAAACGAGTATAACCTCGTGTCTTTACAACTGTTACGCATTTAATTTATGCCTAAGACCTCCTACATTAGACTGCCATTTGTGGCAGCTGGATTTGCCGGGCGGGTCCGGGCAGTCTTACACCACAAAAGAGCCAAACCTCGTGTCTTAGACGAATAATTATTCCTAATTAATCATTCCCCAATTTGAATTAATTTCACTATTCAAATTATCAATTAATTCCAAATTTAACAATGGCCATATTTGACTCAATTATGTCCATCTATTTATGGTATGTAAAATCATACCAATTTTCATCACAAATTTATTTATGCCATTTAAGGCATTTATGCCAATTCTCAATATTAAATCTTCAGACTTCAATTGCTTAAACATTCCTCTTTTGATTAATTAAGTTAATTAATTAATCCTTTCCATTTTATAGGTGTCAATACCTATCTCATTAACAATTTGAATTTCCTATCCATAAATGGTCGTATTCAAATTATACCATTTTTACCCAATTTTACCCATGTCATAATAGGTAATTATTTATATGTTTCCGTACTAGAATCATGTGTCCAATTTACATAATCACTATGCCTATCACAAATTCCCCTTTTTCCCCGTTTCTTAACTAGCGTAACCGTTTGCGTTTTTGGCATCATCGAGGCTACAAGGTAGCCTCGACATAACAACAAAATAAAGGGAATGACAAGATGATTGTTTTCAGTACAATTTTGGCATAAGCATGACAACTAGGGAAAATGACATGATAACTTTAGATATAATTATAATTCTCTACATAATTAACAACTTGCATAGATTCATGATTTTGCAACATAACAACTTGCATAGGTTCATGAATTAACAACATAATTAACACTAACATAGGTTCAGGATTCACAACATAACAACTTGCATAGGTGACTTGCATAGGTTCATGAATTAACAACATAATTAACAACTCACATACAACATGTTTAACAACTTGCATAACATAACAACTTGCATAGTTTCATGAATAATAACTTGCATAGGATCTTGAATAATAACTTGTATAGATGACTTGCATGATCTCATAACAATTTGCATAGATTCATGATAACAACTTGCATAGATTTATAATAACAACTTGCATAATTTCATAATAACAACTTGCATAGATTCATGATAACAACTTGCATAGATTCATGATAACAACTTGCATAGATTCATAATAACGTCTTGCATGATAACAACTTGCATAGTTTCATGATAGCGACTTGCATAGATTCATGAATTCATCACACAATAACTTACATAATTTCATGGTCAACAATAACAATAAACTTGCATAATTTCATGATTCACAACAACAATAAACTTGCATAATTTCATGATCCACAACAACAATAAATTTGCATAACTACAAACAACATATACCCAAATCATAGTCTACCACGATTCACTTTTATTTATTTAAACCTAAAAGTGACTAGAACTCATCGAAAAAGGGGACTTGAGTTCTGGGATCTGAATTCTGTAATTGATTAGCGTTCCCTTGTTGTAGACAATTTCGTTGTTGTAGTTTTAGGCTTGATTTGAATTGAATTGTTGTCTTTAATTTGCATTCTTCCTCTCTAATTGGTGGCGGCTATTCTGAGTTGCTAGGTGACGGCATTTAGGCCATAAGTATAATTTTATTTTGATTTTAGGGTTTGAGTCTACATGTCTTTTTATAGAGTTTAGGATTAGTTTAGGCCGTCCGATCAACCCAGAATTAATCCCAGCCAATCAGAGCAGATTAGAAACCCTAATGAGTCAACATCTACTCACTAATAGGTCATTAAACAAATTTGCCCCGTTGGGAGGGGGGGGAGGGGGCAGGTCAACCCCCAGGTCGACCTGGTCAGGGCAGGTCGACCCCCAGGTCGACCCTATAGTCGACCTGGCCCTGGCGGAAATTTTCCCGCTTAGCCCATCTGACTCTGAATTTTGAATTTTCAAAATCTGTTTAAATTTTCTGAAACTTCCGATGGCCATAACTTCTTCATACAAAGTCCAATTCACGCAAACTCGGACTCTATCTCAACCAGAAATCCGAGACGAACGCAATGGCGTGACCTATTTCCCTTAATTCCCACATTTGAAATTAGGTATTCAAAAATTTGTTAACATTAATATTAAAATTACGGGGTGTTACATTCTCCCCTCCTTAAAGGATTTCGTCCCGAAATCTTCAAGTCAAGAAGAATGTGCATCCTACCATACAATCATCCATCTACTCAACCATCAAACACAGGCATCCATTGTCCTTAAAAGATTTCTAATGCTGTATGAACATATGCAAGAAGTGTGTGTATAAGTTCCTTTTCTAATGCAAAATCAGGCGGTCTATTGATTCAGTTGACCTCCTTAATGCAAACCGTGATAGTGCCGTGCGTCCATTATGTATGCGAAAGAATCTTATCGATACATATTATTTCTACATGTGTGCTCAACCATTCATCAAAATGCAGCATCTATATGATAACACAACCATTGTTCATCCATTACCCTAAATATGCACACACATTTTTATATGCAATATGAAAGTGATTTGAGCCGATCTAGTGCCTAATGTGTGTGTAAATGCATCCACGAGCAACCACTAGCAAACGCTTGCATCCACTTGCAACCATCAAACATAACATGTCCCAAGCACATGTTTACATCCATGGATTTCCTATCTAAAGGTCGAAGATCCGGTCGATGGGATATAAACAAATGATATAACTAAAACAAAAGCTCTGTTCCTATTTGACATCGGTTAAGAGAATAATTCCCTAAGTCTCAGCCTCGAAGACCGAAATCAACTTCAGACTTAGACCGAAAGAATTACCCCCATTAAACAATGTCAAAAATGGAGATCTACTTCATGCTTCGAGTAGAAACCCGTATCCCTCAGAAATATCCAGATACTTACAGACTACTGGTATAGATCAGATTATAGAATGTTTCTCAGAAAGCTAAGCATAACAGACCCTTGCGAGTCACAAGAAATTTTGGGGGTCTTCCCATGACAAGTTAGAAACTTAATGACCCTCCTCTCAAAATCTAGAATGGCCCTCTACATAGAAAGCTGGTCCATTTAGAACCAACCCATAGCCCACAAACTTGAGCACACAAATGTCACATTCAAATTTTTGACGCCTAACACAGATAATTTCAAACCCTTACCAATAAATGAGCCGAACCACAAAAGGGGTTTGAAACAACTACGGGATCCGAAACAAGACTAGTATTAAAGTGCAGAGTCTCCATTACAAACTCCAAAAGTGTCTTAACTTCATTAACCAGATAAGGAAATTAACCCTTCTACATAAATTTCCTATCCCTAACCTATCCATCAGCCGCGAGAGCATTCGCCTATCCTATCAAAGGAAGAGATTTTAGACAAAGGACCGAAGGATACTATATATGGCTTTTCGGGGAATGGTTTTCAAAAATGGCTTTCCTTTTTGAAAATACTTTCCTTTAAAACCCTTTTGAAAAATATTTTCAAAACTTTTATCTAATCTGGTAACCTTCAGCTCTGATATCAAGTGTAACACCCCATCTCCATTAAGGTCACCCACAAAGGGAATGCCTTAACTTTAGTGGAGCATTTTTGGTAAACAGACACAGAATATCACAAGACATATATAAAAAATTTACAGCGGAAAATAAACAACTTTATTAAATCACCAAAATACTTTGTTACATAATACCATGAGTCATAAAACCATTAAAAACACTTCTGTCTTACATCATCAGTGTACATATGTATTTAAAAGAAAAACATCATTCCCCATATTAAAGGGCAAGCCATATAAGAGACAGTGACTCAAGCCATACTTCAGAAGTTGCTCCTAGAAGATGATATCCAAATCCTGACTAAACCTGGATGTTTCCTCCCTGAGAACATTGGGGGGGGGGGGATGGGGGAACAGAAGAAAAGAGGAGAAACAAACTAGGTCAGACATACATCTGGTGAGTCCAGTAACTTTTAGCCAGTAAATAAATAAAGGTAAACATGACAGGCGTACAAAGTGGATAAGAGAATTCACTGTACATATGGCAGGTATGACAGGACAAATAAGGTAAGATGTATGCTTCACTACAAACTACTAACTAATCTGCACTATTACTAGTCAAATCAAGATGGGATGATCCCTTCCGCTAATGATAACGATGGTGGTAGTTTCGTTTATTCCTAGCTGCTGTCATAGGTGCTGCCTGCTCCTATCTCAACTAGTCGTACCCACTACACTCCTACTATAAATTGGTAGACTTAGGGCATACGTCCGGGTATACTCTAACCACTACCCTAATCGATCAGCTCCCTAATCTGTAGATACCCTGTGCTGGTCCCACAACTAGGGGGTAGCACTTCCCTAAAGTGGCAACCTAAGGTGTGCACAGTTATACCTACTGGTGTCAAGGTCGTCTTGTCCCCCTCTGCCCGGCCCATGCACGCACATGTCCCCAGTCGGTTTGCGCCGCCCACACCATCCATCTCGTTTTGGATATCTTACAATCAATCAGTAAGCGTGCCCCTTCCCCGCCTAGTATGGAGTTTTTACTTTGATACCCCTCCGGGTTACTAACTGAAATAGGTCCCACACAACATGATACAAGCTCTCCCCTATATCTTGTATCCCCACTAGGTTTTCTACTGACTATGTATGA
The DNA here is from genome assembly GCA_030737875.1 of Allium sativum. NCBI lineage: Eukaryota > Viridiplantae > Streptophyta > Magnoliopsida > Asparagales > Amaryllidaceae > Allium > Allium sativum. Next base: position 289,091,070 of record CM060915.1, read on the forward strand.
AACACCCCACCTCCATTAGGGTCACTCTCAAAGGGAATGCCCTAATTTTGGTGGAGGTTTATAAGTATAAGTCACAGATATACAAGACAGATATAAGAACACATATTTGTAAACAGCGGAAAAACAAGAACTTTTATTTCATAAAAGCAAATACGTGTTACAACAACATCACCATAATTGTCTTACATCCTTTCCAAAAACATATCATAATACTTTCATAATCTGTCTTGATTACATTATTTAAAGAAGCATAAATAAAACATAGATAAACTGCAAAAGCCCCATAGTGGTTATCCAAAGCCATAGTTCAAAAACGGAAAGTTCCAAGCAATACATTTCTCTTCTTCAAGCTGGATGTTAAGACTGGTCAAGCTGCAGTGTTCCCTCCCTGTGGACCTGGGGGGGGGGGGGGGAACGGAAGAAAAGAAGACGAAAGAAAAGTAGAGTCAGACATAAAGCCTGAGTAAGTCTAGTACTATTTTGTCTATGAATAAAGAACTGGGTATGATAAGTATAATCAAGAAGTGGGAAAGCACTATAAACTTGGTTAAGTTGTCTAGGGTCGAATATACTATCGTACCCCATGGTAACCTCTGAACCCATATAAACTAGTTCCCAACTGGCACCCCATAATTAGGGTCATGTGATCCGTTCTATGATGATCGGCTCCTACTCGCATAGTTACATGTATCTTACGGCCCCCGATGTTGTAGTTACCTATGCTGGTCCCACCATGGGGTGTATCAAGTCCCATGGCGGCGGCCCGACACAACCTTAGGATGCACAGGTATGCTACTGGTGCCCAGTGCTTTATTTTTCTGCGCCGGAGTGTGTGCACGCCCGCACCCCGTTAGAACCTACACTGTTACACCACCGCCGTCGATTTGACCTCTTACAATCAGCCCAGTAATCGTGCCCCACCCTGCCTAGTTTCAGGGTATCATGATACACCTTTTTAGGGTTACTGCTGAAAAGGGTCCCCCGTTACTAGGTTTTCTATCTCTAGCCAACATGCTAAGTTGGTTAAGTGTTTTCTAACCTAACCCCCACCAGTCCGTTTAGTTTAGCATGTTCCATTTTGATTAAGTCTTTAGTTCACTTAATCCTAACAATCCTGTCTCAGCCTTAATTGTCTTATTAAGGCCCTGACCTCTCACATTAGACAGGTATTGTTGTGGCTGCCTGTTGCCGGTTGGTTCCGGGCAGTCTTACGCCACAACTCAGTCTAACCTCGGGTCCTTATTGGGCTCCATGTTTAACCTCCCACATTGGATAGGTATTGTTGTGACTACTGGATAGCCGGGCGGTTCCGGGCAGGTTTACATCACAACTCAATCCAACCTCGGGTTAAACACATCGTATGTTCTACATTTACATATTTTGTCTTTCTTCTTTATTTTTCTTATATGTAAATATTTGCGGCCCATTATTAAGTTAATGGTGTAAAGGTTACACCAATCATGGGCCCAACCCATACTTGAATTTGGGCCCTTCTATTTTATATTTTCATTCATTAGTAATTTTAACCCAACGTTATTTTCCCCCGTTTAACACGTCCGTTTATTATATATATATGTTGGGCTTAGCCTTTTAAAGCCCAACTTAGCCATGCGAAAATGGGAGGCTTAAAGCGTGATTATATACACAAAAAAGGGAAGGTGAGCGTATGAACTTGCAATATGACGTTGGAAATACAAAATAGAAACTGGTGTACTTGCATAGTGGTAACATATACTTTGGTCATAAAGCATAGGTGACATGAATCAAAGCATGTAAACTTGTAGTTGAGATAAGAATCTAAATTGGGTATCATTATTGACACATAGTCATAACTACAACATGAACCTATATTTTTATTTAGGCATAATGTCAAACATAAGCAAATCATGTTCATAAGACTACTACATGTTTACAAAGGTGTCTACTTTTGTTATTAACACAAAAGTATAGTTCAACTATGGCATAAATATTTCTAACATGAAATCATGATTTTTACTTTAGTCATGCAAACTTGCAAAAGGGATTTTTGAATCTAACCTAGCTATGTATCACATATGACATCATATAATATAGACTTAACATAGATTTCAATTATGCCAAATATCAATCATAGCCTAGTCATATTCATAAGTTTGCAAATAGGTTTTCTAGTACAAAAGCATGACTTAATACATAGATCATGATGCCAAATTATCAACATAATTTCCTATGGATTATAACAACCCAAACTTATTCCAATTTCTTCACAAAAATGATGTTTGTATAAAAATACACATTATGATGGCATAGTAGCAAAACCCCAAACTTGCATGATTTTCAATTTAACAACTACATACATGTAGCTTCAACATAAATTACATATTTTGCGAATATCCAAATGTCATACTTGCATAAAACTACCGCATGTAGTTTTTCATAATGAATAACATAATTCAAGAATATCCAAACGTATACAATATTCCAAGTTGATAGCAACGCACAAATATGCCACAAATCAAGTATACAAACCAACACAATTATTTGTTCATACCAAAATAATACTCTACTTACAATCGTTGTGGCGAATTCTCTAATTTAGGAATTTAGAGATGCGACTCCTTTTGGCATAGGCGTTGATTTGATTTGTTTGAATTGCTTTAGGCTTTAGAATTTGTCCCCTAGGCTTCTCTCCAATTTGGTGGCTACTCCTAGACGTTCCTCAGCAACATGGCGGCTTTTTTTCTTATTTTTGAATGAATAGATTAGGGTTAGTCTAGGGTTGTTTTTATAGGGGTAATGAACTGATTAGGGCCATTGATGTTGCTTGGATTGATCGTAGCCATTCATCCTAAGGAGAGACCAATTAGAGCCTGCCACCTAGCCCTAATGACAAAGCCGACCACAGAAAATCGACCAAACACAGACCTGGCCAGCCAGGTTGGGCTGGGTTCGACCTGGCTCTGGACCAGGTCGACACCCCTGTCGACAGCCCTGTCGACAGGCCTGTCGACCTGGTTAGACCAGGTCGACAGCCCAGTCGACCTGGGTGCGTCAGGCGGGCCTTTTTCCGCCCTGGCCCATCGGGCCCCACTTCGGAATTTTTAATTGTTTTATTCTGTTTGAATTTTAAACTTAATTTAAAATTTTCCGAAGGTCATATCTTCTTCATACAGACTCCGTTTTTCGAAAACTCGGACTCTATTTCGCGTATTTTTCCGAGACGAACGCAATGGCGTAACCCGTTTACCTTAGTTCTTTGACTTGAATTTGATTATACTTTAATTTATGAATTTCACAGTTATAGAATTCTCGGGGTGTTACATTCTCCCCCACTTAAAAGGATTTCGTCCCCGAAATCTTCAAGTTAGGAGGAATGTATATCCTAACATCCAATCATCCATCTACTCATCCATCAAACACGAGCATCCATAGTCCTTAAAAGACTTCTAATGCTTCATGATCATATGCGAAGTGTGTGTGTACATGTACTTATCTAATGCAAAATCAGGCGGTCTACTGATTCAGTTGACCTCCTTAATGCGAATTATGTAAGTGCCATGAATCCATTATGTATGCAAATTTTCCCTTATTCTTGATTCTACATGAGTGCACAATCATTCAATACAAATGCAACATTCACATGACAACACATTAATGTTCAACCATATACGAATGCAAACATATATGCATATGCAATATGAAGTGACTGAGCCGATCTAAACCCTAGATTGTGTGTGTATATGCAACCACGAGCAACCACTAGCAATCACTTGCAACCACTTGCAACCATCATCCATAACATGTTTCAATTACATGTTTCCATCCAAAGGGTTTCTACCTAAAAGATAAGGTCGAGGAAATATACCTAAAAAGATAGATAAAAGCGCAACTTAAGGAAAATGAAAGATCAAGGATGTACCCTCGAACAGAAAAGGGTAGGCAGTGCGTATTCTAGCTTCAGTTTCCCAAGTCGCGTCTCCCTCGGCGTCGCTCCACTGAACTTTGACGAGCTTGACTTCGCGGTTGCGTAGCTTCTTCACTTCCGTTCCTAAGATGCGGGTTGGAACTTTTCTTATGGTTGCTTCGCGTTCCACTTCGGCCTCTTCGAGGATATTTGGCTCTACCACTTCAGCAGACTCATGTAGACATTTTCGGAGGTGTGAAACGTGAAAAACGTTGTGGACTCCAGCCAACTTCTCGGGTAGCTCTAATCTATAGGCCATTTTCCCAATCTTCTCGATAATAGGGAATGGCCCTACGAATCTTGGCGCTAGTTTTCCTGTGGTTCCAAAACGAACAACGTTCCTTAGTGGTGATACCTTGAGAAAAACTCTGTCTCCAACCTCAAATTCAAGGTCGGTCCTCCTCTTGTCGGCATAGGACTTTTGTCTGTCTTGGGCCGTCTTCATCCTTCTTCGTATTAAGTCTACTTTCTCTGAAGTCTCTCGGATCATATCTGGTCCAAGTATGAGCTTATCAGTAGACTCCCACCAACAAGTGGGCGATCAGCACGGTCTTCCATATAAAGCTTCGAAGGGCGCCATTCCGATGGTTGCTTGATAGCTGTTGTTGTAGGCAAATTCCACCAAAGGAAGGTGGTCTTCCCAAGTCCCTCCGAAGTCAAGGACGCATAGTTTTAAAAGGTCTTCCAAAACTCTGTTCACTCTCTCTGTTTGGCCGTCGGTTTGGGGATGATAGGCTGTGCTCAAGCATAACTGCGTTCCTACTGCTTCTTGCAGACTCCGCCAAAACTCGCTGGTGAAGATGGGGTCTCGGTCACTAACAATGCTAGATGGTATTCCATGGAGTCGAACGATTTCCTTGAGGTAAAGTGATGCTAGGGATGAGGCAGTTCTTTTACTTTTAACCGGTAAAAAGTGGGCGCTTTTAGTAAGCCTATCCACTATTACCCAAATGCTAGTGTTGCCTCTCCTAGACCTAGGCAGCCCATCGATGAAGTCCATTGAGATGCTATCCCACTTCCACTGCGGGACCTCTAGAGGATGCAGTAGTCCGCCAGGCTTTTTCTGTTCCGCTTTAACCTGTTGGCACACCATACACTTAGAAACGAATTCTGCCACGTCCTTTTTCATACCGTTCCAGAAGAAAGTCCTTTTTATGTCTTTGTACATTTTATCTCCGCCTGGGTGTATCGTCATCTTGGAGTGATGTGCTTCCTCGAGAACCTTCTTTATTAAATCTTTTGTCTGTGGGACGCATAGTCCTCCGTCTCGCCTTAGCAAACCCTTATCGTCGATGGAGTATCTGTTGAGGTGACTTGAAGTCTCACCCCTAATTAGCCTATCAATTATTTCCACAAGCTGAGGGTCTTCGCGTTGTGCTGTCCCTACTGAATCCACTAAAGTTGGGCGCACTTCGAGAGATGCTAGCAAGCCTGGTACGAAATCGGAGGAGGGCCTAAAGTCGAAGCTGGCTATAAACTCTAGGCTTTGTCTTTCAACAAACAACGGGCTTAGGGTCAATTTCTTTCGGCTTAACGCGTCTGCAACTACGTTGCCTTTGCCCGGAGTGTAGGAGATTTCGAAATCGTACGAGGCAAGAAACTCCATCCATCTTTGTTGCCTCAAGTTAAGATCCTTCTGCGAGAAAAGATATTTCAACGATTTATGGTCAGTGTAAAGTTCGAACTTCTCACCTAGGAGATAGTGTCGCCAAGACTTGAGTGCAAAGACGATGGCGGCTAACTCAAGATCGTGGGTCAGGTAGTTCTTTTCGTGCACTTTCAACTGCCTCCCGCCATAAGCTACTACCCTTCCTTCTTGCATTAAGACGGCGCCTAGCCCTGTCCCACATGCATCCGTATAAACAGTGAACATCTTGCTCCCATCTGGCAGCGTCAAAACTGGGGCTGTTGTGAGAGCCCTTTTCAGTCGTTGGAAAGCAAACTCGCAATCCAAGTCCCAATTGAATACTAGATTCTTCTTGGTCAATTTTGTGAGCGGAGCTGAGATTTTCGCAAAATCCCTTATAAACTTTCGATAGAAACCCGCTAGTCCTAGAAAGCTTCGGACCTCAGTCGCATTCCTTGGTGTCTTCCAATCCTGTACCGCTACTACCTTCGCAGGGTCCACCGCTAACCCTTGTTTGGATACTATGTGCCCAAGGAACCTCACCTCTTCTCTCCAAAAGTGGCATTTGGAGAATTTGGCTTTTAATTGATGGACTCGCAAAGTTTCCATGATTGCCCTTAAGTGCTGAGCATGTTCCTCTTCACTCTTTGAAAAGATAAGGATATCATCTACGAAGACCACTACGAATTTGTTGAGGAAATCTCTAAATACCCTACTCATCAGGTCCACGAAGTAAGCAGGTGCATTTGTCAAGCCGAAAGGCATGACAAGCCATTCAAAGAAGCCGTCTGGGGTTCTGAATGCCGTTTTATCGATGCTATCTTCAGCCACCCTTAGCTGATGAAAACCGGTTGATAAATCGAGTTGGGAGAAAACAGACGCTCCTACAAACTGGTCAAATAAATCGTCAATTCTAGGGAGAGGGTGCCTATTCTTTTTCGTAAGCTTGTTGAGCTCCCTATAGTCAACACATAGACGGAGTGAACCATCCGCCTTTGTAGCGAATACCACTGGAGCGCCCCATTCTGAAATGCTCCTCCTAATGAACCCCTTCTCTAGAAGGTTTTTAATCTGTTTACTGAGCTCTTTTCTTTCTCGTGGAGCCATGTGTCTAACGGGCAACGCAACGGGCTTTGCATTATCTACAAGATATATGCGGAAGTCTATTTCCCGCTTCGGAGGCAAGCCCTTCACCTCTTCGAAGACATCCGGATATTCCCGGACCACTCTAACTGACTGCAAATTTTCAACAGAGGCATCTAGCGATTCAAGATAACTAAGCATAACCGCATACGAGGGATTACAAGAAATTTCCAAAGTATTACCGAGCTGGGTTAGGAGCCTAACAACCCTTTTCTCACAATCAAGGATGGCCCCATTACTGGATAGCCAATCCATACCCAAAATCAAACCATACCCCGAAAAGCCCAAAACAAAGGCACTACATAGAAATTCTACGCTTAGAATAGAAATTTTCAATCCCAAACAGATCATAGACAAATGAGCTGGGCCCCCAATTGGGTTTGAAACAATTAAGGGGTCCTCTACCATACTAGTTTTTAGGTGCAGAGATTCTACTAAAGCAGACGAGATAAAGGAGTGTGATGCGCCAGAATCAAATAAAGTGCGAATGGGGTGATCATAAAGATAAACTACACTTTCTACAGAAGTGTTGGTACCTCGCTGTTGCAAAGGTGGCGCTTCTAGCACATGAACCTGTGCCCCTGAGGTGGATCCAACCCTCTGCCCCTGTCCTTGTTTCTTTGGGCAGTCCTTAGCCCTGTGGCCTGTCTGACCGCACGAAAAGCACCCACCATTCTCCTTGGCCTTCTTTTTCCGGCAGTCCTTTACTAAGTGCCCCACTTTGCCACAGAAATTACAATTCCTCTTCTCTTTGTTGCCTTTCCCGCCTTTCTTAAAGTCCGTCTTCTTAGGCTGCAAACCCTCTTTCTTCCCTTGAGAGCTTTCTGCCTTTGTCTCCTTCTTGCCCTTATCCTCTTCATTCAGCAATGCCATTTGCACCAGTCTTTCATACGTGGCTCCCATGGGTATATGGGTCATGGCCAAACTGTGTAATGGCTCATTTAACCCTTTGACGAAACGGAGAGCCTTCTTGTGCGGGGTGTTGACTAGGTCAAGTCCAAACCTAGCCAGCTCATCGAACTGATTCACATACTCTCTGACAGTCTTGTCTCCTTGCTTAAGAAATAAGAATTTTTCCAACTGCAAACTTCTTTCCGCATCTGAGAGAAATTTAGTCTCAAACCTTGCCCTAAAGTCCTCCCATGTCTCCACTGGTCTTTCAGCATTAGTGACTTCCCACCAGTAGGAAGCCTCGCCCTTCAATAGCCACACTGCCAATTGTACTTTTTGTCTATCTTCTACCTCAAAGATGATGAATAGGTCCTCCGTTTCTTTCAGCCAATTTCTAGCTGCCACGAAGGACTCAGTTCCATGGAAATCCTTTCCTCCCATGGCTTTAAAATCTTTACATATCTTAGCAAACGTGTTCCCCCGTGGAGGAGGTGGAGGAAAAGGTGCTGCTGCAGCTGGATGATTTCCTGCAGCTGGGGGAGGAGGAACGGTAGGACCTGGCTGAGTGGCCCTTGCTTCTAAGAACCGTCTAAACCAACCAGGTATTGGTACCACTTCCGGCAAGTTAAGATCTTCGGACATGCTGAAACAAAAATGATAGATTCAAAACGAAGGATAAGAGATAGTACCTATGGCTTTGGGGAGTGGACTTTGCCTTTTAAAATAAAATAATATTTTTATCTTTTAAAAATGCTTCTTTAAATTTTCTTTTTGAAAATAATTTTTCAAAACTTTTTATCTTATCTGGTAAACCTATGCTCTGATACCAGGTGAAACACCCCACCTCCGTTAGGGTCACTCTCAAAGGGAATGCCCTAATTTTGGTGGAGGTTTATAAGTATAAGTCACAGATATACAAGACAGATATAAGAACACATATTTGTAAACAGCGGAAAAACAAGAACTTTTATTTCATAAAAGCAAATACGTGTTACAACAACATCACCATAATTGTCTTACATCCTTTCCAAAAACATATCATAATACTTTCATAATCTGTCTTGATTACATTATTTAAAGAAGCATAAATAAAACATAGATAAACTGCAAAAGCCCCATAGTGGTTATCCAAAGCCATAGTTCAAAAACGGAAAGTTCCAAGCAATACATTTCTCTTCTTCAAGCTGGATGTTAAGACTGGTCAAGCTGCAGTGTTCCCTCCCTGTGGACCTGGGGGGGGGGGGGGGGAAACGGAAGAAAAGAAGACGAAAGAAAAGTAGAGTCAGACATAAAGCCTGAGTAAGTCTAGTACTATTTTGTCTATAAATAAAGAACTGGGTATGATAAGTATAATCAAGAAGTGGGAAAGCACTATAAACTTGGTTAAGTTGTCTAGGGTTGAATATACTATCGTACCCCATGGTAACCTCTGAACCCATATAAACTAGTTCCCAACTGGCACCCCATAATTAGGGTCATGTGATCCGTTCTATCATGATCGGCTCCTACTCGCATAGTTACATGTGTCTTACGACCCCCGATGTTGTAGTTACCTATGCTGGTCCCACCATGGGGTGTATCAAGTCCCATGGCGGCGGCCCGACACAACCTTAGGATGCACAGGTATGCTACTGGTGCCCAGTGCTTTATTTTTCTGCGCCGGAGTGTGTGCACGCCCGCACCCCGTTAGAACCTACACTGCTACACCACCGCCGTCGATTTGACCTCTTACAATCAGCCCAGTAATCGTGCCCCACCCTGCCTAGTTTCAGGGTATCATGATACACCTTTTTAGGGTTACTGCTGAAAAGGGTCCCCCGTTACTAGGTTTTCTATCTCTAGCCAACATGCTAAGTTGGTTAAGTGTTTTCTAACCTAACCCCCACCAGTCCGTTTAGTTTAGCATGTTCCATTTTGATTAAGTCTTTAGTTCACTTAATCCTAACAATCCTGTCTCAGCCTTAATTGTCTTATTAAGGCCCTGACCTCTCACATTAGACAGGTATTGTTGTGGCTGCCTGTTGCCGGTTGGTTCCGGGCAGTCTTACGCCACAACTCAGTCTAACCTCGGGTCCTTATTGGGCTCCATGTTTAACCTCCCACATTGGATAGGTATTGTTGTGACTACTGGATAGCCGGGCGGTTCCGGGCAGGTTTACATCACAACTCAATCCAACCTCGGGTTAAACACATCGTATGTTCTACATTTACATATTTTGTCTTTCTTCTTTATTTTTCTTATATGTAAATATTTGCGGCCCATTATTAAGTTAATGGTGTAAAGGTTACACCAATCATGGGCCCAACCCATACTTGAATTTGGGCCCTTCTATTTTATATTTTCATTCATTAGTAATTTTAACCCAACGTTATTTTCCCCCGTTTAACACGTCCGTTTATTATATATATATGTTGGGCTTAGCCTTTTAAAGCCCAACTTAGCCATGTGAAAAGGGGAGGATTAAAGCGTGATTATATACACAAAAAGGGAAGGTGAGCGTATGAACTTGCAATATGACGTTGGAAATACAAAATAGAAACTGGTGTACTTGCATAGTGGTAACATATACTTTGGTCATAAAGCATAGGTGACATGAATCAAAGCATGTAAACTTGTAGTTGAGATAAGAATCTAAATTGGGTATCATTATTGACACATAGTCATAACTACAACATGAACCTATATTTTTATTTAGGCATAATGTCAAACATAAGCAAATCATGTTCATAAGACTACTACATGTTTACAATGGTGTCTACTTTTGTTATTAACACAAAAGTATAGTTCAACTATGGCATAAATATTTCTAACATGAAATTGTTGAGTCAAAGCTTCACGGGTTGGCTTCACGGGTTGTTTTGATTTATGACAAGAAGAAGCTTCTACATCGACAAAAAGAAGACAAGATGACTTCATAGGTTAGAAGTTGATTATTTAGAGTAAAAATGTTAAAATCTATCCTCAAATGATCATTACTTCTAATTGCTTTAAAATATTTCTTATAAAAGCATTTTTTTTATGCATATGACCGAAAACATGTCGACCTACAATTTTTTATAGGTCAACAGGTTTTTAAATTGTAACGGTCAAAAATAGGTCGACCTATAAAATTTTATAGGTCAACAGGTTTTTGAAATTCCAACGGCTAAAAACATGTCGACCTGTAAATTTCTGTAGGTCAACAGGTTTTTGAATTTTGACCGTTATATTGAAAAGTCATCTTCTTTCTTCAAGAGTTGCATCCTTTTTTTCTTCATGAATAATCACTCCTTTTAGATGCATCTCTTCACCAATGATTGCAACTACTCGATCTTTATAAATACATAAATTTGCAATCATTCAAATCACCGAATTACCGAATTTACTCTCTATTTTCTGATCTATCTTGCATTATTCTTTTCACTCAAAAAGCACTCAAAAGCATTCAATAATCGTTTGAATCACCAAGCATATTTCATACACTTGTGATTCAACTCGATATTTTACTTCCTAATCTTACTAAACATCAAATTACATTTGAGGATAAGATTATAGGAAGGGTGTACTCAATTGTTGACAAATCAGTGTTGAAGGAAGAACACATTCAAAGTCAAAATCTTATTATTGTTGAAGTCCTCGGCGTTGTAAGAGGCAAGTGTTGAAGTCCTCGTGGTATAAGAGGCAAGTGTTGAAGTCCTCGTGTTATAAGAGGCAAGTGTTGAAGTCCTCGTGTTGTTAGAGGCGTGAAATCCCGTTCGGCTGCTCGGGTGTTGTAAACCTGTTTCCTCCGGGTGAAGTGAGGTTGTTGTTTAGTGAAAATCCAGATAGAAGTCTGGGACTGGACATAGGACGGTGCTCCGAACCAGTATAAAAATCCCTGGTGTGATTTTTCCTATTTACTGCATTTGCTATACTTGCTTATCTGTGATATTGCTTCTATTTACCTGCATAACTATTGTAAATATACGAGTTAGTATATCACATACTTTCCGCATAGCCATATTATAGATCCTGCACAAGTCGGTACATACCCGACCCTTTCAATTGGTATCAGAGCACGGTCATCATATAACCGTAACACAGTTATTTGATATATTCTAGTAATATGGCAAATAACGCAAGCACTAGCACTAACACTTACACTGAAGGTCAATCAACACAAAGACCTCCTTTCTTTAATGGCCTAAATTATAGTTATTGGGCAACACGTATGGCTTTCTATATGCAATCAACAAGTTATGATGCTTGGAATGCTACTCAGAAAGAAATAGTTAATCCAACTACTGAGTATGCAGAATGGACTCCTGCTGAGAAAACAGCAGCAGCAGTAAATGCAAAAGCAATAAATATGTTGTTTTGTGCATTAGACCAAAATGAGTATAACCGTGTTAGTATCTGTACCACTGCTTATCAAATTTGGCAAACGCTAAAAACAACTCATGAAGGTACTAACAAGGTTAAACAAGCAAAAATAGCTTTGTTGAAAAGTCAATTCCAAAATTTCAAAATGAAGCCAAATGAAACAATCAATGAGATGTATTCAAGGTTTCAAACTATTCATCATGCTCTTATTGGGTTAGGACAAAAATATTCTGACTTTGATGTAGTTTCAACAATCCTACACTCACTGACTAATGAATGGGAAGGAAAAGTATTAGCTATAGAAGAAGCTAATGATCTTTCTACCATGAAGCCAGATGAGTTGATAGGAAATCTAATGTCCTATGAAGCAAATTTACAGGCTAGAAGAGAACAAAAAGAAGAAAAGAAAAATGTTGCTTTTCATGCCGAAAAAGATGAAGACATTTCAGACTCTGAAGATGAAGACTTAGCACTTATTGCAAAAGGTTTTAAGAAGTTTTTGAAACAAAGAAAGGCTAGTCGATACGACAAAAAGAAGTTTGGATCAAACAAACCATCTTCTTCAACTTTGGAATGCTTCAACTGTCACAAAAAGGGACATATGCATAAATATTGTCCAGAGAAAAAGAAGAAATTCGAAAAATTCAAGAAAGACAAATCGAAGAAAAGAGCATTCTCAGTAACATGGGATGATTCAGACTCATCTTCGTCTGACAGCGAAAGTGAATCAGACACTGAACAAGCAAATGTATGTTTTATGGCAACAGAGGATGAGGTACAAATTCCTACTTTTGAGGATATGCTTGATATTTATGATAAATTAATGTTTAAATTTAAAGATACAAAACATGAATTAAAAGAAGTCAAAGCAATGTTGAATAGAGCAGAACTAGAACGAGATATGTTAAAAGATGAAAAGAAAATATTAGAAGAGGAACTAGAAAAGGAACAAGAATTATCTTCTAATTCTAATTCTCAGTTATCTCTTTTAACTCAAGAAATTGAAGTTCAAAAAGAGAAAAATGATATTCTCATTGCTGAAAATCATGAGCTTAAAGCAAAAGTCAAGATTATAGACCTTGAAAAAGCTAGTTTACAAACAAAGTTAGATAACATCTCTAAAAATGTTTCTAACTTTAACAAAGGTCGAGAAAATTTGACTAAAATTATTGAGAATTCACAATCAGTTTCTAATAAACATGGATTGGGATATAAGAAACAAGTTATCAAGAAACATCTTGGTAAAAGAAAAAGGAAAAATAAGGTAGTGCAAGAAAATGAAGCTAAGAAAAATCTTAGTCTATTATATTCCAAAACAAAACCGATTGTGAAATCTCAAAAGAAGGATGTTAAATTTATAAAAGTATGGGTTCCTAAAACAAATAATAGTTTGATTAGGAACAAGTACATTCAAAATTTTTTAAGTACTGTGCATCATAATCCAAATTATTTATATAAAGGGGATACCGGACCCATATGGGTTTGGATTCCTAAGACCTAACTCTTAGGACCCTATAAAAAGTGGGTACCATGGACTTAAAATTATTTTTGCAGGTCCCACTTAAGAAAAGAGGAAAATGGATTCTGGACAGTGGTTGCTCGAAGCATATGACTGGAGACAAGAGCATATTAACGAATATTACATATTTTGATGGAGGCTCAGTCACTTTTGGAGACAATTCAAAAGGCTTCATCATCGGCAAAGGCGATGTGAGCAATTACGGTACTCCTAATTTACCTCTTATTACTAATATCATGCTAGTTAAAAATCTAAAACATAACTTACTAAGCATTAGTCAGTTATGTGACAAAGGGTTTACGATTTCCTTTTCAAATGAAAAATGTAACATACTCGACCAAGATAAAATTTTAGTTTTTGAAGGCTATAGAGACAGAAATATATATATTTTAAATATGAATTTTAATCAAAATTCAAATATGTGCCTTATTGCTAAGGAAAATGATCCATGGATATGGCACAAACGTTTCTGTCATATAAACTTTAAAACTATTGACAAGCTAGCTAAAAATAATCTAGTCAGAGGTTTACCAAATATGAGTTTCAAAGTTGACAATCTTTGTGACGCATGTCAAATTGGAAAACTAACCAAGTCATCATTTAAGTCTAAGAAAGTAATCTCGACATTACAACCACTTGAATTATTACATTTGGATTTATTTGGACCTACTCAAATACAATCCATAAATCATAGTCGGTATGTATTTGTAATCGTTGACGACTATTCTCGATATACTTGGGCTATGTTTCTTAAAAATAAAAGTGACACTTTTGAAAAATTCAAATCTTTCGTCAAACGTATTCAAAAATCGAAGGGACTTAAAGTAAAGAATATAAGAAGTGATCATGGCGGAGAGTTCGAAAATAATGAATTTGAACATTTTTGTGCAAAGAAAGGTATATCACACAATTTTTCCTTTCCTAGAACTCCACAACAAAACGGGGTTGTAGAACGGAAAAATCGAACGTTACAAGAATGTGCAAGAACATTATTAAATGGAAGCATGTTACCAAAGCATTTTTGGGCAGAAGCTATAGCAACTGCATGTTATGTTTTGAATCGAGTTTCCATTCGACCTCTAACTAAAAATACACCATATGAATTATTTAATGAAAGAAAGCCAAATATTTCATACTTCAAAATTTTTGGTTCGAAATGTTTTATTTTAAACACGAAAGATCATCTTGGTAAATTTGATTCAAAAGCTGACGAAGGAATCTTTGTTGGTTATTCAGATCATAGTAAAGCTTATCGTATATTCAATAAAAGAACCAAAATTATCGAAGAATCACTTCATATATCCTTCGATGAATACTATCAGTTTCCTAATATAAAAATTGATGATGACGAAAATATCAATATAAATGACACTGTTGTCACAAATGAGGATTCTGACTCCGAAATTATCAACGATATTCCTCAACCTCCTGAGATAGTTTCTCCAACTAGAATAAGATCTCCTCCAAGAATATTAAGAGATCATCCGGCTCAAAATATAATTGGAGAAGTTTCATCTCAAATTAGAACTAGAAGTCAACTTAACCAAATGGGACATGTTGCATTCATTTCAAACATCGAACCTAAGAATCCTAAAGAAGCTGCTACCGATGAATATTGGATCATTGCTATGCAAGAAGAACTTAATCAGTTCGAACGCAATGATGTATGGGAACTTGTTCCAAGGCCATCCGATCAATCAGTTATCGGAACTAAATGGGTTTATAAAAACAAAGTCGATGAACAAGGAAACATAACTCGGAACAAAGCACGGTTAGTAGCTCAAGGATATAATCAAGAAGAGGGTATCGATTATGAAGAAACTTTTGCACCTGTCGCTAGACTAGAAGCAATCAGAATTCTTCTATCGTTTGCTTGTCATCATAATTTTAAATTATATCAAATGGATGTCAAGAGTGCGTTTCTAAACGGTTTTATAAAAGAAAAAGTATATGTTGAACAACCACCCTTATTTAAACATGAAAAATATCCAGATCATGTTTTTAAGCTTAAGAAGGCTTTGTACGGTTTAAAACAAGCACCACGTGCCTGGTACGAACGACTACGAAGTCATCTTATCGACTCTGAATTCCAAATAGGAAAGGTTGATCAAACATTATTTATTAAACATTCGCACAAAGATATACTTGTTGTTCAAATATATGTGGACGACATAATCTTTGGTTCAACAAATGAGAGACTTTGTAAGGAATTTTCAGATATCATGACCAAAGAATTTGAAATGTCACATATGGGAGAGTTATCATACTTTCTTGGTCTTCAAATTAAACAACTTCCAAATGGTATTTTCATAAATCAAGAGAAATATTGTAAAAATCTTGTTAAAAGATTCGGACTTGAAAATACTTCCGGAAAACCGACTCCGATGAGTACAACTAGTCATCTTGAAAAAGATGAAAGTGGGAAGAGTGTAGACCAAAAGACGTATCGAAGTATGATAGGTTCTCTCTTATATTTAACAGCTAGTCGTCCTGACATTATGATGAGTGTTTGTTTATGTGCACGTTTTCAAGCTGATCCCAAGGAATCGCATTTACGAGCAGTGAAACGAATTATTCGATATCTTAATAACACCAAAGATTTCGGTCTTTTCTATCCTAAGGATTGTGCATTCGAATTAGTATCATATAGTGATGCTGATTTCGGAGGATCACGAACGGATAGAAAGAGTACAAGTGGTACGTGCCATTTCATTGGAAAATCACTTGTTTCTTGGTTTAGTAAGAAACAAAATTGTGTTTCACTATCGACATGCGAGGCAGAATATATTTCAGCAGCTTTGGCATGTACACAGATTATATATATGCAACAAACACTTAGAGATTTTGGTATGAACTTAACAAACTCTATTATATATTGTGACAACACAAGTGCAATAAATTTATCCAAAAACCCAGTTAATCACTCTCGTACTAAGCACATTGACATTCGACATCATTTTCTAAGAGATAACATTGAAAAAGGAAATATAAATCTTGAATACGTTAATACAGAAAACCAACTAGCTGATATATTCACAAAGCCTCTACTAGAATCAATTTTTGTCAAGTTACGTAGAGAGCTAGGGTTGGTTTCCAGAAAAGAACTCGAAGGATAATATTGTTTAATATAACAAGAGTTCGTATTTAGAAACCAATGACTTTTCTTTTTTATAAATAGCAGAGAGTTTTTCTACGGTAAAGCTAATGCAAACCATTTTTTTTTTTTTTTATTTTCCTTAAAATAGAAAACTCTCTCTATATAAATGCGTTTTGTTTTTGAGTGCTATCAGACAAACATTCTCTCAAAACTCTTATATATTTTCTTTTACCTCATGGCACACGTTTGTGAAAAATGTGCCGAAAACTCCCACATTTCAATCACAAGTTCCGAACCAACGGAACATAACTCCCCAATAACACCAGAGCATGCACCAGGTTATCATCCACCATCTCGAACGCCAGGAACCACCCCCACTCCTAAGAGAAGCAAGAAAGTTTTATTTTGCTCTCCCCGAACCAAAGAAAAGATCGACGAAATACATTACTATCAGCAACAAATGTTTTACGAGCAAAAACTCACGACTTCACGTTTGACATACCTCGAACGATTAGCTTCTCTCTTCTGTGGTTCTGACAGGCATGGCGTACATGAACCAATTCCTATACCAACATCTTCACGAACTCCAAACTCTTGGGATAGAAATTATCAAAACAATGAAGTGAGAGATACAATTCTTGGGAACCAAAGAATCCATGGGAGCCTAGAAGATAAATTCTTTGCATTTAGAGTTTTTTCTAAAAATAAAATTCGTATTTGTTTTGTATTCACTTTTGTTTTGAATAATTTTTTTTTATTTTTATTCACACCATTTGGTAAAAACAAAATTAATCAGTACCTGTCGACCGTCACCATATTAGCCTGTCGACCGATCCAGTAACACAACGCTACCATTTTTCAACCAGAAAGTAAACCTGTCGACCGCCAATAGTTTACCTGTCGACCGGTCTACACATAATATAAGGTTTATATTTTTCCAGAAAGTAAACCTGTCGACCGATTATATTTTCCTGTCGACCGGTCTGCACATAATTCATGGATTATATTTTTCCAGAGATTACATCTGTCGACCGCCCATATTTTCCCTGTCGACCGGTTCAAACATAATCCTTAGTTTATATTTTCCAGAACTTCAACCTGTCGACAGTCCCTAATCCACCTGTCGACCGACCTCATTTTTTTTTTTCAAATCCCTGTTAGACACGTTGGTTTCTATTTGATTAATTACATCTCTTCATTATAATCCATCCATTCAATATTTAAAATCCTTTCATCTCTTCATAAAACATCCTTACTTATTCATTCTCATCATCTTCAAAATCCATAACTTTTAAGAATTTTTTAGTCCTTCTTCAATTTCCCCAATCTCTTCAATGGCTCCTAAGCATAAGAAGTCAAAAACCACATCTTCTCAAACCCCTGTCCAACCTATTGATTCTCAAATCAAGCAATGGCTTATGGATCCTCTTGCTGTGACTAGATGGAACAAGATGAAAGACTATACAATTCACCACGGATCCTTTCTCAAATTCTCTGATTTCGTCCTTTACGATGTTAGTGAATTATCAAGAAGAGCGGGTATAAAGTCTCTACTAGATTTTGAAGACAATAATATTGAGATAAGTCATACCTTGATAAAACTTTTTTATGCCAATCTCAATTTAGACAAATTTAAACCCCAAAACTCAGATAATTGCTTATGGTCCGTAGTCTGTGGTCAACACGTCTTTCTTTCCAAAGACCGGATGGCGGAAATACTCCGAACCCACAACGAAGGTATTCAATTTAGTAGTGAATTTTGCCCTATACATATACGAGATAGAAATAGTCATCTTTTTATTGAAGACCATAAGTCAAGTATTAAGGGTATCAATCTAAGACCATCGGCCAGACTTCTCCATCTTTGTATCACACATACTCTTCTTCCAAGGACTGGTAACTTTGATGCAGTGTATAGAGAGAACTTTAAAGCCCTGTATGCCATTTTTGCAAATATCAGGGTAAATTGGATAGACATGATTTTCGATGAGATTGTACTGGTAAATAAACGTACAAGGCCACACTTGTTTTATAACGAATATATCATGCGCTGTCTCATGGAATGTGGCGTAAGATCTCCCGAATCTACAATATCAATACCAAAATGTATTGATAAAGCTTCTAAAAATAGGATGAAGTTACCGATTCCTGCTATGAGTATTATTCCGTTTGAACACTATGTTGAACAAGGTCCTCCACAAACATCTTCTTCTCAAATCCCTAGGCAAAGGCCTGAAGATGTTACAATTCCGCCTCCTACTTCTTCGACTAAGGAAACTCTTGAGCAAATTGCACGTAATCAATTCTTACTCGAAGCTCGACTAAAACGTACCGATAATAAACTTGACCGCTTGGACACCAAACTCGATAAACGGTTCAACAAATTAAAGTCTTTCTTCAGTACAATTTGGGAAGCAATCTCTTGCGCTTCAACTTCCGCAACCCTTGCTCAAGATCCCGGAAAACGACCTATGCCACCTACTTTTACATGGTCTTCCTCTGAAGAAAGTACTAGCTCTGGAGCGAGTACTCAACATACCCGTGGTCGTGGAATGTCATATATTGAAGAAGAAGCTCATGACGATGTTGAAAAGGACAATGATAACAGCGACGATGAGGAACAAGAAGAGGAAGGAAACAAAGATGACGAGGATGATAGTGATTCGGACTGGCCTTCACAATAATCATCTCATAGTTTTCTTTTAACCTTTTAATTTGCTTATGTATTTAACTATTCTACTTCCTGGTACTTCCGGTGTGTCTATTTTGGTTTGGCTTGTAATATGTATGACAATCTATGAATTTCGTTCTACCGTTTATTCATGTGTTATTACTTAATCTTATATATATTATTGTAATCACCCTTTTTGTCGATGACAAAGGGGGAGAAAATATTACTAACAAATGTCATGCAGATTATATAATTCAGGGGGAGCATATATACAGAGGGAGCATATATACAGGGGGAGCAAATATACAAGGAACAATACCTTATTAAGCCATGTTGTCATCAATCAAAAAGGGGGAGAATGTTGAGTCAAAGCTTCACGGGTTGGCTTCACGGGTTGTTTTGATTTATGACAAGAAGAAGCTTCTACATCGACAAAAAGAAGACAAGATGACTTCATAGGTTAGAAGTTGATTATTTAGAGTAAAAATGTTAAAATCTATCCTCAAATGATCATTACTTCTAATTGCTTTAAAATATTTCTTATAAAAGCATTTTTTTTATGCATATGACCGAAAACATGTCGACCTACAATTTTTTATAGGTCAACAGGTTTTTAAATTGTAACGGTCAAAAATAGGTCGACCTATAAAATTTTATAGGTCAACAGGTTTTTGAAATTCCAACGGCTAAAAACATGTCGACCTGTAAATTTCTGTAGGTCAACAGGTTTTTGAATTTTGACCGTTATATTGAAAAGTCATCTTCTTTCTTCAAGAGTTGCATCCTTTTTTTCTTCATGAATAATCACTCCTTTTAGATGCATCTCTTCACCAATGATTGCAACTACTCGATCTTTATAAATACATAAATTTGCAATCATTCAAATCACCGAATTACCGAATTTACTCTCTATTTTCTGATCTATCTTGCATTATTCTTTTCACTCAAAAAGCACTCAAAAGCATTCAATAATCGTTTGAATCACCAAGCATATTTCATACACTTGTGATTCAACTCGATATTTTACTTCCTAATCTTACTAAACATCAAATTACATTTGAGGATAAGATTATAGGAAGGGTGTACTCAATTGTTGACAAATCAGTGTTGAAGGAAGAACACATTCAAAGTCAAAATCTTATTATTGTTGAAGTCCTCGGCGTTGTAAGAGGCAAGTGTTGAAGTCCTCGTGGTATAAGAGGCAAGTGTTGAAGTCCTCGTGTTATAAGAGGCAAGTGTTGAAGTCCTCGTGTTGTTAGAGGCGTGAAATCCCGTTCGGCTGCTCGGGTGTTGTAAACCTGTTTCCTCCGGGTGAAGTGAGGTTGTTGTTTAGTGAAAATCCAGATAGAAGTCTGGGACTGGACGTAGGACGGTGCTCCGAACCAGTATAAAAATCCCTGGTGTGATTTTTCCTATTTACTGCATTTGCTATACTTGCTTATCTGTGATATTGCTTCTATTTACCTGCATAACTATTGTAAATATACGAGTTAGTATATCACATACTTTCCGCATAGCCATATTATAGATCCTGCACAAGTCGGTACATACCCGACCCTTTCAGAAATCATGATTTTTACTTTAGTCATGCAAACTTGCAAAAGGGATTTTTGAATCTAACCTAGCTATGTATCACATATGACATCATATAATATAGACTTAACATAGATTTCAATTATGCCAAATATCAATCATAGCCTAGTCATATTCATAAGTTTGCAAATAGGTTTTCTAGTACAAAAGCATGACTTAATACATAGATCATGATGCCAAATTATCAACATAATTTCCTATGGATTATAACAACCCAAACTTATTCCAATTTCTTCACAAAAATGATGTTTGTATAAAAATACACATTATGATGGCATAGTAGCAAAACCCCAAACTTGCATGATTTTCAATTTAACAACTACATACATGTAGCTTCAACATAAATTACATATTTTGCGAATATCCAAACGTCATACTTGCATAAAACTACCGCATGTAGTTTTTCATAATGAATAACATAATTCAAGAATATCCAAACGTATACAATATTCCAAGTTGATAGCAACGCACAAATATGCCACAAATCAAGTATACAAACCAACACAATTATTTGTTCATACCAAAATAATACTCTACTTACAATCGTTGTGGCGAATTCTCTAATTTAGGAATTTAGAGATGCGACTCCTTTTGGCGTAGGCGTTGATTTGATTTGTTTGAATTGCTTTAGGCTTTAGAATTTGTCCCCTAGGCTTCTCTCCAATTTGGTGGCTACTCCTAGACGTTCCTCAGCAACATGGCGGCTTTTTTTTTCTTATTTTTGAATGAATAGATTAGGGTTAGTCTAGGGTTGTTTTTATAGGGGTAATGAACTGATTAGGGCCATTGATGTTGCTTGGATTGATCGTAGCCATTCATCCTAAGGAGAGACCAATTAGAGCCTGCCACCTAGCCCTAATGACAAAGCAGACCACAGAAAATCGACCAAACACAGACCTGGCCAGCCAGGTTGGGCTGGGTTCGACCTGGCTCTGGACCAGGTCGACACCCCTGTCGACAGCCCTGTCGACCTGGTTAGACCAGGTCGACAGCCCAGTCGACCTGGGTGCGTCAGGCGGGCCTTTTTCCGCCCTGGCCCATCGGGCCCCACTTCGGAATTTTTAATTGTTTTATTCTGTTTGAATTTTAAACTTAATTTAAAAATTTCCGAAGGTCATATCTTCTTCATACGGACTCCGTTTTTCGAAAACTCGGACTCTATTTCGCGTATTTTTCCGAGACGAACGCAATGGCGTAACCCGTTTCCCTTAGTTCTTTGATTTGAATTTGATTATACTTTAATTTATGAATTTCACAGTTATAGAATTCTCGGGGTGTTACAATGTATACCCTAAGCTGTCTTTAATTACATAGCCCTCAATCAGTTATGCGTACCTATGGGTGTCTTTAATACATAACCCCTATTCTAGCTATCGGTTAAGCGTACCTATAGGTGTCTTTAATACATAACTCTATCTATTCCCATTAGTTATGCGTACCCCTAAGGGTGTCTTTAATACATAACTTGACTATTCTGCCCAGGTTATGTATACCATTAGGTGTCTTTAATTACATAACTCATTTTATCCAGTTAAGTTTGTGGGCCAATATGTTTTAATATTACCTACCTACCCCTTCAGTTGTACTTAACCCTCCCACTGATTTAATCCTATATATTTAATGGTTAAGTTTATGGGCCTATATATATTAATATTACCCACCTACCCATCAGTTGTACTTAACCCTCCCACCGATTTAATCCTATTTATTTAATGGTTAAGTTTGTGGGCCTATATATGTTAATATTACCCACCTACCCATCAGTTGTACTTAACCCTCCCACAATCCGACTCGTTTTGCTTAACCCTAACTTATGTCTATCTTCATACAGTCCATATGTATTAAATTAGGTTAAGCAGTCTTTGATCAGCATTAATTAATTATTGAGACACCTAATCGTATTTCACATGCCACCCAAGGCACCCACTTAATTCCACATACCACACAAGGCACCCACTTAACCCCACTACATGTTTATCTAGTTAAGTGTTTCTTAATTCATTAAGACCGTAACCTTATAAAGACCTCTCACATTAGAGTGGCATTTGTGGCAGTTGGATAGGGCAGTCTTACACCACAAACGAGTCTAACCTCGTGTCTTTACAACTGTTACGCATTTAATTTATGCCTAAGACCTCCCACATTAGACTGGCATTTGTGGCAGCTGGATTTGCCGGGCGGGTCCGGGCTGTCTTACACCACAAAAGAGCCTAACCTCGTGTCTTAGACGATTAATTATTCCTAATTAATCATTCCCCAATTTGAATTAATTTCCCTATTCAAATTATCAATTAATTCCAAATTTAACAATGGCCATAATTGACTCAATTATGTCCATCTATTTATGGTATGTAAAATCATACCAATTTTCATCACAAATTTATTTTATGCCATTTAAGGCATTTATGCCAATTCTCAATATTAAATTTTCAGACTTCAATTGCTTAAACATTCCTCTTTTGATTAATTAAGTTAATTAATTAATCCTTTCCTTTTTATAGGTGTCAATACCTATCTTATTAACAATTTGAATTTCCTATCCATCAATGGTCGTATTCAAATTATACCATTTTACCCAATTTTACCTATGTCATAATAGGTAATTATTTATATGTTTCCCTACTAGAATCATGTGTCCAATTTACATAATCACTATGCCTACTACAAATTCCCGTTTTTCCCCGTTTATTAACTAGCGTAACCATTTGCGTTTTTGGCGTCATCGAGGCTACAAGGTAGCCTCGCCATAACAACAAAATAAAGGGAATGACAAGACGATTGTTTTCAGTACAATTTTGGCATAAGCATGACAACTAGGGAAAATGACATGATAACTTTAGATATAATTATAATTCACTACATAATTAACAACTTGCATAGATTCATGATTTTACAACATAACAACCTGCATAGGTTCATGAATTAACAACATAATTAACACTAACATAGGTTCAGGATTCACAACATAACAACTTGCATAGGTTCGTGAATTAACAACATAATTAATAACTCACATAGATTCATGATTTACAATATGTTTAACAACTTGCATAACATAACAACTTGCATAGTTTCATGAATAATAACTTGCATAGGTTCATGAATAATAACTTGTATAGATGACTTGCATGATCTCATAACAATTTGCATAGATTCATGATAACAACTTGCATAGATTCATAATAACAACTTGCGTAATTTCATAATAACAACTAGCATAGATTCATGATAAGAACTTGCATAGATTCATGATAACAACTTAAATAGATTCATAATAACGACTTGCATAGTTTCATGATAGCGACTTGCATAGATTCATGAATTCATCACATAATAATTTACATAATTTCATGGTCAACAATAACAATAAACTTGCATAATTTCATGATTCACAACAACAATAAACTTGCATAATTCCATGATCCACAACAACAATAAACTTGCTTAGCTACAAACAACATATACCCAAATCATAGTCTACCACGATTCACTTTTATTTATTTAAGCCTAAAAATGACTAGAACTCACCGAAAAAGGGGACTTGAGTTCTGGGATCTGAATTCTGTAATTGATTAGCGTTCCCTTGTTGTAGGCTTGATTTGACGACAATTTCCTTGTTGTAGTTTTAGGCTTGATTTGAATTGTTGTCTTTAATTTGTTTTCTTCCTCTCTAATTGGTGGTGGATATTTTGAGTTGCTAGGTGACGACATGGAGGCCATGAGTCTAATTTTATTTTGACTTTAGGTTTTGAGTCTATATGTCTTTTTATAGAGTTTAGGATTAGTTTAGGCCGTCCGATCAACCCAGAATTAATCCCAGCCAATCAAAGCAGATCAGAAACCCTAATGAGTCAACATCTAGTCACTAACAGGTCATTAAACAAATCTGCTCTGGGGGGGGGGGGGGGCAGGTCGACCCTATGGTCGACTTGGTCAGGGCAGGTCAACCTGGCCCTGGCGGGAATTTTCCCGCCTAGCCCATCTGACTCTGAATTTTGAATTTTCGAAATCTGTTTAAATTTTCTGAAACTTCTGATGGCCATAACTTCTTCATACAAAGTCCAATTCACGCAAACTCGGACTCTATCTCAACAAGAATTCCGAGACGAACGCAATGGCCCGACCCGTTTCCCTTAATTCCCACATTTGAAATTAGGTATTCTAAAATTTGTTAACATTAAAATTAAAATTACGGGGTGTTATAGTGAGCGTTAGAAATAAAAAGAAAACTTCGTATGAATAAATCTATAAGTATGAAGTATAAATAGAATTTGGAAATGGATATTAGTTTAAATTACGAAATTAAATTGAATTAGTTATGTAAAAGGAATATTATTCACATTCGATGTGAATAAGGGTTTTAAATAAAGATTGTTACAACTAAACATATTTGTAAAGGAAATTGGATTTTGAAATAGGAATTCAAACAGAAATGAAATTCCGAATGATTAGAAATAAATAGCTTATTTAACAATGAAAACAAGTGCTAAAATTTATAAACGATGTTTATAAATGGAATGAAATATAATTATCAATGGATAATTGAGATTGCAAATTCATTAGCAGATATAAAATGAGGATAGTTAGTTAAATAAAAGTTATTCGAAATGTGTTTATTAAATAAAAGTTATTTGAAATGAGTTTATCAAATAAGAGTTATTAGAAATGAGTTAATCAAATAAAAGTTATTCGAGAAGAGTAAATCGAATGTAAGTTATTCGAGAAGTGAATAAATCGAATATAAGTTATTCGAAAGTGAATTAATCAAATATAAGTTATTCGAAAGTGAATCAATAGAATATTAGTTATTCGAAGTAAGTTAATCGAATATTAGTTATTCGAAGAGTGTTAATCGAATATAAGTTATTCGAGGAGAGTTAATCGAATAGAGATTACTCGAAAGAGAGTTATACATTGAATCCAATTATATCGAATTCGGGAAATTACTATTTACTTTTGGGTTTTTAAATCAAGATTTATTTATTATTAAATAAATAGATTATTATTTAATCAAATTAAAGAAATAAAAGTTATAGTTTTAAAGTTAGATATTCCGGAAGTACGAATTATAACGTTATCGTTATAATAATTGTTTTTCATAAAAGAAATGGAAATGTAAACTAAAATCTGAGAATTGGCGTAAGGAATAAGTGTTAAGATTTGAGTTGTGAACTTTATCTGTTGCAAGGTTAAGAACGTGTTCAGTTAAGGTCTGAGAGGTAGTTATACGCCAACTTGATTGACTTCATAATAAACTAAGGAATGGTTGAAGTTCGAAGGCGAAGGTTGATTAGAAATACTGTTAAGTAATAAATGATAAATGGATTGAGCGATCGTAATGATATTTTATATAACATTAGTTTGAAATCTATATAAATGAGATTTGGAAAGTTTTCCAAATATAATCAGAGATATTTTCTAAGCATAGAAAATGAAATGTTTGTTGATAAGAAATACTGGAATGACAGTGACATGTGAATAAGAGACGGAAATGTTTTCCAATGATTAATAACGTATATTTTCTAGATTTAGAAATTAAGCAATTATGAATATATGGAACATGAAATGGGAAATGAATAAATTAATGATAAATTAATTAAAGAGATAAATGATGAATGATAATTGATCGATAGAATTTCCATCTGGAAATAATATCGTTGTTTGCACACATATTTTTCTTTGATAGTTAAATCACCGACTATCGAAGTTTTTGACCATTTTCCGTTGTCAATACGGAGAGACCAGGATCAGATTCATTATCTAAAAACCACTCTGTATGGACGTTAACATTGCGATCAAATATGATGAAGACAATTGACGACGATGTTATACAAGGGCTATCCTGTTTACAGAATAGTGCCTTCAGTTTGTCCAGTCCCAGGGCAAATTTATATGGGTGAGTGTCTGATAGATTATATCTAAAGGATCGCGTAAGTTGAAATTTTCAAACCTAGTTACGCTTGGTGACGAAGGAATTCATTTCTTTTAGCTGTATACCCGTAGTATGTTTAGGGAAATTAATTTGTGATTGGGTACGACAATGTGACATTCAAAGTGAATGCAGATCAAAAGATACGTTATGACCTCTAGCCTCATAACCAGGAATGGTATAAAATCGGGTTGGTCGCATGGCTAAGTGGTTGGCTGCCAAGTAGGGTGTATTATCACCTGATCTAGAGAAATTCCTTTTTCTTCTTAAATCTATCGATGTTGTCCCGTTCGGGAAACGGTTGCTGATACCAACCGTTGGTGATAATACATTCGGTACTCTCAAGCTAAGTGAGGGACCAGTAATGTTTAGCCTAGGTTGAAGATGTTCTTGTTGAACCCGGTGTATTCCTCTCTAGAGATACACTGTCGGAAGGTGGTCCCATACCTTACTAGTTGGAATTCATTATCCAATAAGAGCCCACGATTTTGATTGTATACTATATATGTAGAGCATGAGATGCAAGCGTTCTACTAGATTGATATTACTTGTATTTAGACACTATTATAATATAATACGAATATTGATTTCAAAGAATGCTTTGGGTTATCGTAAGGTAAAATCCATCCGTGTTTATATCTGGGTCGGTCTTACGATTATCCTTTCTTTTAAAAGGATTTTTAAAAGTTAAGCTAAGTGTTTGGAGTTTACTCACACCAGTCCCATGACCGACCCAGAGTTTATTTTTGTTTTGTTTTTCCCTCAACTCTTGGGTGCCCAAATTTGTAAGGGTAGTCGAGTAGTTCAGGTCTTTACAGATTTCATTGGAGGAGCGTGGAGCAAGAGGCTTCAACGTTAGTTTCTAGTGTTATTTTCCGCTGTGTTGTAAGTGTTGTGCTCTGATAATGTTATTGTGTATATATACTATTCATTTCAAAGTTATATTATATTTATCCGTTCCGCAATGGGATTCGTGTTTACTCTGATGTGTTATGTGTTCTTCTTCTTCTTCTATTCTAACTTTTTATCTTATCTATTCTCACCCTCTAACTTCTTTCATTAATGTTCCGGTATTTTCGATTCACGAATGGTTGACATGGTGTTGTGTGTCCATTTTCGAGGTCGAAAATTCACGTTCGTTACAGTGGTATCAGAGCTGAAGGTTAAGTAATTACCTTGGCTCTATGGCATGACTCAGTGGAGATGGGGTTAGTAATATCCTAGATTGTGTTGAGTGTATATATATAGGAGCTCGTATTTGTTATTCAATATAAACTATTTTATATGGGGTAATTAATACCCTAGATTGAGTTCAGTGTATATATATGAGCGCGTATTTGTTATTCAATATAAATTGTTTTTTTATTGTGGAGATTTATTGGTTGAGTTGTTTATGAGTTCTGATCGATCAGTTTGATCCACTGTATCGGTAGGAGTTTATAAACACTCGAATACGATGAACTGACACAATATGTTTTGAAAAGAAGATAAATGAAATAATTTTACCCAAATTATATTTTGATATAAACATAGTATAGATATTTAAAGTATTATAGTATATTGGATGTATTGGTTGATATTATAATCGAAAAAAATTATAGAACGTGAAATGGTTATAAATAACTAATTAGAATTCATATAAGTGTAGTATATGAAATCAGACAAATTAAATCGAAATTTAAATTAGATTTGGAATTAAAATTCTGAAAATCTGAGTAAGTGTTTGTAATTGAATCTGTATTAAATATTTGAGAATTTTGAAATCCTGGGAGATTTTAAATTGTTTTAAAGCATTGCAATTGAATTTTATAATGGAAGTGTTTACATGTGGTTTAGAAAGTGATGGATTAATACCAAAATTAAACAAGTTGTTTTGATATTCCAAAAAGAATATTTTGATTTTTGGAAAAGGCTAAGCTGTTTAAAAACTCCTAGAAAAAAATTATTTGAATTAAAACAAATTAAAGTAGAATTTGTAAAAGTCAATAGAAATTGAAAATTTAATTAAAGCCAATTAAATGGAAAATTGAATTGAAATAGGAAATATCGAATAAGATTAGATTATGAGACAGGAATCTGGAATTACGTTGAAGTGATAAGTTAAGAATTGGAATTGAGAATGGAACACACGTTTGAAATGAAATTTGGTTTGGATATAAGAGAACAGTGGCGTTGAACAGACATTGATTGGAAATTGGTTGAGATGACATTGTCGAATTAATAGTGGGTGAAAGTGATAAAGTTGATATGCCCGACAAAAAGGTATAAGTTTGCATTTCATATTGCGTATGAGATTTTTATGGGCCGAATTGGCAAGCTGCTTAGCTGTTTGATTTTTTTTGGATTGGAGAAGGCCTAAAGAGGCGAGTTATAGTTGTACCGATTGACCAATACAAAGGAGGTGCTGGCAAAATTTTCCGAAAATTTAATGTGTTAGAAAATTTTCATAAATTTTTGAAAATTTTAGTTATTCGGAATGAATGAATAATTTAATTAAAAGCAATTAGGTTAGTGAAACTGAAATTTAAGAAATAAACAAATAATTTGACACCCAGTTAATAGGGTTGATTTCTACCTTAGCAATTTCGAGGACGAAATTATTTTAAGGGGGGAAGAATGTAACATCCCTTTTTTTATGGTATAATAATTAATTAATTTAAATAGTGATTTAGATATTTAAATGTTTATTTAATTGAATAATATTGAATATTTAATTAATATTTATAATATAAAAATATAATATAATTCCGAAATAGTCAAAAATTGCTGAATTCACAATACAGTGTGAAATGGATCATATATAAGGTATAATTCAATCTAGAATTGGATTAGAATAGCGAATATATTATTTAATCGAAGTTAGAACTTATAAATTATAATTTAATTATAATCGAGCCCGTAACGTCACGGTAGTTCGTTATTTGGTGATTTGAACTTCAATTGAATATATATAATCCATTTTAAGTCGGATTTCTGTGAAAGAAGAAACGCTCGGATCTGTTGAACTGTGTTTTTCTAATGAAACAGAAAAATCGAGATTTCGTCATGTAGATTGCGAGTTATGTCCAATCAAATTTTTGAAAAGTCGCTATGGAATTCCTTTATAATTTATAATGATTTATTTATATTATAAAAGGATTTTAATATAAACTGAGTATGGATATAATCTAGAATTTTGAAATACCGAGTTATAAATCTTGATATATTTATCTTGGGGTTATATGATATCGTATGTGTATATATATACAATAATATTTATTTATTTAAATTTAAATTAATTATTTTTAAATATATTAATATTTAAGTGGGTTAACTTAAGGATTTAAAAATAGCTAGTTTTGCAAACGAACTCCGTTTTCGACGAAACAAATTTTGTTTGATCCAGAATATTAAATTATTGTTATATTTCAATTTTCGTGATTTTTGGAGTCCATACGTAGGCGTACGAAATTTAAATGTGAAAAATAGTCAATAATTTAACCTTTAAATATATGCTGTGTGAGCAAACGGAGTCGGAATTAGACGAAACAAGTTCCGTCGGGTCCGTAATGTCGAACTCTAGTTGTATGTACATTTTCATGATTTTTGGATATTGTATGTAATTATAAGAATTGTCAATCAACGATACAAAAAGAAATATGATATAAATAAATAAAATAATGAATATAAAATTATTTAAACTGCCCTATAAATAACCCCACATCCTAACCTAACCCTAAATTATTTCTTCACCGATCAAAATAGGAGCCGCCACAAGTATTGATTAAAACGTGAAGATGATTACTTCAAAAATCAAAAGAAATCCAAATAAATTTCCAAAAATCAACGAACACTTATATTTATAAACCCTATCACATCCTCTTCAAACTGATGAGCATTTCAGTGAGATCGACATTTTCTTCTAAGAACCGCTGTGACCTAGGTTTCCAGTTCATTGTCGATGTAAGTAGCGTGGTGGAGTTTGGTAGTTATCTTTGTGATCCTGAACGGAGGAGCTCTAGGATGGTATGAATTTTGTGGGGCTCGACATCATCTCCCAGGTGCTGCTTTGTGAATAGCGACGGTTAGGGTTAGGGGATTTGATGAATTAAAACATTAATTCACGAGTTGGGTATTTGTTTTGAAATCTGGGCATGAATTAGCATCTGACGTGAACTTTTGGGAGGGTTTGAGGCAAATTGAAGTCGATGGTTTACATATCCGTGGTTGAGAGCGGATGTTGAAGGAGCATCTCGAGTTTGATGAGAGCGGGATGGTTGTGAAGGAGATTCGAAGAGGAGAGGTAAAATGATTTTTGTTTGTAATTTTATGCGAAGACGAAGGAGGGAGAGGGGCACAAGTATTCGGCCATAATTGGGAGTATATACTAGCAGAGAGGGTTTCGTTCAAGAAAAAAAAGAATGAGCAGGTGATTAAGCGCTGATGACATGATTAAGGTGGTTATAATTGAGGTGTCAATGTTTCCGGTCAAGGTGAAAAAGGAGTTTGGCCAAAATAAAGGAAAAAGAAAAATCGGTTATGCCATGAAGAAGAAAAATGGATTTGAACTGATGAGAGATGGAAGTTGTATTAGCAGTTTTAAAAACGCGATTAAGAAGAAGCTAAAGGTTAAATTATTAATTTTTTATTTAATTAATTTTGAAGTGAATTCAACTTGTAAAATTTATATCTTATGTATATGGAATCAGAATCTGACGAAACAAGATCCGTCAAGATCGTATGGACGAGCGCGACAAAATGGAACTAACTTGGAGTGAACTGGAGCTCGTTACAATTTATGGCAAAACAAATTGTTTGTCTTAATCAACGGACAGTTATCATTATTTAACGATGAACATCCAAAGTGAGTAAAACTCACTAACTCTGTTTAATTTATATTTTTATAAATATAGTCTAGTATTGATAAATGATGATAAATTTCTATGTGATGATTGGTTGGTTGAATTGTTAATTGTTGGTTGAAATTACATATAACGAACGTTAACAAACATTGATTCTGTTCATCAAAATAGTACAAATAGAAATGTAATTTATGTGAAATATTATTGTGTAACATCTGTGGATGCAGGGAAACATGTCAGAGGGATCCAACTGGATTCCTCAGCATTTATTCTACCATTTTTCATATATTACGTTATATGCAATCTGTTGCTGATTTTGTATGTTTGAATGATACCAATCATTGTTATATAGTATGCTAAATACTATAAGAAGTACAAGAATGTGAGAAGTGAATTTTTAAAGTGTATATTGAAAATAAAATTTATTTTAGAAATAAATAGATTTGATAAAAAGGGACATCTATGAAATAAATAGATTTGATAAAAAGAGACATTTATGAAATGAATAGACATTATAAAAAGAGACATTTATGAAATGAACATTCGTTTTATAAACGCAAATATTTATAAAATGAATAGATTTTATAAAAGGAAATATTTCGAAAATCAAATAGAATTATAAAAAGGAAATTGACCAGATATCAAAAGAACAATGAGAAGATGGTTTCAAAGTAGATTATAAATAGAAATGTGTTTCAACAAATAAATTTAGAAGATTAATTTATAAATAATATTTTATAAATTAAATAATATATTTATTTTTTGATAAATGGAATATACAAGTCTAAACTTATATAGAGAAGTAGAAATTGGTTTTAACACCGATATTTTAAATAGAATGTGAACTCAGCATTTATAAAGTGAATTATAAATGAGATGTCAGCGTTAGAGATAAAAGAAGATTTTGTATGAATAAATCTATAAGTAGAAGGATAAACAGAATTTGGAAATGGATATTAGTCAAATTACGAAACTAAATTGAATATGTTATGTAAAAGGAATATTATTCACATTCGATGTGACTAAGGGTTTTAAAAAAAGATTGTTACAATAAAACATATTTGTAAAGGAAATTGGATTTTGAAACATGAATTCAAACAGAAATGAAATTCTGAATGACTAGAAATAAATAGCTTGTTTAACAATGAAAATAAGTGTAGAAATATATAAACGATGTTTATAAATGGATTTAAATATAATTATCAGTGGTTAATTGAGATTGCAAATTCATTCGTGGATATAAAATGATGATAGTTAATTAAATAAAAGTTATTCGAAATGAGTTTATTAAATAAAAGTTATTTGAAATGAGTTTATTAAATAAGAGTTATTCGAAATTAGTTAATCAAATAAAAGTTATTCGAGAAGAGTAAATCAAATGTAAGTTATTCGAGAAGTGAACAAATCGAATATAAGTTATTCGAAAGTGAATTATTTGAATATAAGTTATCCGAAAATGAATTAATCGAATATTAGTTATTCGAAGTAAGTTTATCGGATATTAGTTATTCGAAGAGTGTTAATGGAATATAAGTTATTCAAGGAGAGTTAATCGGTTAGAGATTACTCGAAAGAGAGTTATACGTCGAATTCAATTATATCGAATTTAGGAAATTACTATTTACTTTCCAGGTTTTTAAATCAAGATTTATTTATTATTAAATAAATAGATTATTATTTAATCAAATAAAAGAAATAAAAGTTATGGTTTTAAAGTTAGATATTCCGGAAGTACGAATTATAACGTTATCATTATAATAATTGTTTTTCATAAAAGAAATGGAATTGTAAAATGAAATCCGAGAATTGGCGTAAGCAATAATTGTTAAGATTTGAATTGTGAACTTTATCTGTTGCAAGGTTAAGAACGTGTTCAGTAAAGGTCTGAGAGGTAATTATACCCCAACTTGATTGACTTCGTAATTAACTAAGGAATAGTTGAAGTTCGATGGCGAAGGTTGATTAGAAATACTGTTAAGTAATAAACGATAAATGGATTGAGCGATCATAATGATGTTTTATATAACATTAGTTCGAAATCCATATAAATGATATTTGGAAACGTTTTCCAAATATAATCAGAGATATTTTCTAAGCATAGAAAATGAAATGTGTGTTGATAAGAAATACTGTAATGACAGTGACATGTGAATAAGAGACGGAAATGTTTTCCAATGATTAATAACGTATATTTTCTAGATTTAGAAAATAAGAAATTATGAATATATGGAACAGGAAATTGGAAATGAATAAATTAATGACAAATTAATTAAAGAGATAAATAATGAATGACAATTGATCAATAAAATTTCCATCTGGAAATTTGCACACATGTTTTCCATTGATTGTTAAATCACCAACTATCGAAGTTTTGACCATTTTACGTTGTCAATACGGAGAGACTGGGATCAGATTCATTATCTGGAAACCACTCTGTATGGACATTAACGTTGCGATCAAATATGATGAAGACAATTGAAGATAGTGTTATACAAGGGCTATCCTCTTTACAGAATAGTGCCTTCAGTTTGTCCAGTCCCAAGGCAAATTTATATGGATGAGTTTCTGATAGAGTATATCTAAAGGATCGCGTAAGTTGATCATTTCAAACGTAGTTATGTTTGGTGGCGGAGGAATTCGTTTCCCTTAGCTATATACCCGTAGTATGTTTGGGGAAATCAATTTGTGATTTGACGGGTATGACAATGTGACATTCAAAGTGAATGCAGATCAAAAGATACGTTATGACCTCTAGCCTCACAACCGGGAATGGTATAAAATCGGGTAGGTCACATGGCTAAGTGGTTGGCTGCCAAGTAGGTTGTTTTGTCACCTGATATAGAGATATTCCTTTTGATTATTAAATTTATCGATGCTATCCCTTTCGGGAAACAGTTGCTGATCCCAACCGTTGGTGATAATACATTCGGTACTCTCAAGCTAAGTGAGGGACCAGTAATGTTTAGCCTAGGTTGAAGATGTTCTTGTTGAACCCGGTGTATTCCTCTCTAGAGATACACTGTCGGAAGGTGGTCCCATACCTTACTAGTTGGAATTCATTATCCAATAAGAGCCCACGATTTTTATTGTATACTATGTATGTAGAGCGTGAGATGCAAGCGTTCTGCTAGATTGATATTACTTGTATTTAGGCACTATTATAATATCAGACGAATATTGATTTCGAAGAATGCTTTCGGTTATCGTAAGGTAAAAACCATCCGTGTTTATGTGTGGATCGGTCTTACGATTATCCTTTCTTTTAAAAGGATTTTTAAAAGTTAAACCAAGTGTTTGGAGTTTACTCACACCGGTCCCATGACTGACCCAGAGTTTATTTTTGTTTTGTTTTTCCTAAACTCTTGTGTGCCCAAATTTGTATGGGCAGTCAAGTAGTTTAGGTATTTACAAATTTCATTGGAGGAGCGTGGAGCAGAAGGCTTTAGCATTAGTTATCTAGTGTTATTTTCCGCTGTGTTGTACGTGTTGTACTCTGATAATGTAATTATGTATATATACTGTTCATTTCAAAGTAATATTATATTTAGTCGTTTCGCTGTGAGATTCGTGTTTACTCTGATGTGTTGTGTGTTCTTCTTCTTCTTCTTCTTCTATTCTAACTTTCTATCTTATCTATTCTCACCCTCTAACTTCTTTCATTAACGTTCCGGTATTTTCGATTCTTGAATAGTCTACATGGTGTTGTGTGTCGATTTTCGAGGTCGAAAATTCGCGTTTGTTACATAGATGTAGATAGGGTTTTAGCAAAAGGAGATGCCTTATCATCATAAGAAACATTAGAGGACTTTTCATGGTTGATCGAGGGATCAAGAGTAACATTAGAAGGATGAGGAAGAATAATTTTGAAGGAGGAGCAGGATGAGAGTAAAGGGATGAAGAAGAGCCAACTGGAGTGTTTAATTAGTAACTAAAAGATGAATTATGAGGGATTTGAAAGCAGAAGGAGGAATTGCAAAAGGTGGAATGATTGGAAGAAGAGGAGGATGTATTGGCAGAGGTGGAAGGCACATTTATTTGATCATTAAGTAAGGAAAAAGGGTTGTTCACATGAAATTCCTGCTCAATTACTTCTTTAAGCACAGTTTCAAAGATTTGTTTCCCTTTTTTCCTTTTCTTCCTGTTTCGAATTACTCTTAGAAGCAATGTCTTCATTACTATGCACCACACTATTACGATAATCATCCATAATCACGTTGTTTTGATTACCTCTACCCAAAATAGACATATTTAATTTCATTTGCTCCTCATTATTAGTTTCCTCATCGAGACCAGTATTACCATTTCCAACTATTTCAACAACTTCGTTCATTGCCTCATTTACATCTTTTGCTACATCTGTACCATAAGTACTCTCCTTTTTCCTCCAATATTGGTTCTTCTTGTTCGCTACTTTTTTCCAACCAAACAAATTACCTTGTTCAGGTAAATTATTTCTAGCTTGTTTTTGCTTTGCAGCAAAAGCTTGCTTTTCTACAATTAATTCTTCAGTTTAAATTTCCTGCTTCTTATTATCTTTTATCAACAATTCACACCTTTTAGTTTCATGTCCAAAGACTTTACAATGGGTAAAAATGCTTGGTCTCCAACCATATGAAATCATTACTGATGGAAACTTTTCTCCCAAACCTCCCATTTCAATGCACCCTGGTAATTCAGTATCAGATGAAATTTCTACCAAAACCTTAGCATACCTAACTGCTGCATTTTTTGTTCGCAAGAATCAAAACAGATTAGCTTACCCACATGACAGGCTAACCAATTGATCCCTCCATAGCAGTATGATGCAGATGAATCCAAATAGGAACCTTTTTGATTTGAGATTGAGCACTACCTATACTTGGATCCCATCTAGTTATAATGAACATTCTACCTCTAATGAATAGAGGGTCGGCTTTCAAAACTTTCTCCTTATCCATTTCATTCAAAATTTTGAGAAAGAAATTAACTCCATCCGACTTAATATCCACTTCACCATGTAACTTCCAAAAATTGCACAAATATTTAACAATAGAAAGGTATAATAATGAACCTTCATGAAAGAAGCCAACCAAGTAATTTTGTCGATATTTCATACATTCTTACTTGACCATCTCAGGAGGAGATTTGGGTAATCCATCTTATACTATCTCAAAATCTACTGGCTTATAAGAACCAGCATTACGGGGTTACGAATTAAAAAGAGAAAGATAATCCGTTTTAACTTTTGGATGAGATATTATAGGGATAGAAGGCAAATTGGAATAGATATGCTTAGAATTTGGAAAAGAACCAAGGTTTGAATTAGGATTAGCAAGAGAGATATTAGGATTAACATTGGAATTAACAGGAATATCCAAAGGATTACAATTGTCAACACTAGAAGTTACAGATTGACGAGAAAAATTATTAACAACTGGAAGAGGAACTTTGAAGTGTGCGACGAAATACCAGACTTAGAAACTCAAATTTTTTAATGGAATTAGATTTATTGTCATCGAGTATGGAATTATCAGAATAAGACAAGGATTTAGCAGGATCCACAACTTCATCAACCTTACAACCCAGAGAAGTTTTTTCAAGATTAGATGAAACCAAATTACTAGTACTTTGAATAACAGTAGTAGGATCTGTAATTTTAGGAATAGAATCAAGTTTTAAAGAATTATTTGAATGATCAACAGCAAACGAAGATTGAAGCGAATCAGAATTAACAGTTTCTACAATAACATCACTATAAAAAGAAGATGATGCATTGCCATTGGTGGAAGATAACAAAGATGGAGGTTCAGGATCTGGATC
This sequence comes from Allium sativum, assembly GCA_030737875.1. Lineage (NCBI taxonomy): Eukaryota > Viridiplantae > Streptophyta > Magnoliopsida > Asparagales > Amaryllidaceae > Allium > Allium sativum. Next base: position 289,128,465 of record CM060915.1, read on the forward strand.
ACGAGGGTATGACAAATTGGAAGAGGAGGAAAAGCAGATGAATCAAGAAAGCATGAAAAGGACAAAGCAAGAGAAGAAATTGAGAAGGAGGACATTGCCATTAGCAAGAGTTTTCCAAAAGCAAATTTCTTAATTGCGCTGAACTATCAATATTCCTCAAACTTAATAATTATTAATTCACTTTCATACAATTTTAAATAAACTCGGATTCAAACACATCATGGCTACAATACTGAATGAGTTAGACAACTTGGGTCGTCCCCTTATTCATGGCCTTTATCTATACTATAATGGTTCTTATGTACTATCAACATCGAATCTTTACAATTTTTAGTGTTTAGTCTTTTAAAATACTTTAGTAGCATACCATTAATATTGTCAACAACGAATCTTTATTATTATGAAATGCATGGTCATTTCAACAACTTTAGTAGCGTGTAGCGTGCAATCATTTCTTTTAAAATACTTTAGTAGCATGAAATGCATTTGTTTCCTCAATGCACAACTTTACGAAAATAAATATGAGCTAAGAAGGAAAAATATCTTCATTACAGTATTTATTCATTAAACTCTTAACTCCTCACGACTCTACATACTAACAAAGTTGCCACCATGGCCTTCATATATTGATTTTTATTGGTGGCCAATGGTTAGACCTATTAATAGCCCACAAACCGATCAAGAAGGGCTTATCGAGTATCAGGACCAACACTACAAAGACATCTGTCATGAGTTCCCAAATCGTTATCAACTATGACTTCAAGATCCTGTAGCTCCTCCATGTGAACGAGTGGTTGATTAGGTTTTGGTTGCTCGTCATCCAATTCAATAAGTGTAACACCCTAAAATTTAATACACTATAACCATGCATTAAGATGATAATTTGGGTATAACTTAATTAAATATTCAGAATTAAGTGAAACCGGCATTACCGTTCCGTTCGCCTTGGAATTCTAGTTCATATAGACACCAAGTTTGCGTAAAACTGATAATGTATGAAGAAGTTATAAATCTTAGAAGTTTGTATACATATAAGGAGCTTATATGTAAATATGATGTAAAATACAATCTAGAAAAATCAAACGAACGACGCGGGGAAAAGAGCTTGAAATAGGACTGTTGTGGGTCGACCCACCCTCAACCCGGGACGACCCATAAGTCAAAAGTAGGGGGTCTACCACAAACAGATCTGGGCAGATTTGTCCATAAACCTAGTTTGTTTTGTGGCTTTATTTGTTGTTGATTCAGCACTATGTGTACGGTTTGGATTTAAAACCTAGACTCTAAAGGCTGTGCTTGACTCTGTGAATCTATAAATAAGTGGCTTCTCCTATTTCCAATTCGCACAAATTCTTCATGTCTTCTTCTACCTCTATGAAATTATTCTAAAAAATATAAACATATAATGGGGGAATGTTGTTGAGGATTGGATCAAACAGAGACAACATCAGGAATTGCATACACACAACTTAGATTGGACTTCCTTCTATGGCATAGTTATATATATAAGAGATTAATTCTTTACTTCACCAAGACCCACTGTGAGTTCTATGTGATTTTTAGATTTCATTATTTAAAAAGGTTTTGGAAAGTGAACAAGAGTGGATCTTATATAAACAGTTTCTAAAATAATCCCTATATATGTTTATACATGTTTTCCTATTCACATATGCAAGTTATATTATGAACATTAATCTTCCTTGTCCCTATTATGCCTTTCATTTATTTACAGTCTTTCTATTATGCATGTTTACTTAGTTTGAGATCTGTTTCTCCCTTTATCCTTTTTATTTCATGTATAACCTAGGCTACCCAAGCCTAGGCTATTACGTTAATTGCGTATAATTAGATAGTGACACATAAATGCGAAAAGATGGGCATATTATGTACCGAAACCCTTAAATGTAAGAATTGGGATAACTACATGTTAACCTATTAGATTTAGATAATTACGTGTTAATATATTTAGGATAATTACAAGTTATTCTTTTAAAGTTGAATTGGACTTAATGTGATATTAAGTATGACATGTCAGAACAGAATAGTACCATATGTGAAAACTAAGTAAATTACTGGAAGTCCAGTTGTACATCTGGGCAGGTGCTTGTTAGGGAAATAGGGTTGTATACTAATAACATTTAGATAAATGTAATTTTAGAACCGGGCTTATTATTGAACATAAACCTACTAAGTTGCACCTGTTAAATAATAAACTAAAAAGATCCCAAGTCTTGTTGTTGTATTAGGTTGTCTGGACTCTTAAATCCTAAGTAAACGGGGACATATGCGTAGTGGGTGGCTTATATCAAGTTGTATGGAACCCATATCAGTAAGTATCCCTATTGTTATCTCGGTAGGGACCTCGCACTAGGTAGGGGTCAGGGCACGCTTTACTGAACTTGATTATAAGAGGTTCAAGGTTTAGGAGGTATACAGGCGTGTTCCGGTCGAGTCATGAGCGTGCATGAGTGCGAATACAGGAAACTAAGCCGCATGTAACACCTATGGATATGGTTGTGTTTTACAAGTAGTTAGGTTAGGGACTGATATACCCTACTGCTGGGGCAGACACAAAATATTCGGGTAATAGGGAGCTGATCGCATAGGTAGTAATTAGGGTAACACCTAATCATGTTAATACTAGTAGATTTGGTGTAGTTAGTTTGATTCTTGGGATATGAATGAAAAATTTAATCTACCTTTATCTTGTTTGGCATCTCGTTTACCTCTTGCTTATATACATGTTTTACTATACTTTCTCTTCCAGTATTATTGATCTGTCTTGACACCATTTCATATACATATGCTAGAAATTACTAGAGCTCGCCAGATTTTATGTCTGGCCTTTTTTTCATTCTCTCCCTTCCTTTCCCCCTAGGTTCTCAGAGTGGAAGTGGTCAATAGTTGAGATCGTTATTCTGCTTGGACTTGGATAGCTCTTCTTTTTCAAGTACTTTCTTCAGTTTATTCATGCTTAGTGTTACTGACACTTGAGGGATATTATTATGTTTCTTGTTCTCTGATTATGAGATAGATTGCTATTGATATTTGAGAAAACAAGATGATGTAACTTTGAGTTTGAAATGTTGTTTTTCTTGATTAATAAAAAGTTCTAAGTTTTTCCGCTGCATTACTTATATCTGTCTTATACATTTAGTTACTTTTACCTATTGCGCTTCATAAAATTTAATGCATTCTCATCAGAGTGACATTAATGGACGTGGGGTGCGCATTTGGTATCACAGCCTAAGGTCATAAGATCAAAGGAATTATTTTTGAAAAATGTTCCAAAGTAAAGGATTTTCAAATAAAAAGTGACTTTTGAAAAAGCATACCCCCTCAACTTATTTACAGTATTCCTTCGATTCTCTTTTTGAATTCTTATTTCATCCTTTTACAACATGTCTGGGGATCCTAACTTCCCCAAGGGAATTTAAATATCCATATGGTTCCGTAGATACATAGAGGCTACGACGCCTGTTAGGGTACAAGAGAATGTCCCTCCCCTAGCTGCAGCCGCGGTAGAGCTTCCTCCACCCCCTCCCGTAATCCAGTTTTCTAAGCTCTACAAAGAATTCAACGCAATGAGAGGAAAACCTTTTCACGGTACCAAAAGTTTTGTAGAAGCACGAAATTGGTTAAGAGAAACGGAGCACGTGTTCAACTTGTTAGAACTCGATGATACGAGGTGGGTCTAGTTAGCCGCTTTTCAGCTTAAAGATGAAGCATCATACTGGTGGAAAATAGTTCAAGATGGGCCAAAAGTAGCTACTTGGGATAACTTTAAATTTATATTTGAGGAAAGATTCTTATCACAAGCCGAAGAAGGAATGCAAGCGGAGAAATTTTTTAACTTGAAACAATGAAGCATGACTATAAAGGAGTATGTCAACACTTTTAACCAACCGACAAGATTTGGATTAGAGTTAGTAAATACTCCTCACAAAAATGCCTTGTGATTCGCTATGGGATTAAAACAACCGCTCCAAGAATTAGCACTAACACATGTACCAATGGGAGCAACCTTTGAAAAACTAGTAGCATGGCCTTAATGTACGAGGAGGGAAAAAAAGGAAACAAAGAAGGAAACAAAGAAAAAAGAGGAAGAGAAGTCCAAGGCAGAGAAAAAGAAATGGTGGGATAATAAGAAAAAGAAAGGGGGAAATCCTGAAAAGGCTCAGATCAAGACATAAGTGAAATGCTGTGGTTGTGGTGCTTCAGGACACGTTGTTGAAAGAATACAGGAAAAAAACGTTTGCTTTCATTGTGGCCAAATTGGACATTTTGAGGGACAGTTCCCTCAGAGACAAGGCCGAAGGCTGGAACGTTTGGAGGGCAGGATAATGGTTTAGAGGCTGGTGGACTAGATCGGGGTAGAAAACTCGTAGTATAATGTTCGATTTCTCTTTTAGACTATCTTATTAGAACTCTTTTTGATTCCGGCGCTTCACACTCATTCATATCCAACTCAGTAGTAGAAAATCTGCACCTAAGTACTAGTATTGTTTCTAATCCCATTATAATCTCAAACCCCATAGGAGGAACGACTCATTTATCCATGGTATGTAGGGGTTTGACGATTTCCATTCTAGGCATTGAATTTGAATGTGATGCATGTGTTCTTGGTTTCATGGGTTACAGATCAATTCTAGGAATGGATTGGCTAGCTATGTATGGTTCCATCCTTGATTGCGAAAAGAGAGTAGTTAGACTTCTTATTTTCCATGGTAGAACTCTCAAATTCTCTTGTGACCTACGGGGGTCAGTGATGCTTAGTTACCTAGAATCTCTTGATGCTTCCGTGACGATCTTCGATCATTATCTATAGTTGGCAAAATTCTAGATGTTTTCGACGAGGTTGGGGGTCATTTCCAAGGCACGAGATAAACTTCCGGATTTACTTGGTGGAAAATGCAAAGCCAGATGCATTGCCAGTACGCCACGTAGCTCCTAAGGAAAAGTGGGAGCTCAACAAACAAGTAGGTGAGTTGTTGGAAAAGGGATTCATTAGGTAGAGTATTTCAAAATGGGGAGCTCCGGTTGTCTTGGCAACCAAGGCGGGAGACTTACTCCATATATGTGTAGACTACCAAGAACTAAGAAAAATCACCAAGAAGAAAAGGCACCAACTACCAAGGATTAATGTCTTGTTTGACCAACTAGTAGGTGCTTCAATTTTCTCGCAATTGGATCTAACCAGGGGATTTCATCAGCTCAGGGTCGCAGATGATAGAATTGACAAGACAACTTTCATAACTACGGATGATTTCTTTTATTGGATGGTAATGCCTTTTGGGTTATGAAACACCCCACCTCCGTTAGGGTCACTCTCAAAGGGAATACCCTAAGTTTGGTGGAGGTTTATAAGTATAAGTCACGGATACACAAGACAGATATAAATACACATATTTTTGAACAGCGGAAAACAACAGCAACTTTTATTTCATCAAAATACGTGTTACACAAACCATGCCATAATTGTCTTACAATACTTCCAAAAACATTACATTTTCATAACTGTCTTGATTTCATAACTTAAAGAAGCATAAAAACATAAGTAAACTGCATAAGTCTCCATAATTGCTATCCAAAGCCATAGTCCAAAACGAAAGAGATCCAACTGGTCAAGCTGCGGAATTCCCTCCCTATGGACCTAGGGGGGGGACGAAAGAAAAGAAGACGAAAGAAAAGTAGAGTCAGACATAAAGCCTGAGTAAGTCTAGGACTATTCAGTCTATGAATAAGGAAATGAGCATGATAAGTACAAACTGGAAATGGGAAAGCACCATAAACTAAGTTAAGTTGTCTAGAGTCGAATATACTATCGTACCCCATATCAATCTCTGCACCCCTATAAACTAGTTCCCAACAGGCACCCCATAATCAGGCTGAAGTGATACATTTCTAATGATCGGCTCCTACTCGCATAGTTACATGTGTCTTACGGCCCCCGATGTTGTAGCTACCTATGCTAGTCCCACCATGGGTTGTATCAAGTCCCATGGTGGCGGCCCGACACAATTCTAGAATGCACAGGTATACTACTGGTGCCCAGTGCCTAATTTTTCTGTGCCGGAGTGTGTGCACGCCCGCACCCCGTTAGAACCTACACTGCTGCACCACCACCGTCGATTTGACCTCTTACAGTCAGCCCAGTAATCGTGCCCCACCCTTCCTAGTTTAGGGTATCCTGATACACCTTGTAGGGTTACTACTGAAAAGGGTCCCTCGCTACTAGGTTTTCTATTTCTAGCCAACATGCTAAGTTGGTTAAGTGTTCTGTATAAACCTAACCCCCAATCAGTCTGTATTGTTTAGCATGTTTAATTTGATTAAGTATTAATTCAATTTACTTAATCCTATCAATCCTGACTCAGCCTTAATTGTCTTATTAAAGCCTCAACCACTCACATTAGACAGGTATTGTTTGACTGCCTGTTGCCGGTTGGGTCCAGGCAGTCTTACGTCACAACTTAGTCTAACCTCGGGTCTTTATTGGGCTCAATGTTTAACCACCCACATTGGATAGGTATTGTTGTGACTACTGGACAGCCGGGCTGGTCCGGGCAGGTATATGTCACAACGCAATCCAACCTCGGGTTAAACACATCGTATTTTCTAAGTTTACATATTTTGTCTCTTTTCTTTTTATATGTAAATATTTGCAGCCCATTATTCAAATTCATCTTTATTGGGTAAAATTAATTTATACCACTTAAATGTTCTCAAGGTCATTGGAATGCGTCAAACATGCAAACACATATGTTTTATATTTTTAACCCAACGTCATTACCCCCGTTTTATACGTTCGCTATAATATAACATATGTTGGGTTTAACATTTAAGCCCAACTTAGCCACCTGAAAAGGGGGGGGGCTTAGAACATGGTGTTTATATATTCTAAGTAACATCAAAAGGGGTGTGTGAACGCATGAACTTGCAACATAACGATCTAATTAACATCAATTAGGAACTTGTGAACTTGCATTGTAATAGCATATAATCTTGATATGAAACATACCTAAACATGAATCATGGTTTTAATCTAGTCATGTAAACTTGCATTTAAAATGTGAACCTAACTTAATTATGTATCACATATATTATCACATGATTTTGATAGCAACATAGGCCTAAAACATATTTTCAATTAGGCATAACACCAAACGTAATCTAGTCATGTTCATAGAGTCAACACAAGTTCACAAAGATGCTTGCTTTTGTCACTAATACAAAAGTATGGTTTTCACTTGAATCATGATGCCTATTTCAACATAAATTCATATGAATCATAATACCCAAATGGATCCAACTACACTAAAAATGATCATAAAAATATACATAGAAGGATCTAAAATCATGCTGGCATAATAGTGAATAATATACTTGCATGAGTCTCAACTTGGTTGTAATAAACTACTACAAACATATAGTTGTTAACTTTCAACATGAATCATATACTTGCAAATGTCCAATAGGTCTAACATCATTATACCACAACATCCCAAATCTATTCATAATTAGAATCATAGCAACATACAATTATGAATTATCATCACCACAAATTAAGTACAATTCCATTTCTCATTTTACACAAATCAAAACTCAATTATTCATTCACATCGGAATAGCACTCTACTTACAACGTATGGCGAACCTTCAATTCAGGATTCTGAATTCTGAATTTGGAGATGCTATCCTTTGTTGTAGGCGTTGTTTTGATTTAATTGTCGTTGCTTTAAGCTTTTGAATCGACTCCTAATCGTCTCTCAATTTTGACGGCTACTCCTAGTCTTTCTTCAGCAGCATGACAGTCTCATTCTCATTTTTATTTGTGTGAATTAGGTGGAGTCTTAGGTCCTTTTTATAGAGTTTGTGATTTGATTAGAGCCGTCGATGGAGCTTAGATTAATATTAGCCATTTGTTTTAAAGAGAAACCAATCAGGAGTTGACACCTACCCTAGTGACAAGACAAAGCTCAGAAATTCGGCTAAGCACAGACCAGGCCAGCCAGGAGGGGCTGGGTTCGACCTGGCTCAGGGGCCAGGTCGACTACCCAGTCGACCCCCAGGTCGACTACCCAGTCGACCTGGGTGCCCCAGGTCGACTACCCAGTCGACCTGGGTGCCTTGGGCGTGATAATTCCCGCCCAGCCCAATTTGGGTCCGATTTTTTGAAATTTGAACTCGTTTCTGAACTGCTTCTGTCTGTTTGAATTTTAAACTGAATTCTGAACTTCCGGAGGTCATATCTCCCTCATACGGAGTCCGTTTTACGCAAAATCGGACTCTATCTCAAGCAGAATTCCAAGACGAACGCAATGGCGTATCCCGTTTCCCTTAGTTCTTTGATTTGAAATTAATTATTCTTTAATTTGTGAATTTCAATGTTATAGAATACACGGGGTGTTACATTCTCCCCCACTTAAAAGGATTTCGTCCCCGAAATCTTCAAGTTTAGGAAGAATGTATATCGTAACATCCAAATGTCCATCTACTCATCCATCAAACACGAGCATCCATTGTCCTTAAAAGACTTCTAATGCTTCATGATCATATGCGAAGTGTGTGTACATGTACGTATCTAATGCAAAATCAGGCGGTCTACTGATTCAGTTGACCTCCTTAATGCAAGTTATGTAAGTGTCATGAATCCATTTTGTATGCAAATTTTCCTATTTATGATTCTACATGAGTGCACAATCATTCATATATAAATGCAACATCCATATGACAACACATTAAACTTCAACCATATACGAATATAAATACATATATGCATATGCAATATGAAGTGAATGAGCCGATCTAAAACCTAGATTGTGTGTGTATATGCAACGACGAGCAACCACTAGCAATCACTTGCAACCACTTGCAACCATCATCCATAACATGCTTCAATTACATGTTTTCATCCAAAGGGTTTCTACCTAAAAGATAAGGTCGAGGAGATATACCTAAAAAGATAGATAAAAGCGCAACTTAAGGAAAAAGAAAGATCAAAGATGTACCCTCAAAAAGAAAAGGGTAGGCTGCGTATATTCTAGCCTCAGTTTCCCAAGTCGCGTCTTCCTCGGAGTCGCTCCACTGAACTTTGATGAGCTTGACTTCGCGGTTGCGTAGCTTTTTCACTTCAGTTCCTAAGATGCGTGTTGGAACTCTTCTCACGGTTGCTTCGCGTTCCACTTCAGCTTCTTCAAGGATGTTTGGCTCTACCACTTCAGCAGATTCATGTAGACATTTTCGGAGGTGCGAAACGTGAAAGACGTTTTGAACTCCAGCTAGTTTTTTAGGTAGCTCTAATCTATAGGCCATCTTCCCAACCTTCTCGATGATAGGAAATGGTCCTACAAATCTCGGTGCCAGCTTTCTAGTGGATCCAAAATGAACAACGTTCCTTAGAGGAGATACCTTAAGAAAAACTCTGTCCCCAACCTCAAACTCAAGGTCGGTCCTTCTCTTGTCTGCGTAGGATTTTTGTCTGTCTTGGGCTGTCTTCATTCTTCTCCGTATTAAGTCTACTTTCTTTGAAGTCTCTCGGATCTTATCTGGTCCAAGTATGAGCTTGTCAGTAGACTCCCACCAACAAGTGGGCGATCAGCACAGTCTTCCATATAAAGCTTCGAAGGGTGCCATTCCAATGGTGGCTTGGTAGCTGTTGTTGTAGGCAAATTCCACCAAAGGAAGATGGTCTTCCCATGTCCCTCCGAAGTCAAGGACGCACAGTCTTAAAAGGTCCTCCAAAACTCTGTTCACTCTTTCTGTCTGGCCGTCGGTTTGGGGGTGATAGGCTGTACTCAAGCATAACTGTGTACCTACCGCTTCTTGCAGACTCCGCCAAAACTCACTTGTGAAGATAGGGTCTCGGTCACTAACAATGCTGGAGGGTATTCCATGGAGTCGAACAATTTCCTTGAGATAAAGAGATGCTAGGGATGAGGCAGTCCTTTTACTCTTGACAAGTAAAAAATGGTCGCTTTTAGTAAGCCTATCCACTATTACCCAAATGCTAGTGTTGCCTCTTCTAGACCTAGGCAGCCCATTAATGAAGTCCATTGAAATGCTATCCCACTTCCACTGCGGGACCTCTAGAGGAAGGAGCAGACCGCCAGGCTTTTTCTGCTCTGCCTTAACCTGTTGGCAAGTCATACACTTAGAAACGAAATCTGCCACGTCCTTCTTCATGCCGCTCCAAAAGAAAGTTCTCTTTATGTCCTTGTACATTTTATCTCCGCCTGGATGTATCGTCATCTTGGAGTGATGTGCTTCTTCGAGAACCGTCTTTACTAAATCCCTTGTCCGTGGGACTTATAGTCTTCCGTCTCGCCTTAACCCACCCTTATCGTCGATGGAGTATCTGTTGAGGTGACTTGAAGTCTCACCCCTAATTAGCCTATCAATCGTCTCCACAAGTTGAGGGTCTTCGCGTTGTGCTGACCCTATTGAGTCCACTAGAGTCGGGCGTACTTCGAGAGATGCTAGCAAGCCTGGTACAAAATCGGAGGAGGGCCTAAAGTTAAAACTGGCAATATACTCCAAGCTTTGCCTTTCTATAAAGAGCGGGCTTAGGGTCAGTTTCTTTCGGCTCAACGCGTCTGCCACTACGTTGCCTTTGCCTGGAGTGTAGGAGATCTCGAAATCGTACGAGGCAAGAAACTCCATCCATCTCTGTTGCCTCAAGTTAAGATCTTTCTGCGAGAAGAGATACTTCAAAGATTTATGGTCAGTATACAGTTCGAATTCCTCACCTAGGAGATAGTGTCGCCAAGACTTAAGTGCAAAGATGATGGCGGCTAACTCAAGATCGTGGGTCGGGTAGTTCTTTTCATGAACCTTCAATTGCCTTCCACCATAAGCTACTACCCTTCCTTCTTGCGTCAAGACAGCGCCTAGCCCTGTCCTACATGCATCTGTATAAACTGTGAACATCTTGCTTCCATCTGGCAACGTCAGAACTGGGGCTGTTGTAAGAGCCCTTTTTAGTCGTTGGAAAGCAAACTCGCAATCCAAGTCCCAATTGAACACTAGATTCTTCTTTGTCAGCCTTGTGAGTGGAGCTGAGATTTTCACAAAATCCCGTATGAATTTTCGGTAGAAACCTGCTAGTCCTAGAAAACTTCGGACCTCAGTTGCATTCCTCGGTGTCTTCCAATCCTGTACCGCTACTACCTTAGCAGGGTCCACAGCTAACCCTTCCTTGGATACTATATGCCCAAGAAACCTTACTTCCTCTCTCCAAAAGTGGCACTTGGAGAATTTGGCTTTTAGCTGATGGACTCGCAGAGTTTCCATGACTGCCCTTAGGTGTTGAGCATGTTCTTCTTCACTTTTTGAGAAGATTAATATATCGTCTACGAAGACCACTACGAACTTGTTGAGGAATTCTCTGAACACCCTACTCATCAGGTCCACGAAGTAAGCGGGTGCGTTTGTCAAGCCGAAAGGCATGACAAGCCATTTAAAGAAGCCGTCTGGGGTTCTGAATGCTGTCTTATCGATACTATCTTCAGCCACACTTAGCTGATGAAATCCGGTCGCTAAATCGAGTTGGGAGAAAACTGACGCTCCTACAAGCTGATCAAATAGATCGTCAATTCTGGGGAGAGGGTGCCTATTCTTTTTCGTTAGCTTGTTGAGCTCCCTATAGTCAACGCATAGATAGAGTGAACCATCCGCCTTTGTGGCGAACACCACTGGAGCGCCCCATTCTGAAATGCTCCTTCTAATGAACCCCTTCTCTAGAAGCTCTTTAACCTGTTTACTGAGCTCTTTCCTTCCCGTGGAGCCATGTGTCTAACGGGAAATGCAACGGGCTTTGCATTATCTACAAGATATATGCGGAAGTCTATCTCCCGCTTCGGAGGTAAGCCCTTCACCTCTTCGAAGACATCCGGATATTCACGGACCACTCTAACCGATTGCAAACTCTCAACAGAAGCATCTAGTGATTCAAGATAACTAAGCATAACCGCATACGAGGGATTACAAGTAATTTCCAGAGTGTTATCGATTTGGGTCAGAAGCCTAACCACCCTTTTCTCACAATCAAGGATGGCACCATTACTGGATAGCCAATCCATGCCCAAAATCAAACCATATCCCGAGAAGCCCAAAACAAAGGCACTACATCTAAATTCTACGCTTAGAATAGAAATTTTCAATCCCACACAGATCATAGACAAATGAGCTGGGCCCCCGATTGGATTTGAAACAATTAAGGGGTCCTCTACCATACTAGTTTCTAGGTGCAGAGATTCTACTAAAGCAGATGAAATAAAGGAGTGTGATGCGCCAGAATCAAATAAAGTGCGAACTGGGTGATCATAAAGATAAACTACACTTTCTACGGAAGTATTTATACCTCGCTGTTGCAGAGGTGGCGCTTCTAGCACATGAACCTGTGCCCCTGAGGTGGATCCAGCCTTCTGCCCCTGCCCTTGTTTCTTTGGGCAATCCTTAGCCATGTGGCCTGTCTCACCGCAAGAAAAGCACCCACCATTCAACTTGGCCTTCTTTTTCCGGCAGTCTTTCACTAAGTGCCCCACTTTGCCATAGAAATTACACTTCCTCTTCTCTTGGGACTTGTTGTCTTTCCCGCCCTTCTTTTTTTTTGAAAACAAAATAATGTGTGATCCTCCAATAGGAAGAGAGCACACATATGTATATATATAAAGGGAAAAAGGATAAGATACAGTATCTAAACACCGACCCAAAACATGATTGCCAAAAGACAGTAGAGGATAATAGATAGATGAGTTCCGGCAAGGCCACCACCCATCATACTTTAACATCGAGTTCCGGCAAAGCCACCACCCGATATTAAGTATATCTATTTCCTTACATATGGCAATCAAAATAATAAACAATGAGGATAAACATTCCCCTAAAACACACACTCCGACATTGAATACATATATGGCTAAACAAGCAATAAATCTCAATCCCGACAGCGCTCCCATAAGCTCCCCAGCTAAGTCCATAACCTGTAATCTGAAATAATAAAAAAGACCATCAGTAACAAACCTGTATATATGAGTATATACCCATACATATATATTTAAATGTATATGTACATAACTGTATAATCAATTATACTTATATGTACATATTTAACATATATATATGTATAAACATATAATCATATATACCATGGAAAAAGAGGAAAATAGAATAGCGTATATGAAGAAAGTTCAAACAAGTACCAATTAACAGCAGAGACGAAAGGTATTATTTCTGAAATATCTAGTGAATCTAATAAATAGTCCCAAATTTGATCTAACATTATACAAGAAACAACCAAAAGGTAAGTTACTAAAAAGCTTATAATGTAGGTTAGACATCCAATCCAGACTAAATCTTACAATACTAATAGTTAAATTAATAGTAGAATCATACTTAGAATGGATTAATCTCTGGTTTCTTTCTAACCAGATAAACCAACACGAGATTACTACTAAAGAGTCCAATATGTATCTCTGCTTTGTATTAAACCTAAATCTAATATAATTCCAATAATCTACACAATCATGTAGAGCATTAAATCCATCAAATGTAAAAAAATTCAGGATCGTGTTAAGCATAGAAAAAGTGTAATGACAGGAAAAAAAAATGATTCACGTGTTCCTCACCAATATAACAAAAACAGCATTTACTATTAATTAAGATATTCTTCCTTTTCAAATGCTCAATCGTATTAAGCTTCTTATGTATGATCAACCACATAAGAAACTTAGATTTGGGGGGAGCATTTGCCTTCCATAGGAATTTAAAAGGAAATGTGGAAACTCCAGAGAAGTTAATAAAATTGTACATAGAGTTAACCGTATAGACTAATTTCTTATCTAAGCTCCAACTCAGAGAATCCCCGTGTTCGTCCAAATTGTACATATCTAACTTAGCTTTAAGCAGTGCTAATTGTCTTAACAAATCTTCTTCTAAAATGTTGTCAAAGGAAAACACCCACGGAGGGCTTAGATCCGCCCTAAAAACATATTTTATAAATGCATTCTTAAAATTACAATTATCATAAAGCTTGTTGAATTCGATTTTTAGCGACACATTAGAGATCCAGGGATCATGCCAGAAAAAAGTAAGATCCCCAGAGTGTACTATTACTTTGTAACCTATTCTGAAAAAGGGAAAGCATTTTAAAATGGATTTCCAAAAGTGTGATAGTCTACTTTCCCATACACCACTATTTCCAATAAGAAACTCCCCACTAGAATAATAAGATTTAACTACAATAGACTTCCACGATGCTATCACCTCAGGACTTCTAAATTTCCATAGCCATTTGGCAAGCATGGAAGAATTAAAATTGTATAAATTTAAAATGCCCAAACCCCCATCCTTTTTAGGTTTACAACAGATGTCCCAATTAACTAGACATTTGTGAACTCTACCCAAAGCATCACCATTCCAAAGAAAATTACGTCTAATCCTATCAATCTTCTCTATAACCCATAACGGAAATCGATGTACAGCCATCCAATATGAAGGAATAGCTGATAACACCGAGTTGACTAAAACTAACCTACCTGCTCTTGACAGGAATCTGTTATTCCAACTAAGTAATCTATTATTGATCTTATCAATGATTACTATCCAATCTTCTTTTTTAAGTTTTGAAGGTCTAATCTTAAAACCTAAGTAGTCAAAAGGAAATTTCATAATGGAACAATTTAAGGTATTGGCTACCAATGTCTCCACGTTATCAACATCATTAAAAACCATGACCGCACTTTTATCAAAATTAATCCTGAGACCGGATAACATTTCAAAACAGTAAAGTATAAACTTAAGGGTAATTATGTGCTTAGGCAGGTGTGAAGAGAATAATAATGTATTATCCGCAAATTGGAGAATAGACAATTCATTATTAAATTCCTCATTCCCAACACTACCCAGTAACCCTACCCTACCCTCTCTTTTAATAATTCTAGCAAAGACATCCACCGCTAAATTAAACAGAAAAGGCGATAAGGGGTCACCTTGTCTAAGACCCCTCTTAGATTGAATCTTCTTACCCACTATCCCATTAACAACTATATTAGAGCACCCAGATCTTAACAATAATAAGATCCAGTGGGTCCATCTTACACTAAAACCTCTAGCAAGACATAGTTCACATATGAAGTCCCAATCTATAGAGTCAAATGCTTTCTCAAAATCTATCTTTAAAATGGCACATGTAATGTTATTCTTACAACGGACATTAATATATTCTTGTACCGCTGCCACTCCATCAACAATATTCCTACCTTTAATGAAGGCAGTTTGAGAACAATCAATAAGAGCATTCATCTTAGTACTAAGCCTATTAGCTAATAGTTTAGATATGATCTTAACAGAAACATTAATAAGAGAAATGGGCCTAAAATCTTTTAGAGAGTTTGCACCCTCTCTCTTATGAATAAGGATAACGTTTGCGATATTAAAACTACCTAAGCGCAATTCACCATTATAAAATTCATTAAATAGATTTATTATATCTGACTTTAAGACTTCCCAGAATTGCTTATAAAAATTGACTGAAAATCCATCTGGACCAGGAGCCTTGTCACTAGGCATATCACATATTGCCTTCCAAATCTCCTGCTCCGTAAAAGGTTCGTCTAAACTATCAAGATTGGTCCTATCAACGTATGGATATAACTCACTCCACCTTACATTAATTCTCCTTTTAATCTTTGCCCCAAATATTTGTTTGTAGTAACTGGTGAAGGCTTCATTTAAATCCTTTTGTGCAATCAATTCTACATTATTAACAAAAATGGAATGGATCATATTATGACGTCTCCTTTTATTAGCTACACTGTGAAAAAATTTGGTGTTATTATCCCCTTCCTTAATCCACTGTATTCGAGATCTTTGTCTCCACATGACCTCTTCTTTTTCTAAAATCAATTTGAGATCTTGTTTAAGATTACAGTATTTCTCTTTTTCAGCTAGATTAAGGATCCTTGACTCCCTAATTTTATCCAAATCTAACAATCCACACATGATCTTATTCTTCTTAATTCTTATGTTACCAAACACAAATTTATTCCAACGCTTAAGAAAAAATCTCAACTTACCTAACTTAGCGACAAAAATCTTAGCACTATTTCCTCTATATAAATTATTAAAATAAAATAAAGACTTCCACTTTACCGAAACTAGATTTGTGAAACTAGAACCAAGTAGCCACATTTTCTCAAATTTAAAACTGTTACTAATGGTTATATTCGATTCACAAGTAAGTATAATTGGACAATGATCGGAGAGCAAAAAAGGTAGTCCTTTGACACTACAAATCGAAAATTTATCTTCTACCATAGAATTAATAAAAAATCTGTCTAATAATGCAAAAGAAGGGGTATCACGAACATTCGACCAAGTGAATGATCTATTATTCATATGAATCTCTATCAAATTATTTTCTAAAATAAAATCATTGAATTCCTCCATATCGGAGAAATCCCCTTCACGGGGTGATCTCTCCCCTAGAAATCTAGTGACGTTAAAATCACCCCCTACAATCCAAAGATTGGGGGATTGATTTCTGAAACTAGAGACTTCATCCCACAAAATTCTCCTCTCTAACTTAGTATGGGGGCCATACACATTGGATATACACAAAACAGAATCATCGGAACGTGAAGCTAATATAACATTTAAAGAATGAGTCTTTATAGACTCCTGCACGAGTCTATATTGATTCTCTTTCCAACCAATCATGAGTCCACCAGCAGTACCTCTTGCCGGTATACACACCCAATTACGGAAAGTTGTCCCACCTAGTCTAAGATAAAATCTAAAATCAAGACACTCAATTTTAGTCTCTTGCAATAAGATAATATCAATGTGATTATCTCAGAAGAAAGATGTAACTTCAGCACATTTTTTAGGTTCGTTTAAACCCCTAATGTTCCAACTAACTATCCTCATCTACGCAATGACGAGACCCTCTCTAGTTCTCTACTCCTAATATACTCAGCATCCAAATCAATATCAGTAAAAACAAACGCCGTATCACTAGCCAACTGAAATAACTGACTAGTAGACAAATTCCCTAAAGAAAACGGAGTATAATCACTACCAAAAGTTTGAGACAAACCTGAGACCAAATCCCATCTACTACCACTAGTAGTAGATGAATTCGGGAACTTACCTCGAGTCGAAGAAGAAATGTTTCTCAGTCTAGCACTACGTCGAACCATTCCAGAACTAGGAAACACTCGCCTGCGTCTCCTTCTCCGCAAAGATGATGAAGAAGCTTCACTACTACGAATCCAGTCATCACTAAATTCTCTCAGTCCGCAACTAATCACAAAGCTGGATCCAGTATCTGAAATCCTCACAGAGTTAGGCATGACACTTATCAAAGATGAAACGCCATTGCATGGTCTCAGAGACATGACGAACAAACTCACATTCATCATATTAATCGTCAATGAGCCAACGTTTCTGTTTAAAGAAAACTGATAACCACTGCTAACAAAAATTCCCATGCAACCATTACATTCATAAGCACCAACCATTTGTTCCCTGGCACCATCGTAAACATGCACATCCCCTTCATTAATAACACTATTGATTACTGAGAGATCACCCACGGATAATTCAACCACGTTCTCAGTGTCCACCATATTTTTACCAATACTGCTCTTTAGAGATTAATTGTATATCAACACCTTTTCATGCCCAGACATGCTGACATGATTTTTGCAACTTGAACCCTTATACTTACCATTTCTCGTAGCCATCATATGCATCAGTCTATTGCATTTCACTTTACCCACCTTGATGCCCTTCCTCGAAGAGACCGCAATCTGTTCCACCGCAGAATCATTAATCACACTGTTCTTCAGAACAGTTTCAACATCATTTTCCAGCAAGCTGAAACTATTAGAGAGCTCTATGTCCTTTGCCACGTGCCAGTCGGCATCATTCACAACACTTGATATCCCATCTTCCGCAACCTCATCATCAATATATCCACTCATATGCATTACATCAATTCCTGCCACCTCATCTAATCCTTTCTCACCAGTGAATTTACTACCACCGAAATCATGAGCTACATTGGGATTTAAACAATAATGTACATATGGATCTGCTAGCATTGGATCACTTAATACTCCATATTCATCTGAACCCCTTTTAATCAACATCTCGCCTTCGAGAAACAGACCAGACTTAATGACATTCAAAGTCTTTGAATTCACCCACTGATGCGTGTTAGCCACAATAACACTATTGTTTCCATCTGATGAGCATTGAAGTCCTATCTTCTCACAATTGATCACAGTATTTATAATGTCAAAGTGAGCTAGGATATCATCCAGTAACCGGAAAGCAAGTTTATTAGTCGTGTCTCCCATATCGTGGAATACTCTCCTTAATTTTGTGAGATTCAAGCTGAAAGAGAATGCATGCTCTTGTCTAGACAACGGCCTCGGTAATGGAGGAAAGACCTCATATCTATCAACAACATTACTCCATAGAATTCCATTTACCAACCCCTTTAAATTCCATCCCATCAACAACATCAAATAAGCCCCATTGCTTCTGTCAACCGAGCAGACTTTTTTATACACATCCGCAAGCTCAAACAGTTTCCGACATAACTTCAAACAGTTGAAGCGCAATACTTCCCAAACCGATTTTCTATTAAAATTCATAGAACAACTTGCCTTGCGATGTCCTATACCACCACAAATAAAACACCGTAATCCATTCCTGCAATCCTTTGCTAGATGAGAGATATCCCCACAATGAAAACATGCTCGACCTATAACCTTTTTACTATATGAACTCTTTTTGACCTCCGAATTCCATGCTGACATTTTAGGCGAAGGCTGTTTAGTCACCTCGGCAAAAGACTGATTAAAACTTGTATTGTACTGATTTGAAGGTCCATCATAAACAAGAGGATCACACTGTCTAAAGGTTAAGTTTAATCTGCCATATTTCATATTTGTCCTCTCTCTAATCAGATTTGGAGCCGTATCCTTGCAAATGCCCTCTATGCCGTGATATAAGCCTCTGGATTCACCCCCAAAAATGAGCACATCCCCGGATTCTAACACGATTTTCTTAACTGGTTCATTCGCTTTACCCATCTTATAAACAAAGACAGCCGAATCACCTATTGAGAAGGAAATTACAGGAAGACCTGCCAATATGCTTTCATTGCTCTCGTCCCTGTCTTGGTGAATACCCAGCTTCCCGTCTAAATCATAATAATTGACTATACAGACATCCGGAGAAATGGGAGGAAGATCATCAAATTTTCCCCCATTTACTAGGATTGTTTTGTGAGTGACATCCATTGAATCCTGTACCAACTTTTTGAATTCGAGAGGAATGATCGGAGGTACAACACCATCGCTCCTCCTTCTATCTTCATATTGTTTGGTCTGTAGATTCCAATGTTTACCCAAACACATCATAAAGAGATTCAATAACGCACCATTTTCAAAACCGGGTCTCACAAAACTACCTTCTCCAATACCCAATTCTTGACATGTATTAACAATCCGAATCTGATCGTTAATATTTATAAATTTCTTTAAAAGAACCATGCCGTTACCTAGAATTTGATGCGGATTTTCTAAAATCTGAGTATACAATCGCCCTTGTATTTTATTATTCCTCTTAATTCCCCAATCCGCTTTCGCAAAATAATCCTTGAAATATACCCTTCTAGTATAATCTGGACAAGAAGTATTACGATGTCCCCATCTTCCACAATTGGAGCATCTAGATTGATTCGTACAATTTCTCACATAGTGGTTCCTATTTCCACAGCGATAGCAACCATCAGAATGAAATTGAGCACTTATGTGAGACGAATCCGAGCTTACTTTGTTCCAATTATCGGTCGAGAGCGAATTGCCCGATAAAAAGTGAGAATTTTTCGCATTTGAACGGAAAGAATTGAACGAGAAAGAAGATGTCGCCGCCATTCGTGTATTCTCCCCTTCTTTCCCGCCCTTCTTAAAGTATGTCTTCTTAGGCTGTAAACCCTCTTTCTTCCCTTGAGAGCTTTCTGCCTTTGTCTCCTTCTTGCCCTTATCCTCTTCGTTCAGCAATGCCATCTGCACCAACCTTTCATACGTAGCTCCCATGGGTATATGGGTCATGGCCAAGCTGTGTAATGGCTCATTCAATTCTTTGACAAAGCGGAGAGCCTTCTTGTGCGGAGTGTTGACTAGGTCCAGTCCGAACCTAGCCAGCTGATCGAACTGATTAATGTACTCTTTGACTGTCATATTCCCTTGCTTAAGAAATAAGAATTTTTCCAATTGGAGACTCCTTTCAGCTTCTGAGAGAAATTTAGCCTCAAACCTCGCCCTAAATTCCTCCCATGTTTCCACTGGTCTTTCTGCATTGGTAACTTCCCACCAGTAGGAAGCCTCGCCTTTAAGTAGCCATAATACCAGTTGTACCTTCTGCCTATCTTCTACCTCAAAGATGACGAATAAGTCCTCGGTTTCCTTCAGCCAGTTCCTGGCTGCCACGAAGGACTCGATTCCATGAAAGTCCTTCCCTCCCATAGCTTTGAAATCTTTACATATCTTAGCAAAAGCATTACCACATGGAGGAGGTGGAGGAGGAGGTGCTGCTGCAGCTGGATGATTTTCTGCAGCTGGATGATTTCCTGCAGTTGGGGAAGGAGGAATAGTGGGACCTGGCTGATTGGCCCTTGCTTCTAAGAATCGTCTGAACCAACCAGGTAATGGTACACCCTCTGGCAAGTTAAGTTCTTCGGACATGCTGAAACAAAAAGGACAAATTCAAAACGAAGGATAAAAGATAGTACCTATGGCTTTGGGGGGACTATGCCTTTTTAAAGTAAAATAACATTTTATCTTTAAAAATGCTTCTTTAAATTTTCTTTTGAAAATAAATTTTCAAACCTTTTTATTTTATCTGGTAAACCTATGCTCTGATACCAAGTGAAACACCCCACCTCCATTAGGGTCACTCTCAAAGGGAATGCCCTAATTTTGGTGGAGGTTTATAAGTATAAGTCACAGATACACAAGACAGATATAAATACACATATTTTTGAACAGCAAAAAACAACAGCAACTTTTATTTCATCAAAATACGTGTTACACAAACCATGCCATAATTGTCTTACAATACTTCCAAAAACATTACATTTTCATAACTGTCTTGATTTCATAACTTAAAGAAGCATAAAAACATAAGTAAACTGCATAAGTCCCCATAATTGCTATCCAAAGCCATAGTCCAAAACGAAAGAGATCCAAGCAATACATTCTTTCTCTTCAAGCTGGATGTGAAAACTGGTCAAGCTGCGGTATTCCCTCCCTATGGACCTGGGGGAGGGGGGAAACGAAAGAAAAGAAGATGAAAGAAAAGTAGAGTCAGACATAAAGCCTGAGTAAGTCTAGGACTATTCAGTCTACGAATAAGGAAATGAGCATGATAAGTACAAACTGGAAATGGGAAAGAACCATAAACTAAGTTAAGTTGTCTAGAGTCGAATATACCATCGTACCCCATATTAATCTCTGTACCCCTATAAACTAGTTCCCAACAGGCACCCCATAATTAGGGTGAAGTGATCCATTTCTAATGATCGGCTCCTACTCGCATAGTTACATGTGTCTTACGGCCCCCGATGTTGTAGCTACCTATGTTGTTCCCACCATGGGGTGTATCAAGTCCCACGGTGGCGGCCCGACACAATTCTAGAATGCACAGGTATACTACTGGTGCCCAGTGCCTAATTTTTCTGCGCTGGAGTGTGTGCACGCCCGCACCCCGTTAGAACCTACACTGCTGCACCACCGCCGTCGATTTGACCTCTTACAGTCAGCCCAGTAATCGTGCCCTACCCTGCCTAGTTTAGGGTATCCTGATACACCTTGTAGGGTTACTGCTGAAAAGGGTCCCCCGCAACTAGGTTTTCTATTTCTAGCCAACATGCTAAGTTGGTTAAGTGTTCTGTATAAACCTAACCCCCAATCAGTCTGTAGAGTTTAGCATGTTTAATTTGATTAAGTATTAATTCAATTTACTTAATCCTATCAATCCTTACTCAGCCTTAATTGTCTTATTAAAGCCTCAACCACTCAAATTAGACAGGTACTGTTGTGACTGCCTATAGCCGGTTGGGTCCGGGCAGTCTTACGTCACAACTCAGTCTAACCTCGGGTCTTTATTGGGCTCAATGTTTAGCCACCCACATTGGATAGGTATTGTTGTGACTACTGGACAGCCGGGCGGGTCCGGGCAGGTTTATGTCACAACGCAATCCAACCTCGGGTTAAACACATCGTATTTTCTAAGTTTACATATTTTGTCTCTTTTCTTTTTATATGTAAATATTTGCAGCCCATTATTCAAATTCATCTTTATTGGGTAAAATTAATTTATACCACTTAAATGTTCTCAAGGTCGTTGGCATGCGTCAAACATGCCAACACATATGTTTTATATTTTTAACACAACGTCATTACCCCCGTTTTATACGTTCGCTATAATATAAGATATGTTGGGTTTAACATTTAAGCCCAACTTAGCCACATGAAAAAGGGGAGGCTTAGAACATGGTGTTTATATATTCTAAGTAACATCAAAAGGGGTGTGTGAACGCATGAACTTCCAACATAACGATCTAATTAACATAAATTAGGCACTTGTGAACTTGCATTGTAATAGCATATAATCTTGACATGAAACATACCTAAACATGAATCATGGTTTTAATCTAGTCTTGTAAACTTGCATTTAAAATGTGAACCTAACTTAATTATGTATCACATATATTATCACATGATTTTGATAGCAACATAGGCCTAAAACATATTTTCAATTAGGCATAACACCAAACGTAATCTATTCATGTTCATAGAGTCAACACAAGTTCACAAAGATGCTTGCTTTTGTCACTAATACAAAAGTATGGTTTTCACTTGAATCATGATGCCTATTTCAACATAAATTCATATGAATCATAATACCCAAATGGATCCAACTACACTAAAAATGATCATAAAAATATACATAGAAGGATCTAAAATCATGTTGGCATAATAGTGAATCATATACTTGCATGAGTCTCAACTTGGTTGTAATAAACTACTACAAACATATAGTTGTTAACTTTCAACATGAATCATATACTTGCAAATATCCAATAGGTCTAACATCATTATACCACAACATCCCAAATCTATTCATAATTAGAATCATAGCAACATACAATTATGAATTATCATCACCACAAATTAAGTAAAATTCCATTTCTCATTTTACACAAATCAAAACTCAATTATTCATTCACATCGGAATAGCACTCTACTTACAACGTATGGCGAACCTTCAATTCAGGATTCTGAATTCTGATTTTGGAGATGCTATCCTTTGTTGTAGGCATTGTTTTGATTTAATTGTCGTTGCTTTAAGCTTTTGAATCGACTCCTAATCGTCTCTCAATTTTGACGGCTACTCCTAGTCTTTCTTCAGCAGCATGACGGTCTCATTCTCATTTTTATTTGTGTGAATTAGGTGGAGTCTTAGGTCCTTTTTATAGAGTTTGTGATTTGATTAGAGCCGTCGATGGAGCTTAGATTAATATTAGCCGTTCGTTTTAAAGAGAAACCAATCAGGAGTTGACACCTAGCCTTAGTGACAAGACAAAGCTCAGAAATTCGGCCAAGCACAGACCAGGCCAGCCAGGAGGGGCTGGGTTCAACCTGGCTCAGGGGCCAGGTCGACTACCCAGTCGACCCCCAGGTCGATTACCCAGTCGACCTGGGTGCCTTGGGCAGGAAAATTCCCACCCAGCCCAATCTGGGTCCGATTTCTTGAAATTTGAACTCATTTCTGAACAGCTTCTGTCTGTTTGAATTTTAAACTGAATTCTGAAACTTCCAGAGATCATATCTCCCTCATACGGAGTGCGGTTTACGCAAACTCGGACTCTATCTCAAGCAGAATTCCGAGACGAACGTAATGGCGTATCCCGTTTCCCTTAATTCTTTGATTTGAAATTAATTATACTTTAATTTGTGAATTTCACTGTTATAGAATACACGGGATGTTACAGGTTAACGAATACATCCACATACTTCATGGACTTAATGAGTCGGGTGTATAGGGAGTATCTGAACAAGTTCGTAGAGGTATTCGTAGATGACGTTTTGATCTTCTCCAAGAATGAAGAATATACCCAACACATAGAGGAAGTCCTAAGTACACTTAGAGCACACTAACTTAAAGAAAAATTCTATAAATTCTATTTCTGAAGGGAGGAAGTAAGTTTCCTAGATCATGTGGTCCCCAAGGAAGGGATAACGGTAGACCCCGCTAAGGTGGTCGCCGTTTAAGATTGGATGGATCCAAAGAATGCAACAGAGGTAATAAGTTTCCTTGGATTGACAGACTATTATAGGAAGTTTATTAAAGGCTTTTCGTGGGTCTCAGCTCCACTTACCCATTTGACAAAGAAGAACTTAACTTTTTCTTGGAGCATGGATGCCGAGGATGCTTTCTAGAGATTGAAGCGGGTTTTGACAACACCCCTAATTCTGACTCTCCCAAACAGAAGCAAGATGTTCACAGTTTACACTGATGCTTGTGGCACGGGATTAGGCATCGCAGTGATGCAAGAAGGTAGGGTAGTATGCTATGGAAGTAAGCAAGTAAGGGTTCATGAGAAGAATTACCCCACCCATGACTTGAAGTTACCAACAATAGTGTTTGCACTTAAGTCTTGGCAGCACTATCTACTTGGAGAAATATTTGAGCTATATATGGATTATAAGTCGCTCAAATACTTATTTTCACAAAAGGACCTCAACCTTAGGCAACAAAGGTGGATGGAGTTCGTAGTGTGCTTCAACCTAAGGCAAGGGTAATGTGGTAGCAGACGCATTGAGTAGGAGGAGGATGACTTTGAGTCCTCTATTCTTAGAAAGTCCGAGCTTGGAGTTTATCTCAACCTTTGAATTTAAGCCATCTACAGATTTCACACATGGTTTGTTGGCATCGTTGGTGGTGCGACCTACTCTATTAGAGCGAATTGGATCTATGTAGTGAGAGGACCAACAGTTGAAGGACATCTTGGATAGACTTGGTCAAGGAGAAACTTCTAGTCACCTAGCTAGATATACCATAGACGAGAAATGTCGGCTAAGATGAGATGGAAGGCTGTGTGTCCCTAGAATTAGGGAATTACTAAGGGCAGTGCTAAAGGAAGCTCATCACTCTCAAATGACTATACATTCGGGCGGTGCCAAAATGTATCGAGATATGAAGCATGCTTTCTAATGGATGAGGATGAAGGAAGATGTAGCAGAATTTGTGGCCTAATGTTTGACTTGTCAACAAGTCAAGCTGAACAAAAGAAACCTGGTGGATTACTCCAGCCCTTGGATGTTCCGTAATGGAAGTGGCTGTGACCCCATGTTTACTAGTGAATTTTGGAGGATCTTGCAAGAAGCTATATGTACACGGTTAAGTCTTTGCATAGCTTATCACCGTCAGACTAATGGGAAAACTGAGAGGGTTAATAGAGTTCTCGAGGATCTACTAAGACTGTGTATACTAGACTTCGTAGGGATTTGGGAGGAGCATCGCCCAATGGTTGAGTTCGCATATAATAATAGTTATCAGTCGAGCATAGTCATGGCACCCTTCGAAGCGCTATACAGACGACCTTGTAGATCGCTGAATTATTGGTGGGAGTCTACCGACAGACTTCTACTAGGGCTAGACATGATAAGATAGACTTCGAAAAAGATAGACCTTATTTGAAGAAGGATGAAAGCAGCTCAAGATCGACAGAAACTTTAGGTCGATAAAAGGAGAACTGACTTGGAATTTGAAGTGGGAGATATGGTCTTCATTAAAATTTCAACGCCCAGGAATGTAGTCCGCTTTGGCATAGTAGGGAAGTTGGTGCCAAGATTCATACGACCATTTCCTATAGTAGAGAAGATAAATCAGATGGCCTTTAGGGTTAAGCAACCAGATAGGCTGGCGAGCATGCATGATGTATTCCATATTTCCCATTTGAGGAAATGCCTCCATGATACAGCAGAGATAGTAGAGCCGAACACACTGACAGCGTGGAAGTTGAGAAGGAGGCATCAGTAAAAAGAGTTCCTACCCATATCCTTGGACCAGAAATCAAGAAGCTACATAACAAGGAGATCAGATTAGTGAAACTGCGATGGGGAGAAGACCGCGAAGATGCAACATAGGAATGTGAAGAGAGGATTCACGCTTCTTACCTTTTTCTTTTTGAATGTACGTTCCTTCCTTATATTCCAAAGCTTTTTAATTTACATTTTCTTCTATCATTCATGTTTAGTATCCTATCGTTCGAACATTTCAACCCTTAGGTAGAATCCAATTGTTGGAAACATGCTATGGTTGGTAGTTGAAAAAGGATGCAAGTGTTTCCTAGTGGTTGCTCGTGGATGCATATACACACACTAGGCACTAGATCAGTTCAATCACTTACATATTACATATGGACAATTGGATACATGAAACAAACATATATTGCATTAAGGAGGTCAACTAGATCACTCGACCGCCTGATTTTCGCATTAGGGTAAGGACATATACACCCACTTTTGCATATGTTCATACAATCATTAGAAGTTTCTTAAGGACAATGAAGCCCATGGATGATGGATGAGTAGATGGTTGTTAGGGTTATAACATTCATCTTAACTAATTGATTTCCGGGATGAAATCCTTTAAGTAGAGGAGGATGTAGCACCCCAAAATTTAATACACTATAACCATGCATTAAGATGATAATTTTGGTATAACTTAACTTAATATTTAGAATTAATTGAAACTAGCATTATTGTTGTGTTCACCTCGGAATTCCGGTATAGATAGACACCAAGTATGCATAAAATGGATAATGTATGAAGAAGTTATGATCCTTAGAAGTTTGTATACATATAAGGGGCATATATGTAAGTATAACATAAAATACAATAAAGAAAAAGTTAATGAACGAGGAGGGAAAAACGAACTGGAAATAGGCCCACTGTGGGTCGACCCACGCTCAGCCCGGGTCGACCCATAGGTCGACCCAAGGGGGGCTGGGTCGACCCACAACAGATCTGGGCAGATTTGTCTGTCGAACCTGGACTGTTTTGTGGATTTATTCATTGGTGACTCAACATTATGTGTACAGTTTGGATTTAAAACCTAGAATCTAAATGCTGAGGTTGACTCTGTGAATCTATAAATAAGTGGCTTCTACCATTTCCAATTCACACAAATTCTTTTGCCTTTATGAAATTATTCTAAAAAATATAAACATATAATAGGGAAATGCTGCTGAGGATTGCATCAAACAGAGACAACATCAGAACTTGCATGTACACAACTTGGATTGGACTTTCTTCTATGGCATAGTTATATATATAAGAGATTTATTCTCTTCTTCACCAAGACCCACTATGAGTTCTATGTGATTTTTAGATTTGATTATTTAAAAAGGTTTTTGATAGTGAACAAGAGTGGATCTGATACAAACAGTGCCTAAAATAATCCCTATACATGTTTATACATGTTTTCTATTCAGATCTACAAGTTATATTATGAACTTTAATCTTCCGTGTCCCTATTATGCCTTTCATTTATTTACAGTCTTTCTTTTATGCCTGTTTACTTATCAGAGATCTGTTTCTCCCCTTTTCCTTTTTATTTTATGCAGAACCTATGCTACTCAAGCCTAAGTATTACGTTAATTGCGTATAATTAGATAGTGACACATTAATGAGGAAAATTGGGCATATTATGTACTAGAACCATTGACTGTATGAATTGGGATAATTACATGTTAACCTATTATATTTGGATAATTACATGTTAATCTATTTGAGATAATTACATGTCATTCTTTTAAAGTTGGATTAATTACACGTTAGGAAGAACATGCGACAAAATAATCAGTTAAATTGGACATAATATGATATTAAGTATGACATGTAAGAACACAATAGTACCAAATGGGAAAACTAAGTAAATTACTATAAGTCTAGTTGTACATCTGGGCAGGTGCTTATTTGGGAAAAGGGTTGTACACTAATAACATTTAGGTAAATTTAATTTTTCAACTGGGCTTATTATTGAAATTAAACCTACTTAGTTACACCTGTTAAATAATAAGCTAAAGAGGTCCCAAGTCTAGTTGTTGTACCAGGTCGCCGGACTCTTAAATCCTAGGAACACAGGGATATAACCCTTGGGGTGGCTTGTGTCAAGTTGTGTGGAACCCAGTTCAGCTAGTATCCCTGTTGGTATCTCGGTAGGGACCCCGCACTAGGTAGGGGCGCGGGCAGACTTTACTGAACTTGACTATAAGTGATTCAAGCTTTAAGGCATGTACAGGAGGCGTTCTGGCGGTATCATGAGCGTGCATAAGTCCAACCACAGGAAACTAAACCGCAAGTAACGCCTATGGATATGGCTGTGTTTTAGAAGTTGCTGGGTTAGGGACTGATACACCCTACTACCGAGGCTGACATAGAATATTCATGTAGTAGGGAGCTGATCGCATGGGTAGTAATTAGGGTAACGCCTAATCATGTTAATACTAGTAGAGTTGTTGTAGTTAGTTTGATTCTTGGGATATGAGTGAGAAATTTAATCTACCTTTATCTTGTTTGGATCTCGTTTACCTCTTGCATATATACATGTTTTACTGTACTTCCTCTCCCAGTATTATTGATCTGTCTTGACACCATTTTATATACATATGCTAGAAATTATTAGAACTCACCAGAATTTTTGTCTGACCCTTTTGTTTTCCTTCTCTCCCTTCCTTCCCCACACCATGTTCTCAGAGTGGGAGATAGTTGAGATTGTGATTCTACTTGGACTCAGATAACTCTCCTTTTTCAAGTATTTTCTTCAGTTTATTCATGCTTATTGTAATCACACTTGAGAGATATTGTTATGTTTCTTGTACTCTGATTATGAGATAGATTGCTTTTGATATTTGAGAAAACATGATACGGTAACCATGAGTTTGAAATGTTGTTGTTCTTGATTAGTAAAAAGTTCTAAGTTTTTCCGCTGCAATGCTTATATTTGTCTTGTGCATTTAATTACTTTTACCTATTGCGCTTCATGAAACTTAATGCATTCTCACTAGTGTGACATTAACGGACGTGGGGTGTCACAATAAGCAATGGAAAATTTTCAGTTGTTCAACCTTTATACGAATAGGAGGCAAACCGAGCTACAGTAGTTGAACCACCGTATGATCAATTGGTTGACTTGTATCCTGTATGTTGTCACTTCTGGTATGCAGTGGAGGTTATAATCTGGGTTGACAGAGAAAATATTGGTCGTAGAATCTGGCTATGTCTATTTTGGCCTAACAGTTGTGACTATTCCGATTGGGTCGACGATCATTTATGTGCATGGGGCATAGTCTATGCAAATGAATTGGAACATGAGATAAGGCATCTTAGGAATGTTATAGATGAACTGTAACTTCAACGTAATGTGTAGTCAATTGTAATTGTATTTTTTGCTAATTTAGTTTATCTTATCAGTGTACTATTGTAAGTGGTTTTTTATGTTATTCGAGTTATCTTTTTGTTCGAAGATTATACGGTTTTATGCAATGTAATAGGAATTAAAAAACTTGGCTACATCACTAAAAAAATAGCGTGTTGTCAACATCAAAAACCCATTAAAGACAACCTAACTTGGCTATAATGTCACTCTATGCTAATTCTTTACACGAATTAAAAAACATAAGTAAAATATTAAAGAGCAACGTGTTGTGAACATCAAAACCCGTGAAAGTCAACCTATCATGGCTACAGTGTAACTCTATGCTATTTCTTTACTCGAATTTAAAATAATGGGTACAATATTAAAAAGCAGCATGTTGTCAACAACAACAAACCATGAAAGACAACCTATTGTGGCTAACATGTAACTCTATGCTATTTTGCTACTCAAATTAACTGCATTAAAGAGCATCATGCTATCAACATCAACAACCCATGAAAAACAACCTATCGTGGCTACAATGTAACTTTGTGCTATTTCTGCACTCTCTAAAACATGGAAAAAGTAATAAAGAGAATCGTGCTGTCAACATCAACAGTTTGTGGAAGACAACCCAACGTGGCTACAGGTTGTCAACATCAATTAATCAACTGTGGCAAACAATTCATCATGGCTACTGTGAATTTGACCAAGTGTATAATTCAGTGAAACTTTATTATTAACACCAGTAAAGACTTGTTTCTTCTTCACTATCATGTATAAACAATTCTAAAATTAATAAATTAAAAAAAGCTATGGTGTTACTCCTCATTGTCTTCATCCTCCTCTGATGAGTACATTCAAACTCATATAGAACAACAAAGAGTAATTTCACATCAAATGATGGATGTAATGTATCTTGAAAACCAAGAAAGTAACCATTCGACCCATGGGGGAAGTATATTTGGAAGGCGGGTTCTGCAATATGGAAGAAGTTATGTTGCTGGTCACAACGAACTCGTTTAGGATTATTTTGCTGAAAATTTTGTATAAGGGGAAGTTGGAATTTAGACGGCAGTTTTACATGTATAAGAACAAAAAATTGGAAGAAGAAAACGTATTTTTTTGTTCATAAATATAATAGGCTCAATAAACTTGGGATTTCTCCACTTCAGAAAGCAACGGCTGCACTGTCGTATGCTGTCGTATGGTGCTTCTGGAGAATCAGTAGATTACAAAATATGTTGGGGGATTCCACAACAATCTTGATCATAAAAGAATTTTGCAAAACCGTTGTTATGCAATTTGATGAGGAATATTTTTGGTCCTCTAACCCTAATGATATTGAACGATTATTGGCAATGGGAGAATAACGGGAGTTTCCTGGCATTTAGGTAGTTTAGACTGCATGCATTGGTGGTGGAAAAATTGTTTGATTGCATTGAAAGGCCAATACTTAGCACATCTCAAAAATGATAATCTCGTATTGGAAGTTGTTGCATCGTTTGATTTGTGTGTTTGCCATGCTTTTTTGGGGTGCCGGGTTCTCTTAATGATATAAACGTTTTGCAGTAGTCATATTTATTCAATGACTTATGCAATGATATATGTGATGAACCACCTTCCTGCCCGAATCAATCAGATAGTTAAACTGACTTAAACCAATCAACAAGGCAGATTGCGTTTGGGTATACAATGTGTAAGAACTGAACAAACAAAATTTTTATTATCATTACAATAACTTTTACATTAGAGTACATCATATATTAGAGTACAATAGTAAAAGAAAAATACATAGCTCAACGGAAGAAGTAAAATGCTCTGGACACAACTCTAGCTTCAATCCAACACCTTCTCTATAAAATAACAACAAACCAAAACTACAGGCTGCCCGTATGGAAAATGGGCACCTAGAGTTAAAGGAAAGAACACTAAGCTCTAGGTTAGTCATAGGACTGGTGGAAGAACTAAAACAATTATTTTACCTATTAGAAAGTTAGGTAAATCATAAGACCATGCCGTATAACATGGAATGGGTTTCCCCTTATGAATCTCAGTCATAATAATTCACAATGCTTTTTGAAAAATGAAACTTCCATAATACTTGCATCCCATCACACAATGCAAACACACACCATTAGGAGCAAATTTTACCTTATGATAAGCAGATGTGATTGGTATGCAAAGAGTTTCTTTTATTATTACTAGTTCATAGTGTGGAAATCACTTTCAAAAGTAAATGTATAAATCTTAGAAGACGTAGGTACCCATATGTTACATCTACATACATAGATTACAACTAAAATCGTAAAGGTTCGTATTGGAAGGTGGGTTCCATCAATAACCAAGGAAAATTATATTCCTGACTGCGATTTAGGAACACATCTAGTGGGATGTCCCAGTATTAACAAATGCTCCTTTTTGTAGTGGCAAAGCGAGCCCACCACTATTTCAAGCGATGTTCGGGTTACTCCTGAACGTAACATCTCCCAGTCGTTGTTGACCATTATCCGAGGCGTCTTGATCTATCATCGACTATGTATATTGCTTGGCCTCCATACCATAGCCTCACTTTCTCAACTTGAAGGAAACATTAGCCCTTAACTCTATGGTACACCATCCTATTTTGTCTCATTACCCGTTGTGAGGCCTTGAATGTACACTTCCATACAAAGTTCTACTTTTCAACAAAAGCTTTGATCATCAATAGCTCATCACTTAGCATGCTACATTGTCAATTCACATTATGTAATCGGTGTCTATAAATATATAACCCTCTTCATCTAGGAGGTGGGTGTTAAGATAAAAGGATAAATCCTCTGCCACTAGCTGATATATCATCAATAGAAACCAATTTGTTATGCCGTAAAATACAACGTCAGGAACACATCCATTTACAAGTTCGTTCTTGGTTTTGAACGAAACCAAAGACACCTTATTCCTTGTCCAATAAAAGAGAGTGTCCCTTGCAAACCCAGATAATCTCCAAGTACGTCCAGACCACTGCCACTTATAACCTCATCTTAGGTGTACATCCCTATTGAGACATCAACAATTAATCCAAATGATGTGAAGATCCCTGGTCTTCAACCACCGTCATCAGTATCTTCAATACTCGTCGTATAGTTATTCAGAACTGGTTGATGCCCGGTCTTTTCGAATAACTAGCACATCTTTACAAACCATAATAGATATACAAAAAATCATGAGTCTCAATTTATTTCAGAATATTACTTTACTCAAACCATTCTTTATATTGGGTATACCCATTTAAGTATTATCCAAGATTTACACACTTTAAACTCTTGTTTAAATCTTTCCTTGGATATCATTTCAATTGATTATACGATCTCATTTCACAAATTTAACTCGACCAAGTTTTCTACGCTTTATCGTGATGATTGAAACTTAGGAAAAAGGTAATTTCTCAAATCATTGTTCCATTCCCTTCCTATTCATCCTATGGAGAAAAACTGGCATTACTCCATATCTAGTTGCCCTCGTATATTGGTAAATTTTATTGCCATTTTTAATACCATTTTTTCATTCCAAACCCGACTAAATATTTCAATTATCTTTACAGGAAAACTTATTTACCCAAACCCAACCCTTTCACTGATCAGGACAAATTACTTTATCTTCCCTTAATTTATATCTCTTGCCCAAAAGCATACTTATGATTTCTTAATCATATCATTAGGGAAAAACCATTCATAACCCGAATTAATTCTCGATTACACAATGCCAAGAGAATAATCTATCAAGTGTATGACCTGAAGGCCTAAACCAACATCAAATCAAACTCCCATAAAATCACCAAACTCAATGATAAATTGACCAAGTTTCAACTTCTTTCTTTATCCCAAAATCGTTTTAAAGATTCGATCTTATCTTCATGCAAAAAATACACTCATCTTCTTTTAAGCGATCCTTAACTTTGTTCATATTATCGTTTGCTATGGGAAACTCTTTCATTAAATCTTTATATTTAAATTAAATAAAGATTTTACTTCAACTTAACTTGGAAAATAATCTTTCCTTTGACTGGGACAAAGAGCAAACCTTAATGAAGGCAATACTCATGATAAACTCAAATTCATACGTTCATTCCAAATGAAATCTTCGCAGAAGTCATATCAACGCATAATCGATATGAGTTCCCGTAAAAGACTAATACTATAAGAGGAATAACGGCAAACCCTTTTTAATTCTTAAATAGTAAATGTCTTCAACCACAGAGACTCATTTCGATTATCACCAAATCATTCTCATTCAGTTCAAATTTAATTCATTAATTGTTAAGCTTAACTTAGTTACATACCTTTCAAATCCATATTCCAATTAAGTCTTAATTAAAAGATTTCTTGGAACACATCTTTCAAAACAACATCACATTAGATAAACAAAACACTAGATGATTAATTCCAATCAATCCAATAAACTAATATTTGAAACTTTTTAGTTCATTTAACTTAGATTACCATAACGTCGTCTTACCGTATTCAGCAAGTTAGGCTGAGAACACAAAACCAACATATAGTTCAAAACTTCCTTCTTCTTATCCAAATCACTTTAAAATCATTTACTATGATTTATCATATAATTCTTATAAGGACATTTTGATCGATTTCCAATTACAATCATTGAACTACATTTACGTCGACCTTTTCAAAAATAGATTTAAAGATAACTTGAAATCTATTAGTTGAAATTCAAAATTTGTTCTTTCATTTGAGAATTACTATCAATAGAAAATAAAAAAAAATTGTTTCGGGGAAATCCAATTTAAATTTCATTAATTATGGTCATTTGAAGTTTATGGTCGAAATTCGCGAACTATCACCGTGCGATACATTCTGTTCAAACCATAATATTATTTAAAGTAAAAGTCGTTCGATTCGGTTTAAATATATTTTATAAAACATTTATAAACTCATTTAAGAGATATTATCAAATTCTAACTTCAAATTAAATCACAAATCAAAATTGAATATTATATTATTATAATATTGAAATAATAATTTTTTTCAAAATTAAATCTTCTAAAATCCTTACTTTTCAGAAATATGTTTAAACACTACATAAAAATAATGCAAAAATCAATTTGAGTTAAATATGTCATTTGTATATCAACTCGAATTCACTTCTGAATTTACCATTCAAAATCTATTTTAAATTAGAACAAGCCATTTCCAATTCAAAACTCTTTCAAATTCATTTCAAACTTTTCAATAGTTGTTTGAAATCAACTCAATTTCATTTTCAAATCGTTTCGGATATAAAAATCCAATTTCCATTTTCATGTCTATATGAATATATATTCATTTAATTTTCCAATTGAAACAAGACTCAGTCAGTTCCTAAATAATTCCGAATCCATGGTGTGAATTGTGTGAACAATTATTGTAACGGCCTGCGAATTCGTACTATCTGAATTGACTAAACAACACACTTCCAACCCAAATAATAAGAAATAAGAGTCATTAGGGTTTAATAAATAGAAACAAATAGAAGATAGAACAAAAGAAAACAACTTAATCTCACAGCGGAACTGAACAAAATATAATATCACACTTCATAACTTTGAAATACAAATCTGTATAGTATATACATACCACATCAGAGTACAACACTATACATCACAACGGAAATAACTCTAAATAACTGATGCTGAAGCGTCCTGCTTCAAGCTCCTCCAGGTGTATCTGTAAAAGCCTGAAACACTTGACTGCCCATACAAATTTGGACACCCAAGAATTTAGGTTAAAACAAACAAAATAAACTCTGGGTCAGTCACGGGACTGGTGTGAGTAAACTCCAACCATATTGTTTAACTTGAAAAACCTTTTGAAAGAAAAGGATTATAGTAAGAGCAGCACATACATAAACACTGACGGTTTTTACCTTACTATAACCCAAAACATTTTTGATATCAAAATCTAGTGATATTATAATAGTGTCTAATCAAATAAATAACCAAATAGTAGAACGCTTGCATCTCACTCTCTATATACATTGTATAAAATCAGAAACCGCAGGGAGTTTATTGGAGATTGGATTTCAACTATGACATATGGGACCACCTCTCGATCAGTGTAATCTAGAGGGGATACACTGGGGTTCAACAAGAACATCTTGCAACCCGACCACACATGACCGGCCACTCATTTAGCTTGAGTGTACCGAATATGTTTTCACCCACGGTTGTCGGCCGTCCAACTGTAAACTTTAAGATACAGAATCAAAAGAAGAATGAATATTGAATTTTCTCTAGATCGGTGACAAATATACCTTGCTTGGGTATGACCCAACAAGCCATGCAGCCTGCCTGATTTTTGTCATTTCCCGGTTGTGTGCCTTTAGGCTACATATACCTTTTTAGAACATCTGACCACCATACTGTTTGAATGCCACATCGTCAAACACGTCAAATCACTAGTTGATCATCTCAAAAATATTACGGGTATAAAAAGCTAAGAGAAATGAATTTCTCTGTCACCAGACGTAATATCTTTAAAAGAGAGTCATATTTGATCTGTTAGGAATACTCTGTCAGACATTCATCCATATATATTCGTTCTGGGACTGAACGAAACCCGAAGGCACCATTACCATTAATCCATCTTAGGCAATTTCTACCTAGGATTAACAAAAAAGCCCTTGCACTTAACTCTATCTTCAATTATTTCCAGCATATCTAATTCGCAGCGCTTATGCCTATACAGAGTGATTTCGAATAATAAACCCAACCGGTCTCCCTATATTGACAACGATGGTAAAAAAAAATCTTTTAGAGCCGGTGCTTTAAATATCAATGGTAAATAAACATCCATCAAACAAATCACTTGCCCTTTCTAATTAATTTTCTATTTTAAGTTTCCTTTCTATATATATATATCAATATACTGAATTCTGGTTATCGAAACTTCATAAAAATATCCTTAAAATTTTAGAAAATTTTGCTAGCACCTCCTTTGTACTGGTTAATAACTCA
Organism: Allium sativum; assembly: GCA_030737875.1. NCBI lineage: Eukaryota > Viridiplantae > Streptophyta > Magnoliopsida > Asparagales > Amaryllidaceae > Allium > Allium sativum. Next base: position 289,164,964 of record CM060915.1, read on the forward strand.
AGGCCGACTCGCCTCTCTAGGCCCTTTCCATTCAAAAAGAAAATCAAAAAACCAAGCGGCTTGCCCAGTAGGCTCATAAAATCTCATATGGAAATTTAAACATGTATCGTTTTGTCGGGGACTTAAATTATAATCTTCATTCTCTTAGTTACATACCTGTTTCACATATATATACACCCATTCCCAGTTTGCTTCAAATCAATCGCTTTCCATTTGCTAATTAGCCCCTAAATAGCTTCCTTGCTTAATCTGCTTTTAATTTGAACATATCACGTTCAACTATATTTGTGTTCACTTATACACAAATCAAACTCAAATTCCTTACTCGCTTCCTAATTTTAATCTAATTTCATATTTGAATTCTTAATTTTAATTAACAAATTCAGTTCACTTAAATGAATTAAGTTCAATCCAAAAACTCTGTTTACTAATTTCCATAGAAATTAGTTAACGTCATTTGAAAATTAAAAATCTGATTTCTATTACAAAAATCGATCCATTTACTTGACTTGAGTTCATATTTAATTTATAGCTCAAATCCGGATTTTACTAATGGAAATTCAAATTTTTATTCACTAAAAATCCTTTTATTTTATTAAATAAACCATTATGATTTAAAAATGATTATGGCGTTGTTTTTCTGAAAATTTGATTTTGACATAACTCAAAATCTATAAGACGAAATTTAATTTGTTTCTCCTAAATTAGAAAACTATTAATTAGTAGGCCCGGACGTTTCTTGTTTCATCGAATTCCTACTTATATTGAGTTTTATTTACTCAATTGAAGTTCGAAACGCCAAATTATGAATTACCGCAATGCGGCGAGTTCGTTTTAATTCAATTTAATTATAAACATATAAACTTCATTTATAATTAAATTCCAACTTCATTTCTTATTATAAATTAAAACAGTTTTCCAAATATAATTCAAACATCTCGATTTTTTACAGTAATTAATTTCTTTTGTTCAAAATTAATAACTTGGGTATAAATTATTCACAACTCAATTTCTACATTAAATTCCAATTTCCTTGAACATAAAATATTTTATAACAATTCGATATAATCGAATTTCAATTTCAATTTTATTTTATGGGAATCATCAATTAATTCAACATCCTTTACCATTACAAACTAATATCTTCCCTTGATAACAGTGAAATCGTTCAAGTTGGGGTATTTTGTTTACCTCTCAGACCTTGACTGACAACGTTCTTATTTTGAGATAGATAAAAGCTTGTAATACAAAAACTTGATAAAAATCTCACTTTTTATTTCATTTCTTACATTTGGAAATCTTTTTCCAAATTACACGATGAAAATTTCTTCATCTCATTTATAAACACTGTTTATAAATTAAACTTCCATTTTAATAATCTATTTAAAACTCGATTCCCTTTTTTGGAATATTTTATTTTTAAAGCTTATATATATATGTATATATATATAAATTACCATGAAATCTATTTTCAGATTTAATCCTAAATTTTAGTTTCTACTCAATACAATCTTGATACCTTATCTGAAAATAATTAGTTTATTTTATAAATTCGACATGGTTGAATTCTAATCATAACTCCGTATGGATTTATTTAAATTCATTTCATGTTCCGAACATAGGAATAAATTTCCGCCTTTTCTTTATCTGAAACGATTTCAAATTATAAATCCCCTTTTTAAATCCATACTTGAATTTAAATTATAATTTATCCAATGAAGTTTCCCTCTTTTATTTATAAACATCGTATATAAATCTATTTTCTTGTTTAAATATTTAAAACAAGTTTCTATTTCAAATTTCATTTGAAATCAATTTTTCACTTCGAAAATAAATAAAAAATTTCCTTCTAAATTCATGCTTGAATTTAGAATTTAATATTATCAAATAAACATCGTTTATAAATTTAATTACTTACCTAACCTATTCGTAATTCCATTTTTATTTTGGAAATTTAAATTTTCCTTCGTAAATCTAAGAATCCCTTTGTATAATATTTTTAAAAATCAATATCGAGGGCTAGTTGTATTAAAACATCCAAATAAATAAACCCCAATTCAATTCAACACATCATACATATATAAATATATAAACTACAATAAATAAATTTAAGGAATCTAGTTGGATTCCTCCAACCTGTTTTCTTGCTTCCATAGATGTTAGACAACACAAATAATACCAATCCTGCTTCAAGGTAGGATATCGCGGTAAAGAAGGTCATCCACGCATATATTGTGGGGAGATAGGGTCATCCGCTAAAGATACTTTGGGCATTCGCTAATGGTACTGCGGGAAGTATCCACTATATATATATATATATTTGTGTGTGTGTGTATAATAGCCATAACCACCAGCTAAAATAACTAATATATATAATAACCACAACTGATAAACAATCTATATATGCAACCAAGTAGCCAACAGTTTATTTTTTATGATAAAATAAATTTTTGAGTGAGATTTACTCACCTTGATTTTTGTTTGCCGAATATCCAGTTAATTTCCATATTTTGCAACTACGCATCTCTTTGACTTGTATCAATGGAAATCGTGTACCACCTATGATCATTTAATTTTATTTTTCGATTCACAATTTTTAATTTAACTAATCAATTAAAATAATAAATTTTCTATGTATTTTAAACTTCTGAAACAATATATACCTCACTGCCTTGCGCATTACTTGGTCGATTATGAAGCATGACCTCAAACAAACCCAATATACTGCAAGCAGCCCCTCAAACAACAATCGTCCACTTTGGCAATTCGTCGAACATCTCACTGCCACTATACACCTCCTTCACAGTTAACTGCCATGTTCTCTGCTGCACACCAGATTAAGGCCACTCCATTGCCTATTCCAGCACAATCTCAGCAACAATACCCAGTCCAAGCTAATGAGTCCATTACTCCATACCACGACAGGCAAGGCCTTAATCATCCTGCAGAGACCGAACCCCCCTTCTACCTTACCTTTGTCATCCATACCAATGGAGGAACCTGCTCACATCGTCCCAAAACAGATCGGACTTATCCAAAGCTCATCTACCGGAACCACCAAGTCAACATTGATAACCATAAGTGCCACGAAAACACTAAAACTACAGGGTGATGTTCAAAGGGGGAATTCCCAAAGCCATAGTCCTCCGATCAACCCTCTTCCACCAACGAGCTAAACCTCAGACTGCGCCCTCGCCTGCCCCTCCATTACTCACTCGTGCTTTAAACCTAGGTCGGTTCAAATTCAAACTTTCCCTAACTGATTACGCACCAACATCGAGACCCTAGGGTTGAAGCCCTAGCCCGCGAATGCATAAAATGATATCTTTTTTTAGTGGAATGAATACCTGTTGATTGGGAAATAAATGAAGAGGAATAAGTTGAAATGGTTTCGTTGGAAGGGGAAATAACGAAGGCATGGGTACCATTTTATAGACGAGAATGAGGGAAACAAAAAGGTACGATGCCATCAAAGTCTTGTTGGCTTGCAAACGAAGGAGGAGACCAGACTTTCAGCTCAAAGAGGAATTATGTATCGCAAAGGACACTATAGGACAACTTGGTTGTAAACGATATATCAGCTGAAGTGAATATGACTTGAATTTGTTTATATTTTCTATTTGAAAATATCTTGCAGTTCCTAACATCAACCGTGTATCTCTATTTTAACTTAATGACCGACGTCTCCAAGTCACACTACTATTCTGAACTTAACAGATCCGATTTCGAATTTTAATTTGAACGTGTACAAGGAATAACCATAGTAAATTGATATAATATAATTTAAATTCAAAATGAACAACTTCCTGGTAAAAATCATTATAATTGTCATTTATATTCAAATAGAATTCATATTAATTGACTGAATCGTTTTAGATATAGTTTTTATTTTATAATCCCATTATTGTCAGTTTTCATATTATGATAATTCAATATATATGAATTAAATCATATATTGATTATTAAATCGATAAATTCCACATTAAAAATCCATTTATATTTTTAATTCAACATTCAACATTTAAAACAAATTCAAATATTTAAAATTAGATGACTAAAAATCTGGGATGTTACATTCCTTCCCCCTTAAAAAAGTTTCGTCCTCGAAATTACTAAGGCAAAAGAAATGTTGTACATCCGTTAACTTTTCAAAATCCCACTTTGTTATTACATAGTATTCTATAACTCAAGTTCCATACAATTTTAAGTTTTCATGGAAATGTTTAATTTTCTATTTTCCATTCAAAAACCTTTAAATTGAATTCGATTTGAAAATCGTTTCTTTTATCTTTACAAAAAATTTCAAAACTGATTTTTTTTTTCAAACTCCCTAAATTTTGAATTTTTTTTGGCAAAGTCCCCCTTGTACAGAGGAGGTTTTGCAATATACCAAAAGAAAGAAAAAAGCATACATCGACCCAAATGGTCGAAAAACAGTTCATATATCTTAATTTGTTATGTTTGCATAGGCATACCTTATATAAGCATTTATTAAGAGAACGTGCTTAGCGTTTATGCAAGCCATGCATCCAAAATTAAGCCAGGCAGCTCTATGTACCTATACTTACTCAATTTAAACTCATAAGTTTCATAAATATGAAGTTTCAATAACTTTTATTCATTTAAAAGTTTAAATACATGAATTCAATACCAAACAAGTCACATCATGTACATTTATCATGTATATGCTAATAGAAGTTCCAATATTTTGTATATATGTCATTTTATTCATATTACACATCATATATACTCTTATTTATTTAATTCATAGATTTACAACCAAATAATTCACATGCAACTCATATTCCATTGATATTCATTTAAACTCATTCAATTTTCGATTTTAATGAAATTATTTACTTCGTTTACAATAAACGAAAAAAATTCCTACTCATCTTTGGTATTATTTGGTTAATAAAGTAACCATTTATTTTTCTAGCTAATATTAAATTGATTTTGAATCAATTTATCCATTACAATCCACTTAACTTGCACAAGTGTTAGAGCAAAAAGTGGTTCTAACACCCAAATTATCTTGAATCGTAGAGAATTAAATCTGGAAATGAAATAAAATGCAACAAACACAGAAAATTTATAGTGGTTTGGCATTAAAGAGCATACGTCCCATTTATAAGATTCTGATTATACGTTTGAATGCAAATACAATCACAATCTCCTCTGAGTCTCACTTTAATGATAGTAATTCACTGAACTATTTTGAGATATCACTAATTAGAAATACAAGAAATGTGATAATGGTGAAATAAGAACTCTCAATTGCCAAAAGATCCCAAAAAAGCCAAGTTCTGGGCTATTTATAGACAGTTTCTGCAGGCAGTTCGTGAAGACACATGGCATCCATTCCAAAAATCTCAGAGCCGTTCGTGAGAGAGTGGAGAAGTGGTCTAGATGACCGTTATTAACACTTGTCATTAGATCCTGTGATTTCAGTTTGTGACTTGATGGGGATTGACCAAGTCCTGACTATTACTTTTTGGTGGCCAAGTCGGGTCGTGATTTTGTCTCACGACTGGTTCGTGAGTGATGCTCAGGAGTGGGTCATGGGTGATGCTCACGAGCGAGTCATGAGTGATGGCTACGAGTGTGGTTTGCAAGGAATGTCGCAAACCGAATTCTAAGCATTTTGAACTAGGGTTTATTATCCTTTAATTTATATGTATAAGTCACCATTCATACGATCGTAAACAAAAAATTCTTTGGTGGCTTGGTTAAAAAGCTAGCCAACATTTCGCCCCCTTGAAGTACATTTTATCAATGATGAGACGTGTTTCGAAGTAATCAATGTGTCTGTTCTTGAACTGATGATCACTGATGATCATGTTTGTTGGTATCGTCACGCCACTTCATGAAATTGCGTTATCTCGTTTCTTAAGGCGGTGTAAATACAGAATTAAGTTTCCAATTATTTTTGTTGTGATTGTCGACTTCAGGCATTGTAGTGAATTGCAGAAAGATTTTCAGGTAAGTCTTCTAAATCTTCTTAGCTTGAGTCAAAGGATTATTTCTCTTATTTTCCCCCGTACACATGCATAGAAATTTTCACATACTAATTTTAGTTCGAATTGTTTTTGATCGATCATGAGGTATCTCAATCAGGTTGGATGACGTCCCTTGTGTGAGGCCAACAAGACTTCCTTTCGCGTGAACCATTGCCCGAGTGGGCCAGAAAATAGAAGCCCCTCGATTCATTTAAATGATAACGGGCCAAGGCCAGATACTCATAGGGTCCATATTCCGATATATTTGATTTACTTTTACTCCTTTCCTCCCTCACTCATACCGCTATAATCCCTAATTTCCTAGACTCGAAATCCTAGCTCACAATTTCGCCCAAATTCATACAACTTTAACCCATTTGCGCAATCGAGATAGGTAATAACAACTTGAAAGTTTTGATTCTGATTTTTGTACTTCCTATTCTAACTATTTAAGGGACAAAAATATGGGTTTCGATTCACTCTCCACCTTTTTTGCTAGGGATGGAGAGGACCTCTCATCCCACGTCGCCGCCGGCATTAACATGGGTTGTCACGGTCAGGTGGTGGTCGGAAGCTTGAGAGTGGAGCGGGTTTCTTCACTTTGCCAAAGAATCTATGAGAGAACTATAGTTTGTGATGTTAGAGAGGAATATCCATGATCTCTTAGTTATGTGGGATTGATTCCTGAGAATGGAAAGCAAACAGATGGGAGAAAAGGCAGGCTCTAACAATTCAAGTCATGGGAAGAGTCAAGGAATCGAGTCGCGGAAGTGGTCGAATAGTGTATCGGTTCGGGTCACTCCCCAATGGCTTAATCCTGCTATGAACCTTAAGGGGACTTGTGAACCGAGGCCTTTATGGTTGCATGATCATGAGCCAATCTTCGTTCATGAGCGAGCCCGTATACATGAGTGGTTCGAGGGACGAGTTAATGCTACTTGATTAGCTAGCCGGGGTATGTCCATGAGTCGAGCGACGGGGCGAACCAACCTTATTCCCTCGAACTAACCTCATACAACGAGCCTCCCTTGATGCCTTTGTCCTTACATGACTACGTGTCGGATCTCAATCACGAGATGAACTGCAGAAGTGCATTCTACAATTAATTAGCAAGCCAGCCTTGTTCTTGAGTTGGCTTACAACTTCTGAGCTCAAACATTTTAGCAATTCAACTTAATGAAATGCAGTAACTTATATCTTGAATAGGATTTACTGCAACTCAAATGTACTGAGGGACAGTTAGGATAGAGCCTCCAAAATGAATATTTTGGACTGAATGAACCTATAGCTTTACGATTAACCACATGCTAATTTGCTTTACTTTAAGTTTTATCTTTCCGACACCGCATTCGTTGGCACACAGTGGAACTTACACACACGGGATCACGAACAATTATATTATAAATCCTTATATTTGTTCAATAACACAGTAGACATGTCTGACATACATTCAACAAGATTATCAAACAAAGGCACAACTTCATAGTTTACAAGCTATTACAATCCTGACATACTTCCATCAGATCCAGATTGGGATGTCTCTGGATCAGAGAATGAAATAGAAATGAACGTAGGATTGACATCACCTGAGAGTACATCACTCAAGGAAGAAGAAAGAAAAGGTGGAATTGGAGACAGTCAGCTCTTCATGAACTCGAGAGCGCTGTAGAGTTAGACGATCCGAGTGATTCTATAGCTCCTACACATGATGATATAAAGTTAAAGAAAATCTGTCTAAAGCATGGGATTCCATGGGATGGCACTAAAACTCCATATAAAAAGAATAGTCCCCATTCTGCTCTGGAAGGGTATATGGCCATTCCTAAGGTCATGTGCTCAATAGGCGTTATTCCTCTGTTTCCTCTGATCGTCATCGATCTCTTGAAATGATTACATATTTCCCTCATGCAGCTTCATCCCAATGCTTATGCTGCTCTATATACTTTGTACATCGCTTACGCAGAAATCCTGGATATTGAGCTTATCTATGAGGATTTGAACTTCTATTTCCAATTTATACATCATTCCATAGAGATTTGGAATTTTGTTTTCTTTAATCGATCCCTACTAAGAAAGTCTTGACCGATGGACATAGCAACTTAGGTGATGCTAAATCTGAATGGTTCTATATAAAGCACCAGGCTGGTTGTGCAACGAAGTGGTTGAGTTCGAGTAAGTTTCAGATCCCTAAGTGCCTGCTTTGAATGCATGGATCAATATACTAATATCTCACTTCTTTTGACAGTATCAAATCCTAAGAAGCAAGAGGGCAAAGCGTACGAAGATCATTTGTACCGCCTCAAAAAGAGCGAGTCTGATTTTTGTAAAATCAAGAAATGTATAACCAACGAGAATCTTCATAAACATCATCTTCTTGGCATGAGACCGGGGCTTGGCCAGGGTGGTAAGCCTTACAAATATGTGCCCCTAGCTCAAGCCCTTGGGGAGTCAAGCAGCATGCCCCCGGTCGAGGGGCAAGTAATCGCAGGGACCAAGGCACCACCTGGTCTTCCCAAAAGTCCTTCACCGATGAGTGTCCAAGATGATCAAGATCAGAACGTGTATGCTGGAGGAGGAGTTAGAGGCGACGAACCAAAGGGTGTTTCCATTCTTGAAAGACAACCCTCTCCATGGACATCGCCACCGAATAAGCCTCCAACTCATGATTCACTAACAAAGGAACAAATTTACAGGGATTTAGCCAATCTTCCCCTGCCAGATGATACCTACACTTCTAAGGATATTGGAACAAGGTCATTCTTTCCTACTTCTGAGGAGGAGCTTACTCCTGTTAAAGAGGGAGATGTTGTATAGAAATGCCTAGCTCCGGGCCCTGGTCTATTAGGGGGATCACACATAACACACACCATATGCACCGCACATTACGACGCTAACCCACTATTCTTATAACTGCTTGTTATTTTTGCAGGAAAAATGACTCGTCAACGCTATTCTCATCATGATCTTCGCGAGTACACACCCAAATTCAATCCCGTTACTAAGCATGATCGCGGTGAAAGTCGTGGGAGATAAAGCAGGAAGCACTACGAATCTTATCAACCTCACTCTTCGTGCTCTCGTTCTCCTTTAAGGCAAGATCTTGAGAAGGAGTACAATCGTCAAACGCAACATGCTGGAGGTAAACAACCACCCAAAGCTCTGATTCCTCCGTATGGTGTCCCTCCTCCGGATAAATCCCCAAGAAGCATTATGAGTCCAAGTACAAGCGTAAAGATCCAAGCAAAGAATTGGAAAAAGGGAAGAAAGCTCTCGTCCCTTCAAAGCAACGTAATATCGATATTACCACTACACAGCTAGTAGTTCTTACTACTGAAAACCATGCAAAGCTGGAACGTTTGAGGGAATAGTTCCCCCAAATCTACTTTGGAAGTATGAACTCTTTTCCAGATCTTTAACCGGTCCCCAGTGATTAGGATACAAAGGTCATGGACCGAGTAAGCTTCGTGGCCAAGCAATACAAAGGAATGAAGAAGCATGCCAATAAGCTTTCCGAGGTCATCCACCATCTTGAAGTGGATGTAAAGGATGCATGGGAAAAGGTAGATTATGACGTTAAGTCCAGAGATGAGGCTGAGAAGAAATTGGAAGAAGTACAGGCCCAACTAGCCTTTGCCCAACGGGCAGCAGAAAATTACAAGAAGCAATACGAGGAGATGGAAAAGCGTTTCCATACCGAACTCGATTCAAATAGCAATAAGCATACGACTATGAGGAAAGAGATAAAGGATCTTAGATTAGCTAACACCAAGCTGAAATTATCACGCGATTGTTTTGTCAAGGAAAAAGCTGTTTAGGAGAAGGAAATGGAAAGTTTGAAGGATAAGCTAGCTCATGCTGAGGAAATAGCAGTTCTTATCGAAGGGCATGCTAATAAACCCTCGAGTCTACTTTCGATGCTACCATCAAACTTTCCATGGCTGAATAGGAGATTGAAGAGTTTGATGAGTTTGCTGATTGATTTCTTTGCTCAGGTCATTTGAACCTGAGACATTTCCTGGATCCAGAACTATCCCACCACTCTAGTTGACGTGTGGGACCAAAATATCAAGGGTGAAAAGCAACATTTATGGGTCAAGACTATTGATGAGGACTAGCTCATGGAAGATTATTTTAGGGGCAAGGAACCCCAATGTTTGGCAGAGGGGAGGCGTTTAATTAAAAAATCTATGGAGGAGGAGAGGCATAAGCTTAAAGGAAAGAATCAGGTCGAGGAAGGTTCTAGCTCAGCCACGGAACTCAAGGCTACTGGGATCGAGGAGTATAGTTTGGATGATCCTCTAATTTCTGGAATTCCTATTCCTCCACCTGCAGGGGTTTCTATTACAGCTCCAGACGAGCAATCGGCGGAAGGTATATCCATATTCTCTCCACAATTTGTCAAAGCTATCATAACCTGTCATCGCATTGTGGAGCAAACAGTTGAGAGGACCACATTCTCCCCTAAATTAATAACTGTTACTTCTCGTGATGTAGGTGTCAAGCCCGTTGAAGAAATTGGGGAGAAGCAAACAAAGGCTGCAGTGGCCGAGAAGACCATAATTCCGTCAAGCACAGACATCCCTAGAGATGCTGAGATAATTGAGGCTTTGAAGGACAGTGATGGTGACGATGGAGATTGAGAAGAGGATGTTGCCATCATGGGAGAGACCAAGGAGGATGATAGTATGACCTTAGATGAGATAAAGGCTAAGAACGGTGAGCTTTTGGAGGCTAAGGTTGAGGAAGAGCCTCTAAACACACCACCTCTCGCTGCGCCTGCTCCCGGATCTGGAATGATTATAAAATTATCTAAGTCGATAACTACGCAACATGCACCCCAGTCCTTTAATGCTCCAAAGGATCCCCCTCCGGAGAAGAAGAAAAGGAAAAAAGCATGATACTTTTGACATTAGCACAGAGGACCCAGTGAAACAGACGAAGGAGAAAAGGTCGAATTCATCCCCAAAGCCTAAATAGAGTTTACTTATTTTTGTTTGCTTTAAGTTTCCACTGGCATTTTTCTGTAAGTGTGAGAGTGGCCCTCACATTTTGAGCAGTTTGTAAGTCTGCATTTTATAAATAAAAATCCTATTGTAACAACCCAGATTTTCAAAACCAATTTAAATTTTTTATTTTGGCTATTTCAATGGATTTTGAATATTTAAAATGATTTATTTTAAATAATAACAACTAAAAATTTATTTAAATCGAAGTTAGAACGAATAAATTTATTTTAATTATAAAATGAGCCTAAAAAGGTGCGGTAGTTTGAAAATTTGATTTTAAATTTCAATTGAATGTACAAGATTCAAAATAAATCGAATTCAGTAAAACCAGAAATATTTGAATCTGTTTAATTATATCTTTCTAACAAATGTGAAAAATACTGATTTCAAAATCGAAATAAAATGTTATGCCCAGTTTAAAATTGAAAATAGTAGCTATGGAATTTAATTATATTTTAATTTATATATAGCTCCTAAAAATAGTCATTTTGCAAACGACCTCCTTTTTCGACGAAACAACTTTTGTTGGATCCGTAATATCAAATTATTGCTGGATTCCAATTATCATAATGTTTGGTATTAGTATGTGAGCACAGTGAATTTAAACGCGTTTGGTAATTTCAGTTTGAATTTAACCGATTGGAAAATGATCATTTTCCAAACGATCTCCAAATTTAACGAAATTAGTTTTGTTAGGACCGTATAGTCAAAACATAGCTAGATTTATTTTTCTGGAATTTTTGGAGTCAGTATCTGGCCCCGATAAATTAAAATGTGCGTTCAAATTCAGTATATACTGATTTTTATTTCATTTTAAAGAAAAACCGATTAGAACGATATAATTGGCCTACGTAACATATCCCATTGTGTCCGGAATGGAGGTAATTAGCTAGGGATGACAGTCGGTGGGTTCGATTTGGAGGTCGAATGGAAAGTGTTATATATTTTTTTCTAAACCCTAATTTTTCAAAAAACAAAAAAGGAAGAAACCCTCGTTCGAACCCGTCGCTCCCACAATTCTCCATGTCGCTGCCATCACCGGCCCTACCACTACCGCCGTTGGTCATCGTGCCACCCCCTTCCATCGTCGGACCTCTCCGACTCCGATCCCCCACCACCGGCCTCCCCCTCTCTCCCTCCTCAAAAACCCCCAAACAGCAAACCCTAACCCAAATCGAGCCGCCGCCACCACTGTAGGCCCCACCATTGCCAACGCACCACCCTGCCCTCACCATTACCCCCCATCGCCGCCCCTTGACCACCAACGTCGACCATGGACCCCACTTGGGTTAAAAATCCGATTTTTATATATTTTCGGTTTGCAAAAACACCACTAAACTGTTTTAGCCAATGTCTTCCAAACTGAGCACTTATGGCCAAAACTCCACATTACCAAAATCGAAGAGCACGATTTTCTCTTCGATTTGAGTATATGGAAGTAAGATTTTGGATTGCGGAGCTGTTTAGAAAATGCGTCCAAAGTCTGATGTCCAAATACTGTTTTTTCGCGATTTCTGGCGAAATGGACCAATTTCGGATGAAAGGCCACTAGGCGAAAGTTATTCGGAATGGCGCACTTAGGCTAGAAAAAAAATGGTGTGAAGATTGGAGCTCGTTTGCAAATAGGCGGAGTGGATCCTAAAGTGAGAACTCTTTCTCACTCTAGTTATTTTATGGTTAAATATATACTAGGATGCAGGTAGGGCTTAGAAGCCCCGGACACTACTTATTGTACAAACTCTTTTGTTTGTTTTGGATTTTTATTGTGGAAATTTGGATTGTAGTTTGTAAATTGATTGTGAATTTTTTGTGAAGCTGTTTGGATTGATTGTGATTGATATGTATGGCGCGAGCCGGTATCAGGAGAGGGGTAGTGCTAGACATTACTCCGGTTTTAATATAGTGCCATTATAATGTCGAAATTTTCTAAAAAATATATTTATTCATTAAAAAATCTAATTTTTAATGTGTATATGAACTGTTTAAAATATTCAAGTGTTGAATAAAATGTTTGAACAATAAAAATATCATTTTTATTGAATGTATGAACCATTAAAAATAGTGAAGTGTTGAAATAAATATTTTATCATTAAAAATATAATTTTTAACATATATATGAACGACATGAAATTCTCCTGAAATGAAAACAAATATACATTTACAAATCGTACGATTTGTTTATGTACACGCATTTAACTAATACTGATTGGGACGATAAATTTTACACTTCGCATGACTGCACAAAAAATATTCAGTATTTGTTGGTTGAAACGCCACACGGGTATTGGGATGATATTTGACGTACACTAATCCCAATTGTTTAGTTGTATGCCAATTGATTGGTTGACAAACAGTTATAAGCGTTAATTATTTATGTTTAATGCTTATGCAATTGTGTAATGCACTCTGGAGGATGGTTGACAGTGTATAATTACTGTTGTGTATATATGTGTATGAAATCCATATAAAGAACATTATATGGTAATTGACTTTGTCTGATTCCAATTCAGAAAAAAAGAATATTTTAAAATAACGAATACTTTGAAATAATATTCAGTAAAGGACTGGAATATGATTTTTATGTCCGATTTGGGATGGACACGAAAATATTGAAATATATGAAGCCATGTTAATTAGATTTGCGCCATTTTGACGCAAATGATATTTATATTGATTTTATTCAGTTTTATAACGAATATCGAAAAGGAAATTATTTCAAAATCTGATATTTTGAAAATATTATCATTTAAATATTATAATGATAAGGAATATTAAGTTTTGATTTACAATTGAAATGGAAGTAGGAATCGTTTTAAAACGAATTTATAAACGATTTATAAAATACATTTTAATTGAAAATCGAAGAAATATATATTTATATATATATTAAATGGCCTGAATAGAACGCGCCGCGCCGCGACCGTTGGCGAATTTCGCCCATTGACTTCGAAATGACATTACGGGAGATCCGACCGTCGGATTCTCCTAAAACTAGAACCTTTGGGTTCATATTAAAAAGATATTTCCAATGAATATAAGAGATTTGAAGTCTAACGGTTGGATTTGGAATTAAGTCCAAATCAAATTAGGAAAAGTTCGCTGTAAGTGCAGATCGATGACCATTTATGGAAATTGACTGAAAGGACCTTAATAAAATTATTAAAAATATTGGTAATTGGTGTAAAGTCATAATAAATGATTTGGATAGAATTGGGATGAAAAATTCCACGTTTGTAAAGATAAAAATATATTTTTATCAAAATGAACTAGTTGTTAACTAAAAGGATAATCCAATAATTTTTAAATAAATAAATTGGATTTATAAAGGGTTTCAATATAATCAGGATTTTCCAATGCATGAATTGGAATGTATTTGAATAGAAACCATCTTCGAGAGATTTCAATATTGAATTCCAAGACTATACCGATATTGTTGAGGAATTTGGAAGATATATATATCGTTATTCCCAATATGATATTTGTTGGTTTCAGAATTTGATACTGAATATAAGCTGATATAATTTCTATTCAGAGCCTTGTATTTAATATCAAATGGGATTGTGGGTTTGTCGTGAACGGTATCTTAAATAACACTGTTCTTAACCCTAGTATAGAAAATAATAAATCTTTTAATTAAGATTTAGTAAAGTTTTCCAATTAATCAATATTTAATTGGAATTGAATAGAAGAATTGGATTTTGGGTTTGTCGTGAATGGTGTCTTCAGTAACACTGTTCTTAAACCCCATGTTAAAATAATAAATCTTTTAATTAAGATTATTAGAGTTTCCAATTATATTTGGTAATTGGAATGAAATGGAATGTGAATTGTGTTTATTGTGAGCTGTTTTTTTAACGACATTCGTTCTTTAACCCTATTAACAGTGAAATGGGATTTGGAATTTATAAATCTTTTTATTAGGATTTAATGGAAAATTTCCAAAGTAAAGTTTTCCAATTTAATATAATAAATTGGGGTTGAATAGAATTCGATTTGGTAATAATCGAAGTGAGCTTCTATGGAGGAAGACTGTTAATATATATGGAATTTAAAAGGCTTTGTCGTTATTCTATTTATATTATTAGTCCGGTAAGGAAAATGATATTGATTATACATATTGATTTGTTTTCCATGAAGATTCCATAATTAATGGAATGGGATTTTGGGTTTATCATGAATTGTGTTTTAAATGACATTGGTTCTTTAACCCAGTTAAAGACATGATACATGTCTAACATTGTATTTCGAACTGTATTGTCGATTTCTGCTAAATATATATCTGTCTGGTGGTGGAGAATTTAATCTCTTGCTTAACACCCTTCTCTGAGACGTACGAACTTAGAGGTTACATATAGGCAGAAATCAATGGTACGATGTAGATTGTCAATGTGGCATGTTTGTGTTTCCAAAGTTAAATAATCATTAACTAATGATTGTTGGAAGATTAAAACTAAGTGAAGTTTTAATGAATCTTTAATTAGATTGAAATGAGATGTGATAATTTAAAATTATCAAATTTGGGAAATAATCGAGAATAGATTACCACAAGTTTTACTCTAGACGATAGTTAAATCTTTAACTAGATTTGAACGTGAAATGGTAATTGATTTTACCAATAACACTGTTGTGTAAGAGATGGAGTATTACCAGTTTTGCTCCATGGGATGAATACGTTGGTATTGGGAAATAAAATAAATGATTACTTCTGCATGGAGCCGTAACACCCCGGAATTTTAACGACACTAAAGATGATGAACTAAAGAATAATTAGTGTGAAATACACTATTAACAATGAATTAGGGAAAAGTTAATTTAATATTCAGAATTAAGTAAAATGTACTATGCCATTGCATCTGTTTCGAAATTCTGGTCAAAATAGACACGTGGTTTGCGTAAATCGGACACCGTACAAAGAAGTTATTAAGGTTTGAAGTTTGTATACGCACAGGAAGAATATATATATATAATAAGTTCAAAAATGGGTCCAGAAATTCGAAATTCGGTTCAAAATTCAAAATTTTGGAAGACAACAGATTTCCCGCTCAGGTGGGTCTACCCACTCAAAGGGGGATCGAACCATAGGTCGACCTACCCAAAGTGGGGTCGACCCATAGGTCAATCCACATAAAGGGGGGTCGACCCACCTGGGGATCTGGAAGCTTCTCTGACGTGGAAGATTCTGTTGGCTTTCTGGTCCAATCTGAAGGTCTGGGTTGCTTCGCTACTCCTATATAAAGGAACCTAAATGTAGGCTTATTCATATAAAAATGGCGGTGATGGCGGAGCTCTGCTGCAACAAAAATTGGAGGGCCTAATCTTTTCCAAATTCAATTCAGCAAACATTATACAAATTCAACGGTTGCTACAACAATAAATTCAACGTGTTCTTCACAGTAATTTGGATCCATTTCCTTAGATTTATTCACTGTGAGTTCAAGTTGTTTTTAGATCTAAGTATTTAATTAGTAACCTTGGTATGTATATAAAAATTGGATCTTGAATCAGCGCATAATCAGTTCTATTATGACATAATTATCAGGTCTGCTTGTATATGTTCATACTGCCACTATGTTAAATCATGTCATAATATTCCTATTCAGTTATGCCTATTTCTATCAATTTATTATTGATTTGTTATTATGCCTGTTCTCGATTATCTTCTCTCCCTCTTTTCCCTTTTATTTTTGTATAGTCAGGCTACCTCCAAGACTAGGCCTAACGCTGAAAAATGCAAACGTGAGAAATTGGGAACGATTGGGAAAGACATAAATTGGGGCATAATTGGTATTGGAAATTATGAATGCAAATTTGGGCATAAAATTGGAAAACATACGAATATGGATTTGGGTCGATATTTTATATTGGATAATATGAACATGAAATAAGGCATATATTGGAAAATAGGTGAACATGAATTTGGGTAAAATTTGTATTGGAATGTGTAAATATTGAATTGGGGTATAAATTGGAACATATGTAATTATGAAATTAGGCATAGATTGTAACATATGTAAATGTCAATTTGGGGCACAAACTGGAACATGTGTGAATATTGATTTTGGGCATGGAAAACTATTACTGAAATAGGATAATTGTAAATATGAATTGAAAGGGGACATGAAAGTCTATATTTGGAACAGGGAAATTTAATTGAATATGCCTAAAATAATGGAGCCCTAATAACGCTTAGACATGAGGTTAGGATGCATCAGTGGTGGAAGTCTGCCCGGACCCGACCGGCATATCCAACAGCCATTGATGTTGAACCTAATGTGAGAGGTCTAAGTGCGCAAATATGAGACGAGCTATGAAACGAGGTTAGGCCCAACTTGTAATGTCCCGAAATTCCATAATATCAGAGTTGACTATATACATCACGTGTCCAACCCAAATATCACGAAAATACGAATAATTTTTTTAGAAGAAAAAGGTAGAAGAAGAACAGAAATAACAACACAGAATCACACATCGCAGTGGAACAAAATATAATATATCATTTCTGTTGGAATACAAAATTTTCTATATACATATACATACTATTATCAGAGTATCACTATTAGAGTATAATACTTACATCACAGCAGAAATAACAATAACTAGATAACGCTGAAGCCTCCTACTCCAAGAACTGTTAGATAAATCTGTAAAATTATGAACTACTAGACTTCCCGTACAAATTTAGGCACCCAAGAGTTTAGGTAAAACAAAACAAAATAAACCCCGGGTCAGTCATGGGACTGGTATAAGTAAACAATTTAAAATATTTTGAGAAACTAAACAATATCTCATAAGACCACGCCATATAACGGAACGGGTTTTTTCCCTTATGAGAATCCAAAATAATCTTTATATCAAACTCTTTTGATATTACAATAGTGTCTAAATCAAATAAATAACAATCTAGTGGAACGCTTGCATCTCATGTTCCACATATATAATATACAATCAAAAACCGCAAGCACTTATTGGGTAATGAATTTCCAATTATGACAAGGTAGGGAACCACCTTCCGATAGTATATCTCTAGAGGAGAATACACTGAGTTCAACAAGAACATCTTGCAACCCGACCACACATGACCGACCACTCATTTCGCTTGAGTGTATCGAATGTATATCACCAACGGTTGGGATCAGCAACCGTTTCCCGAATGGGACAGCATCGAATAGAATAAGGAATTAAATGAATCTCTAGATAGGTGATGATACACCCTAAAGGAAGCTACCCACATAGCCATGCTGCCTGCCCGATTTTTGTCATTTCCCGGTTGTTGAGGCCTGAGGCTATGCTTACTTATCATTCATTTATAACACAATCACTTTGAATGTCACATTGTCAGATCCATTAATCACTAATTTGGTATATACAAATATATTCTGGATATTATGCTAAGGGAATAAAGACGTTGCCACCATATATATTTATACAAACCAACATATTCGATCATTGGAAATACTTTGTCAGACATTCGTCCATATACGTTCGTTCTGGGATTGAACGAAACCGAAGGCACAATTTCCATTAATAGAAAAAACCCTTGCACTCTACTCCTTCTTCGATTATCTTCATATAATATGATTCACAACGCTACTGCCAATACGGAGTGGTTCTCTGATAATAATCCAACCGGTCTCTCCATATTGACAACGATATTGACAAACACTTCAATAGTCGGTTATTTAACTATCGAAGAAAAACAAACATCCATTCAAAACATCAAACAATCACTAGGCCCCTTAATTAATATTTTATTAATTATATCACTTCTCCATTTCGTTGTCAATATTTGTTAACCAAATATTTTCAATTATCATCTCGGTCTCTTACGTTCTTTGGAAAACATTCCCATATACCGCCTTCTTTTATTTTCTATATTTAGAAAATATCTTCTATTAATAATTGGAAAATATTCCAATTACTAATCTCTTTCAAGAGCATTCATTTCTATACTTAGGAAATATATACTATTATATTTCCGAACTTTCACTTCTTGGGTTAAAACGAATGTTATGCACAACATCGTCACAACAATCCAAAACACTGCATTGGACTAAATTTCTTTAAACATTTCTCTTCGAGCTGAATCTTGTTATTTATCAGCTAATAATGAAATCAATCAGATTGGGGTATAATTACCTCTCTGACCTTGACTGAAAACATCATTAACTTGAAAACGGACAAGACCGCTAACTCGAATAATCAACACCATATTAAACCAATTTTCCATTTCTAAAACACGTATACGCTTCTCTTTCTATTTTTAACAAATCTAATTTATAGATTTCCTTTTTGTTTATGATATTCTATTTTTAAATTCATTTCCTTATCGAATTCTATATATATTGATATGTTGATTTCTAAATATCAAATTATCTTAAAATATTCTAACTCCTTAAGTTTCCAAAAAATTCGCCATAACCTCTTTTGTACCGGCAAATAGTTCAAAACTCAACTCGCCTCTCTAGGCCCTTTCCATTCAAACTTCATACACTTCATATACTTGATTCCATACCTGGCTAACAAATATGTGTCCATTTCTAATTTAATTCAACTCAATCTGGTCATTTTTGACTCAACTCACTAATTAGTGTTTTTATTAGCTTCTTTGTCCATTCCATTTTATATTTGAACATATCATGTTCAATTATCATTTTTGTCTTGCTTATGAATTAATTTAATCCCATTTCGACTCAAGTTCCAAAGTCGATTTCGAATAAATATTCTCAAATCTCGTTTACTTGTTCAATGTCCATTTTCATATCGAATTTTGATTAACAAATTATTATTCAAATTAGTTAGTTTTATTCAATAACTAAAAATCTGATTTTTGACTCTAAAATCATTTCACTTACTTCACTGGAGTTCATATTTATTCTATATCTCCAGTCTGGATTTTTCTTATGGCAACTCGGATTTTATTTATTCAAATAAACCGTTATTGCTTTATAATGGTTCTGGCGCTGTTTTTTTGAAAATTTGATTTTTACATAACTAAAAATCTATAAGATGAAATCCAGAATTTTCTCTTCCATTAGAAAACTATTATCATATTGGTTCTAACGATTCTTGTTTCAAAGAATTCCGACTTCAATTGAGTTCTGTATACTCAATTGAAGTTCAAAATGCCAATTTACGAACTGCAGCGCTGCGACGAGTTCGTTTAATTATATTTATATATAAAAACGTTTAAACTTTGTTTATAATAAATTCAACTCCATTCTGATATATTTTTAATATATATCAAATCAGTTTCCCAATTTAACATTATATTCTGATTTTCTAAAATTGTTGATTTTTCCTAACTTGGTAATATATTTTCTATACTTCGATATTCTATATTAAATTTCAATTCCATTTACAAATTATAAATCCTTTGGATTTATTTTCTATTTTGTTTAAAAATCCGCATTCTGAAATATCTTTCGTCGTTCCCATTTCGAAATGATTTCAACTTTCCATTTTCAAATTCTATTTTCAATTCTCTTTGAAATTTATATATACAAATTCTATTTGAATTATCTATATTCAAATTCTTTTTTAATTTCAATATATTCAAATTCTATTTTAATTTCTATATATTCAAATTTTATTTGAATTCTCTATATTCAAATTCTATTTTAATTCTATATATTCAAATTCTATTTTAATTTCTATATATTCAAATCAACTTCTATTTAAATAAATTCGAATTAATCGAATTCAAAATCATAAATCCTTAAGGATTTATTTTAGTTTAATTTATATTATGAACATCAGGATAAATTCCCTCGTTTATTTCTTAAAACGATTCCCCAATTTCTATTTTTATAAATTCACATTTGAATTTAAATATTCAAATTATCCAATGATAATTTTTGCACTTTATTTATAAACACTGTTTATAGACTCATTTCAATTCTCTACATTATTAATTTATAAACAACATTTATAAATTCACTATTTGTGTTATATATTCAAAACAAGTTAATATATTTATAGCCCAATTGAAATTTGATTTCTATTTTAGAAAAATAGATTTCTCCCTTTAAATTTCAAATATCCTTTTCCCTGATATTTATATATCAACATTTTGGCCCTAATGATATTTAAACAATCAAACAACCCAATTTTCAATCAACACATTATATATAGGATAATATGTGAAAACAGACAATTAATTAAATTTTGAGGAATCCAGTAGGATCCCTCCAACCTTTTCTCCTGCATCCACAGATGTTAGTCAACAGAAATAATACCCATCCTGCTTCGTGGCAGGATATCGCAGTATAGAAGGTCATCCACTATCATAGCATAGGGCGTATAGGGTCATCCGCTAATGATACTGCGGGAATATCCAACCACCAATATATATATATATATATATATATATATATAATAGCACACCAAGCCTAAACAACTTGTATATTTAAGATGAACAAAAACATTAAATGTAACCAAACAAGCAACAAACAATTATTTTTAACTGATAAAAATAATTCTAAATAAAAGGTGAGTGAGATTTACTCACCAGGGTTTTTAATTTGCTGAATATACCGATTTAAATTAAATCGAAGTCCATTTGATTTAAAGTAAATTCTAGCTGATTCTGATTACTCTAAGGATCTCAAAATGAATCCATCATGAAGCTCACATCCATATGAATCCGATACGATTTTATGTTGTTCGAACAGATCTAAAGTAAATATGATATTACATATTCATTATCAATTTACCGTTTATTTGTTTAAATTAATTATTGACAGAAAAATAAATAAGTTATCTAATTTATCTTAAATTCCAAAGATGAATACCTTAATCCCTGCGATAAACCTTTCTCCCCTAATGGTCGCTATACTCGAGGGTACCCAAAAACTAACGTCTCATTTCAGAAAAACCCATCGAGCTACCACAGTCCAACTTCTCCCCATTTGAAGATAATCTGCGCCTTCTTCAATTCAAATCATGAAACCAGGTTTCAACTTCCCGTCTTGGCCTTCTCTTTCTTGCCATTAAAATACAAGCATCGTTAGTAAATTTTATGCTCCAAAATCTCTAACTGCAAACAAGACTGCCACCTTTTCATCAGCTGTTCATTACAACTCACGCCTACACCATCATTCCAGGCCTTACCCTTCACTACCTTCATCCTGTTGATGCTCCTTCTAACATCATTCCCCCAGAGCAAACACAACTACCCAGTTCACAATGCACTGCCTTTAAACCCCAAACAGAAGCAGTTCGAAATCTTCCCCAATCTTCGCTGTTGATCAACAAATCGAGTCTCTCAAAAATATCGCACCCATCATCTCCCCAACTGGCGTATGCTCCCTTATCCACTCGACATCAGAATGCCCAGCTCGAACAGCTTTCCTCATCGCGACCTAAACTGCAGTGCGTCCTCTTCTATCGCCATTTTATACTGGCCATCGAAGCTCCTTAAATCGATCGATCTCAGTCCCACCCAACTCCATCGCTAGATGAGGACCCTACACTACCATCGACGCGTCAAAGAGCAACATGAATCAACCCTAGCTTCACGCCGTCACTGGAGAATTTCAATTGACCCTTAATTTAGAAAGCGACCTCGATTTGATTTATATTTTTCTCAGTGGCTTTGATTTTATAATAAGGATTCATGGTTTTGAGAGGAAGATAAGAGGGACACGTTTGTTTATGTTTGTGGTAATAGAAGAAGGCACGGGTTTTGTTTTGATTTGGTTTTATTTAATTTAAATTACCCTGTGATTCTGAACTCCTATCTGAACAACAACTGACATTCTTAGGGTTAAACCACTATTCTGAACCCAATGGTACAGGTTTCAAAGCCTTATTTGATCGTCTGAAGAAGATATTATTTTAAACTGATATATTTTAAATTCAAAAAAATAAATTCCTTGATAATGAATTATCATTATTGCTTTTATATTTAAACAGAACTGACACTGATCATCTGAATCATTTCAATTCAGTTTTAACTTTGATTTCAATATATTCTTATTACGATAATTTCATATATTCAATATTAAATCTAAATCGATTATTAAATTGATAACTCAATATAAAATTCCATTTATATTATCAACTAAATATTTAAATTCATATTAAATATTTAAAATTAACCAACGAAATATCCGGGTCATTACATTCTTCCCTCCTTAAAAGAATTTCGTCCGCGAAATTACTAAGGCATGAAAAATGTTACTAAATTATTACTTTTTCAAAATCCGTTTATGTTGAAATTCAATATTTCATAATTCAACAAAATTCAGTTCTACCAAAACTTTTGGTTTACATTCTTTTTATTTGAACAATCAATATATTTACTTCATAAAATATTTTCCAACTTCCCAGGATTAAATTCCAAATTCTAGTTCTGAATCAAATTTTAATTTTTTCACTTGCATATTTCTTTTATATACAAATTTTATTTGGCTATAATATTAACATTCAACACATCCATATGTTATAATAATTTCAGAAAATTATTCTTTTTCTATCAAAAATAGAATTTTTGGGTAAAATTATTTCATTTACCTACTTTAAAACAATATCATGTCGAATTTTCTATTCAAGTGTTTAGAAATTCCTATCGACTTCATGGCATCCCATGATTCGATCAGAATTCGTAAACCACTCAACAGACAAGCCAACATAATATAAATCAAATTTTTATACCAATTAACAAATACACTCTCTCGTATATATACGCTCAACTCATTCTAGGGTACTACTGACCCTATCTCTAATGAGCAAAATCCCACCAAAGCCTAGGTATTCGCTCAACCTAAGCTCTGATAACAACTGTAATGGCCCGACGATTTCGGTAGGCTTTTCAACCATCCCTCCACCCCCAAGCAGCAGGATAATATCCCACCATGGCTTACACTGGTACCTCAGAACTGCTTTTACGGCCAGCCTCACAACTAGACCAACCCACATTGCTGGGAGATGTAAGGGTAAGAGTCTCCCGTTCGCCACCTAACGCAAAGCGAGAACCCCCTATCATCTGTACCAATTAAGCAACCAGCTCTGATACCAACTGCAATGTCCCGCAAATCCATAATATCAGAGTTGACTATATACATCACACGTCCAACCCAAATATCACTTAAATATGAATCATTTTTTAAGAAGAAAAAGGTAGAACAAGAACAGAAATAACAACACAGAATCTCACATCGCAACGGAACAAAATATAATATACCATAACTTTTGGAAGACAAAATTTTCTGTATACATCTACATACTATTTTCAGAGTATCACTATCAGAGTATAATACTTACAACACAGCGAAAATAACAATAACTAGAAAACGCTGAAGCCTCCTGCTCCATGCTCCTTTAGATAAATCTATAAAATCATGAACTACTTGAATGCCCGTACAAATTTAGGTACCCAAGAGTTTAGGTAAAACAAAACAAAATAAACTTCGGGTCAGTCATGGGACTGGTGTGAGTAAACAATTTAAAACAGTTTGAGAAACTAAACAATATCTCATAAGACCACGCCATATAACGGAACGGGTTTTTCCCTTATGAGAATCCAAAATAATCTTTATATCAAACTCTTTTGATATTATAATAGTGTCTAAATCAAATAAATAACAATCTAGTGGAACGCTTGCATCTCACGTTCCACATATATAATATACAATCAAAACCGCAAGCACTTATTGGGTAATGAATTTCCAACTATGACAAGGTATGGAACCACCTTCCGATAGTGTATCTCTAGAGGATAATACACTGAGTTCAACAAGAACATCTTGCAACTCAGCCACACATGACCGACCACTCATTTCGCTTGAGTGTATCGAATGTATATCACCAACGGTTGGGACCAGCAACCGTTTCCCGAATGGGACAACATCGAATAGAATAAGGAATTATATGAATCTCTAGATAGGTGATGATACACTCTAATGGAAGCTACCCACATAGCCATGCTGCCTGCCCGATTTTTGTCATTTCCCGGTTGCTGAGGCCTGAGGCTACGCTTACTTATCATTCATTTATAGCACAATCACTTTGAATGTCACATTGTCAGATCCGTTAATCACTAATTTGGTTTACAAAAATATATTCTGGATATTATGCTAAGGGAATAAATCCGTTGCCACCATATATATTTATACATACCAACATATTCGATCATTGGAAATACTTTGTCAGACATTCGTCCATATATGTTCGTTCTGGGATTGAAATAAACTGAAGGCACAATTTACATTAATAGAAAAATCCTTGCACTCTACTCCCTCTTCGATTATCTTCATATAATCTGATTCGCAATGCTACTGCCAATACGGAGTGGTTCTCGGATAATAATCCAACTGGTCTCTCCATATTGACAACGATATTGGCAAACACTTCGATAGTCGGTTATTTAACTATTGAAGAAAAACAAACATCCATTCAAAACATCAAACAATCACTGGGCCCCTTAATTAATATTTTATTAATTATATCACTTCTCCATTTCCTTGTCAATATTTTTTAACCAAATATTTTCAATTATCATCTTGGTCTCTTACGTTCTTTGGAAAACATTTCCATATATCATCTTCTTTTATTTTCTATATTTAGAAAATATCTTCTATTAATAATTGGAAAATATTCCAATTACTAATCTCTTTCACGACCATTCATTTCTATACTTAGGAAATATTTATTATTATATTTCCAAACTTTCACTTCTTTGGGTTAAAACGAATGTTATGTACAACATCGTCACAACAACCCAAAATATTGCATTGGACTAAATCTCTTTGAACATTTCTCTTTGAGACTGAATCTTGCTATTTATCAGCTAATAATGAAATCAATCAAGTTGGGGTATAATTACCTCTCAGACCTTGACTGAAAACATAATTAACTTCAAAACAGACAAGACCGCTAACTCGAATAATCAACACCATATTAAACCAATTTTCCATTTCTAAAACACGTATACGCTTCTCTTTCTATTTTTAACAAATCTAATTTATAGATTTCCTCTTTGTTTATAATATTCTATTTTTAAGTTCATTTCCTTATCGAATTCTATATTTATCGATACTTTGATTTCTAACTATCAAATTATCTTAAAAATATTCTAACTCCTTAAATTTCTGGAAAAATTCGCCATAACCTCCTTTGTACCGGCAAAAAGTTCAAACCTCAACTCGCCTCTCTAGGCCCTTTCCATTCAAAAAGAAAATCAAAAAGCCAAGTGGCTTGCCGATTCAACGCATAAAACCTCATATGGAATTTAAACATGTACTTTTTTGTCGGGCACTAAATCTATAAACTTCATACACTTCATATACTTCATTCCATACCTATCTAAAATATATGTGTCTATTTCTAATTTAATTCAACTCAATCCGGTCATTTTTGACTCAACTCGCTAATTAATGTTTTTATTAGCTTCTTTGTCCATTCCATTTTATATTTGAACATATCATGTTCAATTATCATTTTTATCTTGCTTATGAATTAATTTAATCCCATTTCGACTCAAGTTCCATATTCTATTTCAAACAAAAATTCTTAAATCTCCTTTACTTATTCAAAGTTCATTTACATATTAACTAATTATTATTCAATTAGTTAGTTTTATTGTAATAACTCTGAAATCCGAGCCAATTTAAAATTTTTATTTTGGCAATTTCGATGAATTTTGAATATTTAAAGTGAATTATTTTAAATAAAAACGACGAGAAATTTATTTTGAATATAGTTAGAACGTATATATTATATAGATCGTCGTTAGAATATAAATATCTTATTTTTAATTATAAAAGGAATTGAAAATGGCGCGGTAGTTCGACAATTCGATTTCAAATTTCAAATGAATGTATAGGATTCAAAATAAACCGGATTTAGTGCAACTAAAAATATTAGAATCTAGTTGAGAATATCTTTCCAACGAATCAGAAAAATCAAAATTTCATAGCGGGGATAAAAAGTTATGCCCAGTTGAAAATTCGGAATAGTCGCTATGGAATTTCGGCCCTTAAGAATGGCCGTTTTGCAAACGACCTCGGATTTCGACGAAACCACTTTTGTTGGATCCGCGATGTAGAATTATGGATAGATTCCAAAATTCATAATTTTTTGAATCAATATGTGAGCATCGCGAAGGAAAACACATTTGACCAGTTTTAGTTGATTTTAATCGACTGGAAAATGGCCATTTTTCAAACGGTCTCAGAATTCGATGAAATTGGTTTTGTTAGGGCCGTATCGTCAATACGAGACTAGAAAATTTTTTTAGGGAATTTTTAGAGTTCGTATGTGACCCCTATAAATTGAAATGTGCGTTCAAATTCAATATATAGAGTTATATTTTGATTTTTGACGAAAACTGATCGAAATGATCGAATCAGCTTACGATACATATCCCATTCGGTTCAGAATGGGGGTAATTAGCTAAAGGCGACAGGTAGTGGGTTTGATTTTGAGTTCGAAAATTAAAGTTACTTTTGGAAATTTAAATATAATTAAATTATATATATATATATTTTCAATAATCCCCCCAACTCCATTCATTCAGTCAACCCCCCCCTGTCACTTTTTCTTCAAATCAAAAACCGCACCATCGATTACGTCGCTCCCTCCCCTACTCCCACCTCCGGCCATCGTGGCTGCGCCGCACCCCTCCTCCATCGCGCCCCCTCCGTCGACCTGCTCCTTTCTCTCTCCTCTTCAATTTGAATGCGGACCCCAAACCCTCCACCCTCGGCCATTTGACCACCACCGCTCCTGCTCCTCCGCCTCTTCTTCTCCTCCTCCTGAAACCGATGTGAAGCCCCTCCACCCTCAAAGATGCCTTTTTTCAAAAAAAAATGTGAGTTTTTATTTTTATTTATTTATGCGTATAAAAATAGGATCTATATATATGATAGCATATTGATGATAAAGTTTTGATTTTTAATATAGGAAAAATACGATTTTTCAAAGAAGAAATAAAATAGTTGTAGAGTTAAAGATAAGATTTTTGTAGAAAAAATTGATCTTCTTTTGTAAAAAGATTTGATTTTTGAAGAAAAGAAATATGATTTTCATTATAGAAAGTTAGGATTTTTATGATGGGAAAGACAAGATTTTTGAATTATATAAAGAAGGAATGATTTTTATAGATAGAAAAAAAATATAATTTTTATATTATAGAAAGGTTAAAAATATGATTTTTATTCGAGTGGTAAGTTAGAAATATAATTTTTATATAGAGAATAGCGTGGTAAAAATAGAATTTTTATCTTTATAGTAGCGGTATAAAAATGTAATTTTTATCCATATAGAGTGATTATAAAAATGTAACTTTTATATGCATAGCAACAAAATAAAAATGTGATTTGTATATATGTAGTGAATACGGGCAATGAAATTGACAAAAGGTGAGAATGACAAAGATTTCTACATATGAAGAGTCGCGGTGTATTGGTTTAGCTCTTGGTGAGAACTCCTCACTTTTAAATTTATTTCTAGTTGAATTATATACTAGGATGCAGACGGTGTTTAGTAGCACCGAACACCCGTCGTCCATAGACCATGGATGACATGTTTGTTTGGTTGTTGTGTTGTGAAATTTGATTGTGTGATGTGAAAGAAATAAAATATTTTATAGTTAAAAATATGATTTTTAACGTGTATATAAAATAAATATTTATAAGCAAATAGACGATTTATTTGTATATACCGATTTGATTGATATTGATTGGGACGATAAATTTTACACATCGCCCAACTGCACAAATAAAATCTGTGTTTGATTGATTGAAAACCCACACCGATATTGGGATGATATATGACATATACTAATCCTAATAATTTGTTGTATGTCGATCGATTGATTGACAGGCTATTATAATCGTTAAATATTTATATTTAATGCTTATGCAGTTGTGTGGTGCACTCTGGATGATGGTTGATTATTTATCATTGCTATTATATACATGTGTTGTAGAAAATCCATATAATTAACATTATATGGTAATTGATTGGGCCTCATTCCAATATAGAAAATAAATTCATGCATTTAATAGAAAATAAATTCATGTGTTGAATAGAAAATAAATTCATGTGTTGAATAGAATAAACATTCATGTGTTGAATAAAAACCTTGTTGATTAGATTGACGCCATTTTGATGTGAACGATATTTATATCGATTTTATTCATTTTTCAATGATTATTGAAAGTGATTTCGAAATTCGAATTAAATAGAAATGAATTGAAATTCGAATTAATTTGAAATAGATTTGAAATTCGAATTAAATTGAAATGAATTTAAATTCGAATTAAATTGAAATGAATTGAAATGAATTGAAACGAATTGAAATTAATTGAATTCAAATTAAATTGAATAGATTTGAAATTCGAGTTAAATTGAAATGAAGTGAAATTCGAATTAAATTGAAATTGAATTGAAATCGATTTGAAATGAAATTAAAATGAATTTATATTGAAAAATTCGATTTTGATTTGAATTTGAAAAGGAAGTTGAAATCGTTTTGAAAACGAATTTAAAACGATTTATAAAATACGTTTTAAAAGGGAAATCGACGAAATATAATATAATGGCCTGAATAGAACGCGCCGCGCCGTGGC
Organism: Allium sativum; assembly: GCA_030737875.1. Classification (NCBI taxonomy): domain Eukaryota; kingdom Viridiplantae; phylum Streptophyta; class Magnoliopsida; order Asparagales; family Amaryllidaceae; genus Allium; species Allium sativum. Next base: position 289,194,541 of record CM060915.1, read on the forward strand.
AGTTCGCGAATGTCGACCATTGACTTCGAATGGATATTGCGGGAGATCCGACCGTCGGATTCTCCTAAAACAGGAACCGTTGGGTTCGTACCGAAATGATCTTTCTAATGAATATTATAGATTTGAAATCTAACGGTTGGATTTGGAATTATGTCCAAATCAAATTTGGAAAAGGTCGTTGTAAGTGCAGTTCGATGGCCGTTAATGGAAATCGACTGTACGGGCCTTGATAAAATTATTAAAAGTATAAATAATTTGTGTAAAATCATAAGAAATGATTTGTGAAGAATTGGGATGAAAAACTCCATATTTGAAAAGATAAAAATAGATTTTTATCGAAATGAACTAGTTTTGAACTAGAATAATAATTTATTTATTTTTAAAATAAATAAAGTGGATTTGAAATGGTTTTGAAAATAACCAGAATTTCCAATAATTGAATTGGAATGGATTTTAATCGAAATTGTCTTTGGAATATTTCGATGTTGGATTTCGTGATGATACTAATATTGTTATGGGAATTTGAAAGATATATTTATATCGTTATTTCCAATACGATATTTGTTGATTTCAGAATTTGATATTGAATATAAGCCGATATATTTTCTATTCAGAGCCTTGTATTTAATATCAAATGTGATTTGGGTTTGTCGTGAATGGAGTCTTCATTAACACTGTTCTTAAGCCCAGTTGAGAAAAAGATTAAATCTTTTTATTTAGATTTAATGAAGTGTACCAATTAAATAATATTTAATTGGAATTGAATTGGTATTGATTTTTGGGTTTATCATGAACAGTGTTTTAAATAATACTTGTTCTTTAACCCTATAATTAATGGAATGTGATTTTGGGTTGTCGTGAATGGTATCTTCAGTAATACTGTTCTTAGACCCAACGGAGTTAAGAAAATTAGAAACTAACTGGAGATTAGTTAAGTTGAATGGTTTCTTGGGTATTGATCTGATGTTGGTTTCGGCCTTCGGGTTTAATACTTAGGGAATCGCTCACTTGCTAATTTACGGTTAGGAACTGATTGAAATGTGATGTGATTTTGGGGTTTACCGTGAACCGTGTTTTAAATGACATCGGTTCTTTAACCCAGTTAAAGATTAAAACTAAGTGGAGTTTTAATGAATCTTTAATTAGATTGAAAAGATCGAGAATGGAGTATCACCAGTTTTGCTCCAGGCGATAGTTAAATCTTTAATTAGATTTGAACGTGAAATGGTAATTAAATTTACCGATAACACCTGGTGTTAGATATGAAGTATTACCAGTTTTACTTCATGGGATAAATAGGTTGGGATTTGGAAATTAAAACAAATGATTACTTCGGTAAGGTTCGTTATTCCCGGCTAGTTTGGATAAACCATAATTTGGTTTGAATTGATATTCAAAGTAAGTTGAAAGAATAAATTTAAAGAATTTATCTTTGATAAAATTAATGGGAACCTTACCCTAAGAATGTGAAATTTAGAAACTAACTGTAGGTTAGTTAAGAAGAATGGTTTCCTGTGTACTGTTCTGATGTTGGTTTCGACCTTTGGGGTTAATTTTTGGGGAATTGTTCTCTTACTAATTTACGATTAGCGAATGATGAATTTGAATGAGGCGTATGTTGTGTTTGTGTAACACTTATTTGTTATATACGTAAGTTATTCAGAAAGACCGGGTTTATCCCATTCTGAATAACTGATTCGACGTGAGTCGAAGATGAAGACGGTGGTTGAAGACCGGAGGTCTTCACGTCGTTTGGGTGGTTACTGATGATCTTGATTGGGCCGTACACCCAAGAGGAGGGAATCAGTTAGTGGTCGTCCAGATGTACTTGGAGGTCGACGGATATGCGAGGTACAAGGTGCCTCCGGTTTCGTTCAGACCCAGAACAGACTTGTAGATGGACTGTGTGTCTGACATTGGATTTCATTCTATGTGACTGATATCAGTTGCATATAGTGGTTTGCCTGTGTGGCATGCTAAGATGCAAATGATCAAGGCTTCTGTTGAAAAGCAGAGTCTTGTGGTTGATGATCAAAGCGCGGCCTGTGTGGCATAGCTTTGTGTAACGTGAATTCTCGAGCCTCACACCCCGGTTGTGAACAGAGAAGGACCTCAGGGAGGACATGCGTTTCTTTCTAGTTAGAAGCGGCGTCAGTGGTTTTACACGCCCAGACGAGTTTGACTTATGTGGTTGTTACTGTTGCGAGGCGCCTCGGATATATCGGTGACTATGTGAAGCCAATGGAGTCATTTGTTGGCTCATTTACGCCCCAAAGAGCGGGGAAACGTAGTGTTCAGGCATTTTAATCCACATCGGTGGAGTGACCCTGTCGCTCCAAAAGCTTGTCTGCGCGCTTGCCTGAGACATGGGCTAGATTGTCTCGAATTCGGTAGAGGACTATCTTTTGCCTCGGTTCATAGATGGAAATCCAACTTCCAATACGTGACGTTTCGGTTTTAGTTGTAATCCTATATATGGCGACATAGTGGGATGGGGCGCTCATGTCGTCTATGATTGATATTTATGATTGTATATAAAATCAGAAACTAACTGGAAACGAGCTAAGATGGGTGGTTTCCTGGGTATTGGTCGGATGTTGGTTTCGGCCTTCGGGGCTAATACTTAGGGAATCGTTCTCTTACTAATTTACGGTTGGAGTCTGATTAAGAAATAAAACATGAAATTTAGCGTATCAAGCATTCTTTGGCAATTATAAGGTAAAATCTCTATCCTTCGGCTTGCGTTGCATTGTGTGATGGGACATGGGTCTTATAATAGCTTCATTGTTCTTTATTTAGCATTGCGCTATTTGTTTTATGCACTGGTATTCTTGGGAGGAAACCCATTTCGTGTTAACTTTAAAATAAAGATTAATAACTGTTTTAGTTCTCACACTAGTCACATGACTGACCTGGAGTTTATTGTTTTAACCTAAACTCTGGGTGCCCTAATTTTTTACACGGGCAGCTAGTAGTTTTGGTTTTGCATATTTATATTCATAGGTTCCTGATTTACAGCTGGAACGATACTCGGAAAGCTTTGTATCCGTGTATTACTTCTAGTTGTGTTTTGTATTATTTTCTGCTGCAATGTATTTAAATGTAATTTAAATCTCTGATATTTTCTGTGTAATATTTATTCATACTCTGTATGTTCTTGTATTATGATGGAATTGTTGTAATATTCAATGAAATGTTCTTCTGTTTGCGTTTTGATGTGGCTTGTCCTCAAAGTATCCGCGCTTTCCTTCATAGGGAAGTTACGGGTGCTTACATTTGGTATTAGAGCTTTAGTTTACAAAGCTCGAGAACAAGAAACGTTAGAACCAAACGAAAGAATTCATCAGAGATTGGATTAGTAATATCCAATGAGAATGACTCGTTAGAGATGGGATCAGTAGTATCCTAGAACGAGTGTGAAGAGTATATTTTTAAAACGAAAACAAATTTTGTTTTGAAAATTTAAATTTGATTATACGTATTTGATTATTTATTATATTTGAATTTGGACAATCCAGTATATATAGATTTTGCGTATGCGTCTGATTCGCGTGTATTTGGAGTTTTAATATACTGGATAGATATATAGTCACACTCTAGTTGCTCGGAGATGATTCTGATGATAGTTCGAACATCATCAGAATTGGTATTCGAGTTTCGAAAGTGTGATGCCTATATATTACCATTAGACTGGTGTGAGAACCAAAATTAGATAGGGCTTACTGTTGTGATTTGACATCAAAAATGTGATTTTTGACTATATATTAAAGTTATGAATTTGAAACGTTAACCAACTAATTGATTGATGGTTGTGTTGTTTGATTATTGGTTGATTAATTAGAATGTTGAACCTTTAGCCAAATTAAATCGAATAGTGTGTTGTATTGAAAATTAGTCACATTTGCATGCATATACATGTACTTACACTGAACAGGTCATAACAAGGAAGCTAGAGCAGAGGAATAAAATTGTTTGCCCGACAAATAGGTACATGTTTACCATAATTTATTGTTTAGTTTGGGTGATGATGATTTTATGAGCCGATTGGCTAGCCGCTTGGCTTTTTCTTTTTCTTTTGGATTGAAGAAGGCCATGGGAGGCTATAAGAAATATCCCCAAGTCCCCGGTGCAGGGGAGGTTATGGCGAAATTTTTCGAAAATTTAGGGTTTTAGCTAAATTTTTGAAAAATTTGAAAAGTTCTTAGAAACTGAAAAGTTGAAGAAGTTAAGCCGTAATGAAAATAATGAAAGTTGACTTGAATAGTTAAACAACTTTCAGCTTTGTTCCTTTTCGGGGACGAAAAGTTTTAAGTGGGGTAGATTGTAATAACCCGGAAATCCGAGCCAATTTAAAATTTTTATTTTGGCAATTTCGATGAATTTTGAATATTTAAAATGAATTATTTTAAATAAAAACGACGAGAAATTTATTTTGAATAGAATTAGAACGTATATTATATAGATCGTCGTTAGAAAATAAATATTTTATTTTTAATTATAAAAGGAATTGAAAATGGCGCGGTAGTTCGACAATTAGATTTCAAATGACTGTATAGGATTCAAAACAAACCAGGTTTTAGTGAAACCAAAGATATTAGAATCTAGTTGAGAATATCTTTCCAACGAATCAGAAAAATCAAAATTTCATAGCGGGGAAAAGAAGTTATGCCCAGTTGAAAATTCGAAATAGTCGCTATGGAAATTCGGCCCTTAAGAATGGCCGTTTTGCAAACGACCTCGGATTTCGACGAAACCACTTTTGTTGGATCCGAGATGTGGAATTATGGCTAGATTCCAAAATTCATAATTTTTCGAATCAATATGTGTGTGTGGCGAAGGAAAACACATTTGACCAGTTTTAGTTGATTTTAATCGACTGGAAAATGGCCATTTTTCAAACGGTCTCAGAATTCGATGAAATTGGTTTTGTTAGGACCGTATCGTTAATACGAGGCTAGAAAATATTTTTAGGGAATTTTTAGAGTTCGTATGTGACCCCAGTAAATTGAAATGTGCATTCAAATTCAATATATAGAATTATATTTTGATTTTTGACGAAAACTGATCGAAACGAACGAATCAACTTCTGATACATATCCCATTGGGTTCGGAATAGGGGTAATTAGCTATGGACGACAGGCGGTGGGTTCGATTTCGAGTTCGAAAATAAAAGTTACTTTTGGAAATTTAAATATAATTAAATTATATATATATATATATTCAATAATCCCCCTATCTCCATTCATTCAGTCAAACCCCTCCTCCCCCCTCCCCCGGTCACTTATTCTTCAAATCAAAAACCGCACCACCGATTACGTCGCTCCCTCCCCCTACTCCCGCCTCTGACCATCGTGGCTGCGCCGCACACCTCCTCCATCGCCCCCCTCCATCGACCTGCTCCTTTCTCTCTCCTCTTCAATTTGAACGCGGACCCCAAACCCTAAATTCCCAAACCCGCCGCCCTCAGCCATTTGACCCCCACCGCTCCTACTCCTCCGCCTCTTCTTCTCCTCCTCCTAAAACCGATGTGAAGCCCCTCCAACCTCAAAGATGCATTTTTTTCAAAAAAAAATGTGAGTTTTTATATTTATTTTTATTTATTTATGCGTATAAAAATATGATCTATATATATGATAGCATGTTGATGAAAAAATTAGTATTTTTAATATAGGAAAAATACGATTTTTCAAAGAAGAAATAAAATAGTTGTAGAGTTAAAGATAAGATTTTTGTAGAAAAATTTGATCTTCTTTTGTAAAAAGATTTGATTTTTAAAGAAAAGAAATATGATTTTCATTATAGAAAGTTAGGATTTTTATGATGGGAAAGACAAGATTTTTGAATTATATAAAGAAGGAATGATTTTTATAGATAGAAAAATATGATTTTTATATTATAGAAAGGTTAAAAATATAATTTTTATTCAAGTGGTAAATTAGAAATATAATATTTATATAGAGAATAGCGTGGTAAAAATAGAATTTTTATCTTTATAGTAGCGGTATAAAAATGTATTTTTTATCCATATAGAGTGGTTATAAAAATGTAATTTTTATATGCATAGCAACAATATAAAAATGTGATTTGTATATATTAGTGAATGCGGGCAACGAAATTGACAAAAGGCGAGAAGGACGAAGATTTCTATATATGAAGAGTCGGGGTGTATTGGTTTAGCTCTTGGTGAGAACTCCTCACTTTTAAATTTATTTCTAGTTGAATTATATACTAGGATGCAGATGGTGTTTAGTAGCACCGGACACCCGTCGTCCACAGACCATGGATGACTTGTTTGTTTGGTTGTTGTGTTGTGAAATTTGATTGTGTGATGTGAAAAGAAATAAAATATTTTATAGTTAAAAATATGATTTTTAACGTGTATATAAAATAAATATTTATAAGCAAATCGACGATTTGTTTATATACACTGATTTGATTGATATTGAATGGGACGATAAATTGTACACATCGCCCAACTGCACAAATAAAATCTGTGTTTGATTGATTGAAGCCCCACATGGGTATTGGGATGATATATGACATACACTAATCCCAATAATTAGTTGTATGTCGATCGATTGATTGACAGGCTGTTATAAGCGTTAAATATTTATATTTAATGCTTATGCAGTTGTATGGCGCACTCTGGATGATGGTTGATTATTTATCATTGCTATTATATACATGTGTTGTAGAAAATCCATATAATTAACATTATATGGTAATTGATTGGGCCTCATTCCAATACAGAAAATAAATTCATGTGTTGAATAGAAAATAAATTCATGTGTTGAATAGAATAAACATTCATGTGTTGAATAAAAGCCGTGTTGATTAGATTGACGCCATTTTGACATGAACGATATTTATATTGATTTTATTCATTTTTCAATGAATATTGAAAGTGATTTCGAAATTTGAATTAAATTGAAATGAATTGAAATTCGAATTAATTTGAAATAGATTTGAAATTCGAATTAAATTGAAATGAATTGAATTTCGAATTAAATTGAAATGAATTGAAATTCGAATTAAATTGAAATTAATCGAAATTCGAATTAAATTGAATAGATTTTAAATTCGAATTAAATTGAAATGAAGTGAAATTCGAATTAAATTGAAATTGAATTGAAATCGATTTGAAATGAAATTAAAATGAATTTATATTGAAAAATTCGATTTTGATTTGTATTTGAAAAGGAAGTTGAAATCATTTTGAAAACGAATTTAAAACGATTTATAAAATACGTTTTAAAAGGGAAATCGACGAAATATATATTATATTATATATACATGTATATAATATAGTGGCCTGAATAGAACGCGCCGCGCCGCGGTAGTTCGCGAATTTCGACCATTGACTTCGAATGGATATTGCGGGAGATCTGACCGTCGGATTCTTGTAAAACCGGAACCGTTGGGTTCGTATCGAAAAGGGATTTCTAATGAATATTAGAGATTTGAAATCTAACGGTTGGATTTGGAATTATGTCCAAATCAAATTAGGAAAAGGTCGCTATAAGTGCAATTCGATGGCCGTTGATGGAAATCGACTGTATGGGCCTTGATAAAATATTAAAATTATCAGTAATTTGTGTAAAATCATAAGAAATGATTTGTGAAGAATTGGGATGAAAAACTCCATATTTGAAAAGATAAAAATAGATTTTTATCGAAATGAACTAGTTTTGAACTAGAATAATAATTTATTTATTTTTAAAATAAATAAAGTGGATTTGAAATTGATCGCTACTTTTCTATGAACTAGAAAAGCGCGAAATTTTAAAATAAATTCTGCAAGCGCACAGATCGTGTAGTATGCAGGTCGAACGTAGAGAGGTAAATTGAATCAAATTATTTATATAATTTCGTGGGCGAGTTAGATAAATCTTGAAGATGGGATAAAATTGAAATTACAATTCAGTTCAGAACAAATCTAATTGAACCGATAACTAAAGTTGTAATTATAAAACTGCAATTTAATGAATTATAGATTTGAATCTAATCAAATCTATAATCAATTCAATGATTAAAAATAAAACAGATTGCGGGAATTAAAGTGCAGAATAGAAATACATTAATAGGAAAATAAAATTAGGATTATCGCTGAATCTAATCAGACGGTCAATCACCAATGAATATTAAATTGCAATAGAAATTGTGTTCTAGCAAATCTAATTGACTAGACAACACAAATTGCCATGAAAATAAAAATTACAGAATTAAAAGAAAAGAGAGCTTTATTAATAGAGAATAGAATACAAGAAAATTGGGATGGTATTTACAATGGATACAAGGTGTATTTATAAGAATGTAGTTCCCTTTCTATGAAAATAATAAGGCCAAGAATGATATAAATTCTTTCTACAGATAAAGGAATATTCCTTTCATGGTGCTTGATTTGAAAAATTGTAATTAATGTATTCCTTTTTATGTGTGGCACGGTCAGCGCTAAGATAAGCATATGCTTAATTGGAGATTTGTAATCAAAGCCTTCCCTTTCTCTTTGCATGGAAATTAAATGTGATTGATTGGATTTAAATTCTTGGAGAGGATTGCGCCAAATTAAATGTAAGCTGCAACTTCTTTTGCAATTGAGATAGCGTTAATATGGAGAAGTAGCTTTTTCTCTGAAATTGGCCTTTAATTGAAATGAATGAGACATTTATTGATAACCTGTGAAAATACACAAAAAATACCAAAAGTAATATTTATTTATTTACAAAAGATAAAATATAAGAGCATAAAATAAAAACATTTCGATGTTAATCAGAAATGGTTTTGAAAATAAACAGAATTTCCAATAATTGAATTGGAATGGATTTGAATCGAAATTGTCTTTGGAATATTTCGATGTTGGATTTCGTGATGATACAGATATTGTAACGGGAATTTGAAAGATATATTTATATTGTTATTTCAAATACGGTATTTGATGATTTCAGAATTTGATATTGAATATAAGCCGATATATTTTCTATTCAGAGTCTTGTATTTAATATCAAATGTGATTTGGGTTTGTCGTGAATGGCGTCTTCATTAACACTGTTCTTCAGCCCAGTTGAGAAAAAGATTAAATCTTTTTATTTAGAATTAATGAAGTGTACCAATTAAATAATATTTAATTGGAATTGAATGGGTATTGATTTTTGGGTTTATCGTAAACAGTGTTTTAAATAACACTTGTTCTTTAACCCGATAATTAATGGAATGTGATTTTAGGTTGTCGTGAACGGTATCTTCAATAATATTGTTCTTAGACCCAACGAAGTTAAGAAAATTAGAAACTAACAGGAGATTAGTTAAGTTGAATGGTTTCTTGGGTATTGATCTGATGTTGGTTTCGGCCTTCGGGGTTAATACTTAGGGAATTTCTCACTTGCTAATTTACGGTTAGGGACTCATTGAAATGTGATGTGATTTTGGGGTTTATCGTGAACCGTGTTTTAAATGACATCGGTTCTTTAACCCAGTTAAAGATTAAAACAAAGTGGAGTTTTAATGAATCTTTAATTAGATTGAAAAGATCGAGAATGGAGTATCACCAGTTTTGCTCCAGGCGATAGTTAAATCTTTAATTAGATTTGAACGTGAAATGGTAATTGAATTTACCGATAACACCGTGGTGTTAGGTATGAAGTATTACCAGTTTTACTTCATGGGATAAATAGGTTGGGATTGGGAAATTAAAACAAATGTTTACTTCGGTAAGGTTCGTTAATCCCGGCTAGTTTGGATAAACCATAATTTGGTTTGAATTGATATTCAAAGGAAGATTAAAGAATAAATTTAAAGAAATTATCTTTGATAAAATTAATGGGAACCTTTCCCTAAGAATGTGAAATTTAGAAACTAACTGTTGGTTAGTTAAGAAGAATGGTTTCCTGTGTACTGATCTGATGTTGGTTTCGACCTTTGGGGTTAATTTTTGGGGAATTGTTCTTTTACTAATTTACGGTTAGCGATTGATGAATTTGAATGAGGCGTATGTTGTGTTTGTGTAACACTTGTTTATTATATACGTGAGTTATTTAGAAAGACCGGGTTTATCCCATTCTGAATAACTGATTCGACGTGATTCGAAGAAGAAGATGGTGGTTGAAGACCGGAGGTCTTCACGTCGTTTGGGTGGTTACTGATGATCTTGATTGGGCCGTACACCCAAGAGGAGGGAATCAGTTAGTGGTCGTCCAGACGTACTTGAAGATCGATAGATATGCGAGGTACAAGGTGCCTCCGGTTTCGTTCAGACCCAGAACGGACTTGTAGATGGACTATGTGTCCGACATTGGATTTCATTCTCTATATTTGATATCGGTTGCATAGAGTGGTTTGCCTGTGTGGCATGCTAAAATGCAAATGATCAAGGCTTCTGTTGAAAAGCAGAGTCTTGTGGTTGATGATCAAATCACGACCTGTGTGGCACAGCTTTGTGTAGTGTGAATTCGCGAGCCTCACACCTCCGTTGTGAACTAGAAATGAGAGAAGGACCTCAGGGAGGACATGCGTTTCTTTCTAGTTAGAAGTGGCGTCAGTGGTTTTACACGCCCTGACGAGTTTGACTTATGTGGTTGTTGCTGTTGCGAGGCGCCTCGGATATATCAGTGACTATGTGAAGCTGATGGAGTCATTTGTTGGCTCATTTAAGCCCCAAAGGGCGGGGAAACGTAGTGTTCATGGATTTTAATCCACATCGGTGGACCGACCCTGTCGCTCCAAAGGCTTTTCTGCGCGCTTGCCTGGACATGGGCTAGATTGTCTCGAATTCGGTAGAGGACTATCTTTTGCCTCGGTTCACAGATGGAAATCCAACTTCCAATACGTGACGTTTTGGTTTTAGTTGTAATCCTATATATGGCGACATAGTGGGATGGGGCGCTCACGCCGTCTATGATTGACATTTATGATTGTATATAAAATCAGAAACTAATTGGAAACGAGCTAAGATGGGTGGTTTCCTGGGTATTGGTCTGATGTTGGTTTCGGCCTTCGGGTTTAATACTTAGGGAATCGTTCTCTTACTAATTTACGGTTGGAGTCTGATTAAGAATTAAAACATGAAATTTAGCGTATCAAGCATTTTTTGGCAACTATAAGGTAAATACCCTATCCTCCGGCTTGCATTGCATTGTGTGATGGGACCTGGGTCTTATAATAGCTTCATTGGGAGGAACCCGTTCCGTGTTATACGGCGTGGTCCCTTGATTTACCTAACTTTAAAATAAAGATTAATAACTGTTTTAGTTCTCACACCAGTCACATGACTGACCTGGAGTTTATTGTTTTAACCTAAACTCTGGGTGACCTAATTTTTGACAAGGGCAGCTAGTGGTTTTGGTTTTGCAGATTCATATTCACAGGATCCTGTTCTACAGCTGGAACGATACTCGGAAAGCTCTGTATCCGTGTATTACTTCTAGTTGTGTTTTGTATTATTTTCCACTGCAATGTATTTAAATGTAATTTAAATCTCTGATATTTTCTGTGTAATATTTATTCATACTCTGTATGTTCTTGTATTCTGATGGAATTATTGTAATATACAATGAAATGTTCTTCTGTTTGCGTTCTGATGTGGCTTGTCCTCAGAGTATCCATGCTTTCCTTCACGGGGAAGTTATGGGTGCTTACATTTATTCTATAACTAAAAATCTGATTTTTGTCTCAAAACTCATTTCACTTACTTCACTGGAATTCATATTTATTCTATATCAACAGTCTGGATTTTTCTAGTGGCAATTCGGATTTTATTTCATTAAAATCCTTTTATTTATCTAAATAAACCATTATGGCTTTATAATGGTTCTGGTGCTGTTTTTCGGAAAATTTGATTTTTACATAACTAAAAATCCATAAGACGAAATCCCGAATTTTCTCTTCCATTAGAAAACTATTATCAAATCGGTGCCGACGATCCTTGTTTCAAAGAATTCCGACTTCAATTGAGTTCTGTATACTCAATTGAAGTTCGAAACGCCAATTTATGAAATGCAGCGCTGCGGCGAGTTCGTTTAATTATATTTATATATAAAAACGTTTAAACTTTATTTATAATAAATTCAACTCCATTCTGACAAATTTTTAATATATATCAAATCAGTTTCCCAATTCAACATCATATTTCTGATTTTCTAAAATTGTCGATTTTTCCTAACTCGGTAATATATTTATTTATACTTCGATCTTCTATATTAAATTCCAATTCCTTTTACAAATTATAAATCCTTTGGATTTATTTTCTATTTTGTTTAAAAATCCGCATTCTGCAATATATTTCGTCGTTCCCATTTCGAAATGATTTCAACTTTCTATTTTCAAATTCTATTTTCAATTCTCTTTGAAATTTCTATATTCAAATTCTATTTGAATTCTCTATATTCAAATTCTATTTTAGTTTCTATATATTGATATTCTATTTTAATTTCTATGTATTTAAATTCTATTTGAATTCTCTATATTCAAATTCTATATATTCAAATTCTATTTTAATTTCTACGTATTGAAATTAACTTCTATTTAAATAAATTCGAATTAATCGAATTCAAAATCATAAATCCTTACAGATTTATTTTAGTTCAATTTATATTCTGAACATCAGAATAAATTTCCTTGTTTATTTCTTAAAATGATTCCCCATTTCTATTTTTATAAATTCACATTTGAATTTAAATATTCAAATTATCCAATGATAATTTTTCCGCTTTATTTATAAACACTTTTTGTAAATTCATTTCAATTCTCAACATTATTAAATTATAAACAACATTTATAAATTCACTATTTGTTTTATATATTCAAAACAAGTTAATATATTTATAGCCCAATTGAAATTCGATTTCTATTTTAGAAAAATAGTTTTTTCCCTTTAAATTTCAAATATCCTTTTCCCTGATATTTATATATCAACAATTTGGCCCCAATGATATTTAAACAATCAAACAACCCAATTTTCAATCAACACATTATATATATGATAATATGTGAAAATGGACAATTAATAAAATTTTGAGGAATCCAGTTGGATCCCTCCAACATGTTCTCCTGCATCCACAGATGTTAGTCAACAGAAATAATACACATCCTAATTCGTGGTAGGATATCGCGGTATAGAAGGTCATCCACTATCATAGCGTGGGGCGTATAGGGTCATCCGCTAATGATACTGCGGGCATCCGCTAATGAGACTGCGGGAATATCCAACCGCCAATATATATATATATATATAATAGCACACCAAGCCTAAATAACTAATATATTTAAGATGGACCAAAATATTAAATGCAACCAAACAAGCAACAAATAATTATTTTTAACTAATGAAAATAATTTTAAATAAAAGGTGAGTGAGATTTACTCACCAGGGTTTTTAATTTTCTGAATATCCCGATTTAAATTAAATCGAAGTCCATTCGATTTAAAGTAAATTCTAGCCGATTCTGATTACTCTTAGGATCTCAAAATGTATCCATCGTGAAGCTCACATCCATATGAATCCGATACGATTTTATGTTGTTCAAACAGATCTAAAGTAAATAAGATATCACATTTTTATTATCGATTTACCATTTATTTATTTAAATTAATTATTGACACAAAAATAATTAAATTCTCTAATGTATCTTAAATTCCAAAGATGAATACCTTAATCCCTGCGATAAGCCTTTCTCCCCTAATGGTCGCTGTACTACTTCGAGAGTACCCAAAAACCAACGTCCCATTGCAGAAAAACCCATTGAGCTTCCACAGTCCAACTTCTCCCCATTTGAAGATAATCTGTTCTTTCTTCAATTCAAATCACGAAACCAGGATTCAACTTGCCATCTTGGCCTTCTCTTTTTTGCCATTAAAATACAAACATCATTAGTAAATTTCCTGCTCCAAAATCTCTAACTGCAAACAAGGCTGCCACCTTTTCATTACTTGTTCATCACAGCTCACGCCTACACCATCATTTCAGGCCTTACCCTTCATTGCCTTCATCATGTTGAAGCTCCTTCTAACATCATTCCCCCAGAGCCAACAAAACTGCCCAGTTCAGAATGCACTGCCTTTAAACCCCAAACAGAAGCAGTTCGAAATCTTCCCCAATCTTCGTTGTTGATCAACAAATCGAGTCTCTCAAAAACATCGCACCTATCACCTCCCCAACTGGCGTATGCTCCCTTATCCACTCGACATCAGGGTGCCTAGCTCGAACAACTTTCCTCATCACAACCTAAACTGTAGTGCATCCTCTTCTATCGCCATTTTATTCTGGCCATCGAAGCTCCTCAAATCGATCGATCTCAGTCCCACCCAACTCCATCGCTAGCTGAGGACCCTACACCACCATCGACGCTTCAAACAGCAACATGAATCAACCCTAGCTTCACACGGTCACTGGAGAATTTCGACTGACCCTTAATTTAGAACGCGAGCTCGATTTGATTTATATTTTTCTCAGTGGCTTTGATTTTATAATAAGGATTCATGGTTTTGAGAGGAAGATAAGAGGGCCACGTTTATTTATGTTTGTGGTGATAGAAGAAGGCATAGATTTTATTTTGATTTGTGGTAATACAAGAAGGCACGGGTTTTGTTTTGATTTGATTTAATTTAATTTAAATTACCCTGTGATTCTGAACTCCTATCTGAACCCACCAACTGACATTCTTAGGGTTAAACCACTATTCTGAACCCACTTGTACAAGTTTCAAAGCCTTATTTGATCATCTGAAGAAGATATTATTTTAAATTAATATATTTTAAATTCAAAACAAACAAATTCCTTGATAATAAATTATTATTATCGCTTTTATATTCAAACAGAACTACCACTGATCATCTGAATCATTTCGATTCAGTTTTAACTTTGATTTCAATATATTTTGTATTACAATAATTTCATATATTCGATATTAAATCGAAATCGATTATTAAATTGATAACTCAATATAAAATTCCATTTATATTGTCAACTAAATATTTAAATTCATTTTAAATATTTAAAATTAACCTACGAAATATCCGGGTCATTACATAACTTGTGGAAGAAGTCTTCCTGGACCCGACCGGCATATCCAGCATCCACAAGTTGTAGGCGTAATGTGGGAGGTCTACCCCATCATAAACCATAAATGGACATGGTAGTGAATTGGACTGCTTAACCGAATTTAATCCATAGAAATTGTATGAATATGAACTAAAGTTTGAGTTAAGTAAAATTGGTTGAACAGTGGGTGAGCAAAGCAAATCTGAGGGGCGGGTAATATTTACATTTGGGCCTATAAAATTAACCCGATAATGTTATTTAATTAAAATTAACCCGGTAATGTTATTTAATTAAACACACCTAGTGGTGTATGTAACTAGTAGAAATGATAAAGTTATTTAAGTAAAGACACCATTTAGGGTAAACATAACTTGTAAGGAAATGAGACAACATGTGTAATAAGATAAGAGGTACTTAATTATAAATTAAGTAATCTAGAAGCCTGGAACCCGCTGATAAGAATAACATGTTTAGACTTGTCCTAGGGACAAGAGGAAATTATAACATAGGTTATAATTAATGGGTTGAGAAACTTGTTAATGGGCCTTAGTTAATAGAACTAAGTTAACAAGTGAACAACAATAAGTTGTATTGACAATGTAAAATGGAATTATGATTAAATGAAAAAGGATGAGGAAAACTTATGAAATGAAATGAGTTAAATTTAATCATAAAAGATAAATTACATGTTAAAAAGGGAAACATGTAAAACGAGACGTACTTAATTACACATTAAGTAAAAACATGTTATTGTAATGATGTAACCAAGTAAGAATATAAAATAGATTATGGGTTACAGACCTTGGGATACAATCAAGAGAATAACATGTTGTAAGCTTATTAATAAACTTAAATGGATTAAGTTATATGATTGAAATTAATAAGCAAGAAAAACTTGATAAATTGGAATAAAAATTCAATACTAATGGAAAAAACCAAGTTAGATGGGAACCGGGTGAGGTAAGGCAATCGCATAAAAGAATGTCTAGACAAAGGGTCTAACAACCTATTAAAGAAAGGCACTTGGACCAGTCCGTACGGTTGAGGGTGAATAAACCAACGAGGTAGATCATCGAGGTGTTATAAGACACGAGAGGAGCGCACATTCATCTGATTGTTATGACGGCTCCAAAAGACCGAAAGGGGAAGCATGCGGCTTCCTAAAGTATGTAAGGTGCTCCTAGTAGTCCTCTGTGCGATGACAGATGTCTTAGGCTGTACTCGCAGAGGTTGGGTCTGCGCGTAATTACTAGGTGGGTGGGCCTTGACTGCAGATGTAGCTATGCAGTCAAAATGCTGGAATGATGTGACACTAGGGTAGTTCGGCAAGTTCCTCATGAGGAGGAGGGGTCACGACCAACAAGGATAGCAGATAGTTGGATACCCGTCAACGGCCGCCAGTGGGATGTGAAAAGACAAGAGCTAAATCCAAGATACCATTTCACCTTTTACTATCGAGGTACGGGGTTGAGGGTAGATGCCACTTGGATTTTTAGATTGGTTGTTATTAGGGGCGGTCATTTAGCTCTTGTAGTCTTTACTAGTTAAGGGAGGGGCTGAGGTGGGGCCATAGCCACCATGGAAAACAGACCCGAGGAATACCTGCATTTGGAGGCTCTTAAAGGCGGGCCTGTATAGGTATGGAAAATCTCCCAGTCGAGTTCCGTGTTTCTTGTTTAGCCCTGCCATGGAACTCAGTGCACATTAGAGGACGTGCGATTGAAGCATCGAGCTACAATTACAGTACATACGTGGGACAGTCTAGATACATGAATATCTGCTCTATGTGATGTATCATAGACTAAAGGGCATTATTCCGATAAGGAATCTGATTCGATCGATGGTGGCAGTCCATACGCTTATGTGGCATAGTAATGGTAGATATATGCGGAACGTAACATTTTATACAGAGATCCGTATGTCACTCTGACGTAGGATGAGGGACTGCGTTCATTACGGTAGGACTGTTCGAGTAGGGTGCCATGGGGTATATCTCAATAGTGAGAGATAACTACATATATCGTATTAGGTGAATCCATGGGAAAGTAAATAGGTACGATGCGTGGATAAGTCTTAAGTTCTACTGACCCAAGTAACCTAATAATCAAGAAAATGTGATGGAATGATATTGGTAGGGATCATTATATTTCTGATATACTAGTATCGGTGCGGTGCGGAGAAATGTATTTAGGAAGCGCAATATATCATGTTCATCTTATCTTGCTCAGTTCGCACTTGTTATTGCTACTGTTATCTTCTTCCAGTTTTATATACCTGCCATGATACTTTTATTTATTTGTATTCAAGAGTAACTGGACTCGCCAGACTTTATGTCTGACCCTTTTTCCTCTTCTCTCTCTTTCGCTCCCCCATAGGTTCTCAGGGTGGAAGTTCTTAGATTTGATTTGGATTCTTTCAACTTAGCTTGGATTTTGGATATAGATGTACCGCTTTGACCTCTGGTCAACTCTCTTATGGCTTCACATGGGAAATATGGTTTTATGCTTTTATGCTCTGATATTTTTGTCAAGATAAATTATTTATGTAATTGGTTACTTCAAACTTATGATGTTTTGATTTAAATAAAGTTTTTAATTCCGCTGCTATTTTATGTGTCTGTCTTGTGATATTATGTTCTTATTTACTAATAATGCTTCACAAAACTTAATGCAATCTTTGTAGAGTGACATTAGCGGACATGGGTTGTCACAGGTGCGCTAATCCTGACTGGTTTGGATAAACCTTAATTTGGTATGAATTGATATCCATAGGAGGATTAAAGAATAAATTTAAAAAATTTATCTTTGATAAAATTAATGGGAACCTTTCCTAACGATGTGAATATTTGAATAAAAGAATATTATGAATTGGAATGAGGCGTATGTTGTGTTTTTATAGCACTTGTTAATAAAATACGTAAATTATTTGGAAAGGCCAGGTTTATACCCATTCTGAAGATGATAAGTCGACGATGAATACAGTGGTTGAATACCGGTGGTCTTCACATCGTTCGGATGATTACTGATGTCTTGATTGGGCTATACACCCAAGACAATGTAATAGGTGGTGATCGTCCTGACATACTTGGAGATCGACCGGATATGCGAGGACCTCTCTCCTGTATTGGACATATGGGACGAGGAATAACGTGCCTCCAATTTTGTTCAGACCCAGAATGAACTAGTAAATGGATGTTTGCCTGACATTGGACCTAGAATCAACACATAATAAATTCCAATGTCAGACAAACATCCATTTACTAGTTCATTCTGGGTCTGAACATGTAATATACCGAATAAATTGACTACAACATCGCAGGTATATAGATCTGATAACATTATAAATATACCTAATGTGATTACAGATCTAAAATGAATGTGATTGAAAACATGTAATTACGGATCCATTTACTAGTTCATTCTGGGTCTGAACATGTGAACTAGAAACTAACCTGAATGTGATTGAAAACATGGAAGTTTGGTATAACATGAAATTTATATAATTTGGCATGATAAATATGCTGGCATGATCTGAATTGGCTATAACAGTGAGTAATTTGCATGCATATTAGAATTGGGCGTAAATTGTAAATTGTTAATTGGCCGCAAACATGTAGTTGGCATGTGAATCTAGTTTTGGCATAAATTGTATACTAGAATATTAAATCTAGTTCTAATATGAATTGTAAAATTGGATATTTAATCTAGATTGGGCCAAAAATGTAAATAGGAACATTAAGTCTAGATTAGGCTTAACTACTTATTTGGAACGCCAAATATATGGCATAGTGATTTTGAGCATGACTATTATGGCGAGTTTGGGAAGGTGGGCTATAGCCTATTCTGATTAATAACTTGAAATTACATGTAATTGTCATGTTTAGCATAATCATGTTTAGTGACACTTAATTTGGTAAAATCTTATAAACATGGTTTAGAGGGAAAGTGGGCCATAATAATAAATGTTGATAATGTACAATAGAAGTGTAGTTATGGCATAAGTAAATTAGGAATAATTTACTTGAGGAATTTTTTCCTAAATGAGAAATGTGTACATTGTAGAAAATATGAATACGCCTAACCCGAGGTTAGATTGAGTTGTGGTATAAAACTGCCCGGACGCGGCCGACAGTCTAGTAACCACAATAATACCTATCTAATGTGAGAGGTTAAGGCATTGAGCCCAATAAGAACTCGAGGTTAGACTGAGTTACGGTGTAAAGTTGCCCGGAACCGACCGGCACATCCAGTGACCGCAACAATACCTGTCTAATGTGAGTGGTTGGTGCTTTAATAAATGAATTAAAGCTAAGACAAGATTTGTTGGGGTTAAGTAACTTAGGAAAACTTAGCCATTATAACATGTTAACTAGACAAGAAGGTGAGGTTAAGTAAATTTAATACACTTAACCAATTTAACATGTTAATTAGACTAGAAGGTGGAGTTAAGTAAACTTAGAACACTTAGCCATCATATGGTGACAAATGAACAAGGTTAAGTTAAAACATGAAGGGACAATACTTAACCATTATGGCATGTGAATTAAATAGATGTTAGGGTTAAGTTAACTAAGAGAACACTTAACCGTTATAACGTGTAAGCTAAACAGATGGGCATGGTTAAGTTAAAGGGAACACTTAACCATTACAAGATGAAGGGGTGGGGTTAAGTAATAAGAAATACTTAACCAATATAACTTGATTTGTGGAAGGGTTAAGTCAACATGAACTACTGATAACACTTAACCAGTTTAACATGACGAATGAATGGGTTAAGTTATCTTGATTGACTAATGACACTTAACCAATCCAACTTGACGAGAAAAAAGAACTAAGTAGTAAACCTTAGTTGAGGGAACTAAGTAGTAAACCTTAGTAGAACACAAGAAGGAGCGAACGTCCATCTGATCTTAAAGAAGGCTCCAACATACTGGGTTACAAAGCACGTGGCTTCGAGGGGATATGAGGGTACTCTTGGTATCCCTCTGTGAGGCTGCAGATGATCCGCCTGGGCTCACAGAGGTTAAGGTCTGCGTTAGAAGAACCATGGTTATGCCTTGGTTGCAATATAAGGCAACCTAAAGACTAGGATGGACTAGCGTGATTCGGTGAGACCAGTAGCCCTGTGATAGCAACTCGTCATCTACCTACCATCTTGAGTCAGTCGAGATATGTACAGCGGAAAGGTATAGAACTCCAAAAGACCATATTTATGGGTGCGGATGGACATAGGTTAGTGGGGGCATAGAGGGCCTGCGTATAGTTCTCATTTTTCAAGGTGTTCCTTTTATTAGTTGAGGGAGGGGTCAAGTGGGACCATAGCCACTGGAAAAACAGACCTTAGCATATGCATCGGCAGATATCTGAAAGCTCCCGACCGAGTTACGTGTTTCTTGATTTGCCCTGCCACGAGACCGGGTCGCACATATAGAGGACATGTGCATCTAGACAGTGATAACGATCGACGACACATGCGTGGGGAAAGTCTAGGAACATATACCAGTCTGGGTAGTGTGTCCTAGACTAGGGGGCATTATTCGATAGGTAGCATAATCCCTAGTTGGACCTAGGTCGCGTAAACCCTAAAATCCGAGAAACGTTCAATAGGTAGCATAAACCCCAGTAGCCCTGAGTAGCGTAAACCCTGGTTGGATCTGGAATGCGCTCGATAGAAAACCCTAGATTAGATCTAGGTAATAAATAATGGATGTACACCTGAAATAACCACAATTTCGGGGATTGGGATTACGTTATTGTTTTATCAGTCTATACAGATTACTAATTGGGCACTAGAAAGGTAGTGCAGAAATATTGAAATTAGAATAACAAGGTAGTAGCGTAGCAGAGAAAGTATAGAAGTGCATTCAATTTATCTTACCTTATCATATCTTGTGCTTACCGTATGATTCCCGTTGTCATGGTGTTGTCTTGTATTCAGTTAATTCATGCCATGTTGCTTTTTACCTGTTCACATGCTGAAAGTTAATGAACTTACCAGACTTTATGTATGACTCTGTTTTCTTTTGCTTTCTTGTCTTCCGTTCACCTCACCCAAGGTTCGCAGGGAGGGAATATTACTACTTAGCCTAGTTTTCTTTCCAAGCTGAAGATTAGTCGTAGTTTTGCTTGGATTCTCTTTTCCATTGCTGTGGCTGGCTCACACTACATTGGGGAATATAAATGTTATTTTATGCTTCTTTATTTTGTAAGATAGATATTCTGGTATTGGAAAACAATAGTTGTACAAACTATTTTAACAATAAAGTAAAGTTCTATTTTCCGCTGTTTTAATTTTGTCTGTCTTGTAATTTATCTGTATCTTTTACCTATAATGCTTCACAAAACTTAGTGCATTCCCTTGGTGAGTGACACTAACGGATGTGGGGTGTTACACGTGGTATCAGAGCTGAAGGTTACCTGATCAGATAAAGGATTTGATTTTTTTTCAAAACGATTTTAAAAGAAGCATTTTTCAAAAAAAGTTTTGTTTTAAAGGCATATTCCCCAAAAGCCATACACACTATCTTCTGATCCTCTGTTTGAATTCTTGTCCCCTTCATTCTTGAGACTTCGGGGATCCTAGATTTTTGGGGGGTAACCTCATCGCAGCATGGTTCCGTAGGCTTGATAAGACTACGATATCTATCGAAGGGCAAAGTAGTGCCCGACTCCCATCTATAGCCATAGTAGTTTCACCTGCAGCTAGTTTTCTTTCAAGATTTGGAGGGTTTTCCGTGCGATGGAGGCAGGTTTTGAGAAACTTGTCAATATGATTACACAGGAATGGTAAAGATGAGGATGAGGGAGTTTGGCTGGGGAGCTCAACGCAAGGATGAAAAATGCGTGGATATAAACTCGACTCATGAAGAAAGAAGGAATTATAAAACCTAAGACGAGAGGAAGTATATTTTCCATGGTATAATGGGGCAGACAATTAAGGACAAGGGCAAGAACAAGGGACAGGATTTTCAGGAGGGCAAGTGCATGCTCTCAGCCCCAGTGTACCTGAGAGAGAGAGAGAGAGAGAGATGGAGCTTAGTTTATCTTTTTGGATTAGCCAGTTAGTACTCTTTCAATTTTAGCGCTTCTCCTTTGTTCATATCTTCTTCCATAGTTGAGTCTCTGCACCTTAGTACTTGTATAGTAGGAGATCCAATTTTGTCTCAAATCCAAATTGGTGGTTCGGTCCGTTTACCTTTGGCTAATGATTTGAGAATAACTATATTAAGTGTTGAGTTTAAGCATAATGCTTATGTTTTTGGTTCCATGGGCTATGAATTGATTCTAAGCATGGGTTGGTTGGCTAGTAATTCTGAAAGGAGGGTAGTTAGACTTTTGACTTGCCTTGGGAATACCCTCGAGATTTCGTGTAAAGAATCAGTTAGGCTTAGCTAGCTAGAATCGCTTAATGCATTTATCGACGATTTGCAATCCGTTAGTGTAGTCCATGAGTACATAAATGTTTTTGATTAGGTTAGGAGTTTACCCCTAAAACGCAGGTAGACTTCCGCATGTATCCAGTTGACAATGAAAGGCCACCTATCCGATCAATGACAGTTTTGGAAATGAGGGTCAAGAAGCTTCGCAATCGTGAAGATTAATTAGATAAGGTACAAAACAGTGAAGCTCAAGAAGATGCAACTTAGAAGATTGAAGACTAGATACACGCATCATACCCTTTTTCTTAAGGGTCCATCCTTGATCTCTTTTTCTAGGAATTTTATGCATACTTTCTAGCTTTTAAGGTATATCCTCTAGGACGTATCATCGATCCTTAGGTAGAAGCCAATGGATGTAAACATGTATTTGAAACATGTTATGATTGATGGTTGCAAATGGTTGCTCGTGGATGCATATACACATCATATGCGCTAGAACCACTCAGTCACTTTCATATTGCATTCACATATATGTATTTGCTTAACGGATTTAACTTGATATATTATCATATGGATGTTGCATATGGATGAATGGCTATGCACACATGTAGTATTTACACAACTAGGGATGCTTGCATACATGATTGGCCGCATGGCACTGACATAATTCGCATTAAGGAGGTCAATTGAATCAGTAGACCTCCTGATTTGCATTAGATAAAGACATATACACACACTATGCATATGAACGCATTAGAAATCTTTTTAAGGACAATGAATGCCTGTGATTGAATGGTTGAGTAGATGGTTGATTGGATAGTAGGATACATTCTTCCTAACTTGAAGATTTCGAGGACGAAATCCTTTTAAGAGAGGGAGAATGTAACACCCCATAATTCTATAACATTAAGTTTCACAAATTAAAGTATAAATAAATTTTAAAATAAGAATCAAGGGAAATGGGTTACGCCATTATGTTCGTCTCGAAATTCTGCTTGAGATAGAGTCCGAGTTTGCAAAAATCGGACTCTGTATGAAGAAGTCGTGGTCTTCGGAAGTTTCAAAATCCGATTTAAAAATTCAAACAGCCCGAAAACAAGTTCAAAATTTGAAAACTGGACAGGAATTGGGCTGGGCGGGAAAATTCACGCCTAGGACCCAGGTCGACCAAGGGGTCGACGTGGGGGTCGACCTGGTGGTCGACCTACCCAGTCGACCTGGTAAGGTCTTGGCTGGCCTGGTCGGGTTCTGAGCGATTTTCTAAGTTCTGGTGTGTCACTAGGGCTGATTTGCCACTTTCTGGTTGGCTCCTCTCGATGTGAATGATCTAGATTCATCTATGATCATTTGACAGCTCTAACTAGTTTGAAATTCTATATAAACAACTCAAGTCTCCAACCTAAATTACCACAAGAAATAGAACCTAGAACCGTCATGCTGCTGGAAGGAAGCTAAGAATAGCCTCCGCTTGAAGAAAGCTTAGAGACGAACAAATCTAATTCAAAACTAAAAATCAAAACAACGTTTATCTACCCAAAGGAAAGCATCTCAATTCCAGAACTCAGAATCCATAATTCAAGTTTGTCGTTTGTTGTAAGTCAGTTACTTTTTAGATTTGAATGTCTAGATCTATTTGAGGCATGTAATTAAATAGATATAAGAATATTCCTGATCCTTTCATTTGAATCTGTGCTTGTATATGCCTTTAGATCTAATTAAGAACTATTGTGATTAATTACCGACAAGACTATGCCTATGACTGTGACTGTGAACATAAGACTATGCCTATGCCTATGACTGTGAAAATAAGACTATGCCTATGCCTATGACTGTGAACATAAGACTATGCCTATGGCTATGACTGTAAACATAAGACCATTGCCTATGACTATGACAAGGAAATTGTGGCTAATCACCTATGATTCATGACTATGATATTGCCTAGGATTATGACTATGAAATTGGATCTAAGCTAGATTCTCCATTCAGACCTATTCTTAATTATCCTTGAATCTTGATTTTTGGGATTTTTCTATTAAGTTAGATCTATCCATGTTCTTGAATCTAGATTGTTATTCAAACCTTTTCATGTTCATAATGTTATCAGATTTATATACCTGCGATGTTGTAGTCAATTTATTCAGTATATTTATTAGATCTATAATTTGTGAATTTGGATTATCATCTTATGCCTATTCTTATGCCTGTCTTTTCATGGTATTCTTGTTTATTCCGTTTTATCTACGAATCTAGATTGACCTATAATCTAGACTGAATCACGATTATGCAAATGATGGGAATACGATTTGGGGCAGAACATGAAACTAACATGAATGTGATTGAAAACTTGGAAGTTTGGTATAACATGAAATTTATATAATTTGGCATAATAAATATGTTGGCCTGATCTGAATAGTGAGTAATTTGCATGCATATCAGAATTAGGCATAAACGGTAAATTGTTAATTGGCCGCAAAACATGTAGTTGGCATGTGAATCTAGTTTTGGCATAAATTGTAAACAAGAATATTAAATCTAGTTCTAACATGAATTGTAAAATTGGATATCTAATCTAGATTGGGCCAAAAATGTAAATAGAACATTAAGTCTAGATTAGGCTTAACTACTTATTTAGAATGCCAAATATATGGCATAGTGATTTTGGGCATGACTATTATGGCGAGTTTGGAAAGGTGGGTTATAGCCTATTCTGATTAATAACTTGAAATTACATGTAATTGTCATGTTTAGCATAATCATGGTTAGTAACACTTAATTTAGTATAATCTTATAAACATGGTTTCGAGGGAAAGTGGGCCATAATAATAAATGTTATAATGTACAACAAAAAAGTAATTATGGCATAAGTAAATTAAGAATAATTTACATGAAGAATTTGTCCTAAATGAGAAATGTGTACATTGTAGAAAATATGAATACGCCTAACCCGAGGTTAGATTGAGTTGTGGTGTAAAACTACATGGACCCGCCCGGCTGTCCAGTAACCACAACAATACCTATCTAATGTGATAGGTTAAGGCATTGAGCCCAATAAGAACCCGAGGTTAGACTGAGTTGCGTTATAAAGCTTCCCGGAACCGACCAGCACATCCAGTGACCGCAACAATACCTGTCTAATGTGAGTGGTTGGTGCTTTAATAAATGAATTAAAGCTAAGACAGGATTTGTAGGGGTTAAGTAACTAAGGAAAACTTAGCCATTATAACATGTTAACTAGATAAGAAGGTGGGGTTAAGTAAATTTAATACACTTAACCAATTTAACATGTTAACTAGACTAGAAGGTGGAGTTAAGTAAACTTAGAACACTTAGCCATCATAGTGTGACAAATGAACAAGGTTAAGTTAAAACATCAAGGGACAATACTTAACCATTAGGGCATGTAAATTAAATAGATGTTAGGGTCAAGTTAACTAAGAGAACACTTAACCGTTAGAACGAATTAGCTAAACAGATGGGCAGGGTTAAGTTAAAGGGAACACTTAACCAATACAAGATGAAGGGGTGGGGTTAAGTAATAAGAAATACTTAACCAATATAACTTGATTTGTGGTAGGGTTAAGTCAACATGAACTACTGATAACACATAACCAGTTTAACATGACAAATAAATGGGTTAAGTTAACTTGAATTGACTAATGACACTTAACCCATCCAACTTGACGAGAAAAAAGAACTAAGTAGTAAACCCTAGTTGAGGGAACTAAGTAGTAAACCTTAGTAGAACACAAGAAGGACCGAACGTCTATCTGATCTTAAAGAAGGCTCCAACAAACTGGGTTACGAAGCACGTGGCTTCGAGGGGACGTGAGGGTACTCTTGGTATCCATCTGTGAGGCTGCAGATGATCCGCCTGGGCTCACAGAGGTTAACGTCTGCGTTAGGAGAACCAAGGGTATGCCTTGGTTGCAATATAAGGCAACCTAAAGACTAGGATGGACCAGCATGATTCGGCGAGACCAGTAGCCCTATGATAGCAACTCGTCGTCTACCTGCCATCTTGAGTCAGTCGAGATACGTACAGCGGAAAGGCGGAGAACTCCAAAAGACCATATACTAGCTATCTAGTTATGGGTGCGAATGGCCATAGGTTAGTGGGGGCATAGAGGGCCTGCGTATAGTTCTCATTTTTCAAGGTGTGCCTTTCATTAGTTGAGGGAGGGGACAAGTGGGACCATAGACATTGGAAAAACATACCTTAGCATCTGCATCGGCAGATATCTGAAAGCTCCCGACCGAGTTCCGTGTTTCTTGATTTGCCCTGCCACGAGACTCGTGTCGCACATATAGAGGACATGTGCATCTAGACAGTGATAACAATCCACGACACATACGTGGGGAAAGTCTAGGAACATATACCACTCTGGGTAGTGTGTCCTAGACTAGGGGGCATTGTTCGATAGGTAGCATAATCCCTAGTTGTACCTAGGTCGTGTAAACCATAAATTCCGAGAAACGTTCAATAGGTTGCATAAACCCCAGTAGCCCTGGGTAGCGTAAACCCTAGTTGGATCTAGAATGCGCTCGATAGAAAACCCTAGATTAGATCTAGGTAATAAATAATGGATGTACACCTAAAACAACCACAATTTCGGGGATTGGGATTACGTTATTGTTTTATCTGTCTATACAGATTACTAGTTGGGCACTCGTTAGGTGGTGCAGAAATATAGAAATTAGAATAACAAGGTAGTAGCGAAGCAGAGAAAGTACAGAAGTGCATCCAGTTTATCTTACCTTATCATATCTTGTGCTAACCTTATGATTCCCGTCATCATGGTGTCGTCTTATATTCAGTTAATTCATGCCATGTTGCTTTTTACCTGTTCACATGCTGAAAGTTAATGAACTTACCAGACTTTATGTCTTACTCTGTTTTCTTTCGCTTTCTTGTCTTCAGTTTCTCTCCCCCCCCAAGGTTCGCAGGGAGGGAATATTACTACTTAGCCCAGTTTTCTTTCCAAGCTGAAGATTATTCGAAGTTTTGCTTGGATTCTCTTTTTCATTGCTTTGGCTGGCTCACGCTACATTAGGGAATATAAATGTTATTTTATGCTTCTTTATTTTGTAAGACAGATATTCTAGTATTGGAAAACAATTGTTGTACAAACTATTTTATCAATAAAGTAAAGTTCTATTTTCCGCTGTTTTAATTTTGTCTGTCTTGTAATTTACCTGTATCTTTTACCTGAAATGCTTCACAGAACTTAGTGCATTCCCTTGGTGAGTGACACTAATGGATGTGGGGTGTTACATGAGATGCAAATGATCAAGGCTTTTGTTGAAAAGTAGAGCCTTGTTGTGGATGATCAAAGCACGGCTTTAAATAGCATTGCTTTGTGTATAGCATTAATTCGCGAGCTTCACTCCTCGGTATGAACCAGAAACGGGTTGAAGGATCTAAGGAGAACGTGCGTTTCTTTCTAGCTAGGAGTGGTGTCATAGTATGGAGCCCATACATTTTACTCATGTGATGTTGCACATTATATGATGGATAGCGAGGCGCCTCAGATATATCGGTCACAACGGGGCCTACGGATGATATGGTCGACATACTAACCATTACGCCCCATAGGGCGGGAAAACGCATTGTTCCGGAGTTATAATCCTCAAATGTAAGAGAGGACCGGCCACGTGGCTCCTATGTGCAGTTGCGGCTGTATCCTGAGACATGGTAGGCTAGATTGTCTCGAATTCGGTAAGGACGTTCCCTTGCCCTGCTTCATGATGGAAATCCAACTTCCAATACGACATCGTGTGGTTTTGATTGTAGAACTAGTATGGCGACATGATACATGGTATCCATGCCGTCTATGAATGATACATTTGTATTTGAGGTTGTTTTTAACATTATGCACTTATAATAGTATCAAATGATTTGTTTTAAATCGTACCAATCATGTTTGGCTATTATAAGGGAAAACTCTATCCTTCGGCTTGCGTTGCACTGTGTGATGGGACCTGAGTCTTATAATAGCTTCATTTTTCAAAAAGCATTACGCAGTTTATAAATTGTTTTATGCACTGGTATGCTTGGGAGGAAATTCGTTCCATGTTATACGGCGTGGTCCCTTGATTTACTTTATTTCTAAAGTAATGTTTTAAATAATTGTTTTAGTTCTCACACCAGTCCCATGAGTGACCTGGAGTTTATTGTTTTAACCTAAATTCGGGGTGCCCCTATTTTCCACATGGGCAGCTAGTAGTTTTGGTTTTGCAAATATTATATTCACAGGATTCAAGATTTATAGCTGGAGCTATATTCGAAAAGCTTTGCATCCGTGTATCTCTTTCAGTTGTGTTATGTATTATTTTTCCACTGCTTTTTAATTTAAATCTCTGATATTTTGCTGATGTATATTATTTATTCATACTCTGTTATATTCTTGTAATCTGATGTAAATTGTTGTAATAAGAAATGAAATGTTCTTCTATTTGTGTTCTGATTTGTCGTGTTCTCAAGTCAATCCGAGCTTTCCCGTAAGGGTGAGTTTGGGCCGTTTCAGCCGGTATCATAGATTTGGTTTACAGAGATCAAGAACAAGACACATTAGAACCAAACGAATGAATTCATCAGAGATTGGACTAGTAATATCGAATGAGAATGGCTCGTTAGAGATGGGATTGGTAGTATCCTAGAACGAGTTAGAAGAGTGTTATTTAAATAAAAAATGAAAACAAATTTTGTTTTGAAAATTTAAACCTTATAATACGTATTTGAATATTTACTTTATATTGAATTTGGACAATCATGTATATGAAGATTTTGAATATACGCATAATCAACTTGTATTCGAAGTCTCAAATATACTGGATGGATATAGAATCACACTCTAGTTGCCCGGAGATGATCCAGATGACATGCGCCCCATCATCAGTATTCATGTTCAAGTTTCGGATGTGGGATATCTATATATTTCTAATTGATTGGGGTGAGAACCAAAATATATATAGGGTCTGTTGTTGTGATTTGGCACAAAAAATAGATTTTTGAGGATATATAGAAGTTATGTGTTTGACAAGTTAATGAACTAATTGATTGTTGGTTGTGATGTTCGATTATTGGTTTAACTAATAAAAATATTGGAATGATAATTAATTTAACCAATATGTGAATATATGGTAAATTTAGCCAAATTGAATTATTATTGAATCAAATTGAAAATTGACTGGAATTACATGCATGTACATATATATATATATATATATATGTGTGTGTGTGTGTGTGTGTGTGTGAACAGGTCATTGCATGGAAGCTAAGAAGAGGAATAAAATTGTATGCCCGACAAATAAGTTCATATTTATTGTATTTCTTGGGTTTTGATGATTTTATGAGGCGATTAGCTTGCTGCTTAGCTTTTTCTTTTTCTTTTGGATTGATGAGGGTCCTGTGAGGTAAGTTGTGATTTTAAAGGTCTCCCCATACAAAGGAGTTTATGGCAAAAAAATTCGAAAATTTAGGGTGTTAGCCAATTTTTTGAGAAATTAGAAAATTCTTAGAAACTGAAAAGTTGAAGAATGAAAGTCAGAACGAAAGTTGAGTTGGTTGAATAAACAACTTTCAGCTTCATTTCTTTTCGAAGACGAAAAGATTTTAAGCGGGGGATATCGTAACAACCCGGATTTTCAGAACCAATTTAAAATTTTTATTTTAGCTATTTTAATGGATTTTGAGAATATAAAATGGTTTATTTTAAATAATAATGACTAAAAATTTATTTAAATCGAAGTTAGAACGAATAAATTTATTTTAATTATAAAACGAGCCTAGAATGGTGCGGCAGTTTGAAAATTCGTTTTTAAATTTCAAATGAACGTACATAATCCAAAATAAATCGGATTTCAGTAAAACCAGAAATATTTGAATCCGTTTAATTATATATTTCTAACAAATGTGAAAAATCCAGATTTCATAACGAGAATAATTTTTTTGTCCAGTTTAAAATTGAAAATAGTCGCTATGGAATTTAATTATATTTTAATTTATATATAGCCCTTAAAATAACTATTTTGCAAACAACCTCCATTTTTGATGTAACCACTTTTGTTGGATCCAGAATGTCAAATTATTACTATATTCCAATTTTCATAATTTTTGGAATTAGTATGCGAGCGCAGTGAACTTAAACGCGTTTGGTAATTTCAATTTGAATTTAACCGACTGGAAAATGACCATTTTTCAAGCGGTCTCCAAATTCGATGAAATTAGGTTTGTTAGGACCGTATCGTCAAAACATAGCTAGATTTATTTTTCTGAAATTTTTGGAGTCAGTATGTGGCCCCGATAAATTAAAATGTGCGTTCAAATTCAATATATATTGATTTATATTTTAATTTAAAGAAAAACTGATTAAAATGACAGAATTGGCCTACGTAACATATCCCATTGTGTCCGAAATGGGGACAGTTAGCTAGGTACAACTGTCAGTGGGTTCGATTTGGAGGTCGAATGGAAAGGGTTATATATATTTTTCAAAACCCTAATTTTTCATAAAAAAGGAAGAAACCCTCGTTCGAACCCGTCGCTCCCCCAATTCTTAACGCGCCGCCACCATCAAACCTGCCACCATCCCCGCTGGTCATCGGGCCACCCCTTCCATCGCCAGACCCCTCTGCGTCCGATCCCCCACCACCGGTCGCCCCTCTCTCCCCCTCCTCAAAAACCCCAAAACCGCAAACCCTAACCCAAATCGAGCCGCCACCACCACTATAGGCCCTGCCCTTGCCGCCGCACCACCCTGCCGTCACCAGCACCTCACGTCGCCGCACCCTGACCACTAGCGTCGACATATTTTTCAGTTTGCAAAACACCCTTGAACTGTTTTAGCCAATATCTTCCAAACCGAGCACTTTTTGCCAAAACCCACATTACCAAAATCGAAGAGCATGATTTTCTCTTCGATTTGGGTATATGGAAGTCAGATTTTGGATTGTGGAGTTATTCAGAAAACACATCCAAAGTCTTCTTCCAAATACTGTCTTTTCACGATGGGTGAAATGGACTAATTACGGAAGAAACGACACTAGGCGAAAGTTGTCCAAAATGGCGCGCTTAGGCTAGAACAAAGACGGTGTGAAGATTGGAGCTCGTTTGCAAATACCAGGATCAGAACAACAAATCAGAACTTCAAAAAAGCACGGCGGAGTGGATCCCAAAGAGAGAACTCTTTCTCACTCTAATTATTGTACAGTTAAATATATACTAGGATGCAGACGGGGCCAAGAAGCCCACAACACTATTTATTGTACAAACCCTATTATTTGTTTTGGATTTATATTGTGGAAATTTGGATTGTAGTTGTGAAATTGATTGTGAATTGTTTTTGGAACTGTTTGGATTGATTGTGATTATTATGCATGGCGCGAGCCGGTATCAGGAGAGGGTACTGCTAGACATTACTCCAGTTTTAATATCGCGCCATTATAATGCCGAAATTTTCTGAAAAAAATATTTATTCATTAAAAATTTAATTTTTAATGTGTATATGAACTATATAAAATATTCAAATGTTGAATAAAATGTTTGAACAATAAAAATATCATTTTTATTGAATGTATGAACCATTAAAAATAGTGAAGTGTTGAAATAAATATTTTATCATCAAAAATATAATTTTTAACATAAATATGAATGGCATGAAATTCTCCTGAAGTGAAAATAAATATTCATTTACAAATCAGATGATTTGTTTATGTGCACACATTTAACTGATATTGATTGGGACGATAATTTTACACATTGCTCAACTGCACAAATAATATTCAGTATTTGTTGGTTGAAATGGTTGAAACCCCACACGGTATTGGGATGATATTTGACATACACTATTCCCAATTTTTCAGTTGTATGTCAATCGATTGGTTGACAGACTGTTGCAAGTGTTAATTATTTATATTTAATGCTTATGCAGTTGTGTAATGCACTCTGGATGATGGTTGATAGTATAATTATTGTTGTGTACATGTGTGTATGAAATCCATATAAATAACATTATATGTTAATTGACTATGTCTGATTCCAATTCAGAAAGAAAGAATATTTTAAAATAACGAATATTTTAAAATAATATTTAGTAAAGGATTGAAATATGATTTTTTATGTCCGATTTGGGATGGACACGAAAATATTGAAATATATGAAGCCATGTAGATTAGATTTGCGCCATTTTAATGCGAATGATATTTATATCGAATTTATTCAATATCGAAAAGGAAATTATTTCAAAATCTGATATTTTGAAGATATTATCATTTGAATATTATAATGATAAGGAATATTCAATTTTGATTTAAAACTGAAATGAAAGTAGATTTGTTTTAAAATGAATTTATAAACAATTTATAAATACGTTTTAAATGGAAATCGACGAAATATAATATATATATATATGTATATTAAATGGCCTGAATAGAACGCAATGCGACCGTTCACGAATTTCGACCATTGACTTCGAATTGACATTACGGGAGATCCGACCGTCAGATTCTCCTAAAACCGGAACAGTTGGGTTCGTATCGAAAAGATCTTTCCAAAGTATATAAGAGATTTGAAATCTAACGGTTGTATTTGGAATTATGTCCAAATCAAATTTGGAAAAGGTTGTTGTAAGTGCAGTTCGATGACCGTTTATGTAAATCGACTAAAAGGGCCTTAATAAAATTATTAAAAATATTGATAATTGGTGTAAAATCATAATAAAGGATTTGGGAGGAATTGGGATGAAAATTTCCACGTTTGTAAACATAAAAATATATTTTTTACAAAATGAACTAGTTATTAACTAGAAGGATAATCCAATAACTTTTAAATAAACAAATTGGATTTATAAAGGGTTTTAGTATAACCAGGATTTTCCAATGTATGAATTGGAATGGAATTGAATATAAATCATCTTCGGGAGATTTCAATATTGTATTCCGTGATTATACTGATATTGTTAAGGAATTTGGAATATATATAATTCGTTATTCCCAATACGATATTTGCTGGTTTCAGCATTTGATATTGAATATAAGCCGATATATTTTCTATTCAGGGTCTTGTATTTAATATCAAATGGGATTTTGGGTTTGTCGCGAATGGTGTCTTAAATAACACTGTTCTTAAACCCAGTTGAGAAAAGATTAAATCTTTTAATTAAGATTTAGTGAAGTTTTCCAATTTATCAATATTTAATTGGAATTGAATAAAAGAAATGGATTTTGGGTTTGTCGGGAATGGTGTCTTAAATAACATTGTTCTTAAACCCATGTGAGAAAAGATTAAATCTTTTAATTAAGATTTAGTGAAGTTTTCCAATTAATCAATATTTAATTGGAATTGAATAAAAGAAATGGATTTTGGGTTTGTCATGAATGGTGTCTTTAGTAAAACTGTTCTTAAACCCCATGTGAAAAGAATAAATCTTTTAATTAAGACTATTAGAGTTTCCAATTATATTTAGTAATTGTAATAAAATGGAATGTGAATCGGGTTTATTGTGAATTGTGTTTTTAACGACATTCGTTCTTTAACCCGATTAACAATGAAATGGGATTTGGAATTTATAAATCTTTTTATTAAGATTAAATGGAAATTTTCCAATCTAATATAATAAATTGGGATCGAATGGAATTCGATTTGGTAATAATCGAAGTGAGATTCTATGGAGGAAATCCGTTAATATATATATGGAATTTAAAAGGCTTTGTCGTTATTCCATTTATATTTTTAGTCGGATACGAAAATTGATATCGAATATATATATATTGATCTATTTTCCATGAAAATTCCTTAATTAATGGAATAGGATTTGGGTTTATCGTGAAATGTGTTTTAAATGACACTGGTTCTTTAACCCAGTTAAAGACATGATACATGTCTAACATTGTATTTCGAACTGTACTGTTGATCTCTGCTAAATATATATCTGTTTGGTGGTGGAGAATTTATTCTCTTGCTTAACACCCTTCTATAAGACGTACGAGCTTAAAGGTTATATATAGGTAGAAATTAATGGTACGGTGTAGATTTTCGATGTGGCATGTATGTGTTTCAAAAGTTAAATAATCATTAACTAATGATTGTTGGAAGATTAGAACTAAGTGAAGTTTTAATGAATCTTTAATTAGATTGAAATGAGAATGTGATAATTTAAAATTATCAAATTTGGGAAATGATCGAGAATGGAATACCACCAATTTTACTCCAGATGATAGTTAAATCTTCAACTAGATTTGAACGTGAAATGGTAATTAACTTTACCAATAACACCGAGGTGTTAGAGATTGTGTATTACTAATTTTGCGACATGGGATGAATAGGTTAGGATTGGAAAATAAAACAAATGATTACTTTGGTAAGGTGCGCTAATCCCCACTAGTTTGGATAAACCTTAATTTGGTTTGAATTGATATCCAAACTAAGATTAATTTTTTTTAAAGAATTTATTTTTGATAAAATTAACGAGAACCTTTCCCTAACGATGTGAATATTTGAATAAAAGAATATTTTGAATTGGAATGAGTCATACGTTGTGTTTTTATGGCAATTGATTATAAAATACTTGAATTATTTGGAAAGGCCAGGTTTATACACATTCTGAATAATTGATTCGACGATAAGTCGACGATGAAGACGGTGGTTGAAGAGCGGAGGTCTTCACATTGTTTGGATGATTGCTGATGTCTTGATTGGGTTGTACACCCAAGACAAGGTAATAATTGGTGATCGTCCATACGTACTTAGAGATTGACCGGATATGCGAGGACCTCTCTCCTTTATTGACATACAGGACGAGGAGTTAGGTGCCTCTGGTTTCGTTTAGACCCAGAACGAACTAGTAAATGGATGTGTGTCTGACATTGAAATTTATTTTATGCTGACTGATTTCTATTAAATATATATCTATTTGGTGGCGGAGAATTTATTCTCTTTCTTAACAACCTTCTCGGAGACGTACAAACTTAGAGGTTATATATCGATAGACATCAGTTGCATGGCGTTAATTGTCAGTTTGGCATGCTAAGATGCAAATGATCAGGCCTGTTGTTGAAAAGCAGAGTCTTGTGGTTGATGATCAAAGCACGACTTTAAGTAGCATAGCTTTGTGTATAGCGTTAATTCGCGAGCTTCACTCCCCGGTATGAACCAGAAACGAGATGAAGGATTCAGGGAGAACGTGCATTT
Organism: Allium sativum; assembly: GCA_030737875.1. Taxonomy (NCBI): domain Eukaryota; kingdom Viridiplantae; phylum Streptophyta; class Magnoliopsida; order Asparagales; family Amaryllidaceae; genus Allium; species Allium sativum. Next base: position 289,230,139 of record CM060915.1, read on the forward strand.
CTTTCTAGATAGGAGTGGTGTCATGGTGTGGAGTCCAGACATTTTAATCATGTGGAATTTGCATATTGTTCGATGGATAGTGAGGCGCCTCGGATATATTGGTCACTACGAGGCCGATGGATGATATGGTCGACATACTAACCATTACACCCCATAGGGTGGGGAAACATATTGTTCAGGAGTTATAATCCTCAAACGTAAGAGAGGACCGACCCTGTGGATCCTATGTTCAGTTGCGGCTGTATCCTGAGATGTGGTAGGCTAGATTGTCTCGAATTCGGTAAGGACGATCCCTTGCCTTGGTTCATGATGGAAATCTAGCTACCAATACGACATCTTGTGGTTTTGATTGTAGAACTAGTACGACGACATGATATATGGTAACTATGTCGTCTATGATTAATACATTTATATATGAAGTTGTTTTTAACTTTATGCACTTATAATAGTATAAAATGATTTGTTTTAAATCGTACCAAGCATGTTTCGCTATTATAAGGGAAAACTCTATCCTCCGGCTTGCGTTTCATTGTGTGATGGGACCTGAGTCTTATAATAGCTTCATTTTTAGAGAAGCATTGCGTTATTTATAAGATGTTTTATGCACTAGTATTCTTGGGAGGAAACTCGTTCCGTGTTATACGGCGTGGTACCTTGATTTACTTTATTTCTAAAGTAAAGTTTTAAATAACTGTTTCAGTTATCACACCAGTCCCATGACTGACCTGGAGTTTATTGTTTTAACCTAAACTCTGGGTTCCCCTATTTTCCACACTGGAAGCTAGTAGTTTTGATTTTGCTGATATTATATTCACAGGATCCTGGATTTACTGCTGGAGCTATATTTGGAAAGCTTTGTATCAGTGTATCTGTAACAACCCGTATTTTAATAACGTGTTATAACCAAAAATCTAGGCAGAATTAAATTTTAAAATAAGAACCAAGGGAAACGGGTTGAACCATTGCGTTCGTCTCGGAATTCTACATGAAATTGAATCCGAGTTTTCGAAAATCGGAGTCCGTATGACCAAGTTATGGCTCCCCAAAGTTTCAGAAATATTCAGAGTTCAAAACAGCTCGAATTCGAATTCAAAATTCGAATTTCAAACGCAGAACAGACTGGGCGGGAAATTTCCCACCCAGACCCAGGTCGACTGGGCAGTCGACACCCCCAGGACCAGGTCGACTGCGCAGTTGACTTGATAGTCGACCTGGTCCCCTAGCCTGTTTTTGAGCCAGATGTATCTGGTCTCGTTGCTTGTCCAGATTCACTCTCTAAACACTATATAAACAGCCCCTGACCCTAGACTTTCTATCACATTCTTGTCCGACCATATGCTGCTGAAGTTCTGACTGGAAGATAGAGAATAAGGAGGCTATTCAGGACTTTGTTAGTGCTACGTTGGTTTGGGATTTTGCTAGAGATTCTTCTTCTACTCTTTTTTGCTTTCTCATTCTCTAGACTACGATCTGTAAGCCCTTTGTCACTCTTAGATTTAAACTGTAAATTTAACCTCAACATGATGTAAACTGAAATTATGCCTAAACATGATAACTAAGTTGGATCTACTCTTGTATATCTTGGATCTACGACTATCACTTTTAAATCTGTTATTTTGAATCTAGTTCTGTACACCCCAGATCTATTCATCTAAAATGTTGACTTGTGGAATATCAGTATGAACTTGATTTGGATATATTCATGTTTAATCTAAAACCCCTTTTCGATCTTTATCTTGCCATGCCTGTGATGTTGAAAGTGAAACTATTATTGGGGTACTATTTTATGTCAATCCTTTACCATGTCTATCACCATGTCTTGTTAAGTTGATGTTGAGACCCTATTTCATATGCCTGAAATGTTATAATCATCATGCTTAACTTGTGAACACCTTTGCCATTCTATGACTATCCTATTTGTGTTATTCCCTATTTTGACATGTTGTACTAATGTGAATTCACGTACGTTGGGGATACGTTTTGGGTAGACTAGGAAAACTTGAAAATTGGCTACGGAATTGACATGATATGACATGAAAATATGACATGAAAACTTGACATGAGAATAAGCTTGAAACCATGAACTTGGGACATGACAATTAGATAACTTGAAAATGGCCAACTCGAGGTTGGGTTGAATTTGCAACGTAAATCTGCCCGGAACCGCCCGGCAAATCCAGTAGTTGCAAATAATAGGACCCAATGTGAGTAGTTGGTCATATAGCACTTTAAACCCGAGGTTAGACTAGGTTATAGTGTAAATCTGCCCGGAACCGCCCGGCACATCCAGTCGCCGTAACCAAGTCTAATGTGAGAGGTTGGGGTGCGTTAAGTGAATTAATGCCACATGGTAAGGTTAAGTCATGGACCCCTTGAATACACTTAACCAATTTGACATGTCGATTTGATAGGGTTAAGTCTTGAACTGCTTGTATATATAGTTAACCAACTAGATACATGTTTGGGTAGGGTTAAGTCATGACCTTTTTAATGACAATACTTAACCCATTAGAAATCCTAGCCACGTGGTCCCTTTCAGCAGTAACCCACTTAGAAGTATCACGATACCCTGGGGACTAGGCTGGGTGGGGCACAATTACTGGGCTGATTGTAAGCGACCAAGAACAACGGCTGAGTAAGGTGCGCCAGTGTAGGTTCAGGCGGACTAGGGTCGTGCACTTAGTACGGAGTTGAAAAAGTAGGCATGGGCACCCGTAGTACTACATTGTGCATGCTTGAATTGTGTCAGTGGTTGACACCCTAGGACCCGATACACCCTAGGGTGGACCTAGCACATGTGACTACATTCCGCGATTGGGCCGTATGACACCGATACACGACTAGTAAAGCCGATCGATTAGGATGGACTGTTGGACCCCGTATTGGGTCATTTCATGTTATTTGGCCTAGGGACCATTTCTGGATTTATACTTGACATGGACACTAGTACAGTTAGTGCAGTAAACCTTGTATATGCGATGCCACCCTTATCTTGTTACCTTTTATTGTCATGCCAGCCCAGTTATTATCTTTATGTTGAATCTCAGTTTCTCATGTCCAGTTAACTTTATTAGTTTTTATGCTGATAGTCACTAGGGCTTACCAGTCTTTTTGACTGACCCGTTTTCTTCCACCTCTTTTTCTTTCGTTTCACCCCCCAGGTTCTCAGGGAGGAAACCTTAGCTCTTAGCTTGGACTTTGCTTGCTTTCTGACAGCTCATGTACGGTTTGGTCTTGAGCTATGTTATGGCTGCACTCATGCTTTTTTTTTGGGGGAATAATATTGGACTTATGTTGTTTTAAGTACTTTGCTTCTTTAGAACTTGATGTAATGTAATAATGACTTGGTATTTTGATGTAAGAGGTTTTGATTGTATTTTCCACGTAATGAGATTTGGTTAAATTTATATCTGCTGCTTTATATACTCTGTTTAATTTATGTTCTGTCTTGTGTTATCTCTGTGCCTGTTTACAAGATAATACCCCTCCAAAACTAGTGCATTCCCTTTGTGAGTGACCCTGGCGGAGGTGGGGTGTTACATTTGGTATCAGAGCCGAAGGTTACCAGCCTGGGCAAAAGTTTTAAAAACTTTCTGAAAATTATTTTCAAAACCATTTATAAAGAAGCATTTTTCAAGAAAAGTTCTATTTTTATGAAAAGGCTATTCCCCAAAAGCCATTAGCAGTTTCCTTGTTTCCTCGTTTGAATCTTTTTCTTTTCGTTTTTCAGCATGGCCAATCTTAACCTTCCCGAGGGAGTACCCATACCCGGATGGTTCCGAAGGTACTTGGAAGCTAGGGCCAACGATGCGGGCCTGGCAGACATCCCTCCTGCTCCTCCTCTAGTAGTCGATGTTCCTCCTTCTCCTCCCGGCACTGCCTTCGCCAAAATATGCAAAGACTTTATAGGAATGGGCGGCAAGAGCTTCCTTGGAACTGAGACCTTCACTGAGGCACGAAACTGGTTAAAGGAGACTGAAGACCTGTTCGTTATCTTCGATATGGAGGATCATAGGAAAGTTCAGTTGGCAGCATGGTTGTTGAAAGAGGAAGCTGCATTTTGGTGGGAAGTCACCAATGCTACCAGACCAATTGAGACTTGGGCAGACTTTGGAGAGAGGTTTGGGCTTAAATTCTTATCGTCAGCAAAAGCGAACCTTCAGATGGAGAGGTTCCTGGCACTCAAGAAGGGGGACATGTCTGTTAGGGAGTACGTGAATAAGTTTAATCAGCTTGCTCGGTTTGGTTTGGACTTAGTCAACACGGCTGAGAAGAAGGCTCTACGATTTGCTCGAGGATTGAGCGAGCCACTCCACACTATGGCCATGACTCATGTGCCCATGGGGGCGACCTTTGAAAGCTTGGTGAATATGGCCCTACTTCATGAGGAAGACAAGGGTGACAAAAAGGAGGTTAAGTCTAATGAGACTCAGAACAAGAAGGTTGACTTCTAGAAGGGAGGCAACAAGAATAACAAGAATAACAAAGGCAACAACAACAATGCTAACAAGCCACGTGAGATGAGGAAGTGCAACTTTTGTGGTATCACGGGACATATAGCTAAAGACTGTAGGAGGAAGAAAAGAAAGTTGGGTGAATGCTTTCACTGCGGGGATACTGGACACATCAGTAAGGATTGCCCTAAGAAGCAAGGACAGGGGCTAGGGCAGACACAGCGAGCAGGACCTTCTGGAGGGCAGTTGCAGGCTCTCAACACCTCTCCAGTTCTTGACCGAGGTAGTAATATTTCTGTAGAAAGCCTTGTTTACATTTATGAATTTCCTGTTCGAACCTTATTTGACTCTGGCGCATCGCATACTTTTATCTCTTCTGATAGTGTTGAAAATATGCACTTAAGTACTAGTATAGTTGATGATCCCGTTAGTGTTTCAAATCCGATTGGGGGCTCCGCCCATTTATCTAAGATTTGTGTTGATTTGAGGATTTCCATCTTAAGTGTGGAATTCACGTGTAATTCTTATGTTCTCGGATTCATGGGATATGGTTTAATTCTGGGCATGGATTGGTTGTCCAATTATGGAGCTATCCTTGATTGTGAAAGACGGGTAGTGAGGCTCATGACACGCTTTGGTAATACCCTTGAACTTTCTTGTAACCCGAAGGGTCCGGTCATGTTATGTTATCTTGAATCTCTCGACTCGTCCGTCGACAATTTTCAATCTGTGAGGGTGGTCCGAGAATATCCTGATGTCTTTGATGAGGTGAAGGGGTTACCCCCTAAACGCGAGATAGACTTCCGTATTTATCTGGTTGATAATGCCAAGCTAGTCTCATTGCCCGTTAGGCATATGGCCCCGCGAGAAAGAAGAGAGCTTAGTAAACAAATCAAGGAGTTGCTTGAGAAAAAATTCATAAGGCGAAGCATTTCTAAATGGGGTGCTCCGGTGGTATTCGCTACTAAGGCGGATGGTTCGCTTCGTCTGTGCGTAGATTATCGTGAGTTAAACAAGCTGACGAAGAAGAATATGCACCCACTACCAAGAATCGATGATCTTTTTGACCAGCTTGTGGGAGCATCTGTTTTCTCTCAACTCGATCTAGCCACAGAATTCCATCAACTTAGAGTGGCTGAGGATAGCATTGACAAAACTGCGTTCAGGACTCCAGATGGGTTCTTCGAATGGCTCATCATGTCGTTTGGGTTAATGAAAGCACCCGCGTACTTTGTAGACCTGATGAGTTGGGTGTTTCGGGAGTTCCTTAACAAGTTCGTGGTGGTTTTTGTGGACGATATTCTAATCTTCTCAAAGGATGAAGAAGAGCATGCTAGACACCTCAGGGAAGTCATGGATACGCTTAGAGCACACCAGTTAAAGGCTAAGTTCTCCAAATGCCATTTTTGGAGGGAGGAAGTTCGGTTTCTTGGGCACGTAGTTTCTAAGCAAGGTTTAGCCGTGGACCCCGCAAAGGTAGTTGCGGTGCAAGACTGGAAAACTCCTAAGAACGCAACTGTGGTGAGAAGCTTTCTCGGTTTGGCGGGCTTTTATAGGAAGTTCATTAAGGACTTCACTAAGATTTCAGCCCCTCTTACTAAGTTAACGAAGAAAAACCTAGCGTTTGCATGGGACATAGAATGTGAGACTGCTTTCCAGAGACTCAAGAGAGCCCTCACCACAGCCCCAGTTTTAGCATTACCCGATGGAGGAAAAATGTTTACGGTGTACACAGATGCGTGCGGCATGGCATTAGGCGTTGTCCTAATGCAAGAAGGAAGAGTGATATGCTATGGGGATAGACAACTTAAAGTTCATGAGAAGAACTATCCCACACATGACTTGGAGTTAGCCGCGATTGTTTTTGCACTTAAAGCTTGGTGCCATTATCTCCTAGGGGAGTAATTCGAGCTGTATACCGACTACAAATCACTTAAGTATCTCTTTTCGCAAAAAGATTTGAATCTGAGACAGCAGCGGTGGATGGAATTCTTGGCCTCATATGACTTCGATATAACTTATACCCCTGGCAAGGGTAACGTGGTGGCGGATGCGCTAAGTAGAAAAAGGTTGACTTTGAGCCCCTTATTTGTTGAAAGAAAAAGTCTAGAGTTTATAGCGACCTTTGACTTTACGCATGCTGTTGAGTCATTGACTGGTTCGTTAGCATCCCTTGAGCTTATACCTACACTTCTTGATCAAGTTGGGGCTTCACAGAGGGAAGACCCGCACATAGTCGAGATCATGGACAAGTTGATTTGTGGTGAGACATCAAGTCACCTCGCTAGATATACTATTGATGACAAAGGATGGCTAAGGCACGATGGAAGGCTATGTGTTCCACTGGTGGGAGACTTAGTAAATAAAGTTCTCGAAGAGGCGCATCACTCGAAGAAGACTATACATCCCTGAGGGGATAAGATGTACAGAGATATGAAAAGCATTTTCTTTTGGGCCGGAATGAAAAAGGGCGTGGCAGAATTCGTCTCAAAGTGCATGGTGTGCCAACAAGTCAAGGCCGAATCTAAGAAGCCCGGTGGGCTATTACATCCTTTGGAGGTCCCGCAATGGAAGTGGGAAAGTATCTCGATGGATTTCGTGGATGGATTACCTAGGTCGAGGAAGGGGAATACTAGCATATGGGTCATTGTTGATAGACTCACGAAGAGTGCTCACTTCATCCTGGTGAAAAGCAAAAGGACTGCATCAGGGCTAGCGTCTATTTACCTTCGAGAGATAGTACGGTTGCACGGGGTTCCTTCTAGCATAGTCAGTGACCGTGACCCAATTTTCACTAGCCAGTTTTGGAATAGTCTGCAAGAAGCAATGGGTACGCAACTTAATTTAAGTACAGCCTATCACCCTCAGACGGATGGGCAGACCGAAAGGGTAAATAGAGTACTAGAGGATCTTTTGAGGCTATGCATTCTTGATTTTGGTGGTACTTGGGAAGACCATCTCCCTCTCGTGGAGTTTGCTTATAATAATAGCTACCAAGATAGCATAGGGATGGCACCGTTCGAAGCCCTGTATGGAAGACCGTGCAAGTCACCAACTTGTTGGTGGGAGACGACTGACAGACTTATACTTGGGCCCGACATGATACGAGACACTTCTGAGAAGGTGGAGTTGATACGAAGACAAATGAAAGCGGCCCAAGATAGACAGAAATCTTATGCAGACAAGAGAAGGACAGACCTAAAGTTCGAGGTCGGAGATATGGTTTTCATAAAAGTCTCTCCTTTGTGCAATGTGGTTCGTTTGGAGCAATTGGAAAGCTAGCACCGAGATTCGTAGGACCGTTCCTTATCACTGAGAGGATTGGGCAGATGGCCTATAAGGTGGAGTTACCTGAGAGGCTGGCCGGAGTACACAATGTCTTTCACGTCTCGCATCTCCAAAATTGCCTACATGAATCAGCTGAGGTGGTTGAGCCAAGCATCCTCGAAGACGTAGAAGTGGAGAAAGAAGCAACGCTGAGGCGAGCTCCTATTCGTATCTTAGGGAAGGAGATCAAGAAGCTAAGGAATCGCGAAGTCAAGCTAGTCAAAGTACAGTGGAGTGAAGCCCAAGAAGACGCAACTTGGGAAACCGAGGAGAAGATACGCGCGCTTTACCCATTTCTTTTTTAGGGTACTTTCTCGATCTCTTTTCCTTTGAGCTTGTAAACCCTTTGTATCATGCTACCTATATTTGTCTTGAGAACCTTAGAACCCTCTTTGGATGTAAACATGTAATTGAAACATGTTATGGTTGATGTTTGCAAATGGTTGCAAGTGTTTGCAAGTGATTTCTAGTGGATGCATGACACACATTAGGCACTAGATCGGCTCAGACACCTTTTCATGTTGCATTTGCATGGGTGCTTATACTTGTACGTGGATGAACTTGTTATGCTATCACGTGGATGTTGCATATGGATGTTGTTTGTGCACTCATGTAAAAATTTTAAGTTATGTTAGGAATTTGCATACATGTTGGACTCATTACACTAACATATCTTGCATTAAGAAGGTTTACTGAATCAGTAACAGCCTGATCTTTTGCATTAGATAAGTACATATACACACACATGCTGCATATGTTCATACAACATTAGAAATCGTTTTAAGGACAATGGTTGCTCGTGAATGATGTTGTGAGTAGATGGATGTGGATGGTAGGATGCGTTCTTCCTAACTTAGAGATTTCGGGGACGAAATCCTTTAAGAAGGGGAGAATGTAACAACCCGTATTTTAATAACGTGTTATAACCAAAAATCTAGGCAGAATTAAATTTTAAAATAAGAACCAAGGGAAACGGGTTGCGCTATTGCGTTCATCTCGGAATTCTGCATGAAATCAAGTCCGAGTTTTCGAAAATCGGAGTCCGTATGACCAAGTTATGGCTCCCAAAAGTTTCAGAAATATTCAGAGTTCAAAACAGCTCGAATTCGAATTCAAAATTCGAATTTCAAACGCAGAACAGACTGGGCGGGAAATTTCCCGCCCAGACCCAGGTCGACTGGGGAGTCGACTGGGCAGTCGACACCCCCAGGACCAGGTCGACTGCGCAGTCGACTTGGTAGTCGACCTGGTCACCTAGCCTGTTTTTGAGCCAGATGTATCTGGTCTCGTTGCTTGTCCAGATTCACTCTCTAAACACTATATAAATAGCCCCTGACCCTAGACTTTCTATCACATTCTTGTACGACCATATGCTGCTTAAGTTCTAATTGGAAGATAGAGAATAAGGAGGCTATTCAGGACTTTGTTAGTGCTACGTTAGTTTGGTAATTTGCTAGAGATTCTACTTCTACTCTTTTTTGCTTTCTCATTCTCTAGACTACGATCTGTAAGCCCTTTGTCACTCTTAGATTTAAACTATAAATTTAACCTGAACATGATGTAAACTGAAATTATGCCTAAACATGATAACTAAGTTGGATCTACTCTTGTATATCTTGGATCTATGACTATCACTTTTAAATCTGTTATTTTGAATCTAGTTCTGTACACCCCAGATCTATTCATCTAAAATGTTGACTTGTGGAATATCAGTATGAAATTGATTTGGATATATTCATGTTTAATCTAAAACCCCTTTTCGATCTTTATCTTGCCATGCCTGTGATGTTGAAACTATTATTGAGGTACTATTTTATGTCAATCCTTTACCATGTCTATCACCATGTCTTGTTAAGTTGATGTTGAGACCCTATTTCATATGCCTGAAATGTTATAATCATCATGCTTAACTTGTGAACACCTTTGCCATTCTATGACTATCCTATTTGTGTTATTCCCTATTTTGACATGTTGTACTAATGCGAATTCACGTACGTTGGGGATACGTTTTGGGTAGATTAGGCAAACTTGAAAATTGGCTATGGAACTGACATGATATGACATGAAAACTTGACATGGGAATAAGCTTGAAAACATGAACTTGGGACATGGCAATTAGATAACTTGAAAATGGCCAACTCGAGGTTGGGTTGAATTTGCAATGTAAATCTGCCCGGAACCGCCCGGCAAATCCAGTAGTTGCAAATAATAGGACCCAATGTGAGTAGTTGGTCATATAGCACTTTAAACCCGAGGTTAGACCAGGTTATGGTGTAAATCTGCCCGGAACTGCCCGGCACATCCAGTAACCGTAACCAAGTCTAATGTGAGAGGTTGGGGTGCGTTAAGTGAATTAATGCCACTTGGTAAGGTTAAGTCATGGACCCCTTGAATATAATTAACCAATTTGACACGTCGATTTGATAGGGTTAAGTCTTGAACTGCTTGTATATAAACTTAACCAACTAGATACATGTTTGGGTAGGGTTAAGTCATGACCTTTTTAATGACAATACTTAACCCATTAGAAATCCTAGCCACGTGGTCCCTTTCAGCAGTAACCCACTTAGAAGTATCACGATACCCTAGGGACTAGGCAGGGTGGGGCACGATTACTGGGCTGATTGTAAGCAACAAAGAACAACGGCTGAGTAAGGTGCGCCAGTGTAGGTTCAGGTGGACTAGTGTCGTACACTTAGTCCGGAGTTGAAAAAGTAGGCATGGGCACCCGTAGTACTACATTGTGCGAGCTTGAATTGTGTCAGTGGTTGACACCCTAGGACCTGATACACCCTAGGGTGGACCTAGCACATGTGACTACATTCCGCGATTGATCCGTATGACACCGATACACGACGAGTAAAGCCGATCGATTAGGATGGACTGTTGGACCCCGTATTGGGTCATTTCATGTTATTGGGCCTAGGGACCATTTCTGGATTTATACTTGACATGGACACTAGTACAGTTAGTGCAGTAAACCTTGTATATGCGATGCCACCCTTATCTTGTTACCTTTTATTGTCATGCCAGCCCAGTTATTATCTTTATGTTTAATCTCAGTTTCTCATGTCCAGTTAACTTTATTAGTTTTTATGCTGATAGTCACTAGGGCTTACCAGTCTTTTTGACTGACCCGTTTTCTTCCACCTCTTTTTCTTTCGTTTCCCCCCTAGATTCTCAGGGAGGAAACCCTAGATCTTAGCTTGGACTTTGCTTGCTTTCTGACAGCTCATGTACGGTTTGGTCTTGAGCTGTGCTATGGCTGCACTCATGCTTTTTTTTGGGGAATAATATTAGACTTATGTTGTTTTAAGTACTTTGCTTCTTTAGAATTTGATGTAATGAAATAATGACTTGGTATTTTGATGTAAGAGGTTTTGACTGTATTTTCCACGTAATGAGATTTGGTTAAATTTATATCCGCTGCTTTATATACTCTGTTTAATTTATGTTCTGTCTTGTGTTATCTCTGTGCCTGTTTACTAGATAATACCCCTCCAAAACTAGTGCATTCCCTTTGTGAGTGACCCTGGCGGAGGTGGGGTGTTACAGTATCTCTTTCAGTTGTGTTATGTTTTATTTTTCCGCTGCTTTGTAATTTAAATCTTTGATATTTTTTGATTTATATTATTTATTCATACTCTATTATATTATTGTATTCTAATGTAAATTGTTGTAATAAGCAATGAAATGTTCTTCTGTTTGTTTTCTGATTTGTCGTGTTCTCAACTCAATCCGAGCTTTCCCGTAAAGGAGAGTTTGGGTCGTTTCACCTGTTTCTTTTGCATTGTTGTGTACCTGCAAATTTCTCGTACTTAGTCATGTACATAAATATTCAAATCACAGCTAAGTTATAAGTAAAACTACATCATGAGTCATCATCGCAGGAAAATAAATAATTAACATTATATTGGGTTGTTTTTCGTTGCTATATGTATATATATTCCCCCAATCAATCTTTGACATAATGCCTGGCGAGGGCTTGTTTTAGGATTGACTATGTATTGCCCCTCATGCCCAAAAATAAAGCGTTCGGGCTCAACTTTCACTCTTGCTCCCGGTTCTACAGCGGAGTAGGAGCCCATTTGTGGCACTTTAATCAGAATGCCTTTATTCTCTCCTGTCGTATGCCCAGGACTGAGTTCGAACCCAGCTTTCAATCTGTCCTCAATCCTTCAGCGGGGTAGGAGTTCATTCACGGCGCTCAGTCTCGAGCGCCTTTATCCTCTCCCGTCGGATGCCAAGGGTATAGTGAAGTTAAAGGCAATCTTTTAATCGTGGTGCACCTTCACGCCTTATGGACGTTTCATTTTCTCGTCCATTATGCTTTTTCTCGAATCGCGAGAGTTAGAGTATTGGTAGTTGTGCCATCTACTTTAGAATGCGGGGTCTGAAATGAAAATTACAAGATTAGTAGCATGTACAAATAGAAATAAAAGGATAAGCATGAAACAGGGCAATAAAGGTAAATGACACAGTATTTTTATAGTGGTTCGGTCGAATCATGACCTACATCCACTTCATAATCTTTTGCTTATGCAACCAGACTATTCTAGGCAAGTCGTGCCTTTTTACATGATCCTAGAAACAAAAGAGTAAAAATGACAATTTCATGTCAAGTAATGCCGCAAATGCTGGGCGTTCCACACTCTGGGGATTTCATCTTCGTCCACGGTCGCTAGCTTGAAGGATCCATTATCAAGCCTCTGTAGGATGGTATATGGTCCATCCCATTTGGGGCTCAAAAATACGAAATCTGGGAAGACACATTTCAGTACCAGGTCTCCAAGTTCAAAAGTTCGAGCCCGAACTCTCTTATTGTAATATCGGGCGACCTGTTGTTTGTGTTTCAAGGCACGCTGATCTGCCTCATCCCTATTTTCCTCAATCATGTCCAGGGACTCGAGTAGTTGATCATTGTTAGTCATTTTGTTGTAATAGGTAGTTTTATGGGACGGTACTTCTAATTCGACCAGAATGACCGTCTCTGATCCGAATGCGAGGGAGAAGGGGGTGTGTCCCATTGCCAACTTGTTAGTCGTTCTATAGGCCCATAATGCCAAGGGTAACTCGTCGACCCACATGGCTCTAGCACGCTTCAATTGCTTCTTCGGAATGGACTTAATTACCTTGTTTGTCGCTTCTACTTGTCCACTCGATTGCGGATGCGCTACCTTAGTGCACCTTTTCTCGAAATGATACTTCTGCCAGAAGTCTCAGAACTCGGTGCTATCAAACTGGGTCCTGTTATCTGTTATAATGATTTTCAATATCCTAAACTGACATATGATATTTCTGACGATGAAGTTTATCACTCGCTTGGTCGTGATCGTGGTCAATGGTTCTGCTTCGACCCTTTTCGTGAAGTAATCCACAGCCACTATTGCGAATTTTGCTCTGCCTTTTTCAATTGGTAGGCTTCCAATAATATTAATTCCCTAGACAACAAATGGCCACGGGCTCACTTCAATCGACTGGGAGGTGCCCTGAGAATCTTAGCGAATTTTTGGCACCTATCGCAACGTCGTGCATATTTAGCTGCATCTTTTTTCATAGTAGGCCAGAAATATCCATACCGTAATATTTTTTAACCAATGTTTGGTCCCTGGTTTGGTCGCCACATTCACCTTCGTGTACTTCCTTCAGTTCTCGCTCGATGTCGTCATGGTCTATACACCGGAGGAGGGGCATCGAGAATCCTTGTCGATAAAGAAATTCACCATGCATAACATATCTAGAAGACTTACGAATGCGCGCCTTTCACTTTCCTTATCTGGGAGCATTCCGTTGATAAGGAAGTTCTTTAAAGGTGTCATTCACAACTCCCTTTCTGGTTCAGTTTCCATTACCATATCAATTTCCATCTGATCGACACTCGGAGTATCCAGGGCTTCGATTGGGACCATTTTCTTATTCTCAGGATTGTTACAGCTATCCATCTTGGCTAATTTATATGCCTTCTGGTTCTCTATCCGAGGGATATGGGAGACAATATAATGTTCAAAACTACCCAATTGCTTTCCCACTTCTCTTAAATACGATACAAGTCTCAGTCCCTTGGCTTGAAACTCCTTCCGAACATGGTTTACAACTATCTTCGAGTCGCAGGAAATGTTCAACCTTTTTATTCCTAATTCCCTTGCGAGACTTAGCTTATCAATCAAGGCTTCGTACTCGGAGTCATTGTTTGTGGCATGGAACTCCAATCTTAGAACATAATAGATCGACCGTCCCTCAGGAGTAACCAAGACAACTTCAGTGCCGGACTGTCTACCATTTTAGGCACCGTCAGTATATAGTTCCCAGGTGTTGGGTTCGAATGGCCGTTCTGAGGAGCCGACCTCGTCACTCGTTACATCTTCTTTAGGGGGTAGTGAAATCTGCTATGAAGTTTTCTATTGTTTACCCCCTTATCGATCTCTGAGGCTGGAAGTTCAAATCAAATAGACTTAACTCAATATTCCATTTGAGTAGTCTTTCGGAGGCTTCTGGCTGTGCCAAAACCTGTTGGAGCAGATGGTCAGTGTATATGGTGATGGGATGAGCTAGAAAATAGTGGCAAAGTTTTTTGGATGCGATCAACAGGCTATATGCAAGTTTCTCTATCTTTGGGTAACGACATTCTGCTACCGCTAACTTCTTACCCATGTAGTAAAATGACCTATGAACTTTATCTTCCTCTCTTACTAAGGCTGAGCTTATTGCATAGGATGATATGGCCAAGTATACGAATAAATCCTCGTGATCGACCGACTTGGACAATAACAGAATTGTCTCCAAGTGAGTAAGAAGGTTTCTGAAAGCATCAACACAATTAGGAGTGCACTGGAAGTTGCACTTGCCCCATTTTATTAAATCTAAAAATAGGATGCATTTATCCATGACTTTAGATATGAATCTAGTTAATGCAACAAATTTTCCAGCGAGACTCTGTACATCTATGATCAGTCTTGGTTCTTGAATATTCCTGATCGATGCAATCTGATCTAGATTAATTTCGATTTCTCGCGAACTAACAATAAAACCAAGGAATTTTCCAGAAGCAACTCCAAAGGAACACTTCATGGGATTAAGTTGCATTCCGTACCGTTAAAGAATATCGAATATTTCAACTAAGTCAGCAATATGGTCGAATGATCACCTAGATTTTACAAGCATATCATTGACATATGCTTCCATCGTTTTCCCAATCCGACTGTAGAACATTCTGTTCACCAAGCGTTGGTAAGTTGCCTCGACGTTCTTCAAGCCGAAGGGCATCACCACATAGTAATATAATCCCGAATCTATGATGAAGCTATTATGCTCCTATTCTGGAAAGTGCATGGGAATCTGGTTATACCCTGAGTATGCATCCATAAAAGAGAGAAGTTCGTGACCCGCCGTTGAATCCACCAGCTGGTCAATTCTAGGGAGTGGAAAGCTATCCTTCGGGCAAGCTTTATTCATATCCGAAAAATCAATGCACGTGTGCCATTTTCCATTGGCCTTCTTGACCGGGATAGGATTAGAAATCCATTCTAGATAAGTTGAATCGCTAATAAATCCATTACTCCTCAACTTCTCAACCTCCTCTTTCAAGGAAACTGACTTCTCTAGGAAAAGCGTTTGCCTTTTCTGCTTAACAAGTGGATGTTTCGGGTTTGATGCTCAGCGAATGGCTCATCGTTGAGGAGGATATCCCACACATGTCGGTGTGGGTCCAAGCAAACACGTCTAGGTTAGCTTTCAGAAAGTCCATTAGTTTCGTTGCTCGGAGAGGGTCTATTTGAGATCTGATTTTTAAAACCTTCGCTGGGTCATCATCATCGATTGTAATATCTATAGTTGTTTCATTAGGTGTCATCATTCTGTCCTAGGCTCTTCGTCCTCTCTGGGATCTATGTTCTCGGGTAAGCCTCTGGGTGACTCATTCGGGGTTATCCCCTTTAACTGCTATGCTGAATTCTCCTTTGCAGGGGAGGAAACTCCCTTAGTTTCCATGTCTTTTCCTTTGCATAGCATTTTTAACTATGCCATATAGCAGGCTCTTCCGGTCACTTGGTCACCCGTAATTACTCCCATTCCCTCTTCGGTTAGGAATTTCAATAATAAGCACCAAGGCGCAATGCAGGCCCTGAACTCTACAAGGACCGGTCGGCCTAAAAAGGCATTATAGGGTGAATCAATATCCATAACTACGAATGGGCTCCGACGGTCTCCCTCTCCAAGAGTTATTGACAGCTCAACAAATCCCATTGGAGTTGTTGATGCTTCGTTGAAGCCGCGTATCCATCCTTCGCAGGGCTTCAGGTCCTTTGCTTCGAGCTTCATTTGATCCGATGCTTTCTTAAATAGAATGTTAACTGAACTCCCATTGTCTACTAAGATCTAATGGACTAGAGTAGGACCAATGGGGGTAGTGATCACCAAGGGGTCTTTAGTAGGGGCTTGGACTCCAACACCATCCCTGTCACGGAATATGACATCGTCCGACAACTTTTTCTACTGCTTTACGGGGGTGGTATCTTCGATATTACGGCACTCTCCCACCATAAGGTGCTTAGCTGTATTAACATATTGATCCATTTTCCGATTGTTATGCCTGGCTGGGTGGGGTCCACCAACTATAGTATTGATCAGATCCCTTTACCCTTTTGCTGAGAAGTTGCCCTTGGAGGTTGTTGCCCTTTATTTTGTTCTGGACTGTTTGCCCTCAGTTTCTTGGGGCTGCCTTATACTCGTCCAATTTTCATTCTCTAAGAAGTTTTTCTACCACATCTCTTAGGTGCCAGCACTCATTCGTTGAATGCCCATAGGTTTGGTGAAAAGGGCATAATTTCCCTGTTTAACGCTCCTTTTCTATTGAATCCCTTGGCAGAGGCTTCTTGTATTGGAGAACGCTATAAGTGTCCAGGTAGATATTCCCCAGCATGTCATTTAAGGGTGTGAAGTTTTCCCGATTCTGCGAGCCGCTTCCCCGATTCTTTTTCCTGTTGCCATTTCCAGTTTGGTGGCCATTGCCTTGGTTCTTATTTCCAACATTAAACTCTACCTTCCCAGAGCTATCGCTAGACTTTTAATGGCCACATTACTCTGTATATCTTCCTTATTAGAGGCTTTCCTCTTTCGATTAACATATATCTCTTCCCGACGTAAACGAATGTTAGCTTTCTCATAGAATATTTCTTTGGTCAGCGGCTACTTCCCAGCAAAGTATTTACCAAATCAGTATCTTTATCTGCTCCGTCAATTAATGCCATCAAGGTGGATTGCTCATGAGGGTCTCTTATCTCTGTCACCGCTAAGTTAAAACGGTCCAAGTTTGACCTCAGGGTTTCATCAGGGTGTTGCTTAGTGAGGGATAATTTAATAATGTTCTTGGACCTCGGAGCATGAAGTTGGAATTGATTTATAAACTTTTCACTCAATTTCTTGAAGCTGGAAATTGATGACGGCGGTAGCTGAGTAAACCACATTAATGCCACATCCTCTAGGAAGATCGGGAATGCTTTGCATCTAACCGCATCGGGAGTGGCGTCAGCATTCATATACCATGAATATCTCATCAAGTGCTGAACATGATCTGTCCTGCATGTGTAACGGTTCATCGTCGGCATATTAAATCTCCTCGGAATCAGACATCTAATATGTCATCAGTGAAAGTTGTATAACAACGGCCTACACCCCAATCCTCGTTTCTTTGTCCTCGTCTATCTGCCAAAAATTTCCTTACCATCTCCTCCAAATCAGCATTAGTCAAGAAAGACTTATAGTCAATGCTTCTTGCTCTGTGGGCCCTCCAATATCTCTTCCATGCATTACCACCCATTCCGGGGCCTGAGCAGAGCTTCCTTACCCCATATGGCCACGGCCAGTCACGCGGCAAGGGGGTTGTAACGGTTGATTTTGAATAAGATAAACAATTCCTTGACCCCTAGGTAAGATATGGGATCCCTCCATTGGCAACAAAGTGGGATTATTCAAATTATGATTGTCGGGTCCTAGATTAAGCGTTATTTCTTCTCAAGAAGGAAGAGACCTAAACCGAATTTGTTCCACGTTTTTAGGCCTCTCTAGTGGTCGATGTTGGGGTCTTGAAGCCTCCTCTGATGAAGATGAATAATTTGGAGTAAAACAATGAGTTAGTGAAGCTGTTCTGTGCCTTTGGAGTTCATCTATTTGCCTACTCATTGTAGTCATATTTTCCCGTATAAAAAAACTCTCACGTCTTTGAGCCTCCAATGCTTTGTTTGTCCTTTCCAACATGTCAAGTACATAATAAAAATCCCTTTCCATTGCTGTGGTCATCAACATTAACAATCGGATGTGGAGCGGTTGAGCTAAGTCGAGCAGAAGCATCAACGTTGGTGGAGTGGGCCACAATTTACTTTGCGGGATGGGTCGTTGTCCCTTGCTAAGGGTAGTTCATGACACTTTCCTGGGGGCGGTTCCTGACCCCTTCCGGGGACCAGTTCGTGACCCCTTCCGGGGACCGGGTCGTGACATCCGCCTTAGGTCGGGTCGCCCCCTGAAAGCCGTGAACCGGGGAGACCACTTCTACCTGCTCCTGGACATTCTCTTCGTTAGCCTCATTTGCTCCAGAAGCTCGTGAATCCTTGGATATCTTTTGAGCCATAGTGTTCTAACTTTACTACAAAAATAAAACATAGGGAATGCAGAATATCTTCTTCAGACTCGAAAATCCAAATAGTAGAACAATAATCCAATACGCTGAGAATTCGTTCTCAGTGAAAGCACCAAAATGTTAGACCAAAAAGTGGTTCTAATAACCAAATTATCTTGAATCATAGAGAATTAAAATAGGAAATGGAATAAAACGCAACAAACACACCAAATTTATAGTGGTTCGACGTTAAAGAGCCTATGTCCACTTTATATGATTCTAATTATATGTTTGAATGCAAGTAAAATCACAGTTTCCTCTCAATCTCACTTTTACAATAGTAATTCGCTCAAATATTTTGACATATCTCTGATCAGAAATATAAGAAATGCGATAATGGTGGAATAAGAGCTCTCAATTGCCAAAAGATCCCAAAAAATGTCAAGTTCTAGCTATTTATAGAAAGTTTCTACAGGCGGTTCGTGAAGACACGTGGCATCCATCCTAAAAATCTCGGAGTCGTTCATGAGAGAGTGGAGAAGTGGTCAAGATGGCCATTATTAACACGCGTCATTAGATCTTGTGATTTCGGTTCATGACTTGTTGACCAAGTCCTGGCTATTCCTCTTTGGTGGCCAAGTCGGGTCATGATCTTGTCTCACGAGCAAGTCATGAGTGATGCTTATGAGTGGGTCGTGGCTGATGCTCACGAGCGAGTCATGAGTGATGGCCACGAGTGTGGTTTGCAAGGAGTGTTGCTAGCCGAAGTTTAAGCATTAGGAGCCACGGTGTATTAGCCTTTAATTTATATGTATAAGTCTCCGTTCATCTGACCGTAAACATCTAATTCTTTTTTGGCTTAGTTAAAAAGCTAGCCAACAAGTTAAGTTTTAAATTCCAGAATTCAAAAACCCGGTATTTATTTCAAATTCCTTTGAAGTCATGTAAATATATATATATGTATATTTATTCCCATCTAAAATTCAAAATATTTGAATTTTCCAAATAACTTGTTTTTTAAATAATTTTTCATTGGTAATTTCACTATGGTAGCAATCCATCACTAAGAAACTCGAAAATGAACACTGATGGTGATGGAGTCATTATCGAAATTATTTTCCAGTCACTAACGTGAGGTCAATGCTTTATCACTTTAAAAATCCATCCAAAATGATTTTTATTCAAAAATCCTTCCAAAACAAAGCTACATTATTTTAATATATGTTGAAAAATATTTCCCAACTTTCCGAGATTTAAATTCAAATTCTAGTTTGAATTTAATTCTATTTCATCTCATTTGTATTTATTATATTCGTATACAAATTATTTTGGTTATATAGAACCATTTCAATTTTATAATCTCGTAATAGCAACCAACGAATCCATACATAAAAAATAATTCAAAAAAATAATTATTCATTTATATAAAAATATAATTTTGGGCAGAGTCATTTTATTTACCCACTTTAAAACAATATTATGTCGAACTATCGATGTTGTGGCATCCCATAATTCGATCAGAATTCATAAAATATTCGACAAACATGCCAACATAATATAAAACAATTTGTATATCAACTTACAAATTCGCTCTATCATATATATACACTCAACTCATTCTAGGTAACTACTGACCCTCCCTCTAATGAGTAAACGCCTACCAAAGCCTAGGTGTTCGCTCAACCTAAGCTTTGATACCAAATGTAACGACCCACAAATCCGTACTATCTGAGTTGACTAAACAACGCATGTCCAACCCAAATAATACAGAAATACGAGTCATTAGGGTTAAAGAAATAGAAAAAGATAGAACAAAAGAAAACAACTGAATCGCACAACAGAACTAAAAAAAATTAATATCACATTTCATGACTTTGAAATACAAATCTGTATTGTATATACATACCACATTAGAGTACAGCACATATACATCACAGCGGAAATAAATCTAAATAACTTACGGTGAAACCTCCTGCTTCAAGCTCCTCTGGGTGTATCTATAAAAGCATGAAACACTTGATTGCCCATACAAATTTGGGTAACCAAGAGTTTAGGTTAAAAAAACAAAAAAAAAACTCTGGGTTAGTCATGGGACTGGTGTGAGTAAACACCAACCGTATTTAACTTGAAAACCCTTTTGAAAGGAAAGGATAATACTAACCCATCACACACATAAACATGGATGGTTTTTACATTACTATAATCCAAAACATTTTTGATATCAAAATCCAGTAATATTATAATAGTGTCTAATAGAATAAATAACCAAATAGTAGAACGCTTGCATCTCACGCTCTGCATACATAGTTTAAAATCAAAAACCGTAGGGCGCTTATTGGAGATTGGATTCCAACTATGACAAGGTATGGGACCACCTCGTGATTAGTGTACTCTGGAGGGGATACACCGGGGTTCAGCAAGAACATCGTGCAACCCAACCACACATAACCGTCCACTCATTTAGCTTGAATGTACCAAATATATTGTCACCCACGGTTGTCGGCCGTTCAACCATAATTCGTAAGATACAGAATCGAAATAAGAATGAATATTGAATTTTCTCTAGATCAGTGACAAATATACCCTTCTTGGTTATGACTCAACTAGCCATGCCGCCTGTCCTTATTTTTTCATTTCCCGGTTGTGAGGCTTTAGGCTACATATACCTTTTTAGAACATGTGCACACCATACACTTTGAATGTCACATCGTCAAACCCATCAAATCACTAGTTGATCTTCCGAAAAATATTATGGGTATAAAAAGCTAAGAGAAATGAATTCCTCCACCACCAGAAGTAATATCTTTAAAAGGTCATCTTATGTAATATGTTAGGAATACTCTTCAGATATTCTTCCATATATGTTCGTTCTGGGACTGAACGAAACCTAAAGGCGCAATTTCCATTAATCCATCTTAGGCAATTTCTACCTAGGATTAACTGAAAAAGCCCTTGCACTTCACTCCATCTTCAATTATTTCCACCATATCTAATTCGCGGCGCCTATGCCTATACGGAGTAGTTTTCGGATAATAAATCCAGCTGGTCTCCCCGTATTGACAACGATGGTAAAAAAGAATCTTTGATAACTGGTGATTTAACTGTCAAAGGAAAATAAACATCCATCAAACAAATCACTAGCCCTTTCTAGTTAATATTCTATTTTAAGTTTCCTTATTGGATTATGTGTGTGTGTATATATATATATCTATTTATGGTTATCAAAACTTCTTAAAAATATTCGAACTTCTCAAATTTTCGGAAAATTTCGCCAGCACCTCCTTTGTACCAGTCAATAGCTCAAGCCCCAACTCGCCTCTCTAGGCCCTTTCCATTCAAAAAGAAAATCAAAAAGCAAACCGGCTTGCCCAGTAGGCTCATAAAATCTCATATGGAAATTTAAACATGTATCTTTTTATCTAGAACTTAAATTATAATCTTCATTCTCTTCATTCCATATCCATTTCACATATATGTACACCCATTCCCAATTTGCTTCAATTCTCTATTTCAATTCGATTCAACAGTTCAATTCAAACAATTTGACTTAACAATTCAATTCAAATACTTGAAATTTCAATTATAATTCTCACTTTGAATTTTTTCAACTTATAAAATTTCAAGTACACAAACTTTAAATCAAGTTGATTTAAAGCAAATTTCAAAGATGGATAACAAATTCAATTTCGATAAATTCAAATTATACTATATTCATTTTAACTTCAATTTACAACAACAAAAAATTTACCTTAGCTTTTATATTTCAAAGTCCAACCTTCAAATTCAAAAGAAATCGATTTATAAAACAACGTCTATAATGTATTCAAAACAATATTTCAAGAGTCATGGTTAAAACAAATTTATTTAACCAACCGATGTCCGTATATAATTTTCTATTCTTTGGCCAAGTAATACTTAAAATTTAATTTTAGTATTTTGGGAAAGGACATATATCCTTTTTGTCGGGGATTTAAATTATAATCTTCATTCCCTTCACTCCATCATGTTTCTCATATATATAAATACACCCATTCCCAATTTGATTCAAATCAAACCAACACTTTTTCTTTAATCGCTTTCCATTCACTAATTACTCCCTAAATAACTTCTTTGCTTTTAATTTGAAAATATCACGTTCAACTATATCTGTTTTCAATTATACACAAATCAAACTCAAATTCCTTGCTCGCTTCCAAATTCTAATTCTAATTTCATATTCGAATTCTCAATTTTAGTTAACAAATTCAGTTCACTTAAATGAATTAAGTTTGATCAAAAAACTCTATTTACTAATTTCCATTCAAATTAGTTAATGTCATTTCAAAATTAAAAATCTGATTTCTGCTCCAAAAATCGATCCATTTACTCAACTTGAGTTCATATTTAATTTATTCCTCAAATCCAGATTTTACTAATGGAAATTCATATTTTTATTCCTAAAAATCCTTTTATTTTATTAATAAACCATTAAGGTTATAAAACGATTATGGCGCTATTTTTCTGAAAATTAGATTTTGACATAACTCAAAATCTACAAGACGAAATTTAAATTTTCTCTTCCATTAGTAAACTATTAATCAATAGGTCTGGACCTTTCATATTTCATCGAATTCCGACTTGTATTGAGTTTTATATACTTAATTGAAGTTCAAAACGCCAAATCACGAACTACCGCGATGCAGCCAGTTTGTTTTAATTAAATTTAATTATGAACATTTAAAACTCGTTTAAAATTAAATTCCAACATCATTTCTTATTATAAATTAAAATATTTTCCCAAATATAATTCAAACATCTCTGTTTTTCAAAATCATTGATTCCTTTTGTTCAAAATTCATAACTCGGGTACAAATTATTCGCAACTCAATTTCTATATTAAATTCCAATTTCCTTGAACATGAAATATTCTATAATAATTCGATATAATCGAATTTCAGTTTTTAATTCCTGTTATGGGAATCATCAATTAATTCAACATCCTTTACCATTACAAACTAATATCATCCTTGATAATAGTGAAGTCGTTCAAGTTGGGGTATTTTATTTACCTCTTAGACCTTGACCGACAACGTACTTATTTTGAGATAGATAAAATCTTGTAATACAAAAAGTCAATTTAAATCTCACCTTTTATTTCATTTCTTACATTTGAAAATCTGTTTCCAAATTACTCGATGAAAATTTCTTCATTTCATTTATAAACATTGTTTATAAATTAAACTTCCATTTTAATGATCTATTTAAAACTCGATTCCCATTTTTGGAATATTTTATTTTTATAACTTATATATATATATTACCATGAAATCTATTTTAAGATTTAAATCCTAAATTTTAGTTTCTATTCAATATAATCTCAATCCTTATCTGAAAATAATTTATTTATTTATAAATTCGACATGGTCGAATTCTAATCATAAATCTGTATGGATTTATTTCAACTCATTTCATGTTTCGAACATAGGAATAAATTTTTGCCTTTCCTTTATCTTAAAGGATTTCAAATTGTAAATCCCTTTTTTTAAATCCATACTTTTTTTGAGCAAACGGATATGTAGCGCGGGGCTACACAGCCGGTTAATTAATAGATAATAGTAGTTATCCAACTGACAAACCCAGTTAGTGGTCCAAAAAACAACCATCACCACAAAGTTTAAGATACATCATACAACACACGTAGAGTATATTACGAATACAACTACAAAAGCATGCAGATCAAACTGATAACCATCATAATTATACAAATACTACGCTGAGAAATAAAGAGGCATCATCAGTCATCACATAAGCTCCATGCTAGACGCTGTATCAGTGCTATCAACAGAAGTAGCTGGAGAAGAGGCCATCGGCAGTGCAAACCTGAATATAGCAGCATGATTGACTCCAGAACCTGACGAGGACGAAAAAATATGAATGATGCGATGACAGATAGACATGATCGAACTAGCTTTGTTATTAAAAATCCTTGCATTTCTTTCTTTCCAAATACACCAACTATAAACAGCCAGGAAGATATCAAGTAATGGACAAGAATCAGATTCCCAATGGTAAAAAAAAGAAATGATGGGGATGAAACCAATTAAATGAGTACTTGCTGCAGCCCAGATTGGGTAGGTATAGTCACAGGAAAAGAAGAGATGATGAATGGATTCAGCATGAGAATTACAGAAAGGGCAGTTGGGGTCAGGAACCACATTGCGTTTGAAGAGCTTCTCTCTTGTATTGACCTTTTCATGAATCAAACACCATTGTAAGAAGAGAATTCTTGGAGCCAGCTTGCATTTCTAAAGTCTTGAGAATTTAAACAATCTACCAGAAAAATTCAGGTAATTGTAACATGAAGAAACAGAAAAGCCTCTAGATGGAGAGAGAACCCAAACAAAATGATCATCCAAGTTATTCAGCTGAGTGTTGCTAATGAGTGCAAAGATATTTAGCAACTGAAAAAGAATACTCCGATCAAATAGCGAACCTGGAATTAAGCTAACATAATCATCGTTAAAAGCATCAGCAACAGAAATCGAAGGGTTAGACTGAAGAGAAAAGAGTGAAGAAAAGGTAAGAGAGAGAGGTAACTGACCAAGCCAAATATCGTGCCAAAATAAACAGGATGAACCACCCCCCAAAGAGACATGAAACAGAAATTTAATACGAGGAAGACAAGATAGAATCCCATGCAAGAAGGGAGAGATTCTAGAGGAAGGACGATGATGCAAAACAAGATGGGGGATTGAAGAAAAGTAGCGAGCTAAAATCCAATTTTTCCAAATGAAATTTCCAGGGCTTAGGAGTCTCCAAACCCATTTGGCCAACAAAGCAATATTAAAGTGGTAAAGGTCAAGAACACCAAGCCCCCCCTGATCAGAGTGTAGGCATACCGTCCTCCAGTTAATTAATTTCTTGATGCTATGACCATTCCAAAGAAATGAACTTCGAATTGAATCAATCTTACAAATTACCCATTTGGGGAGTTTATGAAAAGACATCCAGTATGTAGGGATAGCGGAAAGCACAGATTTAACTAAAATTACACGGCCCATAGATGATAATGAATTTGCTTTCCAAGCCGCTAATCTAGTTTCAATCTTATTGATAAGGGGAAGCCAATCATTTTTAAATCCATACTTGAATTTAAATTATAAATTATCCAATAAAATTTTCCTCTTTTATCTATAAACATCGTATATAAATCTCTTTTCTTGTTTAAATATTTAAAACAAGTTTGTATTTCAAATTTCTTTTGAAATCAAATTTTCACTTCGAAAATAAATAAAATTTTCCCTTTTAAATTCATACTTGAATTCAGAATTTAACAAATAAACATCATTTATAAATTTAATTACTTGTTTTTATTAAAGCAAGTTAATATTTCCCAACTTATCCGAAATTCCATTTCTATTTCGAAAATTTAAATTTTCTTTTTAGATATAAAAAACCCTTTATATAACATTTTTAAATATCAACATCAAGGGCCAGTGATATTCAAACATCCAAATAAACAAACCTCAATTCAATTCAACACATCACACATATATAAATATATAAAGAATAATAAATAAATTTGAGGAATCCAGTTGGATTCCTCCGACCTGTTTTCCTACATCCACAGATGTCAGACAACATAAATAATGCCAATCCTGCTTCAAGACAAGATATCGCGGTATAGAAGGTCATCCACTCTTATATCGTGGGGAGATAGGGTCACCAGCTAATGATACTATGGGCATCCGCTAATGGTACTACGGAAATATCCAATATATAATAGCCATGACCACCAAGCCTAAATAACTAATATATATAATAAACATAACTGATAAAAAAATCTATAAATGCAACCAAGCAACCAACAATTTATTTTTTACAATAAAATAAATTTTTGAGTGAGATTCACTCACCTTGATTTTTATTTAGCAAATATCTAGTTAATTTTCATATTTCGCGACTACACATCTCTATGACTCGCCTCAAAGGAATTCGTGTACTACCTACGATCATTTAACTATTTTTAGTTTAACTAAAATATTAAAATAATAAATTTTCTATGTATTTTAAATTTCTGAAACAATATATACCTTATCGCCTTGCGCATTACTTGACCGATTACGAAGCATGACCTTAAACAAACCCAACATACTGCAATCAGCCATCACACAGCAATCATCCACTTTTGCAATTCGTCGAACATCTCACTATCACACTACACCTCCTTCAAAGTCAATTGCCATGCTCTCTGTTGCACACCAGATTAATGCTACTCCATTGCCTATTCCAGCACTACCTCAGCAACAATAACCAGTCCCAAGAGATGATCATCTTAGGGTGATCCTTTTGTCAACGGATTCCCTTATTACACTCGTAGTTTCTGAAGGACGAGAACCAACTATGTAGCATCTACATCGATAATTCAAGTATTGTATATGTCATTAGTCTAATCCTTTGTAGGAACTACCCATAATAATGAACCTGCAAAATGCATCTGTTTATTATAAAGAGATTCGTTGTTCCTGACCCTGGTCCAAACTAATGAGTCCATTCCTTCATACCACGACAGGTAAGGCCTTCAACATCCTGCAAAGACCGAACCTTCTTCTCCCTTACTGTCAACACCCATACTAATGGAGCAACCCGCTCACATCATCCCAAAACAGATCGGACCTTTCCATAACCACAAGTGCCACGAAAACACTAAAACAGATCGGACCTTTCCATAACCACAAGTGCCACGTCCATTAATGTCACTCACAAAGGGAATGCATTAACTTCCATGGAGGTTATAAGTGAATATAGAACAGAAAAATTACAACAAGACAGATAATAAATAGTACTTGGAAATCTAAAACTTCATTTTATTGCAGCGGAAATTAAACATGTTTGTTACATCATAAAACCATAGATCATAACCAAGTACAATATCCATCTTCATAAAAACAAAATACATAATCCCATTACATAAATAGCCATTAAAAAGATAACAAGCTGGACTTTACTTCAACGGTCCAAGCTTTCCAAAGAGAGATGAAGCAACTCAATCAAACTCCACTAGAGCTGGGCCCAACCTGAGGACCTGGAGGGGAAAAGGATAGAAATAGAGGGGGTCAGACATAAAGTCTAGCGAGTATGATAATTCTAACAATACTATTATCAAAATAACTAGACTAAGGCATAAGCTGGAAGACAAGTAAATGTCTATGAACTCTTAGGAAGATAAAGATAGCGTTTAAGATAACGTTAAAGATAACGGTAAAGGCACACCTAATTACTAACGAATGATTACTACACTGCACCGCACATTACTACACTGCACCACACCAGTCACCCTATTGTTTGATCCCGCTTGCTTCACACAGAAACTTTATAAATAGCCTTACGTACCCCTAGCTGACTACATAGGTGTCGTCTGCCCCTATCTCCACTAGGTGTACCCCACTACCCACTTTCGATCGGCTCCCTACTCGTAGATACCCGTGCTGGCCCCACAGTGGGGTGTATCACTCCCCTAAAGTGGCAACCCGATACAACTTGAGAATGCACGGCTTATACCTACACGATGCAACAACGTCTTACCTACCAGCCCGGGTCCACACACGCATATGAAACCCGTTGAACTTGTGTTGCCACCGCTCCCCGTTTTGGCCTCTTACAGTCAAACCCAGCATGTGTGTCCCGTCCTCGACTTGGGTCGAGCCCACAAAGATGCGTTTGGGATACTGGTCGAAATGGGCCCCCACAAGCTACCCACCTAAGCTTGTCACTAGTATATCCCACTTAACCCTCTTAGTCATGTTCATTTACATGTGTGTTTGGTTAAGTCTTACTAATCGTATTTCACATGCCACTAAGGGCACCCCCTAGATTCCTCATGCCACCCAAGGCACCTACTTAACCCCCATGTCCCACCTTACATGTTTATCTGGTTAAGTATTTCTTAATTCATTCAGGCCATAACCTCATAAAGACCTCTCACATTAGACTGGCATTTATGGCAGCCGGATTTGCCAGGCGGGTCCGGGCAGTCTTACACCATAAAAGAGTCTAACCTCGCGTCTTTACAACCGTTATGCTTTAGTTTAGGCCTAGGACCTCTCACATTGGGCTGACATTTGTGACCATTGGGGATTTTCCAGGCGGGTCCGGGCAGTCTTACACCATAAAAGAGTCTAACCTCGTGTCTTTACAACCGTTATGCTTTAGTTTAGGCCTAGGACCTCTCACATTGGGCTGACATTTGTGACCATTGGATTTGTCGGGCGGGTCCGGGCAGGTTTACGTCACAAACGAGTCCAACCTCGTGTCCTAAGCATTGATTAACACTTAAAATCTTTTACCCCAGTTTTAATAATTCCCTATTCAAATTATTAATTAAGTCAACTTTTAATGATGTCCATAGTTGACTCAATTATGGCCATCCACTTATGGCATGCAAAATCATATCAATTGCACCCCAACTTTTTAATATTAAATCCTTAATATTACCCCTACCCCACGTTTATACGTTCGCTTATTCAATGCATAATATAGGCTAGACTTGTATAGTCCAACACCTAGCACAAAGATAAATTATCACAACATGTAGACAATTAAAATAAATCTAATCATAATAGGGGTGAAACTTGCATAAACTATGCTTGTTAAGGATCAAAAGGTGTCAACTTGTTAAATGTCACAATTTACATGATATGATCATAGCCCAAATCTATACATAAACTTGCATATGGGGTTTTTAGGCAACATAATGATGTTGTGAACTAGCATAGGATGTCACATATGTCATAGCATAATTCTAGACGTCATAATAGGTGTCATGGCATATGTTCATAACTTTTCTAATCAATCTAACGTGCATATGTAACTTGTCATATAGATCAACATAGCCCAAACATGATGATTTAATTAATATGAACTAACTAGCATAGATAGTGACATCATGGCTTTTTACATGTATGATTCATCGCAACTTAGCATAGAAACTTTCAACATACATAACATCATCATAGCATTATTTACAACATATAGTATATCATCACCACATAGCATAGGATTAATAACATACATGATAGCATATGACAATTCACATCATCTACTCACAATCCATTCATGACTTAACCTAATTAAAATGATAATAATCTTGTTAAGACTATCATACTCATAATTTAGAGAAGAAAAGAGAGAGTTTTGCTTTGATTTAGGGTTGAGAGAATTAGAATTGAAATAGCTTTTCTTCCTTCTTAGTTGGCGGCGGCTCCATTGATTCCCATGGCGACGGTAACTATTCTATTTTAATTAGGTTTAGGGTTAGCATTAGGATGTATTTATAGGTGTAGGAAATTATTTAGGACCATTAGATTAACCCTGAACCATGAGAACCAATCAAATGCAAAATCTGCATTTGAGCGAATCGGCCCACGGGTTGACAGCCAAACACCCTGGATTAACCCCTAGTCGACCCAGCGGGGCTTGGGTCGACCTCAAAAATGGGTCGGTTCGGTTATTTCCTCTCCCAATTCGCTGTTTTAAACTTTTTCGCATATTTATTTATTTATTTTTTAATTTATATATATATATATATATATCAATATATATATTTCTCTGCGCAACCCATTTCACTTAATTCTTTTCTAAAAATTAAGTATACTTTAATTTGTGAATTTTAATGTTATAAAATTACGGGGTGTTACATTCTCCCCTCCTTAAAGGATTTCGTCCCTGAAATCTCCAAGTCAAGAAGAATGAATATCCTACCATCTAATCGTCCATCTACTCAACCATCAAACACCAGCATCCATTGTCCTTAAAAGACTTCTAATGCTTTAATGTTTATATGCACAGTGTGTGTATATGTCCATATCTAATGCAAAATTAGGCGGTCTACTGATTCAGTCGACCTCCTTAGTGCAATTCATGATAGTGCCATGCGTCCAATATGTATGCAAAAGATTCCTAATGATACGTGTTAATTCTATATGCGTGCACAACCATCCACCCGAATGCAGCAACTATATGATAATATAACCATTATACATCCATTTTACTAAATACATCCATATATATGCAATATGAAATATGAAGTGACTGAGCCGATCTGGTGCCTAATAGTGTGTGTATATGCATCCACGAGCAACCACTAGCAAACACTTGCATCCACTTTGCATCCACCATACATAACATGTCTCAAACACATGTTTCAACCATAGGATTATCCTAACTAAAGGTCAAAGATACTAGCTAGAGAATATACTAAAGATAAGATAAGTACAAGCTAAGCGATAAAGGAGAAATTAAAGGACATACCCTCAAAAAGAAAAGGGTATCGTGAACGCATCTTCTCTTCCGTCTCCCAAGTAGCGTTGCTCTCATCATCTCCCCATTGCACTTTGACTAGTCTGACCTCTCGATTCCTCAACCTCTTGATCCCCGACCCAAGAATGTGCGTAGGAGCTCGTCGAATTGTCGCATCACGCTCTATCTCCACCTCTCTAAGCAAGCTCGGCTCTACCACTTCCGTGGTCTCGTGCAAGCACTTCCTCAAATGTGACACATGGAATACGTCGTGTACACCACTAAGTCTCTCGGGCAACTCCACTCTATACGCCATCTGTCCAATTTTCTCCTTAATAGGAAACGGCCCTACAAACCTTGGTGCTAATTTCCCAACGGACCCAAAGCGAAAAACGTTCCGTAATGGAGACACTTTGACAAAGACCATGTCCCCAACTTCAAACTCGAGATCTGTCCTCCTCTTATCCGCATACGATTTCTGCCTATCCTGTGCTGCTTTCATCCTCCTTCAAATCAAGTAGATCTTCTCCGAAGTCTCCCTAATCATATCGGGCCCAAGTAAGATCTTATCCGTAGATTCCCACCAACATGTAGGTGAACGACAAGGTCGTCCATATAGAGCTTCGAATGGTGCCATACCAATGTTGGACTGAAAGCTATTATTATATGCGAACTCAACCAATGGAAGATGCTCTTCCCATGTACCCCCAAAGTCTAGGATACATAGCCTCAACAGATCCTCTAGAATGCGATTCACCCTCTCGGTCTGGTCGTCCGTCTGAGGATGATTTGCGGTGCCCAAACATAACTGAGTCCCTACCGCCTCTTGTAAGCTTCTCCGAAATTCGCTAGTGAAAATAGGATCGCGATCGCTCACTATGCTAGAAGGAACACCGTGCAAACGAACTATTTCTCGAACGTATACGGAGGCTAACCATGGAGCAGTCCTCTTACTCTTTACGGGAATGAAATGGGCGCTTTTAGTAAGTCTATCAACTATAACCCAAATTCCCGTATTACCCTTCCTTGATCGCCGTAACCCATCCACAAAATCCATCGAGACACTTTCCCACTTCCATAGTGGAACCTCCAATGGGTGAAGCAACCCACCGGGTTTCTTTTTCTCCGCTTTTACTTTTTGGCACACCAAGCATCTAGCGACATACTCGGCCACGTCTTTCTTCATGCCGGCCCAAAAGTAAACTCTCTTCATGTCTTTGTACATCTTGTCCCCGCCGGGATGAATGGTCATCTTCGAACGATGTGCTTCGTCAAGAATAGTCTTCCTTAGGTCATCGTCTTTTGGTACACAAAGTCTACCGTCCCTACGTAACCAACCCTTATCATCTAGGGTATACCTACGGAGATAGCTTGATGACTCCCCTCCTTTGAGCTTTTCTACTAACTCAACTAACTGCGGGTCGTCTCGCTGTGCCTCGCCAATCCGTCCCAAAAGCGTAGGTCTGACCTCCAAGGATGCTAGCAAACCGGGTACGAAGTCAACGGAAGGTCTAAAGTCAAACATCGAAATGAATTCTAAACTTCGCCGCTCAACAAACAAAGGACTTAAGGATAATCTTTTTCTACTTAAGGCGTCTGCCACCACGTTACCCTTGCAAGGGGTATAGGCTATTTCGAAGTCGTAGGACGCTAAGAACTCCATCCACCTTTGCTGCCTTAAGTTCAAGTCCTTTTGAGAGAATAGGTATTTTAAAGACTTGTGGTCAGTGAATAATTCGAATTTCTCACCATGAAGATAATGACGCCAAGACTTAAGTGCGAAAACAATAGCGGCCAATTCTAGGTCATGTGTAGGATAATTTTTCTCATGCGCTCTCAACTGCCTTCCACCATAGGCTATTACCCTACCCTCTTGCATTAAGACTGCGCCTAGTCCTGTCCCACAAGCGTCAGTATAAACGGTAAACGACTTACTCCCGTCTGGCAATACTAAGACTGGGGCTGAAGTCAAAGCTCTCTTCAAACGTTGGAACACATCATCACAATCTACGTCCCATGTGAAAACTAGGTTCTTCTTCGTCAAGCGTGTCAATGGAGCTGATATCTTTGCAAAGTCTTTGATAAACTTCCTATAGTAGTCAGCCAACCCCAAGAAACTTCTCATTCGGTAGCATTTTTAGGAACCTTCCAATCTTGGATGGCCACCACCTTCGCGGGATCTACAGCTATCCCTTCTTTGGAAACCACATGCCCCAAGAACCATACTTCCTTCCTCCAGAAGTGACACTTAGAAAATTTAGCCTTAAGGCTATGCGCTCGTAGGGTCTCCAACACTTCCCTAAGATTTAGGGCATGCTCTTCTTCATCCTTAGAAAAGATCAAGATGTCATCTACAAAGACTACCACGAATTTGTTAAGGTACTCCCTAAACACCCTACTCATCAAATAAAAAAAGTATGCAGGGGCGTTTGTCAAACCGAAAGGCATCACTAGCCATTCATATAAACCGTCCGGAGTCCTAAAGGCAGTCTTGTCAATGCTATCCTCAACCACTCTCAACTGATGGAAACCAGTGGCTGAGTCCAACTGCGAAAACACTGAGGCTCCAACTAACTAATCGAAGAGATCGTCAATCCTCGGCAGTGGGTGTATGTTCTTCTTAGTAAGCTTATTAAGTTCTCTATAGTCCACACAAAGTCTAAGGGACCCATCCGCCTTCGTGGCAAGTACTACTGGAGCACCCCACTCCGATATACTTCGTCTTATGAACCCCTTCTTAAGCAACTCCTTCACTTGCTTATCGAGTTCCCTCCTTTTACGTGGAGCCATGTGGCGTACTGGCAAAGATACTGGTTTCGCATTATCCACAAGATATATTCGAAAATCTCTCTCCCACTTCGGAGGCAAGCCCTTCTCCTCCTCAAACACAAACGAGTATTCTCGGACCACTCTAACAGATCGTAGATTTTCCTCAGATGCGTCAAGCGATTCTAGATAACTTAGCATAACCGAATTTATGGGATTACAGAAGATTTCGAGAGTGTTGCCAAGGCGATTCACGAGCCTAACTACTCTCCTTTCACAATCAAGAACGGCCCCATTTCTGGATAACCAATCCATTCCTAAAATTAGCCCATAGCCCGTGAAGCCCAACACAAAAGCATCACATCTAAATTCAACGCTAAGTATGGAAATTTTAAAATCCAAACACATCATGGACAAATAAGCTGAGCCCCCTATTGGATTCGAAACAACTAAGGGATCCTCTACTAAACTGGTGTTTAAGTGCAGTGATTCAACTAATGATGTAGAGATAAACGAATGTGATGCGCCCGAATCGAATAAGGTACGGACAGGATGATCAAACAGAAAAACTAAGCTTTCAACAGAAATGGTTATACCTTGTTCTTGCAGCAGTGGGACCGCGAGAGCCTGAACTCGTCCCCTAGCCTGCCCTGGTGCCATAAGAGCCTGCACCTGTCCTCCCGAGTTAGATCCTGCCCTCTGCCCCTTCTTTGGGCAGTCCTTCACTAAATGTCCCGCATCGCCACAATGAAAACAGCCTGTCTTCTTTTTCTTTCGGCAATCCTTGCTGAGATGGCCTGGGGTTCCACAGTTAAAGCACTTCTTCTTTCCCTTGCCATTATTGTCTTTTCCACCCTTCTTGTTTTGTTGTTGTGGTTTCTTCTGATCCCCCTTCTTCTCGGGTGCCTTATTTGCTTTAGCGCTTTCCTCCTCATGCATGAGCGCCATTTCTACTAACTTCTCAAAGGTGGCCCCCATCGGGATGTGGGTCATAGCCAACCCTTGCAATGGTTCATTCAAGCCATTCACGAACCTTAGAGCCTTCTTCTCTGGTGTGTTTACTAAGTCCAAGCCAAACCTTGCTAACTGATTAAATTTATTGACATATTCTTTCACTGATGAGCTTCCTTGCTTCAATGTCAAGAACCTTTCCATATATAGATTTTCTTCCGCCCTTGAGAGAAACTTCGCCTCGAACCTACGTCTGAAATCCGCCCAAGAGTCAACAGGACGCTCCCCATTAGTGACCTCCCACCAAAATGAGGCCTCTCCCTTCATCAACCAAGCTGCTAAACGAACTCTCCTCCCTTCTTCTACTTCAAAGATTTCTAGCAATTCTTCCACCTCCTTAAGCCAATCTCTAGCTTCCACAAACGTTTCTGACCCTTGAAATGGTTTTCCACCCATAGCCTTGAATTCCTTGCACGTCTTTGCAAAAGTATCTACGCGAGGAGGAGGAGGAGGAGGAACGGGTGCAACTGGTGGTGGAGGAACATTGGCTGGACCTGTAGCGGCCCTAGCCTCCAATAGCCTCCTATACCATCGTGGTATCGTTACACCGTCCGGTAGATTAAGATCTTCAGCCATGCTGAAACGAAAAAGGAAAGATTCAAAATGGAGAATTCGAAAGATAAAGATATGTGGCTATTGGGGATTATGTTTTTCTTAAAAACTTTTCTCTTTAAATTTCTCATTAAAACATGTTTTTGAAAACACTTCTTCCAAAAATAACTATTTTTCTAAAGTATTTTTATCTGTTCTGGTAACCTTAAGCTCTGATACCACGTGTAACACCCCACGTCCATTAATGTCACTCACAAAGGGAATGCATTAACTTCCATGGAGGTTATAAGTGAATATAGAACAGAAAAATTACAATAAGACAGATAATAAATAGTACTTGGAAATCTAAAACTTCATTTTATTGCAGCGGAAATTAAACATGTTTGTTACATCATAAAACCATAGATCATAACCAAGTACAGTATCCATCTTCATAAAAACAAAATACATAATCCCATTACATAAATAGCCAATAAAAAGATAACAAGCTGGACTTTACTTCAACGGTCCAAGCTTTCCAAAGAGAGATGAAGCAATTCAATCAAACTCCACTTGAGCTAGGCCCAACCTGAGGACCTGGAGGGGGAAAAAGGATAGAAATAGAGAGGGTCAGACATAAAGTCTGGCGAGTATGATAATTCTAACAATACTATTATCAAAATAACTAGACTAAGGCATAAGCTGGAAGACAAGTAAATGTCTATGAACTCTTAGGAAGATAAAGATAGCGTTTAAGATAACGTTAAAGATAACGGTAAAGGCACACCTAATTACTAACGAATGATTACTACACTGCACCGCACATTACTACACTGCACCACACCAGTCACCCTATTGTTTGATCCCACTTGCTTCACATGGAAACTTTATAAATAGCCTTACGTACCCCTAGCTGACTACATAGGTGTCGTCTGCCCCTATCTCCACTAGGTGTACCCCATTACCCACTTTCGATCGGCTCCCTACTCGAAGATACCCGTGCTGGCCCCACAGTGGGGTGTATCACTCCCCTAAAGTGGCAACGCGATACAACTTGAGAATGCACGGCTTATACCTACACGATGCAACAACGTCTTACCTACCAGTCCGGGTCCACACACGCATATGAAACCCGTTGGACTTGCGTTGCCACCGCTCCCCGTTTTGGCCTCTTACAGTCAAACCCAGCATGCATGTCCCGTCCTCGACTTGGGTCGAGCCCACAAAGATACGTTTGGGATACTGGTCGAAATGGGCCCCCACAAGCTACCCACCTAAGCTTGTCACTAGTATATCCCACTTAACCCTCTTAGTCATGTTCATTTACATGTGTGTTTGGTTAAGTCTTACTAATCGTATTTCACATGCCACTAAGGGCACCCCCTAGATTCCTCATGCCACCCAAGGCACCTACTTAACCCCCATGTCCCACCTTACATGTTTATCTGGTTAAGTATTTCATAATTCATTCAGGCCATAACCTCATAAAGACCTCTCACATTAGACTGGCATTTATGGCAGCTGGATTTCTCGGGCGGGTCCGGGCAGTCTTACACCATAAAAGAGTCTAACCTCGTGTCTTTACAACCGTTATGCTTTAGTTTAGGCCTAGGACCTCTCACATTGGGCTGACATTTGTGACCATTGGATTTGCCGGGTGGGTCCGGGCAGGTTTACGTCACAAACGAGTCCAACCTCGTGTCCTAAGCATTGATTAACACTTAAAATCTTTTACCCTAGTTTTAATAATTCCCTATTCAAAATATTAATTAAGTCAACTTTTAATGATGTCCATAATTGACTCAATTATGGCCAACCACTTATGGCATGCAAAATCATATCAATTGCACCCCAACTTTTTAATATTAAATCCTTAATATTACCCCTACCCCACGTTTATACGTTCGCTTATTCAACGCATAATATAGGCTAGACTTGTATAGTCCAACACCTAGCACAAAGATAAATTATCACAACATATAGACAATTAAAATAAATCTAATCATAATAGGGGTGAAACTTGCATAAACTACGCTTGTTAAGGATCAAAAGGTGTCAACTTGTTAAATGTCACAATTTACATGATATGATCATAGCCCAAATCTATACATAAACTTGCATATGGGTTTTTTAGGCAACATAATGATGGTGTGAACTAGCATAGGATGTCACAAATGTCATAGCATAATTCTAGACGTCATAATAGGTGTCATGGCATATGTTCATAACTTTCCTAATCAATCTAATTTGCATATGTAACTTGTCATATAGATCAACATAGCCCAAACATGATGATTTAATTAATATGAACTAACTAGCATAGATAGTAACATCATGGCTTTTTACATGTATGATTCATCGCAACTTAGCATAGAAACTTTCAACATACATAACATCATCATAGCATGATTTACAACATATAGTATATCATCACCACATAGCATAGGATTAATAACATACATGATAGCATATGACAATTCACATCATCTACTCACAATCCATTCATGACTTAACCTAATTAAAATGATAATAATCTTGTTAAGATCATCATACTCAGAATTTAGAGAAGAAAAGAGAGAGTTTTGCTTTGCTTTAGGGTTGAGAGAATTAGAATTGAATTAGCTTTTCTTCCTTCTTAGTTGGCGGCGGCTCCATTGATTCCCATGGCGACGGTAACTATTCTATTTTAATTAGGTTTAGGGTTAGCATTAGGATGTGTTTATAGGTGTAGGAAGTTATTTAGGACCATTAGATTAACCCTGAACCATGAGAACCAATCAAATGCAAAATCTGCATTTGAGCGAATCGGCCCACGGGTTGATAGCCAAACACCCTGGATTAACCCCTAGTCGACCCAGCGAGGCTCGGGTCGACCTCAAAAATGGGCCGGTTCGGTTATTTCCCCTCCCAATTCGCTGTTTTGAACTTTTTCGCATATTTATTTATTTAATTTTTAATTTATATATATATATCAATATATATATATTTCTCTGCGCAACCCATTTCACTTAATTCTTTTCTAAAAATTAAGTATACTTTAATTTGTGAATTTTAATGTTATAAAATTACGGGGTGTTACATAAACCCCAGATTGCGCCCTCTCCTACCCCTCCATTACTCATTCGCGCTTCAAACCCCTGTACGTGTGAATGTGAGGATGGATGATGGATAACATTAATGTTTAATTATTTATCATCATTAGTACATAGAAAATTGTCAACCTTTTTTATGATGGTGATCACGGTATGGAATATATCGATTGTTATGTGATAACTCTGTGGATGTAAGGGCGGGGCCTGTATGATTCTTTATACCCTCCGTGCTATATATACTAATGTGACTTTTACAATATTTTGATATTTATTTATCGCTCACACCAAACTTTTTCCTGACCTATAGTTTTATTTCTTTCTTATTACCTTGGTTGCTCATCGTCGATTGTGGTGAGCATACCAGGTGATATATAAGGTATTGTTCAGTACTGCGCAGGTGGTTTTACAGGAGGCAACGATTTATACATTTATACTTGTATTATATCTGTTTATTTTCGTTGTGTCATAATGTAGAGCCTTGATAGTGTTATGTGTTATGTTAGAGATAGTTTTTCAGTTGAGTTTATTTACCTTTTGTACAAACTCTATTATAGTTTTGTACAACTGTATGAGCCTGTATACTCTGATTATATGGTTTGTATAGTTATTACTCTCTCGCCCGTTTTATATATGAGATTTTTATTATTATATGTTATCTGGTGCACTGTGAGATATACGAAAGGTTCTGTCATTTTGTTGTTATCTTCTATTTCCTTTTCTCTTCTTCTCTATTGTTTCTTTCTCTTGACGATCGCCTTACATTAATCAGGTGCTTGTACAATGCAAATTTTTAATTCTAATATTCGATGGTGTATGGCCGGTTGTCACATTTGGTGTCAGAGCTTTGGTTGAATTGTTTAACCTAAGCAGTATTGAACTTGAGAGTCAATGTATATGAGAGAGTACGTATTTGTATAATTTTTGATCCTCAAATTTATATATTATTAGTATATAGTACGTGTTATTTTGCACTCGAGCTCCATGCGAATGATTTTCTTTATTAGCGATTGGTCGTCCCCATGACTTATTCGAGACAAACCAAAAAATGAGAAAATACTTTTAATTACTCCATCTCTGGAGTAGAGAGTCAGACAGAATTGAGAACTACTAGTCTTAGTTTACAGGTTTTTTTCCAGTAATGGTACGATCCATTGTCTAGGATGCCCTATTAGTCTCTAGTTAGTTTTGGTGCTCAAGTGCGGCAAGTCGAATATGCCACATTGTGTGGAAGCATATGTGTCCACGTGGCATACCGATCCTTGGAACGGAATTGATTATTGGGGCGTGAGACTTGTTTGCGTTCTCGCAAGAGTTTTCCTCGATAACTTGGACTTTGTGTTGAATGAATTAGGAGTTTGCTTCTAAGAGACTTCAAGGTTGAGCCTGAATTGGTCGTTAGTCTTTATCGTTTAGAGTTATGGAAATCAGTTCACTCATGGCTACTTCATGACTTGCTTCAATGAGGTTTTTATCTACTTCTTAGGAGTCAACAAAAAGTTCTCTGATTTAGACAATATGTTTGTATGAGTTTGGCTGATTTTGATGTGATATCGAAGAAAGGTTAATTTTATCTTTTGTCACTTCAAAGTTTGAAGTTTGTTGCCCGGTTGTGAGATCCTAATTATTCTATTCCAAGGGAATGTTTGTTGGAAGAGTCGATCGAGTAAGCTTGTAACACCCCGTATTTTTAAGTTAATAAAATATGAGTAAATTAATGAGAATTAAGTAAAAATGACTGCGCCATTGCGTCCATCTCGGAATTTTGGTCAAGATAGACACCTGGTTTTCGTAAAACAGACAACGTATGAAGAAGTTATTAAGCCTAGAAGTTTGTATATGTGCAAGAGAATATCATATATATATATATATACACACACATACATACATACAAACAAATAAAGATATAAAAAAAATCAAAACAGCGATCGGAAGATCCTGGAGCCGAACCGCCCTATTCTGGGGGTTGACCCGAGACCCGCTAGGTCGACCCAGGCTGTTTGGGGGTCGACACCATAAGAGGGGGTCGACCCCCATTCAGATCTAGGAAAAAAATATGTTTTTTGAACGTGGACTCGTTTCTTGACCAAATACATTGCTGAACACCTATAGATAAGCCTGTAGAGACTGCCCTAAGTCTCATATTTCTGAGACAATGCAGAAGCATTGCCATTCCTCTTCCTCCTTAAATCTCTTTAGAAAATTTACATGATTAGTTGAGGAAAATTTGAATCTAGGTATGGAGGAAAAGAATGAAAACCAATTTGAAGGTGTTCAGATCTATTATCGAAGTGAGGTAATTTTCTAGATCTGGTCTATTTCAGTTCTCTTTCCTTTACTTCCTTTTTCTTTTTTTCTTTTAGTAAAGATTGTAGATTCATGGTTGTTAGGTTCCGAATCCAACAAAGGGGAAAACCATGGAATGCTAGATCTTGACCAGATCCAGGATTGGGAAAGCATACGAGGTGAGTGTATTTAAGTTATTTCATTATAGATAATGATATATTACCATTTAGCATTCCCCTTTATCAGGAAATGTGAATTTTCCAGAATAATTAAAAGTGTTAAGATGTTGTTATAACAAGTTGAGATATTAATACGAATATGATGGAAAATTCATATGTCGAATCGGTTAAAGTGTTGAATATTTACATGTTGAGAAACGAACTTGTTAGAATATGAGTAGTGACTACTATTATTATAATTACTTGACTCATTTGTGTTATATTATGTATTTGAATTATTAGATGTAGAATTGAGAAAATGACATGTTAACTTATTGGATTTGAACAACTACCCGATTAAATGATTACATGTCAAGATATAATTAAATACGTGTTAAAAAGGACATGTGACATAATATAGAAATAATTTGATGACATGTAAATTAGATTACAGAAAACATGTGAAAAGGATAATATTCCTAAAATTTACAGTAAATCGAAACTGTAGCCAGGCTTAGACATGAGGTTAGATTACGCTTGTGGTAGAAGTCTGCCCGCAACCGCACGGCAAATCCAACATCCACAAGTGTAGGCTTAATGTAAGAGGTCTAATGCATAATTATATATTTACATACATATATATATATATATATATGTAAATAGTAGGACTGATAAGCAACATTAATTGTAATTAATGGAAATAAAAGGAATAGAAAGAAGGTTACAACAGTAAAAAGGAATGGAAT
Source organism: Allium sativum (assembly GCA_030737875.1). Lineage (NCBI taxonomy): Eukaryota > Viridiplantae > Streptophyta > Magnoliopsida > Asparagales > Amaryllidaceae > Allium > Allium sativum. The sequence continues at coordinate 289,271,392 of CM060915.1, forward strand.
GAACGGGAAATGATAATAACCTATTATAAATAAATTACATTAATGAGAATGTTGTATAACAGGTAGACTTGTTCTAGGGACAAGTGAAGATTATAATTAGGTTATAATAAACTAGTAAGGATATGAGATAACTAGTGAAATGAGATAAGTGGCACTTAATTATAGATAAAGTAATCAGTAAACGGGGAAAACCGAAACCAGTTGTTCGTAATAATTAGAGAAAAGGGGGAAATTTATGAAATGTAAGAAGTTCTTCTTAATTATAAATAAAGTAATCTGTAAACTTGGAAGTATGAAATCTGTTGATAAGAATAATATTTTTAGGCTTGTCCTAGGGACAAGTGGAAATTATAGCTTAGGTTATAATGAACGATAAAGGGAATAGAATAACTTATGTAAGGAGATAAGTTGTACTTAATTGCAAATTAAGTTATTTATAAGAACAAGAATCTGAAATCTACGGATGAGGACAACATAAGTTATATTTATAGGAAGAGAAACTTATTAGTGGACCTTAGTTAAGAGAACTAAGTCAATAAGTAAACAACGATAAGTTGTAGTGACAATGAAATATGGAATTATGATCAAATAGGAAAGGGTGAAGCAAAATTATTTGAAATAAGTTATATTTGATCATAAGTGATAAGTTACATGTCAAATAGAAAACATGTGAATTGAGATATACTTAATTACAGATTAAGTAAAACATGTTATTGTATCCTTGAATCAAACAAGAATATAAAAGGGATTGTGGATTATAGACATTGGACCACAATCTAGAGAGTAACATGTTGTGGGCTTATTAATAAATTTAAATGGCTAAGTTATATGACTGAAATTAATAAGCAAGAGGAACTTGGTAACTTGAATAAGAAGTCAATGTGAATTGGAATAACCAAGTTAAATGGAAACCTGATGAGGTAAAGCAAGAGCATAAAGGAATATTTAGGCATAGAGTCTAATAACATATTAAAAGGAGGCACTTGGACCAGTCCGCACATGTGAGGATTAATAACCCAATGGGGTAGATCATTGTGGTGTCTTGAGGCACGAGGGGAGCGCACGTTCATCTGTTAATTTTGACGGCTCTGAAGGATTGGAAGGTGAAGCACATAGCTTCCTGAGATACGTAAGGTGCTCCTGTTAGCCCTTTGTGCGGTGGTAGATGTGTAGGTTGTGCCCGCAGAGGTTGTGACTGCGCGTAACTACCAAGTGGGTGGGCCTTGACTTCAAAAGTAGCTCTGCAATCCAAATGCTGTGAGTGATGACATTATAGTGATTCGGCGGTTGCCTCAACGGGGAGGCAGAGGTCAAAACCAACAGATATAGTAGATCATCGGGTACCCGTCATCGGCAGCCAGTGGGGTGCGAAAAGACTTGAGCTAAAACCAATAGACCATTCACCTTTCACTATCGAGGTACGGTGGTTGAGGGAAGATGCCATCTGGATATTTAGATTGTTTGTTAGGTGTAAGTCGTTTAGCTCTTGTAGTCTTTACTAGTTGAGGGAGGGATCGAGTTGGGGCCATAACCACCATGAAAAACAGACCCTAGGAATTTCTGTATTTTGAGGCTCTTAAAGACGGGCCTGTACAGATATGGAAAAGCTCCCGACTGAGTTCCGTGTTTCTTGTATAGCCCTACCAGGGAAATCGGTGCACATTATGTGTGGTTAAAGCATTGAATACGTTTGACGATACGTACGTTGGACAGTCTAGATACATGCATGTCTTCTCTGGGTGGTTTATCGTAGACTTAAGGGCATTACTCCAGTATGAAATCTAATTAGATCGACGGTGGCAGTCTGTATTCTTACGTAGCGTTGTAATTATAGATGTATGCGGGACGTAACATTGTTATGTAGAGATATGTACATCACTCTGGAGTAGGAAGAGGGACTACGTTCATTTATGTGGCATTACGGTGGAGACCGTGCGAGTAGGGTACCATGTGGTGTACCTCAATATTGAGGGGTAGCTACATATAAAATATATTAGGTTAATCTATTGGGAAGTAAATAGGTACGACGTTTGTGTAAGTCTTTAGTGCTGTTAACCCAAGTAACCTAATAAATAAGAAAATATGATTGAACGGTATATATAGGATTATCCAAAGTGTATAATTTAAATCCAGTCACCAGAACTTGTGTTCTGACACCCTCCTCATAAAATACTCGCAGGTTAGATTTGTGGCAGAGACATGATAGCTTTGGATACTACTTAGGCAGTATTATTAATACGGTAAGGCTATAATTTGATTATATTATATTTTATCCATTCCGCTGTGAGATATTTTCCAAGCTCTGACATATTTTATGTCTCTGTCTTTTCTACTGGATACTAGAGCAAACAAACACGATTTTCGATAGATTAGAATTTTGAAAATATTCGATCGGTCGGAATTCGTGTTGTTACATCTGGTATCAAAGCTTAGGTTTAGGATTCCTATATAGATAGTGAGTGAACGTATTTGTATTTTTAAAAATATAAATATTACATATATTTGCCTAGATCCATAGAGGAACCCACTAAATTGAAGAAGAAAAATTTACAGGATGGTAAGAGTTGGGATGACTGTTTTGTACACTAAAGGAACGAAAATGGAAATTTGAGACCCTTAGGAAATTCGGGTGGGAAGTGTACAGTACGTTTTGAAATAGAGAAAGGAGGACCCCATATGTTAATATTTTGTATTAGTGGGTTTAGCAGTAAAACCTTATAAATTGGAAAAGGTTAAACAAAGAAAAATGAATTAGGAATATATATATATATATATATGTATGTATGTATATATGTAGTTGAGAGAGTTGACCTTATGGGAGTGTCTAGGAAAGCCTAGAAAATTGGAAACCCGCTTTGAGTCTAACCCCATTGTTAACTTTTAAGAACTTGAAATGGTAAAAGTTTTGGGAAAATGGTTTATGGTGTTTTCAAGTTTTAATCTTAAAAGTTATAGTTTTAAAACATATAAAGTACACATATTGAGTTTTTAAGTAAAATGGGGTATATTTTGTAAATAGTGATTTCTTGTGAAAACTTTGTCTAAATTAAAATTCTCTCAGTAAAACGTGCATATTATAGAGTAGGTATAGCTCACTAGTTTTCCTGTTATATTTCATACAAGAATTTTTATAAAGAAAGTTCTGGAGTCTCTATTCTTTTGACAATCATTTTTGACAAATTGTTTAAAAGAGAAACTTTTGTTGGGTGTACAAAATAAGTTGTAGGAATTTAGAATAGAGTAGATGTTTACACCTTGAAGTAAGAGACTGAACTGACCTTATAGGCAAGAACAAGTTATAAACCCGATTAAGAAATAGTTGTCCTTATCTGCTCCAGTTTTTGTGAATTGAGGGAAAAAACGGCTTGCACTTTTTTTTAATTTTTTTCAAAGATGACATGTTTTATGGTTTGGAAAAAGCAACTTTTGAAGAGGAAAATAAAATTTTGACACATTTAATTTTTGGAAGGAAAATTAAATAAAAAGGCCAAATCATGTTTTAAAATATGGAGTAGGTGAGGATTAATGCCTAGGGAAGACGGGAAAAGTTTTGAGACTAAGAAATCAATAGCGAGAATTATCTTGGAATAATAACAAGTTCCCGTAGAATGCATAAGCATTGAAAATCCTTGGGTGTTGTTTAAAATAATTGTTGGTACACAGCTAGAATTAGTAGTGACCACCAGATAGTAAAACGGGCTAGTAAGTGTTTAGTATCTGTTGCTGATTTTCATGTTAGGTGTAAAACCTGTTATTACATTTCCGTTGGGATCGTTCCGTTATTTTTTCTTGTTGGGTAGTTAGGGTAACACCTAAGCCTGGATCCCATAGTTTGGACTTTTCTATCTGAGGGGGACATAGTCCCGAACTGGGCCCTTAGTAGTAGCTGTGTAGGTGTCTGTTCTCCTGTTTTAGTTGAAAGACTAGAAGGATTATTTAAATTTAAACTAAGATCAGATGATTAAATAAGCTAAGGATAGAGAAATGGTACAACTAAAAAGGAAATAGCGAATTCAGTAAAGCAACAAACATGATAAATTATGAGAAAAGATGGACAAGAATAAAAATTTCCAAGATAAGATGAAAAAGAAAATCAGTAACAAAGGAAAATTTTCTTATGTGGGCTGTACTTGGATAAGAAATAGGAAATCTTTATAAATAGTTACATAAAAATCCAAGTACGGTTGGAAAAAGGTATATGAAAGAAAAATGGAAGATGTGAAATTTTCCGTTTTCCACCTTTTTGTAACATAAAAAATCGAATATAGAAAATTAGATTTTTCTGAAATTCGAGAAATTAAGTTGGTTGGTAGGATTTTGGATGCAACAACTAGATGAACTACGCTCATACTTAGTAAGAGTGTATGAAAATTTGGATTAAAAAGCATTTTGATTTTCATAATATTGCATTCATGTAGAACTGCCAGTATATTTAGGATGTGAGCATCATATTTTAAAAAGGACTTTAGAAAAACTTGCATAGATAGGAGGTACCTCTTTGGAATACATGCATTATTATGTTGTATTTCACTTTGCACAAGTGCACAATATTTGCAAAAATTGGATGCGCACATAATGGATGGATATTATGCGAGTTGTTATTTGATTTTACCCTTACAAAATTTCGGGGACAAAATTTCTTAAGGGTGGTAGAATGTAACACGCCATATTTTTAAGATAATAAAATATGAGTAAATATGAGTAAATATGAGTAACTTAATTGAATAATGAGAATGAAGTAAAACGGACTACACCATTGCGTCCGTCTCAGAATTCTAGTCAAGATAGACACCTGGTTTGCGTAAAACAGACATTGCATGAAGAAGTTATTAAGCCTAGAAGTTTGTATATGTGCAAGAGAATTATACATATACAAACAAATAAAAATATCTATAAAAAAAATCAAAACAGCGATCCGAAGACCCAGGATTGAAATGCACCATTCTGGGGGTCGACCCGAGACCCTCTATGTCGACCCAGAGGTCGATCTACGCTGTTTGGGGGTCAAGCCATAGGTAGCGTCGACCTCGGGGTCGACACCATAAGAGTTGGGTCGACCCCTATTCAGATCTGGGCAGAATTCCGGTTTTTGAACGTGGACTCGTTTCTGGACCAAATACGTTGTCGAACACCTATAAATAAGCCTGTAGAGCCTACCTTAAGTCCTATATTTGTTAGACAACGCATAAGTTCTGCCATTCCTCTTCCTCCTCAAATCTCTTCAGAAAATTTTGACTATTTGTTTAGGAAAATTCTGAATCTAGATCTAGAAGAAAAGAATGAAAACCAATTAGAAGGTGTTCAGATCTCTTATCGAAGTGAGGTAATTTTCTAGATCCGGTCTATTTCAATTCTCTTTTCTTTCCTTACTTTTTCTTTTAGTAAAGATTGAAGATTCATGGTTGTTAGGTTTTGAATCCAATTAAGGGAAAAACCATGGAATGTTAGATGTGGACCAGATCCAGGATTTGGAAAGCGTTCGAGGTGAGTGGATTTAAGTTATATCATTTTAGATAATGATATGTTATCGTTTAGCATTCACCGTTTTATCATGAAATGTGAATTTGCCAGAATAATTAAAAGTGTTAAGATGTTGTTATAACAAGTTGAGATATTAATATGAATATGTTAGAAAATTCATATGTTGAATCGGTTAAAGTGTTGAATGTTTACATGTTGAAAAAAACTTGTTAGAATATAAGTAGCGACTAAAGTTGTTATAATTACATGATTCACTTATGATATATTATGTATTTGAATTATTAGATAAAGAATTAATAAAATGACATGTTAACTTGTTAGATTTGAACAATTACCCGATTAAATGATTACATTTTAGGATAGAAATAATTATGAGTTAAAAAGGACATGCGACATAATATAGGCATAATTTGATGACATGTAAATTAGATTATAGTAAACATGCAAACAAGATAATATGCCTAAAATTTATAGTAAATAGGAAACTGTAACCACGCTTAGACACGAGGTTAGATTACACTTGTGGTAGAAGTCTGCCCGGAACCGCCGGCACATCCAGCATCCACAAGTGGTAAATCTAATGTGAGGGGTCTAAGTGCATAAATAAAACATGTAATGGTGCTAAGACACGAGGTTAAGTCAACTTGTGGAAGAAGTCTGCCCGGAACCGCCCGACAAATCCAGCATCCACAAGTGTAGGCTTAATGTGAGAGGTCTAGTGCATAAATATGTATATATATATATATATAGCAGGACTAATAAACAATAATTGTAATTAATGGAAATAAATGGAATTGAAAGAAAGTTACAACAGTAAAAGGAATGGAATGAACGGGGAATGATAATAACCTATTATAAATAAATTACATTAATGAGAATATTGTATAATAGGTAGACTTGTCCTAGGGACAAGTGAAGATTATAACTTAGGTAATAATAAACTAGTAAGGACATGAGATAACTGGTGAAATGAGATAAGTGGCACTTAATTATAAATTAAGTAATCAGTAAATGGGGCAAACTGAAACCAGTTGCTTGTAATAAGTAGAGAAAAGGGGGAAAGTTTATGAAATGTAAGAAGTTGTACTTAATTATAAATTAAGTAATCTGTAAACTTAGAACTATGAAATCTGCTGATAAGAATAACATACTCAGGCTTGTCCTAGGAATAAGAGGAAATTATAATTTAGGTTATAATAAACGATAAAGGCAATGGAATAACTTATGTAAGGAGATAAGTTGCACTTAATTGTAAATTAAGTTATTTATAAGAATTAGAATCTGAAATCTATGGATAAGGACAATATAAGTCATATTTATGGGAAGAGAAACTTATTAGTGGACCTTAGTTAAGAGAACTAAATTAATAAGTAAACAATGATAAGTTGTAGTGACAATTAAATATGGAATTATGATTAAAAAGGAAAGGATGAGGCAAATTTATATGAAATAATTTATATTTAATCATAAATGATAAGTTACATGTTAAATGGAAAACATGTGAATTGACATATACTTAATTGCAGATTAAGTAGAACATGTTATAGTAACCTTGAATTAAACAAGAATATAAAAGGGATTGTGGTTAACAGACCTTGGACGACAATCTAGAGAATAACATGTTGTGGGCTTATTAATAAACTTAAATGGGCTTAGTTATATAACTAAAATTAATAAGCAAGAGGAACTTGGTAACTTGAATAAGAAGTCAATGTGAATGGGAGTACCAAGTTAAATGGAAACCTGATGAGGTAAAGTAAGCGCATAAAGGAATGTTTAGACATAGGGTCTAATAACATATTAAAAGGAGGCGCTTGGACCAGTCGCACATGTGAGGGTGATTAACCCAACGGGGTAGATCATTGTGGTGTCATGATGCATGAGGGGAGCGCACGTTCATCTGATTATTCTGACGACTCCGAAGGACTGGAAGGGAAAGCACGCGGCTTACTGAGATACGTATGGTGCTCCTGGTAACCCTCGGTGTGGTGGCAGATGTGTAGGTTATGCTCGTAGAGATTGGGTCTGCGTTTAACTACCAGGTGGGTAGGCCTTGACTGCACAAGTATCTCTACAATCAGAATGCTGTGACGTGGTGACATTAGGGTGATTCGGTGGTCGCCCCAAAGGGGAGGCAGAGGTCAGGGCCAACAGAGATAGTAGGTCATCGGGTACCCGTCATCGGCAGTAAGTGGAATGCGAAAAGACTAGAGCTAAAACAAATAGACCATTCACCTTTCATTATCGAGGTATGGTGGTTGAGGGAAGACGCAACTGGATGATTAGACTGTTTGTCAGGGGCAAGTCGTTTAGCTCTTGTAGTCTTTACTAGTTGAGGGAGGGGCCAAGGTGGGGCCATAGCCAACATGAAAAACAAGCCCTAGGATTATCTGTATTTTGAGGCTCTTAAAGACAGGCCTATACAGATATGAAAAATCTCCCGACTGAGTTCTGTGTTTCTCATATAGTCCTGCCATGGAACTCGGTGCACATTATGTGAATTTAAGGCATCGAATACGTTTGACGATACGCACGTGGTACAGTCTAAATACATGCATGTCTGCTCTGGGTGGTGTATCGTAGACTTGAGGGCATTACTCCGGTATGAAATCTGATTAGATCGACGGTGGCAGTCCGTACGCTTACGTAGCATAGTAATGACAAATATATGCGGAACGTAACATTGTTATGTAGAGATCCGTATGTCACCAGCGTACGATGAGGGAGCGTTCATTTCTATGGCATTACGGTGGAGACCTTGCTAATGGGGTACCATGGGGTGTACCTCAGTATTTAGGGGTAGCTACATATATACTACATTAGGTTAATCCACTGGGAAGTAAATGGGTATGACGTGTGTGTACGCCTTGAGTTTTGTTAACCCAAGTAACCTAATAAACAAGAAAATATGATTGAACGTTATATTTAGGATTATCCAAAGTGTATAGTTTAGATACAGTCACTAGAACTTGTGTTCTAACCCCCTCCTCATAACATACTCGCATGTTAGATTTGTGGTAGAGACATGGCAGCTTTGGACACTGGTTAGGCAGTATTATTAATACGGTAAGGCTATACTTTGATTATATTTTATTTTATCCATTTCGCTGTGAGATATTTTCTGAGCTCAAACATATTTTATATATCTATCTTTTCAACAGGATACTAGAGCAAACCAACACGAGTTTCGATAGATTAGAATTTTGAAAAAAATTCGGTCTGTCGGAATTCGAGTTGTTACAAATCTCGAGATGTTTGAGCAAGTGCCTAGTATAGAAGTACATCTTACTTTGTTGGCACATATCATGGAGATGTAGGTGTTAATCGTTGTCCCTATTCCACCAAGTTCTCCCTCGATGAAGCGGGAAAAAAGGATCACGATATATGTTTCCGTAAATGGTGTTTCCATGTATGTTTAATTTGACGTCAAAGTTTCATTGTTATGTTTTACCTTGTGATTCGATGGATGGAATGAGATTAGGACCCATGAAATGATTTGTCTCTCTTGATTGTGACTTACAATGTTGTGGTGTAGTTAGATTATATATGTGTGTAACATCTCATGTTTGGTCGCCAAAATTTAATACTATGGGTGACTGCAACATCCATAGAAATTAATTTCGGGCCCCAATGTGGAGGAGCGTTATGACATAGTTATTATATACTTTGCAATATGCAGGGTACGTGGAAACTTAAATTCATCGAATCACAGTTGCATGTTTGCTAAATTGGTTTCTTGTTTATCTTTGAGTTTGACTGGACTTAATATTTGAGTCTAGCAGTTCAATTACTAGGAGGATACATGATATGAGTGGTAGTGAGAGGTTGTTGGTGACGATAGTGGGCTAGTACAAGCTCTTTAGCAGTTAGTCATCCTCGATTTAGCGATAGTGGGTTGATAATTTGATCTTCAATAGGCGAGTCACATATGATTTGACGATAGTGGGTTGAGATAGGTCTCTAGTAGTGAATCGTTACATGAGCTTCTAGCTTGAGAGTATCTGGACACATTCGATGAGGTGACTAGGTTGCCCCCATGTTAGGTCGAGTCCTATGTCAATCTGGTTATGGATGTTCTTTTGATTAGGAATCCCGATGGATTTTACCGATTGTGAGTAGTTCATTGGTATATGAAGATTATAATGTTTGATAAGCTGTTTTGATCTTGATTAGTTGGTTGGGCTGTTCGGGATAACCAGTAAGCATATTTTTGTTGATTTCTTGGAGTGTGTTCCGAGATATCACTTGGGAAAGTTGCACTTGTCTTATTCGATTTTATTTTCATTTTTCTATGAATGAAAAGAAAGCATAGATCATGATTTGATAGTGTTGTGATTATTGGGAACACCATTTATTGTTTAGTTTGTTGGAATTCACTTTTCAGGTAGAAAAGTGAAGTGCTTGGGTCACATCATCTCGAGTAGGATGTCGCTATGGGTCCTATAAGGGTGTGGATGGTTTGGAAGTTGAAGTTGACCCAAGAGTATATCGATTTCTCGTTCCGAGTAGGAATAAGAAGCTGATAGCACTCACTTGGTTGTGTGGGTAGTTTGAGTAGTTTGTTTTCGAATGGAAGTATCGTATTTTAATCGATTTCCAACACCGCATAAGATGTATTTGACTCATGATTTGGAGTCGATGACAATAAAGTTTTTTCGTACATTTGAGGTAGCAAGGGGGTTAGAGTCATTTATGATGTCGCATCATCGATATTCCTCTTTCCGGAGAGGTATCTAAACCTTTGCTAGCGGCATTAGTTGAAATTATCAGTCTCCTACGAGTATGATTTTCCTATAGGTATGTATAGGAAATGTAAGTTGTTTATGAGCATCGAATTGGAGATGTACCAGTTCGGAAGTGATATTTCGTTAGTAAACACCGCTTTTGTTTATTACTGGATACAGATTCATAACTCAAGGAGGGGTAGTATAGACTTGACTGCGATGGATGGTTCCATACGGAATGAGTATTGTTTGTTTCCAACATTGTTCATAAGGATTGATTACATAATAAATGTGATGCCAGCTTGCTATTGCTAAATGGGATGGATTAAATAGTTTTCTATAACTATTCGTGATTCCCAATTGGTTAGGGAATGGTTGTAGTTGGTTTCTATTGATAGGTTGCCACGAAACTTAGGAATAGTATAATAGTGCCAAGTTATACTCAATTTATTGATGAGAGCTGCGAGAATCACTATTCTTTATTTTTGAAATGGCAACCAAATTGTCAAGTCATATATGGATTTAATTTAATATTAGGTGCCTCGTAATAGCTAGGTTATTATTCTGCATGCTAGGACAGGTAAAGATGTTTTTTCTATCATTGCCATTGTTTTACTCAGGTGTGTTGATTGATGATTCTTGCATGTTTATTTATATTTCTATGATTGTTAGCAGAGCAAGATAATTATATTATTGTATCGTTTATTATTCGAAATAAAACCTATACATGACTTGACATGCTTATGTTAAATAATTCAATTTGTTTGACATGTTTATTCCCTTGTTATTTCTACTATTGTGCCTAATCATCTTTGTTGAGTACATATCCAGGTACAAAGAAGCAAGAATTTATTTGCTTGGATGCTACTTCTCTTTTATTTGCATCTAAATGCTAAGCATGCTTAAAAAGAGGTATGTAGTAGATGCAGAGTTGTGGTTTTTACCATTTGGTGCATTTTGGTAACTTTTGCCCCATTTATGGGTAGCCACTTTTGGGTTTTTCTTTTCTTTTGTTGAGACGTGAATTACATGGCGATTTCAAGTTTTTTTTTTGCAGAAAGCCATACAGGGGAGATGCTGTTGAGATTTTTCTTGAATTTTTTTCATATTTGTAAAGGAATTCAATATGAAATGCTATGTTGAATTGTCTTCCAAATAGTAAGTTGTCACTTTTATTTTTCGTTTCCTAGTTGCTTGGAAAATAAGTGCACGAATCAGTTGTAGGCTTGGCTGCATCGGTCCCAAGTCTGATTATGGTTGTACAAAGGAATAGTAGTGTTTGCTCCATGCCAAATTCTGAGTCGATTTCCTTTGTAGTGTTCACTTTCGGTGGTTGTAGTTGAGAACGTTGAGTGACGATTTATCTTGCATCGTCACTTGTTTGAGAGTGTTGGGTTATTCCATTTTGTCCTTAAGAATTTCGAGGACAAATTTTTTTAAAGATGGAAGAATGTAACGACTCATAATTTAACAATTAAATATTTATGTAGTTTATTTAAATATTGATCGCTAATAATTTAATCGACAATTTCAAAAGGTGATTTTTCACAATCGATCGAATCGGGACTCCAGTCTAGTTCCTTTGAGTTCATATGGTTTGTTACATTAATAAAAAGTTTAAGTACCGATATATTTTGAGTTTGGACCATTTGTGGGTCATATCAATTTCAGAATATTCGTAAAATTATCGTTTTGGGCAATCATCATAGATTTATATGAAACTTGGACCATCGAAACCATATCATTTTACTAATGCTTGCGGTCAAGTTTCATAACTTTTGAATGAGTCGTCTGATCGTGACAAGGTAAAATGTGCGTTAGATTTCAGTTTGAAATTCAAATGGGAGAGTAAACTAAATTAATAAAATAAAGGGACCCTCATGCTACAGTATCTGACCCGGTACTATTTGCTTTCTCCTCGTTACTATTACATTGTGTGGGCGATTTCCAATATCCACCACATTCTCTTTGCAAACAAAAATTCATGGCAACCAAAATATTCCACCTAAAATCACGATTTGAAATCCGTTAGGATCGTATAAGTGTTCTCTATCTCCGACCCAAATTTAAGAGCATTCGATGATGACGAACTTTGCAGATCCCCAACTACGGTTCGGATTTGTCGGGCCTATAGGTGGTTTTAGATGATTTCAAGGTCACTATCGGGTCTGGCATCGAAGAGGGTTTCACGGGCAAAATTTTTGGTGGGGTCGCTTAGTTGTGGTAGGTTCAACATGAGGGACCTATGGATTGAGGGATGCGGCATCCTGTAGTCGCATTTTTGTAGAGGGGATCAAGTCCGTTGTGGTGCACGCTAGAGCGAAGAGATTTCAGAGCTAGACGGATTGGGAAATTGCAGCTTGTAGGTTGAGCATTCGATAGATAAACTTGCAGCGATGGTGCTTGTATGCACATGGAAATGCACGGTCTAGGTTAGTTGTTTGGGGAAGATAGATTAACAAAGGTTATTATGGATTTAGATGGTAATTAGTTATTTAAATAATGTTCAAACTAATACCTTTTGCGTACGAGGTCAAAATTGGATGTCATTTCTTCGTACAGACTCGTATCAACAAAATCTGTGCTTTAGATGTTGTTTGGGCTGATTTGGGTATGGTGAGTGATATTATCTCTCATTGGACTTTATTTGTTCCTATAGTATAGATTTAACGTTTTAAACTGTTTTCTAGTTATAAAATATAATATTTAGGACTGTTGAACCTAGTAAATAAAAAAAAGTGATTTGGTTAGTTTGACCATGATTAGAACATTTTACTTAGTTGTGCGGTAATATGCACGTTGTGCACTTGACCACGCGCCATTACGCACTGTTTTGACCATATAGCTAGATTTAGACTACATGGACATATATTTCACCTTGATTGCTATAAATATGTTCTAATTGATTTAGTATTTTCATTATGAATGTTTGTATGCTAGCTTAGGAATTTATTTAACTATTGGTTGAATTGTTTGCTTAGTATAGATTAAAACGTCGTTCGAAAGCGACCTAGTATTCGGAAACATTTCATTCGTCATAGTTTAGGGTGTTTATCGATTGAATACACATGTTGGTGTATATCTATTGAATTCACAAGGATGGTAGATTCGAACTGTCGAGATATATTATCGAAGGATCTTCAGAGCGCACGAATGGATTCAACGATAGAGCAGCATTGGAGCTCAGCAGCAGATCAAGAGATTTGGATGGAATAAAGAAGTAGTAAGGCTGGGCGGATCTCGACTTGACCAATTTCGGGTTGACTACGTCGATCCAGATCTTGTCGACTATGTCCAGATTGACTATGTCAACCCAGCTCCAGTCGATAACGTCCGGATTGTTTGTGTAAACCGGATATAAGTGACCAAGCCCGGATTGACTATGTTGATCAAAATCCGATTTGATTAGGTCGAACCGGAGTTGGGCTAACAGGGCAAAGATGACATGATGATGGCCGATCTGAAGACGAAATATGGACTTAGTGACAAGCTAGACTTAGAATGAGTTAGATTTCACAATGGATGTCAGGCGTTTCCCCTGGATGCATAATTAACCAATTTTGGTTAAATAGGTGATTCGAGTAGTCGATATCAATTACTATAAAATAATCAATATCAATTACTATTGTTATTGATCATTTGGTCAATTTGACATGGACGATGATGCAGCTTCGAGGAGAAAGATATGATGGTTCGCTTGATAGTGATTTCAACGCAATGGATTTTCGATCGGTGGCTTTGGATTGAGGAGAGGATGTTTTGTTTCTATTTATTCGTCATTTTACGACGATACTCCACGATGGGGAGCAAGTTGTTGCGATGGATTGCTTTCTCCAAGATGCAGAAAAGAAAATTTTAAGTCGTATTTTGTTAACTGTCGGAGAGAGATAGAGAAATGGGTGGCACAAGACGATACTCCATGACATATGATGACCGTTAGGATAGATCCCACACTGAAACGACTTCAGAAGAAATTTTTTTGGACAGTCTGGTGAGGGATTTTTCTGTTGAGAACAGGTGCTAAGGGTCGTGACTACGGTACACCTTTAAGAGATTTTCACAAGGAAGGGATCATAGTCAGTTGATGTTTTCAACCTGATCGACGTGGATCCTATAGCCTGTTGATGATTTCGACTAGGTAGGGATAACCAGTAGGCGTAGTGAGTAATCTGGTAGATTCAGTTTACGTTTTTGACCACCAGCGCTTTAGTTGATTGGGTGACCGAAGTAATGGATGGTATATGCTTTACGCGTAGAGTGAGTGAATGTGAGGATGGATGATGAATGTTATGGATGTTTAATTACTTATCTTTATTAGTACTTAGACATCTATCACCCTTTTTATATGATTTTGATAACGGTATGGCATATATCAATTGTTATGTGCTAACTCTGTTAATCCAGGGCAGGGCACATATGATTCTCCATACCTTCCGTGTCTTATATGTTATTACGATTTTTACAGTACTTTGAGATTTTTATCACTTACACCATAATTTTTTCTAACTCAAGGTTTTATTTCCTTCTTATTACCTTGGGTGCTCATCGACGATACCGATGAGTAGACCAGGTGATAGATATAGGTATTCAAAGTCACGCAGGTGGATTCATAAGAAGTGACGGTTTATATATTTGTACTTGTATTATATCTATTAATTTCCATTATGTCTCGTTATGGAGGCTTGACAGTGTTATGTTAGAGACATTTGATCAGTTGATTTTATTTACCTTTTGTATAAACTCTATTATTGTTCTGCATAACTGAATGAGCCCGTATATTCTAATTTTATGGTTTGTATACTTATTACTGTCTCGCCAGTTTTATATCCGAGTTTGTTATAATTATATGTTATCTGATGTGCTGTGAGATATACGATAGGTTCTGTGATTGTGTTTCTCTTCTCTTCTTTCCGTTTCGTTCTTTTCCTTTTCTTTTCTTCTCTACTATTTCTTTCTCTTGACGATCGCCTTACATCGATCAGATGCTTGTATAATGCGAGTTTTTAGTTTTGAAGCATTTGTGGTGTATGGCGGATCATCACAAATATTCTAAACAAACAAGCTTAGCAAAACGACAAAATAATAATTATAAATGATCATATAGATTTTAAACATTTTATCAATGATCCAAACGTTTTGGTAGAAGTTTCTAGAGTATGGTGGAAAATAACGCATTTATTCGAGAGTATGGTGGAAAATAACGCATTTATTCGAGAGTACGGATGCAAAATCAGCGTATTGCTGAGTACATGTAGCAATATAGTTGTAACGTCCAGTATTTTTAGTGGTTAGTTATTTAATATATTTTATTATATTAAATAATCAATTGGAATTTTAAATGGATTTATAATATATAATTTGTTTATTAAACGAAGTATGAATATATATATATATATATTATACTTAATTTAAAAACGAACTCGTAACGACGGGGCAGTTTGTAATATTGAGTTTTAGACTTCAATTGAATATACATAATCCATTTTAAGTTAGAATTCTTTGAAACAAGAATTGTCCGAATCTATTTGATTATAATTTTTTATTGAAAGATAAAAGTTGAGATTTCGTCTAATAAATTGTTAGTTATGTCCTATTCAAATTTCCAAATAGTCGCCATGGAAATAGTTTATAAATGATAATGTTTATTTAATAAAATTAATAAGAATTTTATTAAATTTGGATATCGTTTAACCCAGGATTTTATATATTGGGTTTAAAATCTATATTGATTTATTCTGAAGCTGTGTAAGATTTCATTTGGAGACATACAACAATGATAATAACTTATTATTTCAATTAAATTGTTTTAGAATTTAATTATATTTTTATCGATATTATATAAGCTTTAGAAATAACTATTTTCCAAACGATCTTTGTTTTCGATGAAACAAAATTTATTGTAACACGTACGGCTAGTTATTGTTAGATTTCCAGTTTGAAGCCAATTGGAGTTTTTTGTGGGCACGAAAAATTTAAATGGGAACCGATAAATATATTGGAAGTAAAATAATGTTGTTTTGCAAATGGAGTCCGTTTTCAGCGAAATTAATTTTATTGGGACCGGAACATCAATTCATAGCGGTGTATTAATTTTCGTTGAGTTTGGAGTTAGTGTGTGGCGGTGCGTATATTTTACAGTGGTGTGACTAGCGGTATGAACTTATCAGCCATATACAAAATTATATATATATATATGACTTACACACTAAGTAACTTAAAAAAAGGGAAGAAGAGCAAATCAGCCTAACCTGTATATTAATTCTTTCAGTCTACCATCATAGTATTGCTTCTATCAAAATGAGAATTCACTGTCCTTTTTACTGCTATATTTAAAGCTAAAAATCCAATACCCTTTATTATATTTTAAATGAAATTCACTGTCATTCTTTCAGTCTACAAAGGGATAGAATAGGTTCTTCTACCAAAATTGTATAGTAGCTACATCCAACCCACGTTCTATCTAGCATCATCGAAAGGGAAATACACTGCATCTCTAACCCCCTACCCTCATGGCTACGCAAAGTAGGAAAATAAGTTGATCTTATCTTCATCACGTCGCGTGCGCGTGTGTGTATATACACACACACCCCCTCCAGTATCCATCCATTTCTTTGTTTACCAAAGAGCAATGCCGCTATTGAAAGAATTCAACAGTAAGCTTATAAAATTAAAACAAACGCCCATATTGCTTCAAAATGTATATCGCAAACTCATGTTTTTTTATCAAAAATTCTCAAACCAAAAACCATGAACCCCTTCAATAAAAACCAGCAAACCTCCTTCAGTATTCTTCAATGTGGAAGAAGTAGTTAACGCGTAGTGGTTGAAACGCTTGGTGCCTGATATTGAACAGAATTTCGTGGGTTGAGGTTGCGACCGGGAAGGCATGTGATGGAGCAAGGAGGTGGCGCAGTGGAGTTCAGGGTGGTGGTGCTCTGGGGACCAGGCAACGTTCGGGGGATGGGGAGGCGTGACAATGCGAGATCGGTTGCATGAAGAAATAATAGCAAGAACAAAAATGAGAAGTCTGTTGTGCGTGGAACGAGTGCGGTAGGTGGAAAATTGTGTGACTTTGCATGGGTGGGGAAAAAAAGAAAATATAAGGAAAGAAGATAAGGACGGTGAAAATTTATTCGATGGGGGAAGATGAAGCCTTTGTAGGCTTAGAAGGTTTAATCGGGCAGGTAAACAGAATAAGGGCTGAAGAGTTTTTTTTCCTTTGTGGGCTGATGGGAGGATATGGGCCTGTTGGACCTTTCGTTTAAAAAAATGATAAACCGAAGAGAGAGAAAAAGAATACGAACTGGGTATGTCGATGTATGGTGAGTGGGGAACAAACTTGCATGCATGGTGAAGAATAAAATGCATAGGGCAACGAGCCTACGTTGGCCTAAACCATGGTTAATCGGCCTAATATGGTTGTTAATAGGTAATTAGTAAATTAAGTTAGATAATTATTTTATTTAAGTATAATTTAAATTATAACGTAAAACTGCAGAACACTCTCATAAGTACACAGAATTAGACGAGACAAGAAACATCGGAACCATATCGTAGAGCACAATAATGAAGTTAATTTGGTCAGAATCGGTAACCGTTGGAATTTTCAATCAAATTAAAGGTCTGTTTAATTTGATTAAAATGATCGTTTTTGTTGGATCTCGCTATATGGCGTTATGATTATGACGACTATACATGTACATATATATTATTATCAACTAACTTTGTTTTGTAGGAAGATACTCAACGAAAGATTCAAGAGTTATAATTAAAGATTAAATATGTTTAGAGTCTATTAGTATTAGTATTAATTGTTAAAATCTTCCTTGATGAAACACATATGTGCACGTTTTAATATATATATATATATATATATATATATATATACACACACACACAAACACACCCCAGTACGCATGCACGTCCAATGGAAAAGATAAATGTGATTAAAGGTGGAAATGAATTTAAAGACGAAATATTGCTACTTTATTCTTGTATTTGTTTGCACAAAGATAATAAACAATGAAATTTGATAAAAGGGTTTTTTTCTTTCAGTAAAATGATGTAAATTAAGTCAAATCCATTTAAACTGCAGCAACGAAATGAAGTGAAATCAAAATATCCGTGCACAACTACATTACATATAAGATGAGTTGGTTTATCAATCAATAATACATCACATGGTCAATAAAAAATCAAATTGAGTATAAATATATAAAAGTGAAATAGCCAATGTAGATCAACAATAAATCATAAAACAGAAATAAAATCGACCCTTCCAAACAAAAAAAATGAACAGGCGGAGTCGGTACAAATGGAGCTGTCACCTTGAGCTCCTTTTTAAATCTTTTGTGCTGCTACTTCATCTTAACTTCATTGAGCTTTTGTTCTGTGTGCTCGGGTGCTTGCTACAATTTTCATCTTAAAGCATAATTTACTTCCATATAAAATGCAAAACATTCAACCCGGATGGCGTTTCCATAAACCACGCCTCAGGTAAACATTGTTTCATCCAGCATGCAATGTACATTTCTCTTTAGCAACAACTTCTATAGCTTTTTCATCTTAGGCACAATCAATCTTGTATTATTTTTTATTTTATTAAGATTTCATCATACACATGTACGTATTCGTAAAAATAAACATTTTATTATGAATTTTGAATTTTTCTTGCTATGAAGGTTGACTACTATATCTACATATTTAGAATTCTTTGTAAGTTTAACTCTAACGATCTTCTGATGTCTCATATTGCAACATATAGGCTTATTCTCTAATGAATTCAAATGGTAAATTCAAACTATTTTAAATTAAGGTTTCTCTTACATTGCCGTTTTTCAGATGCAATATTATGGGTATTGTTTTGGAGTTCTTTTGCTAAATTAACATTTCTAGATATATTATAGCGAAGGACATCTTGTCAGATGATTAAACGTACTACATTTAAGGAATTAGTATTTTAAGAAAGGTTATCAATAGAAAATAAAATGGATTAATAATTTAAAATGAAACGCAACATATACATACATATATATTATATATATTTGTATAAGATTCCGTCTGTTTTACATATTAATGGCGGATCCCGCCAAAGTCACGAATCCACGAAATTCAAATCTCAATTCTAGATCTAAATTGAATTCTAATACATATAATTCTTCTTCTTCAACGATTCAATCGAATCCGCCAGAGAACTAAGATCCAAAGGATGCTCATGTGCTTGCTTTGAGTAATCGAAATCAGCATATGTTAAGCCTTCTACGGATTGTGTCTGCATCCCTGAAGAAACATATAACAAATCAGAATTAGCTTGGATCTATACTGTAGCTCTTATTCCAATATACTTTAGGTTATCGACGGTTAAATTGAAGGATTATATAAATAAGTTTGGAAGCCCTCAGGTAATTACAACATTCATGTGAATTCGACTTATAATTTCTCTATTCAGTTTGAGAATCAGTCTGATTTTGAAAGAATCATTGAATGTTCGACTTACTCTTAATTTGGACGCTTGCTACATATTAAAGCCTGGAAACCTAGATTTGATTTTAGTAATATTAGAAGTGATTCAATCCAGATCTGGATTCGTCTTCATAATCTTCCAATGGAATTATGGACTATAGATGCAATTCAAATGGTGGCCAGTTTTATCTCAAATCCTATCTTAATTGATGAGAATACTTTTGAGAGGAAGTTTACTAAATATGCTAGAGTCTTAATTTCTATTAGTACTCAAGTTGATCTATGATTTTCGGTGCCTGTTCTTATGCATAATGGACAGAGAATTGAAATCACATTTGAGTATGAATTTGTGCCTGCAAAATGTAGCCAGTGTGGAGTATTTGGGCATGAAGATAGCATTCATGAAGAGATTAAGGAGTCTAGATGGAATTCTTCTGAATATAATGAAAGTACTTCATATGCTTGTAAAGAGGATGAACCTTTAGAGACAAATGAAGTAGATAACTCTGATAATAATGAAAGAATACCTGAAGTTATAGTAGAATCTGATAGAGTCTCAGCAGTTTCTTTGGATGATCAGACTTTAAATGGAAAGCTTCCTTCTGAAATTATTCCTGATGAACTTCAAAATGTAGCTGATGCAATTTCAGATGATAGTAACCAGTTTATTACAGAGAAAGGCAAACAAGTTGATATACCAGATTTTGTAGACAATAATCCAAACTATTTGCAAAGAAAAGGCAATGATGATGCTCAAAAAATTCCCCCTCCTAGAAGATCAACAAGGCGTTCAAGCTCAATTAAATGACAATTATAGTTTGGAATGTTAGGGGTATGAATTCTCTTTTGCGTATGAAAGAGATATTCAAACTCCTAACTCTTGCTAAACCAACTATTGTTGGTTTAGTAGAAAACAAACTGTCTGATTTGAATTTGGCTTTGTTCATCTCTATGCTTCCTAATAACTGGAAATACTTATCAAATAATTCTGATGTTTCTAGAGAGCGTATTCTTATGATTTGGGATTCTAATGTATGGGATTTGAATTGTGTGGCTTCATCCTTTCAACATATGTCATTTTCTGTTTTGAATAAGGGAGGCTTTTCTATGATGCTAATTGTGGTTTATGCTAGTAATTTATTTAATGAAAGAATCAATTTATGGCAGTCTTTGATTGGTGATTCATCTTTTCCTACTAACTCTTGGATATTAATGGGTGATTTCAACAATGTGCTATCTC
Source organism: Allium sativum (assembly GCA_030737875.1). Lineage (NCBI taxonomy): Eukaryota > Viridiplantae > Streptophyta > Magnoliopsida > Asparagales > Amaryllidaceae > Allium > Allium sativum. The sequence continues at coordinate 289,292,299 of CM060915.1, forward strand.
CTACTGATAAGTGTGGTGGTCTTCCAGTGCCTTATCAACATATTAGAGAATTTCAGAAATTCATATTGCAGTCTGATTTGAATGAGGTCAATCTTTTGGATTTTAATTTACTTGGAGAAGAAAAGGCATAGCTACTCATATTGATTAGATCCTAGTAAATTCTTGCTGTTTAATTCGGTTTCTAGGTTTAAAAGCTTTGTCTCTCTCTCAAAACTCTAGTGACCACAATCTTGTCCTTTTGGATCTTATCCCTACTGCTTTAGTGAAGGGATTTCCTTTTAGATTCAAAAATGAATAGCCAAGTTTTTCTGGTTATTATGATGCAGTTTCAAAAGGTTTGTGTTGTGTCACATGGGGTTTCAAAAGTTACCAATTTCTACAGAAGCTACAAAGTTTTAAATCTGAACTTAAAAATTGGAATGAAATTAGAGAGAGAAACAATACTAAACTAAAAAATGCTGAGGAGGGTCTGCTTAATCTTGAACGAGCAGCCGATCAGTTTCCAGAGGATCTTCTATTATATGATAATTTCCTGGAAGCCAAACAAGAATATCAAATATTGCAAAAGATTTATTTTGATGGTTTTAAACAGCAATCCAAAGTGACTTGACTACAACATGGAGATACTAATTCAAAATTCTTCTATGCTAGAATGTCAAATAGGAGATTTTTTAATCAAATAAGAGCTTTAATTGATCAGAGTGGTAATATTTTGTTTAATCCAAAAGAGATTGAGTTCAATGGTGACTGCACTTCTCCCATTCCTATGTTCCAACCCATTGCAACAGTTAATGCTCAAGGACAGAATTTTTTATTGAAAGATGTGTCAATGGAAGAAATTCGAGAAGCTTTATATTCTATTAAGGATGACACAAGTTCTGGACCAGATGGCCTTAACTCTAAATTTATGAAACAACATTGGGAAGAGCTTAAAGGTGATCTTTTCTATGCTATTTCTGACATTTTTTCTTCTGGAAAACTGCCAATGTCCATAAATCATACATTTATTAATTTGGTACCAAAAAATGATAAGCCCACTGAAATATCACATTATAGACCCATCTCCTGTTGTAATGTTTACTATAAAATCCTTGCTAAAGTCGATTGCAATAGATTATAACATTTTCTATCTTTTTAATATCTGAGAATCAAAGTGCATTTACTAAAGGAAGATTCATTGGAGAAAATATTCTTTTAGCTCATGAATTGCTTAGAGATTTTAAAAAAGGAGCAATGCCAAAGTTTTATGTCAAAGTGGATATCCAAAAGGCATATGATAAAGTTAGCAGAGAATGTGTATGTCAAATAATGAGCTTAATGAATTTTCCAGTGCATTTCATCAATCTGATTTATGAGTGTATGAATACTGCTACTTTTTCAATTTTAATTCAAGGTGCTCCAAGGGGTTTTATCAAATCTACTAGAGGTATTCGACAAGGAGACCCACTGTCTCCATATCTTTTTTCCATTGCTATGCAGTATTTTACATATCAAATGGATTCTGCTACTTATTCAAGAAGGTTTCAGCCAAGTAGTTTTATTCAGCCAATTATTTCACACCTCATATATGCTGATGACCTTATGATCTTTAGGAAATCATCTTTGCAAAATGCTACTACTTTACAGCAAATCTTTCATAATTTAAAAGTGCATGCAGGTCTTATGGTTAATGCGGCTAAAACTAAAGTTTTTTTCAGTTCTTCAGTGAGAAATTCTGATGAAGTGTTAATTATTCTTGGTTATGAAAGGGGGGTGTTGCCTATAAAGTATTTAGGAGTGCCATTATCCTCAAACTACTTACATTAAGCTGAATGTAATTCTTTAATCCAAAGAGTTCAAAGTAAAATTGAGGGTTGGGAGTCCAAATTGTTATCATTTGCTGGAAGACCTGAATTGATTAATGGCATAATAACTCCAATTATCTTATACTGCCTTTTCATCTACCAAATTCCTTAATTTACTTTGGGAAAATTAAAATCAATGTGTGCTGATTTTTTATGGGGGGACTCTGCTCATAAGGTTGCTTGGAATTCTTTGTGTAAACCAAAAGGAGAAGGGGGTATTGGTTTAAAGATTTTTTCTGACCTTAAAAGAGATGCTTGTATCAAATTATTGTGGAAATTCTTGTCTGAAAAATCTCTTTGGAGTAAGTGGATGGGTAACAGATATTGTAAAGACAAATTTTTTTGGACTACTACTAGTGGTAACAATGCATAATCTACTTGGAAATGTATGTTGTTACTTCGTTCAAGGTCAAAGATGTTGTTTAACAAAAGAATTGTAAATAGTGAAGAAACATACCTATGGTTTGAACCTTGGCTAAATTGCCAATGTCTAGTTGATTTATTGGGCTTTGATAGGGTTCACCTTCTTGGTCGTGCTAATCAGAAAGTGAGTACTATCATAAGAAATGATGAACTAAATCCTAACATCCACCCTGCAACAAGAGAATTGATTAGACAAATCTGCTCTGTTAAAGTTTATCCAAATGATAGCTGTGATTCTTATGAATGGAAAGATGGTGGAAAATTTTCTTTTCATAAAGCTTGGGAATATGCTAGAGTTCGTGATGGAAAAGACACTGCTTTTGAAGTAGTTTGGCATAAAAAATTTGCAAGAAAATGGCTTACATCTCGCATCTATCTATCATGGATCGTTTAAACATCATGGATAGAATTGTTAGTTATGGCAATATAACAAATAATATATGTGCATTGTGTGGTAGTGCTCTTGAATCAAATAAGCACCAGTTTTTTGACTGTAATTACTCATCATTTATCTGGCTTGCCTTAAGATTGAAGCTTTCTCTTCCTCCAGTGATTAAAGATAATTTGAAGAATGAAGCAAGGAGTATTCATTCTGCATTCAAATCCTCTAATCAAGTTCGAGATATTGCTTGAGGAGCTTTCACTTCTGCAATCTATTTCATATGGAAAGAAAGAAACTTGCGAGTATTTCATAGTAAAAAAGCTCCTGTTTCTATTACTTTAGCTCATATTGAAAGAGCGGTTCCATGTCAAGTACAAAATAATGGTAGCAGATCTAAAAGAAGTTTGAGGAATTCACAAATTTTAGAACGTTGGGGCGTTGACTCATTGGACACTGGATAAGAAGGGAGACAAGGAGTTGTTTATAGGAGATGAATAAGTAGGTCATTCGTGGGTTGTGTGATGTGGTCTTTGTTTTCTTTCTGCTATGTTGTATGTGTTTTGATTTGTTTTGCTTTGGTTTTCTTTGTTATTTTCTGTAAGCCAAATTTGATAGCAATAAAGAGTACCTATTTTCAAATATATATATATATAGCTTAGCCATAGTATTATCACTTGTACAACAGCTTTTAAACAAAACTAACCTCTATATCAATAAGCACGAAGAAGGATGGTGGTTATTACGTCCACAAGATTAGCATTCAGGAAAAAAGCTACTTCAATCTGTTGAACTACATGACATGTAGGATACTTCTGATCTATAAGACAAAATTTTCATTTAATATTAATTCATGTCACAATATATGGTACAAAACTACGATATATTCATACTTGAATATAAATAATTACATAAAGACAAAGAAATTTGCTGAAATGATGATCAGCAGATAATTATTTCATTTTCATATTTGCTACGTTTATCAAATTTATTTATGTTTTCTTTCTTATAATTTCATGTATAATGTACTCATGTTATCATCAATATAAGTATATGCTAATTTATTTATTTTAATCTCCTAATTTTATAATATAAATAATGACAAAAGGTAAGATCCATTATCATCATGTACCTCTGTGAAGACCCGTAACTTCCCCGTAAAGGAAAGCGTCGGATAGTTCGAGAACAAACCACAACAGAACACATATAGAAGAACATTTCATTGTATATTACAACAATGCATCAGATTACAAGAATATACAGAGTATGAATGAATATTACACAGAAATATCAGAGATTTAAATTACATTTAAATACATAGCAGCGGAAAATAATACAATACACAACTAGAAGGAGATATACGGATACAAAGCTTTCCGGATATCGTTCCAGCTGTAAACCAGGATCCTGTGAATATAAATCTGCAAAACCAAAACTACTAGCTGCCCGTGTCAAAATAGGGGCACCCAGAGTTTAGGTTAAAACAATAAACTCCAGGTCAGTCATGGGACTGGTGTGAGAACTAAAACAGTTATTGATCTTTATTTTTAAAGTTAGGTAAATCAAGGGACCACGCCGTATAACACGGAACGGGTTTCCTCCCAAGAATACCAGTGCATAAAACAAACAGCGCAATGCTAAATAGAGAAAAAATGAAGCTGTTATAAGACCCAGGTCCTATCACACAATGCAACGCAAGCCGGGGGATAGGGTTTTCCCTTATAACAGCCAAAGAATGCTTGATACGTTTAAAACAAATCATTTGATACTATTATAAGTGCATAGTGTATAAAACAACTTCAAATCATAAGTATCAATCATAGGCGGCATGGGTACCATATATCATGTCGCCATATATAGGTTTACAAATAAAACCGCAAATGTCACGTATTTGGAAATTGGATTTCCGTCTATGAACCGAGGCAAAAGATAGTCCTCAACCGATTCGAGACGCTCTAGTCCGCCCCTCAGGATCAGAGCTCGAGTGACCCTTGGAGCGACAGGGCCGGTCCACCGATGTGGATTAAACTTAAACCCTGAACATGCATTTCCCCGCCCTATGGGGCGTAAACGAGCCAACTAAATGACTCCATCGGTTCGAGAACGACCGATCAATCCGAGGCGCCTCGCAACAGCAACAACCACATAAGTCAAACTCGTCAGGGCGTGTAAAACCACTGACGCCACTTCTAACTAGAAAGAAACGCATGCCCTCCCTGAGGTCCGTCTCCCGTTTTTGGTTCATACCGGGACTGAAACACGCGAGGTAAACGTTACACAAAGATACGCCACAAAGGCCTCGCTTTGATCATCACCACAATACTTTGCTTTTCAACAGAAGCCTTGATCAATTGCCACTTAGGCATGCCACACAGGCAATTCACTCCATGCGTTTGATATCCATCAATATATAACCCCTGAGCTCGTACGTCTCAGAGAAGGGCGTTAAGCAAGAGAATAAATTCTCCGCCGCCAAACAGATATATATTTAATAAAGATCAATCACACGGACTAAAATCCAATGTCAGACACACAGTCCATTTACAAGTCCGTTCTGGGTCTGAACGAAACCGGAGGCACCTAGTACCCCGCACATCCATCGATCTCCAAGTACGTCTGGACGATCACTAACTGTTTCCATCTTCTTGGGTGTACAGCCCAATCAAGATCATCAGTAATTACCCAAACGACGTGAAGACTTCCGGTCTTCGACCACCGTCTTCATCTTCGACTTATCGTCGTATCAGTTATTCAGAATGGGATAAACCCGGTCTTTCCGAATAACTCGCGTATATTTTATAAAAGTGTTACACAAACACAACATACGCCTCATTCCAATTCATTAGTCACTAACCGTAAATTAACCAAGAGAATAATTCCCCAAATATTAACCCCGAAGGCCGAAACCAACATCAGATCAATATCCAGAAAACCATTCTGTTTGGCTAACCGACAGTCAGTTTCTAAATTTCACATTCATAGGGAAATGTTCCCATTAATTTTATCCAAGATAAATTTCTTGAATTTATTCTTTATTCTATTTTTGAATCTCAATTCAAACTAGTCGGGATTAGCGAACCTTACCGAAGTAATCATTTATTTTAATTTCCCCATCCCAACCTATTCATTCCATGAAGTAAAACAGGTAATACTTCATATCTAACACCACGGTGTTATCGGTAAATTCAATTACCATTTCGCGTTCAAATCTAATTAAAGATTTAACTATCGCCTGGAGCAAAACTGGTGGTACTCCATTCTCGACCATTTCAATCTAATTAAAGATTCATTAAAACTCCACTTAGTTTTAATCGTTAACTGGGTTAAAGAATCCGTGTCATTTAAAACACAGTTCACGATAAACCCAAAATCACATTCATTAATTATCGGGTTAAAGAACGAGTGTTGTTTAAAACACTGTTCACGATAAACCCAAAAATCAATATCAATTCAATTCCAATTAAATATTATTTAATTGGTACACTTCATTAAATCTAAATAAAAAAGATTTAATCTTTTCTCAACAGGGTTCAAGAACAGTGTTAATGAAGACACCATTCACGACAAACCCAAATCACATTTGATATTCAATATAAGGCTCTGAATAGAAAATATATCGGCTTATATTCAATATCAAATTCTACGATTAACAAATGTCGTATTGGAAATAACGATATAAGTATATATCTTTCAAATTTCCATATCAACATCCGTATAATCACGAATTCCAACATCGAAATATTCCGAAGACAATTTCGATTCAATTTCACTCCAATGCAATCATTGGATATTTTGGTTATTTTTAAAACCATTTCAAATTCAATTTATTTATTTAAAAATAAATAGAATTATAATTCTAGTTCAAAACTAGTTCATTTCGATAAAAATCTATTTTTATCTTTCCAAATATGGAGTTTTTCATCCCAAATCTTCACAAATCATTTCTTATGATTTTACACAAATTATTACTATTTTTAATAATTTTATCAAGGCCCGTACAGTCGATTTCCACCAATGGCCATCGAACTGCACGTATAGCGACCTTTTTCCAATTTGATTTGGACATAATTCCAAATCCAACCGTTAGATTTCTAATTTATCACATTCGTTAGAAAGCTCTTTTCGATACGAACCCAACGGTTCCGGTTTTAGGAGAATCCGACGGTCGGATCTCCCGCAATGTCCGTTTGAAATAAATGGTAGAAATTCACGAACTGCCGCGGCGCGGCGCGTTCTATTCAGGCCATTATATTATATATATAATATATATATAATATATACTTCGTCGATTACTATTTAAAACGAATTATATAAATAGTTTTGAAATCGTTTCAAAAGCAATTTCAACTTTCTTTTCAATTCAAATCAAAATTGAATTCTTTTTTTTATAAATTCGTTTTAAAATCCATTTCTATTCAATTCAAATTTCAATTCAATTTGAATTCATTTCAATTCGCTTTCATTTCAATTTGAATTCGTTTTCAATTCAATCCATTTCGAAATCGTTTTCAATTCAATTCATTTCGAAATCGTTTTCAATTCAATTCATTTCGAAATCGTTTTCAACTCAATTCATTTCGAAATCGTTTTCAATTCAATTCATTTCGAAATCGTTTTCAATTCAATTCATTTCGAAATCGTTTTCAATTCAATTCATTTCGAAATCGTTTTCAATTCAATTCATTTCGAAATCGTTTTCAATTCAATTCATTTCGAAATCGTTTTCAATTCAATTCATTTCGAAATCGTTTTCAATTCAATTCATTTCGAAATCGTTTTCAATTCAATTCATTTCGAAATCGTTTTCAATTCAATTCATTTCGAAATCGTTTTCAATTCAATTCATTTCGAAATCGTTTTCAATTCAATTCATTTCGAAATCGTTTTCAATTCAATTCATTTCGAAATCGTTTTCAATTCAATTCATTTCGAAATCGTTTTAAATTCAATTCATTTCGAAATCGTTTTCAATTCAATTCATTTCGAAATCGTTTTCAATTCAATTCATTTCGAAATCGTTTTCAATTCAATTCATTTCGAAATCGTTTTCAATTCAATTCATTTCGAAATCGTTTTCAATTCAATTCATTTCGAAATCGTTTTCAATTCAATTCATTTCAAAATGAATAAAATCATTATAAATATCGTTCACGTCAAAATGGCGTCAATCTAATCAACACGGCTTCATATATTTCTATTTTCAAATATTCTATTTCAAATATTTCTTTTTCAAAATAGTTGTCAATACTAAAATATTTCATTCAACACATGACCAATCTCAACGGATGAGTACTGTCAACACATGAACCTTTATTTTATAATATTCTTTATTTTTCAAACTGGAATGAGGCCCAATCAATTACCATATAAAGTTAATTATATGGATTTTCATACAACACCTGTATATAATAGCATTGAAAAATAATCAACCATCAACCAAAGTGCACTACACTGTATAAGCATCAAATATAGATATCTAACGCTTATAACAGCCTGTCAATCGATCGATCGACATATTTAATCAATCAGGATGAGTGAACTGCATATTTCATCCTAACACCCGTGTGGGGTTTTCAAACAATCAAACACAGATTTTTATTCGTGCAGTTGGGCGATGTGTAAAATTTATCGATCCAATCAATGTCCTTCAAATAGGTGTACATAAACAAACCGTCCGGTTTGTAAATGAATATTTATTTATTCACATTCACGTTAAAAATTATATTTTTAACGACAAAACATTTTATTCCAACATATGAATTTCTATTCAGTTCATTTTTTTTTTATAAAATGATAGTTTTATTTTTCTAACATATTTTAGAAAATTTCGGCGGCATAACGGCACGATACTAGAAACGGGACAAGGCCTAGCCTTATCCCCGGTCTAGTGAAGGCCCACGCCATTCACACATCAATCCAATCAATTTCATCTCACCAAACAATTCAATTCAAACAAATAATCCAACTAATCTATGCAACCAAACAAACAAGTCCATGGTCTGTGGACGATTGTGTCGGGTGCTACTAAGCACCGTCTGCATCCTAGTATATATATATAACTAGAAAAAGAAATTGAAAGGTGAGAAATTCTCACAGATAGCTATCCTAGCTCCACGGCACTTCATTTGCAGAAGTCTTCGTCGTTTCGCCTTTTTGTCACCTTCGTTGCTGCTTTCACTACATACGTAAAAATCACATTTTTACTTCGCTATTCAATATATAAAAATCGAATTTTTACTTCGATGTTCAATATATAAAAATCATATTTTTCTATCGAAGTTCAATATATAAAAATCCTATTTTTCTATCGAAGTTCAATATATAAAAATCCTATTTTTCTATCGAAGTTCAATATATAAAAATCCTATTTTTCTATCGAAGTTCAATATATAAAAATCCTATTTTTCTATCGAAGTTCAATATATAAAAATTCTATTTTTCTTTCGAAGTTCAATATATAAAAATTCTATTTTTCTTTCGAAGTTCAATATATAAAAATTCTATTTTTCTATCGAAGTTCAATATATAAAAATTCTATTTTTCTTTCGCTAGTAATATAACAAAAATTATGTTTTTATTACTCTTCATGAGTAAAAATCATATTTTTACTCTTCCTACGATATAAAAATCTATCCTTTTTCATTTTAAAAAACCAAATCTTTTGTCTAGAAAAATGTAATCTTTTTCCTAATTAAAATTATAATTTTATTCTTTTTCAGTTCATGCAAAATAATAATTATAATTATAAAAACTAAAATAGATGAAATAAACAAAATTTACCTTGGTTTTGAAAAAAGGGGGGGTGCTGGTGGTCTCGGAGGCTCACAGGGGAAGATGGCTCACCGGGGGGGAAGGTGGCTCGGCCTCTGGCGAGGTGGGGCTCGCACAGGCGGGCGGCGATGGAGCGAGCTCGAGATCCGGTGCGGTGGCGGCGGCTTAGGGTTGTAGAGGCGCTTCGGGTTCTGGGGATTTGAGGGCTCGTCGATTCGAAGGGATAGAGGAGAGTGAAGCGCAAGGGGGAGGGACTGAAGGCGAAGGCGCGAGGCTAGGGGAGGCCGCGCCTCGATGGTGGTAGCCAGTACGGAGGAGGGCGATGGCGATTTCGAGGGGGGGGACAACGGGTTTTTTTCTTTTGCTTTTTTTTTTTTTATTTTCTGATTTAGGAATCGAAAAAGGGGGGGCCAGATAGGTTATAGAGGGAAGGGTTTATTTTTTTTTATTATTTTATTTTAATTATTTTATTTGCAAATAGTTGACTTTTACATACGACCTCGAAACGAGGTCCACCGCCTGTCGTCCATAGCGTTCTACCCCCATTCCGAACACAATGGGATATGCATCGTAGGCTGATTCGACTGTTTGAATCCGTTTCTATTAAATTTACATTTAAATCACTTTATTGAATTTTAAACGTACATTTCAAATTACCGGGGTCACATACTAACTAGAAAAATTCCCGAAAAATATTTTCTAGCTTCGTATTAACGATACGGTCCTAACAAAACTAGTTTCGTTGAATTCTAACTCCGTTTGAAAAATGGCCAATTTCCAGTCGATTAAAATCAACTGAAACTGGTCAAACGCGTTTTCCTTTGCCACGCTGACATATTGATTCGAAAAATTATGAAATTTGGAATCTAGCAATAACTTAACATCACGGACCCAACAAAACTGGTTTCGTCGAAATCCGAGGTCGTTTGCAAAATTACTATTTTTAAGGGCCTTATATATATAAAAATATATATAAATTCCACAGCGACTATTTCTAATTTTAAACTGGACATATCTTATCATTTCTAAGATGAAATCTCAGTTTGTTAACTTCGTTACAAAGATCTAGTTATACAGATTCAAATATTTCTTGTTTCGTTCAATTCTGACTTATATTGAATTCTGTATATTCATTTGAAATTAGAAATCGAATTTTCGAACTACCGCGCCATTGTCAATTCCTTTTAGAATTATATATAATTATTATATATTCTAACGACGACGTATATAATATATACGTTCTAATTATATTCAAAATAAATTTCCCGTCGATATTATTTAAAATAATTCATTTTAAATAATCAAAATTCGCTAAAATGGCCAAAATAAAAATTTTAAACTGGCCCAGATTTTACGGGTTGTTACAACCTCTGCCGCTGGCTGCTCATTAAAAACAATTTTGGAACTCAATGCTACATCCTTCACCGTTATTGCAAATTCGTACATAAAACATTTTATGTTATCTACGCACAATGTTGTGTACTACGTAAATTGAAAGGCATGATCAACTGAGCAACGTGAATACAAATCATAAAATCAAAATCTGGTTTTATTTTTTGAGCACAGTCACAAATATACAAAAAGAAACATAATTTACAGGGAGAAAATGTGTTCACCGCCTCCCAAATAGATTTTAATCCTACCAACATAAACATATATAAAGCCGTGAAGACGAGCTCCCATTTACAAAATGGGTGTTACATCTTGAAAGACAACTAAGCTAATTAAAAAGGCAACACTCGATCATTTTGTTAATGTTCATGATAAATCGCAAACATCCCATGTTTACAACATGACGATGCAACACAAGACAGTCATGAAAATGTGATACAAATCACTTCAAGAATCATTTACCTGCAGAAGAAAATATGGAAATGATATTATTAGAAATGAACTTATCGGAAGCATCTGCTACAAATATTGCCTTGCACGTTAAAAAATAACTATTAATAAGTGATAAATTGATTAGCTCTCACCTGCTATATGCTATCCCTTGGAAACATATGGCCATCTTGCATTCATTTATATGCTTGCATCCCCTCCTACTTTCATGCCCAGGCAACGTGTTTTCCATGATCTTGGGTATAATCCTAGGTTGCTCATATCCTATCATGATCAAATTGTTCTAGGTTTGTTTTGAGTGTTAACCGCCTGTAACAAAGAAAAGGAAGAAGCATCATATTTCATTAACTAAATAAGTAAATGAGTGCAGTGGTCTCCTTTTAGAAAAAATGTTACTCCCCAAATGACATATCAAAGATGCCAGAGACAATCTACAGACAAAGCACAACACGATGTTGATGAGGTTAATTTCTAGCTAATTTAATGCAAAAAGTATTTTAGTGTGAGTATATAGAGATGTGCACTTTTTATTGTGCAAAAAATAGATGATGAAGAACGAAACTTGAACACTAATTCCTATGGTTAATCCTTTCAGTATGAGATGCCTGCACACATTTGTTATAACTATTGCATAACAAGGAACTTTAATGTTATCATGTCCTTCTAGGTTCATAAAATTGGTCATGCATGAGCTCAGTCCCAAAAGAGATATTAGCCTTACCAAAAATGAAAGTTTGGTTATCCTCTCCACACACACTCAGCATCCTTGCTTAGGAGTTGGGCATACAATACACATATCTCTAATATGAGTTCAAGCCCTCAACCATTTATAAATATGAAAATTTACTTGGTTATGCGGTGGATAATCAAAGAAAGTACATAAGTCATTTCACATAAATATTCAACTTACAGAGTGATCAAGTACGTGAGCTTGGTTTCCTCAATTTTTTTCAATTCTTCGCATCTTGGTTCTCTGCTATTGTTGAAAAGCTAATGCATAAAATTACAACAAATATGTTATAAGAAAAAAAGGGAACAAAACAATGTTCTATGCATGAAAAAAAATGAGTTAGAACATTTCTATAAAAAAACATATTGTAAATAAATGAAGAAAATTAGTCATAAAACTATTACATGCCTAGCAGTTCACAGAGCATTCATTTCATTCCATATATGAAAGCATAAACAGGTAATATAAAGGAAAAATGAAATAATTGGTAAGAATCTGGTTGAATTGAAAAAAAAGGTCTATCTAGCAATACAATTACACAAAACATTAAGAAGGAATCATTTTTTATATTGAATAACTACCTATAATCATAAGAAATTATGGTAAAATAAGTAGTAGGTTATCAAATATAAGTAAATCTGATTGAAAATAGTTAGAATGGTAAAAACAAATCTAAATATAAACAAAAGGAAGCATTATATAATGTAAATCCTTGCTTAGGAGTTGGGCATACAATACACATATCACTCATATGAGTTCAAGCCTTTACCCATTTATAAATATGAAATTTTACTTGGTTATGCGGTGGATATTCAAAGAAAGTGCAGAAGTCATTTCACATAAATATTCGACTTACAGAGTGATTAAGTACGTGAGCTTTGTTTCCTTTATTTTTTTCCACTTCGTTGCATCTCGGTTCTCTGCTATTGTTGAAAAGCTAATGCATAAAATTACAACAAACATGTTATAAGAAAAAAAGGGACCAAAACAATGTTTTATGCTTGAAAAAAATGAGTTAGAAGATTTCTATAAACAAACATATTGTAAATAAGTGAAGAAAATTAGTATTATAACTATTACATGCCTAGCAGTTCACATAGAATTCATTTCATTCCATATATGAAAGCATAAACAGGTAATATAAAGGAAAAATGAAATAATTGGTAAGAATCTGGTTGACTTGAAAAAAAAAAGTCCATTTGGCAATACAATTGCACAAAACATTAAGAAGGAAATATTTTTGATATTGAATAACTACCAATAATCATAAGAAATTATGTTAAAATAAGTAGTAGGTTATCAAATATAAGTAAATCTGATTGAAAACAGTAAGAATCGTAAAAAAAATCTAAATATAAACAAAAGGAAGCATTATATAATGTAAACCCTTACTTAGGAGTTGGGCATACAATACACATATCACTAATATGAGTTCAAGCCTTCAACCATTTATAAATATGAAAATTTACTTGGTTATGCGGTGGATACTGTAGCGCCCCACCTCTATACCCACTATCGTCCAGTTCATTTCAAAGAAATGTCGTAGATCATAACAGAGAATGAGGTTTGTGAAGGGCGACCGATTGTATAATTACTCCATGCGAGGAATGCACATCGAATTCTAATACCGATTAAAATTTCGACATGACCATTCGGTAGGGTAACTACACAACGACTATATGCAATCCAGAAAGCAGTATAAAATAGACAACAATAATAATATAAATATGGTATATCTCATAGCCAGACACAGAATAATCATATCACAAAGGCGGAACAGATATGAATAAATAAAGAATGTGTACAACAAGCTAGTTGTGACGATCCCAAAATCCGAGGGGCGGTATTAAGGATAATCATTGGGAAATAACATATTAATCATCATAGCAGAGTACAGATAATAGCAGAAACAATAAATAAAATAATTTTACATGGATATGACAGCGGAATCACAACATGTAGGAATATCAGAATAGCATAACGTGGGATATACTTAGTAAATAAAAAGGAAAGTGATCAGTCATCATCGCCAGAGGCGGAATACATACATGCAGTGAGACATAATAAGAGTATCAGTCTACATCGCCGAGGGCGGAATACATATACATATAGTGAGAAATACGGAAAGTAAATCAGTCTGCATCGCCAGTGGCGGAATCATAATATAAATACAGTAATGGCGGAAAATATCTAAGTCGTCTCTACGAAGTCAGCCTCGCCATGAGCCAAAAGTGCACGCTATGCAGCTGTGCAGAACCAAAAACCACCTGTCACCTGTGTACTAGGCTGCCCGTGTGAAAATAAGGGCACCCGCGTTTGCAAAGTGAAACAAACAACGAGTCAGTCATGGGGACTGGTATGAGGAATCTATTTAACAGTTAAACAACAGTAATAGCAAATCATAGGACCACGCCACTTTCGCGGAACGGGTTTACTCCAGTGATTGCTAGTGCATTTAAAATAAAGTAAATTCTTTTAAAACAATCGCAATGCTTTTAGAAAGAATGAAGCCATTATAAGACTCAGGTCCCATCACACAATGCAACGCAAGCCGGAGGATAGAGTTTTACCTTATAATAGCCAAATATGCTTGATACGTATAAAGCAAAATCATTTGATATTATTACTAGTGCATATATGTTTCAAAATTGAATAGCATCATAAATATCAATCATAGGCGGCATAGCTACCATATACTATGTCACCATACTAGTACTACAATCAAGTCCGTTATTTCGAATTGGAAATTGGATTTCCGTCATGAGTCGAGGCAAGGGGCAAGCTCCTCTCCGCTTCGAGACACTCTAGCAAATGCCTCAGGATTACGCACACTGGGTAACCCCTGGATGCTTCAGGGCCGGTCCTCACTTACGTTAGAGGATTAATTATGCCTGAACACACGTTTCCCGGTCCTTACAGACCTATAATCGAGGCGCCTCGCGTTCCAACAACCACAAAGGTGAAAAGTAGATAAATATGTCAGGGCTGGTAAGTCACTGACACCACCATAGCTAGAAAGAAACGTCGTGCTCTCCCCGCAGTCCGTATCCCGTTTTTAACTCATACCGGGGTGTGAGGTTCGCGAATCTACGAAATACACAAAGCTAGGCCACGTAGACCTTGCTTTGATCATCATCCACAAGACTTTGCTTTGCAACAGAAGCCTTGATCACAGCATCTTGGCATGCCACATAGGCAGTCCACTCCATACGATTGATTTCCATCGATATATAACCTCTGAGCTCGTACGTCTTAGAGAAGGGCGTTAAGCAAAAAGAATAAATTCTCCGCCGCCAAACAGATATATATTTAACAGAGATCAATCAGTATAGAACAAAATCAATTGTCAGACACACAGTCCATTTACAAGTCCGTCCTGGGTCTGAACGAAACCGGAGGCGTCAAATTCCTCGTATATCCGTCCAATCAACACATACGTTCAGACGGCTACTACTTCCGTCCCCTTCCGGTAGCTACTCCGGTTAGGAACCTCAGTAGCGCCCATCCAACCGATACGAAGATCGTCGGTCTTGAATCGTCTTTGCATTTTCCAATTCGAATCGCTCGATGAATTATTTGAAATGAGGGTTAGCTCGGCCTTTTCAAATAATTCACGTCATTAGAATTTAAATCGATTCTTTATATGGTTATATTATTCGACATCCATCTTTCAGTTATTTAGTGTTATTTTCATGTCATACACATACAACCATCAAATATCAAACAATTCAAGCCCAATTGGTTTATTTGCAACCTATGTTGCTTATAATATTTTATAACGATTTTTCACCATTTTTATTTATTTAAAAATGGCCATATTTAATTAAACGACGTTTCAGGTCGTGCCGTGGCACTGGCGCTGTTTTTCCCTTAATTTGTTTTACACATATCGGAAAATCTAACCGTTGGATTTCCACAAAGTCTATATCAGTGGGAATATATTCCCAAAGCGAACCCAACGGTTCCAGTTTCGTGAGAATCCGACGGTCGGATCTTCCATACTAGTCGTTTGAAGTTACGGTTTCAAAATTCGAACTGCAGCGTCGTTATTCGATTTAATTTAATTATATTTATATTTATATATAAATATAAACGATTCTGGCGCTGTTTTTCTTCAGATTTGAATTAAACATTCTGGACAATCCAACCGTTGGATTTTTACAAGGTTGGTGCCGTTGGAAAGATATTTCCAAGGAGAACCCAGCGGTCGCGGTTTCGGGAAAATCCGATGGTCGGATTTCTCGTACTAATCGTTTCAAATTACGATTCCGAAACTCGAACTGCACGGCCTCTATTCCTTTTAATTATATTTATATTTATATATATAAATATAGTTCATTCCACTATTTCAACTATAGTTCATTTTATAATTTCAACTTCGTTTTCACTTCAAATATTTCACTAACGCCTTAATATTTCGAAAAATTTCGCCATAACCTCCTTTGTATGGGGAGGGGTTTGGAAATTTATTGGGCCGTATTAGGTACCCAATACATCCTAAAAAGCATTCACATATTTTTAGTGATATATTCTGGTGTTTACGGGGGAGCATGTACTGATAATCACTCCAGAGAATAAATTCCCGTCACCCCGTTTCCGTGTGGAAATAAATAGTCCATGTGCCGTATCTAATAACTAGAGCGACGTGATTATTGTCAACTCCCGACCCGTGTGGGGTTTTTATTAATCTGGCAATTTATCGTTATAATTTATATAGTCCATATCAGTCATCAGTTCAACCTGTAGTACTTAGTCATCGCCATACAAGCCTCTCGCTTGTAGGGTAAATCTTCCACCTCGTCACACAAGCTCCAATTGCTTATGTGGAATATGATGAAGTATGCCTACCATCAAGAAGTATGCCATGTAGTGTAGTTCAAAATTAATTGTCACTATCCTATGGCGTTATTTATTATTTCACACAGAAAAACCAGCACTCCGCATCCAATGGCATTCACAGGAGTTGATATATAAATAAAATTGCGCAGCCAACTCATCAAGGTTTACCTATTTGTCGGGCACGCAAATAATTTCTTTACTCTACAGCTAATCCATTTTTCCTGTTCAACACATGTATATATATGCAGAACAAAGCTAATAATAATATTTCTAGCAAACTATTATTTATTTCAACACGTGTGTATTTTTAACTAAGCGTATACATGATAAAAGGAATATTTTTATCATCAAAAATATTTATTCGACACATGTGTATTTTTAACTAAGCGTATACATGATAAAAGGAATATTTTTACCATCAAAAATATTTATTCGACACATGTGTATTTTTAACTAAGCGTATACATGATAAAAGGAATATTTTTATCATCAAAAATATTTATTCGACACATAAGTATTTTTAACTAAGCGTATACATGATAAAAGGAATATTTTCATCATCAAAAATATTTATTCGACACATGAGTATTTTTAACACTTCATATTTACTATAAAAATATAGTTTTCAATGTCGATTCATTTTATTTTTAAAAGATGATAACATTCAACACATGAGCTTCAATTCAACGAATGAATTGGAATTCAATACATGAATATTCTATATAGTTTGTATATATATAAAAATGTGATTTTTATGGCTAAAGCCATTTGTTTAAATTCAAATAATATTCAACACATGAATTTCAACTCAACGAATGAATTGCAACTCAACACATGAATATTCGATATCGTTTGTATATATATAAAAATGTGATTTTTATGGCTAAAGCCATTTGTTTAAATTCAAATAATATTCAACACATGAATTTCAACTCAACGAATGAATTGCAACTCAACACATGAATATTCGATATCGTTTGTATATATATAAAAATGTGATTTTTATGGCTAAAGCCATTTGTTTAAATTCAAATAATATTCAACACATGAATTTCAACTCAACGAATGAATTGCAACTCAACACATGAATATTCGATATTGTTTGTATATATATATAAATGTGATTTTTATGGCTAAAGCCATTTGTTTAAATTCAAATAATATTCAACACATGAATTTCAACTCAACGAATGAATTGCAACTCAACACATGAATATTCGATATCGTTTGTATATATATAAAAATGTGATTTTTATGGCTAAAGCCATTTTTTTAAATTCGAATAATATTCAACACATGAATTTCAACTCAACGAATGAATTGCAACTCAACACATGAATATTCGATATCGTTTGTATATATATAAAAATGTGATTTTTATTGCTAAAGCCATTTGTTTAAATTCGAATAATATTCAACACATGAATTTCAACTCAACGAATGAATTGCAACTCAACACATGAATATTCGATATAGCATATGTAAATAATTTCAATGAAGGAAAATTATTCTAACACATAAATATTTCAGAAAATTTCGGCAGCATAACGGCAGGGTAGTTAAAACCGGGACCGTCCCTAGTACGGCTCCTCGCTCTACCTTAAAACCTCGCGGTTTTTGACAATGGGGATCATGCATCTAGTTCGCACGCAGGCGGCATGTTTTATTTTCAATTCCACAATCCTATTCTATTTTGTTTCAACCACAAGAGGGTATTTTTCAACCACAAAGGTATTTTCAACCACAAAGGTAATTTTCAACCATAATATCAACCACAAACAATTATTTCCAACCACAAACAATTATTTCCAACCATTCGTCATACCATATAATATCACGTCAAACACAAGCAATAAATATCGTCCATGGTTTGTGGACGAGGGGAGTGTATATATATATATATAGTATAATAATTCACTTGCATTTCATCACAATTCAAAGCATATATGTTTCAAACAACGCTTGTATAATTTATACATCGCTAATATAACTTATACAACACATGTACATGAGGTATACAATGCGTATATAATTTACACTTCGCTTATATAATTTATACAACGCGATTACATTCACACAAACAGTTTAGATTCCTCACATTGGTTCTTGCGGTGCTAAAAATCGTAGGAAGGTCAGAAAAATCCGCGGCTTCTTCTAGAATGTAGAGAGCCTCCTTGCGGTCACGCTGTCTCCTGTTTCATCGAATTTCGTTAACATAGCAAAAAGATATGATTTTTACAAGTTTGCAACGCTTTAAAGTGTAAAAATCAGTTTAGCCGTATACCCCTTTTAATTTCGAAACTAGGGTTCGGATTTTTCAGAAAATCCGTGAATCGATGCTCCGATCAGAGGGTGGGACGTGAAAGAGGGGAGCGAGGCAGTCCTGTCGGTGGTCGGAGGAGCAGGCGCGATCGCCTCTGGCGATCGTGGCGTCGACGTGAAGTCGGCGACTTCTTGGGCGTCGTTCTCGACGCTGGCGAAGGGAGGAAGAGCGGGGGTTGGTCGGATTTGAAGAGGGAGGTGGGCGGCGTCGAGTCAGGGTGGTGGCGTTGGCTGGCGTCGCCTGTGGCGGCGGGATTTTCGTCGGGAAGTTTTGAACGACGTGCGTCGTTCGATAGTTCTGGCGGCTAGGGTTTTTAGAGCTTTTTTTTTTTAAAGAAAATTTCCTATTGGCCAGAATGTATAGGAAATTTTTAAATAGTGTTTTCGCAAACGGACTCCTTTTTAAACCCAACGACTGTCGCCCCTAGCTAAATACCCCCATTCCGGACACAATGGGATATGTTTCGTTGGCCATTTCGACTGTTACAGTCAGTTATTTTTCAATTTAAAATATAAAACATTCGATAATTAATTTAAACGTACATTTCAATTTGCCAGGGCCACAAACTAAACCTAAAAATTCCAGAAAAATAAATCTAGCTTTGTTTTGACGATACGGTCCTAACAAAACCAGTTTCGTCGAATTCTGAGCTCGTTTGAAAAACGGCCATTTTTAGGTTAACCCATTTTAACAGAATTTGACCAAACACGTTATCTTTTGCCCCGCTCACATATTAGCTTCAAAAATTACGAAATTTGAAACTTAGCAATAATTTGACATCCCGGACCCAACAAAAGTGGTTTCGTCGAATTCCGAGGTCGTATGCAAAATCTCAATTTTCAAGGGCTATATATACTATATAGCGACCTTTCTGAAAATTCAATTGGCCATAACTTTTGATTTCCGTTATGAAATTACGATTTTTCAGATTCGTTAGAAAGGTATTGATAAACAGATTTAAATATTTTCAGTTTCGTTAAAATCCGTTATATTGTCCACCCGGTACAGTCAGACAAAGTTTGTAATCAAAATTTCAAACTGCCATATTATACACAATTCTATATTTTATTGAAATATGCTATTTCAATCATTCACATTTCTTGGTAATAACCTAATTTAAAAATTTTAAACTGGTTCACATTTTCCAGGTTATTACACTAGTGGTCAACAAAGATCCACTAATACATGCACCAAGATCTACATAAAAGAATATGTACACTACGATAGATAATGTCATAGGTACAAAAGTACATAAAACTATAGAGGCAGAGTAGCAAGATGAAAGCAGAAGGTCGATCCTGCGATGAGACCCAAAGGAGCACCTAAAATGACTCGGCCTGACCCGAGTATTATTTATAAGAAATTAAACAATAAACGGATCAGTCTAGCTGTACTCATCAAATAAACTGAGATAATAAGAGATATAACGCATGATGACATGATTCTACTAATAACATCTAATCATAACTAAATATGAAACATGGCATGTCAACACAACTATCTCTAAATTATCTCTTAGCTAATGTAGAATGCAACATTCCAATATTAGCACACAATAGGAAATGATGTATGAATGCCAAACATAAATCATAAAATATAAATTCATAAATCAAATTGACGCGCATAACATCATAGTAATCATAAATCACAGATCATGAGTCATAAATCAAATTGACGCGCATAGCATCAAAGTAATCATAAATCATAGATCATAAATCATAAATCAAATTAACGCGCATAGCATCAAAGTAATCATAAATCATAGATCATAAATCATAAATCAAACATCATAAAAGGGGCAAACCTGTTCATAGATGAGATACGATCTCTAGATAGCGAACCCATTTTGTGGAGCCGAAGCTTCTTACGGTGCCGGGTCGTGACCCCGGAGAGAGAAACACATAAACCGTGAAATCTTTAGAAAACATCATAAAGGGGTGGCAGGCCTGTTCATAGATGAGATACGATCTCTAGGTAGTGAACCCATAGGTTTGAGCCGAAGCTCCCCACGAAGCCAGGTCGTGACCCCGGTAAAGGATAACATGAACCGTAAAAAATCATCGAAAGTTGGACCGAAGTCCCATAGATGGAGGTCACAATCGTAATTTCCCACTCGGGCGATCGCGAATTAAACAACTATGTCATAGAGGCGGATACCATGGATCCGAGTGAGTATGAACTACACCGAGGTAGTTAATATAAGAAAATAGCTAAATGTCCCATAACCACTCGCTATTCTCGAATATTTACTAACTTGTTGTTAGTTCATTCTCAAATCATAAATCATGACGGTTGGACCGAAGTCCCATAGGTGAAATCCAAGAATATTAAATCCCATTCGGGCGATCAAGGACCACAACACACAACTCATAAAGGATCACATCGATCCGGGTGAACAGAAATTACTCCGAGCTAGTTAATATAAGGAAATAGCGACATGTCCCAAAACCACATGCTATTCTCGAATATTTACGAACCCGTAATTGGTTTCTATTTAAAACAGAGAAAATCTCCACACATATTCGAACGCATGAGTCCAAGAATTATTCGCCGAAGTAAACGTGTAAGGGGTCATTGTCCTCAGTTTTACTAAGGTAAATAAACTAAATTTCTCGACCGATCGATAGGATAAGGAATCGTATATAAATCAATAGAATCAGAACCGGGTTTAGAAATCAAATTTATTTTAAATGGATTTGAATTTTAAAACTGATTAAACGTTGGTTCGATGCCCATTGACAATATAAAACCCCATTATCCATTGTGGTTCAATCATTCAAAAAAACCGTCGCCGTAGCGAAAGGAACTCAAAAATAATAAATTGTAAACTCATATTACAACATACAAGAATTCATGGGATAACGGTTGTAACTTCGATCAACGAATGAATCGAAATCCCAAACCAGCACCCGAAGGTTTTAAACCACATCAAAACGGACTCAAAGGATATCAAGTCGATAATTCACGCTTTAGAGGAAACATATTATCCGAGTATCAAATAAATTCGATATACAAAATAGAGCGCACGGCGTTACGATGATCACCGTTGAATTCAAAGACCATCGATATGCACGGAATATCAAAGAAGGAGTCCATAACAATGTTTTCCTCTGCCATAATTTATCATGAACTCCAAATTACTCCAAATTAGTTTCATTAGAAAGCTCTCGTCGAGACGGTTCCAACGCACCTGATTTCGTTGAATTCCGAGTTCGTTATGAAAAAGATATGAGCATATTAATTCTGTTCGATTGTTCACAACCGAATCTGGGTGCATATTTCGGCCGTTTACAACCGAAACTGGGTGCAAATTTTGGCCATTGATGACCGACTGGCTGTTAAACGTCAAATTTTTACCATTTTTCTCTGTTCGGTTGTTAACAACCGAATATGGGTGCATATTTCAGCCGTTAACAACCGACCATCTGTTAATCGTCAAAAATTTTACCATTTTGCCTAGAAAACATGTTCAAAATGATATCGGCCAATGCCCGAAGGCCTATGATGTTATATATATATATATATATATATATATATATATATATATATATATATATATATGCAAATGAGGCTTCTATAACTCACTGAAGCAACTTATAACACCAAATTCACATGCACAAACATTCATACAAGAGATTTGCAATGGTTTTTATTATAAGTCTAAAGGTGAACTAATTTCCAAACCAAAACGAACAAACGCGATATAAGTGAATTGTGAAGTCTTAGAGCTTGCCGGGTACGACAATGGTACTTCACAACAACACTTAATCGACTCAAAGCATATGCATTTGATCGCGTAAATAACAAATGTCATAATTTCTATTTCAAATGAAATTCAAACTAAGGGACCGAAAGGTGTAAACTATCCTAACCAATTCAACAAGCAAATGCAACATTAAATGGTCCTAAATTACACTTGTGCAAGTCATAGACTTGCAGCATAGATGTGAGTTCAATAAAGAACTCACCTTTGGCTCTTGAATGACAAGAACAAGCTCCAACAAGGAAGAACAAGCACAAATCCAAGCAAGGAAGCTTTCTTTCTTCAATCACTCCCCTCTAATCACCACATAAATCCACATACAAACTCATGGATGTTAGAACACCATAAAAACCTGAAATCGAGAGGAGAGAAAGGTAGAGAGGGAGAGTAGAGAGCTTACCCATGTCATAGAATTGGATTTGCATAAGAATTGAGATCTAGATCAAAATCCCTAGCTTTGGAATTTCTATTTCCCTTTCCCAATCCCTATTTCTCTTGAAGCTTTGGAAGTGAATGAAGAGGGAGAGAGCTATTGGGGGTTATAAAGTAGGCTAGGTTAGTCAAACCAAGACCTAACCAAAGTCCCAAAATTCTGAATCTTGGAACATATCGAAGTTTATACTTTACGAACACCTAAACAACGTTTTGAACTCAATGGAAGTAGTTTCGGGTCCAAACTCGTCCATATGCAGAAAGTGATATTTTGGTCTTATATCCAAACGAAAAAGACCAAAATCGCCCAACTCAAAATGTATCGATGTTTATAGTCAAAAAGGTCGTAAACGATGATCCAGACTCAGTGGAAGTGGTCCCGAGTCCTAATTCAACCGTATGCAAAATATAACTTTTTGGATACACGTTCGATTAACGATTAACGACGATATATTTAAATAAAATATTTAAATACATTATCGTTAAATGAGAGGGTTGTTACATACTTCCCTCTTAAAAGAATTGCGTCCCCGCAATTCCTTAAGATTGAAGTAATGAGTAACAATGAAAAATAATACCACGGAGTGGTACCACAAGAACCGCCACGAAATGAAAAGATCACACCAACGGCTAGGTGAGATCCCAATTTCATGTCACAAGATCATAAAAACTAGAGTTCAATCTCGAATTCCATTACCCATGAAGGTAGTTATCCCAAACGGGTAAAATAATTCCTGAAAAATTCATAAGCGCTATGAATTCAAATAGAGTCGCCTTTCTTCGTATGATTCTCAAAGGAATGAGAATCAATAGAATGCACAAAAATCAAGCGAATCTAATTTGGAATTTCAAGGAGCAACAGGACTGCATCCTACAGATGCTAGATATCAATAGTAGATATTTCTCTTAGGATATGAGATGGGAAATCACGGTGGTTGACTACTCCATTCCCAAAACTCAATCATGACAATGTAGCGAACATCAAACTTCAGCACTTTAGTCTTGCGACAAGGTGGTTGACACCAACAAAAGCACAACACAGAGATTCCAACGAATTTAGCTAAGGAGAGTAATTCTCGAAGGAATAATAAATTTTAATATCAACGATCCAAGGTTGGTAACGGAATACCAACGAGCTAGAAACCGATAAACAAATATTGGTAACGGAATACCAACAAACTACAAGTCGATAATCAAATATTCGTAATGGAATACCAATGAACTAGTAACCGATAAACAAATATTGGTAACGGAATACCAATGAACTATTCGAGGAAATCAATTTCTAACCAGTACTAAATCTCATTTAGTAACTACAAAGACGAATCATTAGGAATTATACGAAATTCCCAATATTCAGAAACTTGAGTATCGATTTTAGAAAATCAGAAACATCAAGAAGATGATGGATAAGTAGTGCACAACTTACCACTTCGGAACAACATGATTTAAGATAATTTTCCGCCAAAAATCTCAAATCGCAAAAACATCAGCAATTAATCAAAGAAACAATAGACAATTTCTCTAACAAGATGAGATTAAACCAAAGAGGTAATAATCCCCAAAGATTTGATTGACAAGTGTTAACAAACGTGCGGAGACAATCGTCAATCCAAACGATTCAAACAAACAAAGGAGGAATATCAAAAGAGCTCATTCTTTCGATATTCATTTATAAGAACAATGCAAGGCTAAGTCCATAAGTGAATTGACTATAGCACATCTGGATGATCGACTAGATCATAAATTCGAAGAAAGGAATTATTGAGTTTGCTGCGGATCGCAAAACCCAAATTTCCCCTCCCCCACGGGATTCCCATTCTCGCGAGTGATCGTTCACTTGAGAAGACAAGGAGACCCATGAAATCATAAGAATACTAAATTCTCTTCAGCAAATAGAAACAAGGTTTAGGAATTAGGCGAGATTCCCAATCACTAAGAATTCTCGAAAATCAAAGATCTGAAATCCAGAATCAAGAGGCATAAACAAATAACTCTATGGGTTGTTCCTAGAGTTATTTATTTTACTCAAAGAAAAGATTCAAGATAATTTCTTATTGAAAATCTTGAACGACTCAAATTCTTGGAATTGCTTCAAGGATATCTAGAAATAAATTATCTAGAAAAACAACAAAACGATTACAAAAAATGGCAAAATCCAAAATATCATTATTTTGATTAACTTATTAATGGTTAATTTAATTTTAGGGATCATTTCAAATGTCGGATTGTCACATAATGGTGTTTAGGAATTCCGAACTACAACATGGCATCCTACGTCTTGTTCGAGACCCTTAACGCACCCAACGGACAAGTTAACACAAGAAAGTCCTCCAAATTTCTAAAGATCACGCAAATATCGCGAAAATATAAAAATTCAGTAATCATTCGGGATGACATAAAGGAAATAAAATTCCTTTATCAATTTACGAACAAATTACAAATCAAAACTTTTGATAACGAAGAACGCAGTCTACATATATCAAAAGAACATAAATAAAATAATCTCTGAACAAGATAAATGACAT
The DNA here is from genome assembly GCA_030737875.1 of Allium sativum. Taxonomy (NCBI): domain Eukaryota; kingdom Viridiplantae; phylum Streptophyta; class Magnoliopsida; order Asparagales; family Amaryllidaceae; genus Allium; species Allium sativum. Next base: position 289,318,173 of record CM060915.1, read on the forward strand.
TACGAAATTAAAGACGCGTACCTTGACTCAAGAAGAGGGATCACAAGAAGCGGGATGCTTTCCCTCGTTCTTGATCTTGAGTTTGGAACGCAACTAGGTAACACAAATGCAGCGTTGCGCATTTGTTGAGTTAATTTAGCACAAATGCTTGGTGACTCACACCGGCATAACGAGGTAACAAATGAGTTGTTTTAGCCTGAAGGCTTGGTGATCTCACACTGAACTAGAACAATATAGTTGACATCAAGAAAGTAGATTTAGTCACAAAGACATCGTATCTCCATACCGACCGATAAATGATCAATAGACCATGCTAGGTACGTAACGACGTACAAAACAATCTTAACTAGAAATCAAGAAATATTAGGATCAAAGGCGCTTATGACGGGCGTAATGACGCATGGGAAAGATGTCCAATGATCAATCAACTAAAAGAATCATAAATGATCAACATCAATTAACAACTTGAGTCAAAGAATGAAACAGAAGCACCACTAGAGCACACAGGCCCTAGATGGGCTATAGAAATCAACTCGAAAGAGAATGAGTCGATAACTATTCTAAAGGACCAAAAATAGGTCACTAGATAATCAAACACCCCTTCATAGGAGGTACACTGGGTGAACCGGCACTGGAATGGATACAACCAACTATTTTGCTTCTTTAAGGAAAAAGAAGGAGGAAAAAGTTAGTCTTAAGTTCAATTCCAACGACGCGAATTCAATCAAAATGGAATCGTATAGGAAGATAAGCTATGACCGGTCTTAAGACTCTAACTAAAACCCAAAAGCACGATTCCCGAGAGAGGCTCAAGACAATACCATCGTCATACTATCTTACAATGTTCCGAAAAGTTGGCTCTGATACCAACTGTAGCGCCCCGCCTGTATACCCACTATCGTCCAGTTCATTTCAGAGAAATGTCATAGACCATAATGGAGAATGATGTTTGTGAAGAGAGAACGATTGTATAATTACTCCATGTGAGGAATGCATATAGAATTCTGATACCGATTAAAATTTTGACATGACCATTCGGCACATAGGGCAACTACACAACGGCTATATGCAATCCGGAAAGCAGTATAAAATAGACAACAGCAATAATATTAATATGGTATATCTCATAGCCAGACACAGAATAATCATATCACAAAGGCGGAATGGATATGAATAAAATAAGAATGTGTACAACAAGCTAGTGGTCAACAAAGATCCACTAATACATTCACCAAGATCTACATAAAAGAATATGTACACTACGATAGATAATGTCATAGGTACAAAAGTACATTAAACTGCAGAGACAGAGTAGAAAGATGAAAGCGGAAGATCGATCCTGCGATGAGACCCAATGGAGCACCTAAAATGACTCGGCCTGACCCGAGTATTATTTATAAGAAATTAAATAATAAATGATCAGTCTAGGTGTACTCATCAAATAAACTGAGATAATAAGAGATATAACTCAGGATGACATGATTCTACAAATAACATCTAATCATAACTAAATATGAAACATGTCATGTCAACACAACTATCTCTAAATAATCTCTTAGCTAATGTAGAATGCAACATTCAAATATTAGCACACAATAGGAAATGACATATGAATGCCAAACATAAATCATAAAGTATAAATTCATAAATCAAATTGACGCACATAACATCAAAGTAATCATAAATCATTAGTCATAAATCATAAATCAAATTGACGTGCATAACATCAAAGTAATCATAAATCATAGATCATAAATCATAAATCAAACATCATAAAAGGGGCAGACCTGTTCATAGATGAGATACGATCTCTACATAGCGAACCCATTTTGTGGAGCCGAAGCTCCCTACGGTGCCGGGTCGTGACCCCGGAGAGAGAAACGCATAAACCTTGAAATCTCTAGAAAACATCATAAAGTGGGGGCAGGCCTGTTCATAGATGAGATACGATCTCTACGTAGTGAACCCATAGGTTTGAGCCGAAGCTCCCCACGAAGCGGGTCGTGACCCCGGTAGAGGAAAACATGAATCATAGAATATCATCGAAAGTTGGACCGAAGTCCCATAGATGGAGGTCACAATCATAATTTCCCACTCGGGCAGTCGCGAGCCAAACAATTATGTCATAGAGGCAGATACCATGGATACGGGTGAGTATGAATTACACCGAGGTAGATAATATAAGAAAATAGCTAAATGTCTGATAACCACTCGCAATTCTCGAATATTTACTAACCCGTTGTTAGCTCATTCTCAAATCATAAATCATGACGGTTGGACCGAAGTCCCATAGGTGAAATTCACGAATCGTAAATCCCACTCGGGCGATCGAGGACCACAAAACACAAGTCATAAAGGATCACATCGATCAGAGTGAACATAAATTACTCCGAGCTAGTTAATATAAAGAAATAACGACATGTCCTATAACCACATGCTATTCTCGAATATTTACGAACCCGAAATTGGTTTCTATTCAAAACATAGAAAATCACCACACATATTCGAACGCACGAGTCCAATAATTATTCGCCGAAGTAAACATGTAAGGGGTCATAGTCCTCAGTTTTACTAAGGTAAATAAACTAAATTTCTCGTCCGATCGATAGGATAATGAATCGTATATAAATCAATAGAATCAGAACCTAGTTTAGAAACCGAATTTATTTTAAAAGGATTTGAATTTTTAAATGGATTAAATGTTGGTTCGATGCCCGTTGACAATATAAAACCCCATTATCCATTGCGGTTCAATCATTCATAAAAACCATCGCCGTTGCAAAGGGAACTCAAAAATCATAAATTGTAAACTCACATTACAACAACATACAAGAATTCAAGGGATAACGTTTGTAACTTCAATCAACAAACGAATCGAAATCACAAACCAGCACTCGAAGGTTTTAAACCACATTGAAAAGGACTCGAAGGATATCAAGTCGATAATTCATGCTTTAGAGTCGTGAATCATATTACCCGAGTATTGAATAAATTCGATATACAAAATAGAGCGCACGGCGTTACGATGATCTCCAGTGAATTCAAAGACCATCGATATGCACGGAAGAGCCAAGAAGGAGTCCATAACTATGTTTTCCTCTGCCATAATTTATCATGAATTCCAAATCACTCCAAATTAGTTTCATTTGAAAGCTCTCGTCGAGAGGTTCCAATGCATCTGATTTCGTTGAATTCCGAGTTCGTATGAAAAAGATATGAGCATATTAATTCTGTTCTATTGTTCACAACCGAATCTGGGTGCATATTTCGGCTGTTTACAACTGAAACGGGGTGCAAAATTCGGCCATTGATGACCGACCAGCTGTCAAACGTCAAATTTTTACCATTTTTCTCTATTCGGTTGTTAACCACCGAATATGGGTGCATATTTCGGCCGTTAACAACCGACCAGTTGTTAATCGTCATTTTTTTTACCATTTTGCCTAGAAATAATGTTCAAAACGATATCGGCCAATGCGCGAAGGCCTATGATATTATATATATGCAAATGAGGCTTCTACAACTCACCGAAGCAATTTATAACACCAAATTCACATGCACAAACATTCACACAAGAGATTTGCAATGGTTTTGATTATAAGTTCAAAGGTGAACTAAATTCCAAACCAAAACGAATAAACGCAATATAAGTGAACTGTGAGGTCTTAGAACTTGCCGGGTGCGACAATGGTACTTCACAACAACACTTAATCGACTCATAGCATATGCATTTGATCGCGTAAATAACATATGCCATAATTTCTATTTCAAATGAAATTCAAACCAAGGGACCAAAAGGTGTAAACTATCCAAACCAATTCAACAATCAAATGCAACATGAAATGGTCCTAAATTACACTTGTGCAAGTCATAGAATTGCGGCATAGCTGAGATTTCAATAAAGAACTCACCTTTGGCTCTTGAATGACAAGATCAAGCTCCAACAAGGAAGAACAAGCACAAATCCAAGCAAAGAAGCTTTCTTTCTTCAATCACTCCCCTCTAATCACCATATAAACCCACATACAAATTCATGGATGTTATAACATCATAAAAGCCCGAAATCGAGAGGAGAGAAAGGTAGAGAGGGAGAGTAGAGAGCTTACCCATGTCATAGAATTAGATTTGCACAAGAATTGAGTTCTAGATTAAAAGCCCTAGCTTTGGAATTTCTATTTCCCTTTTCCAATCCCCATTTTCTATTTCTCTTGAAGCTTTGGAAGTGAATGAAGAGGGAGAGAGCTATTGGGGGTTATAAGGTAGGCTAGGTTAGTTAAACCAAGACATAACCAAAATCCCAAAATTCCTAAGCTTGGAACATATCGAAGTTTATACTTTTCTAACACCTAAACGAGTTTTGAACTCAATGGAAGTAGTTTCGGGTCCAAACTCGTCCATATGCAGAAAGTGATATTTTGGTCTTATATCCAAACGAAAAAGACCAAAATCGCCTAACTCAAAAGGTATCGATGTTTATTGTCAAAAAGGTCGTAAATGATCATCCAGACTCAGTGGAAGTGGTCCCGAGTCCTAACTTAGCCGTATGCAAAATATGACTTTTTGGATACACGTTCGATTAATGATTAATGACGATATATTTAAATACATTATCGTTAAATGAGCTAGTTGTTACATACTTCCCCCCTTAAAATAATTGCGTCCCCGCAATTCCTTAAGATTGAAGTAATGAGTAACAACAAAAAATAATACCATGGAGTGATACCACAAAACCGACACGAAATGAAAAGATCACACCAATGGCTACTTGAGATCCCAATTTTGTGTCACAAGATCATAAAAACTAGAGTTCAATCTCGAATTCCATTACCCATGAAGGTAGTTATCCCAATGTGAAAACCCGTAACTTCCCCGTAAAGGAAAGTGTCGGATAGTTCGAGAACAAGCCACAACAGAACGCATACAAAAGAACATTTCATTGTATATTACAACAATGCATCAGATTACAAGAATATACAGAGTATAAAAGAATATTACACAGAAATATCAGAGATTTAAATTACATTTTAATACATAGCAGCGGAAAATAATACAATACACAACTAGAAGGGATATACGGATACAAAGCTTTCCGGATATCATTCCAGCTGTAAACCAGGATCCTGTAAATATAAATCTGCAAAACCAAAACTACTAGCTGCCCGTGTCAAAATAAGGGCACCCAGAGTTTAGGTTAAAACAATAAACTCCAGGTCAGTCATGGGACTGGTGTGAGAACTAAAACAGTTAATCTTTATTATAAATCATTAGGTAAACAAGGGACCACGCCGTATAACACGGAACGGGTTTCCTCCCAAGAATACCAGTGCATAAAACAAACAGCGCAATGCTAAATAAAGAAAAATGAAGCTGTTATAAGACCCAGGTCCCATCACACAATGCAACGCAGCCGAGGATAGGGTTTTCCCTTATAACAGCCAAAGAATGCTTGATACGCTTTAAAACAAATCATTTGATACTATTATAAGTGCATAGTGTATAAAACGATCTCAAATCATAAGTATCAATCATAGGCGGCATGGGTACCATATATCATGTCGCCATACTAGGCTCTACAAATAAAACCGCAAATGTCACGTATTTGGAAATTGGATTTCCGTCTATGAACCGAGGCAAAAGATAGTCCTCTACCGATTCGTGACTCTCTAGCCCGAGCCACAGGACCCAGACTCAGGTGGGCCCTTGGAGCGATAGGGCCGGCGAAATATTCCGAAGACAATTTCGATTCAATTCCATTCCAATGCAATCATTGGAAATTTTGGTTATTTTTAAAACTCTTTTTAAACCCAATTTATTTATTTAAAAATAAATAGAATTATATTTCTAGTTCAAAACTAGTTCATTTCGATAAAAATCTATTTTTATCTTTTCAAATATGGAGTTTTTCATCCCAATTCTTTCTAAATCATTTCCTATGATTTTACATAAATTATTACTATTTTTAATAATTTTATCAAGGCCCGTACAGTCGATTTCCATCAATGGCCATCAAACTGCACTTACAGCGACCTTTTTCGAATTTGATTTGGACGTATCTCCAAATCCAACCGTTAGATTTCAAATTTCTAACATTCATTAGAAAGCTCTTTTCGATACGAACCCAACGGTTCCGGTTTTAGGAGAATCCGACGGTCGGATCTCCCGTAATGTCCGTTTGAAATAAATGGTCGAAATTTACGAACTGCCGCGGCGCGGCGCGTTCTATTCAGGCCATTATATTATATATATAATATATATTTCGTCGATTTCTATTTAAAACGAATTATATAAATAGTTTTAAAATTCGTTTCAAAAGCAATTTCAACTTCCATTTCAATTCAAATCAAAATTGAATTCTTCTTTATAAATTTGTTTTAAAATTCATTTCTATTCAATTCAATTTGAATTCATTTCAATTCGCTTTCAATTCAATTTGAATTCGTTTTCAATTCAATTCATTTCGAAATCGTTTTCAAATCATTTTATTTCGAAATCGTTTTCAATTCATTTCATTTCGAAATCGTTTTCAATTCAATTCATTTCGGAATCGTTTTTAATTCAATTCATTTCGGAATCGTTTTCAATTCATTTCAATTTGCCGGGGCCACATACTAACTTTAAAAATTCCCAAAAGATAGTTTCTAGCTTCGTATTGACGATATGGTCCTAACAAAACTAATTTCATCAAATTCTGAGACCGTTTGAAAAATGGCTATTTTCCGGTCGATTAAAATCAACTAAAACTGGTCAAACGCGTTTTCCTTTGCCACGCTCACATATTGATTCGAAAAATTATGAAATTTAAAACCTAGCAATAATTTGACATCACGGACCCAACAAAACTGGTTTCGTCGAAATCCGTGGTCGTTTGCAAAATGTCCACTTTTAAGGGCCTGAATTCCATAGCGACTATTCAGAATTTTCAACTGGACATATCTTTTGATTCCCGCTATGAAATCTTGATTTTTTCGGACTCGTTGGAAAGATATTATCAATTAGATCCTAATGTTTTTGGTTTCACTAAAATCCGGATTGTTTTGCACCCGGTACATTCAATTGAAGTTTGAAATCGAATTATCGAACTACCGCGCCATTTTCAATTCTATTTATAATTATATATAAATATTTATATTCTAACGACGACGCGTATAAATATATACGTTCGAATTATATTCAAAATAAATTTCTCGTCGATATTATATAAAATATCCCATTTTAAATATTCAAAATTCGCTAAAATTGCCGAAATAAAAATTTTAAACTGGCCCAGATTTTCGGGTTATTACAATCTCCCCCACTTGCAAACGACCCAAATTTTACCCTAGCCTCGACAGCAACCCCGCCGCCTTGCAGCGCCTCACGCCACCCCTCCGAAGATCTCAGCGCTCCAGACCCCCCCAACCACCTGCGAACACCCCCTTCTGAAAACGTAAGCCTTCCTACCTTCTTTTCATTTAATTTGCAAGATAGTTTTTATTTTTAAATAACAACAGTTTAAATCAGTTTTTATTTAATTTAATTTGAAAATGAATTTGCTTTGAAAATGCATTTTGCTTTGAAAATGAATTTGCTTTGAAAATGCATTTTGCTTTGAAAATGCATTTTGCTTTGAAAATGAATTTGCTTTGAAAATGAATTCGCTTTGAAAATGAATTTAATTTGAAAATGAATTTGCTTTTGAAAACAAAATCTGAATTAGCTTTGAAAACAAAGTTTGCATTCTTTTTGAAAATAAAATCAACATTGTTTTTAAAATAGGAGAGACGATTTTCGTTTATACAAAGATTAGATTTTCAATTGTATAAAGATACGATTTTTAGAGTTGAAAAGATATGGAATAATTTTTAGAAGAATCGAAAGAAAATATGATTTTTATATGTTGAACTTCGAAAGAAAATATGATTTTTATATGTTGAACTTCGAAATAAAAATATGATTTTTATATGTTGAACTTCGAAATAAAAATATGATTTTTACATAGGTAGTGAAAGCGGGCAACGAAGGTAACAAAAAGGCGAGAATGAAGAAGATTTATATCAAAGAAGAGTCGAGATGTTTGGATAGCTAAAGGTGAGAATTTCTCACCTTTCAATTTCTTTTCTAGTTATATATATATACTAGGATGCAGACGGTGCTTAGTAGCACCCGACACAATCGTCCACAGACCATGGACTTGTTTGTTTGATTGCATAAATTAGTTAGATGCTTTGGGTGAATTGAATGAATTTGATTGATGTGTGAATGGCGTGGGCCTTCACTAGACCGGGGATAAGGCTAGGCCTTGTCCCGTTTCTAGTATCGTGCCGTTATGCCGCCGAAATCTTCTAAAATAAGTTAGAAAAATAAAAATATCATTTTATCGAAGAAATGAATTGAATAGAAATTCATATGTTGAAATAAAATGTTTTACCGTTAAAAATATAATTTTTAACGTGAATGGGAATAAATAAATATTCATTTACAAACCAGACGGTTTGTTTATGTACACCTATTTGAAGGACATTGATTGGGACGATAAATTTTACACATCGCCCAACTGCACAACTAAATCTGTGTTTGATTGTTTGAAACCCCACACGGGTGTTAGGATGAAATATGAAGTTCACTCATCCTGATTGATTGAATATGTCGATCGATTGATTGACAGGCTGTTATAAGCGTTAGATATCTATATTTGATGCTTATACAGTGTAGTGCACTTTGGTTGATGGTTGATTATCTATCGTTGCTATTATATACATTTGTTGTATGGAATCCATATAATTAACTTTATATGGTAATTGATTGGGCCTCATTTCAATTTAGAAAATAAGGAATAATATAAAATAAAGGTTCATGTGTTGACAGTACTCATCCATTGAGATTGGTCATGTGTTGAACGAAATATTTTAATAATAAATTTTATATCTTTATTCACTATAAAATAAAGGTTCATGTGTTGACTGTACTCATCCGTTTGAGATTAGTCATGTGTTGAACGAAATAATTTAACAAAAATAGTCACACGTGGACAGTACTCATCCATTGAGATTGGTCATGTGTTGAACGAAATATTTTGATAATAACAACTATTTTGAAAAAGAAATATTTGAAATAGAATATTTGAAAATAGAAATTTATGAAGCCGTGTTGATTAGATTGACGCCATTTTGACGTGAACGATATTTATATCGATTTTAACGATTTCAAAACGAAATGAAATGAATTGAAAACGATTTCGAAATGAAATGAATTGAAAACGATTTCGAAATGAAATGAATTGAAAACGATTTCGAAATGAATTGAATCGAAAACGATTTCGAAATGAATTGAATCGAAAACGATTTCGAAATGAATTGAATTGAAAACGATTTCGAAATGAATTGAATTGAAAACGATTTCGAAATGAATTGAATTGAAAACGATTTCGAAATGAATTGAATTGAAAACGATTTCGAAATGAATTGAATTGAAAACGATTTCGAAATGAATTGAATTGAAAACGATTTCGAAATGAATTGAAAACGAATTCAAATTGAATTGAAAACGAATTGAAATGAATTCAAATTGAATTGAAATTTGAATTGAATAGAAATGAATTTTAAAACGAATTTATAAAGAAGAATTCAATTTTGATTTGAATTGAAATGGAAGTTGAAATTGCTTTTGAAACGAATTTGAAACTATTTATATAATTCGTTTTAAATAGAAATCGACGAAATATATATTATATATATTATATATATAATATAATGGCCTGAATAGAACGCGCCGCGCCACGGCAGTTCGTGAATTTCGACCATTTATTTCAAACGGACATTACGGGAGATCCGACCGTCGGATTCTCCTAAAACCGGAACCGTTGGGTTCGTATCGAAAAGAGCTTTCTAACGAATATTAGAAATTTAAAATCTAACGGTTGGATTTGGAATTATGTCCAAATCAAATTCGAAAAAGGTCGCTGTAAGTGCAGTTCGATGGCCATTGATGGAAATCGACTGTACGGGCCCTGATAAAATTATTAAAAATAGTTATAATTTATGTAAAATCATAAGAAATGATTTAGAAAGAATTGGGATGAAAAACTCCATATTTGAAAAGATAAAAATAATTTTTTATCGAAATGAACTAGTTTTGAACTAGAAATATAATTCTATTTATTTTTAAATAAATAAATTGGATTTGAAATGGTTTTGAAAATAACCAGAATTTCCAATGATTGCATTGGAGTGGATTTGAATCGAAATTGTCTTCGGAATATTTCGATGTTGGAATTCGGGATTATGCAGATGTTGTTATGGAAATTTGAAAGATATATATATTTATATCGTTATTTCCAATACGACATTTGTTAATCGTAGAATTTGATATTGAATATAAGCCGATATATTTTCTATTCAGAGCCTTATATTGAATATCAAATGTGATTTGGGTTTGTCGTGAATGGTGTCTTCACTAACACTGTTCTTGAACCCAGTTGAGAAAAGATTAAATCTTTTTATTTAGATTTAATGAAGTGTACCAATTAAATGATATTTAATTGGAATTGAATTGGTATTGATTTTTGGGTTTATCGTGAACAGTGTTTTAAATAACACTTGTTCTTTAACCCGATAATTAATGGAATGTGATTTTGGGTTTATCGTGAACCGTGTTTTAAATGACACTGATTCTTTAACCCAGTCGAAGATTAAAACTAAGTGGAGTTTTAATGAATCTTTAATTAGATTGAAATGATCGAAAATGGAGTATCACCAGTTTTGCTCCAGGCGATAGTTAAATCTTTAATTAGATTTGAACGTGAAATGGTAATTGAATTTATCGATAACACTGTGGTGTTAGATATGAAGTATTACCAGTTTTACTTCATGGGATAAATAGGTTGGGATTGGGAAATTAAAACAAATGATTACTTCGGTAAGTTTCGTTAATCCCGGCTAGTTGAATCGAAATTCAAAAGAATAGATTAAAGAATAAATTCAAGGAATTTATCTTGGATAAAATTAATGGGAACCTTTCCCTATGAATGTGAAATTTAGAAACTAACTGTCGGTTAGCCAAGCAGAATGGTTTTCTGAATATTAATCTGATGTTGGTTTCGGCCTTCGGGGTTAATATTTGGGGAATTATTCTCTTGATTAATTTACGGTTAGTGACTAATGAATTGGAATGAGGCGTATGTTGTGTTTGTGTAACACTTATTTAAAATATACGCGAGTTATTCGGGAAGACCGGGTTTATCCCATTCTGAATAACTGATACGACGATAAGTCGAAGATGAAGACGGTGGTCGAAGACCGGAAGTCTTCATGTCGTTTGGGTGATTACTGATGATCTTGATTGGGCTGTACACCCAAGAAGATGGAAACAGTTGGTGATCGTCCAGACGTACTTGGAGATCGATGGATATGCGGGGTACTAGGTGCCTCCGGTTTCGTTCAGACCTAGAACGGACTTGTAAATGGACTGTGTGTCTGACATTGGATTTTAGTCCGTGTGATTGATCTCTATTAAATATATATCTGTTTGGCGGCGGAGAATTTATTCTCTTGCTTAACGCCCTTCTCTGAGACGTACGAGCTCAGGGGTTATATATTGATGGATATCAAACGCATGGAGTGAATTGCCTGTGTGGCATGCCTAAGTGGCAAATGATCGAGGCTTCTGTTGAAAAGCAAAGTCTTGTGGTTGATGATCGAAGCACGGCCTTCGTGGCGTAGCTTTGTGTAACGTTTACTTCGCGAGTTTCACACCCGGTATGAACCAAAAACGGGAGAGGACATCAGGGAGGACTTGCGTTTCTTTCTAGCTAGAAGTGGCGTCAGTGGTTTTACATGCCCTGACGAGTTTGACTTATGTGGTTGTTGCTGTTGCGAGACGCCTCGGATTGATCGGTCGTTCTCGAACCGATGGAGTCATTTAGTTGGCTCATTTACACCCCATAGGGTGGGGAAACGTAGTGTTCAGGCATTTTAATCCACATCGGTGGACCGGCCCTGTCGCTCCAAGGGCCCACCTGAGTCTGGGTCCTGTGGCTCGGGCTAGAGAGTCACGAATCGGTAGAGGACTATCTTTTGCCTCGGTTCATAGACGGAAATCCAATTTCCAAATACGTGACATTTGCGGTTTTATTTGTAGAGCCTAGTATGGCGACATGATATATGGTACCCATGCCGCCTATGATTGATACTTATGATTTGAGATCGTTTTATACACTATGCACTTATAATAGTATCAAATGATTTGTTTTAAAGCGTATCAAGCATTCTTTGGCTGTTATAAGGGAAAACCCTATCCTCGGCTGCGTTGCATTGTGTGATGGGACCTGGGTCTTATAACAGCTTCATTTTTCTTTATTTAGCATTGCGCTGTTTGTTTTATGCACTGGTATTCTTGGGAGGAAACCCGTTCCGTGTTATACGGCGTGGTCCCTTGATTTACCTAATGATTTATAATAAAGATTAACTGTTTTAGTTCTCACACCAGTCCCATGACTGACCTGGAGTTTATTGTTTTAACCTAAACTCTGGGTGCCCTTATTTTGACACGGGCAGCTAGTAGTTTTGGTTTTGCAGATTTATATTTACAGGATCCTGGTTTACAGCTGGAATGATATCCGGAAAGCTTTGTATCCGTATATCCCTTCTAGTTGTGTATTGTATTATTTTCCGCTGCTATGTATTAAAATGTAATTTAAATCTCTGATATTTCTGTGTAATATTCTTTTATACTCTGTATATTCTTGTAATCTGATGCATTGTTGTAATATACAATGAAATGTTCTTTTGTATGCGTTCTGTTGTGGCTTGTTCTCGAACTATCCGACACTTTCCTTTACAGGGAAGTTACGGGTTTTCACACCCAAACGGGTAAAATAATACCAGAAAAATTCATAAGCGCTAAGAATTCAAATAGACTCGCCTTTCTTCGTATGATTCTCAAAGGAATGAGAATCAATAGAATGCACAAAAACCAAGCGAATCTAATTTGGAATTTCAAGGAGCAACAGGACTGCGTCCTATAAACGCGAGATATCAATAGTATATATTTCTCTTAGGATATGAGATGGGACCAAAACAATGTTCTATGCATGAAAAAAATGAGTTAGAACATTTCTATAAACAAACATATTGTAAATAAATGAAGAAAATTAGTAATATAACTGTTACATGCCAAGCAGTTCACATAGCATTCATTTCATTCAATATATGAAAGCATAAACAGGTAATATAAAGGAAAAATGAAATAATTGGTAAGAATCTGGTTGACTTGAAAGAAAAAAAAGTTTATCTGGCAATACAATTACACAAAACATTAAGAAGGAAACATTTTTTATATTGAATAGCTACCAATAATCATAAGAAATTATGATGAAATAAGTAGTAAGTTATCAAATATAAGTAAATCTGATTGAAAATAGTTAGAACAGTAAAAACAAATCTAAATATAAACAAAAGGAAGCATTATATAATGTAAATCCTTGCTTAGGAGTTGGGCATACAATACACATATCACTAATATGAGTTCAAGCCTTCAACCATTTACAAATATGAAAATTTACATGGTTATGCGGTGGATACTCAAAGAAAGTATAGAAGCCATTTCACAGAAATATTCGACTTACAGAATGATTAAGTATGTGAGCTTTATTTCCTTTATTTTTTTCACTTCGTTGCATCTTGGTTCTCTACTATTGTTGAAAAGCTAATGCATAAAATTACAACATATGTTATAAGAAGAAAAAAGGGACCAAACAATGTTCTATGCATGAAATAAATGAGTTAGAACATTTCTATAAACAATCATATTGTAAATAAATGAAGAAAATTAGTCATAAAACTATTACATGCCTAGAAGTTCACATAGCATTCATTTTGTTCCACATATGAAAGCATAAACAGGTAATATAAAGGCAAAATGAAATAATTGGTCAGAATCTGGTTGACTTGAAAGGAAAAAAAGTCTATTTGGCAATACAATTACACAAAACATTAAGAAGGAAACATTTTTTATATTGAATAACTACCAATAATCATAAGAAATTATGATGATAAGTAGTAGGTTATCAAATATAAGTAAATCGGATTGAAAAAAGTTAGAACGGTAAAAACAAATCTAAATATAAACAAAAGGAAGCATTATATAATGTAAATTTTGTTCAATTTGACAAAAACCAAATGGTATCGAGTTGTTAAAAAAATGTGAAGAAGGAAGCTTAAGTACTGAGCATAGGAAAATAGTACAATATGAAAAGTTGTATGTTGGGACATATATAAGAAAAATCTATGAACTATGTAAATGCAGCTGAAAATTATACATGTTAGATATGAAAGTGCGAATAGAGGATGTAAGGGATAAAATAGTAATAAAATTTTGAAACCTTTGGTAAGAATGTATTGTTAGAAGGGAAAAAACATGAATAAGGCAATATAATTAGACACTACATTGAACAGTCAGTCTATTTCATATTGGTTAAATATCAGTTAACGTAAAAAAAAATTATAAATAATTATAAGGTTACACAGTGTAAATTACATTTGGCAGTAAAAAGATGTAAAGGTAAAAAGGGGTAACTTATCAAGCTTTACATAACTTGTATGAAAATATCACTAAATGGAATTTACAATATGTGCATTTTAGGCATTCCAAAAAAAGGTTTCATTTTAACTTGACTGGCAAGTGTTTGTCTTATATATAAGAAGATTACAACTGCAGAGTGAATAGAAAACACCACAATAGTGTAACGTATACATTGATAATATGTTAATCTAGATGTAATATTAAACATTCAGATGATAAATCTATTTGCCACTAATTGTGCTTTTCCTGTCTGCAACTTTTTAATCAAATCATGAAACAGAATTGAACTAACATTTAGTTTGTGTACGGTAGTACAATCAAGGTAAAATGCCTCTAACAATAAACAATAAAACGTAATCTTACAACAAATCTTATTTTCTTTGTAATTCAAGTGGAACATAAATGGAGCATGGATTGATCATATAATCAGTTGCAGACTATATAGGTTAACTAATACTTCATTACTAACAAAAACAACTAAGCCAATCAATATTGTCATAATATTATACAAAAGATTAAAATGAATGTGGTTAATTCAAATTCCTTTTTCCAGATGAAGAAAGTTTCTCGGTGCTATACCGTAACCCCACAACTGATAAACAGTCACCAATAGAAATAAAATCTCGGCAAACCATCTCCATTCTTAGTTGGCTGGTATGAAAAACTCGTTATATTTAATGTTAGTGTATAATTGTGCCATAATACAAACGTGGATCAATTGTGAAAGTACTTGTAATGACCCGGGATTTTGTCGACTTTGGTTATCGCCATAAACACGATGATGACTAACCAAACATCGAAAAATACCAGTTATTAGTGAAAGAAATTAGAGGGTGGGGAAAGATAAGATAGAAAATTGGAACAGAAGAAGAAGAAGAACACAATATCAGAGTAACACGAATCTCACAGCGGAACGTATAAATATATTTCATAACATAACTTTGAAATACAAATCTGTACTTGAATATACATATCATTATCAAAGTACAGCACTTACAACACAGCGGAAATAACTATAGCTATAATGATCCTGAAGCCTCCTGCTCCAAACTCTTCCAGTATATCTGTAAATCCTGACTACTTGACTGCCCATACAAATTTAGGCACCCAAGAGTTTAGGGAAACAAACAAATGAACTTCAGGTCAGTCATGGGACTGGTATGAGTAAAACATTTTAAAACAGTTCAAACAGGTAATCGATATCTCATAAGACCACGCCGTATAACGGAACGGGTTTTTCCCTTATGAGAATCCAAATATCTTTGTATCAAAAACCTTTTGATATTATAATAATGTCTATCAACACAATATAATAATCATCTAGCAGAAACGATTTCATCTCACGTTCTACATATATAGTATACAATCAAAACCGCAAGCACGTATTGGGTAATGGATTTCCAACTATGACAAGGTATGGAACCACCTTTCGCTAGTGTACCTCTAGAAAGGAATACACTGGGTTCAACAAGAACATCTTGCAACCCAGCCACACGTGACTGACCACTCATTTCGCTTGAGCGTATCGAATGTATATCACCAACGGTTGGGTTCAGCAACCGTTTCCCGAATGGGACAGCATCAACAATAGATTTTTAGAAGTAAATGAAACTCTAGATCGGGTGATTATACACCCTACTTCGGTGCGACCGACTTAGCCATGTTGCCTGCCCGATTTCTGTCATTTACCGGTTGTGAGGCTAGAAGCTACGCTTTATCATCACATCAGATTCACTTTGAATGCCACATCGTCAAATCCATCAAATCAACGATTGAAGTCCTCAACCATACATTATGTTTTAGCTAAAAGAAGTTTCCTTCTCCGCTTCCACTCTTGGTACGGTTGGAGAAATCAATATACGTGATCGTTTGGAATTACTCTGTCAGACATCCGTCCATACAAGTCATCCAGAAGCAGGATGAACCGAAGGTACTATTCAGTATATCCATCTTAGATACTGTTATTTAAGACTTATACAATAGCCCTTGCACTTTACTCCGTCTTCAATTATCTTTGGCATATATGATTCGCAACGCTTATGCCAATACAGAGTGGTTCTTTGGATAATAATCCAACCGGTCTCTCCATATTAACAACGTTAAAATGGTCAAAACTTCGATAGTCTGTGATTTAACTATCAAAGAAAAATACGTGTGCAAACAACGATATTATTTCCAAATGGAAATTCTATCGAACAAACATCATTTAACATTTATCTCTTTATTTCATTAATTTACTTATCTCATGTTTCCCTATATTCAATATTTCTTATTTTCTAAATTTGGAAACTATATGTTATTAACAATGGAAAACATTTCCATTTCTTGTTTTCTTTATTAGAAAACATTTCTGGTTTCTTATTTGGAAAACATTTCCAAAGCTTCTTCATTGGACTTAGACAGATGTTTAAACAAACCATCGCGATGCCAACTCAAATCATTTCCTTTACTGTCGAACCTTAACTATTCCTTAGTTAAAAACGAAGCCAATCAAGTTGGGGTAGAACTACCTCTCAGACCTTACTGAACAACATTTCTAACTTTGAAATAGGCAAAGTTCACTTTATCTTCCTTTTACTAACTTCCTTACTTAACCCTCCTTCGAATAAATCTCTATTCGATTTATTTTATTTGATTTACTCTATTCACTTAACCCCTGTCGAATAAACTATATTCGATAACTACTTTCAAATAACAAGATTAGATAACTCCTTTCGAACAACTAGATTCGATAACTCCTTCTCTTTAACTCTATTCGAATAAACTCTATTTGATTACACTATGTAAATAACTCTAGTTCGATTTAACTCTATTCAATATATTCTAGTTCGATATACCTCTATTCAATATATTTTAGTTCGATATAACTCTATCGATTTACTTTAACAGATTTACACTACTGTTTAACTCTAACTGGTTTACCCTAATGGTTTAACCCTAACTGGTTTAACTCTAACTGATTTACTCTAATGGTTTTACCCTAACTTGTTTAACCTACTTCGAATAACTAATATTCGATTAACTCTATTCAACTAACTCGACTCGACTAACCCCTTTCGAATAACTAATTCGATTTACTAACTTTCGAATACCATATTCGTTTTAACTCCTTTAACTCTATTCGAATAAACTATATCTGATAAACTCCTTTATTCTATTCGAATAACTACTTTCAAATAACAAGATTTGATAACTCCTTTCGAATAAACTATTCATTTATAAAGATTTACTTTTAGTAACGGTTCTTCACTTTAAAAATGATTTCCTTTTATTATAACTTATCCTTTGATTTTATAAATATTTCTTTTATAAAAATCCTTTTCGTTTTTCTATATAAAATCCATCGATTTTATATAAATAATACATTTTCAAAATACACTTTGAAAATTCTCTTTCCCATATCCAGTATTTCTTATGGTATTTAACATACCATATAACAACGATAAACATCGTCCAAATACACACAATCAACAACAGATTTTATATCACATCATATATCACAATATATGAATCACGGTAAAATAAATGTTGAGGAATCCAGTTGGATTCCTCCAACCTGTTTCTCTGCATCATAGATGTTAAACAATATAGATAACATCACTTTCAGTTCCATATGATATATCCTGTTAAACAGAATCAATATAGAAATTTAAATAACAGACTAGCAGTTCAATCAAACAATCAACACACAGTCAATCAGCCAATATTTAACAGTTCTAAAAATACAACATGAAATTATAAACTGTTCAGAGTTAGTGAGATTTACTCACTTTGGAAGTTCATCTTTAAAGAACGATAAACTGATGTTTGATCTGAATCAAACAGTTTATTTCGCCATAATTTCAAACGAATCCCAATCCATTCCCGGCCAGTTCCAGTGCATAGTCATCGTCTACATGATCTCAACGCAACTTACGGTTCGTCAATCTGAGTTCGTATGGACGAGACATAACATTTCAAAGTTGGTACACACATTAAATTCAATTTTAAATAAAAACCTTTTTGACTTCGGGCCTTACATTTCCTTCCCGACCCAATACCCAACTTCAAAGCCATACCCGCACCTTAAATCCTCCTTCCCCAATCGTGTATTCACAACAACCCTCAAATCCATTTCAGCACCTTCGACCTCCACGTTCTTCTTCCATTCATCACCGAACTCGAAACCGTTTCCACCATTGGACTCCTCATCCCTCTCTCCACCTTGCCATGTGGACCTCCTCCAACTCGTCGGTCATTTGACAAGCCACGACACTGCATGCCCCAGCAAGAGCATCGATGTCGAACTGCGTCGATCTCCCCAAAAATCCAAGGCAAACTGCTAATTTCCATTTGCAACTCAACTATCAACTTCAATTCACTCATCGATCCTTGTACACCAGAAATAGCAACCCCTAGCTTCTCCTGTACAATCGTCGGCCTCACACAAAATGCGTCACACCCCCTCAAACCCATACCAAAACGAAGCCCACAGTGATACGAATGCAAAGACACAAGCTTTGTGTTTTTTAGAGATTTTTTTTCATTTGTTTGGATTTTTCTTTTGGGATTTTTACTTGTTGTGATGAGTTTATATGAATATATATACCTGTGGGTGGTAGGTGATGGTTATGGTTGAGAACGAAGGCCGCGTGGCCTGTGCGGGATCACAGAAAATGGAGGGGATATTTTGAGTTTGACTTTTATAATTTATTTTCTTGATTTTCTCCTTGTACCTGCCTTCTAAAATCCCAGCGACCACATACGATCTCCTAAAATCACCAAACTGGACATGTAGCTAGAGTTCGACATTGCGGACCCAACGAAACTGGTTTCGTCGAATTCCGACTTCGTATGCTCACACAGTGTATTTTTAACAGTCAAAATATCGATTGTTTTTCACTCTAAAAATCCGTACGGCCACACAGTGACTCTAAAAATCACGAAAATCGAAATCTAACAACTATTTGACATTGCGGATCCAACAAAATTAGTTTCGTCGAAAACCGAGGTCGTTTGCAAAACTGGCTATTTTTAAAGCTCTGAATGACCCATTTAAATATATAAATATATTTAAATATAATTAAATTAAATATAAATAAATTTATATTATCGTGTATATTCGCAGTGGAATACCATACAGTTCCAAAATAATCCTGTATAGATTTCTAACTCGATATTTCAAATATGGGTCAACCCGATATTCGATTTATATTGAATTTCTTTTTTAAAATATAAATAAATTCCTTTATAAATTATAAAGGAATTTCACAGCGACTTTTCTAAAATTTGATTTGGACATATTGCAAAATCTATAAGACGAAATCCTGATTTTTCTCTTCAACTAGAAAGATATACTCCACCAGCTCCACACGTTTCTTGTTTCACAGAAATTCGCATAAAAACGTACCCTGTACATTCAGTTGAAGTTCAAATCGCCAATTTACGAACTACAGCGCCATTTCAAGCTCGATTTTAATTATAATATAATTTATACATTCAACAATCGTTAATTAAATATATTCGTTATTCTAATTCAATTCTAAACTGAATTAAATATCACAGATGATCCAGTTCACACCATATCGCCATTTCAGCCAATATTTGATTATTTCAGAATTAAATATATTATTTAATTATTATTTTTATTAAATATTCACTAATATTTTATTCAACGACCATTAAATCCTCTTAATCACCTTTTAAATAATAAAATTAATTAATTATTATATCGAAAATGCGGGTCATTACATTCTTCCCCACTTAAAATAATTTCATCCTCGAAATTGCTAAGGTAGAGGACGACCCTGTCTACGGTGTAAAATTTTATCTGTTTACCTCTTATCTCTGGTTTCAACTGAACCAATTAATATCGACTAAAATATTAATTCATTCCAACTAACTAAAATTTTCAAAAAAATTGAAAATTTTCTAAAACTTTAAGTTTTTGGAAAATTTCGCCATAACCTTTTTTGTACTGGTCAATACGTCAAACCACCACTCGCCTCTCTGGGCCATCTCCATCCCAAAAGAAAATCAAACAGCCAAGCGGCTTGCCAATTCGGCTCATAAATCTTATATCCAATAGAAATATAAACTGGTACCTTTTTGTCGGGCATATCATTATATCCTTTACATCTGCTGTTAATTCAACATATACCAATGTCATGCCAATCAAACTCCAAATCAGTTTTTTTCTCCAACACAACCATTCGCTTATATCCAAGACAAATATCATTTCAACCCGAGTTTCTTCTTGATTTTCAATTCCTTAACTCCTCAATCCAATACCATTTCGGATTCTAATTTCACAAATCCAATCTTATTCGATTTCAATTCAACTTCAGTTACCACTTAACTGACTTTACTTTAATTCAAATCTGCTTTCACAAATTTCTGTTAAATTTGTTTTTAATTTAAACAGTCTTTCCCTGGGAGTTTTTAAGCAGTTTACTCTTTTCAAAAATCAAATTCTCCTTTTGAACATGTCACTGAGCCCTTAATTAATATTCCAATAGTTAAATTACTTCTCTATTTCTTTATCAATATTTGTTAACCAAATATTTTCAATAACCATATTGGCCTTTTATGTTATTTGGAAAACATTTCCGAATATCGCCTTCCTTTATTTTCTAAACTTTAGAAAATATATGCTATTTATAATTGGAAAATATTCCAATTACTTATCTCTTTTCCGATCTCGTTTATTTCTGTACTTAGGAAATATTCTTTATTATATTCCCAAGCTTACACTTATTTGGGTTAAAACGGATGTTGTGTAAAACATCGTTACGACAACCCAAATACTATATTCAACTAACTTTTATTCAACATTGATCTTCGAGCCTAAAATCTTACTATTTATTGGTTAATATTGAAATCAATCAAGTTGGGGTATAACTACATCTCAGACCTTGACTGAATAACATTTATAACGTCAAAACAGTTATGACTACTTATAAGAATAATCAATACCATGCAACTACTTATTCACTTTTTAATATGTATATGCTTCCTCTTTCTATTCTTACTGGATTTTATTCTTAGTCTTCCTTTTTGATTTTACTATTCTATTTCTAAGTTCATTTCGTTATCGACTTCTATATATATATATATATATATATATATCGATACGTTGATTTCTAACTATCAAATTATCTTAAAAATATTCTAACTTCTTAAATTTCTGGAAAAATTCGCCATAACCTCCTTTGTACCAGGAGCATCGGGATATTTCAAATAGCCTCCCATGGCCCTCACCAATCCAAAAGAAAAAGAAAAAGCCAAGTGGCTAGCCGATACGGTGCATAAAATATCATATATAAATTAAATACATACCTTTTCGTCGAGCATTCTATTTATATGCCTTCATACCTTATCCATACCTACCTCATGTATATTTATACCTGCCCAGTCTATTTTAACTATACCTGATTGTTCAACTCAATTCGTTAATTAATTTGTTAATTAACTCTTTAGTCGATTTCACTTTTATATTTGAACATGACATGTTCAAATATATTTTAACTTGCTTATTAAATAATTTGAATCCAAATTTCAAATATAAGTTCTATATTCGATTTCGAATATCCATTTACAATTCCAATTCACCTTTCAAAGTTCAATTTCAAATTCAAAACTCGATTAACTAATTCCTCTTCGACTTAGTTAATTCTATTCAATTTTTATTCAAATTTTATATCACTTCTATTATTCAAATCTATATATCAAATTCTATAGTTTAAATTTCATTTGAATTCTATATTCCAATTCCATTTGAATTTCTAAATTCAAATTCTATATCACTTCCATTGAATTTCATATATTCAAACTCCCTTTGAATTTCTATATTCAAATTCCATTTTACTTTCGATATTCAGATCCTATATTTGAATTCCTTTATATTTTCTATATTCAAATTCTATATTTAAATTCCATTTGAATTTCTATATTCAAATTTCATATCACTTCCATTGAATTTCATATATTCAAACTCCCTTTGAATTTCTATATTCAAATTCTATATTTGAATTCCTTTTTCAAATTCCTTTTCAAACTTTCTTTATTCATTCTTTACATAAGTCTCGATTTCAATTCCTTTTGAAATCGATATTTCTACCTTTGGAAAATAGATTTCCCTTTCAATTTCACGCTTGTATTTTTATTTCTGAATTATCCAATGATAATCCTCTTCACTTCAATTATAAACTTCGTTTATAAAAGAACTATTTATAAACTTCGTTTATAAAGGAACTTCTCGTTTTATTTCTTTTAAAACAAGTTAATATTTCAAATCTATTTAAAAATTCAAATTCTATATTATAAATCCCATTTTGAAATTAAACACAACTTGTCTTTCCTAAAACAAATTCAAAACAGTATTTCTGGCAGTAATTCGTCACTTACAACTCGAAAATGAATATTGATGATGCAGTTGTCATCATCGGAATCTATTTTCCAGCGATCGAAGTGAGTTCAATACTATAAAACCATTTCTAAACATTTCCACTTTGAAATTCATTTCAAAATATAATTCACACTGCTTGTAAAAAAAATTAAAATATCCCAGGATCTTAAATTTTCCTTATTTTTAATCCAAATCCATTTACAAACACTTATCCAGTTCTTCAGAATTTTAATTCACTTTCTGGTTTAAATTTCAGATTTAACTCATCTGATTTCACGTATTTCACTTATATGAATTCTGATTGGTTATTTACATAAGCATTTAATTTATAATCTTACTCGATTATAATACCAACCAATATATCCATTATATTATAATTTTGATATATATATATCTTCTCTATATCAAAATATACCTTGGGTAAACTTAATTTAATTTACCCTCTTTCAAAACATATCGTGCCGACCCATCGTATTCGAGTGTTTACAAACTCCTACCGATACAGTGGATCAAACTGATCGACCAGAACCCATAAACAACTCAACCAATGAATCTCCACAATAGAAAACAATTTTTATATCAATAACAAATACGTTCACTCGTATATGTACACTCAACTCAATCTAGGGTATTACTAACCCTATCTCTATTGAGTCACGCCACAGAGCCAAGGTAATTCACTTAACTTAAGCTCTGATACCAACTGTAATGACCCGGGATTTTGTCGATTTTGGTTATCGCCATAAACACGATGACGACTAACCAAACACCGAAAAATACCAGTCATTAGTGAAAGAAATTAGAGGGTGAGGAAAGATAAGATAGAAACTTGGAACAGAAGAAGAAGAACACAATATCAGAGTAACACGAATCTCACAGCGGAACGAATAAATATATTTCATAACATAACTTTGAAATACAAATCTGTACCTGAATATACATATCATTATCAAAGTACAGCACTTACAACACAGCGGAAATAACTATAGCTATAATGATCCTGAAGCCTCCTGCTCCAAACTCTTCCAGTATATCTGTAAATCCTGACTACTTGACTGCCCATACAAATTTAGGCACCCAAGAGTTTAGGGAAACAAGCAAATAAACTCCGGGTCAGTCATGGGACTGGTATGAGTAAAACATTTTAAAACAGTTCAAACAGGTAATCGATATCTCATAAGACCACGCCGTATAACGGAATGGGTTTTTCCCTTATGAGAATCCAAATATCTTTGTATCAAAAACCTTTTGATATTATAACAATGTCTATCAACACAATATAATAATCATCTAGCAGAATCGCTTTCATCTCACGTTCTACATATATAGTATACAATCAAAACTGCAAGCACGCATGGGGTAATGGATTTCCAACTATGACAAGGTATGGAACCACCTTTCGCTAGTGTACCTCTAAAAAGGAATACACTGGGTTCAACAAGAACATCTTGCAACCCAGCCACACATGACCGACCACTCATTTCGCTTGAGCGTATCGAATGTATATCACCAACGGTTGGCATCGGCAACCGTTTCCCGAATGGGACAGCATCAACAATAGATTTTTAGAAGTAAATGAAACTCTAGATCAAGTGATTATACACCCTACTTCGGTGCGACAGACTTAGCCATGCTGCCTGCCTGATTTCTGTCATTTACCGGTTGTGAGGCTAGAAGCTACGCTTTATCATCACATTAGATTCACTTTGAATGCCACATCGTCAAATCCATCAAATCACCGATTGAAGTCCTCAACCACGCATTATGTTTTAGCTAAAAGAAGTTTCCTTCTCCGCTTCCACTCTTGGTACGGTTGGAGAAATCAATATACGTGATCATCTGGAAATACTCTGTCAGACATCCGTCCATACAAGTCATCCAGGAACAGGATGAACCGAAGGTACTATTCAGTATATCCATCTTAGATACTGTTATCTAAGACTTATACAATAGCCCTTGCACTTTACTCCGTCTTCAATTATCTTTGGCATATATGATTCGCAACTCTTATGCCAATACAGAGTGGTTCTTTGGATAATAATCCAACCGGTCTCTCCTTATTAAAAACGTTTAAATGGTCAAAACTTCGATAGTCTGTGATTTAACTATCAAAGAAAAATACGTGTGCAAACAACGATATTATTTCCAAATGGAAATTCTATCGAACAAACATCATTTAACATTTATCTCTTTATTTCATTAATTTACTTATCTCCTGTTTCCCTATATTCAATATTTCTTATTTTCTAAATTTGGAAAATATATGTTATTAACAATGGAAAACATTTCCATTTCTTGTTTTCTTTATTAGAAAACATTTCTGGTTTCTTATTTGGAAAACATTTCCAAAGCTTCTTCATTGGACTTAGACAGATGTTTAAACAAACCATCGCGATGCCAACTCAAACCATTTCCTTTACTGTTGAACCTTAACAATATCATAGTTAAAAACGAAGCCAATCAAGTTGGGGTAGAACTACCTCTCAGACCTTACTGAACAACATTTCTAACTTTGAAATAGGCAAAGTTCACTTTATATTCCTTTTACTAACTTCCTTACTTAACCCTCCTTCGAATAAATCTCTATTCGATTTATTCTATTTGATTTACTCTATTTGATTTACTCTATTCACTTAACCCCTGTCGAATAAACTATATTCGATAACTACTTTCAAATAACAAGATTTGATAACTCCTTTCGAATAACTAGATTCGATAACTCCTTCTCTTTAACTCTATTCGAATAAACTCTGTTCGATTACTCTATTTAAATAACTCTAGTTCGATTTAACTCTATTCAATATATTATAATTCGATATAACTCTATTCAATATATTCTAGTTCGATATAACTCTATCGATTTACTTTAACTGATTTACACTAAATGTTTAACTCTAACTGGTTTACCCTAATGGTTTAACCCAAACTGGTTTAACTCTTATTAATTTACTCTAATGGTTTTACCCTAACTAGTTTAACCTAATTCGAATAACTAATATTCGATTAACTCTATTCAACTAACTCGACTCGACTAACCCCTTTCGAATAACTAATTCGATTTACTAACTTTCGAATACCATATTCGTTTAACTCCTTTAACTCTATTCGAATAAACTATATCTGATAAACTCCTATATTCTATTCGAATAACTACTTTCAAATAACAAGATTTGATAACTCCTTTCGAATAAACTATTCATTTATAAAGATTTACTTTTAGTAACGGTTCTTCACTTTACAAATGATTTCCTTTTATTCTAACTTATCCTTTGATTTTATAAATATTTCTTTTATAAAAATCCTTTTCGTTTTTCTATATAAAATCCATCGATTTTATATAAATAATTCATTTTCAAAATACACTTTGAAAATCCTCTTTCCCATATCCAGTATTTCTTATGGTATTTAACATACCATATAGCAACGATAAACATCGTCCAAACACACACAATCAACAACAGATTTTATATCACATCATATATCACAATATATGAATCACGGTAAAATAAATGTGGAGGAATCCAGTTGGAATCCTCCAACCCGTTTCCCTGCATCACAGATGTTAAACAATATAGATAACATCACTTTCAGTTCCATATGATATATTCTGTTAAACAAAATCAATATAGAAATTTAAATAACTGACTAGCAGTTCAATCAAAAAATCAACACATAGTCAATCAACCAATATTTAAAAGTTCTAAAAATACAACATGAAATTATAAACTGTTCAGAGTTAGTGAGATTTACTCACTTTGGCAGTTCATCGTTAAAGAACGATAAACTGTTGTTTGATCTGAATCAAATAGTTTATTTCGCCATAATTTCAAATGAATCCCAATCCACTCCCAGTCAGTTCCAGTGCGTAGCCGTCGTCTACATGATCTCAACGCAACTTACGGTTCGTCAATCTGAGTTCGTACGGACGAGATACAACATTTCAAAGTTGGTACACACATTAAATTCAATTTCAAATAAAAACCTTTTTGACTTCGGGCCTTACATTTCCTTCCCGGCCCAATACCCAACTTCAAAGCCATACCCGCACCTTAAATCCTCCTTCCCCAATCGTGTATTCACAGCAACCCTCAAATCCATTTCAGCACCTTCGACCTCCACGCTCTTCTTCCATTCATCGCCGAACTCGAAACCGTTTCCACCATTGGACTCCCCATCCCTCTCTCCACCTTGCCATGTGGACCTCCTCCAACTCGTCGGCCGTTTGACAAGCCGCGACACTTCCTGCCCCAGCAAGAGCATCGACGTCGAACTGCGTCGATCTCCCCAAAAATCCAAGGCAAACTGCCAATTTCCATTTGCAACTCAACTATCAACTTCGATTCACTCATCGATCCTTGTATCACCAGAAACCGCAAGCCCTAGCTTCTCCTGTACAATCGTTGGCCTCACACAAAATGCGTCGCACCCCCTCAAACCCATACCAAAACGAAGCCCACAGTGATACGAATGCAAAGACACAAGCTTTGTGTTTTTTAGAGATTTTTCTTCATTTGTTTGGATTTTTCTTTTGGGATTTTTACTTGCTGTGATGAGTTTATATGGTTATATATACCTGTGGGTGGTAGGTGCTGGTTGTGGTTGAGAACGAAGGCTATGTGGCATGTGCGGGATCACAGAAAATAGAGGGGATATTTTGAATTTGACTTTTATAATTTATTTTCTCGATTTTCTCCTTGTACGTGCTTCTAAAAATCCCAGCGACCACATACAATCTCCTAAATTCACCAAACTAGACATGTAGCTAGAGTTCGACATTGCGGACCCAACGAAACTGGTTTCGTCGAATTCCGACTTCGTATGCTCACACAGTGTATTTTTAACCGTCAAAATATCGATTGTTTTTCACTCTAAAAATCCGTACGGCCACACAGTGACTCTAAAAATCACGGAAATCGAAATCTAACAACTATTTGACATTGCGGATCCAACAAAATTAGTTTCGTCGAAAACCGAGGTCGTTTGCAAAACTGGCTATTTTTAAAGCTCTGAATGACCCATTTAAATATATAAATATATTTAAATATAATTAAATTAAATATAAATAAATTTATATTGTAACAACCCGTATCTTGAATAATAAGTTATAACATAAATCAAGGCAGAATTAAATGATAAAATCTGAATCAAGGGAAACGGGCTGGGCCATTGCGTTCGTCTCGGAAAAATACGCGAAATAGAGTCTGAGTTTTCGAAAATTGGAGTCCGTATGACCAAGTTATGGCCCGTCAAAGTTTTCAAAAAATTTCAAGTTCAAAAACAGTTCAAATTTGAATTCAGAATTCAAATTCAGCCAAGCAGGACAGGCGGGAAAATTCCCGCCACCCCCAAGTCGACTGGGGAGTCGACTTGGGAGTCGACACACCCCAGGTGGTGTCGACTGCCCAGTCGACACCCCTGTCGACTTGGGTGGTCGGCCAGTTTGGCCTGAGTGCACCTGACTTGTTCCTCAAGACATGCTTTAGGGCTGGTGACGGATTTTAATGGCTCAGTTCTGAATTAGGGTTAATCCTATGGCCTAAACTAACCTAAACTTCTATAAAAAGACCCTAAGACCTAGCCTAAACCCACACAAATCAATCCTACAACTAGGTTATGCCAAAATGCTCCTTGATCAGGGCCTCCATCTTCATATCATGGCCTCCATCCTCTTCATGAAAGTTTGAGTGTTCTAAACTAGTAAAAGAGCCACCTTTCTTCATCAAAACAAGGATCTTTCATCATACAAATCAAAGGAGCTTCTTGTTTCTCTTAGATGCTAACTATGAAGTTAAATATGACATGTTGCAAGTTTGAGTTTGGGCCTAAGTATGATTGTTGCTTTGATTCTATCATGTTATGCATAGATTTATTCTATGCATGTTTGTAAAGCTATCACCTTGACTTTGTGCATAGAAAGCTATGAGCTTTTATTTGAAATGTTGCATAAAGCAACATAGAAACTCTCATAACCCTTATGTTATCTTGCATATGATGTTATATGTGAATCACTAGTTATCATCCTATGCCATCTATGACCATGTATCACCTATTTGCTAAGTTTAATGCCATACATGTGTAGATTTGAATTGGACCTAAGTGCAATATTTGCCTTGAACCTATCATTGTATGCATAGATCTATTCATGCCTCTCTTGATTTATGATTGTGGACCTATCATGAACCTAGTACCGTTCATGTTGACCTTGGAAAAAAATGCTATGAAATGGATTATGGCTTATGCATGTTAACAAACCCTAACCCCTCATGTTCCTTAACATGCATATGATGATATTGAACCTATTTGCTATGCACAAGTTAGGATTGTCACCCTATGTCAACTATTACCATGCTACCACCATATTTGCTATTATGCATGCTTGTGGCCAAATCACCCTTATGCTATTATGCATGCTTGTGGCCAAATCACCCTTATGCTATTATGCATGCTTGTGGCCAAATCACCCTTATGATATTTGATATGTTTGAGGCCAAGTCACCTTTTATGCTATCATACATGTTGAGGCCATGTGCTAGTATGTTGAACCCCCTTTGGCCTCAAATATCACCATGTTTAACTTGTGATAGACTTTGCCATCTTATGCCCACCTTGTCATATTCTTATGTTCCCCCCTTTTGATCTATTTGTGTTGATGTGAACTTACGTGCAATGGGGTTACGTTATGGGTAAACTTAAACGACATGAAACATGATTTGGAAAATATGACATGTGATGATGCTTGAAAACATGAACGTGGACATGACATATAGAAAACATGAAAGTGGCCAACTCGAGGTTGGGTTGAGTTTGTAGCATAAATCTACCCGGAACCGACCGGCTTAACTAGTGGCTACAAGCAATAAGACCCAATGTGAGTAGTTGGTCACATCGCACTTAAAACCCGAGGTTAGACTAGGTTGTGGTGTAAAGCTACCCGGACCTGCCCGGCTTAACTACTAACCACAACAAAGTCTAATGTGAGAGGTTGGGGTGCATTAAGTTAATTAATGCCACATGGTAGGGTTAAGTCCTGGACTACTTGAATACTTAACCAATTAAACACGATGGATTGGTAGGGTTAAGTCATGGACTACTTGAATATACTTAACCAGTTGAACACGATGTATTGATAGGGTTAAGTCATGAACTGCTTGGATACACTTGACCAACTCAATACATGGTTAGGATAGGGTTAACCACACTTAACCCATTTAAAATCCTTGTTACATGGTCCTTTTCAGCAGTAACCTACTTGGGAGTATCTGGATACCCTGGACTAGGCTAGGGTGGGGCACGATTACTGACTGATTGTAAGAGACCAAAAGAGACGGCTGAATAGTGCACCAGTTAAGTTCAGGCGGACCATGGTCGTGCACATTAAGTCTGGAGTTGAACATGGGCACCGGTAGGTTTAGACTGTGCGTGCTTGAATTGTGTCTGGGGTTTACACCTTAGGGCTGGATACACCCTAGGGTGGACCTTGCACAGTTAACTACATTTCATGATTAGGCCGTATGACACTGATACACGATGAGTTAGGCTTATAGGGAGCCGATCGACTAGACCGAGTAGTTGGACCTTGATTTAGGTCATCTCATGAGTTTGGGCCAACATTTAGCTAAGGGATCATTTCTTGTTTATACTTGACATGGATTAGAATACTAGTACACTTGGTGCAACTTAACCTTGTATATGCGATGCCACACTTGATCTATCTTGTTAACTTTTCACCATGCCAGTTATCATCCTATGTTTCATCTCTGTTTTACATGTCCAGTTAACTTTATTAGTTTTTATACTAATAGTAGGTAGGACTTACCAGTCTTTTTGACTAACCCGTTTTCTTTCGCCTCATTTCTTCCGTTCCCCCCCCCCCCCCACCCCCCACCCCCCACCCCAGGTTCTCAGGGTGGGAATACTAGCACCTAGCTTGGATCTTTAGCTTGCTTACTGGATAGCTCATGTACGGTTTGGACTTGAGCTTTGCTATGGCGACACTACTGTTATCTTTGGGGAATACTTTACTTATGTTATTTTTCAGTTTATGTTTTTCTAGACTTTGTTTTGTTGGGAAAATGATGACTAAGTACTTTGATGTAACTTGACTATGGTTTTGAAATAGTAATTTTATCCGCTGCTTTATTTACTATGTTTTACTCATATGTTCTGTCTTGTGATATCTTCATGCATGTTTACCTTGACCAACACCCCTCCAAAGCCAGTGTACTTGCAAGAGTGACCCTGGCGGAGGTGGGGTGTTACATTCGGTATCAGAGCATAAGGTTTACAAGATCTGAGCAAAAGGTTTTTAAAACTTACCTTTTGAAAAACTATTTTCAAAACCAATTAAGTATTTTCCAAGAAAAGTCTAGTTTATTTTAAAAGGCTATTCCCCAAAAAGCCATTAGCACTATCCTCTGTTTCCTCGTTCTCAATCTATCTTTTTCTTCGTTTCAGTATGGCCGATAATTTTGTCATTCTGGAGGGCGTACCAGTACCTATTTGGTTTAGAAGGTACATGGAGGCAAGGGCGAATGAAGCCGGCCCCGCGAACATTCCTCCTCCTTCCCCCGTGGCTAACATTCCTCCTCCTCCCGTAGCTGAGGTTCCTCCTCCTCAGCATCCGCAAACGGATTTCGCGAATATTTGCAAGGACTTTAAGGTGATGGGTGGCAAGAATTTTATTGGGACGGAGACTTTTGTGGAGGCAAGAAACTGGTTAAAGGAAACTGAAGACCTCTTTGCTATCTTTGATATAGAAGACCGTAGGAAAGTTCTGTTAGCGGTATGGCTGTTGAAAGGGGAAGCTACATATTGGTGGGTAGTCACCACCACTACTAGGCCAATTCAGACTTGGGATGACTTTAGGAGAAGGTTTGGACTGAGGTTTCTATCATCGACAGAAGAGAACCTTCAGATGGAGAGGTTCCTATCTCTAAAGCAAGGGGACATGACAGTTAGGGAATACGTGGATACATTTAATCAACTTGCTCGGTTCGGTCTAGACTTGGTTAACACAGCTCAGAAGAAGGCCCTACACTTTGCTCTAGGATTGAACGAGCCATTGCACGGTTTAGCCATGTCTCACATACCCATGGGGGCGACCTTCGAGAGTTTGGTAAATATGACCCTGCTTCAAGAGGAAGATAAGAGTAGTAAGAAGGAAGTCAAGTTGAATGAGTCTCAAGGCAAGAAGGTAGATTCCGAGAAAGGAGGCAAGGACAACAACAACCGCAATGACAACAAGACCAGGGAGACAAGCAAGTGCAACTTCTGTGGGATCGTTGGACACATAGCCAAAGATTGTAGGAAGAAGAAGAGGAAGTTGGGAGAATGCTTTCATTGTGGAGAGTCTGGACACTATAGCAAGGATTGCCCGAAAAAGCGAGAACAAGGGAAAAGGCAAACTCAGCGAGCAGGACCCTCTGGAGGGCAGTTGCAGGCTCTCCTCGCTCTTCCAGCTTTTGATCGAGGTAGTGTTTCTATAGAAAGTCATGTTTACATTTCTGATTTCCCTGTTCGTACCTTATTTGATTCTGGCGCATCGCATAATTTTATTTCCGATCTTGTTGAAAGTTTGCACCTAAGTACTAGTCTAGTTGAGGTCCCGTTAGTGTTTCAAATCCAATTGGGGATTCCGCCCATCTACCTGTGATTTGTATGGATTTGAAAATCTCTATCTTGAGCATAGAATTCATGTGTAATGCTTATGTTCTCGGGTTTATGGGATACAGGTTGATTTTGGGAATGGATTGGTTGTCCACTTATGGAGCCATTCTTGATTTTGAACATAGGGTTGCGAGGCTCATGACTCGCCTCGGTAATACCCTCGAAATCTCGTGTGACCTTTAGGGTTCCGTCATGATTAGTTACCTAGAATCCCTTGGCACCTTTATTGGAAATTTGTAATCCAATCGAGTAGTGTTCGCCACTAAGGCGGATAGTCCATTTCACTTAAGCATGGGTTAGAGAAATCACCCTAGTAAGTACATTTGGCAACGTGGATTGGCACTTGTTTTCAAGAGATAGTTCTTCTGCGTGGGATACCGTATAGTATGTAAACGAGGTCCAGGATTCACTAACAAATTTTGTAAAGCTTGCATGAAACCATGAGCACGCAGTTATGTGGAAGCCAAGTATTTTAGGAAAAGAATAAGTGGAAGTGGAACGAGAGGCAACGGTGAAATGAGTTCTAACTCATATTTTGGAAATAAGAATTAAGAGCTACGAAATTGTGAAGTTAAAAGACGGTCAAGGCACAATAGGATTAAGCTCAAGAAAATGCGGCTTAGAAGATTGAAGACTAGATATGCGCATTACATCTCTTTCTAAGAGTATATCCTTGATCCCTATTATTCTGTAGAGCTTACTCGCATGCTATCTTTTAAGTATATCCTCTCGGTCCTATTCTCAATCTTAGTTCTGTTGCAAACCCCATAAGGAGTATGACTCGCCTATATAGTTGGGGTGAGGATGTCCATTAAGTTGACCAAACTATTTGGGCTTTATGGGATATGGGTCATAGTTGATAGACTTACGTAGAGTGCTCACTTTGTTCCATTGAAGAGCAAGAGGGCCACATCATGGCTAGCATCTGTTCATCTTCGAGAGATAGTGCGATTGCATGGAGTTCCTTCTAACATAGTTAGCGATCGTGACCCAATTCTCGCTAGCCAATTCTGGAATAGTTTGCAGGAAGCGATGGGTACGCAATTGAATCTAAGTATGGCCTATCACCCACAGACGGATGGCCAGACCGAAAGGGTGAATAGGGTACTAGAAGATCTGTTGAGGCTATGCATCCTTGACTTTGGTGGCACTTGGGAAGATCATCTTCCTCTCGTAGAGTTTGCTTATAATAACAGCTATCAGGCAAGCATAGGAATGGCACCATTCGAAGCTTTGTATGGGAGGCTGTGCAAGTCACCAACATGTTGGTAGGAGACGACGGATGAGCTTATACTTGGGCCCGACAGGATAAGGGACACATCCGAGAAAGTTGAATTGGTGAGAAGACGGATGAAAACGGCCCAAGACAGACAGGATTCCTATGCTGACAAGCGAAGGACAGATCTGGAATTCGAAGTTGGAGATATGGTTTTCGTGAAGGTTTCTCCTTTGCGTAATGTGGTTCGTTTTGGAGCAGTTGGGAAGCTGGCACCAAGGTTCGTAGGACCCTTCCCTATTATAGAAAGAGTTGGGAGGATGGCTTATAAGGTGGAATTGCCCGAGAAGCTGGCCGGAGTGAATAATGTCTTTCATGTCTCGCATCTCCGAAAGTGCCTACATGAGTCCGCTGAGGTGGTTGAACCTAGCATTCTTGAAGATGTGGAGGTAGAAAAAGAGGCAACTTTGAGGCGAGCTCCGATTCGTATCTTGGGAACAGAGATCAAGAAGCTGAGGATTCGAGAAGTCAAGTTAGTAAAGGTTCAGTGGAGCGAAGCCGATGAAGATGCAACTTGGGAAACCGAGGAGAAGATGCGTGGGCTTTATCCATTTCTTTTTGAGGGTACATTCTCAATCTCTTTTCCTAGTTAGCATATCTTTCTTTTGCTACCCATGTTTATCTTGTTATCTCGTTAACCTTGTCATGAGAACCTTAGGTAGAAACCCTTTGGATGAAACATGTATTTGAAACATGTTATGTTTGATGTTTGCAAGTGGTTGCAAGTGTTTGCAAGTGGATACTCGTGGATACATGATACACATTAGGCACTAAGATCGGCTCACACACTTTCATATTGCATATGCATGAGTGCTTATACTTGCTCATGGCTGAAACTTGTTATGCTATCACGTGGATGTTGCATATGGATGAATGTTATGAGCACTCATGTAGAGATTATGAATTATGTTAAGAATTTGCATACATATGGACTCATTTCACTAACATACTTTGCATTAAGGAGGTTTACTGAATCAGTAACCGCCTGATTTTCGCATTAGATAAGTACATATACACACACCTTTCACATATGATCATACATCATTTAGAATCTTTTAAGGACAATGACTGCACGTGGATGATGTTTTGAGTAGATGGATGATGGATGGTAGGATATGTTCTTCCTAACTTGAAGATTTCGGGGACGAAATCCTTTAAGGTGGGGAGAATGTAACAACCTGTATCTTGAATAATAAGTTATAACATAAATCAAGGAAGAATTAAATGATAAAATCTGAATCAAGGGAAACGGGCTGTGCCATTGCGTTCGTTTCGGAAAAATACGCGAAATAGAGTCCGAGTTTTCGAAAATCGGAGTCCGTATGACCAAGTTATGGCCCGTCAAAGTTTTCAGAAAATTTCAAGTTCAAAAACAGTTCAAATTTGAATTCAGAATTCAAATTCAGCCAAGCAGGACAGGAGGGAAAATTCCCGCTACCCCCAAGTCGACTGGGGAGTCGACTTGGGAGTCGACACACCCCAGGTGGTGTCGACTGCCCAGTCGACACCCCTGTCGACTTGGGCGGTCGGCCAGTTTGGCCTGAGTACACCTGACTTGTTCCTCAAGACATGCTTTAGGGCTGGTGACGGATTTTAATGGCTCAGATCTGAATTAGGGTTAATCCTATGGCCTAAACTAACCTAAACTTCTATAAAAAGACCTTAAGACCTAGCCTAAACCCACACAAATCAATCCTACAACTAGGTTATGCCAAAATGCTCCTTGATCATGGCTTCCATCTTCATATCATGGCCTCCATCCTCTTCATGAAAGTTTGAGTGTTCTAAGCTAGTAAAAGAGCCACCTTTCTTCATCAAAACAAGGATCTTTCTTCATACAAATCAAAGGAGCTTCTTATTTCTCAAGACAACTTGGAGCTTGTATTCATTTGGGGGTTTTTAGTGTTGCTAGTGTGGCTTCGTCTCAATCTTGTTTTATTTTATAGTCTTCATAGCATTGTAAGCCCTATTCTACTCTTAGATGCTAACTATGAAGTTAAATATGACATGTTGCAAGTTTGAGTTTGGGCCTAAGTATGATTGGTGCTTTGATTCTATCATGTTATGCATAGATTTATTCTATGCATGTTTGTAAAGCTATCACCTTGACTTTGTGCATAGAAAGCTATGAGCTTTGATTTGAAATGTTGCATAAAGCCACATAGAAACTCTCATAACCCTTATGTTATCTTGCATATGATGTTATATGCGAATCACTAGTTATCATCCTATGCCATCTATGACCATGTATCACCTATTTGCTAAGTTTAATGCCATACATGTGTAGATTTGAATTGGACCTAAGTGCAATATTTGCCTTGAACCTATCATTGTATGCATAGATCTATTCATGCCTCTCTTGATTTATGATTGTGGACCTATCATGAACCTAGTACCGTTCATGTTGACCTTGGGAAAAAATGCTATGAAATAGATTATGGCTTATGCATGTTAACAAACCTTAACCCCTCATGTTCCTTAACATGCATATGATGATATTGAACCTATTTGCTATGCACAAGTTAGGATTGTCACCCTATGTCAACTATTACCATGCTACCACCATATTTGCTATTATGCATGCTTGTGGCCAAAGCACCCTTATGCTATTATGCATGCTTGTGGCCAAATCACCCTTATGCTATTATGCATGCTTGTGGCCAAAGCACCCTTATTCTATTATGCATGCTTGTGGCAAAATCACCCTTATGATATTTGATATGTTTGAGGCCAAGTCACCTTTTATGCTATCATACATGTTGAGGCCATGTGCTAGTATGTTGAACCCCCTTTGGCCTCAAATATCACCATGTTTAACTTATGATAGACTTTTCCATCTTATGCCCACCTTGTCATATTCTTATGTTCCCCCCTTTTGATCTATTTGTGTTGATGCGAACTTACGTGCGATGGGGTTACGTTATGGGTAAACTTAAACGACATGAAACATGACTTGGAAAATATGACATGTGATGATGCTTGAAAACATGAACGTGGACATGACATGTAGAAAACATGAAAGTGGCCAACTCGAGGTTGGGTTGAGTTTGTAGCATAAATCTACCCTGAACCGACCGGCTTAACTAGTGGCTAAAAGCAATAAGACCCAATGTGAGTAGTTGGTCACATCGCACTTAAAACCCGAGGTTAGACTAGGTTGTGGTGTAAAGCTACCCGGACCCGCACGGCTTAACTAGTAACCACAACAAAGTCTAATGTGAGAGGTTGGGGTTCATTAAGTTAATTAATGCCACATGGTAGGGTTAAGTCATGGACTACTTGAATACTTAACCAATTAAACACGATGGATTGGTAGGGTTAAGTCATGGACTACTTGAATATACTTAACCAGTTGAATACGATGTATTGATAGGGTTGAGTCATGAACTGCTTGGATACACTTGACCAACTCAATACATGGTTAGGATAGGGTTAACCACACTTAACCCATTTAAAATCCTAGTTACGTGGTCCTTTTCAGCAGTAACCTACTTGGGAGTATCTGGATACCCTGGACTAGGCTAGGGTGGGGCACGATTACTGACTGATTGTAAGAGACCAAAAGAGACGGCTGAATAGTGCACCAGTTAAGTTCAGTCGGACCATGGTCATGCACATTAAGTCCGGAGTTGAACATGGGCACCGGTAGGTTTAGACTGTGCGTGCTTGAATTGTGTCTGGGGTTTACACCTTAGGGCTGGATACACCCTAGGGTGGACCTTGCACAGTTAACTACATTCCATGATTAGGCCGTATGACACCGATACACGACGAGTTAGGCTTATAGGGAGCCGATCGACTAGACTGAGTAGTTGGACCTTGATTTAGGTCATCTCATGAGTTTGGGCCAACATTGGGCTAAGGGATCATTTCTTGTTTATACTTGACATGGATTAGAATACTAGTACACTTGGTGCAACTTAACCTTGTATATGCGATGCCACACTTGATCTATCTTGTTAACTTTTCACCATGCCAGTTATCATCCTATGTTTCATCTCTGTTTTACATGTCCAGTTAACTTTATTAGTTTTTATACTAATAGTAGGTAGGACTTACCAGTCTTTTTGACTGACCCGTTTTCTTTCGCCTCTTTTCTTCCGTCCCCCCCCCCCCCTAGGTTCTCAGGGTGGGAATACTAGCACCTAGCTTGGATCTTTAGCTTGCTTACTGGATAGCTCATGTACGGTTTGGACTTGAGCTTTGCTATGGCGACACTACTGTTATCTTTGGGGAATACTTTACTTATGTTATTTTTCAGTTTATGTTTTTCTAGACTTTGTTTTGTTGGGAAAATGATGACTAAGTACTTTGATGTAACTTGA
The DNA here is from genome assembly GCA_030737875.1 of Allium sativum. Classification (NCBI taxonomy): domain Eukaryota; kingdom Viridiplantae; phylum Streptophyta; class Magnoliopsida; order Asparagales; family Amaryllidaceae; genus Allium; species Allium sativum. The sequence goes on from CM060915.1 coordinate 289,356,382, forward strand.
CTATGGTTTTGAAATAGTAATTTTATCCGCTGCTTTATTTACTCTGTTTTACTCATATGTTCTGTCTTGTGATATCTTCATGCATGTTTACCTTGACCAACACTCCTCCAAAGCCAGTGTACTTGCAAGAGTGACCCTGGCGGAGGTGGGGTGTTACATATACTATCGTGTATATTCATAGTGGAATACCATACAGTTCCAGAATAATCCTGTATGGATTTCTAACTCGATATTTCAAATCTGGGTCAACCCGATATTCGATTTATATTGAATTTCCTTTTTAGAATATAAATAAATTCCTTTATAAATTATAAAGGAATTTCACAGCGACTTTTCTAAAATTTGATTTGGACATATCGCAAAATCTATAAGACGAAATCCTGATTTTTCTCTTCCACTAGAAAGATATACTCCACCAGCTCCACACGTTTCTTGTTTCACAGAAATCCGATTAAAAACGAACCCTGTACATTCAGTTGAAGTTCGAATCGCCAATTTACGAACTGCAACGCCATTTCGAGCTCGATTTTAATTATAATATAATTTATACATTCAACCATCGTTAATTAAATATATTCGTTATTCTAATTCAATTCTAAACTGAATTAAATATCACAGATGATCCAGTTCACACCATATCGCCATTTCAGCCAATATCTGATTATTTCAGAATTAAATATATTATTTAATTATTATTTTAATTAAATATTCACTAGTATTTTATTCAACGACCATTAAATCCTCTTAATCACCTTTTAAATAATAAAATTAATTAATTATTATACCGCTGAAAATGCGGGTCATTACAGTACTTGCTTTAGTATAGTGTATTGATATATGCACAACTTATGTAGATTACAAAAGAGATTGGGCAATATTTTATGGCTATTTACAAAAGTACTCTTTTTTAATCACACCAAGTTTTAATTGTTCATTCAAATATGTTCACATATAGGAAACTAAAACTATAAATTAGGCATAAAGTACATGATTAACTGAAAAAAATTGCATCTTTAAGTAAAATTAAAACCTCCTGAAACTGATTATACCAAATCAGGAATCAAGATGTCTCAGCAGCAACCCTAGTTTGTCCTTCTTCCTCCGTAAGCAGTTATGCCAGCGGTCTAATTTCACGAGCAACCATAACCGTATTCCTAAACATTCAAAATCACCTGAACAACATATATAAAATATTAGTCCTAAACAGTTTCGTCCTAACTATTTCCTGAACATTTAAAAGAATATTCTGTGGTAATAATAGCACTAAACATTTTTTGTTGAAATTATGGATATGAGAACTTGATCAAATTCAGATGAAGTACTTCGGTTTTTTTTGGAATTTTTTTGTACATACCTGCCGTTTTGAAGGAGCGGAAATCAAACTTCGACGCCACTGTCGTACTTGTGCCTGAAATTCAATTGATAGCCAAATCGGGTGGGACAACAGGTCATCTCGTCAGTGAAAATCTAGTAATCGAAAAGTGAATACCTAGGTGTCACCTTCGTAGCTATTAATCGAAGAGCATCAACCATGAGATGGAGGGTATATAGATGGCCAAAAAAATTGGTAGATCTGGACCACAAAACCCATTTGCCTGCTTGTTTTTTCTACTTTTGCTTGATTTCCGAGCGAAGTTGATTCCCGAATGATGATTTGGCTTTTTTAAGAGAGGAGAAAAAGAACGATGATTTTCTTTTTTCAGATGGAAAGAGGAGAAAAATGATTGAGAACGACAAAGAAAATGGTTGAGAAGAAGAAGAAAACCGTAGAAAAAGCGGGGGAGAATGCGGAATGTGTTTTGCTGTAAGGTGGGATAAGCTCGTGTGAGCAAAGGGTATCAAATGACTATAATTCCCTCCACCGTTTTTTTCCTATCTTACAATTAAAAAGAGAAGAAGTGGCTATATTGGAACTCCTAAAAAGCTTCACCATCCTGAAGTATTTGTATTATTAGTAGAGAAGATATATATATATATATATATGATCTATATATGACATGCACAAGGCATAGGTCTGTTACAGAAAATAGACGTCTGAATTATTTAATTCAGACGTCTGTCTACTAAAGCAAAGAATAAATTTCTCATAATATTCATGACGTTTGAGTCAAAAATTTCAGATGTCTGAATAACCTCCTAAATGGCCTATTTTCTTGTTGCTTGAATTTTATTCAAAAACAGATATCTGAATTTCTTAATTCAGACATCTAAATTAAAAAAATCAGACATCTGAATCTACTTCGAAATTGCCTATTTTCTTGCTGTTTTGTTTTTAAATCAAAACAGACATCTGAAATTTTCATTCAGACATCTGAATACGAAGAGATGCAACTTTAAATGAAGAGTCACAACTTTCTAATCCATATCTTTTTTTTCGAATCTCTTCGTGATAAGTTATATCCTTTTGTATATTATAAATAGATACTTGATTAAGTGATCAAATCACCGAATCTTACTATAATTCTTTCTATCTTTTCTAAAAGATCTCTAAGCACTTCATCTTCATACTCTAAAGATTTTAATCTTTTAAACCTTCTATATTCTTTCACGAGTTACACTACTATCATCAAGGAAAGGTTATAGGAAGGGTGTACTTCAACTTGATATATACATGTTAACAAGAACACAAACAAGTCATCAATTATTTTGTATTGTGGAAGCCCTCTTCAGCAGTTGAGGCAAGAAATCCCGTTCGGCTATTCGGGTTGTTGTAAATCTATTCCTCCGGGTGAAGTGAGGGTTGTTATGTTAGTGAAATTCTAAAAGTCAGTCTGGGACTGGACGTAGGACAGTGGTCCGAACTAGTATAAAGTCGTTGATTTTACTTACATCTACTACTTTACCATCCTATATTTATACTCCATACTACACGATCCTACAACTGCTTAGCCACTTTCAGTTTTAATGCCGAAGGAGAAGCAAGGTGAGTTTAACTCACTCAGTTGTTCCACTTATATTTTTATAAATTAGGTTGAATATTTATGTGCTTTGTTTGCTAGTTATTGGATGATTTGATGGTTGTTTAAATATATGCTGAATATTTCTATATAATTGACTTAAATTAAATGTTCTTTTAATTTAATCAAAAACTACTCGTTATATTTAACGATTATTTCCAATCAAGGTAACCTACCTTGTTGATTATGTTAGTAATAATATAAATGTACTAATTTAAATTATATGCTTGAATTGTTGTTATTAACTGACCGTTATCAATTGAGTTAATTATTTATATTTATTTTAATAGATAATATATTATTGTATTGAACTGATTGTTTTAATTAAGTAAACATATTTGGATGCAGGGAAAAACAAGTTGGAGGGATCCAACTGGGTTCCTCAAATTTATTATTTACTTTCATATTACAATTATATGAACTGTTTAACCTGTATGATTGGATGATTGATTTGATCGTTGATTGCCAAATTTAAATTCGATGTTTGTTTGTTTAACCAGTGGGTAATATTGGTTGAGTAATTGGCGGCAGATGGCCTAAAAAATAAATTGTTTTATGAAATATTGATTTACCGTCAGATGAACCAACTGAAGTAAAGTTATAAAATTTATTTTATAACTGAAGATGGTTTTGAAAATTATTATTTTGAATTAAAGTTTATAAAAGGAGATTATTATTTATTATTTAAGTTATGAGAAATTATTAAATGGTTTTATGAAGTAAATTCTTATGTTAATAAGATTTAAAGGAAAGCAAGCAGAAATTTATCTAATGACTAATAACTGGAATTAGTTGTTTTTAAGAAACAATTAGATTGGGATTATATTGAAAATGATTATTATTTCATTATTAATAATAAAATTAAATGGGATTGATTAAATTAATTGTATTATTAATTAATTTAAATGGAAGGACCAACTAGAATGGATTATCGAGTTATCTATGTTAAGTTGAATGTGTTAACCGCTTAAATGGTAATTGATTATTAAATTTGTTATAAATATATTTAATGGAAGTTTTTAAAGTCACCTTGTTTATAATTAAATAAGTTTTCAAGCATATGTATATTAGATATATAAGTAAGCCTAACTTGAATCCTTCTTGGGATTTTAAATAATTAAATTTCTTCAAATCAAGTTGGCGAAACTATTAAAAACCAAGTTTTATGAAATGTGTTTAAACGATTTCGATTGTTGAAATGATTTATAAATGGATGGAATTCAGAAGTGTGAAGATATAAAATGGTAATTGAAACGGGAACTCGAATTGATTTAAAGTGGTTTGGCGAGCTATGTTATAAGGATTTGGTCCTAAATCACGTATTCTAAAATAAGAGATAGTTTTATTACGATATAACCAAAATAGAATTGAAGTTTTCAATGAAATTTTTATATAGAATTGGATTTATATTTAAATCAAGGCATATTGATAATGTTAGAAGGATATAGTATGATAAGGAATGTGATGTGGTTTTTAAAGAAATTAGAACATGTTGTATGTTGGTCGAGTTGAGTAACTTTCGAGGTGTCAATCTGATGTTGGCTTCGACCTTCGGGGTTGATACTTAGAGATTTATTCACTTGCCAATTTTCAATGAGGAGCTAATAGGGTCAACCCAACTTTGGCCCGTTTATAAACGGGTGGGTTTAGGGTTGATACGCGAAACCCGAATTTGACGTGAATAACCCATTTATAGGCTCTATATTACTGTAAAATTCTCATCTTAGCTTGAAAATGAAGGATGTTGTCATTATTCAATTATTCATGCACACTAACACTTAACAATTTTTCACGTTTTCATGTTTATTCCCACATTAACAACTATTTACATTTTTATTCTCATCTTAGCTTGCAACAAGTGAATGACGACAATACCCTTCTTTCATGTTCATTCGCATCTTTTTATACAAATATTTTTCTTAATGGGTTACACGAATCAAACCCGAAATCCGCACGATTATAAATGGGTCAACCCGAAACCGACCTGTTTAATAAACGGGTTGAGCTGACCCGACCCGAACTCAACCTGAACACGACTTGACACGACCCTAACCCGACCCAACTGGGCCCATTGACAGCCCTAAATGATGTACTCTGATGATTGTAAGTTTTTTTTCAAGCTCTCAGTAAAGAATTATTTCTAGACTATATTTTATTCTACTGTGATGTGAGACTCTGATTCTGATGTGTTTCTTCTTCTTATTTCTTTCTTTCTTATCTCACCCTCTAATTTATTTCTGTTAACTATTCGGTGTTTTCAATACTTGAGTTTTGGCAAGTAATACGAGTTTTATGTATTACTGTCGGAATTCGAGCATTGAATTTATCGGTTCCTTACAGTGGTATTAGAGCATAAGGTTTAATAATAACCTTGGCTCTGTGGTGTAACCAGATAGCGATGGGGCTAGTTATACCCAAGATTGAGTTGAGTATATATATATACAAGAGAGCGTATTTGTAGAATTTATAAAATTGTTTCGTATCATGTTGTTTGATCGGTTCAAATTAGACTGACATTTTACATGATATTATTTTGTAAAGAGGGAAAATGAAATAATTTTGCCCAAAATTTTATTTTCATATAGAAAGGGAAATAATTTTATCAAATTATTGGAATATCGGTTTGTTGATTGATTTGAATAGAATTCAAATAGGATTTCAAACGGTTAATAACACCAGAGGAGATTTCACATAGAATTGGTGAATAAGAATTTTAATATGGGATTAAATAAACCAGAATTTTTTTTGGCAAGGCCGACGGGGCTGAGTGGACTCCTACCACTTTATTAATGTACCGGAGAAAAAAAAAGAAAATTATAACACACACAAGATTACATAGCAACACGGTACACTAACACAAGAAGACGACAAAAACACATATTTACTTTTGCAAAGACTCACAACAACAGTCTCTGTGCAATACCAGAATTTAACAGAAGATAGTTAAATAATGAGCTTATTGGATTATATTGATTAGGCATTGTTTGTTTATTGAATAAAAATTGATCAAAAGTTGAACGAATTGGAAACTAAAGAGATGAATTCCAGTATAATAAATATGAATGGAACCAAATATGAAATTAAATTAAATGATTTAATCATGTACTTGTTATTGCATTGCAAATTGAGTTAAGTACAGGTTCATAAGAGGAAGAGAGTTTTAGTGCTTCGCCTCGTAATTGGAGTTGGTTGCCCGACAAATATGTAAACTATAATATTTAGTGGGTTGAGTGGTTGATTTTATACCTCTAAGTTGGGTTGCCGCTTGACTTTTGTTTTCTTTTGATTGATGTGAGGCCCGAAGTGGCGTCTGTAGTTGTACCAATCGAATCGTGCAGAGGAGATGTTGGAGAATTTTCGTAAAATTTTAAAACATGGAATATTTTTTATAATAATTATTTTTGAAAGTAATTGGGATTGGAGCATTCTTCCTACTTAGTAATTTCGGGGATGAAATTCTTTTAAGAGGGAAGGAATGTAACATTTCGTATTTTTAGTGGTTAGATATTTAATATATTTCATTATAATATTCAATTAGAATTTTAAATGAATTTATAATATATAACAAGTATGTGGCCCGTGCTACGCATACAGGCTGTTGTGTAGTTTATAAGGATGGATGACCCTTGGGTTGGTTTTTTTTCCATGTTCTTTAGTTTTTATGTTTAGGATGTGTACACACACATTTTTGAATAATTAAAAATGCATAATTTTGACATCTAATAATATTTTCTTGGTATCAAAATGCATAATTTTGAATGTCAGTAGCACCACATTTAACAAAATCAATATGAAAGTATTTAACCATGAGGTTTAAATCATTCGTCTAAACATGTATTTAATACTCAATTAAGATAATCATATCTCTAGAGCAATTGATAAGACGAATTGGTTTCAAGGTAGAGGTCATGACCAATTTTATTCTCCTATTTTGTTTCCATTATGAATTTGTTGTATAATATTCTATTTAAGCTCATGATCATCATTACAGGTACCAAATTAACATAGTCTACTCTCTTATAGGTTTGAATTTCGGTTTTTATAGAAACTAAAATCCGTAAAAGCATGGATTATTGCATGTTGAAGTCTGGTATATATAAAATTAAAATAACCGTTACTTAAAATTATCATGTTCCAGAGTGTATTTAAAATTATCATGTTCATTATTTAAAAATGGAAAATACAAAAGCATGCCGTAAACACCAAACCTTAAGATATGAAACTTATTCATGGCATGTGCATTGCATGTGAGGGCATATGCTTGAGACTAATTAAATGTGCATAAAGGAGACTTATAATTAAAAAAAGCAAGTTACGTTTAAAATATATGCAACACTGGGCTTCATTAAACGTTAAATTCTGAATATACACTTGGAAGTCATATTGCATGAAATTGTTTTCATCTAAAGATATGTTCACACTTATGATTCTCTATACTAAAAGCAATCATACATTGAAACCAAAAAGGTATTCTAAAGACCACGTACATGTTAAACAGCATACATGTGCCCTTGTATAACATTCATGAGCTCTTATATTTAAGTAGTTCTCTAGTCAAAAGCTGACACATAAATTGAATTTTTTTTCTTTTCGCTTGCCTTCATTTTTTCAATCTCCAACACTGTAGTATACCGTCAGCCTCATGAAAAGGGAAGTGCTCTTGTAACCAAAATGAATATGCTCTATGAAGATTATCATACTTGTTAGAATAATATGCTTCTAAAAATAAAACTTTGGATGGTAAGTTTCTTTATAGCAAGTTGTGTTATTGGAAGTTCGTAGACATAAAAAAACTCAAAGTCAGATATTAGATAACTGCAAGGATAGCATGGCAACAAAAATTTTGAGTGCCAAACAACATCAGCGTTCCTAAAAAAGACATCCCAACGTCCATATTTCATAAACTGCGAATACCCAAAACCCAGATGAAAAGTTGAATAATGATAACAGGGAATTACAAAATGGCAACAGGGGTCATATGAGCATGAGGAGGAAAATCAAAAATCCTTTCAATGCCATGTAAACAGTTCATCTCCCAGATGAATCAAAAGCTAGCTGCAGTTAGCAGAAAAATATGAGTAAAACATCTTGATTAAAACAAAAACTAGATGATAACAATTTAAAGTTAGAAATTTTGAAAATACATATATGTCAACCATTTTAAATTTAGTATTTAAAAGAAAAATGTAACTGAACATACAGTGACATTAAAAGATACATTAACGTATATTTAACATTAATTCATTAACGAAATAAGCATACATAAGCTTATATGTTTTTGAGGCATGAGATTTTTTTGTGCTGTGAAATTTGCAGACAGAATTAATACATGGAAGCACATACCATTTATTTATTGAAAAAAAACTTACATTACCATGCCCTTTCAATCATCACATGAGTTATTAGCAACTTTACATAAATTCATCTAAAAACCCTCACCTCTTATCAGTTCTTATCTTTCGATTCTATCATCGTTCTTCATTTTATTATCAGATCCATAATGTATTCATACATGTATGGAAGAAAAAGTATTAAGACTTAAAAAGGATGGACAAAAATTGAGTATACAATGAACTTTTTATTCATACAGTGTATTTCCAAAGTCACCGCTGCTATTTCAACTTAAACAACTTTGATAAGAATTGCACATTTTAAAATATTTATAATGTAATCCAACATTCTTCCTGTGAGCATAGTAAAGAAAAACATCAAAATTTGATAGTAAAAATTTACTATAAACTTGAAAATTCTCTCTTTGATAAACTTAAATTCATTTTACCTTATGCTTTTAGATTTGGTGTTAAACTTTGAATTCTGAATATAGATATAATTTCCGAACTAATGCGCCAATTAGATTTTAGATTCATTACATCAGAAGGACAACTTGTTTTCTCATTTCAACATGAATTTCATGAAAACTTGTCATGATTACACAAAATGCAGAGAAAATGAAAATCGTGGAGACCATAATTGAGTCGCAATTTGAAACAGTGCTAGCTAATTGTGGTCTTAATTATACAATGAACAAAAACTCTAACATGAGGGAAAACATTAAGAAAAACAAAGGAAGGATAAGTGTTTTCAGGTGCATAACGACATTATGTTGTAAGCGAATGAATTATATTGTAATTTTATGAAGAAAAAAAAAGAGCATGATAAATGAACCACTAACTTTGTTATGACTCCATTTATTTTAGTTTGATGCATTATATTCTTAGAGTGAACCTTCTGGAAATAAGCCAAGTATTAACTGAGCATATGTTAGACACCAGTATTATGAGTTTAATACAGGCATGCAAATCCTTTAAGCTACGGATTTTAATACGGATTAACAAAATCACATGTTTCTATCCAAATAGGAAATTCATTTTTTTCCTATCAAACAGTAAAACATAGATTGACGTTGTTGCTCTAATTTTAATATTATAATAACATAAATGTAAGATAAAAACCCCAGATTGAAAATGCAGAACATTGGCAATAACCAAAATACAAAAAACATTCATGTTCCTCGAGTGTTATGTTACAAAAGGAAAGGAAAAAATATCTAACCAACTAATTATGAATGTTTTCTTTTTGTGTTTTTTCGGGCAAATTATAGCTCTAGATTAAAATGGCTATAAAATAAAGAAAAATATACTGGTAATTAACATATACAACTCCAGCTATGCATCTTACAACTTTATGTGGTAGATAATAATATTTTCTGTTGGAATTGTCCATACATGTAAATTCAAATTTCTTTACGTAAAGGACCGTAAAAAAATATTTCGATAATCTTTGAAAATAAAAGGAATGACTGCATGACCTAGCTGTAAACTAAAGGAAAATTAGTTAAGTCAATCTAAATAGTTCGTGTTTACTCAAATTTGGTGATCTTTGTTAGCAAGATTAGGAGTAGTTGAACCAACTGCAAGTGAAAGTAGAGCCAGTTTGATAAGCATAAGAGCAGGTCTGAGTAGAAGATGTGGATAAGTGATCATAAGATCTTAATTTTCAAACTTAAAATTTCAATGTAGACAGATCTAAAATAATGTAAAAAAGGAAACCAAGAATGAGAATAAAGTGTGGTCATGGCCCAGAAGAATTTATTGAGGGGAAGAAGAGTGGAGAAATGTTACTAATTTGGAGTAAAGAAGACGGTTTGCTAATCTAAAATACGGAAGCCGTAAATAGGGAAAAAGTTCTTATAACTTTCCATTACCATGAAGGTCCTAATTTCCTAAATATTTAATGCAATCAAATATGCAGACTAATATTATATTCAAGGTTTACCTTTTGTTATTTATCAAGGAGCCCACAAATTAGTTCTTCGAAATCAACGGAATGTACAAATCTCCCATTTGTGCCTGCCTCTATGATCTCAAAAAAGTATTAGTACAACATTAAAATGTGTGTATGTTACTTTTTAGGCATATACACAGACATCAAGAGTATCTCCAACATTAATGAAGAAAGCTGTAGGGACTGGTGCAACATGGATTCAAAACATCAGTATATCTACAGAAATCAGAACCTGATTAGGCTAGTTAAAATTAATGATACAGAAAAATAACCATTAACCTGCATCTAAGCTCATTTATAAGCTGAACAATAAATCAATCTACCTATCTGAAAGTGCAAACTATTTCTGATTTGAAAAAATATCAGTCCATGTTGTGCCAGTCATGTTTGACACAAATAACACAAGAAACAGACCAAAATGTATCATTGTTAATCTCTGTGAAAAATATATTTACATTCTCATTTCCCTGGGTGGAAATTTGATGCCAGCCTTCTACAGTTATGATGAACAGTCAGCATATACAGATCAAAGCTTTGTATAGAGTACAATATTCATAAATATTAGCATAGAAAACTTTATCTATGCATACATGATAAATAAAGAAAAAGAACAGCAAAAGAAATGTTTATCCAACATTTAAGTGTAGACATCCACTGATTATATTTCTTTAAAATATTGTAGCATTAGATTAAAAGTCATATGCGCATAAATTATTACATCTAAGCAAACAATCTAGAGTAATTTTCGCTGATATTAAAGGTCAAGACAATCGAAATATGATTATCACTAATCCAGACCAAATACGATCTTACTACAGCCAAGCACGAAAAAGTAATGTAGGTTCTGTAGTTAGATGCATAAATAAAAAAAATTCCATATGTTCAAACAAAGCTGAGCATGTCAAAGAAAAATTGCGTTTCGTAAATTAAAAGGTACATTGGTAAGTTAAAAAAATAAATCAATATAAAAAGTGATTAGCATCAATACCTTATGTAAGTAATATATATGACAGGTCCAGCATGTTCTCTCCTTATTAGTCATATCCATCATGGACATCGTCTTTTATGGTAGCCAAGTCAAACTTGATGCAAAAGCACCACATGCAAATTGCTCACTTTTAATTTGAACCTGCAAATATACACAAGTTTTTCCTGATATGTAGCTTTTACGCTGTTGAGATGGTAATGGAGTTCTACATCTTTTCTAAACTACTATTATGATTCTCATTCATTGTCAAGTCATATTTGTTAACTTTAAAAGAATAACAAATCTTAAGTAAACATTTCTGGTCTATTTGACATGCATTTTTAGTTCTACAAAATACTTACAATGACACTTGTTAGGAATTCAAATTGAAATCAAGCATGGAGAAACACACACACAAAAAAAAAAAAAAAAAAAAAAAAAAAAAAAAAAACAGAATTTGATGGAATTTGACAAACCTGACGTGTGTGAAACACGATGTTAGTGTTCCAAAAAAAAAGTGAAGTTCCCTAAAAAAAAGTGCTATAAGAATTGTCTGCAACCTGGTCTCCATTTTAGCTGCTATGTGGATGATTCAGGTTGAATGCATTATTAATCTGCATAAAGGTAAATAAATGGTTAAACCAAGGTTTTCAAATGTAGTCGTTGCTACTGAACATTACATATATAATTCATTTAGTAACAAAATAGACAATCAACCAATATTCCAACTGATGGCTAATTTTCGATATTAATTTATCCAAACTTTTTGCCTTTTTCTTATACATGCAGATGCGTATGTGTGTATGGTTCAAAAATCCAAGCAAATCAGCAAGATTGAGCTCATCCTCTAAAGTGAATAACTCACTGTACATATTTTAATATTTGGCAACTTATTTATACAAATTTAAACATTCCTATATACAAAACTAATTAAATTAGAGTTTCTACCTACATCTCTTGTATTAACTTCAAGTTGGATGTCAAAGAATTTTTTATTTAGAACCTCTTGGAAGAAAACAATTAAATCATTTCATAAACCTAAGAATGAATCAAGCACAAACTATATATAAAATGTAAAAGATGAAACTTCAAATTCAACATAATGCAATTTGTTTACTCCATTACATTTTCTCTTGAATCAGATATAGGAATGTGAAGGGGTATTGTTCTTCATAGCCAACTCAATTGTCATGTTTCCTGAGAATTTCGTATCAAATTAGTTTCTTTCAAAAAACAATCAGACTTATGAAAAAACAGTGAAATTTTGGCTGGACCTCATACTATTTTCTTATTGTTTCTTTGCAAAAAAACCTTGAAGTAGCAAGAAAGTGGAGTCTGAGGGGAAGTAATTATGTGGTATGCATATGTGAGAGGTCGAAAAACATGAATGGATATTTCAAAATAACTGCTGTATGCACAAAAAATGACAAAATTTACCCTGGATAAATATTTTTGATTTCAACATGAAAGTTTACCGCCGGGATCACCAATTCCTAACAGGGTTAGCGTTACTGGTAACTTACGTTTGCTAACACCCATTAAGCAAATGAACCGTCGCACAAAAAATTAAATGCGAAAGTGGAAGGATACCGCAAACTGGAAACTCGATCTATAACGTTCAAAAACCAAGATGTATACCATAACGTATTTTCAGCACTAGGCCTCTTCTTCCACCAACCACATCTTCCATAGACTCAAGTATATATTATAAAAGCAATAGAGTAATTTTGACTAATGGCTAAAATTGTGAATTTGATTTTAGGATTCTTAATTTCTATTTTGATTCAAGTACTATGGATTAATTTTAAGAGAAGAAAGTGGAGTTTGAAGGGAAGTAATTATGTGGTATGCATATGTGAGAGGTCGAAAAATATGACTCGATATTTCAAAATAGCTGCTGTATGCATAGAAAATGACAAAATTTACCCTGGATAAATATTTTTGATTTCACGGAAATGTTTTTTTCAACATCTTGCATAAACATATGTATAGATCGATTTTTTTGTATTTGTAACTTGTATCTCAGTAACGTCTGCATCAAATAAAGAATGAGAAAAGTACAGAGGTCAAGTTGCAATGGAAATGCACGGTTGAAGTAAGATGAACTCTAAAACCTAAGGAAGAAGGATCAAACATGAATTTCATTTTTTATTACCTATTGAAATTTTAGGGAATGTCATGTATCCTTCCTTCCTGATAAAATCAGGAAACTTCACAAAACGTTTTAGTCCTCTAAGAAAGAGTACCAACATAGTTAAGAAATTAATAAATGCTGCTTGCAGCACTGCTTCTTGCACTATCTTGAAGATATAAATTATTATTTCTGCTCAAGAAGCAAAACTATGGAGAATGAAATGGTTACTTAAGTATGGGAAATAACATTTATATACCGAAAATTACCTTCTATGGGAAAATAAATGTTCTTGGCATCATATTTCAACAAAGATATCTTTTATTTAAAATAAACGGTATTGATTTCAGCAAAATGCCTCCATGTACACAATTATAGTGGACCAATAAGTTTCTTATATATTTATATCATTATAAAGGACCAATTTTGATAAAAATTAGGAAGCCTATATATGAAATATTGATTAAAATTAGAAAGTCTATATTAGAACAGGTCAATCATCCATTTAGCACTCCCACACTACTTAGATCACCAATATTATTTCTTAAACAATAACCTGTTCTAACCCACATAAAAAATAAGTAAACATCTTAGTTTTTAAATTAGATTTTGGAACAGAGGAATGAAATTTCGTTACAATTCAAACTCTAACGATAAAAATATTCACATTTAGATCATTTTCACTATATTGCATTGTACCTTTTCGTTACTTTGGATCTCAAAAAGATAAACAACTGTTAAGTAATAATTAAACAGTTTAATAGTGCACAATATCTTATTTAATTCGATAAACATACAAAGTCCAATTGCGAAAGCATGATATCAATCCAATTATCCATCAAAAAAATTGGACATGTATGTGTTATATACAAAAGACAGTAATACATCTTTCTTTCCTGTCTTTAATCAAAGCATGATAAGTAAATCTGAGAAATAAGTATATGAAGAGCACTGTTTCATTTTTAGATTCAACATAGTAAACCCAATCATAGTTATCAACCAAATAAAACTGTTAAAATGTCACAAACAAAGGATTCACAAATTACCCATCATAAGATTAGGACCTGCTGTTCCTTCCTTCGTCACATTGAAAACTGCAGTGCACTGGTGATGATTACCTCCTCTATAAGTCGCATACAAATCTTATAGTTCGCGTTGTTCAGTAGACTTTCTCAATATCTGTCACCTGCAGTAGAGGAACAAATTAAATGAAATTGTATGTGTGACTGTTAAATAAGAATTTATGGAAACGTAAGATTAGAAATGAAATTACTGAACTTATAATTCTTGAAAGTTGTAAGATCCAGTAGACGTTACGGTACATCAGCAAAATCGAACGTGGAGAACGTTGAAAATCGGCAGGCTCTATCATGATAACCATTCGTTTTATGGCTGAATTTTTTGTGTTTGGGATGGAATTGGTAGATTTGGAGAGAACAAAAAATTTGTCAAGTGCGATTTTAGGTTTAAAAAAGGGATTAGAGAAGAAAGAAGACAGCGTAGTGTACAACTGTACACGAACAACGTGACCAGCGTGGTTGCCGACGACAAGGATAGAGGAGAAGCAGATTGTCAGGGGGAAGGGGTTAGGTGAGAAGGGGTAATTAGGGGAGATAACGTCTGAACATCGTCTGATTGCCGTAATTGACATATTCGTAGTGAATCAAGGAAGGGGAAGATAGAATTGGGGATTGAACCGAACTGAAAATTACGACGTGTGAACCGACGGGGGACAGATGTCACCACCCAAATGCCTTGGTTTCTACTTTTCCGTATAAGTAATAGATA
Organism: Allium sativum; assembly: GCA_030737875.1. Classification (NCBI taxonomy): domain Eukaryota; kingdom Viridiplantae; phylum Streptophyta; class Magnoliopsida; order Asparagales; family Amaryllidaceae; genus Allium; species Allium sativum. Next base: position 289,371,509 of record CM060915.1, read on the forward strand.
GATAGATTCGTTTATTAAAGGAAGTTTGAATATATATATTATATTTAATTTAAAAACGAGCTCCTAACGCGCGTCCGTAATATTGAGTTTTATACTTCAATTGAATATACATAATCCATTTTAAGTCAGAATTCTTTGAAACAAGAATCGTTTGAATCTACTTGATTATAATTTTCTAATGAAAGAGAAAAATCGAGATTTCGTCTTATAAATTGGTAGTTATGTCCTATTCAAATTTCCAACTAGTCACTATGATATCGTTTATAAACGATAATGTTTATTTAATAAATCTAATAAAAATTATATAATTTGGATATTGTTTAACCCGGGATTTTAAATATTGGGTTTAAAATCTATATTGGTTTATTTTGAAGCTTTGTAAGATTTCATTTGGAGATATACGACAATGATAATAATTTATTATTCAAAACAAATTGTTTTGGAATTTAATTATATTTTTATCGATATTATATAAGCATTAGAAATAATTGTTTTTCAAACGATCTCCGTTTTCGACGAAACAAATTTTATTGGAATACGTATGGCTAGTTATTGTTATATTTCTAGTTTGAAGCCAATTGGAGTTATTTTGTGGGTGTGCGAAATTTAAATGTGAATCGATAAATATATTTGCATTAAAATAGCGGTCTTCTGCAAACGGAGTCTGTTTTCAACGAAATTAATTTTATTGGACTGGAATGTCAAGACGTAGTGGTGTATTAATTTTTGTTGAGTTTGGAGTTAGTGTGTGGCGATGCGTATATTTTACGGTGGCATAAATAGTGGTACGAACTTATCAACCGTATACAAAACAATATATATATATATATATATATATATATATATATATATATATATATGACTCACACACTAAGTAACTTAAAAAAAGAGAAGAAGAGAAAATGAGCCTAACCTATATATTACTTCTTTCAGTCTTCTAGCATAGTATAGCTTCCATCGAAATGAAAATTCACTGTCATATTTACTGCTACGTTTAATGTTGAAAATTCTATACCTTGTATATTTTTTTCAACGAAATTCACTATCATTCTTTCAGTCTACAAAGCGATAGAATAGGTTCTTCTACCCAAATATTACAGTAGCTACACCAACCCACGTTCTAACTAGCATCAGAGAAAGGAAAATACACTGCATCTCTAACCACTACCCGCACGGCTACGCAAAGTAGGAAAATAAGTTGATCTTATCTTCATCACTTCGCGTGTATATATATGTAACGTCCCGTATTTTTACAGTATAATAATTAATTAATTTAATTATTTAAATAGTGATTTATAGATTTAAATGGTCATTTAATTAAATAATATTGAATATTTAATTAATATAAATAATAGAATAATATACTTATTTCCGAAATAGTCGGAAATAGTTGAATTCGCAATATTGTGTGAATTGGATTATTTATAAGATTTAATTCAATTTAGAATTTGAGTTATAATAACGAATTTATTTATTAAGCAAAGTTGAACGTATAATTATATTATAATTATAATCGAGCTCGAAATTGCGCGGCTGTTCGTAATTTGGCGATTCGAACTTTAAACGAATATACAGAATGCATTTTAAGTCGAATTTCTGTGAAATAAGAAACTTTCGGAGCTGGTAAAGTATATATTTCTAATGGAAGAGAAAAATCAAGATTTCGTCATGTAGATGGTGAGTTTTGTCCAAATCAAATTTTCAAATAGTCGCTATGAATTCGTTTATAAATCATAACGATATATTTAATTTTAATTAAATAATGACTTCGAATTTAGATAGGATCTTTGGGACGTAGATATAAATTAATTTTTAGAATTTTTCTGTAATTTTTATTTTGGAAAATAAACACTTTTTATTTTGAAGTGTTTTACACCCTATATCAGTATTTGGTGTTCCACAGAACAAATTAACTTGTCATTTTTATTATATATTTGGAATCATGGCACCTTATTTGACCCGACAGTATTTTTAGTTTTGTCGATAACGGTCCGTAAATGAATGAAGTTTTCGTGATGGATACACTAATTTTTTAGCTACGAAGTAAAGTTTGTTTTTTTATATATACTCCTGCAAGTTACAATCAACTCATATTTTTCACTTAGGACACTAACGGCTAGCCTCCACAAGCTTAGTGACTAAGTTATGCATATACAATGCAACGTCATGAACCCATGCGTATCATATTATTATTATAATAATAATTAAAAAGTAATGCTTTGATCCTAAGTAAACAAAGTACATACTGCTCAGTAGCTATTAATACATTACAGGATTATTAGTCTAGTTTGCTCGATACATTAACAAACAATTTTAGAAATCACCGCTACGTAGACTAACATATTCATTTCTTCGTCCCTAAGCATCGTACAAATACATTAAAAAGTACCAATCTAATCTACCAACATTGTTGCTTAATGCCAAAGGAAAACTGAATTGAGTTTTCAAATCAACAGAGAATACCTATGTATTAAATAACTTAACATACACTATAAGCTAATGCTTAAATGCGAAGCAACGTAATACTATAAGTACATGCATCGGTGCCTTTGTCTTCACTCCTACCCTGTTCTTTCGAACAAAGCTTCTAACTGAAGCACTTGATAGCAATAGATAAAAAATAGAGAAAAATAAATAAAAAGAAGACAAACGAAACCAACAACACTTCTCCCTTTTAATTTCCTGGAGATTTGTGGAGAAACTGGTTGAAATTTTGGGAGGGGTTCTATTTGTTTTCCGTGTGGATTAGTATTGGGAGCTGCGTGTTTTTTTGGTGTTGAGTGGGTTACAAAAGTGAAAGGGGTTAAGGAGGAGAAGCGCACGGATTTGGGTGTTGTTCAGCTGAAGGATTTGTCAGGGTGCTAACTGGTGGCGTATCATGGATGGAGGAGGAAGCTCACGAAGGGGGGGGGATTTTGTGGTGTAGTGGGATTGGTGAATGAAGGAACTGTAGGTGTAGTATGTAATATGTATGTACACGGAAATGACGTGGAAAGTGGAGTTGCGGACATTGAAGAAGGGGAGATCGACGGGTTTCTGCAACCATGGGTGAAGAACGCTATACGTGAGGGTACGTGGAGGAGTATAGCAATAAAAATGGGTTTGCAAACTCTGCTGGGTATAAGTACATGAGTTAGAAGGAGCTACTGAAAAGAAGGAGTGTTACCAGTAGCTTTGTTAAGGATCCTTTTATGCGGTTATGGTCATGGTAGTTGAATACTTGAAATAAGGTAACTGTGATGAGAAGAGGAGTTGAGTTATACTGCAGCCATGCGTTAAAAGATGGGGACATGCAGATATTCAGAAGCAGGTTGGAGTGTTGGTAGTGGAGGAAGGCGGCACTGTTCATTTGGGTCAGAAGAGATGCATAGGTGGGTCGGGTTGACACGTGAGGCCAATATTAAGGGCAACGTTTATTCAAAAGGAGAAGGGGACCGAATGAGGACGGCTTGCATGCAAGGTTGTGATTTGGAGTATCCATGCATTATGGCATTACAGTGCAGTGAGCGTTGGGTGAGACATACGTATAAGTTAAGATTTTTGCAGTTTATCTAGTTAGTTAATTTAGTTTATAACTTGATTAGTTAATATAATTTGTTAATGTTTTAACTTGGAAAACAAATAAGGCATCAATATGTAACCCGTATACCGACAGTCTCAAACATAAAATTGTACCGACAAATAGAACACATTAGTAGAACATGTTTGGTTAAACATAAAAAAAATCAATAAAAGGTTAGGAGACTGGATTTAATTATGTTTAACGTAATTAAATATTTGTTAATGACATTTTAAATATTTATAAACATTTAAAAATACATAACTCTCTAATACGTTATTAGATTTAAGCGCCGTTTGTAGCATTGGATCCATATGGACGTAGGCTAAACAATGGAACCAGTCTAAAGCGATTTGGAGTTCGGCTGAATTTATGGTGAAATAAAATGCTCGATTAGAATCAACCGATGATAATCGTTATTTAACGATTAACGACCAATGTGAGTATATCTCACTAACTCTGCCAGTTTATATTGTTATAACGTATTTTTAGAATTGATAAATGATGGTTGATTGCTGTGTGTTGATTGTTTGGATGAACTGCTAATTGATTAGTTGAAACTATAAATCTAGTAATGTGTATATATATATATATATATATCGTTAATCAAATATTGATTCTGTTTATCAGAATATTTCATATTGAAATGAAATTAATACTAATTATATTGTTTAACATCTGTGGATGCAAGGAAACAGGTTAGAGGGATCCAACTGGATTTCTCAATATTTAAAAATATTTTTTGTTTTCATATATTGTGATATATGATGTGATATATAATCTGTGATTGATTATGATGACACTGGTCATGTTATATGGTATTTTAAATACCATATGAAATACTGGAATGTAAAAAGGAAAATTTCAAAGTGAATATTGAAAAGGATTTATATAAAATGAATAGAATTATATAAAAGGATTTATATAAAATGAATTAATAGAATTAAAAAAAGGAAATATTTATGAAATAAATAGAATTATAAAAGGAATATTGATTTAGAAAGAAAATAGAATTATAAAAGGGAAATATTTGGAAAATGAATCGAGTTTTATAAAAAGAGAATTTTACATTTAGAAGGTTTAGACCCGTGCTTCGCACATGGGTGTAACATGATATTGATTTAGAGTAAATATTCTGCAAATAAAATATTATAAAGGAATTAGGGGTTTGTGTAAGAACCCGTTACTTCTCCGTAAAGGAAAGAGCGGATACTTTGAGAACAACACACAAATGAACGCAGACGGAAGAACATTTCTTTGTTATTACAACAATTCCATCAGAATACAAGAATATACAGAGTATGAATGAATAAATTACATTCGATAAATATCAGAGATTACAATAAATTACATAGCAGCGGAAAATAATACAAAGCACAACTGAAGGTGATATACGGATACAGAGCTTTCCGGATATCATTCCAGCTGTAAACCAGGATCCTGTGAATATAAATCTGCAAAACCAAAACTACTAGCTGCCCGTGCGGAAAATAGGGGCACCCAGAGTTTAGGTTAAAACAATAAACTCCAGGTCAGTCATGTGACTGGTGTGAGAACTAAAACAGTTATTAATATTGGTTTAAAAGTTAGGTAAATCAAGGGACCACGCCGTATAACACGGAACAGGTTTCCTCACAAGAATACCAGTGCATAGAACAAACAGCGCAATGCTAAATAAAGAAAAATGAAGCTGTTATAAGACCCAGGTCCCATCACACAATGCAACGCAAGCCGGAGGATAGGGTTTTCCCTTATAACAGCCAAAGCATGCTTGATACGTTTAAAACACATTATTTGATACTATTATAGGTGTATAGTGTCAAAACAATTTCAATCATAAATATCAATCATAGGCGGCATAGCTACCATTTACTATGTCGCCATACTAGGCTCTACAAATAGAACCGAAATATCTCGTATTGGAAATTGGATTTCCGTCATGAGTCGAGGCAAGGGGCAAGCTCCTCTCCGCTTCGAGACACTCTAGCAAATGCCTCGGGACTACACACTCTGGGTAACCCCTGGATGCTTCAGGGCCGGTCCTCACTTACGTTAGAGGATTATTTATTCCTGAACACACGTTTCTCGGTCCTTACAGACCTGAAATCGAGGCGCCTCATCCAATAACCACATAGGTGAAAAGTATATAAATGTCAGGGCTGGTAAGTCACTGACACCACCAAAGCTAGAAAGAAACGTCGTGCTCTCCCTGCAGTCCTTATCCCGTTTTTGACTCATACCGAGGTGTGAGGCTCGCGAATCCACGCTATACACAAAGCTGCCACGTAGGCCGTGCTTTGATCATCAACCACAAGACTTTGCTTTTCAACAGAAGCCTTGATCCATGCAACTCAGCATGCCACACAGGCAATTCATGTTATGCGATTGATATCTATCGATATATAACCTCTAAGCTCGTACGTCTCAGAGAAGGGCGTTAAGCAAGAGAATAAATTCTTCGCCGCCAAACAGATATATATTTAACAGAAATCAATCAACACAGAATAAAATCCAATGTCAGACACACAATCCATTTACAAGTTCGTTCTGGGTCTGAACGAAACTAGAGGCACTTTCCTCGCATATCCATCCATCTACAAGTACGTCTGGACGACAACCAACTGATTCCCTCATCTTGGGTGTACAGCCCAATCAAGCTCATCAGTAATCACCCAAACGATGTGAAGACTTCCGGTCTTCAACCACCGTCTTCATCTTCGACATATTGTCGAATCGGTTATTCAGAATGGGTATAAACCCGGACTTTCCGAACAACCCGCGTATATTAAAAACAAATGTTACACAAACACAACATACGCCTCATTCCAATTCAGCAGCCACTAACCGCAAATTTCATATTCTTAGGGAAAGGTTCCTGTTAATTTTATCCAAGATAAATTCTTTAAAATTTATCCTTTAATCTTCCTTTGGATGTCATTTCAAACCAAATTATGGTTTTCCAAACTAGTCGAGATTAGCGAACCACACCGAAGTAATTATTTATTTTATTTCCCAATCCCAACCTATATATCCCATGGAGAAAACTGGTAATACTCCATATCTAAAACCACGGTGTTATCGGTAAAATTAATTACCATTTCACGTTCAAATCTAATTAAAGATTTAACTATCGCTTGGACCAAAACTGGTGATACTCCATCCTCGCTCACTTTCTAAATTTGATAATTTTAATTATCAATCCATATTTCAATCTAATTGCAGATTCAATAGAACTCCTTTTACTGGGTTAAAGAACTAGTGTCATTTAAAACACAGTTCACGACAAACCCAAATCACATTCTAATTATTATCGGGTTAAAGAACTAGTGTTATTTTAAACACTGTTCACGATAAACCCACAAATCAATTCTATTTAAAACACATTTCAAATCTAATTTATTTATTTAAAAATAAACGGATTTTAATTTTAGTTCAAAACTACTTCATTTCGATAAAAATCTATTTTTATCTTTTCAAATATGGAGTTTTACATCCCAATTTCTCCCAAATCATTTCTTATGATTTTACACAAATTATTGATAATTTTAATAATTTTATCAAGGCCCGTACAGTCGATTTCCATCAACGGCCATCGAACTGCACTTACAGCGACCTTTTCCAAATTTGATTTGGACGTATCTCCAAATCCAGCCGTTAGATGTCAAATTTCAAATATTCGTTAGAAAGCTCTTTTCGATACGAACCCAACGGTTCCGGTTTTAGGAGAATCCGACGGTCGGATCTCCCGTATTGTCCGTTCGAAATAAATGGTCGAAATTCACGAACTGCCGCGGTGCGGCGCGTTCTATTCGGGCCATTATATTATATATAATATATATTTCGTCGATTTCTATTTAAAACGAATTTTATAAATCGTTTTAAATTCGTTTCAAAAACAAATTCAACTTCCATTTCAATTCAAATCAAAATAGAAATTTTCCTTATAAATTCGTTTTAAAATTCATTTCTATTCAATTCAAATTTCAATTCAATTTGAATTCATTTCAATTCGTTTTCAATTCAATTCGAATTCATTTTCAATTCAATTCGAATTCGTTTCAATTCAATTCGAATTCGTTTTCTATTCAATTTAATTCAAATTCCATTTCAAAATATTCGATTGCGAAATCACTTTTCAATATTCATTTTAAATGAATAAAATCGATATAAATATCGTTCACGTCAAAATGGCGTCAATCTAATCAACACGGCTTCACATATTTCTATTTTCAAATATTCTATTTCAAATATTCTATTTCAAATATTCCCTATTCAAATATTTCTATTTCAAATATTTTATTTCAAATATTCTATTTCAAATATTTCTATTTCAAAATATTTCTATTTCAAATATTTTATTTCAAATATTCTATTTCAAATATTTTATTTCAAATATTCTATTTCAAATATTTCTATTTCAAAATATTTCTATTTCAAATATTTTATTTCAAATATTCTATTTCAAATATTTCTATTTCAAATATTTCTATTTCAGATATTTCTATTTCAAATATTTCGTTCAACACATGACTAATCTCAACGGATGAGTACGGTCAACACATGAACCTTTATTCTATATAAAGATGTAAATTTTATTATTAAAATATTTCGTTCAACACATGACTAATCTCAACGGATGAGTACGGTCAACACATGAACCTTTATTTTATAATATTCTTTATTTTCTAAATTGGAATGAGGCCCAATCAATCACCATATAATATTAATTATATGGATTTTCATACATCACATGTATATAATAGCATTGAAAAATAATCAACCATCAACCAAAGTGCACTACACTGTATAAGCATCAAATATAGATATCTAACACTTATAACAGCCTGTCAATCAATCGATCGACATATTTAATCAATCAGGATGAGTGAACTTCAAAATTCATCCCAATACCTGTGTGGGGTTTCAAACAATCAAACACATATTTTATTTGTGCAGTTGGGCAATGTGTAAAATTTATCGTCCCAATCAATGTCCTTCAAATAGGTGTACATAAACAAACCGTCCGGTTTGTAAACGAATATTTTATTTTATTCACTTCTACGTTAAAAAATATATTTTTAACGATAAAATAGTTTATTTCAACACATGAATTTCTATTCAGTTCATTTACACAATAAAAATGATATTTTTATTTTTCTAACATATGTTAGAAAATTTCGGCGGCATAACGACACGATACTAGAAACGGGACGAGGCCTAGCCTTATCCCCGGTCTAGTGAAGGCCCATGCCATTCACACATCAATCAAATTAATTTCATTTCACCATACAATTCAATTCAACCCAAATATTCTAACTAACTACACAACCAAACAATTAAACAAACAAGCCATCCATGGTCTGTGGATGACGGGTGCCGGGTGCTACTAAACACCGTCTGCATCCTAGTATATATATATAACTAGAAAAAGAAATTGAAGAGTGAGAAGTTCTCACCAATAGTTATCCAATACCATGACTCTTCATTGATAGAAATCTCGAACGTTCTCGCCTTTTTATCACCTTCGTTGCCCGTATTCTCTACATATGTAAAAATCGAATTTTTACTTCGCTATTCAATATATAAAAATCAAATTTTTACTTCGCTATTCAATATATAAAAATCGAATTTTTACTTTGCTATTCAATATATAAAAATCGAATTTTTACTTCGCTATTCAATATATAAAAATCGAATTTTTAACTTCGCTATTCAATATATAAAAATCGAATTTTTAACTCAGCACTTGAATAAAAATTATATTTTTATCCTTTGTATAATATAAAGATTATATTTTTATTATCACCACTATATCAAAATCCGATCTTTCTACATTCAAATAAAAATACGATCTTTTCACCTTTAAAAATATCGTCTTTCATTCATTAAAAATCCGCCTTTTCCTTAATATAAAGATTTCGCCTTTTCAAGGTTAAAAAGTCTTCCTTTCAAATGTTAAAAATTCTTCCTTTTCTAATGTTAAAAATTCTTAACAAAGTATATATTTTCTTCATAAATAAACTCTGATTTTAAATCTCTTTTTGAAATCAATTACTCTAAATAGATAAACAACAAAAAAAACTAAAACCGAAGGAGGGCAAGAGCTTACCGGGGGGGGGGGGGTTGCAGTCGTCGGATCGCCGGAGGAGGCTTCATTGCGTCGGAGTGGAGCTGAGTGGGTCGGATGTTGTTTGAGGAGGGCGCGGCAGGGGTGTAGGCATCAGAGTTGGGTGGGTTGGAGGCTGCTGCGCGCGAGGCCAAGGGCAAACGCCGGAGTGGGGCGGCGGATGGAGGGGGGGTCAGGCGGTGGGCTGAGAGGGTTGCGGTGGCGATTTGGTCAGGGGAGTGTCGGATTCGAGCGACAGAGGAGGGAGTCGGGGAAGAAGGAGGAGGGGGGAAGGGGTGCGCCAGCCTCTGGCGGCGGCGGTGGCCTCCCTGGAGGCGCTGCGTCGGGCTAGGGCGCGATGCCCCTTTTTTTTTGTTCTGAACGAAATGAAGGAAGGGGGTATATGAGAATTTATATATTTTAATATTATTTAATTTTTAATTCAAAAAGTTGACTTTTACAAACGACCTCTAAACGAGGCCCACCGCCTGTCGTCCACAGCGTTTTACCCCTATTCCGAACACAATGGGATATGTATCGTAGGCTGATTCGATCGTTTCAAACAGTTTTCGTCAAAATCAACATATAACTCTATATATTGAATTTGAACGCGTATTTCAATTTACCGGGGTCACATACGAACTCTAAAAATTTCCGAAAAATATTTTCTAGCTTCGTATTGACGATACGGTCTTAACAAAACTAGTTTCGTAGAATTCTGAGACCGTTGGAAAAATGGCCATTTTCCAGTCGATTAAAATCAACTGAAACTGGTCAAACACGTTTTCCTTTGCCACGCTCACATATTGATTCGAAAAATTATGAAATCTGGAATCTAGCAATAATTTGACATCACGGATCCAACAAAAGTGGTTTCTTCGAAATCTGAGGTCGTTTGCAAAATTCCCATTTTTAAGGGCCTGAATTCCATAGCGACTATTCAGAATTTTCAACTGGGCACATCTTTTGATTCCCGCTATGAAATTTCGATTTTTCGGATTCGTTGGAAAGATATTCTAAATTAGATCCTATTGTTTTTGGTTTCACTAAAATCTGGATTGTTTTGCACCCGGTACATTCAATTGAAGTTTGAAATCGAATTATCGAACTACCGCGCCATTTCCAATTCTATTTATAATTATATATAATTATTTATATTCTAACGACGACGTATATAATATATACGTTCTAATTATATTCAAAATAAATTTCTCATTGATATTATTTAAAATAATTCATTTTAAATATTCAAAATTCGCTAAAATTGCCAAAATAAAATTTTTAAACTGGCCCAGATTTTCCGGGTTATTACAGTTTGAATTAGGAATTTAAATGGAATTACTGAAATTAGAAACTGACTGGGAATTAGTTGAGTTGAATGGCTTTCTGGGTACCGATCTGATGTTGGTTTCGGCCTTCGGGGTTTATGCTTGGGAAGTTGTTCTCTTACTAGTTTACAGATAGTGACTGATAGAGGTGGGAAGATATTGATGCGTGAATCAGAAATGGAAACATTTTCCAAAGTTAATAACGTATATTTTCTAATTTTAGAGAATAAGAAATTTATGAATATATGGAAACGATAAATGGAAAATTGGGAAAAGAAATGATGATTGATCGGTAAGATTTCCATTTGGAAATACGATTGTTGTTTGTACACATGTTTTCCTTTGATAGTTAAATCACCGATTATCAAAGATTTTGACCATTTCTGTTGTCAATACGGAGAGACCAGGATCAGATGGATTATCTGAAAATCACTTCGTATGGTATTAGCGTTGCGAATCAAATATGATGAAGATAATTAAAGACGGAGTTATGCAAGGATTGTTCAGTAAATCCTAGGTAGAAATTGCCTAAGATGGGTTTACAGAATAGTGCCTTCAGGTTGTCCAGTCCCAGGACAGCTTAAATGGACGAATGTATAACATAGTATATCTGGTAGATCGCGTAAGTTGATCATTACAAACGTATTTACGTTAGTGGCGGAGGAACTCATTTCTCTTAGCTTATACCCATGGTATTTTTGGGGAAATCAATTTGTGATTTGACGGGTATGACGATGTGGCATTCAAAGTAAATTAAGGAGTGATCTATTAAAAGATATGTTATGACCTCAAGCCTCATCAACTGGGAAATGACAGAAATCGGGCAGGCAACATGACTAAGTGGGTCGCACCCAATTAGGGTATATTGTCACCATCTAGAGAATATCCATATTTGTTACTTCTTTCAATTCTGTATCTCCCGGGAGTGGTTATGTTGGTATACCAACCGTAAGGGGACAACATATTCGGAACATTCAAGCAAAATGAATGGCCGGTCATGTGTGGCCGAGTTACAAGATGTTCTTGTTGAACTCCAGTGTATCACTTCTAGAGTACACTGATCGAAAGGTGGTTCCATACCTTGTCATAGTTGGAAATTCATTACCCAATAAGAGTCTGCGGTTCTTGATTGTATATTATATATGTAGAACGTGAGATGAAAGTGTTCTACTATATTGCTATTTATTTGATTTAGACATTATTATAACATCAGAAAAGTATGGATTTTAAAAGAATGTTTTGGAATATCGTAAGTTAAGAACCATCCATGTTTATATGTGGATCGATCTTACGATTATCCTTTCTTTTAAAGGGATTTTAATAGTTAGACAAATGGTTTGATTTTACTCACACCAGTCACATGATTGACCCAGAGTTTATTTTGTTGTTTTCCCAAAACTCTGGGGTGCCTTAATTTGTACGGGTAGTCAAGTAGTCGGGATTTTTCAGATACCATTGAAGGAGCTTGGAGCAGGATGCTTCAGTGTTGGATATGTAAATATAGAGTTATTTCCGATGTGATATTTATGTACTCTGATGATGATGAATGTAAGTACAAATACAGTTTTGTATTTCAAAGTATTGTTATAATATATTTTATTCGCTCCGTTGTGAGATTAGTGTTTCATCTGTTGTGATCTTCTTCTTCTTCTATTCTAACTTTCTTTCTATTTCTCACCCTCTAACTTCTTTCTATTAATGATTTGGTATTTCCGTTGCTTGGTAGTTGACATCGTGTTTTATGTCGATTTTCAGGGTCGAAAATCCTTAGGTCGTTACAATATATACCTTCAGTATCCATCCATTTCTTCGTTTTTCAAAGAGCAATGCCGCCATTAAAAGAATCCGACAGTAAGATTTGTAAAATTAAAACAAACGTCCATGTTGCTTTAAAATTTATATCACAAACCCATGTTTTTTGTAAAAAATTCTCAAACCAAAAACCATGAACCCCTTCAATAAAAACCCGCACACCCTCTTCAGTATTCTTCAATGTGGAAGCAGTAGTTAATGAATATTGGGGGAAAGGCTTGGAGCCTGACATTGAACATATTTGGGTGGGTCGAGGTTATAACCGGGGAAGGCAGGTGATGTACTGACGGAGCAAGTAGATGGCGTAGTGGAGTTTAGGGCAGTGGTGCTCTGAGGACTAGGAAACGTTCGGGGGACGGGGAGGTGTGACGGTGCGGGATCGGTTGCATGTAGAAACAATAGCAAGGACAAAAATGAGAAGTCTATTGTGTATGGAACGAATGGAGAAGGTGAAAATTTGTGTGATTTTGCATGGGTGGGAAAAAAGAAAATATACGGAAAGAAGATAAGGATGGTGAGTAATTGGCGGTAGATGGACTAAAAATAAATCATTTTATGAAATGTTGATTTACCGTTAGATGAGCCAACTGAAGTGAAGTTATAAAATTTATTTTAGAACTGAAGATTGTTTCTATTTAAATCGTAATTAGTTTAAACACCAAAGGTGCCATGATGGCACTTCACCAATCGGTAAGAAAGCAGACTACAATCGCAACAAAAAGGTAAATGCACAAAGATTTTTATAGTGGTTCGATCTAAAATAGATCTACGTCCACTTTGGCAATAGTTTTCATTATGAACTTGAGAATTACAAGATTAGAATCACTTCAATACATTCATTGCTTCTTTTACACCAGAATTCACTTTAATCTTTGCAAATCAAGGAGGAAAAGATCAAATCTCCCCAAATGCAAGGAATATGAAGGAAGATCATCAATCTCTAAAACACTTGATTGAATTTGATGGATTCCATAATGGATTAGGCTCTAGATCTTTGCTTGGAGATGCTAAATGATATTAGAATCACTTGAAATAGGAGAGAAAGCAATTTGGCAGCCCTTCGGGGTTGTCGGAATCGGTCCCTAAAAGTATGGAAGCCATGGCCTATATATAGGAGAAGTTGGAATGAAGTGGTGAGCTGAGATTTGTATGTGCAGGTTGTGAGTTGAACATGCAGGTAATTACGGAAATGCCGCTGCCAGCTGTAACCAGTTATCCTGCTCGACCCTTACCCATGTTCGACCGACCTTGGAGGTGTTTATGCCATTATGCTCGACTAACCCTGAAGATGTTCGACCCTCATGGGTGCACGAGCCATATATGTGTTGCATGACCGATCGGGGGGCGTTTGAACAAGAAGATTTCCTAACCAAGCCTGACTGCTTGATTGATATCATTCCACGAGCCTCATGCTGCTCGACCCATATCATTAATCAACCCCTACTTATTTCCATTGACCGTCTCATGAGTTTGATCTGTCAATGTGTGCTTGATTTTTATGGATAAACATTTTCCCCTTGAAGTTTGTAATTCTTGACTTGCAAAGATTTATATGCTTCAAAGTGATTAGATATGGCACATTTTTATAGATTAAACTTAGATTTATGAGACAGTTGTACATTGTATAATCAGGTCAATGTATTTTCCATGGGTCGAGCACATATGTTGGGTCGAGCGGGTACTTGGGTCGAGCGAGTATTTGGGTCGAGCGAGTACTTGGATCGAGCAAACCTATTCATCTTCCCACTCTTTATATTGCCTTCAGCATTCATTTCCACACTCTAATTATTTTTCTGGAGAAATCAAATTAATGGCGGCCGCTCCTTCTTTTTAGAATTCCCCACGCTAAAATCTACCCCTTTTTCGAATTCAATTTAGATTGGATTATCAGCCATCTCAAGCTGCAGATTGGTTAAGCTCGTTCGATCTCTACAATGAAATCAAATTGACTTCGAATCAACTTGGAGCAGCTAGCCTTCTTGAATTTGAATCGCCTTATTGCTCAGAGGCGATTTTCCTTTTTTGTTTCGTACTAGTTTCACTGATTTAGATTGAAAACAGTGGGAGTCTCAAACCGATATAGCACTTGAGTACGGTCTTGACTTAGGTTGAATTTTGGATTTGGATTCTTTAGATTGAGATAGCTGAGATTTTGGGTTGATCGAATTGGGGTTAAGGATGTGTGTTTGAATTTGTTTGAGGGATCCAAATTATGTACAATCTCTTGAATTCCAATTTGTATCGAATGCACTTAAGTTGCTCGAAAAAATGCTAAGGACATGAAACCCTGTATATTTCGCTTATCACTGTTTAAAGCTTGCAATGTGTTTTGAAGTTTGTCGCTAGTACAAGTTGAGTTTATTGAATTTGCCTTAGTACCACAAACTTGATCATTTAAGAGTTTTCAACACAATCTTCCTAAACCTTAGTTCACTTGGCCAGACTTAAATTGGTTATTCATGCTCAAGCCTACTGAATTCAGGCCTGCTCGACCCCCAAGAGGTTGATCATGCACGAGCCCGTTTGGTTTAAGCATGCTCGATCCTTATGGATCGGTCATGCTCGACCCCCTGGTTTCAAGCAAGCTTGACCCTGCGAGTTTGAGCATGTTCGACCCTCATAGGGTCGGTCATGCTCGACCCTGCGGGTTTGATCATGCTCGACCCTCATGGGGTCGGTCATGCTTGACCCGTGGGTTCAAGCTTGCGCGACCTCTTGGGGTCGACCATATTCGACCTTGGTGAGGGTCGGTTGAGATTGACCCTGTTAGGGCTCGAGCATGATCAATAACCCTAGTTTTGTGAAAATCTGGTTAAGGGTTCTTGGATACTGCCAAGCATTCCTGTTGCTACACCTGTAATGACTAGAACACTTGCATGTTTTTGAGCTATTTTGTCGTTATTGGATTCTCACACCATCAGCGGGTTAGTGTAAAGAATTAGAAATGTAACATAGCCTAAGTTAAAGGATATATTTGCGCAGAGTTATTTTCATTTGATCACATAAGAATATTCTGTACGTGAATACAATCATTCTGGGATCAAATTCTTATGATGCTTGAAATTGGTTAACCAGTACATGCTGGTCATGAATTTCAAGCCTCGTCTTTAGAATGTCATGCATAGTCATGCATAATATTCCCTATAAGCAAGGAAACGTGTACCTATGGTTTGTTTTAAGACATAATCGTTCGTGTAGAAATGTTAACCCGACAACTTATGTCAGAATTCAAAGGAAGGAACTATGTCTGTTGAAGTCGGAAGTTCTTCTCAAGTTACTGGAACCACATCAGATACTGTTCTCGGAGTGAATGTCAATCCGAACTTTCCTAAACCTCGTCCACTTGGCAATATACCTCGTGAAAGGCATGAAATAGAACTTTCTTTTAGCACATATCAGTAATTATGTAAGCAATTTGGGATTTTAGAAAAGGAAGAGGCCAAATTCCCCAAAAAAGATGAACTTGCTGATATTCCACCTACCGGATACGTTTCAGTTAACCGTTATATGCTGATGAGCTGGGCGATTTCACCTTTCAATCCTTATTTAGAGTCAATTCTTCAGTGCTTGGCCATTGCCCCATAATAGTTAAACCCGAATGGTTATTTTTCCTTAATGAGGATTTATGTATTGTTTATGAGAGTTAAAGAGCATGCGCCTACATTTCAAGATATTTGTTCTTTATACTCTTTTATAAGGAGGAAGAAGGATCGTCCTCAATCGTTTTTATTGAGAGTCGGGGTTCCAAGATTATTACTGATCTAATTGAGAGAGCTCGAGGGTTCCCAAATCAATATATCTTTGTCCGGTGCTCTGCAAACTTCTACAGTTTTTGGATGGAGGGAGGTGAATATACTCACTTTGTAGTCTTTTATTTCTTTCCTCCTCACTCGAATGCTTAAATCTTTAATTACATTACAGAGATTCCTTCCGAGAATACTTCTTTTGATCAAGCTCTCTTTAATTCTTTAGTAGTTATTAGTGAGAGTGAAAGGAGCAGAAAGTTCTTAATTATGGCAGAGTTCCTTCGTCGGTGCAACATGCTTCCTCCCTCGCAAACTCTTACGGTAGATCCTTCTGATAAGAAAGATACTACTACTAAGTCTCCAGCTAAGAAAGCCCAAATAAGGTAGTGGTCTGATCCTGCGGGGAGTAGTGAAACTCCTCCCAAATCCAAATTGATTTCCATCGAGCAAGAAGCACCCAAACAACATGAGGCTAAGAGTCCTTTAGCTTTATCTGATCAAACTAAGAAGGAGGGCACTGTCCCGGATCCTATGGAATAAACTAGACAGGACGATGTCGATGAAACTGCTTTGAGAATTAATCCGCACCCAATAGAGGAAACCAAGCAGCATAGAGGAATTAGAGTAAATTCTAAGGACAATTTAAGTACTGAAAATCGTGATGAGAATCCCATCATCCAAAATAGTCAAGGAGGTATGTCGGAGACATTTAGGGATCTCAGTGATATCAGCTCAGCTAGAGATATTATTCAAGGCGATACTTCAACTTTAGTGCCGGTAACGAAGGATGAAGTTGAAGAATATTCATCTCGAAATCCCTCTCCTAGAAAACGGTTGATGATATAGGACTTTTCTTAGATAAGCCTCTTGAGATTGGTTCGTTATTAGATGTTCTCAAGCAAATTCTTTTTACTTTTATTTACGTCTTACGTTCCCAATGCTCTTCATAAGCTCTTCTCATTTTTCCTCAATACTCACTAATTTAAGTACTGAAAATTTTCTCTTTTATTTTTCCAGGTTCAGGAATGAGACACTCACTTGAAGATATCTTTGAACATGACACCCAGCAATTCAATCCCAAAACATTATCAAACCTCGGCTTTCCCAACATTCAAAACATTCACAACGCTCGCAACCTGCTTACCGGCCTCACCAGATTGGTGATCTCATTGAAACTGAGCAACAAAGGTAATGGAAGCATGAGCATTTTAATATGTTGGCAGCTAATGATAGAATAAAAGAAGAGGAAAGAAAAAAGAGGAAAGATGAAAAGAAGAGAGACATGAGTGATAAGGGCAAAGGTGACTCTCGGAAGCGCCACAAATCAAATAAGCTTCCAGCATCGGATCTCTCGATGCTGTATATTCAAACTACTGGTGATCACATATCTGTGGCTTATCCATCAGTTACTCCCACTCCTGCCGACCTTCAAACAATTATTAATAGACACCGCTACATTCCTGGACCAGCTAACTTTGGCCTTGCCGATCGTTTCCTAGGTTGGAATCTAAATGGAACATGTCTCAACGTGGACATATATCCTTCTGACAAGCGTGATATTTTTGAGGAATTCGATGGCTTGAAGGGTAGCATGTTTACACAATTTGACATGACCAAAAGTCAGTTTGAAGTTAAGTTGGATAAGATTAGGGTCCATGCTGAGAAACAATTGGGTGAGTGGTATTCCTTTTCACATGAACTTCAAAGAGTTAACGAAATCTTCTTGATTGCATTGCCACCTTGGAAAATGACGAGGATGAACTGATCAGGGTTATAAAATCTCAGGAAAAGACTATCGCACCTTCTGCTCAATGGAAAATGGAAGTAGCTGGCTTAAAAGCTGAGATCAGTAGGCTCAAAGAAGAACTTGCTGCCACAAAACAAAAGGAGAGCACCCTAACGACTCAAGTCCAAGAAGCTCAATTTTCCATGCAACTTGCGGTGTCCCAATTGGCTAAAGAAAGTAGTGCTTCTTCCACTTTACAACAAGAGAACCTAACTCTCCAACATAAGATTTCTTCTCAAAGTTTAGCCCTTGAAGCGTTAACTAGCAATGTTAAGTTCCTTGAAGAGGATAAGTCCAAAGACGTGACTGCTTACAAGAAAGTCAAAGAAAAGACTGAATATACCCTATTGAAGTTCTATTACAGTATTATGGGTCGTGGTAGTTTGTACTTCTTGGGAAAAGACTTTGCTAAGAATTTAGCTCTTGTCTGGGAAGAAGTACTCATGATTGATGGAAGCGACACGGTGCGGAGGACCTTATAGAGGAACTCTTAGACGAGGAATCCCGTGAGGACTTAGCTAAGGGGAAGATTATGCTAAGGGAGAAGTGGGCACTACTAGGTGATAAAGCCGGGCCTTCTGGAGGGCAATCCTGGGATGCAACAAATGTTGATGCCCCTACTATTCCTGCCAATGCTGAAGCTTCTGGTTCACAGACCTCGGCCAATCCTCCTACTGCTTTCAAAGAAAAAGACAAAGCATTTGAGGAGCATAATGCCGAGGAAAACTTAGCAGAGGAGCATAGCAAGGATGATGAGGTTGACGATGATACTTATGCAAACAGATTTGAGGTTGAAGACAACAGAGATCTTCAGACCAATCATATAGCTACAGGTAAGTTGAAATTATTGAAGCTTTGCTATACTTAGACTGCCTATGCCCTT
This sequence comes from Allium sativum, assembly GCA_030737875.1. Lineage (NCBI taxonomy): Eukaryota > Viridiplantae > Streptophyta > Magnoliopsida > Asparagales > Amaryllidaceae > Allium > Allium sativum. The sequence goes on from CM060915.1 coordinate 289,390,729, forward strand.
CACCTGAGACGTCTGCATTTCGTGCTCACTATTTATCTGCTTTAGGTATAATCTTACCATCATCTTCTCCTACTACAAGAAAGACAATGACGACTGATGCCATCATAACTGATTCCAGTCAGTTCCTCTCGCCCTATTTTTCACTCCTCATCCGGGTGATCCATCCCTTCTTGCTCTTACCACTTCGGGTACTCAGGGTACTCGAATTCCCGCAATTGCTAACTTGGGTGATGATGCGGGTTACACTCTAAGTGAGGAGGATACTAATCATACTGGAGAGACCCCGGACAAAGAAACTAAGGATCCAAAACTGCAGAAATCCAAAGCCTCATCAGTTTCAAGACGTAAAGGAAGGAAGCATGTTGCTCATAAGAAGAAAATTATAACTTTGTCATCTCAAGAAAGTCCCAGCGTACTAGGGAAACAACCAGCTAGTGCTCCACCCTCCACTAAGCCTTCTCTGAGGTCAGGCGGTAAGAAGTAGTAGTACTCATAACTTTGCTTTAGTTCTTTGATTACTGTATTCAGACCGGTTGTATATGCGTATGCCGGCCCTCGCTCACTACTCTATGCTTGTTACTTTAGCCCATTTATGTCTGATACTTTTGTACTTGACTTGTGACTTTGTGATCTGGTTCTGTGTTGTTGTAATGAAACTGTGTTTTGCTTGTTGTACTTAAGCTTTTACTTTAGCTTTGTCGTACTTTCTTGTTTTGCATTCTATATTTGTTTTCTTTTCATGCTTACAACACAAATTCTTTTATATTATAAGTCAATTTTTATTGCAATGTCTGGTATTATGATGACCTTGTGGTATATTTTTACAAATAATGGTTTCTCAGTTGTAGCCACGGATCATTATTAGTTGGATTTACTTGACCAATTTTACTGAATTTCCTTGATTTTGACTGAGGCAGTATTTGAGACTTCTTTTCCGTGAGTAACCACTTTTTGTGTTTATCACTGTATCGAAGTTCTCGAGTTTGCCTTATCCATTTCAAGGGATTCATCTTTACTTGGTCAGAGTAATCCTTGTAGATGCCAAGCCTTTAATGTAAAGTTGTGACGAGTTTATGGTATGCTTAAGTGAGCATTATTGAATTTTCTTAATGCGATGGTAAAGCCCCTATACCAAAATTAGCCACAAACTTTAAAGGTTAGGCATGACATTTGTGATCAACTATATTTGGAATCTCCTGGTCAAGTGCTTTTGCTGTTACATTTGATATTTCATGGCTTGCTCATGATCCAAGGATTTCCAATCTAGTTGATCAAGTTCACACTGTTTCGCGGAGAGGAATTTTTGTTTTTATGCCCATGCTTGAGAGGTCTTATATTTTTGGTATATTCAATCATGTTTCTTGCTAACCTAGCAATTCAAGCCTTTCGGAGATCAGATCTGAACATATGCCCCCGTAGAGGTCTTGGCTTTTGCGCCTCCGAAGAGGTCTTTGTACACCTGTTATTCGTTGTGACTGAATAATTCAGTCACTTGTAGAATTTGTCAGACGCCTTCAAAAAGGTTTTTGGGTCCATCACTAACCGAGTTTGAAAGACCCGGCTTGTGATCGGATGCCCCCAAAGAGGTCTTTAAATTCCATCGTAACTGGATTTGGAAGGCCAAGCATCAGTAAATGGATTTGGAAGACCCAGCATCCGATCGGATGCCCTCGAAGAGTTCTTTGGAAGCCTAGGACTTGTCGTAATCAGGCCATGTATAAATCGCACAGACGATCGACTGGGTGCCCCTGGGTGTAACACCCCGCCTCCGCTAGGGTCACTCACAAAGGAATGCACTAGCTTTAGAGGGGCATTATTGGTAAACATGCACAGAAATATCACAAGACAGAACATATAAAATAGCGGAAGTAAAATCGAACTTTCATAAACATTTGTAATTAAGGTCTAAAGCCTTTTACATCAGAGTACATCAAAACCTGTCTTGCAATAGTAAAGAAGCATAAAGACTTTTTCATAAATTATTCCCCAAATAAAGACAGTAAAGTAGCCATAGCCAAGAAAAGTCCAAGCCATCCATGATGACCTTCAAGCAGAAGAAGTCCAAACTAAACAGCAGTATTTCCTCCCTGTAACCTGGGGGGGGGGGGAACGGAAGAAAAGAGGCAAAACAAAACGGGTCAGTCAAAAAGACTGAGTAAGCCCTATCTACTATTAGTATAAAAACTAGTAAAGTTAACTGACATGAGAAGCTGAGATGAACATAAGCATGATAACAAGATAGATAAGCTAAATCAAAATAACAGGATGAACTACTGAACTCAGGTGAACTAAGGTGTCATGATAAATTACGATGTCAAGATAAAAAAGGTATCACATCGTCAGGTTTCTATCAAGTATAATATCCCAAGATATCTATCACGTATAACGTCCCATGGTATCTATCCTGTACATCTGCTCTGCACCTACCGTACTAGTATCCCAACTGTATCACGTGTTATCCGTGTATGACCCTTACTCAAAAGTCGTGTAGTGGTCCATGTCAACCTAATATATCGCATATATAGGTTACTCAACTCGTATGTTTTATTCCATGTAAATGTTCAGTCCCTTGCCGTAGGCCATACGGGCTTTCCCATGAGATTCTATATTACTTTACATAGTTCCATGATCCTTAAGATCGGTTTGGACTGTTACCCTAAACCTAGCTAGGGTCTTCCAACATGAATTAGCGTCTGTACAACTAGGACTTATGCTACCTAGGGCTACTAGGGATTACGCTTACCTATTGCACGTTTTCGTATCTCGGTTTGGGTTCAACCACCTAGGGCCACTAGGGATTAAGCTAACCGCCAACCGCGCCCTTTTTCCCACGCATTCATCGTGAATCGTTTTTCCATGACTGTATGCACATGTATCACATCGTGCCATCCGAGTCCTGTCACAGGGCAGACCAGGAAATACAGGACTCGGTCGATAGCTTACGATTTATCTGCAGATGCAGATGCTAAGGTCTATTTTTTTTCTATACGTGGCTATGGTCCCACGCGACCCCTCCCTCAACAAGCGAAAGACAAGACAGGATAAATCCTGTACGAGAACACACTACTGGCCAACCCCCAATCTGAGCCTTACCGCACCCATAATTAGATAGCAATTATGGTCTATTGGGTGTTCTCTGCCTTTCCGTACGTACACGCTTGACCAAAGATGGAAGGTAGCCTAACGAAAAATGCTATCTAGGGTACGACCGTGTTTCGTCGACTATACCCTATCCATCCCCGTCTTTAGGTCGCTCGTATAGCAACCAAGGATACTCTTGGTTCTTCTAACGCAGACCTTAACCTCTCATGAGCCTAGTATAATTACCTGGCAGCCCACAGAGGGATCCCAAGAATATCCTCACGTTCCCCGAAGCCGCTGCTTCGTTACCCAGTTCGCTGGAGCCTTTATCTAAATCAGATACTTGCTCCTACTCGTATACTTAAACGATGACCTACCGTATCAGGTTACTCATCTATCTATGAACTGGTCTAAATTTCCTTGACTAAGAATCATTACTTAGTTATCCCTCAACCAAGGTTTACGACTTAGCCTTATTCCCGTTATCCTTGTTAATTACGGTTACCCACCTAATTCTCCGAATTAGGGTTTACATAATAGATTAAGTGTCACTTAAGTTCATGACTTAATCCCGTCTACAAATCATGTCAAAATTGGCTAAGTATCCAAGTTCAAGGCTTAACCCGTCTACAAATCATGTCAAAATTGGCTAAGTATCCAAGTCCAAGACTTAACCCTACAAACCATGCTCAAGTTGGTTAAGTATATATTAACTTGACCCCATGAAATTACTTAGTCAAACCGGTCAAGTGTATTCAAGCGATTCATGACTTAGCCTTATCATGTTTTCACGTTATATTGGTTAAGTATGGGTTAACTTAACCTCAATAAATTCACGAGTTAGATTGGTTAAGCATAGATCACTTAACCACATCAAATTAACGAGTTAGATTGGTTAAGTTTAGGTCACTTAACCTCTTCAAATTAACGGGTGAGATTGGTTAAGTATAGGTCACTTAACCACTTCAAATCATCGTGTTAGATTAGTTAAGTATTTAACTTAACCCCATTAAACTACCAAGTGGGATTAATTAAGTCTAGGCTAACTTAATCCCATCCGATTATCATGTTTAGACTAGTTGAGTCTAATCTTAACCCCATCCATTAACTGTATCTTTTGGTTAAGTGTCATTAAGAAAACTTACTTAACCTTACCAAATTATCGTGTTGGATTGATTAAGTGTTGGTTAACTTAATCCCCGTCCACTAGTCGTATAAAAATGGTTAAGTGTCATTAGGCAAATCAAGTTACTCAACCTACCCAACCTTGTCATGTTTTGTTAAGTATCATTAGCCTAATCCAATTACTTAACCCATTTGTCCATGTCATATTTGGTTAAGAGTCATTAATCAAATTAACTTAACCCTATCATGTGGCATTAATTTCTTAATGCACCCCAACCTCTCACATTAGACTTTGTTGTGGTTACTAGTTAAGCCGGTCGGTTCCGGGTAGCTTTACACCACAACTTGGTCTAACCTCGGGTTAAAGCACAACATGACCAACTTCTCACATTGGGTCCTATTGTTTGCAACTACTAGTTAGGCCGGTCGGTTCCGGGTAGCTTTATGTTGCAAACTCAACCCAACCTCGAGTTGGCCACTTTCATGTTTAGTCTAGTGTCATGTTCATATTCAAGTTTTCAAGCAATTGGGTAGACCTAACTTAATAGGTAAATTCTCAATGGGTAGACCTAACTTAATAGGTAAATTCCCAAGCTTATGTTTTTATGCATACTTACATGTCACTTCCATGTTATATTTCAAGTCATGTTTTCAAGTATAAACACATGTCATATTTAAAATTACACGTTGTCATGTTTATACCCATTTACCCAAATCATGTTCATATCATTATGTTTTCCCATAATGTGACCCCAACGCTTTTTAAACTCGCATATACGTTCGCAACAACGTAATGGATTAAAAGAAGAGACTTGGCAAAGGCATGACAAAAATGGATATTAAGCCACAAGTTAATCATGGTGGCAAAAGAGGCACAAATGTGTTCATTAGCTTGCATGTTACATTCTTAAGCCTCAAAAACATGCATAAACCCAAACTTGGCACATAATCGAATCATGGTGACAAAAGACATGGAATGATGACTAGAAACTCGCATATATCATCATATAAGGGTTATGACTTCATATGCAAGTTGACAAAAAAAAGGGTATGAAGGTTCTCATGTTACATAATGCAACATTTCAACATAAAGGTTGTAGCTTTTAGCTCATAAGATCAAGATAATGACTTCATAAACTTGCATGACATGATAGCATGTATCATTCTCAATGATCAAACCCAAACTTGCAACATGAACATTTAACTTGATAGTTAATATCTAAGAGTAGGAAAAGGGCTTACATTGCTTTGAAGGCCTAAATCGATTAAACTAAAGCTTGTGAGGAAGCCTATGCATGCCATCACCCAAAAACCCAAAGATGGATGCCCCAAATCAACAAAAACACCATCTTTATGAACAAAGATCAAAGCTTTTGCCTTGAAATCAACTTGAGAGGCTCTCATACTAACATAGCGACTCTCTAACACTCTCATGATCATGAAACCTTTCATAGAAATGAAGTGGAGGCTAGGATAGTTGAGTGGAGGCCATGAGAGTAGAAATTTTGCCATAGTTTAGTTGCATGAATGAATAATGAGGATTTAGGATAGGTTAGGGTCTTATTTATAAATTAGGCAAGTGTTTTAGGCCATAGGATTAAACCTAGATTCAATCCAAGCCATCAAAGCATGTCTTGGGGAAGAAGTCAAGTGTAGGAACCATCTAGGGCCTTTAGATTAAAGATGAACCATGAGAACCATCCAAATGCAAAATCTGCATTTGAGCGAATCGGCCCACGGGTTGACAGCCAAACACCCTGGATTAACCCCTAGTCGACCCAGCAGTCTCGGGTCGACCTCAAAAATCGCCCGGTTCGGTTATTCCCCTCTCCCAATTCGCTGTTTTGAACATTTTTGCATATTTATTTATTTAATTTTCAATTATATATATATATATATCAATATATATATATTTCTCTGCGCAACCCATTTCACTTAATTAAGTATACTTTAATTTGGGAATTTTTCGTGAAACTTCGCGAGGCCATATCTTGGTCATACGGACTCCGATTTTCGAAAACTCGGACTCTATTTCGCGTATTTTTCTGAGACGAACGCAATGGCATAGCCCGTTTCACTTGATTCAGAATTTAAAATTAAATTCTGCCTTGATTCTCGTCTTTAATCATGTTATCGAAATACGGGTTGTTACATTCTCCCTACCTTTTAGGATTTCGTCCCCGAAATCTCCAAGTTAGGAAGAACATATCCTACCATCCATCATCCATTTACTCAAAACATCATCCACGAGCAACCATTGTCCTTAGATGATTTCTAATGCTGTATGAATATATGCAAGACGTGTGTGTACATGTTCCTTAGCTAATGCTAATGATCAGGCCTGAATAATCTTTCTAATGCAAAATATGTATAGTGCCATGAATCCAACATGTATGCAAATAGTCCTAGTCATATAGATACTATATGCGTGCACAATCATTCATTCATATGCAACAACCGCATGATAATACATTCGATTTCATCCATAAACAAGTATAAATACTCGTGCATATGCAATATGAAATGTGACCGAGTCGAGCTAGTATCTAATGTGTATTCGCGCATCCACGAGCAACCACTTGCAACCATATCAATCATAACATGTTTCAAATACATGTTTACATCCATAGGGTTCTACCTAGAATTCCCTGAAACAGGGTCGAGAAGATAAACAGGACAAACTCCTTACAGGGTTTGTAACGGAGAATAGGACCGAGAGGATGTCCACAAAAGATAGCCTACAAGTAAGCTCTACAGAAAACAGGGATCAAGGCTATACTCCCAAAAAGAGATATCATGCGCGTATCTAGTCTTTGACCATCAAAGTCGTATTTCCTTGAGCTTAATTCCATTGTGCCTTGACCGTCCTTTAACTTCGCGATTTCGTAGCTTCTTATTTCTTGTTTCCATAACATGAGCTGAAACTCATTTCTTCGTTGCCTCTCGTTCCACTTGCACTTATCCTTTTCCTAAAATACTTGACGCAAACATGACTGCGTACTCATGATCTCATGCAAGCTTTCCAAAATTCACTAATGAATCTCGGACCTCGTACCACAAGGTATTCCACATAGAAGAACTTTCTCTTGAAAGTAAACAGATGCCAACCAGGTTATCAAGCGCACTTACTAAGGTGATTTCTATAACCCATGCATAAGTGAAATAAACCATCCGTCTTATCGGCGAACACCACTCGATTGGGCTTCCAATTTCCCATAAAGGCATCAAGGGATTCTAAGTAACTAACCATGACCGAACCCAAAAGGTTACATGAGACTTCGAGGGTATTACCAAGGCTAGTCAAGAGTCTAACTACCCTCCTATCAAAACCGAGAGTGGCACCCCTTACTGGATAACCACTTCATCCCTAGAATCCATCCATAGCTTAAAAACATAAGCATTATTTCCAAACTCAACACTTGGCATAGACATTCCCAAATCCAAACAAGTCATGTATAAATGGACTGATTCTCCAATAGGACTTTGAGACAAAAATGGGATTCTCTATTACGCTAGTACTTAAGGTGCAGAGACTCAACTATCGAAGCAGACTTAAATGATACGATGATCAAAACAAAGTCCTAACGGGATGATAGAGAAGAAAAGCTAAACCTTTAACAAGATCGTCACCCTCCTTCCGAGGTACCCTAGAAATGAGAGCATACTGCTGCCCTCCCGATGATCTTGTCCTTTTCCCATAATACTTAACTATCCGTCCCGTTTTACCATGCCAAAGGTACTCTCTCGTCATGGGTTTCATTGTTCATCCTTCTCTCTCGTCCTGGGCTGAGCCATACCAACAAGTTGCTCATCCTTAAGCTCGTATCCTTTATCCTCTTCCTCACTATCCTTTCTTATAACGCGGCCACTGGTCTCTCGAGAACCACCTCCATCGTAAGGAAAACACTTTCGTAGATAGAAAAGACTAGTCGTAGTTAAAACCACTGTGACTACAGATGGAGGAAAGAAAGGAAAAGAGATTCAATTAAGGAAACAAGGATAGTGCTAATGGCCTTTGGGGAATAGCCTTTTTCTTTTAAAAGAAAATTTTCTTGAAAAATGCTTCTTTATAAACGATTTTCAAATAGTTTTCAGAAGGTCTTTAAAAACTTTTTCCCAGTCTGGTAACCTTCTGCTCTGATACCACGTGTAACACCCCGCCTCCGCTAGGGTCACTCACAAAGGAATGCACTACCTTTAGAGGGGCATTATTGGTAAACATGCACAGAAATATCACAAGACAGAACATATAAAATAGCGGAAGTAAAATCGAACTTTCATAAACATTTGTAATTAAGGTCTAAAGCCTTTTACATCAGAGTACATCAAAACCTGTCTTGCAATAGTAAAGAAGCATAAAGACTTTTTCATAAATTATTCCCCAAATAAAGACAGTAAAGTAGCCATAGCCAAGAAAAGTCCAAGCCATCCATGATGACCTTCAAGCAGAAGAAGTCCAAACTAAACAGCAGTATTTCCTCCCTGTAACCTGGGGGGGGGGAACGGAGGAAAAGAGGCGAAACAAAACGGGTCAGTCAAAAAGACTGAGTAAGCCCTATCTACTATTAGTATAAAAACTAGTAAAGTTAACTGACATGAGAAGCTGAGATGAACATAAGCATGATAACAAGATAGATAAGCTAAATCAAAATAACAGGATGAACTACTGAACTCAGGTGAACTAAGGTGTCATGATAAATTACGATGTCAAGATAAAACAAGGTATCACATCGTCAGGTTTCTATCAAGTATAATATCCCAAGATATCTATCACGTATAACGTCCCATGGTATCTATCCTGTACATCTGCTCTGCACCTACCGTACTAGTATCCCAACTGTATCACGTGTTATCCATGAATGACCCTTACTCAAAAGTCGTGTAGTGGTCCATGTCAACCTAATATATCGCATATATAGGTTACTCAACTCGTATGTTTTATTCCATGTAAATGTTCAGTCCCTTGCCGTAGGCCATACGGGCTTTCCCATGAGATTCTATATTACTTTACATAGTTCCATGATCCTTAAGATCGGTTTGGACTGTTACCCTAAACCTAGCTAGGGTCTTCCAAAATGAATTAGCGTCTGTACAACTAGGACTTATGCTACCTAGGGCTACTAGGGATTACGCTTACCTATTGCACGTTTTCGTATCTCGGTTTGGGTTCAACCACTTAGGGCCACTAGGGATTACGCTAACCGCCAACCGCGCCCTTTTTCCCACGCATTCATCGTGAATCGTTTTTCCATGACTGTATGCACATGTATCACATCGTGCCATCTGAGTCCTGTCACAGGGCAGACCAGGAAATACAGGACTTGGTCGGGAGCTTACGATTTATCTGCCGATGCAGATGCTAAGGTCTGTTTTTTTCTATATGTGGTTATGGTCCCACGCGACCCCTCCCTCAACTAGCGAAAGACAAGACAGGATAAATCCTGTACGAGAACACACTACTGGCCAACCCCCAATCCGAGCCTTACCGCACCCATAATTAGATAGCAATTATGGTCTATTGGGTGTTCTCTGCCTTTCCGTACGTACACGCTTGACCAAAGATGGAAGGTAGCCTGACGAAAAATGCTATCTAGGGTACGACCGTGTTTCGTCGACTATACCCTATCCATCCCCGTCTTTAGGTCGCTCGTATAGCAACCAAGGCATACTCTTGGTTCTTCTAACGCAGACCTTAACCTCTCATGAGCCTAGTATAATTACCTGGCAGCCCACAGAGGGATCCCAAGAATATCCTCACGTTCCCCGAAGCCGCTGCTTCGTTACCCAGTTCGCTGGAGCCTTTATCTAAATCAGATACTTGCTCCTACTCGTATACTTAAACGATGACCTACCGTATCAGGTTACTCATCTATCTACGAACTGGTCTAAATTTCCTTGACTAAGAATCATTACTTAGTTATCCCTCAACCAAGGTTTACGACTTAGCCTTATTCCCGTTATCCTTGTTAATTACGGTTACCCACCTAATTCTCCGAATTAGGGTTTACATAATAGATTAAGTGTCACTTAAGTTCATGACTTAATCCCGTCTACAAATCATGTCAAAATTGGCTAAGTATCCAAGTTCAAGGCTTAACCCGTCTACAAATCATGTCAAAATTGGCTAAGTATCCAAGTCCAAGACTTAACCCTACAAACCATGCTCAAGTTGGTTAAGTATATATTAACTTGACCCTATGAAATTACTTAGTCAAACCGGTCAAGTGTATTCAAGCGATTCATGACTTAGCCTTATCATGTTTTCACGTTATATTGGTTAAGTATGGGTTAACTTAACCTCAATAAATTCACGAGTTAGATTGGTTAAGCATAGATCACTTAACCACATCAAATTAACGAGTTAGATTGGTTAAGTTTAGGTCACTTAACCTCTTCAAATTAACGGGTGAGATTGGTTAAGTATAGGTCACTTAACCACTTCAAATCATCGTGTTAGATTAGTTAAGTATTTAACTTAACCCCATTAAACTACCAAGTGGGATTAATTAAGTCTAGGCTAACTTAACCCCATCCGATTATCATGTTTAGACTAGTTGAGTCTAATCTTAACCCCATCCATTAACTGTATCTTTTGGTTAAGTGTCATTAAGAAAACTTACTTAACCTTACCAAATTATCGTGTTGGATTGATTAAGTGTTGGTTAACTTAATCCCCGTCCACTAGTCGTATAAAAATGGTTAAGTGTCATTAGGCAAATCAAGTTACTTAACCTACCCAACCTTGTCATGTTTTGTTAAGTATCATTAGCCTAATCCAATTACTTAACCCATTTGTCCATGTCATATTTGGTTAAGAGTCATTAATCAAATTAACTTAACCCTATCATGTGGCATTAATTTCTTAATGCACCCCAACCTCTCACATTAGACTTTGTTGTGGTTACTAGTTAAGCCGGTCGGTTCCGGGTAGCTTTACACCACAACTTGGTCTAACCTCGGGTTCAAGCACAACATGACCAACTTCTCACATTGGGTCCTATTGTTTGCAACTACTAGTTAGGCCGGTCGGTTCCGGGTAGCTTTATGTTGCAAACTCAACCCAACCTCGAGTTGGCCACTTTCATGTTTAGTCTAGTGTCATGTTCATATTCAAGTTTTCAAGCAATTGGGTAGACCTAACTTAATAGGTAAATTCCCAATGGGTAGACCTAACTTAATAGGTAAATTCCCAAGCTTATGTTTTTATGCATACTTACATGTCACTTCCATGTTATATTTCAAGTCATGTTTTCAAGTATAAACACATGTCATATTTAACGTTACACGTTGTCATGTTTATACCCATTTACCCAAATCATGTTCATATCATTATGTTTTCCCATAATGTGACCCCAACGCTTTTTAAACTCGCATATACGTTCGCAACAACGTAATGGATTAAAAGAAGAGACTTGGCAAAGGCATGACAAAAATGGATATTAAGCCACAAGTTAATCATGGTGGCAAAAGAGGCACAAATGTGTTCATTAGCTTGCATGTTACATTCTTAAGCCTCAAAAACATGCATAAACCCAAACTTGGCACATAAGCGAATCATGGTGACAAAGATGACTAGAAACTCGCATATATCATCATATAAGGGTTATGACTTCATATGCAAGTTGACAAAAAAAAGGGTATGAAGGTTCTCATGTTGCATAATGCAACATTTCAACATAAAGGTTGTAGCTTTTAGCTCATAAGATCAAGATAATGACTTCATAAACTTGCATGACATGATAGCATGTATCATTCTCAATGATCAAACCCAAACTTGCAACATGAACATTTAACTTCATAGTTAATGTCTAAGAGTAGGAAAAGGGCTTACATTGCTTTGAAGGCCTAAATCGATTAAACTAAAGCTTGTGAGGAAGCCTATCCATGCCATCACCCAAAAACCCAAAGATGGATGCCCCAAATCAACAAAAACACCATCTTTATGAACAAAGATCAAAGCTTTTGCCTTGAAATCAACTTGAGAGGCTCTCATACTAACATAGGGACTCTCTAACACTCTCATGATCATGAAACCTTTCATAGAAATGAAGTGGAGGCTAGGATAGTTGAGTGGAGGCCATGAGAGTAGAAATTTTGCCATAGTTTAGTTGCATGAATGAATAATGAGGATTTAGGATAGGTTAGGGTCTTATTTATAGATTAGGCAAGTGTTTTAGGCCATAGGATTAAACCTAGATTCAATCCAAGCCATCAAAGCATGTCTTGGGGAAGAAGTCAAGTGTAGCAACCATCTAGGGCCTTTAGATTAAAGATGAACCATGAGAACCATCCAAATGCAAAATCTGCATTTGAGCGAATCGGCCCACGGGTTGATAGCCAAACACCCTGGATTAACCCCTAGTCGACCCAGCAAGCTCGGGTCGACCTCAAAAATCGGCCGGTTCGGTTATTCCCCTCTCCCAATTCGCTGTTTTGAACATTTTTGCATATTTATTTATTTAATTTTCAATTACATATATATATATATCAATATATATATATTTCTCTGCGCAACCCATTTCACTTAATTAAGTATACTTTAATTTGGGAATTTTTCGTGAAACTTCGCGAGGCCATATCTTGGTCATACGGACTCCGATTTTCGAAAACTCGGACTCTATTTCGCGTATTTTTCCGAGACGAACGCAATGGCATAGCCCGTTTCACTTGATTCAGAATTTAAAATTAAATTCTGCCTTGATTCTCGTCTTTAATCATGTTATCGAAATACGGGTTGTTACACTGGGGGAGGTCATTGGTTTAGAAGCCCAGTGTTTGTTGTAATCAGACCATGTATCAACAGTATTGACGATTAACTTGGTTCCCCTCGGTGAGGTCTTTGGTTTACAATCCCATTGTTCGTCTCAATCAGGCCATGTATTAATGGCGCTGATGATCAACTGGGTGCCCCTCGGTGAGGTCTTTGGTTTGGAGTTGCATCGTTTCATAGGGCGGACGCTAGTTCATTTATCGGTTTTACCACGATTTGTTGTAACTAGGATCTTGGACCTCACAATTAAGAAGTTGCCCCTACGTGAAACTTACAACTTTGTTTGTAGTCTGAATGCCGCATCATCTGATCGTTCAGTTCCTAGTGTCCCTAATTTGCAATGTTGTGCTCCACATCTTCGTATTTGTTGCGAATGATGTTTCGAGCACTGAGAAATGGGCGCTTGATCTATCTCAATCGGGATGTGCTGTAACAGTCACCAGGCTTAACTTGGTTATAGATGCGTTGGCGTTCTTTTAGGGAACCTGCAATCAAAATCGAATTTTAGTGACTTGTAAACAAGAATATGCAAATGTACGATTTTGGCAAGTAAGGTGATTTCTTTCATTAATATGTACAAAGCTCGTGGCGACATTTGCATGGTATTTATAATGCATGGTGTTTACAAATTTTCAAGATTTGTGAAAGAAATATCAAGCAAAATAGTGACGGAGGTGTATGCTATTCCAAGCTCTCAGAAGTTGGACCCCATCCATCGTTTTCAATTCGAAGGTGCCATCGGAGAATTTTTGGCTTATCATATATGGTCCTTCCTAATTGGATCCGAATACTCCATTTCCTATCATAATCCTTTTCAGAACAAGGTCCCCACTTTTAAAGGCTCTCCGTTCGACTTTAGCATTAAAATGTCTGGCTATCCATCTCTAATGAGCAGCAATCCTGAGTTTTTCTTCCTTTCTTTTCTCTTCAAACAAATCGAGCGCCTCGAGTTGTAGCTTCTCGTTCTCTTCTTGGTTAAATTGGATTCTGCGGTGATTGGAAACTTCCAGCTCTACTGGGATCATACCCTCGGATCCAAATGTAAGCAAGAATGCAGTGTGCCCAGTCGTATTTTTGTGAGTTGTGCGATATACCTATAGTGCAAGAGGAGGCTTGTCTACCTGACCACCTTTAGCTTCTTCGAGACGCTTCTTCATGGTGGACTTTAAAATTTTATTGATTTCTTCGACTTACCCGTTGGCCTGCGGATGAGCAACGGCTGCAAAACTCTTCTTGATTTTGTATTTAGCACAAAAATCTAAGAATTCACTGCTCTCGAACTGAGTTCACGGTACCTCGAACCTGCAGATGATGTTCTTCACGACAAAATCGATCACCTTTTTCGAAGTAATAGTAGCTAGTGGCTCAGCTTCGGCCCATTTGGTGAAATAGTCAACAACAACTATTGCATACTTCATATTCGACTTAGTCGTAGGCAATGCCACGATTAAATCTATGTCGCATACAGGAAATGGCCATGGGCTGACCATTTGAGTCTGTTCTGTGGGAGGCGCTCTTGGAATCTTTGCATATCTTTGGCATCTATCACACTTCTTAGCCTAGGTCATTGCATACAAGTTCACATCAGGCCAGAAGTAGTCATATCGCAGAATTTTCTTGGCTAGTGTTTGACTACCTGTGTGACCTCCACGTTCCCCTTCATGTAATTCCGCCAAGATTGCTCTGGACTACTCTTTGGTTACACATCGCAGCAGAGGCATAGAGAAGCCTCGTCTATATAACCTTCCATCTTGAATAAGGTACAATGGAGCCTTGTGCAATATTTTCCTCCGCTTTTTTGGTTCCTCTGGAAGCATTCCGTTAAGGATATATTCCTTGATTAAAGTCATCAAAGATATAGGATCTTCAACAGTCTCCATAATCCAATCGACGTCCGCTTCTTCAATAGTCGGAGTTAAAAGGATTTCGACAGGTATCAAACCCAACAACTGTGCATCTGTAAAACAAGCATATTTAGCAAGGGAATCTGCCTTTATATTTTCTTCCCAGGGAAAATGAGATATCGTATAGTAGTCGAGATTGTCGAGGAGTTCCAAAGCCTTAGAAAGATAAGTGGGAAAGTTTCCGACTTTGATCTGAAATTCTTTTTCAGACCTGACATACTACCAACTGCGAGTCGCTAAGAATTTGCAAGGTTTTTAGGTTTAACTCTTTTTGCCAATTTCAGCCCTGTGATTAATGCTTCATGCTCAGCAACCTTAGGGCGTAACATAAGGAGTGTCCTTTAGGAGTTTCCAAGACTATTTCTGCCTTCGAGCAGTAATCATTCCTGGATTCATCAATGAATAACTTCCAACTGACCACTGCCCCTGCTGGTTCTTCTATTTCTTCCCCCCATCCATGAATTCGGCGATAAAATCAGCTAAAGCCTTCCCATTAATAGCTCTTCAAGGATGATAAGTTATGTCATATTGAATGAGCTCTATGTTCCACTTCAATAGTCTCCCCGAATTTTCTAGGTGGAAAAGAACTTGTCTTAGCAATTGGCCGGTGAGTACCTTTATAGGATTGGCCTAGAAGTATGGCCTTAGCTTTTTTGAGGCAATAAGCAGACAATACGCAAGTTTCTCTAACTTGGGATAATTTAGATCGTCCCCAACAAGCCTTTTACTGATATAGCAAACTGGCCATTGAACCTTGGCACCCTCCCAGACAAGCGTTGTGCTTAATGCATGAGATGAGACAGCCAAATATAGGAACAGTTTCTCTCCATCTCTAGGCTTTGACAGCATCAATGGCGACTCCATGTGTTTGATCAACTCTTTAAAGGTTGTTTGGCATTCAGGAGTCCATTGGAAATCCTTCTTTCCTTTCTTCAAAGCATCGAATAGTGGAATGCACTGATCCATGGCTTTTGAGATAAATCGGTTAAGCGAAGCTACTTTCCCATTTAGGCTTTGAAGCTCTTTCTTCATCCTAGGAGCACACATCTCTTGTAAGGTTGTGATTTGAGAAGGATTTGCTTCAATTTCCCTAGCGTTGAATATGAACCTGAGAAACTTTCCCGATGCAACTCCGAAAGAGCATAGGAGCAGATTTAGCTTCATCCCATATTTTCGGAGGATATGAAACATTTCAGCCAGATTTTCAAGATGATTATCAGCATTCTTTGATTTCACCAGCATATCATCCACATAGACTTCCATTGTGTTTCCAATTAGGGATTTAAACATGGGATTCACAAGGTGTTGGTATGTTTCTCCTGCATTTTTCAGTCTGAACGGTATAACTTTATAGCAATACAAGCCTCTATCTGTTATGAAACTCGTGTTTTCCTCATCCGGCTTATGCATCATAATCTGATTGTATCCGGAGTATGCATCCATGAAACATAATAGCTCATGCCCTGCTTTGATCAGTTCTGGGCAATGGGAGACTGTCCTTGGGGCACGCCTTGTTGTGGTCTGAGTAGTCTATGCACACCCTTCATTTGCCTTTGAACTTTTTAACAAGGACCAGATTGGAAACCCAATCAGGATATGTGGATTCTCGTATAAAGTTATTCTTGAACAACCTATCCACTTCTTGTTTTAATGCTACAGATCTTTCAGGTCCTTAAATTCGTCTCTTTTGTTTTATTGGAGTTAAACTTGGATTAACATTCAATTTATGCACTATTACATTAGATGAAATTCCACAGATATCGGAATGTGTCCAAGCAAAAACATCCAAATTCAATTTTAAAAACAAATTTTATTCTTTTTGCAACATCAGGCCCAGCTCAGAACTTATTTTCAATACTTTGTCAGGATCTTTGTCATGCACTGGATTGGGATTATGGCTTCAGCTGGTATCGCTCTATTCTTCCCCACACTGGCTTTTCTTGGACCTATTTCCTTTTGAGTTTGTTGTGTTTGCTAGTGTGAGGGGCCCGCCCTAGTTGTTATAAAGGGAGTCATAAATGCGGAGTGGGGCCTCCACATATTTCTTTGTTTCCTTCTTCTTAGCCTCTACCAACTCTACCATGTAGCACTCCCTTGCTACCTTCTGGTCACCTTTAACCACACCAACTCCATTTTTGGTAGGGAATTTCATAGTCAAGCACCATGGAGCCATTGCTATCCTGAATGTAGCAAGGCCTGGTCTTCCGAGGAAGGCGTTGTAGGCTGAAAGCTCATCGATTATGACAAAATCTTATTTCATGGCAACCTTCTGTTCTCCTACTCCGAGCTCGACGAGCTGGTTGATGACGCCAATTGGCTGAGTGGGTTGCCCTGTGAATCCATGAATCTTATTCTGGCAAGCTCTCACGTCATCCATAGAAAGATTCATTTTGTTGAATGCATTAATGAAAAGAACATCGATAGATGCCACGCTGTCTACCAAAACTCTCTTGACTAAAGCTGGACCCAGACCGATGGTAACAACCATAGGATCAACTGTTGGCATTAGCAATCCATCTGAATCTCTATCTCTGAACACGACATCATCCCAAGAAGTCCTTCTCATTTTTACGGGAAAGGCATTGTTCATTACCATGAGTGCTTCTTCATTAGGAAGGCTTTTCATCTTTTCTGTATACTTCATGATGTCCCCCCAGCTTCTTCCGGCTAGGTGGGGTCCTCCTTAAATTGTGCTGATGATTGGTCTTAGAATAACAGCAATTAGAGTACTCTCTCTCAGTCCAGACTATTCTGCAGAAGTTCCTTGCCCTTGGGCGCCTTGAGTATTCTGCGGGTTTTTGGTATATTGCTGGAGTCTATTATTCCTTATTAACTCCTCAATTAAGCTCTTCATATTCTATAGTCATTCGTACTGTAGCCCGGTTGGTCGTGAATCCGATACAACCTGCCTGACTTTATTGCAGCATCGTTGACCTTTATTTTCCCTGGCATTGGATATTCCTCGGTATCCTTAGTCGTCGTGAAGATATTGTCTATGGTGTCATTGAGAGAAGTCAGCTCAAAATTCTTAAAGAACCGGAGTTTCATGTTAGCCCAATTATCCTTTCCATCATTTCCCCTTTTTTGGCCATTTTAGTCTTTTGTCCACCTTGCACATATACATCCTTCTACGCAAGTTGTGCACTACTTTCGGGAATATCTAGGGCATAGGTTAAATCTTCATCGACACTCATATATTCTTCAGATTTATCGAATAGCTCCTCGAGCGTACTCGGTTTCCTATTTTTGATCCATCGCCCAAATTTGGTCTTCTTACATATGGCTCCCTTTAAAGCCATTAATACCAAACAAGTCTCATGATTTCCCACTTCGGTTGCTGCGGCATTGAACTGATTTAGTAAGGCCATGATTGACTCTCTGGCCTTTGCTCAAGCTTTTTTAACTCCATGACATCCCGTGGCTTGGAGCCTGAACTGCTCTTTGAATAGCTTGGCTAAAGTAGTGAAATCATCCACAGAATTTGGTGGCAATTTTGTGAACCATAGAGAAGCCATCCCTTCAAGATAAGTTGGGAAGTAAAGACACTTCAACTCGTCTATGGCACGTGTCCCATCCATATGTTAGTCATATTTGAACAGGAACACGTTGGGATCGCCCATCCTGTTATAGGCTTGCACCATTAGAGGTTTGGACTTCTTTGGGTATGGAGCCATCTTGATCCTCTCCGTGAGTGGAGTCTTGGTAGGAGCGAACTGTTAGATCTAGATTAACCCTAGAGGGGGGGGGGGGGGTGAATAGGTTAATCATAGTTTTTAACAGAATTAAAAATTTAACGAGATATAAATAAAAAAACAGATCACAGAATATAGCAGAAACAAAAATGTAGAAAATAAATCACACATAGATATACCCAGCTTCGGCAAAACCCCGCTTACTGCTGCATTTCTAAGGTTTCTACTAAGTGATAGAACATATCCCGCATACAAGACCATGCACACTCGCAAACCCTACTCCTATTATAACCCTACGCTCAAAACCCTAGACTGATCGATATCCCCTCGATCAGATTTCCCCTTGTTACGACCCCGTAACCAGTAACCCAGATTTTACAGACTCTGTCAACTGTCAGTCAACACCCTGACTGATTCCCCTAGTATTTTACAGACACTAGAAAAACTGTTCAGATGGTTTTTACAAAACAAAATAAAAAAGCAAAACAAATTAAAAAAAAGATAACCCTAGGAAATAGAAATAAGGGTCATCCCCTTTAAACATTAAAGTTAGACTTGGCTTAGTCAATTTGAAGTAGGTCGGCCCGCTCTCTTTTTCATTTGCCCCGTGCTTTTCTCGTTTGCTCTTTAGATTAAAAATGGCGGCACGGCTAGGGTTTCTTCCCCAAATCGAACTAGGGTTTTTCTTGATTCCCAAATCGCAGCTTTGAATGATGGAAAAGATAATTTTATGATGCTTGAATAAGTTCGTTTCTCTGCTTGGTGATTTGGGAAATAGCGATCGAAAAATAGTGAGTTCTCTGGATTTTTCTCTGAGTTTGCTTTTTGAATTGTTGAGTGTTTTTTTTCGATGCTTGAAATGCCTGTGATGAAGAGGTGTAATATAGGATTAAGAAATCCTATGATAGCTCTCTGATTTCACAATTATGACTTGGCTGATTTGATTTTGCTGCGGTTTCCACTTTTGACAAATTCGATTGAAACTCGACTTGATTGACTTTGGCAAATCTGGATAGCATTTATCCCTTGCGTGATTTTCCTGATTGAATTCTGAAAGAAATGCTTGAAGAAAAATTGCCTTGTAAATTTTTTTACCTTTGATGGATATGTTAATTCAGGAAAACATTCAATTGTTGCCAATAATTTTGATGCGATTTTCTGCCCCTTTTCAATGGACATTTCAGGAAATAAATTTGTGTAAATTTTTGTTGCCATCTGAAAACATTTTGCCCCAAAAATATTTGCCAGTTTTAACACAAATTAAAACTGGAAACTTTGAAATATGTTGACAGAGATTTTCCAGATTGTCTCTGCTTTGTATTAAAAAGAATATGGAAATATTTTGTCCACTGCATGTATGATTCTTGACACAATAAAAGCTTGCCTTTTATCCTCTTGTCCAAACAGTAAACTTGCCTGAGGTCCTTGGCTTGATTTCTTTGACATGAATTTGTTTCCCAAAAAAAATGTTGAGAAAAAACTCCAATTTAAATCAGCTTGTCCCATTTGCTGTGAACCATTCAATAAATTGTTGCTTGCTTTGTCGAAACACTGGAATATTTAAAATTGCTTTAAAAACCTTTCTTGCCACTTATTGGTTTCCAAAAAAAACTTGCCATAAACGTTTGTGAAAACTATTTTGCTAAAATATTGAATGATTTGCAAATTTTCCTCCTTGTCCAATATGTTGCCTTCCTGAGTAAACTCGAGCTTATGCTTCCATATTTTGATGCTGCACCATGTTTTGTTTTTGTCTATGCTCGACATTTAAACTGTCTTGGTTTACCACTGTCATGTATTTCCTGCCATGCTCCATTCTTGTCCATAACTTGACTTATTTATGCAACACTGTACTGTGCATGTTATCTGCAGTTTCCATGTAGTGTCTTTGATTCACCATGGCTGCACCATCATCATTGCTTAGCTGCTTAAGTAATGCACCCATATATATTGCCACTGTCTTTGTTTACATGTTGTGTTGGCTTCATGAAACTATGCTCGACCACTTTAAAGCTTGTTGTGCCACACATATACTTCAGTTTAAGCTGTGATGATCATCCTAACTTGCCAAGCTTGGATGCACTATGCTTTGCCATGCCATTCTTTGAAACTGCCTTGTTTGCTGCTATGTTGGCAGTTTCACTTAAATTTGTTGCCATGTTGATGATGCCATGTATGCACAGTCTTCACCATTTATATATGTCACTTTATGAACCATGCATGAGCTCGACCATGTTTGCATTCATGTACATGTTGTCGCTCCATTTGTTTGTTGATGGTTTCATTGGTTTCATGTTTCCTTTGATCCTTTGAGCTCCCATTTTCACTTTGTATTATGCTCGGCCCATGTTTGCTTTGTACTTTGAGATGTGACAACTTTGGTTTCATGTGCACTAAGTCGAGAAGGTCCACGTGGCTACTCCTCAGTTGCACACGGAATTGGCATGGCAGTGCACACGTGTATATATATACACGTGTGTATTTACAGCCATTCGGAAAATTTCCTGTCCCTGTACATATACAAACATAATACCTAGACACAGATGAATCAGATCAAGTCATGAAAAATGATGAGAAACACACTAGAAAACTAAGGCAAATATAATTTTAAAAATAAAATAATATTTTCTAGAAATTTGAGTATTATTTCTATTCTAGATACTGTGTATGTGTTTCTATTGTGACAGGTAAGCAGATGGTGACTGGACTGACTAAGAGCTGTGAAGACAGAAGACCGAAGACTAAAGTCAACAAGAAAGTGTTGAGTATGTAAATGAGTGAATGCGACAGTGAAACTGAAAATGAGTGTCTAAGTGCTTTTTGTAGTAATAGAGTTGTATAAAGTGAATGACAGAGATGTAATGAGAATATTTGTATATGAATGAAATGAAGAATGTCAAATAGAGGAGTTATAAAAGATGTACTGTTTGAAATTGAAATAAAATATTCTATTTAAATAAAATACTGTGTGAATATTTAAATTTCTGTATAGTTGTATTTAATATAAACAGCAATATTATATTCCTGTCTGTTGTGTATATATAAAGCAGTACACAACAAACACATTTATAATAATATATATTTGGTTGTTATCATCAAACAAAAATCATATAATTATGTATACAACAACGTTATATACAACAATCTCCCCCTTCTGATGATGACAAACAAATATTTAAGATTTTGAATATAATGAATGTGTCTGACAGTGAAAAACTGAGCTCCCCCTACTTGAATGCTCCCTCTACAACAGAAACTCCCCCTATAACTGTGAATGAGTAAAAAAAATGAAAATTGAAGTAATTTTCAAAGATAAGAATATTTATAAAATATTCACTCATAAATCAAAATCTCAACCCATTCTCCCCCTTTTGTTATCATCTAAAGTATTCAGAAATTAAAATATAAATGAAAAATGACTAAAAATATAATTTCAGCTTAAGAGGAAGAACAGTCATCATAAATTTCAATCAATCAAACAAAAATCATAATAAACTGAGAACAGGTGGCATATTTCACATTGCAAAACGATGGATTTACAATGAATTTTATAAAAATAAGGAGAGTTGCATAAATATGAATTTCAATTATTTTCAACAGATTTTATAAAAATGAAGTTCAAAAAACAGTGACGGATTTGGACTATAATTAATAATTCAATTTAAGTGACAAAATCGTATAATCTCAAGTCCAATAGCTATCAATCAACAAATCATAATACTTCATAAGATTTCAACACATTTCACAGATTAGAAAGATGGATTGATAGGCTGGTTTTTATACACCAAGGAGAATTCCAGATTAATTTCAATTTATAGCGCAATATTTCCTTTTTCTTTTTATTTTATTTAAGAGCACACTGACCACGCATAACCAGAGCTTGGATTTTTAAATGAGGTCAGTCGCAGCTTAAATTATAAGTTGTCTCTTAACCATGCATGACCAGAGCTTGGATTTTTAAATGAGTTTAGAGACACACTTATATATTTATTATATATATTTATCATTTCAGCTTTAAATAGAGAAAAAATCCTCAGTATATGCAACCAATATACGGATGATAGAAAATGGAGTAGGTATAGAAAATGGACTGTGAAATAAATTTCTAAATTATATATATTATGAAATATACTCGACTGTACCGGGATCATTGAAAATTTTCAATTATCACTAATATTTTCACTGTTTATTCGAAAAGATTTATAAAAAATAAACTCTCCACGTTAATATAAAAGACATGATGGATGGCAGAATGATGATAGATAAAGGAGATGGTCGTGAAATTAACTGCCAATTCAAAGATATTATAACAACTGTTCAACCATCATGAAAATCTAAATAAAATCTCCCCTTGTTGTGAAATATACTGCAGTCACAATTCATCACAATTTCAAAATCTAATAATGATTTTGATGAATTATAAATACCGTTCAATATGGATATTGATTTCAATTTCTGAATGAATAATCAATAAATAACTTTAAAATTGAAAATCAATTACAAGAGGGATATGCAAAACTATACAAGTCAAGATGGATTAAAAAAAATATACACAAAAAATTCAGCACTTCTACCATGATACCAATTGATGTCTCTAATCATGAAAGTTTTGACATGATACTGAACAAGAATATCATAGAAAAAAGAATTATTATGTACAAAGTCCAAGCAGACAAGATAATAGATTATGCACATGTATCAGAGCAGCAAGTAGGTGATTCCAAAACAAACATTTTTCAAAACAGTATCAATGTAGCACAGAAAATAGTTTCAAGTCATACTTGTCAAGATGACGGTCACATAAAATGATTCATGATCAAATGAATAAAAATACCGTTTATTTGAAATCATTTGAGAAATATGAAACTCTCAAGATTCAGTGAATCAGTCACACCAGAATATAAATTTTAGATTCAAGTTATGTGTGTGATTCAATAAATCAACAACTTCAAATGATTTAAAAAAAACATATATTCAAATCAAATAATCATGAAAAAATAGAGAGATTTAAGACCGGATTTTCAAATAATTTTTCACAAGTATCTCTAACAAGTACAAAGAATTTTTCAGAATATTTACATCAAGATTGAAAGAAAAATCATGATCCAAAAATAGTGGTTTATTTAAAATCACTTGAAATAAATGTAATTCTTGAGATACAATGAATCAATCACACAGGATTAATAATTACAGATATGAGAGGTGTGTGAGATTCAAAATATTAGAAATTTCAAATGATCTTATACAAACAAAAATCCAAACAAGATGATCATGAATAACAGAGAATTTCAAGATGTAAGCAATGTTTCAAGCATATCTAAGCCAATAAAAAAAAATCACTAAAATTATCACGACTGATAAGTAGCAGTGTGCTGTAATGAGTATAATATTTCAAGCTTTTCTAAACTGAATTAGAAGAAACTCAAAACAGCAGATTTGTGTGAAATTTCAATTGTTTTTCAGATCTTCAAAAATTTAGAATTCAAATTAACAGTGTTTAAGATATCGCACGAATACATCAACATTGTTATGAATTTAGAGAATCAGAAAACAAACTTCAAATCAATTGCAGATATTTACAAAAATAAATTCAAGATCTGGAAATGATTAAACACATCAGAATTTTATACAAATGAAGTGAATTTCTAGAAAAAATATGAATTTTGCAATTGGATGTTAAGGAAGCCCAAAAAATATAGCAGTGATAAAAAAAAGGAAGAAGAGGTAGAAGGGGAGGTAAACGAAATATTTTTTTACAAAGATGAGTTTAGAGATTATACCTGAAATCGATGTAAGCAAATGAATCTCTAACTCAACAGGTTTGGCTAAGGAACTGAAAATGATTCAATGATATGAAGTTGTTTGAATCCAATTTCACTTTCGCAAAGCAGCTCCTCAGCCTTCTCCGGCACCTAAAAATTTATAGGATCGAGTGGCCTAACAAATTTTGTAAAACCACTCACAGTTGTATTCATATGTTTTGGTACCCAGACTTGTTTATATAACAAACCATTAGAATTAACTTTTGTACCCTTAGAAACCCAAATCTGTTTGAACTTGACAAAGCCCGTTTTATTTTTTGGGATCCAAGAATGTTTAAATGGTTTATTATAAAACGATTTCTCATCACGATTTTAGTTCAAAAATCCTTTGAAATTTTCAGAGTTCAAATTTTCAGAGTAGTTCTTTCCAAAGCAGTTCGAGGGATTTTTCAAATCATTTGAATTTTGTTTTCCAAAAACATCATTTTTCCCGAAGCCAAGACCAGATTTATTTCCAATAGAAACTTGGTTTTGTAACAGCATATTCAACGATTTTTCCCCATTAGAAAATTTATCCAAAGTTGATTCTAATCGTTGAATTTTTGATTTTAGATCACTATTTCCTTTTAATAAATTTGAGCAATTATTTATAGCGATCTTCTGTTCAGCATTGGACTGTTTCAAAACTAAATTCTCATTTTCAAGCAATTTAATTTTGGCTTGGGATTCAGAAATTTCAAGTTCAAAAAGATTTTGCTTTTCAGATTCAAGTTTTTCAAAGGTTTTGAATTTTTCAATCTCAATTTCAAGCTCTTTCAAAATCAAATCTGTTTTCAACAAACTTTTATTTTCAGCAATTTCATGTTTGGAATTTTTGATAGCCTTAAAATTTTCAAATTCCTTTTGTAAAGAATTGTTTACATATTTTAGCTCAATCTCGTTATCTTTCAAAATAAGATTTTCTTCTTCAAGTCTTTGAATATTATTATTGAGATGAACGAGATTAGTTTTTAATTTCAAACAATTTTCACAATCAGAATTTTCAAATTTTATGACGTTTGACAGTTTTGATTCCAAACAGTTAATTTTGTTGGTCAACTCATGATTCTTAGTTTTCAAAAATTTATTTTTCAGTTGGAGTTTATCAACGGATTTGGTTAAATCAACACAAAAATAAACCAGATCTTCATATGAAAAATTTCTCATTTCATCGTCTGTTGAGTCTTCATCAACTGATCCATCTGAATTTTCATTTGTAAGGCCAGTTAAGCATAGATCTGAATCTGAGTTGACATTTCGGGGTTTTGACCTGATGTCGTCAATTCCATACAAAGTGTTGAGAGTTTTCCGGATATCCTATGTAGATAAACAATGACAGATAAGATTAAACTGTTCAGTACTAAGATAATCAAATATAATTTTCATAGCACGAGTATTGAAAGTAATATCTACACTCTCAAACCCATTGATAACAACATCCCAACATTTAATATTAACAGATTTTAAATAAAATTCCATTTTGGATTTCCAGTTTAAAAAATCTGTTCCATCGAAAATAGTTGGAGATGAACTAAACTGACTCTCTATCGGTTGACAACTAGGATCCATGATTCAAGGGTTAATGAAATTACCAAGCTCTGATACCACTTGTTGGATCTAGATTAACCCTAGAGGGGGGGTGAATAGGGTTAATCACAGTTTTTAACAGAATTAAAAATTTAACGAGATATATATAAAAAACAGATCACAGAATATAGCAGAAACAGAAATGCAGAAAATAAATCACACACAGATCTACCCAGCTTCGGCAAAACCCTGCCTACTGCTGCATTTCTAAGGTTTCTACTAGGTGATAGAACAGATCCTGCATACAAGACCATGCACACTCGCAAAACCTGCTCCTATTCTAACCCTACGCTCAAAACCCTAGACTGATCGATATCCCCTCGATTAAATTTCCCCTAGTTATGACCCCGTAACCAGTAACCCTGATTTTTAAGACTCTGTCAACTGTCAGTCAACACCCTGACTGATTTCCCTAGTATTTTACAGACACTAGAAAAACTGTTCAGACGGTTTTTACAAAACAAAATAAAAAAGCAAAAAAAAACTAAAAAAAAGAAAACCCTAGGAAATAGAAATAAGGGTCATCCCCTTTAAACATTAAAGTTAGACTTGGCTTAGTCAATTTGAAGTAGGTCGGCCCGCTCTCTTTTTCATTTGCCCCGTGCTTTTCTCATTTGGTCTGGAGGTTAAAAATGGCGGCGCGGCTAGGGTTTCTTCCCGAAATCGAACTAGGGTTTTTCTTGATTCCCAAATTGTAGCTTTGAATGATGGAAAAGATAAATCTAGGATGCTTGAATACGTTCGTTTCTCTGCTTGGTGATTTGGGAAATAGCGATCGAAAAATAGTGAGTTCTCTGGATTTTTCTCTGAGTTTGCTTTTTGAATTGTTGAGTGTTTATTTTTTCCATGCTTGAAATGCCTGTGATGAAGAGGTGTAATATAGGTTAAAGAAATCCTATGATAGCTCTCTGATTTCGTAATTATGACTTGGCTGATTTGATTTTGCTGCGGTTTCCTCTTTTGACAAATTCTATTGAAACTCGACTTGATTGACTTTGGCAAATCTGGATAGCATTTATCCCTTGCATGATTTTCCCGATTGAATTCTGAAAGAAATGCTTGAAGAAAAATTGCCTTGTAAAAAAAATTAGCTTTGACGGATATGTTAATTCAGGAAAACATTCAATTGTTCCCAATAATTTTGATGCGATGTTCTGCCCCTTTTCAATGAACATTTCAGAAAATAAATTTGTGGAAATTTTTGTTGCCATCTAAAAATATTTTACCCCAAAAATATTTTCCAGTTTTAACACAAATTAAAACTGGAAACTTTGAAATATGTTGACATATATTTTCTTGATTGTCTCTGCTTTGTATTAAAAAAGAATCTGGGAATATTTTGTCCACTGCATGTATGATTCTTGACACAATAAAAGCTTTCCTTTTATCCTCTTGTCCAAACAGTAAACTTGCCTAAGGTCCTTAGCTTGATTTCTTTGACATGAATTTGTTGCCCAAAAAAAATGTTGAGTAAAAACTCCAATTCAAATCAGCTTGTCTCATTTGCTGTGAACCATTCAATAAATTGTTGCTTACTTTGTCAAACACTGGAGTATTTAAAATTGCTTTAAAAACCTTTCTTGCCACTTATTGGTTTCCAAAAAAAACTTGCCATAAACGTTTGTGAAAACTGTTTTGCTAAATATTGAATGATTTGCAAATTTTCCTCCTTGTCCAATATGTTGCCTCCCTGAGTAAACTCGAGCTTATGCTTCCATATTTTGATGCTGCACCATGTTTTGTTTTTGTCTATGCTCGACATTTAAACTGTCTTGGTTTACCACTGTCATGTATTTCCTGCCATGCTCCATTCTTGTCAATAACTTGACTTATTTATGCAACACTGTACTGTGCATGTTATCTGCAGTTTCCATGTAGTTTCTTTGATTCATTTGCATGTTGATTCACCATGGCTGCACCATCATCATTGCTTAGCTACTTAAGTAATGCACCCATATATATTGCCACTGTCTTGGTTTACATGTTGTGTTGGCTTCATGAAACTGTGCTCGACCACTTTAAAGCTTGTTGTGCCACACATATACTTCAGTTTAAACTGTGATGCTCGTCCTGACTTGCCAAGCTTGGCTGGACTATGCTTTGCCATGCTATTCTTTGAAACTGCCTTGTTTGCTGCTATGTTGGCACTTTCACTTAAATCTGCTGCCATGTTGATGATGCCATGTATGCACAGTCTTCACCATTTATATATGTCACTTTATGAACCATTCATAAGCTCGACCATGTTTGCATTCATGTACATGTTGCCGCTACATATGTTTGTTGATGATTTCATTGGTTTCATGTTTGCTTTGATCCTTTGAGCTCCCATTTTCACTTTGTATTATGCTCAGCCCACGTTTGCTTTGTACTTTGAGACGTGATGACTTTGTTTACATGTGCATTGAGTCGAGAAGGTCCACGTGGCTACTCCTCAGTTGCACACTAAATTGGCATGGCAGTGCACACGTGTATATATATACACGTGTGTATATGCAGCCATTCAGAAAATTTCCTGTCCCTGTACATATACAAACATTCTGCTTAGACACAGATGAATCAGATCAAGTCATGAGAAATAATGAGAAACACACCAGAAAACTGAGGCAAATAAAATTTTAAAAATAAAATAATATTTGCTAGAAATTAGAGTATTATTTCTGTTCTAGATACTGTGTATGTGTTTCTATTGTGACAAGTAAGCAGATGGTGACTGGACTGACTAAGAGCTGTGAAGACAGAAGACCGAAGACTGAAGACAACAAGAAAGTGTTGAGTATGCAAATGGGTGAATGTGACAGTGAAACTGAAAATGAGTGTCTAAGTGTTTTTTGTAGTGATAGAGTTGTATAGAGTGAATG
Source organism: Allium sativum (assembly GCA_030737875.1). Lineage (NCBI taxonomy): Eukaryota > Viridiplantae > Streptophyta > Magnoliopsida > Asparagales > Amaryllidaceae > Allium > Allium sativum. The sequence goes on from CM060915.1 coordinate 289,419,550, forward strand.
ACAGTGATGTAATGAGAATATTTGTATATGAACGAAATGAAGAATGTCAAACAGAGGAGTTATAAAAGATATACTGTTTGAAATTGAAATAAAATATTCTATTTAAATAAAATACTGTGTGAATATTTAAATTTCTGTACAGTTGTATTTTATTTAAACAGCAATATTATATTCCTGTTGTTGTGTATATATAAAGCAGTACAGTACAAACACATTTATAATAATTATTATTTGGTTGTTATCATCAAACAAAAATCATATAATTGTGTATACAACAACGTTATATACAACACGAACCCCGCTCTTTCTCATTATCCTGTTTTTCCAAGCTTTTCTCCATGATCTTGCAAACCATTTCTGATATGCGCTCCTCTTCGTTGTGCTAGTCCACGGGGCAGACTCCATTCTCTTTACTGAATGTTTGCCTAAGCAAACAGTCACAGTTCGGATTCTGGGGCCCGGGGACTCCCTCTTGTGGAGGTGCCCCTTTGGTGGCACCAAGCACTTGTTGAGGGGTTGCATTATCAGAATGCTTGTAGGTAGGTGGTTTTGCTTCTTTATAAGGATCGTTAGGACCTGCAACCTCCTGGACAGAATTTTCCTGATCTGGACTTGAAGACGAGGAACCCGTGTTTTTCATACAAGCAGTTTGAGCAGATTTAGCACAGACGACATTCATGGTAACTTTTGTTGTTGCAAATTGAACTTCGAATATGGATTCTAACTTTTTCATCATAGCATTGTTCGCGATATCCATTTGACTTGTCAGACCCGCAACAACTTCATCCAACTCTTTCCTTGTTACAACCACTCCAACTTTCGAAGATTCACTAACTTCAATGTGGTTGGTCGGCGGTGTAGCATTATTGGTGAGGTTGTTAGTCTCTTCGATAGTCTTATTAGATACTTTCTTCGGTCTACCCATAATTTGGATAAGGCCTTGAACTTAGGAGGAAGTTTGTTGAATTGCCTGGATCTTAGATCTAGCGGATCTACAATAGAAGCATGCTTAGAAATTCAAGGCAAAGCTTTTGAGCTTGAGAGAGGTGTGAAGGAAGGAGATGCAAACATAGCCCCACGGTGGGCGCCAAATGTTTAAACCAAAATTAGTTTAAACACCAAAGGTGCTACGAAGGCACTTTACCAATCGGTAACAAAGTAGACCACAATCTCAACAAAAAGGTAAATGCACAAAGATTTTTATAGTGGTTCGATCTAAATAGTTCTACGTCCTCTTTGGCAATGGTATTCATTATGAACTTGTGAATTACAAGACTATAATCACTTTTAAGTACATTTAATGCTTCTTTTACACTAGTAATTCACTTTAATCTTTGCAGATCAGTGAGGAAAAGATCAAATCTCCCCAAATGCAAGGAATATGAAGGAAGATCTTCAATCTCTAAAACACTTGATTGAATTTGACAGATTCCATGATGGATTAGGCTCTAGATCTTTGCTTGGAGATGCTAAATGATGTTAAAATCACTTGAAATTGGAGAGAAAGCAATTTTGCAGCCCTTCGCGGTCGACGGAATTAGTCCCTAAAAGTATGGAAGCCATGGCCTATTTATATGAGAAGTTGGAATGAAGTGGTGATGTAATGTCCCGACTATTTCCGACTATATATGTTAACATAGAAAAGAAATGTGTACACAACATGTTGACTCATTTGACTAGATAGTAAAAATCAAATATAAGTATAGATAAGACAAGACAAATGCAAGTCATGAAAAGACAATACCCATTTATGTGATGTTACCAAAAATAGTAAGACAAAGGTAGGAGAACATCACCTAGAAACACCTAAATACAAGTTGTATGAATATACAAATATTCTTTAGAAAAATATCTCAAATTCTTAAGGATGAAGAAACCATTTTTATAATGCAAGAAGTGATAGGCATTTAATGAAATCATGGGTGAAAGGGACATGTTTCTAGAAACATAACATAGGACGAAGGGATTGGAGGATATCTAGATATACAAATAGATTGCTTCATGTATTGTCTCCTTGAAACAGGGAGTAGGGGCTAAACAAGAGGAGTAAGGCTATTAGGAAAATCACTGTAGAACCATGTGAAGGAAATTGTTTTAAAACTCTTGAGCTTGGCTATAAATACCATCACAAACTCTCTACATTTCCTTCACAAGCAACTTTAAATTTAAACAAAATACTGAAGTGAAATCTCTGGAATTTGGAAAGCTTTGATGTGAGTAAACTTATTTAAAATCCTGTTTAATGTTTTACTGTAAAACAGTTTTGTGTGTGCTTAGTTTAACTGCAAGTTCGTGTATGTAAACACCATCATTTTGCTGGAACAACAACTCATGTGGATGATAAAAACCCTTGCTTATATTTGTCACATTCATATATACTAGTAACAAATGTTTGTATAAGTATGAATGGTTTAAACCTTTACCTTATAACTGTTACTGTGTTTCCGTTAAACATAGAATATCATCTTAGAAGAGAACCATACCATTTGGTTCACACTAGGTCAACATACAAGTAGATCTAATACATACATACATATATATATGTTATACAAACTAGAAAACATGGCATCAAACCCGTATGCAAGAAAACTATTTAGCAGAGAGAAACTCTGTATGTCCTCTATATACATGAAAATTCAAATCAAACGGAAACATGTTTTAATTATATGAATGGAATCAAGTCACAAAATAATGATTTTTAGTGGTGATCTCATGATTTTTAACTATGTGGAACTCGAGAATTTTCGGGACGGACGGAAAATGGGTTTGGAGGAATTTCCGACTATCGGCGTCGTCGAACTCCAGGGCGCGAGGCGTGGAGGAGCCTGGGGGTTCATAGATCATCGGAAAAATGTAAAATAATTTTTCCATTGCATAAATTTCGAGAACGAATCAAACATAGGGTTTAAACAGTTTTGGTTACATGGATTTGGGGATGCTTCGTGTGGGACCCTCGGTTGATCGAGTGTGACGGGAGTTGGGGTGGAGGAGCTCGCAGGGTCAATGAGTTAAACGGTGGAGGCGCAGGCACTTCCGGTGGACTAAGGAGGAAGAACAGAGCAATTTTCTCCAATGAACCCATACGAGAAAAGGGAATCAAAACAGTGAAAACAATGTACATTTGCTGATGATTGGATCAGGGGACATCACCTAAGTCTGGAGGCAGAAGGCGATGTGTTGGAGTGGTCACTGGTGGTCGATGACATCTGGTTGGCATGTTCATGTGCACAACTGTGCAATGGATCTTGAGGAAGAAAGGTGGTACTGGTAAAGGAAAATTAATACTTTAAGGGGGGAAGGGTACTGCCAAACCTGGTACTTGGCATTTGCCAAACCGGTACTTTGGCACTTGCCAAATCTGTATTTTGGCATTTGCCAAACCAGCACTTTAGCACTTGCCAAATGAGTATTTTGGCACTTGCCAAACCCGTACTTTGCCACTTGCCAAATCGGTACTTTGGCGCTTGCCAGATCCAGTACTTTGGCACTTGCCAAACCTGTTATGTGGTACTTTGAAATAACTGGTACTTCGGTAAATACAAGATTTTAAATTTAAATAGTTTTAAATTTAAAATTTAGAAAATAAATAAAGATTTAGAAATAAATAATTAAATAAAAAGAGAATTTTTATCTAATTTGTCAGAGGCAAGTGGAAAGGAAGTAACAGAAGACCGAAATGGAAAGTTCGACTGTAGAAATTCGACAGGTTTAAAAAATAGAAAAAAAATAAGTGAATAATCAATTTAAATTATTTATAATTAATTAAACGTAAGAAGATAATTTACCAAGAAATTGGAAGTATGGAACATCGTCTAATAGCGATGATAAACGAAGCGAAACACCGTGTGCGACGCACACACTTATTTCGCTCATTTGTAAATATGATCAAAAACTGAAATAGATATTGTGTGCGACGCACACACTTTAACCGTTCAATTTTAAAAGATAATTAAATTATCTTGATATGAACAAAGTAAACATATACTATTGTGTGATGATAAATAATTTGTAAACTGAATTATAATCAGATTAAGCTGATAATTATTTATCGACTATAAAAGACATTTCATACATCATTTCGAAGAGTCCGGAATAAATATTCCACTTCAACTCAAAGTATACGACGCATGTCAGAATTATTGAAGAAAAAAATATGAAAGGACTATTGTAAATAGTACCTTTGGTCTGTTCAGTCCCAGGATAAACCCGAATGGACGAGTGTCTAACAACGTATATAAGTTAGATTCTACACATCGAATTTACGTAAGTATATTATGTTGGTGGCGGAGAAATTCGTTTCTCTTAGCTTTATTGCCCGCAATATATTTGGGTAATCGAATGAATGTTTCTGACGGATACGACGATGTGGCATTCAAAGTAATTGAAGAAATAAATCTGTCAGAAGAATAAACGTGACTTCAAAAACCTTACAACCAGTAAGTAACAAAAGTTGGGCTAGGCAGCATGGCCAGTTGGGTCAAACCCAAGCAGGGTATATTATCACCATCTAGAGAATATTCATATTTGTTACTTCTTTCCAATTCTGTATCTCCCGGGAACGGTTATGTTGGTACCAACCGTAGAGATGGTAATATATTCGTTACACTCAAGCTAAATGAGTGGACGATCATGTGTGGCTGGGTTGTAAGACGCTCTTGTTGAACCCCCAGTGTATCCTCTATAGAGTACACCGATTGGCAGGTGCTCCCATACCTTGTCTGCTGGAATCCAATTTCCAATAAGCGCTCGGCGACTTTTGATTTTATACTATATACGTGAACGTGTGAGATGCAAGCGTTTCACTAGATGATTATTTATTTGATAAAAACTATTGTAATATCAAATGTTTTGATATAAAATACTTGGGTCATAATCCATATATTAGTTATGGATTGGTCTAAAGATTTCTAAAGTAAATGAATATTGAAAACCTTATTTCTTACTTCCTTATTTACATCTTTTAACTGTGTTTACTCACACCAGTCCCCTGACTGACCCAGAGTTTATTTTCTGTGTTTCCTAAACTCTTGGGTACTCATAATATTTATTATGAGTAGACAAGTAATTCAGGTAGACAAATGGAAACCTATGAAGTTCAATTTCAAGACTAGTCTAGTTGCATATCCATAAATATGTAACCAGTTTGAATATTTATATTATCCTAGTCATGATGTATAATTATGTTGTTGTACTATGGTAATGTATTATGATAATGTACTATGATGTATCAGACCCTGTTTTGTAATATATTATGTATTTGTGAAATTCCGTTGTGAGATTCTGATGTCTTCTTATTCTTCTATTCTATAAGTTCTATCTTTTCTATCTCATCTTCTAAATTCTTTCAATAATGACACGAATTTCGAGGCATCGAAAATCACGCCGTTACAGTTGGTATTAGAGCTTAAATTTTTCGAAAACATAGGCTTTGGATTAGTGTTGAGAGAGCGCACTTTTACTGAAAAACAATTTTAGTATAAGTCGTCCTTAGCTATCAACCCTAGTTATTGATTTAAGTTATCCCTAAGACTATCTTTCGATTAAGTTATTGATTTTCAAACCGTATCTAAGAATGTTGAAAATGAGTTCTCAAGGAAGACGAGGCCGAGGAGCGACCGGGACAACCACGACCAATGGGCACATTGTTAATCAAAATCAAATGGATACTACTGAAGTGGTCCCAGCTCCAACTCAGCAAAACTTTGCCATGATCTGCAAGAATTACACTACTCTAGGAGGAAAAGTTTTTAAGGGTACTGAATCACTGATTGAAGTCCAAGCACGGATAAGATCATGTTCGAAGATTTTTAAGGGACTGAAGTTGGACGACGAATATAAACATCTCTTAGCTTCATGGAATCTAGAGGGAGCTGCAGCAATCTGGTGGGAAGCTCAGACTGCAAACACTCCTAAGGAAAATTTTACTTGGGATATGTTCAAAGAAGCTTTTGAAGCTCATATCTGCTAGCAACAGGGAAAACGAGGATGTACCGATATTTCATCGACTTGAAGCAAGAAAACATGACTATCACTGAATACGAAAACAAGTTCAATGCAATGTCAAGCTTTGGACCAGAGTTGGTAAATACTGCACTGAAGAAGAACAAGATGTTTGTAGCTGGACTGGAGGATAGTCTGCAAGGCCATATGATGGGACATCTAAAAGACCCATTTGTTGAATTAGTAGATCTAGCACTTAGGTATGAAGCCTTGGAAGCTAAGAAACCAACAGCAGAAAAGGCACAGACTGGAGAAATCAGTGGAGAGTATCCCCGGAAGAGGAAATTCAATCCAAATTGGGAGAACAAGGAAAAAGGAGATACAGGGGAAGAGAAGTACGAAAATCGTTTCAAGAATGTTCTGTGTCACAACTGCAAACAAAAGGGACATATCGCTAGATTTTGTAAGGAGCCAAAGGATAAGGAACCCGAACAAACCCAACAGCAGCAAAAGAAACCTCAGCAACATCAGCAGAATCCGAATCAGATAAATGAGATGGTGATAAAGAACCTTTGTTTCAATTGCCACCAGGCTGGACACCTGATCAAGGATTGCCCACTGATGAAGAAGGCACCACAACCTAATGTTTATTCTATCATGAATAAGCCGTCAACTGCTGGGGACATGAAAGGAAAAGGAATCATGAAAGGTACCTACACAATGTCAAAGGAGTAGGATGGACAGATATGATGGAATATATATATATAAATATTATATGGTAGCTTATAACTTGAATTAGTTAAGTGTAACCCTAAGTATGGTAGTATGTTATGTATGACTAGTGCGAGTATAAAACTAGTGTATGATTATAATGTACTAAGTAGTTATGATATGGAGTATCATCTTTTGGGAAAATCTTTCTATCTTTCTTACTTTAATTTCAGGGATGAAATTCCTTTAAGGGGAGTGGACTGTAATGTCCCGACTTTTTCCGACTGATTTTAATGAGGAGATTAAAAATGAAATATGCCACTTTAACAAAGTAAAGTGATTTTTAATATATGTGTAAACATATGTATGGATAAATAAAACAAATAATGTACATATTTAAGGTTATGATTAAACTTGATTAACATAATACAAATATGTAACATTTATGTTAAACATATTAGAAGTACATATATATATATATATATATATGCATATACATATATAGGGTAACATGTAATGCATATGAAAAGAAAGTATTTTGTCACTTTAGAAATACCAAGGACCTTGCAACAAAAGACAACAAAACAAATATACATGGACAAGAAAAATTCGGCCATGTATATGTTAACATAAAAATGAAATGTGTACACAACATGTTGACACATTTGACTAGATAGTAAAATTCAAATATAAGTATAGATAAGACAAGACAAATGAAAGCATGAAAAGACAATACCATTTATGTGATGTTACCAAAAATAGTAAGACTAAGTGAAACACCCCACCTCCGTTAAGGTCACTCACAAAGGGAATGCCTTAACTTAGGTGGAGGGTTATAGGTACAAAACAAAGAAAAATTTACAAGACAGATAAATATAAGCAGCGAAATTCAAATATTTATTGCATACGTGGTTCAATCCGAAAGCATTACATTAAATTGTCTCAAAACAACTTCCAAAACATTACAACATAATTTCTGTCTTGATTATTTAATAAAGAAGCATAAATCATAAATAAAACTGGATAAATCCCCAAGGATAATGTCCAAGAGCCATAGCCAAGTTTGAGAGAAAGTCCAAATCATACATCTACTTTCTTGAAGCTTGCAAAGAGTCTGACTAAGCTGTAGTATTCCCTCCCTGTGGACCTGGGGGGGGGAACGGAAGAAAAGAGGACGAATGAAAACGGGTCAGACAATAAGTCTGGTAAGTTCGGTGATTACTAGTATTTAAACAAGAAAAGGGGTTATGACAGTAATAACAGAACATAGGACAATACCCTAATATAAGATAAGAGGAACATGTGATCGCACCCATTAATATAGTCTATGCACCTACTTAACCATTGGTTCAACCAGCCCTACGTGTTCATAACAAACGATCCCCTTAATGATCGGCTCCTACTCGCATGCATTCATATCCTGTGTCATTCAGCCCCGCTTGACTGTAGATACCTATGCTGGTCCCACCATGGGGTGATCAGTCCCTCTGGTGGCAACCCGACACGATTCAAGATGCACAGTGTATACTACTGATGCCCAATGCCTGATTTTTCCACTCCGGAATACGTGCATGCCCATACTCCGTCGGAACCTACACTGGCCCACCAACCGCCGACGTTTTGACCGCTTATATTCAGCCCAGTAATTGTGCCCCACCGTGCCTAGTTTCAGGGTACCATGATACATCTATGTGGGTTACTGCTGAAATGGGTCCCCGCTACGAGGGATTTCTAATCAACATGTTTATTTGGTTAAGTGTCCAAGTTTACCTAACTTCACCCATTCGTTTCGTTAACATGTTGAATCGGTTAAGTGTTTCCCTAATTGGCTTAACCCTACCAATCCTGACTTAGCTTTAATTTATTAAAGCGCCAACCACTCACATTAGACACGTATTGTTGTGGTCACTGGATGTGCCGGTCGGTTCCGGATAGATTTACACCACAACTCAGTCTAACCTCGGGTTCTTTTTGGGCTTGATGTACTAACCACCCACAGTAGACATGTCTTGTTGTGGTCATTGGATATGCCGGTCGGTTCCGGGCAGATTTACACCACAACTCAGTCTAACCTCGGGTTAGGCATATTCGTCTTTTTTCTAAATTCACATTTTTCTATATATGTATAATTTATTTATGTAAATTTAATTTATTTAATCATGCCATAATTATCCTTTGATTATGCTCACCATAAATGGTATATCAAATATACCATTTTATGAACAAATATATGCCCTGAATTTTCATACTTTCCCATTGCTACCCCCGCGGAACGTACGCATGAATCACATAAAATGTTGGGCTAGTAAATTAGCCCAAACCCATAAACAAAAAGGGTAATAAACAAGGGACATGAAATAAACATAAAATAGCATACATTTCAACTTGTCATGTGTAACTTGGCATAGAAGTATCATTAACTTTAATTAAATGGGTAAAGGTGAACTTGTGACTAAGTTGGGTCTAATTGTCATGTAAACTTGACAAAGGTCTAGCATGGAGGTTTAACATATAATCACAGTTTCAACCCACAACTTACACTAGTACAAAACAGGCCATTTGCGATGCCTTATTTGCGACATCTTAGCTAAAAACAGTAGCAAATATTGTTATATGCGACGATTTTTTGGAAATCCATAGCAAGTTGTATATGGAAAACACTATTGGACAAGTTTGCGACAGTTTTTTATAAAAGTCGTAGCAAACATTTTAACATTGCGACAGTTATATTAACAACCGTAGCCGATTATACCGGGTGAAAATATTAATGGGCCAGTTTGCGACGGATAATATTTAACAGTCGCACATTCATCAGCCCAACCTTCTAAACAACATCGTTGTAGTTTTTTCTCTCTCCATCGTATTCTTCTGCATCCATCCATCTTTCTATTCATCAACCCTTTCCGAAAATTCCAAATCTGAATACTCTGCTCACGAATGAATCCCTCTTTAATCGTGAATCCCCCCTCATCCGGGTTCGATTTCGTAACCCGCTTAATCCCTCTTTAATCGTGAAAATTCCAAAGCTGAAGTTTTTGTTGCTAAGAGTTATTCCAGCAAATTTTCCTTCTTTGATAATTTTCAGAAGATTTTGACATTAGGGCTATGATTAATTCATCTGATTTTACTCATGTTTGATGCATAAGCTATTTGAATTTGAATATTCCTAACACTACAAGGGTTAGGGTTTGAGCATCCGAAAAACATGACATAAAACAATGGTGGAAACACGAAACTTTTGACAGATTTTCATCCATCGTTTGATGAAATTGCTAATCTGGAGAGGAAGAGAAGCAGAAAACTCACGAGAGAAGCAAGATCAACTCCAAATCTGAGCACCAGAAAAATAAAGCATGGAGAGATGAAGGAATTACTCTAGTAAATACGTCAGCAAATTGGATCTGTCTTCCTCTTTGATTTCATCCACGTTAAGCTCCAGTTTGAGATAATTAAATCTTTGATTGGACAATGGCTTAGTAAGTATAAAAGGAGAAGATCAACATCACGTCAAAGGTTGGAAAGGGCTCTTACAGTAATTGTGCTGTGAGGGGTTATAAAGGTATTCTTAATCAGTTCCCATTTCTTGAACCTTATTCTCCAATCAGTGTAGTATTTTTATCGGCAGATTAAATTACCAAGACATCTTTAGTTAACTTTATCTTAACATGGCATGTTTATACGTATCGCTCATGTCACACAACATATACTGTTTCATTTCTTAATTAGTATTGTTTGCTTATAGTCATCGTCCATTACTTTGATAAAAAAGCGAATGTACAAATTTTTGTGTCATGTTCTATCTATTGAAATTTGTGTCATCAATTAGCATTGAAATTTCTGTGTCAATGCGTTCAATAACGTTTGATGGAAAATTCCCCGCACATCTGCAATTTCCGAAGTTACAACTTTTTTGCAGGAACCTACAAGTACAGCGGGGAGGAATTCCCAGTGGTTCCTTCACCGTCTGGAGCTAGCTTTCCAACATGTAGGATTGATGCTATCAAAGCTCTCAATGCCGATGAAGCAACCTGCAGCTATACGCAATGTACTTTCGGTGGCATATGGAATGGTGGTGGTGGCGATGGGGAGAAAAAACTTTTTGTTGCTTCTTTCTTCTTTGATAGAGCTGCTGAGGGAAAACCCCCCCTCCCCTTAATTTTATCTTTTGTCCAAATAGTAATGTAGAAAAATAAAATAAAATTCATTAGTGATGTCGGGTTCGCTTATAAAATGCAAGTTGCATCTATATAATTTCCAAAAATAAACAACGATAAACTTAATATTGGTAGTATGTTATTTCTGTCACGATCCTCTTAACACCTATCCTTTCGTCGGATTGTTGTTTTCTTCTAATATATAAATAAAGAAGAGATGAAGTCAGTTTATCCATTTACTACTATAAGAAGCATCATGGATATTTATATCTAATTTTGTTAAAACGAGCTGATATTTCGAACCACTTCAACTAAAGTTGCATCATGGATATTCTTGCTTGTATGCATTAATGGATGTTACATTTTTTTGTATATTTGGTAATTAGTAAGGATGTAATATCCTTCTTAACTTGTACCTTTTGGGCATCAGTGGGTTTGTACATGGCTTCCTAAGATTGCCATCTAGATTTACTATTTATTGGTTTGTATGCTCTGACTAAATACTATTTATTGGTCACTTGGTTTTACAGCGTAAGTTATTAAATATATGCTCTTCGCCTTAAAAGGTTCTACATTCTTTACTTAGGAAGACATTGGATTGCAATGGCATTGTCATGCATGAATGTATAATGTGACCACTCAATGTCTTCAGGCAGTTCAATACGAATAAGCCCTGTCATTCTAACATATATCTTGTCTACTTTATCTAATTTTTGGTAGCTTATACTGCAGTTGCTGATGCTAGATGTTATCATTTACCATATTATTTGCTCATGAAGTATTACATGTGATTACTTGCAGGGTTTGGATAAACTAACACTTGTCTTTGACGTACTGCACAAACTATGACTAACATTCCTCCAAAAATTCCCGAGGGCTACAAGATAAATGCATCAGAGAAGGCCATATCTCTTAATCCTAATGCAGCAGAATTTGTTCCATTTGCTTTTCGATCAGGAAATGCTAATGCTGCAACTTCAAGCAGGATAGAAAACAGTATACCTTCAGCTAAAATTGTTCTTGATCCTTCTGACACTAATATTTCGAATAATTCAGATAGTGGCTCACAACAGTATTGGGAGCATCAGCTTCCTGATGACATAACTCCCGACTTCAAATCCAGCACAGTAGAAAACATCCCACTTGCAGGCAAGGTTTTCAAAATGATGTTCAGATCATAAAGTTCAAACTTTAAATTAGAACTAGGTTTAAATTATAAACATATATTCAAAGTTTCATATTTTATTGTGTGTGTGTGTACACACACACGCACACACATACGGATGCTAGAAAATTTGTTTTGTTTTAAATGACATTGATTGGCCCAGTAATCAACTGAAACTTATATTCGAAATAGGTTCATAGTGTTATTTATGGAATTTTGCTTCTACATGCTACTTAAAACCTAAGAGCAATGTAATGTGTGTGTGTTTTGCTGATTCAAATCAAAAAAATTTAAGATTTTATCTATTTATTATGACAATGCTTACAGGTTTATCCTTAAGGGACAATATCGATTCATCAATGTATAATGCATCAACAACAAATGATTTATTTAGCGTACAACAAGCCAAATCTCATATTGGCCATAGCAGCCCAACAATAAGTAATGCAAGATACCCGTGGGACAGGAAATGTGTAATTGGAAATCAAAGATTTGCCAAGAGAATTGGTGTGCCACGTAATGAAGGAGATTCTAGTGTTGTTTTTCCAAATTCTTTGTTTGATGGTGGAACTGTTGTAGAAGATGCTAAGATCGATCCGGTTGAGGTTTTGGCTGCCCAGTTTCCTGGTTTTTCTACTGAGAGCCTTTGGGAGATGTATTGTGCTAATGGGTGTTATTTGAACTTCACAGTCGAGATGCTTGGTCAGTTTGAGGTGTGTTCTCCTCTTTTCAGTCTTTTTTTAATGTGAAATATAAGTGAATTTTGATAATTCAAAGTTCGAACAGAACCTTTTCTTTATGTTTCTACATTTGAGTAGTTTGTTTGATGCTTGGCCCAACTTATTGTTCATAAATGTTACGGGCTTCCAAACATGAGAGGGTGATTAACTTTTAGCACCTGTATGGAAATATCATTTTATTAAAGTTCTTAATCTGCTCACACATGCCCACCCCTGCACACCCCCCCTTCCCCCTCCTCTCTCTCTTTCTCGTACTTAGGCGCGTGCAATGCACACTTGCATGATAATATTGTTGAAAATATATATAGTGAATCAACTATCATCTTATTGATTAAATCAACAAGTTAGTTTAAGATGGTTTCTATCAAAACCATTGCTTGGTTTAGCTTATGTTTTTCAGTTTTGACTTTTGTGTTCAACTATTGTGTAACAACCCGGAAATGCGGGCCAGTTTTAAATTTTTATTTTGGCAATTTTAGCGAATTTTGACTATTTAAAATAGATAATTTTGAATAATATCGACGAGAAATTTATTTTGAATATAATTAGAACGTATATATTATATACGTCGTCGTTAGAATATAAATAATTATATATAATTATAAAAGGAATTGAAAATGACGCGGTAGTTCGATAATTCGACTTCAAACTTCAATTGAATGTACCGGGTGCAAAACAAACCGGATTTTAGCAAAACCAAAAATAATGGTACCTATTTGGTAATATCTTTCCAACGAATCCGAAAAATCGAAATTTCATAGCGGGAATCAAAAGATATGTCAAGTTGAAAATTCTGAATAGTCGCTATGGAATTCAGGCCCTTAAAAATAGACATTTTGCAAACGACCTCGGATTTCGACGAAACCACTTTTTTTGGGTCCGTGATGTCAAATTATTGCTAGGTTTCAAATTTCATAATTTTTCGAATCAATATGTGAGCGTGGCAAAGGAAAACGCGTTTGACCAGTTTCAGTTGATTTTAATCGACTGGAAATTGGCCATTTTTCCAACGGTCTCAGAATTCGACGAAACTAGTTTTGTTAGGACCGTATCGTCAATACGAAGCTAGAAAATATTTTTCTAGAATTTTTCGAGTTAGTATGTGACCCCAGTAAACTGAAATGCGCGTTCAAATTCAATATATAGAGTTATATGTTGATTTCAACGGAAACTGATCGAAACGATCGAATCATCCTACGATACATATCCCATTGTGTTCGGAATGGGGGTAAAACGCTATGGACGACAGGCGGTGGGCCTCGTTTTGGGGTCGAAAATAAAAGTTGCTTTTTGCGGTGAAATTAAATAATTAAATAATAAAAATAAAAAAACCCTTTCCTATATCCTCTGCCCCCCCCCTCTTTTCTTTCAAAATCGATTTTAACAGAAATGACAAAAAAAACGGGCTATGCCCTAGCACGCCCACGCGGCTCCAGGAGGGCGCGTCGCCCACCGCCGCCAGGGCACTGGCCTCCCTCGCACCCCCAGGCGCCAGAGGCGCCGCGAAACACCCCCCCCCCCGCCGACTTCACCGTAGCCCCACCCCCTTTTTTCCACCCAGTCGACCCTGACGCCTCAGCAAGTCCGGCAGCCTCCTTCCCCGAGTAACACAGTAAGCTCCCTTATTTATTTTTATTTAATTTCAGATTTTTGCAAAGATATGATAAGGAATGATTTTTCTTTGTAAAAAGGTTTGGTTTTTCTTTATAAAAGGATTTGGCTTTTAATCGTATAAAAATATGATTTTTGTATTTTTAAAGTATTAAAAATATGATTTTTGTATTTTTAAAGGATTAAAAATATGATTTTTATATTTTTGAAGTATTAAAAATATAATCTTTATTATGTAGAAGGCGTAAAAATATGATTTTTGTTTATGTAGAGAATTAAAAATATAATTTTTACATGATAGGAATATTAGAAATATCATCTTTATATGTGTAGAAAAATAAAAATTCGATTTTTATATATTGAAGAGCGAAATAAAAATTCGATTTTTATATAGAATAGCATAGTAAAAATTCGATTTTTATACATTGAATAGCGAAATAAAAATTCGATTTTTATATATTGAATAGTATAGTAAAAATTCGATTTTTATATATTGAATAGCGAAGTAAAAATTCGATTTTTATATATCGAATAGCGAAGTAAAAATTCGATTTTTATATATTGAATAGCGAAGTAAAAAATTCGATTTTTATATATTGAATAGCAAAGTAAAAATTCAATTTTTACATATGTAGAGAATACGGGCAACGAAGGTGACAAAAAGTCGAGAACGATGAAGATTTCTATCAGTGAAGGGACGTGGTATTGGATAGCTTTTGGTGAGAATTTCTCACTCTTCAATTTCTTTTCTAGTTATATATATATACTAGGATGTAGACGGTGTTTAGTAGCACCCGACACCCGTCATCCACAGACCATGGATGGCTTGTTTGTTAAATTGTTTGGTTGTGTAGTTAGTTAGAATATTTGGTTTGAATTTAATTGTTTGGTGAAATGGAATGGATTTGATTGATGTGTGAATGGCGTGGGCCTTCACTAGACCGGGGATAAGGCTAGGCCTCGTCCCGTTTCTAGTATCGTGCCGTTATGCCGCCGAAATTTTCTAAAATATGTTAGAGAAATAAAAATATCATTTTATTGAATAAATGAACCGAATAGAATATTCATAGTTTGAATAAAACATTTTGGTCATTAAAAATATAATTTTTAACGTGAAAGTGAATAAATAAATATCTATAAACAAATCGGCCGATTTGTTTATATACACTGATTTGACTGATATTGATTGGGTCGATAAATTTTACACATCGCCCAACTGCACAACTAAAATCTGTGTTTGATTGTTTGAAACCCCACACGGGTGTTGGGATGAAATTTGAAGTTCACTCATCCTGATTGATTGACAGGCTGTTATAAGCGTTAGATATCTATATTTGATGCTTATACAGTGTAGTGCACTTTGGTTGATGGTTGATTATTTGTCGTTGCTATTATATACATGTGTTGTATGGAATCCATATAATTAACTTTATATGGTAATTGATTGGGCCTCATTCCAATTTAGAAAATAAAGAATATTATAAAATAAAGGTTCATGTGTTGACCGTACTCATCCGTTGAGATTAGTCACGTGTTGAACGAAATATTTTAATAATAAAATTTACATCTTTATCAATATAGAATAAAGGTTCATGTGTTGACCGTACTCATCCGTTGAGATTAGTCATGTGTTGAACGAAATATTTTAATAATAAAATTTACATCTTTACCAATATAAAATAAAGGTTCATGTGTTGACCGTACTCATCCGTTGAGATTAGTCATGTATTGAACGAAATATTTTAATAATAAAATTTACATCTTTATCAATATAGAATAAAGGTTCATGTGTTGACAGTACTCATCCATTGAGATTAGTCATGTGCTGAACGAAATATTTTAATAATAAAATTTACATCTTTACCAATATAGAATAAAGGTTCATGTGTTGACAGTACTCATCCGTTGAGATTAGTCATGTGTTGAACGAAATATTTGAAATAGAAATATTTGAAAAGGAAATATTTGAAAAAGAAATATTTGAAATAGAATATTTGAAAATAGAAATATATGAAGCCGTGTTGATTAGATTTACGCCATTTTGACGTGAACGATATTTATATCGATTTTATTCATTTTAAAATGAATATTGAAAAGTGATTTCGAAATCGAATATTTTGAAATGAAATTCGAAATGAATTGAATATAAAACGATTTCGAAATGAATTGAATGTAAAACGATTTCGAAATGAATTGAATATAAAACGATTTCGAAATGAATTGAATATAAAACGATTTTGAATTTGAATAGAATAGATAACGAATTTGATTTCAATTGAATATATAATGAAATTTGAATTGAATCGAATAGAAAACCAATTTGAATTGAATCGAATAGAAAACCAATTTGAATTGAATTGAATAGAAAACCAATTTGAATTGAATCGAATTGAAAACAAATGGAAATGAATCCAAATTGAATTGAAATTTGAATAGAATAGAAATGAATTTTAAAACGAATTTATAAGGAAAAAGTCAATTTTGATTTGAATTGAAATGGAAGTTGAAAATGTTTTTGAAACAAATTCAAAACTATTTATAAAATTCGTTTTAAATAGAAATCGACGAAATATATATATTATATATTATATATATAATATAATGGCCTGAATAGAACTTGCCGCGCCGCGGCAGTTCGTGAATTTCGACCATTTATTTCAAACGGATATTACGGGAGATGCGACCATCGGATTCTCCAAAAACCGGAACCGTTGGGTTCGTATCGAAAAAAGCTTTCTAACGAATATTAGAAATTTGAAATCTAACGGTTGGATTTGGAGATACGTCCAAATCAAATTTGAGAAAGGTCGGTGTAAGTGCAGTTCGATGGCCGTTGATGGAAATCGACTGTACGGGCCTTGATAAAATTATTAAAAATAGTAATGATTTGTGTAAAATCATAAGAAATGATTTGGGAAAAATTGGGATGAAAAACTCTATATTTGAAAAGATAAAAATATATTTTTATCGAAATGAACTAGTTTTGAACTGAAATTAAAACCCATTTATTTTTAAATAAATAAATTGGATTTGAAATGGGTTTAAATAGAATTGATTCAGGGGTTTATCGTGAACTGTGTTTTAAATAACACTAGTTCTTTAACTCGGTGATAAATAGAATATGATTTGGGTTTGTCGTGAACTGTGTTTTAAATAACACTAGTTCTTTAACCCAGTAGAAGGAGTTTTAATGAATCTGCAATTAGATTGAAATGTGAATTGATAATCTAAATTATCAAATATAGAGAATGAGCGAGAATGGAGTATCACCAGTTTTGCTCCAGAGCGATAGTTAAATCTTTAATTAGATTTGAACGTGAAATGGTAATTAATTTTACCGACAACACTGTGGTGTTAGATATGGAGTATTACCAGTTTTGCTTCATGGGATGAATAGGTTGGGATTGGGAAATAAAATAAATAATTACTTCGTTGTGGTTCGCTAATCTCGACTAGTTTAGAAAACCATAATTTGGTTTGAAACGACATCCAAAGGATGATTAAAGGATAAATTTTAAAGAATTTATCTTGGATAAAATTAATGGGAACTTTTCCCTGAGAATATGAATTGGAAAGAGGCGTATGTCGTGTTTGTGTAACATTTGTTTTTAATATACGCGGGTTGTTCGGAAAGGCCGGGTTTATACCCATTCTGAATAACTGATCCGACGATAAGTCGAAGATGAAGACGGTGGTCGAAGACCGGAAGTCTTCACATCGTTTGGATAATTACCGACGATCCTGATTGGGCTGTACACCCAAGAGGATGGAAACAGTTGGTGGTCGTCCAGACGTACCTGGAGATGGATGGATATGCGAGGAAAGTGCCTCCGGTTTCGTTCAGACCCAGAACGAACTTGTAAATGGATTGTGTGTCTGACATTGGATTTTATTCTGTGTTGATTGATTTCTGTTAAATATATATCTGTTTGGCGGCGGAGAATTTATTCTCTTGCTTAACGCCCTTCTCTGAGACGTACGAGCTTAGAGGTTATATATCGATAGATATCAATCGCATGGCATGAATTGCCTGTGTGGCACACTGAGTTGCATAGATCAAGGCTTCTGTTGAAAAGCAAAGTCTTGTGGTTGATGATCAAAGCACAACCTACGTGGCAGCTTTGTGTATAGCGTGAATTCACGAGCCTCACACCTCGGTATGAGTCAAAAACGGGATGCGGACTGCAGGGAGAGCACGACGTTTCTTTCTAGCTTTGGTGGTGTCAGTGACTTACCAGCCCTGACATTTATATACTTTTCACCTATGTGGTTGTTGGAATGCGAGGTGCCTCGATTTTAGGTCTGTAAGGACCGGGAAACGTGTGTTCAGGCATAATTAATCCTCTAACGTAAGTGAGGACCGGCCCTGAAGCATCCAGGATTGCCCAGAGTGTGTAGTCCTGAGGCATTTGCTAGAGTGTCTCGAACGCGGAGAGGAGCTTGCCCCTTGCCTCGACTCATGACGGAAATACAATTTCCAATACGTGCATTTCGGTTTTAATTGTAGAACTAGTATGGCGACATAGTGGTATGGGACATTCATGCCGCCTATGATTTATATTTATGATTGAAATTGTTTTGACACTATACACTTATCATAGTATCAAATGATTTGTTTTAAACGTACCAAGCATGTTTGGCTGTTATAAGGTAAAACCCTATCCTCCGGCTTGCGTTGCATTGTGTGATGGGACCTGGGTCTTATAATAGCTTCATTTTTCGAAAAAGCATTGTGCTGTTTATTCTATGCACTAATATTCTTGGGAGAAAACCCGTTCCGTGTTATACGGCGTGGTCCCTTGAATTACTCTCTTTTGAAGTAAAGTTTTAAATAACTATTTTAGTTCTCACATCAGTCACATGACTGACCTGGAGTTTATTGTTTTAACCTAAACTCTGGGTGCCCTTATTTTCTACATGGGCAGCTAGTTGTTTTGGTTTTGCAGATTTATATTCACAGGATCCTGATTTATAGCTGGAACGATGATCGGAAAGCTCTGTATCCGTGTATTACTTTCAGTTGTGCTTTGTATTATTTTCCCGCTGCTTTGTAATTTATTGTAATCTCTGATATTTGTCGAATGTAATTTATTCAATTATACTCTGTATATTCTTGTATTCTGATGGAATTGTTGAAATATACAATGAAATGTTCTTCCGTTTGCGTTCTGTTTTGTCTTGTCCTCAAAACGATCAGGGGTATCGAACGGTCTTTGTCGGTTTAACGACTGATTCGGATCGAGCGAAATTCCTTGCCGTCACATTTGGTATCAGAGCTTTGGTTTACAGAGCTCGAGAACAAGACACATTAGAACCATGCGAAAGAATTCATCAGATATTGGATTAGTAATATCCAATTAGAATGACTCGTTAGAGATAGGATCAGTAGTATCCTAGAACGAGTGTGAAGAGTATATTTTTCAAATGAAAACAATTTTGTTTTGAAAATTTAAATTGCTTTATACGTATCTGAATATTTATTTATATTGAATATGGACAATCCACTATATAAAGATTTTGCATATACGCGTCATGAACGTATATTCGAGGTTTTAATATACTGGATAGATATAGAATCATACTCTAGTGGCCCGAAGATGATTCTGATGGTTGAGTACTCGTCGTCAGAATTTATATTCGAGTGACGAAGGTGTGATATCTATATATTTCCATTAGACTGGTGTGAGAACCAAAATATAGCTAGAATATCTTGTTGTGATTTGGCATCAAAAATGTGATTTTTGTATATATCAAAATTATGAATTTGAAACGTTAAATTCACTAATTGATTGATGTTTGTGTTATTTGTTTATTTGTTTGATAATTTTGAACCATTTAGCCTAATTGAATCAAATATTGAATAGTATTGAAATTGGTCGCATTTGCTTGCATATACATATACTTACATTGAACAGGTCATAGCAAGGAGGCTAGAGCAGAGAATAAAATTTGTTTGCCCGACAAATAGGTACATGTTTATCATAATTTACTGTTTCGTTTGGGTGATGATGATTTTATGAGCCTATTGGCTAGCCGTTTGGCTTTTTCTTTTTCTTTTTGAGATCAGAAGGGCTATATGGCAATTTCGGGATTTTCCCGTGGCTCCCGGTGCAGGGGAGGTTATGGCGAAATTTTTCGAAAATTTAGGGTGTTAGCCAAATTTTTGAAAATTTGAAAATTCTCAGAAACTGAAAAGTTGGAGAATGGAAGCCAGGTCGAACGTAGAGTTGATTGATCAAACCAATTTCGACTTTGTTCCTTTTCGGGGAAGAAAAGTTTTAAGTGGGGGAGATTGTAACAACCCGGAAATGCGGGCCAGTTTAAAATTTTTATTTTGGCAATTTTAGCGAATTTTGACTATTTAAAATAGATAATTTTGAATAATATCGACGAGAAATTTATTTTGAATATAATTAGAATGTATATATTATATACGTCGTCGTTAGAATATAAATAATTATATATAATTATAAAAGGAATTGAAAATGACGCGGTAGTTCGATAATTCGACTTCAAACTTCAATTGAATGTACCGGGTGCAAAACAAACCGGATTTTAGCGAAACCAAAATTAATGGAACCTATTTGGTAATATCTTTCCAACGAATCCGAAAAATCGAAATTTCATAGCGGGAATCAAAAGATATGTCAAGTTGAAAATTCTGAATAGTCGCTATGGAATTCAGGCCCTTAAAAATAGACATTTTGCAAACGACCTCGGATTTCGACGAAACCACTTTTGTTGGGTCCGTGATGTCAAATTATTGCTAGGTTTCAAATTTCATAATTTTTCGAATCAGTATGTGAGCATGGCAAAGGAAAACGCGTTTGACCAGTTTCAGTTGATTTTAATCGATTGGAAATTGGCCATTTTTCCAACGGTCTCAGAATTCGACGAAACTAGTTTTGTTAGGACCGTATCGTCAATACAAAGCTAGAAAATATTTTTCTAGAATTTTTCGAGTTAGTATGTGACTCCAGTAAACTGAAATGCACGTTCAAATTCAATATATAGAGTTATATGTTGATTTCAACGGAAACTGATTGAAACGATCGAATCAGCCTACGATACATATCCCATTGTGTTCGGAATGAGGGTAAAACGCTATGGACGATAGGCGGTGGGCCTCATTTTGAGGTCGAAAATAAAAGTTGCTTTTTGCGGTGAAATTAAATAATTAAATAATAAAAATAAAAAAACCCTTTCCAATATCCTCTTCCCCCCCTCTTTTCTTTCAAAATCGATTTTAACAGAAAAAAAAATTTGGGCTATGCCCTAGCACGCCCACGCGGCTCCAGGAGGGCGCGTCGCCCACCGCCGCCATGGCACTGGCCTCCCTCCCCCCCCCCAAGGCGCCAGAGGCGCCGCGAAACCCCCCCTCATCGACTTCACCGTAGCCCCACCCCCCTTTTTTCGCCCAGTCGACCCCGACGCCTCAGCAAGTCCGGCAGCCTCCTTCCCCGAGTAACACAGTAAGCTCCCTTATTTATATTTATTTAATTTCAGATTTTTGCAAAGATATGATAAGAAATGATTTTTCTTTGTAAAAAGGTTTGGTTTTTCTTTATAAAAGGATTTGGCTTTTAATCATATAAAAATATTATTTTTGTATTTTTAAAGTATTAAAAATATGATTTTTGTATTTTTAAAGGATTAAAAATATGATTTTTATATTTTTAAAGTATTAAAAAATATAATCTTTATTATGTAGAAGGCGTAAAAATATGATTTTTGTTTTTGTAGAGAATTAAAAATATAATTTTTACATGATAGGAATACTAGAAATATCATCTTTATATGTGTAGAAAAATAAAAATTCAATTTTTATATATTGAAGAGCGAAATAAAAATTCGATTTTTATATATTGAATAGCATAGTAAAAATTCGATTTTTATACATTGAATAGCGAAATAAAAATTCGATTTTTATATATTGAATAGCATAGTAAAAATTCGATTTTTATATATTGAATAGCGAAGTAAAAATTCGATTTTTATATATCGAATAGCGAAGTAAAAATTCGGTTTTTATATATTGAATAGCGAAGTAAAAATTCGATTTTTATATATTGAATAGCAAAGTAAAAATTCAATTTTTACATATGTAGAGAATACGGGCAACGAAGGTGACAAAAAGGCGAGAACGATGAAGATTTCTATCAGTGAAGGGACGTGGTATTGGATAGCTTTTGGTGAGAATTTCTCACTCTTCAATTTCTTTTCTAGTTATATATATATACTAGGATGTAGACGGTGTTTAGTAGCACCCGACACCCGTCATCCACAGACCATGGATGGCTTGTTTGTTAAATTGTTTGGTTGTGTAGTTAGCTAGAATATTTGGTTTGAATTTAATTGTTTGGTGAAATGGAATGGATTTGATTGATGTGTGAATGGCATGGGCCTTCACTAGACCGGGGATAAGGCTAGGCCTCGTCCCGTTTCTAGTATCGTGTCGTTATGCCGCCGAAATTTTCTAAAATATGTTAGAGAAATAAAAATATCATTTTATTGAATAAATGAACCGAATAGAATATTCATAGTTTGAATAAAACATTTTGGTCGTTAAAAATATAATTTTTAACGTGAAAGTGAATAAATAAATATCTATAAACAAATCGGCCGATTTTTTTATATACACTGATTTGACTGATATTGATTGGGTCGATAAATTTTACACATCGCCCAACTGCACAACTAAAATCTGTGTTTGATTGTTTGAAACCCCACACGGGTGTTGGGATGAAATTTGAAGTTCACTCATCCTTATTGATTAAATATGTCGATCGATCGATTGACAGGCTATTATAAGCGTTAGATATCTATATTTGATGCTTATACAGTGTAGTGCACTTTGGTTGATGGTTGATTATTTATCGTTGCTATTATATACATGTGTTGTATGGAATCCATATAATTAACTTTATATGGTAATTGATTGGGCCTCATTCCAATTTAGAAAATAAAGAATATTATAAAATAAAGGTTCATGTGTTGACCGTACTCATCCATTGAGATTAGTCACGTGTTGAACGAAATATTTTAATAATAAAATTTACATCTTTATCAATATAGAATAAAGGTTCATGTGTTGACCGTACTATTCCGTTGAGATTAGTCATGTGTTGAACGAAATATTTTAATAATAAAATTTACATCTTTACCAATATAAAATAAAGGTTCATGTGTTGACCGTACTCATCCGTTGAGATTAGTCATGTGTTGAACGAAATATTTTAATAATAAAATTTACATCTTTATCAATATAGAATAAAGGTTCATGTGTTGACCGTACTCATCCGTTGAGATTAGTCATGTGTTGAACAAAATATTTTAATAATAAAATTTACATCTTTACCAATATAGAATAAAGGTTCATGTGTTGACAGTACTCATCCGTTGAGATTAGTCATTTGTTGAACGAAATATTTGAAATAGAAATATTTGAAAAGGAAATATTTGAAAAAGAAATATTTGAAATAGAATATTTGAAAATAGAAATATATGAAGCCGTGTTGATTAGATTTACGCCATTTTGACGTGAACGATATTTATATCGATTTTATTCATTTTAAAATGAATATTGAAAAGTGATTTCGAAATCGAATATTTTGAAATGAAATTCGAAATGAATTGAATATAAAACGATTTCGAAATGAATTGAATATAAAACGATTTCGAAATGAATTGAATATAAAACGATTTCTAAATGAATTGAATATAAAACGATTTTGAATTTGAATTGAATAGATAACGAATTTCATTTCAATTGAATATATAATGAAATTTGAATTGAATCGAATAGAAAACCAATTTGAATTGAATCGAATAGAAAACCAATTTGAATTGAATCGAATAGAAAACCAATTTGAATTGAATTGAATAGAAAACCAATTTGAATTGAATCGAATTGAAAACAAATGGAAATGAATATAAATTGAAATTTGAATAGAATAGAAATGAATTTTAAAACGAATTTATAAGGAAAAATTCAATTTTGATTTGAATTGAAATGGAAGTTGAAAATGTTTTTGAAACAAATTCAAAACTATTTATAAAATTCGTTTTAAATAGAAATCGACGAAATATATATTATATATATAACATAATGGCGGGAATAGAACGCGACGCGCCTCGGCAATTCGTGAATTTCGACCATTTATTTCAAACGGACATTACGGGAGATCCGACGGTCGGATTCTCCTAAAACCGGAACCGTTGGGTACGTATCGAAAAGAGCTTTCTAACGAATATTAAAAATTTGAAATCTGCAATTAGATTGAAATGTGAATTGATAATCTAAATTATCAAATATAGAGAATGAGCGAGAATGGAGTATCACCAGTTTTGCTCCAGAGCGATAGTTAAATCTTTAGTTAGATTTGAATGTGAAATGGTAATTAATTTTACCGACAACACTGTGGTGTTAGATATTGTAACGACCCGCGTTCTGCGCATCATAGGATCGTAGAATATTTATTTCTTTCACATACGAAGTCGTATGGTCATGTAACTTTGGGAGACGACTATTGGGGTCATTTCCCATGTTCATGATTTTTCCCGATTTTTAAATGACCATTTTACCCCTAGTTGGCACTGTTTTGGCCATAACTTTTGACTGGAAATGAATTTTGACCTGAAACCACTTCCATTGGCTTCGAATGATGGTTTCTCTTTCCGTAGAGTGGTCACATTAGCCAAACGGACTCACCGTTTGGGAGATATGTCTGAAACAAGTTTCAGATGGTGAAATACAGCTTAATTGGGCTTAACCGGGTGATTAACAGCTAGGCCCAAGGGGAATTTCGGGTTTAGAGGTATAGGAGGACTGATTAGGGTTAGGTTATCACTTTCATTTCAGTTCTCAGCCGCCACTTTCATCCTTAGACACTCTAACAATGGCTTCCTACATCTAAAACACCCCAAATCACTCTCTAATTGAAGATTAGGCTTAGCAACACCAAATTAAGGAGAAAAAGCACCAAAGCAAGGTTAGAGCTGCTGTTAGACATCAGTATTCGCCCCAAACCAGAGGAGTTTCAGTTCTGAGAATTTCATTTGTGGCCAAGGTGAGTGATAGCATCAATTTGACACTAATTGCAGTAATTAAGGGTAATTAGTGAAGATTAGCGAATTTATACGTAAATAAATTCTGGAAAAATTCTTAAAATTCTAAAATAATGTTTTAAAGCTCTGTTAGAAATTTGGGTTAATTTCGATGTGTTTCGCTAATTGTATGCTTAAACATGATTAAGAAGGATTATAGGAAAATGTGAGGTTTTAGCCACTTTTGATCCATTTTGGTTCATTTGAATTGTTGTTAGGTGTTTGTGGTTGTTCTTACATGTTGTTATGACTATATGACATGAATTGTGATTGATTAGAATAGTTAGATTTGTCAAAAACGTCGTCGAACGGCGTAAACAAGTTGCTGGAAAAGTTGCAGAAAAGTGCATGTTCCGAACCGGATCGGATCGGGGTAGGGGCTCGGATCGGATATGTGAACTGGGCAAGAAACCCGACCCGAATTGGAGTTTGGCACATAAAAGACTTGGCAAAAAGGAAGGCTGTTTACTTAGAGTTGGAGTGGACAAGGGGATCGGATCGGAGTAAGCTAGGGAGCGGAGCGGATCGGACTGAAGTAAAGCGAAGTGATCGGATCGGATCGGAGTAGATGGGAACGAGGGAGCTGATCGGAGAAGGAGCATGAGCTGGGAGGAGAATAGCAACCCGACCCGACCCGGAGGAGGACACCGACCCGACCCGGAGTGATGTACCCGAACCGAACCGACGAGGGCAACGACTACCGAACCAACGAGACAATGACTACCGAACCGACGAGGTAATGCCTACCGAACCGGATCCCAGGACTGTTGCTGCGCGACGACTCTTCTGAAGACCCACTCCAATTCGACCAAACTCGAGATGCAAAGGAAGTCCAAATGAGGAGTTAGAGCTTAAGATTCAGATGGGGATCAACGAGTTCACTTCATGATTGGGCTTTGCTGCGGGACGCGTGCTAAGGAGTTATCGACACCTATAGCTTTGGACCACTATGGTAGGAGGTACGAAGGCGGATTCAGGGCCATTATGGTATTGGTAGAACCAAGGGCTATGACCAATGAAGTGGGTCATTGAAATGTTTGGTCATGACTCCAAGTGTTTGGCTTGGTCACAGCAGGGTTTCTACAAGTCGGGATTCGTCGTTGCCTCAGTTTGTCTAGTGTTCCAAAGTGGTAGATGTCGTACGCTTTACGCATTGAGTGAGAGATGTGAGGATGGTTGCTATGGATGATTTGCTTGCTCTCATTTTGACATGCACACCCCACCCCCGTATTCTTACACTATTTATTTCGGCACCTTGGAGTATTGTACGGTATGTGGTACTAACTCTTTGGTTGCAGGTCCAGGTTCAGGTATGGTTTAGTATACCTGTTATTATTCTGTTTAGATGCTTATCGCTCATACCAGGCTTTATGTCTGACCCAGAGTTTTATGTCTCCTCTTATTACTCTGGGTGCTCACACGAGCAGACTAGAGACAGGTTAGCTGGTGATGCACGGGTAGATGATCCGGAGACGAGCAGGAGGCTTCCACGTGATATATATATTTAGTATTTGGGAGTAGATTGGCTCCAAAGATACGGGGTGGTGGTAGACTGTGAGGGCTTTTTGGTGACAGCTAGAGCGGATGATGGACGGAGGATAGTATTTGGTGGTCTACCCAGTAAGGGGGTATTGGCTAGTTTTCTAAACTCCCTCGACATTCCGCATAGTGAGTTGTCAGGTTTGCCCGTGGTTGGCCAGTATCCGGATGTTTTCGAAGAAGTGACCGGACTTCCACCACACCGAGAGATTGAGTTTCGTATTGATTTGGTAAAAGATGCCAGGCCTATAGTGATGCCACTTCGTCGTATGGCACCAAGGGAGCAGCGAGAGCTCGAGGTGTAAGTCAGCGATCTTTTGAAGAAGGGATTTATCAGAAGGAGTGTTTCTGAATGGGGAGCACCAGTTGTGTTTGCTACCAAGGCGGATGGTTCCCTTCGTTTGTGTGTAGACTACCGCGAGTTGAATAAAGTGACGAGGAAGAATAAGTATCCTCTACCGCGGATAGATGATTTGTTCGATCAGTTGAGTGGCGCGAGAGTATTTTCTCAGTTGGATCTCGCGACAGGTTTTCATCAGCTTAGAGTGGAAGCTGAGAGTATAGCTAAAACGGCATTTCGAACGCCGTCTGGATTTTATGAATGGTTGGTTATGCCATTTGGGCTGACTAATGCCCCGGCATATTTTGTGGATCTTATGAATAGGGTATTCAGAGATCAGTTGAATAAGTCTGTCCTTGTGTTCGTTGATGATATTTTGGTCTATTCGAGGACAGAGGAAGAACACAAGGAACATTTAAGAGTAGCGATGGAGGTGTTGAGAAAACACCAATTGAAAGCAAAGTTTTCTAAGTGTCACTTCTGGGAGAGGGAAGTGAGGTTCTTGGGCCATGTTGTATCAGAGAGTGGTATTGCCGTGGACCCAGCAAAGGTGGCTACAGTACAAGATTGGCCTACGCCCAAGAATGCAACAGATGTAAGAAGTTTCTTGGGGTTAGCGGGATATTATCGTAAGTTTATCCAAAATTTCTCCAAGATAGCAGCACCAATAACCCAGTTGACCAAGAAGAATCAAGCTTTTGTCTGGGATGAAAGGTGCGAGAATGCATTTAAAAGCCTAAAGGACAAGTTGACAAGCGCACCAGTGTTAGTCATTCCTAAGGGGGATGAAGAGATGACGGTATACACGGATGCCTGTGGTACCGGGCTGGGTGCTGTATTGATGCAAGACGGTAGGGTTGTAGCTTATGCAAGTCGGCAATTGAAACCGCACGAGAGAAGATACCCTACCCATGATTTAGAATTGGCAGCGATCGTGTTCGCGTTAAAGATGTGGAGACACTATCTCTTGGGAGAAAGATTTGAGCTATTTACAGATCATAAGTCGTTAAAGTATCTATTCTCCCAGAAGGATTTAAATCTCCGTCAGCAGAGATGGTTAGAGTTCTTAGCTTCCTATGATTTTGACATCGCATACACACCGGGAAAGGGCAATGCGGTGGCTGATGCATTGAGTAGAAGACATGCCAGCTTAGGGGCTATGTTCCTTGAATGGAAGCAACTGGAGTTTATCGGGGGGTTTGATTTCAGACCAAAGTGCGAATTGGATCCAGAAATGTTAGCGAGTTTGACGATCAGACCCACTTTGATTGAGCGGATCGGCTCTAGTCAGAGGGACGATCCTAACCTATTGGAAATCATCTCCAAGTTAGAGATGGGAATCGATGAGGAGATGAACAAGTATGGGCTTGATCGAGATAGATGGCTTAGAAAGAATGGAAAGCTTGTTGTACCCAATGTCAATGGATTGAGGGATGAAGTGCTTAGAGAATGTCATCACTCAAGGCTGACTATACACCCCGGTGGTAATAAGATGTATCGAGATATGAAGCAGACCTACTATTGGGAAGGGATGAAAAGAGACGTTGGGAAATTTATATCCAAGTGCATGAATTGCCAGCTAGTTAAAGCCGAGCAAAAGAAGCCTAGTGGGTTGTTACAGCCCTTAGAAATTCCCGAATGGAAATGGGAGCAAGTCTCGATGGATTTCATCGATGGGTTACCAAGGACTAGATCGGGATATGACAGCATTTGGGTAATTGTAGATCGACTGACTAAAAGTGCAAGGTTTATACCAGTCAAATCGACTAGAGCGGCAGCTAAGTTAGCAGAATTGTATATGAAGTGGGTAGTGAGATTTCATGGAGTACCTAAAAGCATTGTGAGCGACCGAGACCCGTTGTTCACTAGTGGGTTTTGGAGGAGCTTGCAAGAGGCGCTAGGGTCAGAGTTACATCTCAGTACCGCATATCATCCTCAGACCGACGGTCAGACGGAAAGGGTGAATCGTATTTTGGAAGATCTCTTGAGAGCATGTATATTGGATTTTGGTGGATCATGGGATGACCATTTGCATCTAGTAGAGTTTGCATATAATAATAGCTACCAATCCAGTATCGGTATGGCTCCATTTGAAGCTTTGTATGGAAGACCGTGCAACTCACCATCATGTTGGATAGAAACTGGCGAGAAGTTTATGCTTGGACCAGATGTGGTGAGGGAAACTTCAGATAAAATCAAGATCATTCAGCAACGAATGAAGGCAGCCCAAGATAGGCAGAAGAGTTATGCTGATAAGAGAAGAAGAGACTTAAAATTCTCCGTTGGTGACTTGGTGTTTGTCAAGGTTTCTCCGTTGAAGAGCGTAATACGATTTGGCAGGAGAGGTAAATTAGCACCAAGATTTGTTGGCCCATTCCCTGTTCTTGAACTAGTCGGGAATTTGGCATATAGAATTGACTTACCAGAGAAGATGGCGGGAGTTCACAACGTATTTCATGTTTCCCAACTAAGGAAGTTCGTTCACGACTCAGATATGACTATCTCACCTGATCAGTTGGAGGACTTCGAAGTAGAACCCGAGGCGGTTGGAAACCGCAAGCCGGCCCGAATTGTCGAGTACGACATGAAGCAACTTCGAAGGAAGTCGGTGAAGCTAGTCAAGGTACAGTGGAGCGAAGACGAGAATGATTGTACTTGGGAAACAGAAGAGGACATAAGGAAGAAGTATCCAGAACTCTTTGTCTGGTAAGATTTTATTAGTGATTTAGTTTTCCGCATGCTAGGATAGACTTGTTTGCTTGCTTTGCATGTTTGATTGTTGTATGTGGGTGTTAGGCATGCGGGATCCTGTGTATGTTTTGGGTTAAGGAATTTCGGGGACGAAATTTCTTAAGGGGGGGAGAGTGTAACGACCCGCGTTCTACGCATCATAGGATCGTAGAATATTTATTTCTTTCACATACGAAGTCGTATGGTCATGTAACTTTGGGAGACGACTATTGGGGTCATTTCCCATGTTCATGATTTTTCCCGATTTTTAAATGACCATTTTACCCCTAGTTGGCACTGTTTTGGCCATAACTTTTGACTGGAAATGAATTTTGACCTGAATCCACTTCCATTGGCTTCGAATGATGGTTTCTCTTTCCGTAGAGTGGTCACATTAGCCAAACGGACTCACCGTTTGGGAGATATGTCTGAAACAAGTTTCAGATGGTGAAATACAGCTTAATTGGGCTTAACCGGGTGATTAACAGCTAGGCCCAAGGGGAATTTCGGGTTTAGAGGTATAGGAGGACTGATTAGGGTTAGGTTATCACTTTCATTTCAGTTCTCAGCCGCCACTTTCATCCTTAGACACTCTAACAATGGCTTCCTACATCTAAAACACCCCAAATCACTCTCTAATTGAAGATTAGGCTTAGCAACACCAAATTAAGGAGAAAAAGCACCAAAGCAAGGTTAGAGCTGCTGTTAGACATCAGTATTCGCCCCAAACCAGAGGAGTTTCAGTTCTGAGAATTTCATTTGTGGCCAAGGTGAGTGATAGCATCAATTTGACACTAATTGCAGTAATTAAGGGTAATTAGTGAAGATTAGCGAATTTATACGTAAATAAATTCTGGAAAAATTCTTAAAATTCTAAAATAATGTTTTAAAGCTCTGTTAGAAATTTGGGTTAATTTCGATGTGTTTCGCTAATTGTATGCTTAAACATGATTAAGAAGGATTATAGGAAAATGTGAGGTTTTAGCCACTTTTGATCCATTTTGGTTCATTTGAATTGTTGTTAGGTGTTTGTGGTTGTTCTTACATGTTGTTATGACTATATGACATGAATTGTGATTGATTAGAATAGTTAGATTTGTCAAAAACGTCGTCGAACGGCGTAAACAAGTTGCTGGAAAAGTTGCAGAAAAGTGCATGTTCCGAACCGGATCGGATCGGGGTAGGGGCTCGGATCGGATATGTGAACTGGGCAAGAAACCCGACCCGAACTGGAGTTTGGCACATAAAAGACTTGGCAAAAAGGAAGGCTGTTTACTTAGAGTTGGAGTGGACAAGGGGATCGGATCGGAGTAAGCTAGGGAGCGGAGCGGATCGGACTGAAGTAAAGCGAAGTGATCGGATCGGATCGGAGTAGATGGGAACGAGGGAGCTGATCGGAGAAGGAGCATGAGCTGGGAGGAGAATAGCAACCTGACCCGACCCGGAGGAGGACACCGACCCGACCCGGAGTGATGTACCCGAACCGAACCGACGAGGGCAACGACTACCGAACCAACGAGACAATGACTACCGAACCGACGAGGTAATGCCTACCGAACCGAACCGGATCCCAGGACTGTTGCTGCGCGACGACTCTTCTGAAGACCCACTCCAATTTGACCAAACTCGAGATGCAAAGGAAGTCCAAATGAGGAGTTAGAGCTTAAGATTCAGATGGGGATCAACGAGTTCACTTCATGATTGGGCTTTGCTGCGGGACGCGTGCTAAGGAGTTATCGACACCTATAGCTTTGGACCACTATGGTAGGAGGTACGAAGGCGGATTCAGGGCCATTATGGTATTGGTAGAACCAAGGGCTATGACCAATGAAGTGGGTCATTGAAATGTTTGGTCATGACTCCAAGTGTTTGGCTTGGTCACAGCAGGGTTTCTACAAGTCGGGATTCGTCGTTGCCTCAGTTTGTCTAGTGTTCCAAAGTGGTAGATGTCGTACGCTTTACGCATTGAGTGAGAGATGTGAGGATGGTTGCTATGGATGATTTGCTTGCTCTCATTTTGACATGCACACCCCACCCCCGTATTCTTACACTATTTATTTCGGCACCTTGGAGTATTGTACGGTATGTGGTACTAACTCTTTGGTTGCAGGTCCAGGTTCAGGTATGGTTTAGTATACCTGTTATTATTCTGTTTAGATGCTTATCGCTCATACCAGGCTTTATGTCTGACCCAGAGTTTTATGTCTCCTCTTATTACTCTGGGTGCTCACACGAGCAGACTAGAGACAGGTTAGCTGGTGATGCACGGGTAGATGATCCGGAGACGAGCAGGAGGCTTCCACGTGATATATATATTTAGTATTCTCCCTGTGTTGTTGAAGATCACTGCTTGGGCATTGTTGGTGTATCTTCTATTTCAGCTTTCTTTTGTTTAGAGACAGTAAATTTGGAAAATTGTAATAAGCCGTATTTGGATTTCCGCTGCTTTGAGATTGATGTTGGTTTTAGTTATCAGCTTATGCACTGTCTCGCCTGTTTTATGTCAAGTACATTATTATTATATTTTATTCCATGCGCTGTGAGGCATTCTACAGGTTCTTTGATTAGTTCATTTCCTTCTTTTCTTTCTTATGACGACCGTCTTGTGCTAGTCAGGCATGTGTACAGCGCACTTCTGAAGGAAATGCAGGCCGGTGCGAGGCGGGCCGTCACAGATATGGAGTATTCCCAGTTTTTCTTCATGGGATGAATAGGTTGGGATTGGGAAATATAATAAATAATTACTTCGTTGTGGTTCTCTAATCTCGACTAGTTTAGAAAACCATAATTTGGTTTGAAACGACATCCAAAGGAAGATTAAAGGATAAATTTTAAAGAATTTATCTTAGATAAAATTAATGGGAACTTTTCCCTGAGAATATGAATTGGAAAGAGGCGTATGTCGTGTTTGTGTAACATTTGTTTTTAATATACGCGGGTTGTTCGGAAAGGCCGGGTTTATACCCATTCTGAATAACCGATCCGACGATAAGTCGAAGATGAAGACGGTGGTCGAAGACCGGAAGTCTTCACATCGTTTGGATAATTACCGACGATCCTGATTGGGCTGTACATGTAACAACCCGTAAAATCTGGGCCAGTTTAAAATTTTTATTTTGGCAATTTTAGCGAATTTTGATTATTTAAAATGAATTTTTTTTAAATAATATCGACGAGAAAAATGTTTAGAATATAATTCGAGCGTATATATTATACGCGTCGTCGTTAGAATAGAAATATTTATATATAATTATAAATAGAATTGAAA
Organism: Allium sativum; assembly: GCA_030737875.1. Taxonomy (NCBI): domain Eukaryota; kingdom Viridiplantae; phylum Streptophyta; class Magnoliopsida; order Asparagales; family Amaryllidaceae; genus Allium; species Allium sativum. The sequence goes on from CM060915.1 coordinate 289,452,854, forward strand.
ATTGCGCGGTAGTTCGATAATTCGATTTCAAACTTCAATTGAATGTACCGGGTGCAAAACAATCCGGATTTTAGTGAAACCAAAAATAATGGAATCTAATAGTGAATATCTTTCCAACGAATCCGAAAAATTAAAAGTTCGTAGCGGGAATCAAAAGATATGTCCAGTTGAAAATTCTGAATAGTCGCTATGGAATTCAGGCCCTTAAAAATGGACATTTTGCAAACGACATCGGATTTCGACGAAACCAGTTTTGTTGGGTCCGTGGTGTCAAGTTATTGCTAGATTCCAAATTTCATAATTTTTCGAATCAATATGTGAGCGTGGCATAGGAAAACGTGTTTTGACCATTTCAGTTGAATTTAATCGACTGGAAATTGGCCATTTTTCCAACGGTCTCAGAATTCGACGAAACTAGTTTTGTTAGGACCGTATCGTCAATACGAAGCTAGAAAATATTTTTCTGTGATTTTTAGAGTTCGTATGCGACCTCGGTAATTTGAAGTGTACGTTTAAAATTCAATATAGTGATTTAAATGTAAATTCAACGAAAAATGATCGTATTGATGGAATTGGCCTACGAAACATATCCCATTGTGTTCAGAATGGGGGTAAAACGCTAGGGACGACAGTCGGTGGGTTTGATTTTGAGTTTAAAATAAAGAGTTACCTTTTTGGATTTTAAAAATAAATTAAAATAATAATTAAACCTAGTCAACCCCCTTACCCTTACATTCTCTCTCTCCCTCCTCAACAGTTCATTCGAACGAATAAAAAAAAAACAAAGAAAACCCAAACCCGTCATGCCCAAATCTTCCCCCCCCCCGTCGACGATCTCCTCGCGCCCCTCCTCAGGTGGCGTCGCGCCACCGTACCCCCTTCTCCTCCGCAGTCCCTTCTCCTTTCTCCCCAAATCGAACACCCCCAAGTCGCCTGAAAGCAAACGACGACCGCCATCTGCAAACCCCGCATCCCCTCCGACCTCCACCGCGATGCCAGCGCCGCCAGCACCTCCACGAGCTCCGGCGTGAGCAGCTCCAAACCCCCTTTTTGCGAATCGGTGAGCTTTCCCTTCCTTTTCCTTTTCCTTTTTTTTTGTAATAGCATGCTGTTTATAAAACAGAAATTATATATAAAAAGAATACTGATTTTTAAAAGTAGGAAGAAGAAACTGAGTTTTTAAAAGGATTTGAAACTGAAATTTTTAAAAGTATTAAAAAAAAAACTGATTTTTTTTTTTTTAAAAAAAACTGAATTTATAAAAAGTGAAAACTGAATTTATAAAAAGTGAAAACTGAATTTTTAAAAAAGGTATAAAACTGATTTTTAAAAGGTATTGAAAACAGATTTCTTTAAAAGGAAAAAAATCAGATTTTTATTTATTGAAAGTCGAAGTAAAAATCATATATTTATATATTGAATAGCGAACTAAAAATTCGATTTTTATATATTGAATAGCAAAGTAAAAATTCGATTTTTACATATGTAGAGAATACGGGCGAAAGCGACAAAAAGGCGAGTTGGCGAAGATTTCCTGCATTAGAAGTGCCGTGGAGCTAGGATAGCTATATGTGAGAATTTCTCACTCTTCAATTTATTTTCTAGTTATATATATATATACTAGGATGCAGACGGTGCTTAGTAGCACCCGACACAATCGTCCACAAACCATGGACTTGTTTGTTTGGTTGCATAGATTAGTTTGATTATGTGAGTGAATTGAATTGTTTGAGTGAAATTGAATGATTTGATTGATGTGTGAATGGCGTGGGCCTTCACTAGACCGGGGATAAGGCTAGGCCTTGTCCCGTTTCTAGTATCGTGCCGTTATGCCGCCGAAATTTTCTAAAATATGTTAGAAAAATAAATTGTCATTTATTGAATAAATGAACTGAAAAGAAAATTCATGTGTTGGAATAAAATATTTTATCGTTAAAAATATAGTTTTTAACGTGAATGTGAATAAAATAAAATATTCATTTACAAACCAGACGGTTTGTTTATGTACACTGATTTGACTGATATTGATTGGGACGGTAAATTTTATACATCGCCCAACTGCACAAATAAAATCTGTGTTTGATTGTTTGAAACCCCACACGGGTGTTGGGATGAAATTTGAAGTTCACTCATCCTGATTGATTAAATATGTCGATCGATTGATTGACAGGCTGTTATAAGCGTTAGATATCTATATTTGATGCTTATACAGTGTAGTGCACTTTGGTTGATGGTTGATTATTTCTCAAGGCTATTATACATGTGTTGTATGAAAATCCATATAATTAACTTTATATGGTAATTGATTGGGCCTCATTCCAGTTTTAAAATAGAAATATTTGAAATAGAATATTTGAAAATAGAAATTTATGAAGCCGTGTTGATTAGATTGACGCCATTTTGACGTGAACGATATTTATATCAATTTTAATCGATTTCGAAATGAATTGAATTGAAAGTGATTTCGAAATGAATTGAATTGAAAGTGATTTCGAAATGAATTGAATTGAAAGTGATTTCAAAATGAATTGAATTGAAAACGAATTCAAAGTGAATTGAATTGAAAACGAATTCAAAGTGAATTGAATTGAAAGTGATTTCGAAATGAATTGAATTGAAAACGAATTCAAATTGAATTGAAAGCAAATTGAAATGAATTCAAATTGAATTGAAATTTGAATTGAATAGAAATGAATTTTAAAACGAATTTATAGAGAAGAATTCAATTTTGCTTTGAATTGAGATGGAAGTTGAAATAGATTTTGAAACGAATTTTAAAACTATTTATATAATTCGTTTTAAATAGAAATCGACGAAGTATATATTATATATATAATATAATGGCCTGAATAGAACGCGCCGCGCCGCGGCAGTTCACGAATTTCGACCATTGATTTCAAATGGACGTTACGGGAGATCCGACCGTCGGATTCTCCTAAAACCGGAACCGTTGGGTTCGTATCGAAAAGAGCTTTCTAACGAATGTTAGAAATTTGAAATCTAACGGTTGGATTTGGAATTATATCCAAATCAAATTTGAAAAAGGTCGCTGTAAGTGCAGTTCGATGGCCGTTGATGGAAATCGACTGTACGGGCCTTGATAAAATTATTAAAAATAGTAATAATTTGTGTAAAATCATAAGAATTGATTTGTGAAGAATTGGGATGAAAAACTCCATATTTGAAAAGATAAAAATAGATTTTTATCGAAATGAACTAGTTTTGAACTAGAAATATAATTCTATTTATTTTTAAATAAATAAATTGAATTTGAAAAGGGTTTTGAAAATAACCAGAATTTCCAATGATTGCATTGGAGTGGATTTGAATCGAAATTGTCTTCGGAATATTTCGATGTTGGAATTCGTGATTATACGGATGTTGTTATGGAAATTTGAAAGATATATATTTATATCGTTATTTCCAATACGACATTTGTTAGTCGTAGAATTTGATATTGAATATAAGCCGGTATATTTTCTATTCAGAGCCTTGTATTGAATATCAAATGTGATTTGGGTTTGTCGTGAATGGTGTCTTCACTAACACTGTTCTTGAAACCAGTTGAGAAAAGATTAAATCTTTTTATTTAGATTTAATGAAGTGTACCAATTAAATGATATTTAATTGGAATTGAATTGGTATTGATTTTTGGGTTTATCGTGAACAGTGTTTTAAATAACACTTGTTCTTTAACCCGATAATTAATGGAAGGTGATTTTGGGTTTATCGTGGATCGTGTTTTAAATGACACTGATTCTTTAACCCAGATAACGATTAAAACTAAGTGGAGTTTTAATGAATCTTTAATTAGATCGAAAAGATCGAGAATGGAGTATCACCAGTTCTTGTTGCTGGCCCTGAGTAGGCCGGGTACGCATGATAGGGGGTTCTCGCTTCGCGGTTTGGTGGCGAACAGGAGACTCTTACCCCTACATGTCGCCGGGGAGGGCGTTGGTTCGCCAATAGGCGCGAGACTCGAGAGGGTCGCCGTAAAACAAGGGACTGGGGGACCATGTGGAAGCCACGGTGGGTGTTACCTGCTGCTTGGGGGATGAAGGGATGGTTGCAAAGCCTACCGGATTTCGTCGGCTATTTTACATTTGGTATCAGAGCTTTGGTTTACAAAGCAGAGAACAAGGCACATTAGAACCATACGAAAGAATTCATCAGATATTGGATTAGTAATATCCAACTAGAATGACTCGTTAGAGATGGGATCAGTAGTATCCTAGAACGGGTGTGAAGAGTATATTTTTCAAATGAAAACAATTTTGTTTTGAAAATTTAAAATCAATTATTCGTATTTGATTAGCTATTTATATTGATGTGGACAATCCAGTATATACAGATTTTGCGTATACGTCTGATCCGCGTGTATTCGAATTTTTAATATACTGGATAGATATAGAATCATACTCTAGTGGCCCGAAGATGATTCTGATGATTGACTAGTCGTCATTAGTATTCATGTTCGAGTAACGAAGGTGTGATATCTATATATTTCCATTAGACTGGTGTGAGAACCAAAACTAATATAGTTAGAACACATTGTTGTGAATTGGCATCAAAAACATGATTTTTTGTATATGTATCAAAATTATGAATTTGTAACGTTAATCCACTAATTGATTGATGGTTGTGTTGTTGGTTTATTTGTTTGATAATTCTGAAACATTATGCCCAATTGAACTATATTGAAATTTGGTCGCATCTGCTTGCATATACATGTATATCATTGAACAGGTCATAGCAAGGAGGCTAGAGCAGAGAATAAAATTTGTTTGCCCGACAAATAGGTACATGTTTACTACATAATTTCCTGTTTTGTTTGGGTGATGATGATTTTGTGAGCCTATTGGCTAGCCGCTTGGCTTTTTCTTTTTCTTTTTGAGATCTGAAGGACCGGGGAAGCTATTTGAAATTCCCCGATGCTCCCGGTGCAGGGGAGGTTATGGCGAAATTTTTCAAAAATTTAGGGTGTTAGCCAAATTTTTGAAAATTTGAAAATTCTCAGAAACTAAAGAGTTGGAGAATGGAAGCCAGATCGAACGTAGAGTTGATTAATCAAACCACTTTCGACTTTGTTCCTTTTCGGGGACGAAAAGTTTTAAGTGGGGGAGATTGTAACAACCCGTAAAATCTGGGCCAGTTTAAAATTTTTATTTTGGCAATTTTAGCGAATTTTGATTATTTAAAATGAATTATTTTAAATAATATCGACGAGAAAAATGTTTAGAATATAATTCGAGCGTATATATTATACGCGTCGTCGTTAGAATAGAAATATTTATATATAATTATAAATAGAATTGAAAATTGCGCGGTAGTTCGATAATTCGATTTCAAACTTCAATTGAATGTACCGGGTGCAAAACAATCCGGATTTTAGTGAAACCAAAAATAATGGAATCTAATAGTGAATATCTTTCCAACGAATCCGAAAAATTAAAAGTTCGTAGCGGGAATCAAAAGATATGTCCAGTTGAAAATTCTGAATAGTCGCTATGGAATTCAGGCCCTTAAAAATGGACATTTTGCAAACGACCTCGGATTTCGACGAAACCAGTTTTGTTGGGTCCGTGGTGTCAAGTTATTGCTAGATTCCAAATTTCATAATTTTTCGAATCAATATGTGAGCGTGGCATAGGAAAACGTGTTTTGACCATTTCAGTTGAATTTAATCGACTGGAAATTGGCCATTTTTCCAACGGTCTCAGAATTCGACGAAACTAGTTTTGTTAGGACCGTATCGTCAATACGAAGCTAGAAAATATTTTTCTGTAATTTTTAGAGTTCGTATGCGACCTCGGTAATTTGAAGTGTACGTTTAAAATTCAATATAGTGATTTAAATGTAAATTCAACGAAAACTGATCGTATTGATGGAATTGGCCTACGAAACATATCCCATTGTGTTCAGAATGGGGGTAAAACGCTAGGGACGACAGTCGGTGGGTTTGATTTTGAGTTTAAAATAAAGAGTTACCTTTTTGGATTTTAAAAATAAATTAAAATAATAATTAAACCTAGTCAACCCCCTTACCCTTACATTCTCTCTCTCCCTCCTCAACAGTTCATTAGAACGAATAAAAAAAAACAAAGAAAACCCAAACCCGTCATGCCCAAATCTCCCCCCCCCCCCCGTCGACGATCTCCTCGCGCCCCTCCTCAGCTGGCGTCGCGCCACCGTACCCCCTTCTCCTCCGCAGTCCCTTCTCCTTTCTCCCCAAATCGAACACCCCCAAGTCGCCTGAAAGCAAACGACGACCGCCATCTGCCAACCCCGCATCCCCTCCGACCTCCACCGCGATGCCAGCGCCGCCAGCACCTCCACGAGCTCCGGCGTGAGCAGCTCCAAACCCCCTTTTTGCGAATCGGTGAGCTTTCCCTTCCTTTTCCTTTTCCTTTTTTTTGTAATAGCATGCTGTTTATAAAACAGAAATTATATATAAAAAGAATACTGATTTTTAAAAGTAGGAAGAAGAAACTGAGGTTTTAAAAGGATTTGAAACTGAAATTTTTAAAAGTATTAAAAAAAAAAACTGATTTTTTTTTTTTTAAAAAAACTGAATTTATAAAAAGTGAAAACTGAATTTATAAAAAGTGAAAACTGAATTTTTAAAAAAGGTATAAAACTGATTTTTAAAAGGTATTGAAAACAGATTTCTTTAAAAGGAAAAAAATCAGATTTTTATTTATTGAAAGTCGAAGTAAAAATCATATATTTATATATTGAATAGCGAACTAAAAATTCGATTTTTATATATTGAATAGCAAAGTAAAAATTCGATTTTTACATATGTAGAGAATACGGGCGAAAGCGACAAAAAGGCGAGTTGGCGAAGATTTCCTGCATTAGAAGTGCCGTGGAGCTAGGATAGCTATATGTGAGAATTTCTCACTCTTCAATTTATTTTCTAGTTATATATATATATACTAGGATGCAGACGGTGCTTAGTAGCACCCGACACAATCGTCCACAAACCATGGACTTGTTTGTTTGGTTGCATAGATTAGTTTGATTATGTGAGTGAATTGAATTGTTTGAGTGAAATTGAATAATTTGATTGATGTGTGAATGGCGTGGGCCTTCACTAGACCGGGGATAAGGCTAGGCCTTGTCCCGTTTCTAGTATCGTGCCGTTATGCCGCCGAAATTTTCTAAAATATGTTAGAAAAATAAAATGTCATTTATTGAATAAATGAACTGAAAAGAAAATTCATGTGTTGGAATAAAATATTTTATCGTTAAAAATATAGTTTTTAACGTGAATGTGAATAAAATAAAATATTCATTTACAAACCAGACGGTTTGTTTATGTACACTGATTTGACTGATATTGATTGGGACGGTAAATTTTATACATCGCCCAACTGCACAAATAAAATCTGTGTTTGATTGTTTGAAACCCCACACGGGTGTTGGGATGAAATTTGAAGTTCACTCATCCTGATTGATTAAATATGTCGATCGATTGATTGACAGGCTGTTATAAGCGTTAGATATCTATATTTGATGCTTATACAGTGTAGTGCACTTTGGTTGATGGTTGATTATTTCTCAAGGCTATTATACATGTGTTGTATGAAAATCCATATAATTAACTTTATATTGTAAAGACCCGCAACTTCCCCGTAAAGGAAAGCGTCGGATAGTTCGAGAACAAACCACAGCAGGACGCATACAGAAGAACATTTCATTGTATATTACAACAATGCATCAGATTACAAGAATATACAGAGTATAAATGAATATTACACAGAAATATCAGAGATTTAAATTACATTTAAATACATAGCAGCGGAAAATAATACAATACACAACTAGAAGTAGATATACGGATACAAAGCTTTCCGGATATCATTCCAGCTGTAAACCAGGATCCTGTGAATATAAATCTGCAAAACCAAAACTAATAGCTGCCCGTGTCGAAAATAAGGGCACCCAGAGTTTAGGTTGAAACAATAAACTCCAGGTCAGTCATGGGACTGGTGTGAGAACTAAAACAGTTAATCTTTATTTTAAAGTTAGGTAAATCAAGGGACCACGCCGTATAACACGGAACGGGTTTTCTCCCAAGAATACCAGTGCATAAAACAACAGCGCAATGCTAAATAAAGAAAAATGAAGCTGTTATAAGACCCAGGTCCCATCACACAATGCAACGCAGTCGAGGATAGGGTTTTCCCTTATAACAGCCAAAGAATGCTTGATACGTTTAAAACAAATCATTTGATACTATGGTAAGTGCATAGTGTATAAAACAACTTCAAATCATAAGTATCAATCATAGGCGTCATAAGCGCCCCATCCCACTATGTCGCCATATATAGGATTACAAATAAAACCGCAAAGTCACGTATTTGGAAATTGGATTTCCGTCTATGAACCGAGGCAAAAGATAGTCCTCAACCGTTTTCGTGACTGCCTAGCCCGAGCCACAGGGTCAGAGCGCATCGACCCTTGGATCGTCAGGGCCGGTCCACACGGAGTGGATTAAAATGCCTGAACATGCGTTTCCCCGCCCTATGGGGCGTAAACGAGCCAACTAAATGACTCCATCGGTTCGAGAACGACCGATCAATCCGAGGCGCCTCGCAACAGCAACAACCACATAAGTCAAACTCGTCAGGGCGTGTAAAACCACTGACGCCACTTCTAGCTAGGAAGAAACGCATGCCCTCCCTGACGTCCTCTCCCGTTTTTGGTTCATACCGGGTGTGAAACACGCGAGGTAAACGTTACACAAAGCTACGCCACAAAGGCCGTGCTTTGATCATCACCACAAGACTTTGCTTTTCAACAGAAGCCTTGATCATTTGCATCTTAGCATGCCACACAGGCAAACCATCCTATGCAACCGATATCAGTCACACAGAATGAAATCCAATGTCAGACACACAGTCCATTTACAAGTCCGTTCTGGGTCTGAACGAAACCGGAGGCACCTAGTACCCCGCATCTCCTTCGATCTCCAAGTACGTCTGGACGATCACCAACTGTTTCCATCTTCTTGGGTGTACAGCCCAATCAAGATCATCAGTTATCACCCAAACGACGTGAAGACCTCCGGTCTTCGACCATCGTCTTCATCTTCGACTTATCGTCGTATCAGTTACTCAGAATGGGATAAACCCGGTCTTTCCGAATAACTCGCGTATATTTTAAACAAGTGTTACACAAACACAACATACGCCTCATTCCAATTCATTAGTCACTAACCGTAAATTAATCAAGAGAATAATTCCCCAAATATTAACCCCGAAGGCCGAAACCAACATCAGATCAATATCCAGAAAACCATTCTGCTTGGCTAACCGCCAGTTAGTTTCTAAATTTCACATTCAAATCTAATTAAAGATTTAACTATCGCCTGGAGCAAAACTGGTGATACTCCATTCTCGATCTTTTCAATCTAATTAAAGATTCATTAAAACTCCACTTAGTTTTAATCTGTGACTGGGTTAAAGAATCAGTGTCATTTAAAACACGGTTCACGATAAACCCAAAGTCACATCCCATTAATTATCGGGTTAAAGAACAAGTGTTATTTAAAACACTGTTCACGATAAACCCAAAAATCAATATCCATTCAATTCCAATTAAATATCATTTAATTGGTACCCTTCATTAAATCTAAATAAAAAGATTTAATCTTTTCTCAACTGGGTTCAAGAACAGTGTTAGTGAAGACACCGTTCACGACAAACCCAAATCACATTCATTAATTATCGGGTTAAAGAACAAGTGTTATTTAAAACACTGTTCACGATAAACCCAAAAATCAATATCAATTCAATTCCAATTAAATATTATTTAATTGGTACACTTCATTAAATCTAAATAAAAAGATTTAATCTTTTCTCAACTGGGTTCAAGAACAGTGTTAGTGAAGACACCATTCACGACAAACCCAAATCCCATTTGATATTCAATATAAGGCTCTGAATAGAAAATATATCGGCTTATATTCAATATCAAATTCTACGATTAACAAATGTCGTATTGGAAATAACGATATAAATATATATCTTTCAAATTTTCGTAACAACATCCGTATAATCACAAATTCCAACATCGAAATATTCCGAAGACAATTTCGATTCAAATCCACTCCAATGCAATCATTGGAAATTTTGGTTATTTTCAAAACCCTTTTCAAATTCAATTTATTTATTTAAAAATAAATAGAATTATAATTCTAGTTCAAAACTAGTTCATTTCGATAAAAATCTATTTTTATCTTTTCAAATAGGGAGTTTTTCATCCCAATTCTTTCTAAATCATTTCTTATGATTTTACACAAATTATTACTATTTTTAATAATTTTATCAAGGCCCGTACAGTCGATTTCCATCAACGGCCATCGAACTGCACTTACAGCGACCTTTTTCGAATTTGATTTGGACGTATCTCCAAATCCAACCGTTAGATTTCAAATTTCTAACATTCATTAGAAAGCTCTTTTCGATACGAACCCAACGGTTCCGGTTTTAGGAGAATCCGACGGTCGGATCTCCCGTAATGTCCGTTTGAAATAAATGGTCGAAATTCGCGAACTGCCGCGGCGCGGCGCGTTCTATTCAGGCCATTATATTATATATATAATATATACTTCGTCGATTTTTATTTAAAACGAATTATATAAATAGTTTTAAATTCGTTTCAAAAGCAATTTCAACTCCCTTTTCAATTCAAATCAAAATTGAATTCTTCTTTATAAATTCGTTTCAAAATTCATTTCTATTCAATTCAAATTTCAATTCAATTTGAATTCATTTCAATTCGTTTTCAATTCAATTCATTTCATTTCGAAATCGTTTTCAATTCAATTCATTTCGAAATCGTTTTCAATTCAATTTGAATTCGTTTTCAATTCATTTCATTTCGAAATCGTTTTCAATTCAATTCATTTCGAAATCGTTTTCAATTCAATTTGAATTCGTTTTATATTCAATTCATTTCGAAATCGTTATATATTCAATTCATTTCGAAATCGTTATATATTCAATTCATTTCGAAATCGTTATATATTCAATTCATTTCGAAATCGTTATATATTCAATTCATTTCGAAATCGTTATATATTCAATTCATTTCGAAATCGTTATATATTCAATTCATTTCGAAATCGTTATATATTCAATTCATTTCGAAATCGTTATATATTCAATTCATTTCGAAATCGTTATATATTCAATTCATTTCGAAATCGTTATATATTCAATTCATTTCGAAATCGTTATATATTGATATAAATATCGTTCACGTCAAAATGGCGTCAATCTAATCAACACGGCTTCATATATTCCTTTATTTTCAAATATTCTATTTCAAATATTTCTTTTTCAAATATTTCTTTTTCAAATACTGGAATGAGGCCCAATCAATTACCATATAATGTTAATTATATGGATTTTCTACAACACATGCATATATCAACAACGATGAATAATCAACCATCATCCAAAGTGCATTCTACACTGTATAAGCATCAAATATAAATATTCAACGCTTATAACAGTCTGTCAATCAATCGATCGACACACAACTAAACAATCGGGATTAGTGTACGTCAAATATCATCCCAACACCCGTGTAGGGTTTCAAACAATCCAACACAGATTTTATTTGTGCAGTTGGGCGATGTGTAAAATTTATCGACCCAATCAATGTCCTTCAAATAAGTGTACATAAACAAACCATCTGGTTTGCAAACGAATATTTTATTTATTCACATTCACGTTAAAATTTATATTTTTAACGACAAAACATTTTATTTCAACATATGAATTTCTCTTCAGTTCATTCTTTAAATAAAATGATATTTTTATTTTTCTAACATATTTTAGAAAATTTCGGCGGCATAACGGCACGATACTAGAAACGGGACGAGGCCTAGCCTTATCCCCGGACTAGTGAAGGCCCACGCCATTCACACATCAATCAAATCAATTTCATTATGCAAACCACAAAATTTGGAGTAAGAGTCTAACCTAGCCTTACTCCTTCGCCTTATAACGGCGCACGTCTAATCCTAACCAATTTATCGATTCAATTTTTCACACCACAAACCACATTCAAACCAATATCACAATCAATAACCAAACAGCCAAACAAACAAGTCCATGGTCTGTGGACGATTGTGTCGGGTGCTACTAAGCACCGTCTGCATCCTAGTATATATATATAACTAGAAATAAAATTGAAAGGTGAGAAATTCTCACAGATTAGCTATCCTAGCTCCACGACACTTCTAATGCAGGAAATCTTCGTCGCTTCGCATCTTTGTCATCTTCGTTGCTGCTTTCACTACATATGTAAAAATCGAATTTTTACTTCGCTATTCAATATATAAAAATCCAATTTTTAGTATGCTATTCAATATATAAAAATCGAATTCTTAGTTCGCTATTCAATATATAAAAATCGAATTTTTAGTTCGCTATTCAATATATAAAAATCGAATTTTTAGTTCGCTATTCAATATATAAAAATCGAATTTTTAGTTCGCTATTCAATATATAAAAATCGAATTTTTAGTTCGCTATTCAATATATAAAAATCGAATTTTTAGTTCAAAGTTCAATATATAAAAATCGAATTTTTAGTTCAAAGTTCAATATATAAAAATCGAATTTTGATTATGCTATTCAATATATAAAAATCGAATTTTTAGTTCAAAGTTCAATATATAAAAATCGAATTTTTAGTTCAAAGTTCAATATATAAAAATCGAATTTTTAGTTCGCTATTCAATATATAAAAATCGATTTTTTAGTTCGCTATTCAATATATAAAAATCGAATTTTTAGTTCGCTATTCAATATATAAAAATCGAATTTTTAGTTCCAAGTTCAATATATAAAAATCGAATTTTTATTATGCTATTCAATATATAAAAATCGAATTTTTAGTATGCTATTCAATATATAAAAATCGAATTTTTAGTTCAAAGTTCAATATATAAAAATCAAATTTTTAGTTCAAAGTTCAATATATAAAAATCGAATTTTTAGTACACTGTTCAATATATAAAAATCCTATTTTTTATTTTTAAATTTCTATATCTCCTTTTAGTTTATAAATCAGTTTTCAAAACAAAAATAAAATAATCAGTTTTAATTTTTAAACAAAAATCAGTTTTTATTACTAAAACTAAATCAGTTTTTATTTTTATTTTAAAATCAGTTTTTAAAATGTTAAAAAATCAGTTTTTAAATTATGTTTTAAAATCAGTTTTTAAAATGTTAAAAAATCAGTTTTTAAATTATGTTTTAAAATCAGTTTTTAAAATGTTAAAAAATCAGTTTTTAAATTATGTTTTAAAATCAGTTTTTAAAAATCTAATTAAAATCACAGTTTTTAAATTATTAAAATATCAAAATACTTACTGTTACCTGCGAAGAAGGGGGGGGGGGATGCTGCTGTCGGCGGTCATCAGCAAGTGGCGGCGCTCGTCGAGCTCGCGGTGGCGGCTTCGTTCCAGTGCTCGATTTAGGGCTTTTGGGGCTCGCAACAGGAGGGTCGGGCGAGGGAGGTGGATCGCTCGACGTGGAGGAGGGAGCTCGCCTGAGGCGCGGCGGGGTGGTGGACAGGGCGGTGGCGCGTGGAAGGGGCAGGGCGATTCCGTTCGTTCGTTGTTGTTTTTTTTTTTTTTTATTTCGAATTGGGTTTCACTGAGAAGAAAGAAGGGGGGGTTTATATAATAAATATATATTAATTTATTTTACTTTCTCTTTTAAAAAGTTGACTTTCACATACGACCTCTAAACGAGGTCCACCGCCTGTCGTCCATAGCGTTTTACCCCCATTCCGAACACAATGGGATATGTATCGTAAGCTGGTTCGACTATTTCGATCAGTTTTCGTTGAATTTACATTTAGATCAATATATTGAATTTTAAACGTGCATTTCCATTTACCGGGGCCACATACTAACTAGAAAAATTCCCGAAAAATATTTTCTAGCTTCGTATTGACGATACGGTCCTAACAAAACTAGTTTCGTCGAATTCTGAGACCGTTTGAAAATTGGCCAATTTCCAGTCGATTAAAATCAACTGAAACTGGTCAAACGCGTTTTCCTTTGCCACACTCACATATTGATTCGAAAAATTATGAAATTTGGAATCTAGCAATAACTTATCATCACGGACCCAACAAAACTGGTTTCGTCGAAATCCGAGGTCGTTTGCAAAATGTCCATTTTTAAGGGCCTGAATTCTATAGCGACTATTCAGAATTTTCAACTGGACATATCTCTCAATTTTTAAAGTGAAATCTCAGTTTCTTACATCCGTTAGAAAGATATTATCAATTAGATCCTAATGTTTTTGGTTTCACTAAAATCCGGATTGTTTTGCACCCGGTACATTCAATTGAAGTTTGAAATCGAATTATCGAACTACCGCGCCATTTTCAATTCCTATTTATAATTATATATAAATATTTATATTCTAACGACGACGCGTATAATATATACGTCGAATTATATTCAAAATAAATTTTCTCATCGATATTATATAAAATATTCTATTTTAAATAATTAAAATTCGCTAAATTTGCCAAAATAAAAATTTTAAACTGGCCCAGATTTTGCGGGTTGTTACAATCTCCCCCACTTAAAACTTTTCGTCCCCGAAAAGGAACAAAGTCGAAAGTGGTTTGATTAATCAGCCCTACGCTCGATCTGGCTTCCATTCTCCAACTCTTTAGTTTCTGAGAATTTTCAAAATTTCAAAAATTTGGCTAACACCCTAAATTTTCGAAAAATTTCGCCATAACCTCCCCTGCACCGGGAGCATCGGGGAATTTCAAATAGCTTCCCCGGTCCTTCAGATCTCAAAAAGAAAAAGAAAAAGCCAAGCGGCTAGCCAATAGGCTCACAAAATCATCATCACCCAAACAAAACAGGAAATTATGTAATAAACATGTACCTATTTGTCGGGCAAACAAATTTTATTCTCTGGCTCTAGCCTCCTTGCTATGACCTGTTCAATATAAGTATATGTACATGCAAGAAAATGCGACCAAATTCCAATACAATTCAATATTTGATGCTATTAGGCATAATGGTTTAAAATTAGCAAACAAATAAACAAACAACACAAACATCAATCAATTAGTGAATTAGAGTTTCAAATTCATAATTTTGATACATATACAAAAAATCATGTTTTTGATGCCAATTCACAACAATGTGTTCTAACTATATATAAGTTTTGGTTCTCACACCAGCCTAATGGAAATATATAAAAAATCACACCTTCAACACTCGAACACTAATTCTGATGATGTAGCTACAATCATCAGAATCACCTTCGGGCGACTAGAGTGTGAATCTATATCTATCCAATATATTAAAACTTCGAATACACGCGGATCAGACGTATACGAAAAATCTTTATATACTGGACTGTCCAACTCAATATAAATAGATAATCAAATACGAATAATTGATTTAAATTTTCAAAACAAAAATTGTTTTCATTTTCAAAAATATACTCTTCACACTCGTTCTAGGATACTACTGATCCCATCTCTAACGAGTCATTCCATTGGATATTACTAACCCAATATCTGATGAATTCTTTCGTATAGTTCTAATGTGTCTTGTTCTCTGAGCTTTGTAAACCAAAGCTCTGATACCAAATGTAAAGACCCGCAACTTCCCCGTAAAGGAAAGCGTCGGATAGTTCGAGAACAAACCACAGCAGGACGCATACAGAAGAACATTTCATTGTATATTACAACAATGCATCAGATTACAAGAATATACAGAGTATAAATGAATATTACACAGAAATATCAGAGATTTAAATTACATTTAAATACATAGCAGCGGAAAATAATACAATACACAACTAGAAGTAGATATACGGATACAAAGCTTTCCGGATATCATTCCAGCTGTAAACCAGGATCCTGTGAATATAAATCTGCAAAACCAAAACTACTAGCTGCCCGTGTCGAAAATAAGGGCACCCAGAGTTTAGGTTGAAACAATAAACTCCAGGTCAGTCATGGGACTGGTGTGAGAACTAAAACAGTTAATCTTTATTTTAAAGTTAGGTAAATCAAGGGACCACGCCGTATAACACGGAACGGGTTTTCTCCCAAGAATACCAGTGCATAAAACAACAGCGCAATGCTAAATAAAGAAAAATGAAGCTGTTATAAGACCCAGGTCCCATCACACAATGCAACGCAGTCGAGGATAGGGTTTTCCCTTATAACAGCCAAAGAATGCTTGATACGTTTAAAACAAATCATTTGATACTATGGTAAGTGCATAGTGTATAAAACAACTTCAAATCATAAGTATCAATCATAGGCGTCATAAGCGCCCCATCCCACTATGTCGCCATATATAGGATTACAAATAAAACCGCAAAGTCACGTATTTGGAAATTGGATTTCCGTCTATGAACCGAGGCAAAAGATAGTCCTCAACCGTTTTCGTGACTGCCTAGCCCGAGCCACAGGGTCAGAGCGCATCGACCCTTGGATCGTCAGGGCCGGTCCACACGGAGTGGATTAAAATGCCTGAACATGCGTTTCCCCGCCCTATGGGGCGTAAACGAGCCAACTAAATGACTCCATCGGTTCGAGAACGACCGATCAATCCGAGGCGCCTCGCAACAGCAACAACCACATAAGTCAAACTCGTCAGGGCGTGTAAAACCACTGACGCCACTTCTAGCTAGGAAGAAACGCATGCCCTCCCTGACGTCCTCTCCCGTTTTTGGTTCATACCGGGTGTGAAACACGCGAGGTAAACGTTACACAAAGCTACGCCACAAAGGCCGTGCTTTGATCATCACCACAAGACTTTGCTTTTCAACAGAAGCCTTGATCATTTGCATCTTAGCATGCCACACAGGCAAACCATCCTATGCAACCGATATCAGTCACACAGAATGAAATCCAATGTCAGACACACAGTCCATTTACAAGTCCGTTCTGGGTCTGAACGAAACCGGAGGCACCTAGTACCCCGCATCTCCTTCGATCTCCAAGTACGTCTGGACGATCACCAACTGTTTCCATCTTCTTGGGTGTACAGCCCAATCAAGATCATCAGTTATCACCCAAACGACGTGAAGACCTCCGGTCTTCGACCATCGTCTTCATCTTCGACTTATCGTCGTATCAGTTACTCAGAATGGGATAAACCCGGTCTTTCCGAATAACTCGCGTATATTTTAAACAAGTGTTACACAAACACAACATACGCCTCATTCCAATTCATTAGTCACTAACCGTAAATTAATCAAGAGAATAATTCCCCAAATATTAACCCCGAAGGCCGAAACCAACATCAGATCAATATCCAGAAAACCATTCTGCTTGGCTAACCGCCAGTTAGTTTCTAAATTTCACATTCAAATCTAATTAAAGATTTAACTATCGCCTGGAGCAAAACTGGTGATACTCCATTCTCGATCTTTTCAATCTAATTAAAGATTCATTAAAACTCCACTTAGTTTTAATCTGTGACTGGGTTAAAGAATCAGTGTCATTTAAAACACGGTTCACGATAAACCCAAAGTCACATCCCATTAATTATCGGGTTAAAGAACAAGTGTTATTTAAAACACTGTTCACGATAAACCCAAAAATCAATATCCATTCAATTCCAATTAAATATCATTTAATTGGTACCCTTCATTAAATCTAAATAAAAAGATTTAATCTTTTCTCAACTGGGTTCAAGAACAGTGTTAGTGAAGACACCGTTCACGACAAACCCAAATCACATTCATTAATTATCGGGTTAAAGAACAAGTGTTATTTAAAACACTGTTCACGATAAACCCAAAAATCAATATCAATTCAATTCCAATTAAATATTATTTAATTGGTACACTTCATTAAATCTAAATAAAAAGATTTAATCTTTTCTCAACTGGGTTCAAGAACAGTGTTAGTGAAGACACCATTCACGACAAACCCAAATCCCATTTGATATTCAATATAAGGCTCTGAATAGAAAATATATCGGCTTATATTCAATATCAAATTCTACGATTAACAAATGTCGTATTGGAAATAACGATATAAATATATATCTTTCAAATTTTCGTAACAACATCCGTATAATCACAAATTCCAACATCGAAATATTCCGAAGACAATTTCGATTCAAATCCACTCCAATGCAATCATTGGAAATTTTGGTTATTTTCAAAACCCTTTTCAAATTCAATTTATTTATTTAAAAATAAATAGAATTATAATTCTAGTTCAAAACTAGTTCATTTCGATAAAAATCTATTTTTATCTTTTCAAATAGGGAGTTTTTCATCCCAATTCTTTCTAAATCATTTCTTATGATTTTACACAAATTATTACTATTTTTAATAATTTTATCAAGGCCCGTACAGTCGATTTCCATCAACGGCCATCGAACTGCACTTACAGCGACCTTTTTCGAATTTGATTTGGACGTATCTCCAAATCCAACCGTTAGATTTCAAATTTCTAACATTCATTAGAAAGCTCTTTTCGATACGAACCCAACGGTTCCGGTTTTAGGAGAATCCGACGGTCGGATCTCCCGTAATGTCCGTTTGAAATAAATGGTCGAAATTCGCGAACTGCCGCGGCGCGGCGCGTTCTATTCAGGCCATTATATTATATATATAATATATATAATATATACTTCGTCGATTTTTATTTAAAACGAATTATATAAATAGTTTTAAATTCGTTTCAAAAGCAATTTCAACTCCCTTTTCAATTCAAATCAAAATTGAATTCTTCTTTATAAATTCGTTTCAAAATTCATTTCTATTCAATTCAAATTTCAATTCAATTTGAATTCATTTCAATTCGTTTTCAATTCAATTCATTTCATTTCGAAATCGTTTTCAATTCAATTCATTTCGAAATCGTTTTCAATTCAATTTGAATTCGTTTTCAATTCATTTCATTTCGAAATCGTTTTCAATTCAATTCATTTCGAAATCGTTTTCAATTCAATTTGAATTCGTTTTATATTCAATTCATTTCGAAATCGTTATATATTCAATTCATTTCGAAATCGTTATATATTCAATTCATTTCGAAATCGTTATATATTCAATTCATTTCGAAATCGTTATATATTCAATTCATTTCGAAATCGTTATATATTCAATTCATTTCGAAATCGTTATATATTCAATTCATTTCGAAATCGTTATATATTCAATTCATTTCGAAATCGTTATATATTCAATTCATTTCGAAATCGTTATATATTCAATTCATTTCGAAATCGTTATATATTCAATTCATTTCGAAATCGTTATATATTGATATAAATATCGTTCACGTCAAAATGGCGTCAATCTAATCAACACGGCTTCATATATTCCTTTATTTTCAAATATTCTATTTCAAATATTTCTTTTTCAAATATTTCTTTTTCAAATACTGGAATGAGGCCCAATCAATTACCATATAATGTTAATTATATGGATTTTCTACAACACATGCATATATCAACAACGATGAATAATCAACCATCATCCAAAGTGCATTCTACACTGTATAAGCATCAAATATAAATATTCAACGCTTATAACAGTCTGTCAATCAATCGATCGACACACAACTAAACAATCGGGATTAGTGTACGTCAAATATCATCCCAACACCCGTGTAGGGTTTCAAACAATCCAACATAGATTTTATTTGTGCAGTTGGGCGATGTGTAAAATTTATCGACCCAATCAATGTCCTTCAAATAAGTGTACATAAACAAACCATCTGGTTTGCAAACGAATATTTTATTTATTCACATTCACGTTAAAATTTATATTTTTAACGACAAAACATTTTATTTCAACATATGAATTTCTCTTCAGTTCATTCTTTAAATAAAATGATATTTTTATTTTTCTAACATATTTTAGAAAATTTCGGCGGCATAACGGCACGATACTAGAAACGGGACGAGGCCTAGCCTTATCCCCGGACTAGTGAAGGCCCACGCCATTCACACATCAATCAAATCAATTTCATTATGCAAACCACAAAATTTGGAGTAAGAGTCTAACCTAGCCTTACTCCTTCTCCTTATAACGGCGCACGTCTAATCCTAACCAATTTATCGATTCAATTTTTCACACCACAAACCACATTCAAACCAATATCACAATCAATAACCAAACAGCCAAACAAACAAGTCCATGGTCTGTGGACGATTGTGTCGGGTGCTACTAAGCACCGTCTGCATCCTAGTATATATATATAACTAGAAATAAAATTGAAAGGTGAGAAATTCTCACAGATTAGCTATCCTAGCTCCACGACACTTCTAATGCAGGAAATCTTCGTCGCTTCGCATCTTTGTCATCTTCGTTGCTGCTTTCACTACATATGTAAAAATCGAATTTTTACTTCGCTATTCAATATATAAAAATCCAATTTTTAGTATGCTATTCAATATATAAAAATCGAATTCTTAGTTCGCTATTCAATATATAAAAATCGAATTTTTAGTTCGCTATTCAATATATAAAAATCGAATTTTTAGTTCGCTATTCAATATATAAAAATCGAATTTTTAGTTCGCTATTCAATATATAAAAATCGAATTTTTAGTTCGCTATTCAATATATAAAAATCGAATTTTTAGTTCAAAGTTCAATATATAAAAATCGAATTTTTAGTTCAAAGTTCAATATATAAAAATCGAATTTTTATTATGCTATTCAATATATAAAAATCGAATTTTTAGTTCAAAGTTCAATATATAAAAATCGAATTTTTAGTTCAAAGTTCAATATATAAAAATCGAATTTTTAGTTCGCTATTCAATATATAAAAATCGATTTTTTAGTTCGCTATTCAATATATAAAAATCGAATTTTTAGTTCGCTATTCAATATATAAAAATCGAATTTTTAGTTCCAAGTTCAATATATAAAAATCGAATTTTTATTATGCTATTCAATATATAAAAATCGAATTTTTAGTATGCTATTCAATATATAAAAATCGAATTTTTAGTTCAAAGTTCAATATATAAAAATCGAATTTTTAGTTCAAAGTTCAATATATAAAAATCGAATTTTTAGTACACTGTTCAATATATAAAAATCCTATTTTTTATTTTTAAATTTCTATATCTCCTTTTAGTTTATAAATCAGTTTTCAAAACAAAAATAAAATAATCAGTTTTAATTTTTAAACAAAAATCAGTTTTTATTACTAAAACTAAATCAGTTTTTATTTTTATTTTAAAATCAGTTTTTAAAATGTTAAAAAATCAGTTTTTAAATTATGTTTTAAAATCAGTTTTTAAAATGTTAAAAAATCAGTTTTTAAATTATGTTTTAAAATCAGTTTTTAAAATGTTAAAAAATCAGTTTTTAAATTATGTTTTAAAATCAGTTTTTAAAAATCTAATTAAAATCTCAGTTTTTAAATTATTAAAATATCAAAATACTTACTGTTACCTGCGAAGAAGGGGGGGGGGGGATGCTGCTGTCGGCGGTCATCAGCAAGTGGCGGCGCTCGTCGAGCTCGCGGTGGCGGCTTCGTTCCAGTGCTCGATTTAGGGCTTTTGGGGCTCGCAACAGGAGGGTCGGGCGAGGGAGGTGGATCGCTCGACGTGGAGGAGGGAGCTCGCCTGAGGCGCGGCGGGGTGGTGGACAGGGCGGTGGCGCGTGGAAGGGGCAGGGCGATTCCGTTCGTTCGTTGTTGTTTTTTTTTTTTTTTTTATTTCGAATTGGGTTTCACTGAGAAGAAAGAAGGGGGGGTTTATATAATAAATATATATTAATTTATTTTACTTTCTCTTTTAAAAAGTTGACTTTCACATACGACCTCTAAACGAGGTCCACCGCCTGTCGTCCATAGCGTTTTACCCCCATTCCGAACACAATGGGATATGTATCGTAAGCTGGTTCGACTATTTCGATCAGTTTTCGTTGAATTTACATTTAGATCAATATATTGAATTTTAAACGTGCATTTCCATTTACCGGGGCCACATACTAACTAGAAAAATTCCCGAAAAATATTTTCTAGCTTCGTATTGACGATACGGTCCTAACAAAACTAGTTTCGTCGAATTCTGAGACCGTTTGAAAATTGGCCAATTTCCAGTCGATTAAAATCAACTGAAACTGGTCAAACGCGTTTTCCTTTGCCACACTCACATATTGATTCGAAAAATTATGAAATTTGGAATCTAGCAATAACTTATCATCACGGACCCAACAAAACTGGTTTCGTCGAAATCCGAGGTCGTTTGCAAAATGTCCATTTTTAAGGGCCTGAATTCTATAGCGACTATTCAGAATTTTCAACTGGACATATCTCTCAATTTTTAAAGTGAAATCTCAGTTTCTTACATCCGTTAGAAAGATATTATCAATTAGATCCTAATGTTTTTGGTTTCACTAAAATCCGGATTGTTTTGCACCCGGTACATTCAATTGAAGTTTGAAATCGAATTATCGAACTACCGCGCCATTTTCAATTCCTATTTATAATTATATATAAATATTTATATTCTAACGACGACGCGTATAATATATACGTCGAATTATATTCAAAATAAATTTTCTCATCGATATTATATAAAATATTCTATTTTAAATAATTAAAATTCGCTAAATTTGCCAAAATAAAAATTTTAAACTGGCCCAGATTTTGCGGGTTGTTACATATATGGTAATTGATTGGGCCTCATTCCAGTTTTAAAATAGAAATATTTGAAATAGAAATATTTGAAATAGAATATTTGAAAATAGAAATTTATGAAGCCGTGTTGATTAGATTGACGCCATTTTGACGTGAACGATATTTATATCAATTTTAATCGATTTCGAAATGAATTGAATTGAAAGTGATTTCGAAATGAATTGAATTGAAAGTGATTTCGAAATGAATTGAATTGAAAGTGATTTCGAAATGAATTGAATTGAAAACGAATTCAAAGTGAATTGAATTGAAAACGAATTCAAAGTGAATTGAATTGAAAGTGATTTCGAAATGAATTGAATTGAAAACGAATTCAAATTGAATTGAAAGCAAATTGAAATGAATTCAAATTGAATTGAAATTTGAATTGAATAGAAATGAATTTTAAAACGAATTTATAGAGAAGAATTCAATTTTGCTTTGAATTGAGATGGAAGTTGAAATAGATTTTGAAACGAATTTTAAAACTATTTATATAATTCATTTTAAATAGAAATCGACGAAGTATATATTATATATATAATATAATGGCCTGAATAGAACGCGCCGCGCCGCGGCAGTTCACGAATTTCGACCATTGATTTCAAATGGACGTTACGGGAGATCCGACCGTCGGATTCTCCTAAAACCGGAACCGTTGGGTTCGTATCGAAAAGAGTTTTCTAACGAATGTTAGAAATTTGAAATCTAACGGTTGGATTTGGAATTATGTCCAAATCAAATTTGAAAAAGGTCGCTGTAAGTGCAGTTCGATGGCCGTTGATGGAAATCGACTGTACGGGCCTTGATAAAATTATTAAAAATAGTAATAATTTGTGTAAAATCATAAGAATTGATTTGTGAAGAATTGGGATGAAAAACTCCATATTTGAAAAGATAAAAATAGATTTTTATCGAAATGAACTAGTTTTGAACTAGAAATATAATTCTATTTATTTTTAAATAAATAAATTGAATTTGAAAAGGGTTTTGAAAATAACCAGAATTTCCAATGATTGCATTGGAGTGGATTTGAATCGAAATTGTCTTCGGAATATTTCGATGTTGGAATTCGTGATTATACGGATGTTGTTATGGAAATTTGAAAGATATATATTTATATCGTTATTTCCAATACGACATTTGTTAGTCGTAGAATTTGATATTGAATATAAGCCGGTATATTTTCTATTCAGAGCCTTGTATTGAATATCAAATGTGATTTGGGTTTGTCGTGAATGGTGTCTTCACTAACACTGTTCTTGAAACCAGTTGAGAAAAGATTAAATCTTTTTATTTAGATTTAATGAAGTGTACCAATTAAATGATATTTAATTGGAATTGAATTGGTATTGATTTTTGGGTTTATCGTGAACAGTGTTTTAAATAACACTTGTTCTTTAACCCGATAATTAATGGAAGGTGATTTTGGGTTTATCGTGGATCGTGTTTTAAATGACACTGATTCTTTAACCCAGATAACGATTAAAACTAAGTGGAGTTTTAATGAATCTTTAATTAGATCGAAAAGATCGAGAATGGAGTATCACCAGTTTTACTCCAGGCAATAGTTAAATCTTTAATTAGATTTGAACGTGAAATGGTAATTGAATTACCGATAACACTGTGGTGTTAGATATGAAGTACTACCAGTTTTACTTCATGGGATGAATAGGTTGGGATTGGAAAATAAAATAAATGATTACTTCGGTGTGGTTCGCTAATCCCGACTAGTTTGAATTGATATTCAAAGGAGATTAAAGAATAAATTTAAAGAATTTATCTTGGATAAAATTAATGGGAACTTTTCCCAAAGTATAGGAATATTTGAATAAAAGAATATTCTGGATTGGAATGAGGCGTATGTTGTGTTTGTGTAACACTTTTATAATATATACGCGAGTTATTCAGAAAGACCGGGTTTATCCCATTCTGAATAACTGATTCGACGTGGTGTCGAAGATGAAGACGGTGGTCGAAGACCGGAAGTCTTCACGTCGTTTGGGTGATAACTGATGATCTTGATTGGGCTGTACACCCAAGAAGATGGAAACAGTTGGTGATCGTCCAGACGTGCTTGGAGATCGATGGATATGCGGGGTACTAGGTGCCTCCGGTTCCGTTCAGACCCAGAACGGACTTGTAAATGGACTGTGTGTCTGACATTGGGTTTTAGTCTGTGTGATTGATCTCTATTAAATATATATCTGTTTGGCGGCAGAGAATTTATTCTCTTGCTTAACGCCCTTCTTTGAGACGTACGAGCTCAGGGGTTATATACTGATGGATATCAAACACATAGAGTGAATTGCCTGTGTGGCATGCCTAAGTGGCAATTGATCGAGGCTTCTGTTGAAAAGCAAAGTCTTGTGGTGATGATCAAAGCACAGCCTGTGTGGCACAGCTTTGTGTAACGTGAATTCGCGAGTTTCGCACCCCGGTTGTGAACCAAAAACGGGAGACGGACCTCAGGGAGGGCATGCGTTTCTTCCTAGTTAGAAGTGGCGTCAGTGGTTTTACACGCCCTGACGAGTTTGACTTATGTGGTTGTTGTTGTTGCGAGGCGCCTCGGTTATATCGGTTTTGGCCGATGCATTCTGGCCGGCAGACGGACCAGACTTACACCCCATAGGGTGGGGAGACGTAGTGTTCAGGCATAATAATCCACATCGGTGGACCGGCCCTGACGATCCATGGGGCAGTTGCGGCTGTTCCTGAGGCTCGGACTAGGCAGTCTCGAATCGGTTGAGGACTATCTTTTGCCTCGGTTCATAGACGGAAATCCAATTTCCAAATACGTGACATTTGCGGTTTTAATTGTAAACCTATATAAGGCGACATGATATATGGTACCCATGCCGCCTATGATTGATACTTATGATTTGAAGTTGTTTTATACACTATGCACTTATAATAGTATCAAATGATTTGTTTTAAACGTATCAAGCATTCTTTGGCTGTTATAAGGGAAAACCCTATCCTCGGCTGCGTTGCATTGTGTGATGGGACCTGGGTCTTATAACAGCTTCATTTTTCTTTATTTAGCATTGCGCTGTTTGTTTTATGCACTGGTATTCTTGGGAGGAAACCCGTTCCGTGTTATACGGCGTGGTCCCTTGATTTACCTAGCTTTAAAATAAAGATTAATAACTGTTTTAGTTCTCACACCAGTCACATGACTGACCTGGAGTTTATTGTTTTAACCTAAACTCTGGGTGCCCTTATTTTGACACGGGCAGCTAGTAGTTTTGGTTTTGCAGATTTATATTCACAGGATCCTGGTTTACAGCTGGAACGATATCCGGAAAGCTTTGTATCCGTATATCTACTTCTAGTTGTGTATTGTATTATTTTCCGCTGCTATGTATTTAAATGTAATTTAAATCTCTGATATTTCTGTGTAATATTCATTTATACTCTGTATATTCTTGTAATCTGATGCATTGTTGTAATATACAATGAAATGTTCCTTTATATGCGTTCTGTTGTGGCTTGTTCTCGAACTATCCGACGCTTTCCTTTACGGGGAAGTTACGGGTTTTTACAGTACACCCAAGAGGATGGAAACAGTTGGTGGTCGTCCAGACGTACCTGGAGATGGATGGATATGCGAGGAAAGTGCCTCCGGTTTCGTTCAGACCCAGAACGAACTTGTAAATGGATTGTGTGTCTGACATTGGATTTTATTCTGTGTTGATTGATTTGTGTTAAATATATATCTATTTGGCGGCAGAGAATTTATTCTCTTGCTTAACGCCCTTCTCTGAGACGTACGAGCTTAGAGGTTATATATCGATAGATATCAATCGCATGGCATGAATTGCCTGTGTGGCACACTGAGTTGCATAGATCAAGGCTTCTGTTGAAAAGCAAAGTCTTGTGGTTGATGATCAAAGCACAACCTACGTGGCAGCTTTGTGTATAGCGTGAATTCGCGAGCCTCACACCTCGGTATGAGTCAAAAAGGGGATACGGACTGCAGGGAGAGCACGACGTTTCTTTCTAGCTTTGGTGGTGTCAGTGACTTACCAGCCCTGACATTTATATACTTTTCACCTATGTGGTTGTTGGAATGTGATGCGCCTCGATTTTAGGTCTGTAAGGACCGGGAAACGTGTGTTCAGGCATAATTAATCCTCTAACGTAAGTGAGGACCGGCCCTGAAGCATCCAGGATTGCCCAGAGTGTGTAGTCCTGTGGCATTTGCTAGAGTGTCTCGAACGCGGAGAGGAGCTTGCCCCTTGCCTCGACTCATGACGGAAATCCAATTTCTAATACGTGCATTTCGGTTTTAATTGTAGAACTAGTATGGCGACATAGTGGTATGGGACATTCATGCCGCCTATGATTTATATTTATGATTGAAATTGTTTTGACACTATACACTTATCATAGTATCAAATGATTTGTTTTAAACGTACCAAGCATGTTTGGCTGTTATAAGGTAAAACCCTATCCTCCGGCTTGCGTTGCATTGTGTGATGGGACCTGGGTCTTATAATAGCTTCATTTTTCGAAAAAGCATTGCGCTGTTTATTCTATGCACTGGTATTCTTGGGAGAAAACCCGTTCCGTGTTATACGGCGTGGTCCCTTGAATTACTCTCTTTTGAAGTAAAGTTTTAAATAACTATTTTAGTTCTCACACCAGTCACATGACTGACCTGGAGTTTATTGTTTTAACCTAAACTCTGGGTGCCCTTATTTACTACACGGGCAGCTAGTAGTTTCGGTTTTGCAGATTTATATTCACAGGATCCTGATTTATAGCTGGAACGATGCTCGGAAAGCTCTGTATCCGTGTATTACTTTCAGTTGTGCTTTGTATTATTTTTCCGCTGCTTTGTAATTTATTGTAATCTCTGATATTTGTCGAATGTAATTTATTCAATTATACTCTGTATATTCTTGTATTCTGATGGAATTGTTGAAATATACAATGAAATGTTCTTCCGTCTGCGTTCTGTTTTGTCTTGTCCTCAAAACGATCAGGGGTTTCGAACGGTCTTTGTCGGTTTAACGACTGATTCGGATCGAGCGAAATTCCTTGCCGTCACATTTTGCTTGGTTTAGCTTTTGTTTATCATTTTATCTTCTAAAGCCTAAAACTGGAAACTTAACAGGTTGACCAGATTTCTTAAATCCTATTAAATAGAGTGAAGGCATGATTAGGAATAATGTCTTAATGCTCCCATGATTTGGTTATTTGTGTTCAGAAAGGCTCAGGACGAGTTCACACAACTATTAACAGCTGGTTGTAATCTAATACTTAGTCGAATCAATTAAAATAAGCAATGTGAGTCCTATATTATATATATTTTTTAGAATAACTGAAAATCCTTGGCATTTCAAAAGAAAAATTCAATGTTTATTTGTTTGTCATCTTATAAATGTTATGTTGAAAAAAAACATTCATGAATAGACTTGTGAAGTGATAATTTTAAAAGGAAAAAAATGAATTTATAATAACAAATCCACCAATGAGAGCTAATGTTAATACTCCAGTTTAAGTTATGAAGCAAAGGTTAGTAACATGGACCTAGCAAGTACCCATTTAAAATGAACTATGAAAGAACAATTGGGAAACTAAACTTAAAACAAATGAAGTGGAATTTGAAAATCTGAAGGGTCAATTGTGAAGCAAAGTTTGAGCACACATTTTTTTTTAAACTGGAACTAGCTGGAAGCCCTGTAAAGTAAGTGGCATCCCATGTCTTCTGTGGAAGTGCTGATACATTTTAGAATCAAATATGCTATAAAAATCAGCTACATGATCTGTTGTTCTAAGCATCAGAATCTTCTATAACAAGTTTTGTATGATTTATATCTTCAAGCATGATAGTAGATTAAATTACATAAAAAAAGGGCTGCTGCTGCGCAGCAGCACCAGGGGGGCTGCTGCAGCCCTGTAGCAGCAGCAACGATGGGTTGCTGCAGCCCCGCAAACGCAGCACATGTGTACAGAATTCACACACATTTAAAAGTTGCTACATATACAAGAAATATATAACTACGCACATGGAACAGTTACTGTGGAGACTGTAAATACCTAGTAATATCTACTGAGAACCGAACACCTACAAACATTAATTAACCAACACAACTACTCAGGTTCATGGTTTCTATATATCTGCTGCTGCTGCTGCTTATTCTACAGTAAATATCATTTTGCTTACATTCTCATGGCTACTTACCATTTTTCTAAATTTCTTTTCATGTTATTCTGTGTATCGTTCAATTTCTTTTTTTATGCAAATGGTGAAGGAGGCGGAGATGAAAATTTTACACCAAGAAAAGAGATGGTGCCTGCAATGTTTGTATTTGGTGACTCACTAATTGATAATGGCAACAATAATGATATTCCTTCATTTGCAAAAGCCAATTACTTCCCTTATGGTATTGATTTTGCTGGTGGGCCCACCGGAAGGTTCTCCAATGGCTACACCATTGTTGACGGGGTTTGTAAGTTCATATCATCACTGATCCTGCTTTTATTTTGTTCATGTATATTTATGGTAGGCAATGTGATCTTTTCTGTTTGATGTTTGAGATTTTGTTAACATGACATGTGCATTTAGTACTTTTAGAGGTGAAATTTCTTTTGCTTATATACTTGACATCATATTTCCATGTAAAAATTTGAATCACCACACATATAACTCTTTACTAAATGCTTGTTAACAGGCTCTGATATTCTACTTGTTTTCTTCGGAATGGGGAATGTGTTTTAGATTATAGCTTAGATAATTGAATTCAGTATTTCATATCTTACAGGCCTTTACAAAGCCATATGAGAATTAGTTGGTTAAACTGGATTTATAATCAGATCGTTTACACCACTGATTATTCCACTGTTCTGGTTTTTTATGGACTAAAACTGTTATTATCAAATGATGGTACAGACAAACATAAGGTATTTTTTTCCTTTTTCAAATCAAGTTACTGATATGCTTGTTGAAGCGCTGAAACACTAAAATGGTGCACGTCTCTTTTGTTACTGTTCACCACGCATATGTGTATTTAGTACAGTTACTGTTTGCATCATTGCGTGAAGTAGACCAATTTGAGTGCTTTGTGTTCTAACCTAGGACTCTTAGTCTATTCCCGCCTTACATTTAATCCTTCATTGATTATTAGCACGTTCCAGTCAATTCATGTTCTATTTTGGGGGGAGTCGAACTAATTATTAAAGTTTATGTCTATTTCACAGTGTACTTATCTTTTCTGTTTTATTTTTTTTGCAATTTATGTTTTAAATCGTTTACATACATAATTGCTTACATGGCTCAATTGTAACTTATTTCACTTTTAGAGTTCAATGTGGCATACATCATTTATGGTGCTGACTACTTATAAAGAATTGCAATTGGAATTTGGAGCCAAATATGGGCTACTGTGGTCGTGTTGGAAAATATGTTTTAATTTCAATAAATATTTTCTTTGTACCTTCACTTTTTTACCAGGTTAAAAAAAATGTATTATGATACCAATATGTTTTACAGCTGATCTACTCGGTCTGCCATTAATTCCTCCATATTCTCGAACCTCCGGTAGTGCTGCACTCCATGGTGTAAATTACGCCTCCGCTGCAGCTGGAATCCTCGACATCACTGGCAGAAATTTTGTAAGACATAAATGATCCATTAGCTTCACTTTAATAAATCGTTCCACCTACTATTGTAGAACTTATGCAAGCTACAAATTTCGTGCACTATGATACAGGTCAGACGCATACCATCCAATCAACAAATAAAGAACTTCGAATCAACACTAAACCAAATAACCGATAACTTAGGAGCCGATGAAGTTGCTAACTCAATTGCACATTGTCTATTTTTCGTTGGAATGGGAAGCAACGACTATCTCAACAATTACCTCATGCCTAATTACAATACAAAGAACGAGTACAATGCAGAGCAGTTTGTAGACTTGTTGGTTCAGCAGTTCTCCAGACAACTCACTGTAATTAAGTTGTTTACATTCTTTATTTTCCACTGTTTTTCCGGTTAGTTCATTATATAAGCTTTATGTGTTGTGCAGAGCTTGTACAACCTTGGAGCTCAAAAGTTTATAGTATCGGGAGTTTTGTGTAATTTATTCTTGCTATTTACATGCCATGTTTGTTACATTGTAATTTATTTATATTATTCATATAAATTTTGTATTATAGATAAATATATGATTCTCATTTGTTTGATGAGTGTTTTAGTAGGTTGCAATGGCGTGCATTGCTTACGGAGTTTGCTTTTGCGCAAATGCAAACAAAAATAAGCATACCCGCTTAAAAACGCTGAATAAGGTACGTATCTCGGTTTACATACCACTTTTGAGTTTTTTTTTGTTGTTTCCCCTAAATTGGGATGCCTCATCGTGTGAATGAGATGTATATTGATAAATATTACATTTGTAAATTTTTCCGGGCAAGCCGTACAAATGAGGTGCTGTCCAAATTTTTCATAAATTCCGGGTGTTAGAAAAAATTTGAGTTTAATTTTTTTAATAAATAGTATGATGTTAACGTTACTGCTTGCACTATTATTGTATCTATGTTGGTATTTAATACCATTTTGTAAGCTTCACTTTGCAATATATGATCATGATGATTTCTACAATGTTGTGTTGACTGGATGAAGCAGCAACATTCGGTGGTCTGCGAAGATTGCAGTAGGGAACTAAAGGCTGCAGCTAGGAGACGTGAAAGTTTTAAGCTGTGTCGTCGTTGAAGCTAGGAGACATGCGAAAAATAGCCAGGCCCATTATATTCTTTCTACATGCTTGATTTTTTCCTTTTTGCGGTAAATATTTTTAGTTGGCAAAACTAGATAAAGTATACAATAATTTAGTTAGTTGAGTTACTCATTTCAAAGTAATTTACTACTAGTTTAGTCCTTTTACCCTTTAGATGATACATGTGCAGGCAACGAGTGTTCTTATTGTCCAGATGCGCTGAGGCCTATTAAAAAATCCCATCTCTATGCGCATCTTTATATGATGCTGATTTACATGCTACTAAAAGGTATGTTTTTATGCATTTAAATGTGTATGCTATTATGAAGTATATTTTGTTATGCATGGTATAAATCGTGTAAATGTATATTGAATTGGGGCATGCGGGAAAGCATTAACCACGCAAATGATATTTATGTAATAATGTGTTTGCTTGTTTGATATTCATATCCTATGCATGTCAGTATTGCAGTCAAATGCAATGTCCAAGTTATTGTGCCGTAAGGAGAAGAGATATATCCAGGAATTAGAAAGAGAGCTGAGGAAATGCTCCTCGGAAATAGGTATGTATTATCAGCTTAGAGCTTATTTGTTACTGACAGAGATATTTTTTTTATGTATAGTACTGTGTTCCTTTTCTGATAATTGTTTGGGTAACTAGCTCAGTAGGCTACAAACTGCTGAAATAAAAGAAGTATACATTGCTTGAGAAATGAAAACTTAAGGGGCGTACAACTGGTGCTCTGGTTTCTAATAATGTTGCTCTTTAGATTTGGATCACTTTCGTATGCATCAAAGCTTTCTAGGATTTTTGTCCTTTATATGCTTACTGTTAAGTTGCAGTTAAAATATAAATGATTATGTCCTGTCATATTCACAACACAACATGCATATAGGATCAATGCCAAATTGTTTTTGAACAAGGCTAAAGTTTGATTGTTAGATATTTATTGATTGCTTAGAACAAGCATATAGCCATTTTAGAAATCTGTATTGTATTCCAAACAAATTTGGCTCACCGCTTGTTTTAACTAGCGAACGTTTCTGTTTTTTTTATTTAAATTGTGCAGTCAGTGATTTAATAACCTCCTTCGTTGCCTTTCATTTTATAGTTTCATCCCCTGCAATCGCAGTAGCCTTCTTCAGCTGCTGTGTTGCTCTTTCCAACCCCATTTTTTGAAGTCGAGTCTTACATGTAAGTTTTTCAACCTGTTCTTTTAACTTTTTGATCTCTTGGTTCAAACAATCATTAGCGTTTCCAACATCATTTATGGCTAAGTTTGTAGTAGGACCTCCTAGAGTTGGTATCGGTGTTCTCGAATGTAAAGGACTAGTTCTTCGTGAAGTTATTTGAGTAAGTTATAAATTTATAAACTAATCTTATAAACATTTAACTAAGTTATTTGGGTTTTATAAAATTTAACAAAAGATATAAAAAAAATACAATAATAATTGTAATATA
This sequence comes from Allium sativum, assembly GCA_030737875.1. Taxonomy (NCBI): domain Eukaryota; kingdom Viridiplantae; phylum Streptophyta; class Magnoliopsida; order Asparagales; family Amaryllidaceae; genus Allium; species Allium sativum. The sequence continues at coordinate 289,485,728 of CM060915.1, forward strand.
ATAATAATAAATTTATAAACTAATTATATAAATATTTAACTAAGTTAATTCAGCTTTATAAAATTTAACTGAAGGTATATAGAAATAAATAAAATAATAATAATATAATAATAGTAATAATATAATAAAAGTAATATAATAATAATAATGATGAATTTATAAAGTAATTTTATAAATATTTAACTAAGTTAAGTGAGTTTTGTGAAATTTAACTAAAGCTATATAAAATTTAACTAGGTTAATTGAATTTTATAAAATTTAACGAAAGGTATATAAAAATTAATTAATAATATAATATAATAAAAATAATAGTAATATAATATTAATAAATTTATAAACTTATTTTATAAATATTTAACAAAAGGTATATTTATAATAATATTATGATTATTACATGTTCCCTATTTTAAAATCTTTGTTAAATTGTTATAAAAGTTGAATCCTTTATGCACCACCTTATTGTAGTCTTATCGTTCTAAGTCGTTGTTTTTATGAAGTTTTACGATGATGAAGGGGCATGCAGCAACTATGATCTCTTGGAAGCGACAACATTTGAATTTGGATATAATTTTGGATTGTTGATTATTCATATGTTACTAGGGAGATTATTATGAATACGTGGGCTCTGTTGTCTTGTAAAAGTTAGCTAATGCAATCTCAGTATTATGAAATTGATGATAAATTGTTGAACATGTGAATTTGTGTTAATTACGGTAAATGTGACCATTGATATTATTTTGATTTATGTTAAATGTTGATTGTTGGAAGAATGTTTGATGTCCATTCATTTATAGTTTCTGCTAAGTTATTTGGGATACTAAATCCATATCGATGTAAATTTGACAGTTTCAACGATTTTTGGTAGATGCAGGGTTGTGTAAACTTGCGACGGGTAATATTAAAAGCTGTAGCAAAATTGAGATCATTTGCGATGGATTTTAATAAATCCAGTCGCATAACATGACATTTTTGCGATGGTTGTTATTAAACCGTAGCATATCAGGAAAATTCAAAGCCAAAATAATGCTCATTTGCGACGGTTTTTATTAAAACCAGTCGCAAAACAAGAAATTTTTGCGACGGTTTTTAAAAATCCGTAGCATAGCAAAAAAATTCAAAGCCAATCAGCTTTCGTTTACGATGGCTTTTAATTAAAACCGGTCGCAAAAAACACCTTTTGCGATTGTTTTTGATTAAAAGACGTCGCACAAAACACCTTTTTGCGTCAGTTTTATAACCGTCGCAACAGGTTTTTGCTATTTGCGACGCCTGCATTTGCTACGGTTGTTAAACTGTCGCAAATCATTCTATACAACCGTCGCAAATGGCCTGTTTTGTAGTAGTGTTAGCATATTTACTTATGTATGTCAAAACATGAGAAAGCCACTATAATCCTTTTTAAATTGCAACTTAGCATGATAACTTATGTGTGTTAAACATAAGATGGCTGTTATAAACATATTCGAATCACAATTTAGCATGATACTTATGTGTTAAAACATAATAGGACTACAATTCCAAATTTTACAACATAAATAGATTCAACCTAACATGAATATACATGAGTGTTGATCTAACATATAAGCATGTGTTTTAGAACATACACTTGCAAATAACCACCAATTTATAATAGGATATGTTTCACCATTTAATTGGCAAAATAAATCCATTACCCAATCATAATAGATTACAATAACATATAATATGTTCATCACCACAAGCATATAGACATGATTAATTACAGCGATACTTTATGATAAACGAGAATCAAATCTTATACATAAGCATCATTCTATATCCAAATTACAACATGTCATGATTCATTTGAAAGAACGTTTAAATCTGCGTAATAACCAACTTACAAACTAAAAAGGAATTCTTGCGTTCTGAAATCTGAATTCTGAAATTGGTAAGCTCGCCTTTGATGTAGATCGTTAAATTTGATAACTTTTAATTTGATTTTTGATTCAGGTTCTTATCTTGTCTTTTAATTGGTGACGGCCAGTCCAAGTTTTCTATTGACAGTATGATAGTTCTAGGATTATTTTTGTGTGATTTTTAGGTTTGAGCATTGGGTTGTTTATATAGAATTTCGATTCAATTTGAGTCGTCGGATAATCCTAGGGTTAACCACAACCATCCAATCAAGATAGGGTGACACCTCAGCCCTAATGACTCAGCACTGAGTCACAAAATCGCCACCTTTCAGATATGCCCGGGGGGCAGGTCGACCCCCAGGTCGACCCCAGGTCGACCCCCGGTCGATCTGTAGGGGGGAGGTCGACACCAGGGTCGACCCCTTGGTCGTCCTCGGTCCTGGGCGGGGATTTTCCCGCCCAGTCCGCTTCTGACTTCTGATTTGAATTTGTTTTCGAGCTGTTTGAATTTATTTAAATTTTCTAGAAACTTCTGATAGCCATAACTTCTTCATACGAAGTCCAATTTACGCAAACTCGGACTCTATCTCAACCAGAATTTCGAGACGAACACAATGGTGTAACCTGTTTCCCTTAATTCTCACATTTTAAATTAAGTATTGTTTAATTCGTTACTATAACGTTAATAGAAAATACAGGGTGTTACACTAAGGTAGGAGAACATCACCTAGAAACACCTAAATACAAGTTGTATGAATATACAAATATTATTTAGCAAAATATTTCAAATTCTTAAGGATGAAGAAACCATTTTTATAATGCAAGAAATAGGCATTTAATGAAATCATGGGTGAAAGGAACATGTTTCTAGAAACATAACATAGGACAAAGGGATTGGAGGATATCTAGATATACAAATAGATTGCTTCATTTATTGTCTCCTTGAAACATGGAGTAGGGGCTAAACAACAGGAGTAAGGCTATTAGGAAAATCACTGTAGAACCATGTGAAGGAAATTGTTTTAAAACTTTTGAGCTTGGCTATAAATACCATCACAAACTCTCTACATTTCCTTCACAAATAACTCTAAATTTACATAAAATACTGAAGTGAAATCTCTGGAATTTGGAAAGCTTTGATGTGAGTAAACTTGTTTAAAATCCTGTTTAATGTTTTACTGTAAAACAGTTTTGTGTGTGCTTAGTTTAACTGCAAGTTCATGTATGTAAACACCATCATTTTTCTGGAACAACAACTCATGTGGATGATAAAAACCACTGCTTATATTTGTCACATTCATATATACTAGTAACAAATGTTTATATAAGTATGAATGGTTTAAACCTTTACCTTATAACTGTTACTGTGTTTCTGTTAAACACAGAATATCATCTTAGAAGAGAACCATACCATTTGGTTCACACTAGGTCAACATACAAGTAGATCTAATATATATATATATATATATATGCTATACAAACTAGAAAACATGGCATCAAACCCTTATGCAAGAAAACAGTTTAATAGAGAGGAACTCTGTAAGTCCTCTATATACATGAAAATTCAAATCAAACGGAAACATGTTTTAATTATATGAATGGAATCAAGGCACAAAATAATGATTTTTAGTGGCGATCTCATGATTTTTAACTATGTGGAACTCGAGAATTTTGGGGATGGACGGAAAATGGGTTTGGAGGAATTTACGACGATCGGCGCCGTCGAACTCCAGGGCGCGAGGCGTGGAGGAGCGTGGGGGTTCATAAATCATCGGGAAAATGTAAAATAAATTTTCCATTGCATAAATTTCGAGAACAAATCAAACATATGGCTTTAATCAGTTTTGGGTACATGGGTTTTGGGATGCGTCATATGGGACCCTCGGTTGATCGAGTGCGACGGGAGTTGGGGTGGAGGAGCTCGCAGGGTCAGGGAGTTGAACAGAGGAGGCGCAGGCACTTCCAGTGGTCTGGGGAGGAAGAACGGAGTGAGTTTCTTTGATGAACCCATACGAGAAAAGGGAATCAAAACAGTGAAAACACTGTACATTTGTTTATGATCGGATCAGGGGACATCACCTAAGTCTGGAGGCGGAAGGCGATGTGTTGGAGTGGTCACTGGTGGTTGACGACGTCTGGTTGGCATGTGCACGTGCACAACTATGCAATGGATCTTGAGGAAGAAAGGTGGTACTGGTAAAGGAAAATTAATACTTTAAGGGGGGAAGGGTACTGCCAAACCTGGTACTTGGCATTTGCCAAACCGGTACTTTGGCACTTGCCAAATCAGTGTTTTGGCATTTGCCAAACTAGCACTTTGGCACTTGCCAAATCTGTATTTTGGCACTTGCCAAACCGGTACTTTGGCACTTGCCGGATCCAGTACTTTGGCACTTGCCAAACCTGGTATGTGGTACTTTGAAATAACTGATACTTCGGTAAATACGAGATTTTAAATTTAAATAGTTTTAAATTTAAAATTTAGAAAATAAATAAAAATTTAGAAATAAATAAATAAAAAGAGAATTTTTATTTAATTGGTCAGCGGCAAATGGAAAGGAAGTAGCAGAAGACCGAAATGGAATGTTCGAATGTAGATATTCGACAGGTTTTAAAAATAGAAAAAAACAAGTGAATAATCAATTTAAATTACAAATTTAAATTATTTATGATTAATTAAATGTAAGAAGATAATTTACAAAGAAATTGGAAGTATGGAACATCGTATAAATAGCGATGATAAATGAAGCGAAACACCCTGTGCGACGCACACGCTTATTTCGCTCATTTGTAAATGATGATCAAAAACTGAAATAGATACTGTATGCGACGCACACACTTTAACCGTTCAATTTTAAAAGATAATTATATTATCCTGATATGAACAAAGTAAACATATACTATTGTGTGATGATAAATAATGTGTAAACTAAATTATAATCAGATTAAGCTGATAATTATTTATCGACTATAAAAGACATTTCGTACATCATTTCGAAGAGTCCGGAATAAATATTTCACTTCGACTCGAAGTATACGACACGTATCTAAAATATTGAAGATGGAAATATGAAAGGACCATTTTAAATAGTACCTTCGGTCGGTTCAGTCCCAGGATAAACCCGAATGGACGAGTGTCTGACAACGTATATCGGTTAGATTCTACACATCGAATATACGTAAGTATATTACGTTGGTGGCGGATAAATTCGTTTCTCTTAGCTTTATTGCTCGCAATATATTTGGGTAATTGAATGAGTGTTTCTGACAGATACAACGATGTGGAATTCAAAATAATTGAAGAAATAAATATGTCAGAAGAATAAATGTTACTTCAAAAACCTCACAACCAGTAAGTAACATAAGTTGGGCTAGCATCATGGCTAGTTGGGTCATACTCAAGCAGGGTATATTATCACCATCTAGAGAATATTCATATTGGTTACTTCTTTTCAGTTTTGTATCTCCCGGGAACGGTTATGTTTGTACCAACCATAGAGGTGGTAATATATTCGTTACACTCAAGCTAAATAAGTGGACGGTCGTGTGTGGCCGGGTTGCAAGACGTTCTTGTTGAACCCCAGTGTATCCTCTCTAGAGTACACTGATCGGTAGGTGCTCCCATACCTTGTCTGTTGTAATCCAATCTCTAATAAGCGCTCGGCGACTTTTGATTTTATACTATATACGTGAACGTGAGATGCAAGCGTTTGACTAGATGGTTATTTATTTGATAAAAACTATCGTAATATCAAATGTTTTGGTATAAAATACTTGGGTCATAATCCATATATTAGTTATGGATTGGTCTAAAGATTTCTAAAGTAAATGAATATGGAAAACCATATTTCTTACTTCCTTGTTTACATCTTTTAACTGTGTTTATTCACACCAGTCCCCTGACTGACCCAGAGTTTATTTTCTGTGTTTCCTAAACTCTTGGGTACACATAATATTTATTATGAGTAGACAAGTAATTTAGGTAGGCAAGGTGAAACCTATAAAGTTCAAGTTCAAGACCAGTCTAGTCGCATATCCATATCTATGTAACCAGTTTGAATATCTGTATTATCCTAGTCATGATGTATAATTATGATGTTGTACTATGGTAATGTATTATGATAATGTACTATGATGTATCAGACCTTGTTTTGTAATATATTATGTATTTGTGAAATTCCGCTGTGAGATTCTGATGTCTTCTTATTCTTCTATTCTATAAGTTCTATCTTTTCTATCTCATCTTCTAAATTCTTTCAATAATGACACTACTTTCGAGGCATCGAAAATCGCACCGTTACAGGTGAGCTGAGATTTGTATGTGCAGGCTGTGAGTCAAATATGCAGATAATTACGGAAATGTCACTGCCAGCTGTTGACAGTTGCAACCAGTTGTCCTGCTCGACCCTTACCCATGCTCGACCGACCCTGGAGGTGTTTATGCCATTATGCTTGGCCAACCAAGATAATGCAACAATCAAGATAATGGCCAATGTCTTGATATCTAGTAGTATTCCGTTGTGTATTGTATATGAGGACGGATTAATATAACTGTCTCAATGTCTTGATGTACTTTGATGATTGTAAGTTTATTTTTAAGCTCTCAATAAAGATGTATTTCTAAATTATATTTTGTTCCGTTGCAATTTCAAACTCTGATTCCGATGTGTTTCTTCTTTTTATTTCTTTTATTCTAATATTTCTTTCTTTTTTATCTCACCCTATAATTTCTTTCTATTAACTATTCGTTTTTTTCGATACCTGAGTTTTGGCAAGTAATCCGAGTTTTATGTGTTATTGTTGGAATTTGGGCATCTAATTTACCGAGCCGTTACAATAGCGATTTCTTTCCTTCTTCCACTGGTTTTTGAGGTTTTGGAGGTGATTGGCCAGTTTAATAGGTATGGTTTTTTTTATTATGACTTGGTGGATAATAGACTTGATGGTTTGGTGTTATGTATATTATTTGATGATAGGTTAGGTGGATGATAGACTTGATGGCTTGGTGTTATGTATATTGTTTGATGGTATAGACTTGATGGATTGTATATTATAGGCAATGTTTAATTAATTGTTTAGTTTGGTGGTGAAGTTTTGCTTGCTTTTATGTATTGTTTGTTTTGGTGAATTTTATTTGAGTTGGTTTTGATATTTGGTTGAAATATAATATATTGTCTTTGATATACTGTTGGTGGTATGATGGTGAATACGTGAAATGTGACTCGAAGGAAAAAAGCAACTGAAATACATAAAAAAATTATAGGTTTTCCGACGGCTTTTAGGTATTTGTTTTGTAATGGCTATCAAAGGCTTCCAACAGATGTTGGAGACCGTTGGTAGCTGTCAGAAACTATCGGAATGTATGATGACGACTTCTATTAAAAGTCGTCGGGAATTATGTTTACCAACGCCTATATTTGCAATGGCTTTTTCCGACCGTTTCTAAAGGCCACCGACGGTTAGTTTCCGTCGAAAAAGGCCATATTTCTTGTATTGCTATTGTGTATTTCAGATTGAAGCCTCGAGTCCTTTACCGTAAGAAAATAATATATTATCTTATTTTTGTTACAAAATTTTATTTCAACTTATGAAAGGTTAAATTTTTATCTATGTATGTATGAACTTCAGGTTTCTGTTCTTTCATATTTCAAAGAATTTGTTTACTTTATGTTTTATTTTGAATTCTGTTTTCGAAATAAATCAATATTGCTGTTAAATTAAAATTACGCCGGCACATTAAATGAGTTGGTCGTAGAAGCAAGTTTGTTTGAACAAAATAGTTAAAATGGCGACCTCCTTTCTCCCAAATTCAATTTCTCGTTCAAAAATCGCGTTCAACCTAGATTCCAATTTTCGTTCTGCATATCCTCTATGTAACACCCCACCTCCGCCAGGGTAACTCTTGCAAGCACTCTGACTTTGGAGGGGCGTTTGAATCAGGTAAACATGCATAATGATATATCAAGGCAGAACAAGAACATATGTATATATGTAAACAGAGTAAATAACATAGATAAAACAGCGGAAGAATTTTAAACCATTTCAAAAACAAGTCTGCTACATCATAATGTCAATTTCCCAAATAAACAAGTCTAGTACATAAAATAACATCATCTGAAACTGAAAAGGAAAACATAAAAGTAGCTATCCCCAAAGTGGAAAAACCATAGCGAGCTCAAGTCCAAAGCATACATGAGCTATCCAAGAAAGCAGCTAAGATCCAAGCTAGGCTCCTGTATTCCCTCCCTGAGAACCTGGGGGGGGGGGGGAAACGGAAGAAAAGAGGCGAAAGAAAACAGGTCAGTCAAAAAGACTGAGTAAGCCCTACTACAATCAATGTAAACTGATAAAGTTAACTGACATGAGCAGCAAGCATGAACATAAGGATACTAGCATGATGATATACTAACAAAGTAGATAAAGGTGTCATCGCATAATCAGGATTAAGGTTTTGCACCACAGGTGTATCAGCATTCTAACATGTCATGTATAATCAAGAATTTATCCCTTGGCCTAAACTTGGCCCAGTATCAGGTGTTTGACTCAAATCAAGATCCAACTTCTTGGTACCAATCCTAGTATAACAGGATTAGGTGTTACCCCAATGTTCACATCGAAACAGGACGGAACAGAATGGTCCATACAGAAATAGAGCTTGGGAAAAATGGTCTCTTACCATCCCAACAGATAAAGTACAGAAACGGAATGCTAACAATAATGGGCCTTAACCACCCTAACAGATAAAGTACAGAAACGGAATACTAACTATAATGGGCCTTTACCACCCTAACAGAACGGTACCACGCAGAAACAGACGGGTGTTGCCACCCAACAGAACAGACGGTACCAACAGAATCAGACAGAACTAAGTGTACCCTAAATCCTACCCAAGCGATCGGCTCCCTAATACATAAATACCCTGTGTCGGCCCCACGATAGGGTGTATCACCCCCTAAAGTGGCAACCAATTGGCACAGGCATATTTATAGATGTCACGGCGTCTTACATCCTCAGAGACAGACCGGGATCCATGCACGCACATGACCCGGTTGGAACGCACCATCAACACCCATCGCCATTATCAGAATGAACCACTTATAATTAGTTCAGTAAGCGTGCCCGGACCCTACCTACAGTTGGGTCAAAGTTTTGATACCAGAAAGGGTTACTGACTAATATGGGTCCCAAACAACAGATGACACAAGTATTCCCCCTTGTGTCCCCAGACTATCAGATTCAGATTAACTTATTAACAGAGTTCAGACATACAAAGTTCAGACGATTAGTTTTCAGACTAACGGATCAGATAACAGATTTACAAACCTGCCTAACTTAGTGTGGGTCCTACAGATCCGCAAAGCAGGTTCGTTTAACTTATCAATCAAGTTAGTTTATCCAGACCAGGTATCAAATCGGTTCTCAGCCTTATCAAATTACTGAGTTGGATTGGTATAGTTCAACTTAACCCCGTGAAATTACCGAGTTCAGATTGGTTAAGTGTAGGTTAACTCAACCCCGTTAATCTACCAAGCCCAAATTGGTTAAGTATTAAATGGACCATGACTTAACCCTAATCATGAGGCATTAATTAATTAATGCGCCTTAACCTCTCACATTAGACTTTGTTGTGGTTACTAGTTAGGCCGGGCGGGTCCGGGTAGCTTTACACCACAACTTGGTCTAACCTCGGGTCCAAGGTACAACATGACCAACTTCTCACATTGGGTCCTATCGTTTGTAGCAACTAGTTAGGCCGGTCGGTTCCGGGTAGGTTTACGCTACAAACTCAACCCAACCTCGAGTTGGCCACACTTATCTTTTCTAAGTGTCATGTCCATCATGTTTCCAAAACATGTTACAAATTTTCAAGCAATTGGGTAGACCTAACTTAATAGGTAAATTCCCAATGGGTAGACCTAACTTAATAGGTAAATTCCCAAGCTTATGTTTTTATGTCTTTTAAGTTTACCCAACCCCAAACGCAATCCCATCGCTTACATATCGCAATAGCGCATAAAGGATAGAAAGAGGGAACTTGGCATAATCATGACATAAAAATGTTAAAGCCACAAGTTCAACATGGTGGCATATGAAAGGTTCATGTGTTCATACACTTGCATATTACATTTTTAGGCCCAAAAAGCATGCATAAAACCAAACTTGGCATATTCATGATACATGGTGCTAAATGACATGTAAGAATGGCCACAAGTTCGCATTTAGCCTCACATGCAAGTTATCATAAGTGATATGATAACTTATATGTTGCCAAAATGCAACCTTTGGCATAAAGCTTGAAGCTTTATGTTCACATACTTAAAATAAGCTTGCATAACATGATAACATGAACCATATGACCATCCCAAACTTGCATAACATACTTGCATATCATATGACACTTGCATAACAAACTTGCATAATAAAACTTGCATAATATATGACAACTTGCATATCAAACTTGCATAAACAAACTTGCATAACATATGACAACTTGCATATCATACTTGCATAAACAAACTTGCATAACATATGACAACTTGCATATCATACTTGCATAAACAAACTTGCATAACATATGACAACTTGCATATCATACTTGCATAAACAAACTTGCATAACATATGATAACTTGCATATCATACATTTAACTTTAGAGTTTAAGTATGAAAGGAATAGGGCTTACAATGCTTATGCAAACTCAAATGAGTATAGCAAATGTAAGAAAACCCTTATGCAACCAATTAAACCCCAAAAATGCAAGCAAACTTGATCAAAACTCTTTCTTTGTGGTGCAAATAGAAGAACTTGACTTGAATGCAAGCTAATGATGATCATACAAGTCTAAAAACACTTGTATGCATGGAAAATCACTTAGAAATTTATTTAGGAATTTGATGAAGAGAGTGGAGGCCATAAGAGGATTGATTTTGCCATAGTTTAGTTGCTAGGATGAATAATGAGGATTTAGGGTAGGTTAGGGTCTTATTTATATATTAGGCAAGTGTTTTAGGCCATAGGATTAACCCTAGATTCAATCCAATCCATCAAAGCATGTCTTGGGGAAGAAGTCAAGTGTAGGAACCATCTAGGGCCTTTAGATTAAAGATGGACCATGAGAACCATTCAAATGCAAAATCTGCATTTGAGCGAATCGGCCCACGGGTTGACAGCCAAACACCCTGGATTAACCCCTAGTCGACCCAGCGAGCTCGGGTCGACCTCAAAAATCGGCCGGTTCGGTTATTCCCCTCTCCCAATTCGCTGTTTTGAACATTTTTGCATATTTATTTATTAAATTTTCAATTATATATATATATATATCAATATATATATATTTCTCTGCGCAACCCATTTCACTTAATTAAGTATACTTTAATTAGGGAATTTTTCGTGAAACTTCGCGAGGCCATATCTTGGTCATACGGACTCCGATTTTCGAAAACTCGGACTCTATTTCGCGTATTTTTCCGAAACGAACGCAATGGCATAGCCCGTTTCCCTTGATTCAGATTTTACAGTTTAATTCTGCCTCCATTTATGTTATAACATGTTATTCAAAAATACGGGTTGTTACATTCCTCCCTCCTTAAAGGATTTCGTCCCCGAAATCTCCAAGTTAGGAAGAACGTATCCTACCATCCAATCATCCATCTACTCAAAACATCACCCACGAGCAATCATTGTCCTTACAAGATTCTAATGCGGTATGAACATATGCAAAAGGTGTGTGTATATGTTCTTATCTAATGCAAAGATCATCAATGCAAAGTATGTCAGTGAAATGAATCCATTATGTATGCAAATAGTCCTAATCATATAATACTATATGTGTGCACAAACATTCATCCATATGCAACATCCATGTGCCGCATTAACCATCTTGCAACCATAAGAATTGAAAATATACACACGTCCATATGCAATATGAGAGTGTATTTCAAGCCGATCTAGTGCCTAGTGTGTGTTTATGCATCCACGAGCAACCACTAGCAACCACTTGCATCCACTTGCAACCATCAAACATAACATGTCTCAAACACATGTTTACATCCATAGGATTCCTATCTTAACAAGACACAGTCGAGTGATGGAAGCGAGTAGAGATAAAACAAAAACTTGGTACATATACTTACAGACTACTAGTACAGATCAGATTTTCCCCAAATGATTCTTAGGAAACTAAGCATGGTAGAAACCCAGAATGTATTCGTCATAGTCACCCTCATGCCCAACACAGATACTCTCAAATCCCAATTTATCACAAACAGATGAGTTATAACTCTCAGGGAGTTTGAGACTATTACCAGATCAGAAGCAAGACTAGCATTAAAGTACTGAGTTTCCATTTCAGAATCAAAATACCAGAAAAAGAGTTTCAAACTGAAAATTAGACAAGGAAAGTTAAACATCCTACAGACAAATTATTCTAGCCCTAATCTATTCACCCGCCATGCGAGTATTCACCGTTCCTTCCGATGTAGTCCCTTTCTTCTTCGGGCAGTCCCTAGTGAAGTGTCCCATCTCTCCACAGTTAAAGCAAGTGCCCTTCCTCTTTCTGCAATCCTTGTTTAGATGGGTTGAGCTTCCACAAGTAAAGCACTTCTTTTCCTTCTTATCTTCAGACTTCTCCTCCTTCTTTTGCATTTCCTTTTTGGGCCCCGTTTTCTTGTTTTGAGACTCATTCACCTTGACCTCCTTCTTTGCACTCTTGTTCTCTTCATGGAGTAGGGCCATATCTACCAAACTCTCAAACGTGGCCCCCATGGGCACATGAGACATAGCTAACTCCTGTAACGGCTCATTCAATCCTCTAGCAAAACGAAGAGCCTTCTTCTGAGTAGTACTCACCATATCCAAGCCAAAACGAGCTAACTGATTGAACTTGTTCACATATTCTTTAACAGACATGTCTCCTTGCTTCAAAGCAATAAACCTTTCCATTTGCAAGTTCTCTTCAGTAGAAGACATAAACTTAAGCCCGAATCTTGTCCTGAAATCGACCCATGTCTCAACGGGCCTAGTCGCGGTGGTGATCTCCCACCAATAAGCGGCTTCATCCTTCATAAGCCAAACCGCCAACAAGATCTTTCTCTGATCATCTAATCCAAAGATAGCGAATAAATCCTCGGTCTCTTTCAACCAATTTCTGGCCTCTACAAAGGTCTCGGTGCCTTGAAAGTTCTTGCCACCCATTGCTTTGAAATCCTTGCAAGTCTTTGCGAAGTCAGCCTGAGGATGCTGAGGGGGAGGAGGAAGAGGAACCGCAGCGACAGGAGGAGGAGGAACATTAGCGACAGGAGGAGGAATATTAACTACTGGAGGAGGAGGAGGAGGAGGGACATCTGTGGGGCCGGCTTCGGTCGCCCTAGCCTCCAAAAGTCTCCTATACCAAACAGGTACGTGTACTCCCTCCGGAATAGCAAGGTTATCGACCATACTGAAAACGAAGAAAAAGACAGATTCAGAATAGAGAAAAACGAAGGGATTTTTGCTAATGGCTTTTTGGGGACTAGCCTTCAAAATAAACTAGACTTTTCTTTGGAAAATACTTTATACTTGGTTTTGAAAATAGGTTTCTAAAAGTTTTCTAAAAACCTTTTTGTTCCTTCTCGTAAACCATATGCTCTGATACCAAATGTAACACCCCACCTCCGCCAGGGTAACTCTTGCAAGCACTCTGACTTTGGAGGGGCGTTTGAATCAGCTAAACATGCATAATGATATATCAAGGCAGAACAAGAACATATGTATATATGTAAACAGAGTAAATAACATAGATAAAACAACAGAAGAATTTTAAACCATTTCAAAAACAAGTCTGCTACATCATAATGTCAATTTCCCAAATAAACAAGTCTAGTACATAAAATAACATCATCTGAAACTGAAAAGGAAAACATAAAAGTAGCTATCCCCAAAGTGGAAAAACCATAGCGAGCTCAAGTCCAAAGCATACATGAGCTATCCAAGAAAGCAGCTAAGATCCAAGCTAGGCTCCTGTATTCCCTCCCTGAGAACCTGGGGGGGGGGGAAACGGAAGAAAAGAGGCGAAAGAAAACAGGTCAGTCAAAAAGACTGAGTAAGCCCTACTACAATCAATGTAAACTGATAAAGTTAACTGACATGAGCAGCAAGCATGAACATAAGGATACTAGCATGATGATATACTAACAAAGTAGATAAAGGTGTCATCGCATAATCAGGATTAAGGTTTTGCACCATAGGTGTATCAGCATTCTAACATGTCATGTATAATCAAGAATTTATCCCTTGGCCTAAACTTGGCCCAGTATCAGGTGTTTGACTCAAATCAAGATCCAACTTCTTGGTACAAATCCTAGTATAACAGGATTAGGTGTTACCCCAATGTTCACATCGAAACAGGACGGAACAGAATGGTCCATACAGAAATAGAGCTTGGGAAAAATGGTCTCTTACCATCCCAACAGATAAAGTACAGAAACGGAATGCTAACAATAATGGGCCTTAACCACCCTAACAGATAAAGTACAGAAACGGAATACTAACAATAATGGGCCTTTACCACCCTAACAGAACGGTACCACGCAGAAACAGACGGGTGTTGCCACCCAACAGAACAGACGGTACCAACAGAATCAGACAGAACTAAGTGTACCCTAAATCCTACCCAAGCGATCGGCTCCCTAATACATAAATACCCTGTGTCGGCCCCACGATAGGGTGTATCACCCCCTAAAGTGGCAACCAATTGGCACAGGCATATTTATAGATGTCACGGCGTCTTACATCCTCAGAGACAGACCGGGATCCATGCACGCACATGACCCGGTTGGAACGCACCATCAACACCCATCGCCATTATCAGAATGAACCACTTATAATTAGTTCAGTAAGCGTGCCCGGACCCTACCTACAGTTGGGTCAAAGTTTTGATACCAGAAAGGGTTACTGACTAATATGGGTCCCAAACAACAGATGACACAAGTATTCCCCCTTGTGTCCCCAGACTATCAGATTCAGATTAACTTATTAACAGAGTTCAGACATACAAAGTTCAGACGATTAGTTTTCAGACTAACGGATCAGATAACAGATTTACAAACCTGCCTAACTTAGTGTGGGTCCTACAGATCCGCAAAGCAGGTTCGTTTAACTTATCAATCAAGTTAGTTTATCCAGACCAGGTATCAAATCGGTTCTCAGCCTTATCAAATTACTGAGTTGGATTGGTATAGTTCAACTTAACCCCGTGAAATTACCGAGTTCAGATTGGTTAAGTGTAGGTTAACTCAACCCCGTTAATCTACCAAGCCCAAATTGGTTAAGTATTAAATGGACCATGACTTAACCCTAATCATGAGGCATTAATTAATTAATGCGCCTTAACCTCTCACATTAGACTTTGTTGTGGTTACTAGTTAGGCCGGGCGGGTCCGGGTAGCTTTACACCACAACTTGGTCTAACCTCGGGTCCAAGGTACAACATGACCAACTTCTCACATTGGGTCCTATCGTTTGTAGCAACTAGTTAGGCCGGTCGGTTCCGGGTAGGTTTACGCTACAAACTCAACCCAACCTCGAGTTGGCCACACTTATCTTTTCTAAGTGTCATGTCCATCATGTTTCCAAAACATGTTACAAATTTTCAAGCAATTGGGTAGACCTAACTTAATAGGTAAATTCCCAATGGGTAGACCTAACTTAATAGGTAAATTCCCAAGCTTATGTTTTTATGTCTTTTAAGTTTACCCAACCCCAAACGCAATCCCATCGCTTACATATCGCAATAGCGCATAAAGGATAGAAAGAGGGAACTTGGCATAATCATGACATAAAAATGTTAAAGCCACAAGTTCAACATGGTGGCATATGAAAGGTTCATGTGTTCATACACTTGCATATTACATTTTTAGGCCCAAAAAGCATGCATAAAACCAAACTTGGCATATTCATGATACATGGTGCTAAATGACATGTAAGAATGGCCACAAGTTCGCATTTAGCCTCACATGCAAGTTATCATAAGTGATATGATAACTTACATGTTGCCAAAATGCAACCTTTGGCATAAAGCTTGAAGCTTTATGTTCACATACTCAAAATAAGCTTGCATAACATGATAACATGAACCATATGACCATCCCAAACTTGCATAACATACTTGCATATCATATGACACTTGCATAACAAACTTGCATAATAAAACTTGCATAATATATGACAACTTGCATATCAAACTTGCATAAACAAACTTGCATAACATATGACAACTTGCATATCATACTTGCATAAACAAACTTGCATAACATATGACAACTTGCATATCATACTTGCATAAACAAACTTGCATAACATATGACAACATGCATATCATACTTGCATAAACAAACTTGCATAACATATGATAACTTGCATATCATACATTTAACTTTAGAGTTTAAGTATGAAAGGAATAGGGCTTACAATGCTTATGCAAACTCAAATGAGTATAGCAAATGTAAGAAAACCCTTATGCAACCAATTAAACCCCAAAAATGCAAGCAAACTTGATCAAAACTCTTTCTTTGTGGTGCAAATAGAAGAACTTGACTTGAATGCAAGCTAATGATGATCATACAAGTCTAAAAACACTTGTATGCATGGAAAATCACTTAGAAATTTATTTAGGAATTTGATGAAGAGAGTGGAGGCCATGAGAGGATTGATTTTGCCATAGTTTAGTTGCTAGGATGAATAATGAGGATTTAGGGTAGGTTAGGGTCTTATTTATAGATTAGGCAAGTGTTTTAGGCCATAGGATTAACCCTAGATTCAATCCAATCCATCAAAGCATGTCTTGGGGAAGAAGTCAAGTGTAGGAACCATCTAGGGCCTTTAGATTAAAGATGGACCATGAGAACCATTCAAATGCAAAATCTGCATTTGAGCGAATCGGCCCACGGGTTGACAGCCAAACACCCTGGATTAACCCCTAGTCGACCCAGCGAGCTCGGGTCGACCTCAAAAATCGGCCGGTTCGGTTATTCCCCTCTCCCAATTCGCTGTTTTGAACATTTTTGCATATTTATTTATTAAATTTTCAATTATATATATATATATATATATCAATATATATATATTTCTCTGCGCAACCCATTTCACTTAATTAAGTATACTTTAATTAGGGAATTTTTCGTGAAACTTCGCGAGGCCATATCTTGGTCATACGGACTCCGATTTTCGAAAACTCGGACTCTATTTCGCGTATTTTTCCGAAACGAACGCAATGGCATAGCCCGTTTCCCTTGATTCAGATTTTACAGTTTAATTCTGCCTCCATTTATGTTATAACATGTTATTCAAAAATACGGGTTGTTACACTCTAGATCCTAGATCTATTCAGCAACATGCAAAGAAAGGGCGATCTTCAAATCCAGGTATTTCGTATTCTCTATATCTGAATTCAAAGACCCAATTTCCAGATCTCATGTCGAATTCTTGGGCAATAACAAATAGGGCTAGTTTAGTGCAATCAAAAGCCTGGGTTGATGTTGTTTCCAAAGAAAAATCACATCTAGATTTAATTCAAATCAATTACTGTGCCTGTCACCTAAGGTAATATTGAATTAGCAGTCATTGATGAAAACGTGACCAATAGAGCTATAGAAAATTGGATTAATTCTATAATGTTTTATGTTTTTGGAAATGGACCCTATATAAGATTCTGAAAGAGTATATCAATAGAAATTAGTATCTAAAACGAAAATATCAATTATGTACACGGGGAAATGGGTTCTTTATAATTAAATGTGACAAAGCTGAAGGTTGTGATAGGATCGTAGCCTCGGGTCCTTACTATTATACTAAAAAATTAATATTCATGAAAAAGTGGAAACCTACGCTGAAATTATCCCGTGAATTTTTACATTTGGTACCCCTGTGGATTAGACTTCTTAATCTAGATCTAGATTTTCGATCAGTAGAAGCTTTAAGCAGAATCCCATCAATATTAGGTCATCCTCTAAATCTGGACAATGTGACTGAGGAATTAATTCGAATATCCTATGCTAGAATTTTATAGAAGTTTGCATTGGCTTCACCTTTCCAAATTATTCCTATTAAATGTTTCGATGAAGATATTATTTGGAAAAAGGTTGAATATGGATGGGTGCCAACACATGTTTTTTTTTTTTTTTGCAAAACATTTGGACATTCTGCTGCTTTTTGTAAAGCTGTTAAGGTGTGGATTCCTAAAGATAATCCAGATTACCTAATATGATGGATATAAAGGTTATTTTAATCAGGAAAATATCATTGATGATGTAGCAGATAAGAGAGTATCTCTCAGTAATAACGTTTTTCCAGAAAAGGATTCAAAAGGAAATAGAGTTGAAGTTTTAAGAACAATAGGGGTTATACATGTGGATGATCATTCAAACGATATTTGTGAGTGAAATAATGTTGCCTTCAATACTACTGGATGCTCTGCTGATTTTGAGGTAACTGATTATAAGGTTCGGAATTCCAGTTTTTGGTTCCGTTCCAGTCACGTAGAAAATTTAAAATCCCGACCCCGTTCCGCAAATCCTGGAAATTCCGATTTAATTCCGATTTGACAATTTCGGTTCTTTTTGTAGATATGCAAATAAATATGCAATACTAATCAATGTAGGAAATTTTGCGTTTCGTTTTCACGTCTCGATCATTGAGAAATTTTGATATTTCGGTCCGGTCTCTGTGGAAACTGGATCGAAATGGATGGGATTCCAACGTGTCTGACGGAACTTCAAGCAATGGTATTTTGTTTTTCATGTACTTAGATTAATACGATCATTCATATTTAGAAGTATGTATTTCAATATTTTTTTTCCTGTTTTTCCTTTTTAGAGTAAAATGCTAAATATTGATATAAACAAAGCTCTGGTATATATGTCGATATGCACGAATGACATAATAAACATGTGTTGCGGTTGATTATTTTATATTAATATTAAATAACCACTGCTAATGTGCTTCAACTTAGAATAAGATTTTTCCTATTTTTTATGACGAAACTGAACAACACAAAAGTAAGCAATTTCCATTGCAAATTAATTTGTACTTTTGCAAAAGTGAATATTTGTCTACTGGAAACATGGAAATCTTTTATATAATATTGTACTGTACCATTTGTCTTCTCCAAGACATTAAAAAATGCTATCACTCCAACACACAAAGTGACTTCAGCTACCCTCTGCCATCATTTGTTTTCAACCATTTTACGAATAGTAGATCGAATGAGCTCATTTTCTTCTTCTCAACTAGTTCTCTTACATTGTTCCTTCGTCTTCCCCCCTCCAGGAAAAGAGAGAGAGAGAGATAGAGACAGCTAACCTCAGGCCTGGCTGGAACCGGTTTTCCGACCGAATTCTGTTCCGGTTATGACCGAAACCAAAACGGAGTGGCCAGATTTTCGTGGTTCCGATCGGGATTTCAAACCTTAGCTGATTATATGGAAGAGAAATAAGACAATGGTGAGACTTAGGTTAAGGATGAAACTGCTAGCAAGATGATTAAAATTCCACTAAAAGCCTCTAGTACACAAGAGAATACTGTTGGTCAAACTAAGGTCAATAGTTCAAGTAATCTTGATAAACATGAATTAAGTAATAATGTGTTACAAGACATGAGGATAGATGATTCAGACAGCTCTTCTAGTAGTATCAAGAGGTGGAGAAACAAATAAAAGTCTAGTAAGTTGATTGGTGATTAGTCATAACATGATGACTAGTGGTGACCCTTTAGTTGAAACAAATCTGGAATGGATCTAATTAGTTTCACAAATTAAAACAAGAACAAAGACAAAGAAAGCAAGCGATTATAGGTGTAATCTGAGTGGTGTATTAAATGGAGGAATCTCAAAGAAGTAACTTATCTTTTGGTTCTTTTGGATTGTTCTTCAGATGTGGTTTTATATTTGGTGTTGGGTTGTCTTGTGTATTGTGTTCGAGGTGTCGCACTTCAGGTGGTTGTTTGTTTGTTTCATTTAATTCAGGGATATTTTGTTGTGCTTAGGAAGTTTGGTACTTCATATTTTTCACTGTTGTCAGTTTGGCTTCGGATAGGGTTTGCTGCTATGAGGCTTGGCTATGTATTCTCTACCGGCTCCATGATTTTGGCATGCTGGGAATCTGTTTGTATGGTTTTACCTCTATGCATATTTGTTTTGTAGTAGTTGTGATTGTGAAAAGCTTGGTTGTGTAGACATTTTGTATAATATTAGTTTTGTTGTTTGTTTTTGTATTTTTAGCCAAGCTTTTCTTTTTTGTATTTTTTTGTTCTAAAAAAAAAACCTAAACCATGATATTTCATATGCATATTTTGTTATATGTACCAAAAGAAAATTCAATATCCTTTCAAGAGATAGATGGTCTTCAGTATTTCAAAAAAAAAACACATATGGAATATGTATAGAAGACTGAAAGATAAATTTAAATCCGCGTCTATTTCCCTAATGATGAAAATAAAACCTTTATATATATTCAGAGGACCATAGAATTTGATTGTGAATCTCAAAATTAGATCGAAAAAGGAATACGAAGATATTATAAAATATATGAATCATGATTTCTCAAATAAAGACTAAATAAATAGCAAATTCAGATATTCATGAATAAAAATTCTCAAATAAAAACTAATTACCAACTTTTTTGGAAATGTGATATTGAGGATTTCAAACTTGGATGTGAAAAAGTAGAATAGGTATTGATAGAACCATGCGTCGTGTTATAAACTGAAAGGAAAATGAGAAGCCAACAGAGAGTACAAAGGGAAACAATTTTATTTACTAAGAAATATAGAATACAATACAAATGAACTTTTTGTTTATGAACTCTCTGTATAGTAAAGGTTTGTAGTAATGTTACTTGACATTTAAATTATTCATCTTTATAAGTAAATGAAATAGTCGGCTGCTCAAACACATATACAATGTTTATATATTATATCCTCAGATGTGGGCCTGGGCTTAGCCATTCTACATTTTGTTTAATTCTTTAAGTCTGTACAACGTGCCTATAAATATATGGCACAAATACTTTGTTTCACTTTTACATTATCAATGATATTTTTACATTTCGATCAGCAAATTTTTATCTTCATTCCCATTTCGTTCTGCAAATTCTTCTCTCATAAACATCTCCAAATTCTTTTTTGGTATCAGAGCTCTACGACAAAATGACAATTCAATCTCACTAATGGGATTAGGGACTTCATCCATATCAGATTCTAGCATCATCACCTGAGTATGGCTCATCAAAGGGTAACCCTCATCATTTGAGTAAGAAATACAACTTCATCGATCTATGCCACGCCTGAAATCCAGAACATAATCAAGACAAGGCTGTATCAGACCAATTCGTTGTATTCCTTTTATTACAGCAACAAAGATCACCAGGAAAGCAATCAATAAAGTCAGGAAATCATCAAAACAAGTAAGAGCCGTGCCAGGAAAAATTTACAGAAAGGTATTAATAATAAAAATCATTCATTATATAAAATTTTCAGTTGCTACATACCTGTTTCAATGATCAATCTTAAGTTCTTGATCATTTTCGTCATTCTTTATTTGATTTCTGCAATCAAATTTGTACTGTTGTCATCATCTTCCTTTATTCAATGGGTGATGAAGCAATTTCTATGGCATCAGACAATGGCGTGGAGCCTCATGCTAATATAGTTGTTCAACAATTAGTTGAAACAGTAATTAGTCCACAAAGTCAATTGATTACTGTACATTTAGAATAAGATAATTATCTTCTTTGGAAATTATAAGTTGAGACTGCAATTCAAGGCTACTGTCTAGAAGGGTATATTCTTGGCATAGTTGACATTCCAACAAAGTTTATTACTAATGAAAAGAATAGAACCATTGCCAATGAGAAACATGTGAAGTATCATAGGCAAAACAGACTTATTAGTTCATGGTTGTTATCATCTATAAGTGCAAGTTTATTACCCCAAGTTATTAGATGTAATTCTGCACATGATATTTGGACTACATTTGAAAGAGAGTTCAATAATCAATCCTCTGCAAAAGTACTACATTACAGAATCGGTTGCAAAGTATAAAGATGGAGAATCAATCAATGAGAGAATACATCCCAAAAGTCAAGAAACTGTGTGACTTGTTAAACGCAACAAGGAACAAAATTCCTAATAATGATCAAGTGTTGTATCTTGTTAATGGCCTAAGCAATGATTATGAAGCCGTTGTGGCAGTTATAACTTCTCAAAAAATTGTTCCACCAATAGACGAAGTAAACTCAATCTTACTTTCTCATGAAGCCAGAACAAATGCAAAGAAAACTCAATAAATAGATTATTATGTAAACTTTACCACTAGCATCAAAGGAAAGAATCAGAATAATAATAGATATAACCAGTCTTACCAAAGAGGAGGTGGTGCAAGAAGAGCTAGAGGCAGAGGAAGGTGGAATTATTCCAACTGACTAAAGTGCCAAATTTGCAAAAAAATGGGACACACGGCATTGAACTGCTACTTCAGGTTTAATAATAACTACTCTTCAAATCAGAATCAGAGGAGCAATGGCAATGCAAGTGTCAACATTGCGCAATCTCAATCTAAAGGCAACAATCAAGATAATGCAAACATATCAAATAATCAGAATGATACACCAAGACTAGAAACTATACAAGATGATAGCTAGTTCCCAATACAGGAGCTACTCATCACATCACAAACAATTTGGACAATTTAAATCTTGGGAGCAAGGACTATAGAGGTAATCATTCCATTTTATTGGGTAATGGTGAGTGTATATCTATTACTCATATTGGTAATGTTAGTATAAATGGAAAGCGGCAGTTATATTTACAGAATTTGCTAAGAGTTTCAAAGATAAAAAAAGAATTTAATAAGTGTTTCACAATTTGCTCAAGATATTAATGTCTTCTTTGAATTTTATCCTAAACATTGTGTAGTTAATGAAATTCTAACTAAAGAATCATTTTACAGGGTAACATGATAGGAGAGCTACACAAGTTCAACATTGTTATCTACAATATTGACATAAAAGGAGATAAACAATGTAATCTGAATGTAATGAATAAAACTGTTACTAGCAAAAAGTTTTTTGATCTTCGGCATTGTAAACTTGGGAATTCGAGTGCCAAAATTGTTATGAAAATACCGAATGAAAATAATATTCAGTATGATTCTATATCTCTACCAAATATTTGTGATTTTTTCCAGATTGGAAAAAGTCATAGATTACCCTTTATAGACTCAGACACTGTTTATACTGAGCCTTTGCAATTAATTGCAACTAATCTATGGGGTCCAGCTCCCGTCCATTCTGATTTTGGCTATAAATATTACATAGCATTTGTTGATGCTTACTCTAGATTTACATGGATTTATTTTCTACAAACTAAATCTGAAGCATGTAATGAAGTTACTAATTTTATTACTATGGCTGAAAAACAACTCAATACATTTGTTAGAATTCTACAATCTGACAGGGGAAGTGAATTCAAAAATCTGAACAATTATTTTACAAAAAGAGGGATCATTCATAGGACAATTTGTCCTTACACTTCTCAACAGAATGGTCTTGTTGAAAGAAGACACAAACACATAGTGGAATGGGGTTAACACTGTTATCGCAGGCAAAGCTACCACTAAAATTTTGGCCACAAGCCTTCAATACTTCAGTATATTTGATCAATAGACAACCAACTAAACTATTGAAGGATGGAACACCAATTGAAAAACTATACAGTGCTAAACCTAACTACCACAATTTAAAACTTTTTGGATGTCTCTGTTTTCCTTATTTAAGACTTTACAATGCTAAGAAGTTGAATTTCAAGTCTAGACCTTGTACATTTCTTGGTACACTACTAATCAAAAGGAGTACAAGTGTCTTGATGAGACAGGTAAAATATATATATAAGCAGACATGTAATATTCAATGAAACAATGTTTCCTTTAAGTAGCAGAGAAGTCAAAACAACATGAGGAATGCTACTACATCCATACCTGTCATTACAACATACTCTGAATCATGGCTTCAGACTGATGAAGGTGAGGCTGCTGAGGTTGTTGAATCATCATAACTCAATCCAAAAAGTTATGATAACTTGCAACAACCTAGCCACGCCTTGCACACTCCTACTAATTCAGAAAATCAAACATCTGAAGCTATTGTTAACTCTCAAAGCACTAAGTCTGAATATTCTACTGATTCTGAAAACAATGCTAGCTTTCCATCAAATGAGCCACCAATTTAGACTGGGCATCCAATGGTTACTAGAGCTAAAAGTGGTATTTTCAAACCAAAAGTATATACTGCATTAGCTAGTTACTGTGAGCCTAATTCTTTTGAACAGGCAATAAAAAACAAAACTGGAAGAAAGCCTTAGATGAGGAGTATAATGCCCTCATTAGAAACAAAACATGGGAACTTATATGTCCACCTAATAAAAATGTGGTAGGATGTAGATGGACATACAAGTTAAAGAAAAATCATGATCGGTCAATTAATAAATATAAAGTCAAGTTAGTTGCAAAAGGTTTTACTCAGGAATTTGGGTTTGACTTTAATCAAAACTTTTCACCTGTAGTTAAACCAATTACAATTAGACTTACTCTTACAATTGCCTTATGTAAGAAGTGGCATATTAAGCATTTAGATGTTAACAATGCATTCTAAAATGGCATTTTGGAAGAAGATATCTATATGGATCAACCACAGGGTTATAATCATAATCAAAACTTAGTATGTAAACTGAATAAAGCTATTTATGGTTTGAAATAGGCACCACGCGTTTGGTTTGATAGGCTGAAAAATACTTTAACAAACTTGGGATATCAGTCTACCAAATCAGACAATTCATTATTTATAAAGACAAGTAACTTGTCGACAGTTTACATAATGATATACGTAGATGATTTAATTATGATAGGTAATAACCTTGATGATATTGATATGTTAACTCAGTACTTAAATTGTAACGTCCCAGTTTTTGACTGCTTTTGTAATATAATTCATTTTAGATTATTTTAGAAATTTATTTAAATAATAAATAATGGGAAATTCCTGTGAATTTAATTTATTTGGCCAGTGTATATATGTATATAAAAGCGGTAAATAATATAGTATCATCTTGTTTTAACTCTTTTAAATACAGATAACATTAGATGTAAATATTATGGAAAATTAGAATGATTATTTAGAAATTTCCATGTGTATATTTTAAACTTGGTATATTTATATATAAGTGTTGTTAAACATTTTGGTTGCAATGTAAACTTTTTTTAAATTCGTTTAACCATGATATTTGTTTTTAATTTTATAGCTAATACGAATATTTAATTAGAATCTAAATTTACTTTACATCCAAGGGTGTATAAAATATGGCATTATTCAATATGCAAGGAGGGGGTACACCACCATTCATTGATGAATCAATATTGTCGTTTCTTTTTGCACATGGCTACACTGCATAGCCAATACATAGTATAACAGCCAAGACTTTAATTTGACACTTCAAGTATTATATGTTGAGACAGCCAAATGCACCCTAAATGTTGGATCATACTCTATCTAACCCCAAGCACATGCACAGCTATGCATTTAAGGATGAAGAGATAGATAAGTAATAGCCTGAACAACTTGCATAGGTAGATATAGATAGCTGAAAGAATATTTATGAGAAAATGACCAAACATTGCATCATTTCAATCAAGACATTAAAAGCATCTTACCCTAGAACTTCATAGCAATGTATAGCTTAGAGTTTTCTTAAGATATAAGGATTGTATATTTTAAAAAACTGCACAGAGCCGTAGTTTGTAATCTGTGCAGATTCAACATGAAGTGACCAAACACATATGTACACAGCTATACATTTCCAACGATATAGAACAACAGCCTATACCATTCTATCCTAATCCCTACCAAGCCTACAGGTTAGGTTACATTTTAATACTTTCATTTTTAGCTATAAATACATACCAGACTTCACAAATTCCCTCACAAACATTAATTGAAACATTCACTAAGACCTGAAACAAATGGTACAATGGCAGCAACCTAAAACCTGTGAACAAGTTCCCAAAACTATGTTGAGTAAACTTCCCTATTTAATTTTTGAATTTACATATTATGATGTATAAATATAACTACATGTATGTTTTGATGGATTATATAGTTAAATGGTATATCTATGCAAAACTGAAAAAGGTTTAACATGAAAACTAGTGAGTAAAACTCTCTTCCATCTTATTTACAAATGTTTATGAGTATGTATGTATGTTTCTGGACGGGATTATTAGCTAGCTAAACCTTGACTTAAACCTGGAACACGAAACAGTAAACAGAGGATATATTTTATGTAAGTAAACTTGTCCCTTCTTGTTCATTTGTTATGCAAATAAATGTATGCATTTATGGACATGATGATGTGGTTTTCATACTGAATTCAAAATCTGAAAGTAAAAAGACTAAAATCCAGAAACTAAATTAGCAAAAGCCTTGAGCAAAGTTAAAGAACAGAGGCATTAAACTTTGCGAATTCATATCAAGAACGCCTCCGCTGTATGAGTAAGTAATACATTCTGAATTCTGCTGAAGTCTTTATGATCAAGAAATTTTATATTAAGCTGGACGTGGCGTATATTTTTTACCAGACTTCGGCTATGTAATTCCCACTTTATAAATTAATGGTTTAAATTCAATGGCAAAAAAAAAAGGAAAAATAGAAATAGTAGGACATTTACACTAATGAACATGGTCGCTTGATGGCGTGTACATGTGCACACGGCACACGCGGTGTACTTTGAATACTGGAAGAAGTTACTGATGCATGAACTACCACGTTTTTTCATGTTTACATGCACTACATAGAAATAAACATTGGATCTAAGTTTATTCATTTGCTATGCCAGGACTTGTGGAAGCAGTTTTAGTTAGATGCTGATGAAATAGAAAGCATGGCTCCAGATAATAATAAAAATAATATTAATAAAATAAACATGAACCGAACCTCTTAAACATACCCGACCGAGCAATATAAACTACTAGATAACAACATAATAGGATGTTGAAACTCATTGCAATCCTATCCATACTGACCTTCAATCCTTTTTAAAATGATAAAGCCGCTAATTTGTTTCAAACACTACTACAAAACAGGTCAGTTGCTTCGGTTATTTACTCCTTGTTGCTTTGGTTCTACAACCAAAGCAACTACAGCAGACGCTATAGACCAAAAAGTTCTTGCTTCGAACATGCAATCGAAGAAAATATTCTTTTGTTGCTTCGGTTATGTAACGACCCGTATTTTTCGACCATTTGAATATGAATATTTAAATTAGTTTTAAATATTATGTTGGGAATATTAATGGAATTAAAACGAAGTTCGAACGTTATATATTTATATATATATAAATCGAGCTTGAAAATGGCGTGCAGTTCGTAAATTGGAGTTTTGAACTTCAACTGAGAATACAGGATCCGATATAAGTCGGATTTCTGTGAAACAAGACACGTTGGAGCCATATTGGCAATAGCTTTCATATGAAGGAGAAAAATCCAGATTCCGTGTTATAGGTTGTGAGTTATGGCCAAATCAAATTTTGAAATAGTCGCTATGGAAAATCATTATTAAATTATAGGCCTTTAAAATAGCCGTTTTGCAAACGAACTCAGATTTCGACGAAATCAGTTTCATTAGAACCGTATCGCTAAATTATTGTACGGTGGTGAATTGCGTGGAAAACCGATATCGTATGTGACCATGGTAGCCGTAAACGCCCGTTCAATTTCTATAGCGCGTATTTAAATAAATAAATGGATATTTGAGTGTAACTTGAGCAAACGATTGAATTAGGCCACGAAACCAGTTCCGTTGAGTTCGTATCGTCGATTAGAGTCAGGAAATGTATATAGTTTGTTATTTTTAGAGACTGGAAAATTTGGTGTTAAAACGGGTAAAGCGGTTCAGGGTAAAAACAGCCTACCGGGGCAACAGTCTCAGAATACGACGAAACTAGTGCCGTTGGGTTCGTATCGAAAAGTTATTGTCAATGTTCGCAGTTTCAAGTGGATTTGATTTATCTGGTGACCGTGGAAAAATAAAACGTGTGTTCATTTCCGGTTTCATAAAGGAAATTTTTTCATACGACCTCGGATCTCGACGAAACTTGTCCCATTTGATCCGGAATACCTTTTTACACCAAGATTAGCCTTTTTATCAGTAAACAGAGATCGTCGGTAGTGGTTTTATTGAGTTACTTCACGACGAAGTTTCGCTAATAATATTATATAATAAACACACCTACTTTATCACCTAACGTGCAATGTATTGTCGCCCATCACCTCTCTTCCCAACTACTCTATGCCATAGTAAACAAAATTTCTTCCAGCTACTTACCTACAACCTTCTGCTATCCTAGCCTTTTTGATAATTCAACTGCAGCAACCCATTCTGCTATCGGCCTATTCTTTGATACTTCACATCGCAGGGTCAAGATGTGAACTTGAAAACACGCTGCACATTTATAAAGAAGTGTACTAGCCTATGAAGATCCTTGCCAACCAAGTATATAGGTCTGCTTGCTCTTTTCACTTCCTAAACGCGCATGCTACCTCTCCTATTTCTGCATATCTACGCTGTCTTCTCCATCACACATGCCTATCTCAACTCAGCTGCGCGCATACTTCACTCCTCACATCAATCACACACAGACCTATCCTACCGTCCACCCTAATAGCCTAAAGCTTGGCTTCCAAGGAGCTTTCCACTATAAATAAACGCATGAACTTTGACACTTCGGATTGGCGCAAAACAGAACAGAACATAAGAAAAATAAAATGTCGGTGAGTTTGCTTACTCGTGAAAACAGAAAGTGTTTGCTCGTGGAACGGAAGGAGTTGGCAAGAAAACGGGGCTTGTGAACATCAAAAATGCATGGGTGAGGACTGGCGCTAACATGGAGGATGGTGGCACGGTCTAAGTGATGACCTTGATAACCGGTGCCAGGCTTTTGCGAGAAGGTTAAATGGAAAGAGAGGGGAGTTCGGTTGTACGGTAATGGGTTAAATGGAAGAAGAAAAGAGAAGGGAGCTGATGCGAAAAGAACAGGTAAGAGAAGAACAGTAACCATAGTATGCCAAACCGTGTTTGTTGTGTCTAAACCCTGTTTAATTTTTACCTAATGACGCTATAGCAATAATGGTTTAGATTTGATTAAGGAACATATATGTCTGGGAAGGGTTTCGATATAAACTGCCTTAAACACGTTAGAAAATGCCTAATCATAATTAGAAAGGTCCAACTCATCTTAGACGTGCCTAAGCGTATTATATCTTGCCAAATCATATGTAATTACGCCCATACCAGTTCTCTTTTGTGAACTGTGTATTTTGTTTAACCTAAGTTTATCATTAACGTAAGTAAAAGGAGCAATGGATACTATGATAGTATAATAATATATAATGTGGATGAACCTGATCAACTTTTATTTTGCCTGAATGTTTTTACACTATACATCATTACGTTTCAACCATGATATGCCAAATGGTGTTCTAATATGACTGTCCATTTGTATACCGCATGCCGAGTTGAACAACGTGCTAATGTGTGTAGGAAAGGTCAAGGACAGTAGCGTGATGAGGATTATGTATAACTGGAAGATAATATGGCGTGTGGTCTAATTTATTAAGAAATACATAAGTCGGTTGGAACTTAGAATTAGAAACTACATCCCAGTTAGCATCATATAATATTACTGTAATGAATATTATGTGGCCATTATAACCGTGTCGTCCGTACACAGAATCAGACTAAATACGAAGCGGTGGATCCACATCGGTGGACGTAAGATTTTGGGATGGGAACAGACGGATTTGAATGCAGATGAAAGCGTGTTGAACGAACCGTTTGACGGCGAACGAACGGAATCAAAGTGAGTTAAACTCACTCAGTTACCCTTTTTATATTTTATATAAATTGGGTATTTTTATTTTGTGTGCTCTGCTTGCCAATGGTTGACTGTTTTGCTAGTTATTTAACTATTAATTTAACCGATGAAATTAAACCGTGTTTAATTTCAGTGAAATACCAAATCGTTATTTTCAACGATTGGTTCCAATAAAGGTGACTCACCTTGGTTGGTCACGTTTATTTATAAACGTGTTTAAATGATTGCATTGTTTGAATTGCTTGTGGTTGATGTTAAATGGCCATTATTTATTGTTATCAGTTAAACAAAACTGAATGATATGGTTCGTGATAACCGTCTGAATACAGGGAAGAACAGGTTGGAGGGATCCAACCGGATTCCTCAAGGGTATTATTTATTTTCATATGCTCATATATGAACTGATCTGTTTGTATGATTGATTTGATGGTTGATTATTGACGGAATATTCAACATCTGTTTGGTTTGAACCAATGAGAGATATTGGTTGAGTGTTTGGCAGAGTATGGCCTTTAAAACCAATCGAGTTATAAATATTTATTCACCGTCAGGTGAATCGATAGAGTTGAGGTTATAAAATTTATTTTATAACCAGAGTTAGATTTGAATTATATTTGAGAAAAAGTTATTTAAGAGAAATAAATAAATACTTTATTTGTTTAAGACTTTGATTTGTTATGAAGTTATTTTGGTAAAGTAAATGCTGATGTAAATCAAAGTAAATTTAATCGACCGTTGGAATTAGAATTGTTTATCAAGTTAATGTGTTTTGACTAAAATAGTTAAATGAACTTTTTTTTGAATTTAAATAAGGATTTAAAAGGGATTTAATATTTAATTTAGTTAATAAAGGGATTAACTACTAAAGTAGTTAATGTTTGAAATAAGTTATTATTTTAAAGTAATGATAAACTTAGGAATATATTTGTAAATGGGAATTCATTTAAAAAGTTACCGAATGTGAGATGCAAGCCAATTGAATGGTGAAAGAAAATAAACGTACTCAATTATATGAATTAAGTGAAAGAAGGTTTAAGTGGGTAATTGAATATAGTTATTCGAGCTAGAGTTAGTCAAACATAGTATTCAAGGTAAGTTGCCATTGCGTACGACTGCTAGCGAAATTCGCAGGGCTGCAGATAGCCTACGGCGGTCGGATGTTTCCTGAGGGATTCAGGCGTAACCATTGTGATCGCTGTGATCTAGAGTCAAGCGAATGGAGTTAAGACGAATGTTAATTAATCAATTAGAGTTATTCAAATATCGTATTGTTGGATACTAAAAGAATTGGAAGTTTCAATTTAACAAAAAGTAAATCAGTTTGTTAAAGGCCAAGTGATGCCGAATACTGAACCAGTAAACTCATTGGAGTGTCATGATTGAAACACTGATTATTTTGATAGTTAAAACACCGACTATCAAATCTGACCAATACGATTGTTGGTATGGAAAGACCGGGATCGAATTTATATTCGAAAACCATTCTGACCAACAAATGCGTGAAGATCTCAGAAGATGGTCGAGATGGTGCTGTGAAGACCGTTGATTTTCATAAACGGAAGAACCACTAATATTCTCTGCCTGGCAAGCAGAGATAAACTGTGATTCTGTCGTGGTTGGAATCTACGAATTGCAAGGACTTCTCGCTACTGATCCATGGGGTGATTCCTATATTGGATGCGGTAGGAGAGTGCCTTCGGTTCATCCTGTTCCTGGATGATGTATATGGACGAGTGTCTGACAGAGTATTTCCAAAGGGTCACGTACGTTGATTTCTTCAAACATACGATAGTTGTTGGCGGAGATTTGCCGTTCTCTTAGCTTAACTGCTAGAGTATTTTTGTGGACGTCAATTAGTGATATCTGACGGATCTGACGATGTGGCATTCAAAGTAATGGCGACCAGATATCAAGAGTTAATTCTGGCCTCAAGCCTCATCAACCGGGAAATGACAAAAATCGGGCAGGCAGCATGGCTATGTGGGTCGCTCCCATTAGGGTGTATGATCACCTATCTAGAGGAAATCCTATTTGTTCTTAATCTATGTTTCGATGCTGTCCCTTTTCGGGCAGACGGTTGCTGATCCCAACCGTCGGTGATATACATTCGATACACTCAAGCGAAATGAGTGGTCGGTCATGTGAGGGCCGGGTTGCAAGAAGTTCTTGTTGAACCCAGTGTATTCGTCTCTAGAGATACACTATCGGAAGGTGGACCCATACCTTGTCAAGTCGGAATCCAATCTCCAATAAGCGCCTGCGGTTTTGATTGTATACTATATATGTAGAGCGTGAGATGCAAGCGTTCTACTAGATTGCTATTTACTTGTATTTAGACATTATTATAATATCAGACAAGATATTGGTTTCAAAAATGTTTTGGGTTATCGTAAGGTAAAAACCATCCGTGTTTATGTGTGGATTTGGTCTTACGATTATCCTTTTCTTTTGAAAAGATTTTGAACTTTAAAATCATGATTGGATGATTTACCCTTATACTGTGCGAGTTTATCTCACTCTGGTTCACCAGACTGACCCGGTGTTTTGTAAATGCTCGGGTTAGGCCGGGTTGTACAGGTTCAGGTGATCGACTGCTGTGAAGAGACAAGCTGGAAGAATCCAGACGTATGATATTACTATTCCGCCGTGTGTTATATGAGGACAGATTAGTATCACTGTCCAGATGTGTACTCTGATATTGTAAGTATTTCAAAAGCTTTCAATAAAAGTTATTTCTGTATTATATTTTGTTCCGCTGCGATGTGAGACTCTGTATTGTGTTGTGTTCTTCTTCTTCTTCTATTCTAATATTTCTATCTTATCTATTCTCACCCTCTAACTTCTTTCTATTAATGATCTGGAATATTCGATGTCTGAATGGTCAACATGA
Source organism: Allium sativum (assembly GCA_030737875.1). Lineage (NCBI taxonomy): Eukaryota > Viridiplantae > Streptophyta > Magnoliopsida > Asparagales > Amaryllidaceae > Allium > Allium sativum. The sequence goes on from CM060915.1 coordinate 289,518,444, forward strand.
TAGTTTGATGTTGATTTTCGGAGTCGAAAATTCCGGTTCGTTACAGTGGTATCAGAGCTTAAGGTTAAGTAATTACCTTGGCTCTGTGGCGTGACTCAGTAAGAGATGGGGTTAGTAATACCCTAGATTGAGTTTGAGTGTATATATATGAGCGCGTATTTGTAAATTGTTATAAAAACTGTTTATATTGTGTTGATTGGTTTGTCGAGTAGTTTATGAATTCTGGTCGATACAGTAATGCAAACTGTGTCGATAAGTGTTTCTAAACTCTTGAACAGAATAATTCGACACAGTATGTTTTTGAAAGGGGGTAAATGAAATAATTTTACCCAACTTATATTTTGATATAAAGGAAATATATATGTTGGAAATATCATAATATATGTGATGTGTTGTTTGTTATTATAATCGAATAAGATTATAATTGAAATGGTTATATAAATAACCAATTAGAATTCGTATAATATAAAAAACAAATGGATTAAATCTGAAATCTAAATCAGAATTGGAATTAAAATTCCTTAAAGTGGGAAAAGTGATTGCAGATGAACTTGGATTGGATATATGAGAATTTTAAGATCCTAGGAGATTTTAAATTGTTTTACAAGCCTCGCAAGGGATATTTTGGAATAAATTTCAAAATGGAAGTGTTTAAAATTGATGTTTTGAAAAGATATAGTATTGAACTCACTTTGATAGCTGGGAAATAACTCTGAGGATGCTGGCCACATCATCAGTGTTCATTTCCGAGTTCTAAGTGACGGATTACTACCAAAGATTTTGTTTTGAATTGCTTTGAGGAAAAACAAGCTGTTTTGAATCCTGAAAAGGAATATTTGGTTTTAGAAGAGCTAAACGGTTTAAAAACTCCCAGGGAAATTATTTGAACAAAAAGAAAATTTAGTAAGATTTGTGAAAGCAAATATGAATTGAATTAAAGCCAATTAACTGGAAATTGAATCGGGATATAACATATCGAGTAGAATCAAACTTGGAATTGGAAGACCGGAATCTGAGATGGAATTGATAATGGATGGACATTGAGTTAAGAATGAGATTTGGCTTGGACGCGAAGGATTTGGTTTTGAGGTTAAAATTGAAATTTTGTTGGGAATGCATTTGTATATGCTGACGGGGTGGCAGATGGAAATGATATGATGATATGCCCGACAAAAAGGTACACGTTTACTTTTATATGGGTTTGGTGATTTATGAGCCTATTTGGCAAGCCGCTTGGCGGTTTCATTTTCTTTTGGATTGAAGAAGGCCTAGAATGGCTAGTTGGAGTTGTACCGATTGAGCCGTACAGAGGAGGTGCTGGCGAAATTTTTCGGAAATTTAAGGTGTTAGAAAATTTTCAATATTTTTGAAAATATTTATATACAGTATCGAATTGGTTTCTAATTTAATATAAAATTAGATTTGAAAGTTAATGAATTTATAACGTTCTTTCTTACCTTAGCAATTTCGAGGACGAAATTATTTTAAGGGGGGAAGAATGTAACGACCCGTATTTTTCGACCATTTGAATATGAATATTTAAATTAGTTTTAAATATTATGTTGGGAATATTAATGGAATTAAAACGAAGTTCGAACGTTATATATTTATATATATATAAATCGAGCTTGAAAATGGCGTGCAGTTCGTAAATTGGAGTTTTGAACTTCAACTGAGAATACAGGATCCGATATAAGTCGGATTTCTGTGAAACAAGACACGTTGGAGCCATATTGGCAATAGCTTTCATATGAAGGAGAAAAATCCAGATTCCGTGTTATAGGTTGTGAGTTATGGCCAAATCAAATTTTGAAATAGTCGCTATGGAAAATCATTATTAAATTATAGGCCTTTAAAATAGCCGTTTTGCAAACGAACTCAGATTTCGACGAAATCAGTTTCATTAGAACCGTATCGCTAAATTATTGTACGGTGGTGAATTGCGTGGAAAACCGATATCGTATGTGACCATGGTAGCCGTAAACGCCCGTTCAATTTCTATAGCGCGTATTTAAATAAATAAATGGATATTTGAGTGTAACTTGAGCAAACGATTGAATTAGGCCACGAAACCAGTTCCGTTGAGTTCGTATCGTCGATTAGAGTCAGGAAATGTATATAGTTTGTTATTTTTAGAGACTGGAAAATTTGGTGTTAAAACGGGTAAAGCGGTTCAGGGTAAAAACAGCCTACCGGGGCAACAGTCTCAGAATGCGACGAAACTAGTGCCGTTGGGTTCGTATCGAAAAGTTATTGTCAATGTTCGCAGTTTCAAGTGGATTTGATTTATCTGGTGACCGTGGAAAAATAAAACGTGTGTTCATTTCCGGTTTCATAAAGGAAATTTTTTCATACGACCTCGGATCTCGACGAAACTTGTCCCATTTGATCCGGAATACCTTTTTACACCAAGATTAGCCTTTTTATCAGTAAACAGAGATCGTCGGTAGTGGTTTTATTGAGTTACTTCACGACGAAGTTTCGCTAATAATATTATATAATAAACACACCTACTTTATCACCTAACGTGCAATGTATTGTCGCCCATCACCTCTCTTCCCAACTACTCTATGCCATAGTAAACAAAATTTCTTCCAGCTACTTACCTACAACCTTCAGCTATCCTAGCCTTTTTGATAATTCAACTGCAGCAACCCATTCTGCTATCGGCCTATTCTTTGATACTTCACATCGCAGGGTCAAGATGTGAACTTGAAAACACGCTGCACATTTATAAAGAAGTGTACTAGCCTATGAAGATCCTTGCCAACCAAGTATATAGGTCTGCTCGCTCTTTTCACTTCCTAAACGCGCATGCTACCTCTCCTATTTCTGCATATCTACGTTGTCTTCTCCATCACACATGCCTATCTCAACTCAGCTGCGCGCATACTTCACTCCTCACATCAATCACACACAGACCTATCCTACCGTCCACCCTAATAGCCTAAAGCTTGGCTTCCAAGGAGCTTTCCACTATAAATAAACGCATGAACTTTGACACTTCGGATTGGCGCAAAACAGAACAGAACATAAGAAAAATAAAATGTCGGTGAGTTTGCTTACTCGTGAAAACAGAAAGTGTTTGCTCGTGGAACGGAAGGAGTTGGCAAGAAAACGGGGCTTGTGAACATCAAAAATGCATGGGTGAGGACTGGCGCTAACATGGAGGATGGTGGCACGGTCTAAGTGATGACCTTGATAACCGGTGCCAGGCTTTTGCGAGAAGGTTAAATGGAAAGAGAGGGGAGTTCGGTTGTACGGTAATGGGTTAAATGGAAGAAGAAAAGAGAAGGGAGCTGATGCGAAAAGAACAGGTAAGAGAAGAACAGTAACCATAGTATGCCAAACCGTGTTTGTTGTGTCTAAACCCTGTTTAATTTTTACCTAATGACGCTATAGCAATAATGGTTTAGATTTGATTAAGGAACATATATGTCTGGGAAGGGTTTCGATATAAACTGCCTTAAACACGTTAGAAAATGCCTAATCATAATTAGAAAGGTCCAACTCATCTTAGACGTGCCTAAGCGTATTATATCTTGCCAAATCATATGTAATTACGCCCATACCAGTTCTCTTTTGTGAACTGTGTATTTTGTTTAACCTAAGTTTATCATTAACGTAAGTAAAAGGAGCAATGGATACTATGATAGTATAATAATATATAATGTGGATGAACCTGATCAACTTTTATTTTGCCTGAATGTTTTTACACTATACATCATTACGTTTCAACCATGATATGCCAAATGGTGTTCTAATATGACTGTCCATTTGTATACCGCATGCCGAGTTGAACAACGTGCTAATGTGTGTAGGAAAGGTCAAGGACAGTAGCGTGATGAGGATTATGTATAACTGGAAGATAATATGGCGTGTGGTCTAATTTATTAAGAAATACATAAGTCGGTTGGAACTTAGAATTAGAAACTACATCCCAGTTAGCATCATATAATATTACTGTAATGAATATTATGTGGCCATTATAACCGTGTCGTCCGTACACAGAATCAGACTAAATACGAAGCGGTGGATCCACATCGGTGGACGTAAGATTTTGGGATGGGAACAGACGGATTTGAATGCAGATGAAAGCGTGTTGAACGAACCGTTTGACGGCGAACGAACGGAATCAAAGTGAGTTAAACTCACTCAGTTACCCTTTTTATATTTTATATAAATTGGGTATTTTTATTTTGTGTGCTCTGCTTGCCAATGGTTGACTGTTTTGCTAGTTATTTAACTATTAATTTAACCGATGAAATTAAACCGTGTTTAATTTCAGTGAAATACCAAATCGTTATTTTCAACGATTGGTTCCAATAAAGGTGACTCACCTTGGTTGGTCACGTTTATTTATAAACGTGTTTAAATGATTGCATTGTTTGAATTGCTTGTGGTTGATGTTAAATGGCCATTATTTATTGTTATCAGTTAAACAAAACTGAATGATATGGTTCGTGATAACCGTCTGAATACAGGGAAGAACAGGTTGGAGGGATCCAACCGGATTCCTCAAGGGTATTATTTATTTTCATATGCTCATATATGAACTGATCTGTTTGTATGATTGATTTGATGGTTGATTATTGACGGAATATTCAACATCTGTTTGGTTTGAACCAATGAGAGATATTGGTTGAGTGTTTGGCAGAGTATGGCCTTTAAAACCAATCGAGTTATAAATATTTATTCACCGTCAGGTGAATCGATAGAGTTGAGGTTATAAAATTTATTTTATAACCAGAGTTAGATTTGAATTATATTTGAGAAAAAGTTATTTAAGAGAAATAAATAAATACTTTATTTGTTTAAGACTTTGATTTGTTATGAAGTTATTTTGGTAAAGTAAATGCTGATGTAAATCAAAGTAAATTTAATCGACCGTTGGAATTAGAATTGTTTATCAAGTTAATGTGTTTTGACTAAAATAGTTAAATGAACTTTTTTTTGAATTTAAATAAGGATTTAAAAGGGATTTAATATTTAATTTAGTTAATAAAGGGATTAACTACTAAAGTAGTTAATGTTTGAAATAAGTTATTATTTTAAAGTAATGATAAACTTAGGAATATATTTGTAAATGGGAATTCATTTAAAAAGTTACCGAATGTGAGATGCAAGCCAATTGAATGGTGAAAGAAAATAAACGTACTCAATTATATGAATTAAGTGAAAGAAGGTTTAAGTGGGTAATTGAATATAGTTATTCGAGCTAGAGTTAGTCAAACATAGTATTCAAGGTAAGTTGCCATTGCGTACGACTGCTAGCGAAATTCGCAGGGCTGCAGATAGCCTACGGCGGTCGGATGTTTCCTGAGGGATTCAGGCGTAACCATTGTGATCGCTGTGATCTAGAGTCAAGCGAATGGAGTTAAGACGAATGTTAATTAATCAATTAGAGTTATTCAAATATCGTATTGTTGGATACTAAAAGAATTGGAAGTTTCAATTTAACAAAAAGTAAATCAGTTTGTTAAAGGCCAAGTGATGCTGAATACTGAACCAGTAAACTCATTGGAGTGTCATGATTGAAACACTGATTATTTTGATAGTTAAAACACCGACTATCAAATCTGACCAATACGATTGTTGGTATGGAAAGACCGGGATCGAATTTATATTCGAAAACCATTCTGACCAACAAATGCGTGAAGATCTCAGAAGATGGTCGAGATGGTGCTGTGAAGACCGTTGATTTTCATAAACGGAAGAACCACTAATATTCTCTGCCTGGCAAGCAGAGATAAACTGTGATTCTGTCGTGGTTGGAATCTACGAATTGCAAGGACTTCTCGCTACTGATCCATGGGGTGATTCCTATATTGGATGCGGTAGGAGAGTGCCTTCGGTTCATCCTGTTCCTGGATGATGTATATGGACGAGTGTCTGACAGAGTATTTCCAAAGGGTCACGTACGTTGATTTCTTCAAACATACGATAGTTGTTGGCGGAGATTTGCCGTTCTCTTAGCTTAACTGCTAGAGTATTTTTGTGGACGTCAATTAGTGATATCTGACGGATCTGACGATGTGGCATTCAAAGTAATGGCGACCAGATATCAAGAGTTAATTCTGGCCTCAAGCCTCATCAACCGGGAAATGACAAAAATCGGGCAGGCAGCATGGCTATGTGGGTCGCTCCCATTAGGGTGTATGATCACCTATCTAGAGGAAATCCTATTTGTTCTTAATCTATGTTTCGATGCTGTCCCTTTTCGGGCAGACGGTTGCTGATCCCAACCGTCGGTGATATACATTCGATACACTCAAGCGAAATGAGTGGTCGGTCATGTGAGGGCCGGGTTGCAAGAAGTTCTTGTTGAACCCAGTGTATTCGTCTCTAGAGATACACTATCGGAAGGTGGACCCATACCTTGTCAAGTCGGAATCCAATCTCCAATAAGCGCCTGCGGTTTTGATTGTATACTATATATGTAGAGCGTGAGATGCAAGCGTTCTACTAGATTGCTATTTACTTGTATTTAGACATTATTATAATATCAGACAAGATATTGGTTTCAAAAATGTTTTGGGTTATCGTAAGGTAAAAACCATCCGTGTTTATGTGTGGATTTGGTCTTACGATTATCCTTTTCTTTTGAAAAGATTTTGAACTTTAAAATCATGATTGGATGATTTACCCTTATACTGTGCGAGTTTATCTCACTCTGGTTCACCAGACTGACCCGGTGTTTTGTAAATGCTCGGGTTAGGCCGGGTTGTACAGGTTCAGGTGATCGACTGCTGTGAAGAGACAAGCTGGAAGAATCCAGACGTATGATATTACTATTCCGCCGTGTGTTATATGAGGACAGATTAGTATCACTGTCCAGATGTGTACTCTGATATTGTAAGTATTTCAAAAGCTTTCAATAAAAGTTATTTCTGTATTATATTTTGTTCCGCTGCGATGTGAGACTCTGTATTGTGTTGTGTTCTTCTTCTTCTTCTATTCTAATATTTCTATCTTATCTATTCTCACCCTCTAACTTCTTTCTATTAATGATCTGGAATATTCGATGTCTGAATGGTCAACATGATAGTTTGATGTTGATTTTCGGAGTCGAAAATTCCGGTTCGTTACAGGTTAATTTACTTTGTTGCTTCAAGTTTAACATCAGAAGCAACTGAAGAAGGCACAACAAAGGAAAGGTACAAAACTGGTCATTTGCTTTGGTTGTTTACCCCCTGTTGCATCTGTTCAACAACCAAAGCAAATGTCAATATTTATATTAAAAAAATTAATACCATTTTTAGGGTTTTTTAGACCCCAACACGATATAATATGAAAATTTTACATGTTATGTAGTCAGAATTTGTTGTTTGGTTATTGTAGCATTCATTGATTCCCATTATTTCAAATGCACATTCCTTGCACAAGGAACAATTACTATAATGCATCTATTGGTTAAAACATGACTGGTAAAATAGAACCTGTAAAATTGACTTCTGATATAGTAACTAGAAAAAATAGCAAATTCATAGAAGGTTATCCCCTGTAAAGTCGGTGCACAAGATACTATGCCTATCCAATCGACCTTCAGCTAGCAAACCTATTAATAAATACAGCAATAATAAAAATGTAAATATAAGGAATGATAGTATAATAGTTGGTGTTTAAAATAAAAACAGGAAGTTCAAGAAACTGTGACCGGTATTCTCTTCATACAATGGTATTTTCTCTTTACACAATGGTATTTTCTCTTACCAATAATGTTATTTAATTGTGTACTCATGTCACAATGTATGGTTTAAATAACTTTTTAATTATTATTATAAAATAATGGTCTGCTGCATAGCAGAGCAGCTTATTAATGCCATATGGATGGTATTATTTTTTATTATTTCATTAAAATCCTCAGACATGTTTTACAATTAAAATAATACCAAGCTATAATATAACACTATTTCACTATGTGATAACGGGAGTAGAAAAAATTGCAAAAATGGTGTTGTTAAGTAACAGGATGAGTTTGAAATTTATTTATGAACATCATAACAAATTTTCTTTTACGTTATAAAGATGGTTTTCGTTGTGTATATGCACGGGTTTATACATCTTAAAGCCTACTAATCAAGTGGTAAGGCCATTGAATATGAAACAAATGTTATAACTCATTTTATAGTGGACAGTATGATGCATAATTAAACATGTTTTTTAACAATGAAAACCATGTTATAGCAAATTCTATTTATGTAGTAGTAGTTGAAATCTCCCTAAATTAAGAGGTTTATTAACCCCTTTTTCTCCAAACAAAACCAGACAACATTAGCATTACACAAAAGGCTCCTTCATGTGTGTGTTGTGTCAATTAAGCAAACTAATATGCAAGAATCATAGGAGAGTATTTGAAATTTTCTAGAAAACCACTAATTATCACAAAATCAATTATAATACAAAGAATAATTTCTTAATACCTATGGAAGACTTATTATCAAACTTTTGATATGTCATACATCTCAACATCAAAAAAATGTATTTGATCTCGATTTAAACAAGTAATGCTAGAATACATCCAACTAATATTACCATCAAATACTAGGATTCACTAGTTCACATCAAAGCAATTGGTTGAGTAAGCATAGAACTTTGTTTAGATTTCCAAGGCATATATAATTATCTAATTAAATGACCATTTATTCCATATGAACTAATCCTATAAATAAAAGACCATCCACTAGAAGTTTGTAACAAGATGAATCGACAAATATGATAACCAGACCGAAAATATATCAAAGTAATACCTCAATGAAGCTCTAGTACAAGATTTAAGTCATATTCAGTTTTCCATCGATAATTGTGACTGGAACTTTCTCCCATATGAGCAATCCTAAGTAAGAAGGTTTATTTTTAGAACTTGCTCTATTGGTTTCTAAATGTTGTTAAGGTTGCCCACTGGGTTCAACATTTGCTTCGAGTTGTCCATTGGAGTCCTCGACTTGATTTTGTTTGCAGGTCAGCATCCTCTTCTTTGCCATATCCTGCAATAAAACAAAATTAGACTTAAATACATATCAATGGAAAAAGGTAATATTCTTAGCAAGCTCTTTTTTGTTCATGCACTATATAGAAACATGTGTAGCTAATGGGATTTTGATAAATCCACTAAGGTGAAGAGTTATAAATGTTGTTTTAGACCCATTAATATGTAATCGACGTAAGGTTGAAAGCTTTGGATGTGTATTTCAGTAAATATGGAAAAGATGAAAGGAGAAATTTAGATAAGACTTAATACAAAGTTGAGGAGATCAAGGAGAATGAGTACGAAATGTAGTATTGGGGAGATGCCCACCATATTGAATTTTGTCCAGTGGTATCTTGCTTGGAGTATCATGCCCAGAGAATATATTGTTATGCGTTGTAGACGATGAATATTTTGACTAGGCTTTTTTTGGTGCATGGTTGGTCAATTTGGATTTTTAGACATCATACACTTGATGACTTACGTTCTACTTTTGATCTTAGGTTGAGTTAATTAGTCTACAAACACATTATTGCCATTTTGTTGATACTTGGTTCCTTTTAACTTAGTCTCAGCTATATAATTTCATTCCTCTACAGGTACCTTAACATGTCCTATTTTACATCAAAATTTCAATAAAAAAAACTGTAAAAGGTTAACGGGTAAATATTATATGTCAATTTGTTGTAACAGAAATTTGGGTGCATTAAAAACAAAGTAAACCAGTATTGAAGTAGATGCAAGTACAAAATTCCCAATTAACAAAATTGCCCAGTACAACTTAGACGTAAAAACATCCCCACTAACTGTCCAAATTGACAAAAGCAGTTCCTCCAATCGACGTATTGAAAATTACAAGAACACAAATTGTTCATACAGTAAAGATAATTAGAATTACATGAAGGAAAAGAAATGCCTCTCGTGGAAATTGAAATCGAAGACGCTTGTCTAGATTTGGGATTGGGATTGACTGTGTAAGAGGGGTAATTGCGGTGTCAATCGACTTGATGACGGTGTTTAGGGTTTCATGATCGGGATTTCTGGTGGTGCTGATGATGGTGGTTAATGATTACTGGAGACAACGCGTTTTCGAGCAAAAGAAGAACTTGATATTGAAATCGAAGACCTCGAAGTCGGACATCAAGATTCCCCGAAACTTCAAAGTTCCTTGGAATAGGATAACATGTTTTCGAACAGACGAAGAACTCGATATTGAAATCAAAGACGAAATTATCGACTGGCTTGGAGAAGTCCAGGTTTTGATAAGAATTCCCAAGGTAGGATGATTATCGGTGGATCAACATGGAAGTTTTTTTTAATTTTAAGCGATTAGCTCCGAATGAAAATAAAAGAGGTGGTTGTTCGATGGTGAGTGAATAACGAATTTATTTAGGGTTTAGCACAGAAGAGCGGTTCGATGTTGGTTGGAATTACAGATCTAATGGTTGAAAATATTTAGTGGTTTTATGATGATTTAATTTGGTTTATAACTGTTTTAGGCTTAAGATTTAAGTATAATATGAAAATAATAATGGATATTTTATTCCACAATTGATGGATATTTTTGCACATATAAATAATGTCATATTCGTATTAATTATCAAGTATTCTTAAGTTTATTTCAATTTTTTAAACAACTAGATATGACTATTAATTATCAGATAATAAGTAATAAATATTAATTCTTAATTATTAAATGATACTCTTAATTATTAGGTATTAATTATTAAAAGTAATTTACACTTATTGATTGTTAAAGAATAATTATTAAATTTTACTTTATAAATTGATAATAATCAGTTATTACTTATTATTCTTACTTGTATTTGAATATTAATTATTAAACACAAATTGTTATTTTTATGTTAGTGATTATTAGCAATAATTATTATTTCTTGGTTATTTAGCATAGTATTAAATAATACATTAACAATATTTTAATTATTTGATGCAAAAATGTAATAAATAAGTAAAATATGAAATATTAAACTATAATAATTGAATATTAATTATTTACAGCTTGTTATTAAATATTAATAGTATTATTTACTATTAGTAAGAAATTACATAATATTAAATATTTTTTATATTAATTTATCCTTAATGTGAAAAATATTGATTGCAATTTACAAGCAATTAATAACTAGCCTTAACAAATTATCAGACATTAAAAAATTATTCATCGTATTAATTTACGCTCTTTCTAAGGTTATTGTTCCCTTAAAAGATTTTTAAAAATATGAGGCAAACTAGCTACGTTTAGTATAGTAAATTGATATTTACAATGTTTAGTGGAAAAGTTGAAAAATAACAATTATTTGACATTGTTTTTTCCTATTTACTAACAACAAATCATAAATTGTTAAAATAATTAATTATTAGCTATAAATTATTATTTATTAAATCTGAAATTTTTAGAGTTAATTTCAAATAGAATGATTGAATATAAGTATAATATGTTAAACGCTAAATGTTACTTCTCAATTATTAATATTTCCTATTAATTCATAATTAATTAATATTTTTATTAATAATTATTTTTTTACTAGTCACTATTAATTATTAATGATTAAATGTTTAATATTAATTAATAATTTTTATTAATTAATAAATGTAATTTATAAATATTTTTATTATTTTAATAATTAGTAATTAAAATTTATTTGTTGATAATTACCAACTATTATGAAATGTAAATAATGATATATGTAATTGTTGTTTATGATCGTTGATATGTGTTTTTATTTGTAGTAGCGTTGACCTCTATTATACGATGCAAATAACAATATTTGCTTATGTGTATTTGCTTCGGTTTGCAAATAACACTATTTGCTTCTGTTGTAAGGACAACAGAAGCAAATAACATAATTTGCTTCGGTGCATTTACTTCAGTTGTTAATACAATCGAAGCAAATGATACAATTTGCTTCGGCTGTGAACACAGCCGAAGAACTAACATTACTTGCTTTAGTGCATTTGCTTCGGTTGTTAACAAAACCGAAGCAAATGATACTATTTGCTTCAATTATGTGCACAACAGAAGCAAATGAGGTGATGCAACAGACATATTTTGTAGTAGTGAAATGATCAAGAATCATGTAAGCAGAATACTCTTCCATTGCCTATAAAACAAGATTAACAGGCATGTAAATTAACGCGAATGTAGTCAAAAGAAAACAAGTAATGCAAGAAGTAGTAGAGGGCGGTAGAAGAAAGAAATAAAGGGCTAGCGGGAACTATAGCAGCAGTAAAAATACGCAAGAAAATATATGGGGAGTTGCAGGAAAAACGTAAGGAAGAGAGAGAGGGGGGGAGGTTTGTGTATGGCAATGGCAAATGGCAATGATGATGGCGGACGATTGTTCAGTGAAGGGTCGGTAGCATAATGGAGATACAAAGACGTGGGAAACAACAAAGAGAAGAGGAAAAAAGATACATGAAGATAGAAATACCAAGCGAAAGGAAAAGGAAGTGGCTGGAAATTTGGTGCATGCAAGTCAAATTGTTGCGTGAACTTTTGGGCCTGGGCCAGGCCCATCAAAAAAAGGGAGTTTTACGAAGTAAAAGGAATATAGAGGAGAGAAATCCAAGAGAGAAGGGAACGACAGGTTGTATAAAAATGGAATGGGGCAGGAGTCTCGGTTAGTTGCCTGTTCAAACGGTGGCGCTGCGTGTAAATATAAATGGGCTCGGCCCAGTAATTTAAAAAAAAAAGATCCATACATTAAAAAGGAACGAAATATAAGGATAAGAGGGGAAAGTGGGTGGACTTGCGTGGCCTGAGAGGTATTTATTACGAAATATTATGAGGGGAAAGGTTGTTGATGCATGGACTAGGCTTGGTCCATAAATAAAATGCAATTAAAAATACAAAGAGGGTAGGGAAAGGTTTAATTGCTAATTTGAGTTATACCTATGAGGTATACACACATGTCATTAAAAATATGTTGTGGGCTGTTTGGGCTCAGCCCGTTTCAATTAAATAGAAGAGAGAGAAAAATTTGATGAAGTTAAAATTCAAATTAAAACAGAAATATATTTATATATTTAAATTATATATCCATATATTCATACATTTAGATCAATGATATGTATTCGACTAGATCTGGCTCGTGTATCGTCGAGTCGAACGATTAGTGTATGTGTGTAACTCGATGTAGATATCAAGTTTTTAACCACTCAATTTAAAATAAAATTAATTTGTTAGGTGATTAAATTTGATTTTTATCCATAACAAATCGTTTGTAATAAACTAAACGCAAATTTAGTCGTAAACTAAATTACGCGTAAACTGTTACGAATTTGATCAGTAATGATCTGTAATTCAATAAACTCTGAATTCGTTATTCAATTAATTACTTAAATCGGGCATAATTATGTTGACCAAAATTATATATTACATATTGACATCTATTACTGGGAATAAACACTGTTCCACAATATATTTGATTGACTGAATTGTTTGGACGACCTGCTAGCAGAAATAAACACCGTTCTACTATTATATTAGTTTAACATATTTTATCAGTTAATATATGATGTTCAGATATTATACTATCAGTTGATAATATTGAATTGTATTTATATGTTTGTGCAAATTGGGTTAACGACGTGAATGTCGTATGTTATAAGAACTATTATATACCATTGGGATTGCTAAGTTATAATTTCTATAAAGTAACTCAGAAATAAACTCTCAAGTTTTAATAATTGGATATTAATTGTTTTAAGAAACAATTAAATGGATCATTTTAAATTAATTATATTATTAATTTATTTAAAAGTGAAAGATCAATTATAATCAGTTAATCAAGTTGTTTAGGGTTGACTGAAATCAATTGTTTAAAAGGGTATTGATTATTAAATTAATTTGTTTCAATTAATTTAATAAAAGAGGTTTTAATAAATGGTTGTTTAAAACTTGATAATGTTTAAATTAATGGATTAGGTTAGATAATGGTGTAGTTAAATGTCGAAGTTAAAATTGGATAAGTACCCAAAACGATATGTTTAAACTTAATTAATCTTTTAATTAAGTAAGGTTTAAAGATAATTTAATTATCAAAGGATAAGGAGATCAGGTCAAATGTTTGGATTAAATTCCCTTGATTTACCGTCAAGTTAGATTGATTAGTAGTTCGAATCAACAACATTGTTTGAAAAGGATTTAAGGTTTGGAAATCAACTGGATTTACAAATGTTGGTTCGTCGATATCGAACTTCTACGATTCTTGACGACAAGAAATGACTTTGATTCAAGGTATGAGAGGTAATTAAAATACCCCAACTTGAACGATTTCACTATTGTTCGATAAATCGTATTAGTTTGTGTTCGAAATGAGTTTTGGATTTGAATATCGTTTTCAGTATAAAACATATATTCAAGAGTGAGATTTTCACGTAAGATTGTAATAAGAGTTTTCTAAGTTAATTATTATTAATAAACATATTAACAAAATTAATATTTGTATTGAAATATTTAAAGAATATTTAAATAAGGTTTAGCAGATCCAAAATAAATAAATCTGTTTATTTTATTTTATATTTGATAGTTAAATCACTGACTATCAAATCTGGTCCTTTCCGTTATTCATTTCGAAGAGACCGGAATCTAAATTCCACTTTGATTCGATAAATACGTTTCGAGTCAGAGATTATTGATGATCGTTGAAGACGGAGTTATACAAGGGCTATTCTGCCAATCCTAGGTAGAAATTGCCTAAGATGGATTTACAGAATAGCGCATTCGGTTTGCCCAGTCCCAGGACAATTTGTATGGACGAATGTCTGACAGAGTATTCCTAATAAATCACGTAAGTTGATTTCTTCAAATGTATTTACATTTGGTGGTGGAGGAATTTGTTTCTTTTAGCTTTATACCCAGGATATTTTTGGGGAAATCAATTTGTGATTTGGCGGGTTTGACGATGTGGCATTCAAAGTGAATGAAGACGTATTACATCTAATGATAAGTTCAGCCTCAAGCCTCACAACCGGGAAATGAGAAAAATCGGGCAGGCAACATGGCTATGTGGGTCGCTCCCATTAGGGTGTATTGTCGCCTATCTAGAGAATTTTTTTTTCTTTATTCTATTCGATGATGTCCCTTTCGGGAAACGGTGGGTAGCTCCCAACCATTGGTGATAATATATTCGATACACTCAAGCGAAATGAGTGGTCGGTCATGTGTGAGCCGAGTTGTAAGACGTTGTTGTTGAACCCGGTGTATTCCCCTCTAGAGATACACTATCGGAAGGTGGTTCCATACCTTACATAGTTGGAAATCCATTATCCAATAAGTGCCTGTGGTTTTGATTGTATACTATATAAGTGGAGCGTGAGATGCACACGTTCCACTAGATTGATATTTATTTGTATTTAGACCCCATTATAATATCAGAATAAGATATAGATTTCAAAATTTGGGGTATCATAAGGTAAAAATCGTCCGTATTTATGTGTGGATCGGTCTTATGATCATAATTTCTTTCAAAACGTTTTTGAAAAGTTAAACCGATTGTTTTGAATTCTCAAAAGGAAAAAACCATTCCATGTTATACGGTATGGTCTTATGAGATATCTTTTATTTAATCAAGCTGTTTTAAAATTTGTTTACTCATACCAGTCCCATGACTAACCCAGAGTTTATTGTCTATGTTTTTCCTAAACTCTTGGGTGCCCAAATTTGCATGGGCAGTTCAATAGTTCAAGATTTTACAGGTTTAAGCTTGGAGCAGGAAGCTTTAGTGTTAGATATTTAGAGTTTATTCCGTTGTATTGTATATATATATATATATATATATATATATATATATATATGATGTACTCTGATGATGTATGAAAGGGTAAATATAGTTTGTATTTCAAAAGTGATAATTATATATTTTATTTTATTCCACTGCGATTGTGAGATTGTATTGTTGTTCAGTTTGATCTTCTATCTATTTTCTTCTATTCTAATTTTCTATCTTTCTATTTTTCATCCTCTAACTTCTTTTTATTAATGATTCGTATTTTCGTGCAATTTGAGTTGGACGTGAGTTATATTCAGTCAGCTCAAATGGCACGGATTTGCGGGTCATTACATAAATCAACAATTTAGGTGAGTTAAACTATTTTCTTATCATAGAAGTCACAAGAACTCGATCAGAAATGATACTGCGCCAGAAAAAAAATATAACTGAGTTGCTTATCAACAAAAATGACAAATGCCAAACCCCAACCTACACCTATGATAAGTAGTCAGAATTATTTGAAGTATGAGGGAGAGGCTATATCAAATGTTATTGAGTACAGAAGTGTTATTGGTGCACTTCAGTATGCAACTATAACACAACCTAACATATTATACAGTGTTAATAAATTATCTCAGTTTATGAAGAAACCCATGGATACTCATTGGAAAGTAGTTAAAAGAGTTCTATGCTACCTTAAAGGAAATATCAACGTTGGGTTATCATTAAAGACAAGTCAACTTTTAAACATAACAGGGTATGCAGATACTGACTGGGCTTCAGACCCAGATGACAGAAAATCAACAAGTGGATATTGTATCTTTTTTGTCACAGTTTAATATCATGGTGCTCAAAGAAACAACCTACAACTTCTAGATCCAGCACTGAAGCTGAATATATAAGTGTAGCAAATGCCGCTACAGAAATAAAATGGCTACAATCTATGCTACATGAGCTCAAGCTGTAGAGTCAAATACAAAGCCGATTATCTGGTGTGATAATAAAAGTCAATTCAACATGCAAGGACCAAACATATAGAAATAGATATTCATTTTGTCAGAGAACTAGTACAGAAAAAGAGATTCAAGTAAATCATATACTTTTTTTTATCTTTTTTTTATACCAAAATGGGAGAAAAATGCCTTTCTCCAATGGCGTACAAAACCAGATTCGTAGTTTATAAGTGACTACACAATCTGGGATAAAAAAGAAAAAGTAACACACCATAACAATATAAAGAAAGAAACTGCTAGCTAACAGTCTCCTCAACTGAAAGCAGTGGGGCCAAAGAGCAGAAGTCCATCTAAAGCTGAATGAAAAGATGAAACCGCGATGAAAAGTGTCAGTGCGATCCGAGATGCTCCCAACGATGCCACCACCAAGAAGCAGCCTAATGCAAAGATAGAGACCTCATACTCCAAGCCTGGACACCAGCCTCTACTTCCCAGCGTCGCCCAGAAGATACCTATAAAACCAGGTCCTGCACGCTAGAGCACAACATAAAATCCGAGGGGGGGGGGGGGGGGGTAAGGTGACATAAGCGGAAATAAAACAGAAAAATCAACCAATACCTGCACGCAGAGTCGGACGACAAAAAGAGATATCAAAGGTTCTTGCCAATCGAATAGAGCGGGAGCCAAAAGCACCCTTGAAAGGTCTACCACGGTGGGCAAGGAACACGTCATTCCTAACCTTACGGATGATGGAGGGGGGGGGGGTCCATAGGAGACTCATCGAAAATGGCCTTGTTCCGTGTGCACCACAGGTGCCAACAGATAAGACAAGGAAGCATGCGGAAAAGAGAAAAACGAACCGATTTACCTGAGGAGGCGGACCACCAGACCCTCAGTAAATCAAGAAGGGAAGAGACATTACTTAGGAGACCAACCAAATTCCCGAAGTAATTCCAGACAGATACAGCACAGGAGCCAAAAAAGAACAAGTGAGCACTGGATTCCAAATCACCGACTCCACAACATCTGCAACGGGACACGAGCGGGATGTCAATCCTCTGAAGATTCTCGTCAAGTGGTAACCCTTCATGAAGAGTTCTCCACATGAACAAGGAAACTTTCGGAGGAATCCGGCTATCCCAGATGAAGGAAAAAATAGGGAGCGTTGGATTTGGGTTCCTCGCCGAACTCCAAGCCGCCCTAATCGAGAAGGGACCTCCATCCCACCCTGACCCACCACCATGTGAGTCAGAGAAGGACTTCACGGATTGCATACGTTTCCACGTCTCACTTGCATATGACGGAACCCCGGTGAAATTCGTAATTAGCAGTCTGCGGTACTTAGCGTGGAGAAAATTCGCCCATAGAGATTCGTTCTCTCCAAACCGTACCCACAACTTACTAGCGTAGGCAATGCAGATATCCTTAGGATTTCGAAGGCCAAGGCCTCCTTCACTTTTGGGACGACATACGACGTCCCAAGAAATCTAGTGATGACGATTGACGTTGTCCTTTTTACCCCAAAAAAATGACGATGCCAACGAACGATAAGAGCGGAAGAAGGAGGAGGTGGGAGTCATAGCAGCAAAGACATGCGATCCTATAGAGTCAAGAACGGACTGTATAAGAACTAGTCTTCCAGCGTGAGAAAGAAGAGACGCATTCCACTTTATAATCTTTCCCCTGACTTTATCAGTCAGAGGATCGAAGATAGAATTGAGCTTCCGGCCTCGGTAAAGGACGATACCGAGGTAGGGTAAAGGAAGAGTGGCCGCCTTGAATCCGGTAAGCGTTTCGATCCAGGAGGACCTAACCGGAGACAAGTCTTTCGCAGAGACGAAACAACTTTTAGCGGAGTTGACAAGTTGGCCCGAACACCTCTCGTACTGATGAATGAGGCCAAGAAGACGACGGACCGAACGACGATCACCATTAGTGAAAATGATGATGTCATCCGCGAAAGATAAGGAGGAGATGAGAGGACAGCCGCTGGGTATGCCAAATTTGTGGATCTGGCCCGCTATAGTAAGAGAATGTAATCCTCGTACGAAAGCCTCGGCGGCAATAACGAAAAGAGTAGGCGATAGGGGATCCCCCTGGCGAAGGCCTCGACCAGATCTGAAGTATCCGTTGGCTGATCCGTTGATGAGAACGGAGAACCAACAGTTGGAGATGAGTCTCCAAATAAGATCGATGAGGGATTCCGGAAAGCCGAAAGCCCTCAGAACCTTGATGATGAAGAACCAGGACATGCGGTCGTAAGCTTTCGCCATGTCCAGCTTGACGACCACATTTGAGCCCCTAACCTTACGATCAATCTGAGATACCAGTTCCTGCGCTAAAAGGACATTATCAGAGATCAAACGTCCTTTAACGAAGCCAGCCTGCGAGGAAGAGATGATACGATCCAGATAAGGTGCCAACCGCGAGATCAGAACCTTGGAGATAACCTTATTAGAGAAGTTACATAAGCTAATCGGCCGAAAATCCATACAGCAGCGAGGATTTTCGCACTTGGGGATAAGCACCAAATTGGTGGAAGACCATCCTGAAGGAAGTTCACCACCAGAAAAAAAGAATTGTGATTGCTTGCTTAGCGTTGGACGCGGATCCTCTGAACCAGGGGGTCTCTGTTCTCCTGGTCCGCCGGACCAATTAAATCACCCCACTTAAGGTGATTTACACTTTGCCTTCTGAAATTCGGGCATAATTCAGGAAAGCAAAGTGTAAATCACCCCAAAATGAGGTGATTTGATTGGCTGGGACTACGGGACCTGGATAATTCTAATCCAGGTGGTCCCACCTCTTACAAAATAGCATCTGATTATCAGCTCGTTGAAAAAACACATCTGTGCACTTAATAGTCAATTCGTCGGTGAGTTATTCTCTCAGCTCTACCCTACTAATCCTGCCCAATTTATCATTTCGTTCCAGATTTCTGGGATTGTTAATGTTCAGCTGTGAAAGCAGCTATTTCCACCGACAGACTGTAGTTCGGCAACAATAAAGCAGAAGAAGATATATTCGAAAGGAATCAATTTTTTTACTTAAACCTACCTTCAACAAGCAAAAGAAAAAGTTTACAAGCAAAGGTCTAAACGTGTAACTTGGATACCGAAGGTTGCTCTTTTTTTGGAAATAATCCCCTGCATAATGTTCACAAAATAAAACAGATGGTGACTTATAGTTGACTAAAGCCTTTGCGTTAGGTATTTGCATGTCTCGTGTTAACAAATATTGATAATTATTAAACCCACACAACTAGCAATAACCACTCCAACAGCAATTCTCAACTACATCTACTGAACAAAACCCAAACTTTACTCTCCTAAAAATAAATCAGCACAATGTTTTCGTCACTTCTCTTTGTATTCTCCATTTTGATCACAACCAGCAACTCCATAAACGAAACGGAAACGAACCTCCACTTCTACTTCCATGACATTGTAGTCGGGTCAAACCCGACAGCAATAAGAATCGCCCAAGCATCAACCACAAACACGTCAGCCTCCTTCTTCGGTGCTCTCGTCATGATAGATGATCCGTTGACAGAAACACCGGACCCGAAGTCGAAACTTATCGGGCATGCACAAGGGATGTACGCTTTGGCATCGAAGGAGGAAGCGGGTGATCTGATGATGGTGATGAACTTTCATTTTGTCCAAGGGGAATATAATGGAAGCACGCTTGCTGTACTAGGAAGGAATGCAGTTATGAGTGGCATAAGAGAGATGCCTATAATTGGAGGGAGCAAGATGTTCAGGTTTGCAAGAGGGTACGCACAGGCGAAGACATATCAGTTTGATGCGAGTACTGGAAATGCTATTGTTGAATACAACGTCAGGGTTTTGCATGAGGATGTGAAGTTGGCCGATACGAATTCAAATTCAAATTTTGATGACCCAAAATCAGCTGGATGGGGTGCTGCTAATTTGCATTTTGGAGGGTATTTTGTGTTGGTGTCACTCTGTTTTATGTGGCTTACGGTTGCTTGATTTGGTTGGGTATGATATGTTGGTCATATTGCTTTCCTTATGTTTTCACATTTTTGATATGTAACAGATTACAGCAGAAATTAGGAGTTCGTCATCTGGTTTTGATTAATACTGTGTTTTCTTCTTCTTCCTCATCATCGTTACCCCGGTGTTTATTAACAAACTTTGGGGAAAAAAAAAATTGAACGATATAGAAAACCGAGAATTTTGCTCTTCCGGTCTTTTCTCCAAATCCGGTCATCCTGGCACTTCCCATAGAAAAAATTGCTTGCAACTACGACAGAGGATGGACTTGCCTTGATTTCAAACTCCGTTTCTTGAATCCTTGATTTTTCTCAAGCATTATTACATCGCAAACCGGTTCTTCTCATTAAAATTAGAGCAGGTGGAATGTCACTTTCACAATTATAGCGACTACTCCTTTTCACTATGTCCTTACGTGAAGTATCACACTGATTCCACTTCCCCTATATTGGTGTGTATCCATGTCCATTGTATCCGTCCATATTTCATTTCTTATTTAGCGCTTTTTATTTGATAAATAAATGAATGTGATCTACTTGGGCATTTAAACATCAAAATTTGTCCAAATGGGTGCCCCAACTATATCTTTAATAATAAGTGTAATTAATATTATTTTTTTTTTTATGTCAACATAAACTGTTAAGAACACTCCTGATACCGAATTTTAATCTCACTTGAAAAAACAAGATTTTTTTTTTTTTTTTTTTTTTTTTTTTTTTTTTTTTTTACAAATTCAAAAACATATGTTTATAATTATTATCAACTCTTAGTATCACTTAAACATATTTTCTAACGAATAAAATTCCTCTATGAATTCAAAGTAATTCTTCAAAGATAAAATTTTAAAAATAAATTAATAATATAAGTAAAAATTAAACTAAAATAAAGATATTACAACATAGAAATAAAATTTTACTAACAACAAATGATTTTATCACAAAATTACGTTAGATATTTCAAAAAATCGTTTAATGTGCTAAGCATGTACAATTTCAAGAAATTCATGTGTGAAGCGTTTGCAATAACTACGCATGAAGCACATGTCATTATGCTCGTGTAAAAAATTAATGTACCTGTTATGTATGACAAATATTGGTTATAGGCTCTTAAAAGATTACAGCAAGAATGAACTCTCTTGTAAACATATTGCAAATATAAATTTGATTTTTATTTGATAAGATATTGTAGTTGCAGCTCACTTTTAGAGTGTGCATGTACTGCAACAACCTAAATTTTGACAGAACCGATATTTAAAAAAAAAATCCAAATCTACCGAAGCTCGAGTCGGTTTGTCCAGTATCCTGCCGAAAGGCAAAGATAAATATATCAGAGCTCACGACAAAATATCTCACAGCGGAACGAATGAAATATAATAGTAAATACATACTTACCAATATAATGACAATAATTAGCAAGTGTGACGGCCCGCCCCACACCAGCCGACATTTCCAATGAAAGTGCGTTGTGCCGATGTCCAATCAGCACGGGCTGGATATGCACTATTGGAAGAACTCAATCTGACAGGTAGTATTGTTTCTATAGAATCTGGTGATGAATCCATTCTATTTAGTAACAGTCATATGTTATTTTATAAGAAGAAAATAGTGTTCTTGGATTCTTCTGGTAAGGTACAGGTTTGCAATCCTGAAGAATTATTATAGTTTCATCGGGTCTCGTCAAAGAAAGGAAAGGTAAGGAATTAGAACTAACAAGGAACCTGTAGAATGTCTCACAGCGCATGGGATAAAATACAATAACAACATACTTTGAAATAAAACAGGCGAGATAGTGCATAAGCTGGAAACTAAACATCATAGCAGCGGAAAATCCAAATACAGCTTATGTTCCACATCATTATTATTACAACTTTAAAACTATCTCTAAAGCAAAAGAAAGGAAAAATACATTACTAATGCCCAAAGTAGTGACCAGCAGCGACACAGAGAGAATATATAGCAAATAGTACGTGTAAGCCTCCTGCTCGTCTCCGGACAGCTACTCGTACACAACCAGCTAACCTGTCTACAGTCTGTCCGTTTAAGAGCACCCAGAGCAATAAGAAGAGACATAAAACTCTGGGTCAGACAAAAGTCTGGTATGAGCGATAAGCAGCAAAACAGAACAATAATAGGTATACTAAACCAAACCTGAACCTGGACCTGCAACCAAAGAGTTAGCACTACATACTGTACAATACTCTAAGGTGCCACTAACATATGGTGTAAAGAATAAGGGGGTGGGGGTGTGCATGTCATAGAGATGTCAAATAATCAAGCATAGCAACCATCCTCACATCTCTCACTCAGTGAGTAAAGCATACGATATCTACCACTTTGACCACCCAATTCCTTGCTACGATCACTCTGCCCCATGGAGTCGAAATGACACCACTGCACTGGTCCATAGCCACTAATCCTTTCCTATGTCCACTCTGCCCTATGGAGTCATGATGACTCCACTGCACTGGCTCATAGCTTTGCTACGATCATTCTGCCCCTTGTGGTAATAACTACCCCACTTCACTGATACATAGCCCAACATCCGTTTTGGTGGTGAATCAAAGCTATAGACGTCGATAACCCCTTAGCACGCGTCCCGCAGCAAGTCCAATCATGAAGTTGACTCGTTGGTTCCCAACTGGATCCTGAGTACAAACTTCCCATTTGGATTACCTTTGCATCTCGGGTTTTGGTCCACTTCGGATCAGTTCGGTTCTGCACTTCTCTTCACTTCAGATCATACTCCCCGTTCGGTTCGTGACAATCGTATAGACTCAGTTCGTGATCCTGGCTCCAGCTCATGGCAACACCCAATCTAGCTCATGATGCACTGGTTCGGTTCGGTCCCCTTCATCTCGTGCTCAACACATCGGCTCGTGGCACCCTTCTTGGTTCGGTTAGGATTGCTCCATACGGGTCGGATCATTAGTGCTTTGGTTCGGAGAAGGGAACCAATTCGTGCTCCATCCCCTTTATCACTGGTTCGTGGTTCATGCTATGTCACCCGGTTCGTATCGGGAACACCCGATGAGTTCGGGTCGGAAGAGTGTTCTGGTTCGTGATCTCCTTTGGCCATCAGCTCGTGGACTCCTGAAGTGGTTCGGGTCGGTATCCCTATCGGGTTCGGTCTCCCTCTTTAGCCTTGGATCGTGACTTCGTGGCGCACTCCAGGAGAACGGGTCGGGTCGGAGCTGCATGGTGCTCCATGGTTTGGTCCGTGCTCCCCTTCTCCGATCCGATCCGGTTCGGCTAATTTCCTGCACTTCTTTCTAGCGACTGTTTTACGCCATTCGATGGCATTTTCGACCAATCCAACTTTTCTCACAAAACATACCATACAGTCATAGCAACATATTGAATTGACCACTAACATCAAAACGACAATTTGATGGGTTAAAACGGATCAAACAAAGCCAAAATCCCATATTTTCCCTTAAGCATGTTTAAGCAAAACTAATGATAGGATTAGTAAAACTTAACCAAAGCAACCAAATTTTCTAGCAGAGGCCTAAGACAATATTTCGAAATTTATAAATATTTTTTTCCAGATTTTGAACATGCATAATTTCGTTAATTAACACTAATTACCCTTAATTAACCATAATTAGTGAGGAACTATGCAAATCACTCACGTTAGCCACAACAAAATACCAAATCTGAAACTATCCTCTGTTTGGCGCTGTTCCCAAGGCTATACAGCAGTTCTAACCTTGCTTTGGTGCTCTTTCTCCTTAATTTGATGTAATTTAGCCAAATCTTCAATTAGAAAGTGGTTTAGAGGTGTTTTAGATGTTGGAGGCCATTACTAAGTTGAGAGGGATGATAAGTGGCGGCTGAAAAATGAGATAAGGGTATTCTCTAAACCCTAACAACCCTCTCCAAATCCCGAAATCCCCCTCTGGGCCTAGCTGTTAATTATCTAATTAAGCCCGGTTAAGCTGTCTTTCACCTTCTAAACCTTAATTCAGCCATATCTCCAAAACGGTAAGTCAATTTTTCACATATGACCACTTTACGGAAAGGTAAACCATCATCCGGAGCGAATGGAAGTGGTTTCAAGTCAAAAATCCTATCCAATCAAAAGTTATGGCCGAAACAAGATTAGCTAGGGGCAAAACGGTCATTTAAAAATCGGCAAAAATCATGGATATGGGAAATGACCCCAATAGTCGTCTTCCAAAGTTACATGGCTATACGACTTCGTATGAGAAAGAAATAAATATTCTACGATCCTCTGATGCATAGAATGCGGGTCGTTACATTCTCCCCTCCTTAAGAAATTTCATCCCCGAAATTCCTTAACCCTAAACACACAAAGTATCCTGCATACCTACCAATCGTTAACAAAGCAAGTAAGCATACAAAACAACACAACAAGCCTATCCTAGCATGCGGTTTACTTGCAAGGGAGTACTATACCGATATAAAAACCTTACCAGGCAAAGAGTTCTGGATACTTCCTCCTTATGTCCTCCTCTGTTTCCCAAGTGCAGTCTTCCTCATCATCACCCCACTGAACTTTGACTAGTCTCCTCGCCTTCCTTCGAAGCCGCTTCGTATCATTCCCAACAATACGCATAGGCCTGCGGTTCCCAAGTGTCTTGGGTTCAACCTCGATATCATCCAACTGATCCAGTGAAATAGCCACACTAGGGTCGTGCACAAACTTTCTTAACAGGGAAACATGAAATACATATGAACTCCCGCCATCTTCTCTGGTAATTCAACTTTATATGCCAAATTCCCAATTTGCTCGAGAACTGGGAATGGACCAACAAATCTTGGTGCTAACTTGCCTCTCCTGCCAAATCGAATCACGCTCTTTAACGGAGAAATCTTGACAAATACCAAGTCACCAATGGAGAATTTTAAATCTTTTCTCCTCTTATCAGCATAACTCTTCTGTCTATCTTGAGCAGCCTTCATTCGCTGTTGGATAACCTTAATCTTATCTGAAGCTTCTCTTATTACATCTGGCTCAAGCACAAATTTCTCAACGGTTTCCAGCCAACATGATGGTGAGTTGAACGGTCTTCCGTACAAAGCTTCAAATGGAGCCATACCAATACTGGATTGATAACTGTTATTATATGCAAACTCTACTAGGTGAAAATGGTCATTCCATGATCCACCAAAATCTAATATGCAAGCTCTCAAGAGATCTTCTAATACTCGATTCACCCTCTTCGTCTGACCGTCGGTTTGAGGATGATACGCAGTACTGAGATGTAATTCTGATCCTAACGCCTCTTGTAAGCTCTTCCAAAACCCACTAGTAAACAACGGGTCTTGGTCACTCACAATGCTTTTAGGTACTCCATGAAATCTCACTACCTATTTCATATATAGGTCAGCTAACTTAATTAGTTGTCGTTCTATTCGACTTGACAAGTATAAATCTTGCACTCTTGGTCAATCGGTCCACAATCACCCAAATGCTCTCATGGCCCGATTTAATTCTTAGTAACCCATCAATGAAATCCATTAAGGCTTGTTCCCATTTCCATTCTGGAACTTCTAATGGTTGCAACAAACCACTAGGCTTCTTTTTCTCAGCTTTAACTAGATGGCAATTCATGCATTTGGATATAAACTTCCCAACGTCTCTTTTAATCCCTTCCCAGTAGTAGGTCTTCTTCATGTCTCGATACATCTTGTTACCACCAGAGTGTATAGTCAGTTTTGAGTGATGACATTCTCTAAGAACTTCATCTCTCAATCCATTGACATTGGGTACAACTAGTCTTCCATTCTTTCTAAGCCATCCATCTCGATCAAGCCCATACTCGTTCATCTCCTCATCGATGCCCATCTCTAACTTGGATATGATTTTCAATAAGTTAGGATCGCCCCTCTGACTAGAACCAATCCGCTCAATCAAAGTGGGTCTGATCGTCAAACTACTAATACTTCTGAATCCAATTCGCACTTTGGTCTGAAATCATACCCAGCGATGTACTCCAGTTGCTTCCATTCTAGAAACATAGTCCCTAAACTGGCATGTCTCTTACTCAAGACATCAGCTACTGCATTGCCTTTCCTAGTGTATATGTGATATCAAAATCATATGAAGCCAAGAATTCTAACCATCTTTATTGTCGGAGATTTAGATCCTTCTGAGAGAAAAGATACTTTAACGACTTATGGTCAGTAAACAACTCGAATCTTTCTCCCAAGGGATAATGTCTCCACATCTTCGACGCAAACACGATTGCTGCCAATTCCAAATCATGGGTAGGATATCTTTTCTCATGCGGTTTCAGTTGCTGACTAGCATAAGCTACAACCCTACCTCCTTGCATCAATACAGCACCTAGTCCGATACCACAGGCATCTGTGTATACTGTCATTTCTTCATTCCCTTTAGGGATGACTAACACTGGTGCACATGTCAACTTTTCCTTTAGACTCTTAAATGCATTCTCGCACTTTTCGTCCCAGACGAAAGCTTGATTCTTCTTGGTCAACTGAGTCAACGGTGCTGCTATCTTGGAGAAGTCTTGGATGAACTTCCGATAATACCCAGCTAATCCCAAGAAACTTCTTATGTCTGTTGCATTCTTGGGCGTAGACCAATCCTGTACCGTAGCCACCTTCGCAGGATCCACGGCAATACCATTCTCTGAAACAACATGGCCCAAGAATCTCACCTCCCTCCTCCATAAGTGACACTTAGAAAACTTTGCTTTCAGTTGGTGTTTTCTCAACACCTCCATCACAATCCTCAGGTATTCCTTGTGTTCTTCCTCTGTCCTCGAATAAACAAGTATATCGTCCACAAACACAAGAACAAACTTATTCAACCGATCTCTTAATACCCTATTCATAAAATCCACAAAATATGCTGGTGCATTGGTCAACCCGAATGGCATGACCAACCACTCATAAAATCCAGACGACATCCGAAAGGCCGTTTTAACTATACTCTCAGCTTCCACTCTAAGCTGATGAAAACCTGTCGCGAGATCCAACTAGGAGAACAATCTTGCGCCACTCAACTGATCAAACAAATCATCTATCCACGGTAGAGGATACTTATTCTTCCTCATCACCTTATTCAACACGTGGTAGTCCACACACAAACGAAGGGAAGCATCTGCCTTGGTAGCAAATACAGCTGGTGCTCCCCACCCATAAACACTTCTTTTGATATATCCCTTCTTCAAAAGATCGCTTACTTGCACCCCAAGCTCTCGCTGCTCCCTTGGTGTTATACGACGAAGTGGCATCACTATAGGTCTGGCATCTTTCACTAAATCAGTACGGAACTCAATCTCTCGGTGTGGTGGAAGTCCGGTCACTTCCTCGAAGACGTCCGGATACTGGCCAGCCACGGGCACACCTGACAACTCATCATGCGGGATGTCGAGGGAATTTAGAAAACTAGTCATTTCCCCATCACTAGGTAGACCACCAAACAATACCCTCCGCCCATCATTCGCTCTAACTGTCACCAAAAAGCCCTCACAGTCTACCACCACCCCGTACCTTTGGAGCCAATCGACTCCCAAAATAATGCCAAACCCAGTAAAGCCCAAAACAAAGCAATCACAAACAAACATGCATCCATGACTCGATAAGACCACATTACGACAAATCATACAAAGGCTAGTGGAACCAACAATCGGGTTCATCACTGCTAAAGGTCTATCAACTATCTCGGGTTCCAATCCCAACCTATCTACCAGGTCACTAGATATGAAGGAACGGGAAGCTCCGGTATCAAACAATACTCGAATAGGAACATCATAAACAGAAAGCATTCCTTGAATGACGACATTCTTTCCTTTCTCCGCCGCAGTTGGGGTATTCGACGAAGAAGGAACAGCATTGATAGCATATGCTTTCACAATCTGCTTTTCTTTAGGGGGTTGCAGACACTTGTCCTTGTGATGTCCCACTTGGCCACAATTGAAGCACTTCCTATCCGCTGGCTTGGCTCGACATTCTTTGGTATAGTCGCCCTTCTTACCACAGCTGAAGCACTCAACATCTTTCTTATTCTTTTTCTTCTGGCCATCCTTGGTCTGATTCTACTTTCTCTTATTCTGAGAACCATTCTTGCCTCCACCACTTGCTTGCGGCTTTGGATCCTCAGCAGATGCAACCTCAGTTTTCGTCTTAGGGTAAAACTCTCTGACCTCGATGCTTTCCCCACAATAGGTTAAAACGTCTCATCGATGTGGTTAATAAACCTTTCCCCCAAGTATCCATCCAAACCAGTTATGAACTTCTCGTTCTTCTTCTTGGGAGTGTCGATAAGAGATAATCCATACTTTGATAAAGTATCGAACTCTGTAATGTACTCCGAGACTGCCCTACCATTCTGGTTAAGCTCTAGAAATTTCCTAAATAACTCTGACTTCTGGGCAGCTGGGATGAACTTATCACTAATTCGGGCCTTAAACTGATCCCAAGTAACTTGATCCTCAGGAGTGGCAGCCTTAATAGCATTCCACCAATTCATTGCCCGTCCGTGCAGCTGACGGGATGCTAACTTCCTCTTCATCGCATCCTCGATACCCAAGTCTTCGAAAATACGCTCACAGCTATCCAACCAATCCTGAACTTCAGTGGCCGATTCCATTCTATGGAACGGCTTCCCACCAAGGCTAGTGTAATCCTTGCATAGCTTGGCGAAATCGGCCCTAGGCGCCTGCACCGCTGCACCACCACCATTTGCAGCATTGGGAACTGCTCCTTGCACATTTCTAAGCAACTCTTTTATGAAGTCAGTGAACATAGCCCTCATGTCAGGAGTATTTCCATTATTAGCTCCTCTACCAGTACCCCTCGTATATCGGCCCATCGTTCGATCTGTAAAGAGAAACGATTAACCATCTCTTCAGTGGTGCCAGTGCAATGCGACTTCATCCTTAAATATACTAATAATATATATAACTTTGGAAAACCAAAATAATCACAAATACGCGCTCTCATATACATATTATCTCTCTCCGGTGTCTTTCCCTAGGTTAACTACGTAACCTAGAGCTCTGATACCAATGTGACGGCTCGCCCCGCACCAGCCGACATTTCCAACGAAAGTGTGCTGTGCCGATGTCCAACCAGCACGGGACGGTCGTCAAAGAAAGGAAAGGTAAGGAATTTGAACTAACAAGGAACATGTAGAATGTCTCACAGCGCATGGGTTAAAATATAATAACAACATACTTTGACATAAAACAGGTGAGACGGTGCATAAGCTGAAAACTAAACATCATAGCAGCGGAAAATCCAAATACAGCTTATGTTCCACATCATCATTATCACAACTTTAAAACTGTCTCTAAAGCAGAAGAAAGGAAAAGTACAATACTAGTGCCCAAAGTAGTGTCCAGCAGCGACATAGAGAGAATATATAGCAAATAATACGTGTAAGCCTCATGCTCGTCTCTGGACAGCTACTCGTGCACAACCAGCTAACCTGTCTCCAGTCTGCCCATTTAAGAGCACCAGAGTAATAAGAAGAGACACAAAACTT
This sequence comes from Allium sativum, assembly GCA_030737875.1. Taxonomy (NCBI): domain Eukaryota; kingdom Viridiplantae; phylum Streptophyta; class Magnoliopsida; order Asparagales; family Amaryllidaceae; genus Allium; species Allium sativum. Next base: position 289,548,601 of record CM060915.1, read on the forward strand.
TGGGTCAGACAAAAGTCTAGTATGAGTGATAAGCAGCAAAACAGAACAATAACTGGTATACTAAACCATACCTGAACCTGGACCTGCAACCAAAGAGTTAGCACTACATACTGTACAATACTCTAAGGTGCCACTAACATATGATGTAAGGAATAAGGGGGTGGGGTGTGCATGTCATAGTGATGTCAAACAATCAAGCATATCAACTATCCTCACATCTCTCACTCAGTGCGTAAAGCATACGATATCTACCACTTTGACCACTCAATTCCTTGCTACGATCACTCTACCCCATGGAGTCGTAATGACACCACTGCACTGATCCATAACCATTAATCCTTTGCTATGTCCACTCTGCCCCATGGAGTCAAGATGGCTCCACTACACCGGCTCATAGCTTTGCTACGATCACTCTACCCCATGAGGTAATAACTACCCCATTGCACTGATACGTAGCCCAACATCCGTCTTGGTGGTGAATCAAAGCTATAGACATCGATAACCCCTTAGTACACGTCCCGCAGCAAAGTCCAATCACGAAATTGACTTGTTGGTTTCCAACTGGATCCTAAGTACGAAATTCCCATTTGTATTACCTTTGCATCTCGGGTTTTGGTCCACTCTGGATCAGTTTGGTTCTTTACTTCTCTTCACTTCAGATCATACTCCCCGTTTAGTTCGTGACAATCGTATAGACTCAGTTCTTGATCCTGGCTCCAGCTCATGGCAACATCCAATCTGGCTCATGATGTACTGGATCGGTTCGGTCCCCTTCAGCTCGTGCTCAACACATCGGCTCGTGGCACCCCTCTTGGTTCGGTTTGGATTGCTCCATATGGGTTGGATCGGTGTGCTTTGGTTCGGAGAAGGGGACCAATTCGTGCTCCATCCCCTTTGTCACTGGTTTGTGGTTCATGCTATGTCACCCGGTTCGGATCGGGAACACCCGATGGGTTCGGGTCGGAAGAGTGTTCTGGTTCGCGATCTCCTTTGGCCATCAGCTCGCGGACTTCTGAAGTGGTTCAGGTCGGTATCCCTATCGGTTCGGTCTCCCTCTTTAGCTTTGGATAGTGACTTCGTGGAGCACTCCAGGAGAACGGATCGGGTCGGAGCTGCATGGTGCTCCACGGTTCGGTTCGTGCTCCCCTTCTCCGATCCGATCCTGTTCGGCTAATTTCCTGCACTTCTTTCCAGCGACTGTTTTACGCCATTCGACGGCGTTTTTGACCTATCTAACTTTTCTAATCATTCATAAAACATACCATAATAGCAACATATAGAATTGACCACTAACACCAAAACGATAATTTGATAAGTTAAAATGGATTAAACATAACCAAAATCCCATATTTTCCCTTAAGCATGTTTAAGCAAAACTAATGATTGGATTTGTAAAACTTAACAAAATTAACCAAATTTTCTAACAGAGGCCTAAAATATTTTGAAATTTATAAATATTTTTCTATATTTTTAACATGCATAATTTCGTTAATTAACACTAATTACCCTTAATTAACCATAATTAGTGAGGAACTACGTAAATCACTCACCTTAGCCACAACAAAATACCAAATCTGAAACTATTCTCTGTTTGGCACTGTTCCCAAGGCTATACAACAGTTCTAACCTTGCTTTGGTGCTCTTTCTCCTTAATTTGATGTAATTTAGCCAAATTTTCAATTAGAAAGTGGTTTAGAGGTGGTTTAGATGTTGGAGGCCATTACTAAGTTGAGAGGGATGATAAGTGGCGGCCGAAAAATGAGAAAAGGGTGTTCTCTAAACCCTAACAGCCCTTAAATACTCCAAATCCCGAAATGCCCATCTGAGCGTAGCTGTTAATTACCCTATTAAGCTCGGTTAAGTTGTTTTTCACCTTTTAAACCTTAATTCTGGCATACCTCCTATATGATAAGTTCATTTTTCACATATGACCACTCTACGGAAAGGTAAACCATCATCCGGACCTAATGGAAGTGGTTTCAGGTCAAAAGTCCTTTCCAATCAAAAGTTATGGCCGAAACAAGATCAATTAGGGGGAAAACGGTCATTTAAAAATCGGCAAAAATCATGGACATGGGAAATGACCCCAATAGTCGTCTCCCAAAGTTACATGGCTCTACGATTTCGTATGAGAAAGAAATAAATATTCTACGATCCTCAGATGCGCAAAATGCGGGTCATTACAACAAGTGTCTCTAAGCTGAAGAATCTCAATTACGACCTGTCCAATCTGCGGGTTTGTTATAAGAAGGGAGCCAGAACAAAAAATTTAGTGAATGGACAAATTATACATTCTGCATCAACACTACATATATCGTTCTATCACTGGTTCTTTATTTATTAAGTTGTTCGAGTTAATTTCACATTATACTTTCGATTTTTACCTATAAACCGTAACCGTCTACTCCTGGTAGATTAACCAAATAAAAAAAATATAGCTATATGCCAATAAACCGAGGTACTCCCCATAGTATCCTTCTCGAGTGGTTCCCGTCGTCGTACTGGACCTCTATCTTCACGCTACAAAAGAGTTGTATACTTTGCTACGAGGGCATATCCAGTCTCCAATGCTGCGCCACGAAAGCACCTAAATACCTGAGTTCTTAACGGAACTCGGTCGGGGGCTTTACTATATCATTAAAGAATGGCCTCGAGATGCCAAACAAAATGTCTTCGTTCGGACCGAAATATGGATATCTAAAGTTGTTTTGTCTCTTCTGTGGCTCTTCAAGGCCTCACAGGCTTCCCACTAATGAAAGACTATTAAAAAGACTAAGTGACAGATTCTAACAACCAATCTTAACAAACATGTGTCCCTTCATCTAATAACCCCGATAGTGAAAATCATTGGTCTCTTGATTATAGCTCCAATCTTTCCAGTACATGCTCCGATTGATGATGGTAAACGCTTGACGACCTACTATCCTTTGTTGGGTCTTGACCACAAAGCCTAACCACCTACAAGTCGAGGCAGCCGCCGGACCATCCTAAGAATCATCCATTCAGTCTTTAGGCTACCCACAACTATAGGTGTAACAGATGCAGTCAAGGTATACTCACTGGATGGTATCGTACAAACCATGCCTCTGTGTGTAGAACACGAAGTTTACCATAGAGGACCACCACAGAGTATTCTCACATCTTGTAGAAGTTCCGCACTTCCCTCTAGCCCCATCGAACAAGTTGGACGTGCTCCTGCCATGTCTCCCGGCACCTTCGTTGTTTTACCCCGTTGGGTTCTTCATCCTTACAGATTGGACTAAACGCATATCGTTATTTTATTATACACCATGTATAATTTATTCTTATGCGTTTAACTTACTTTCCTTTTTTCATTGATTTACCATATTCATTAATCTATTCGATCAAATATTATTTATTTATAAATCAATTTTGTTGGTTACCATAAAATATTTCCTAATTACAAGGTCACCATACAATATTTTTAGGCTTATTAAACTTAATTTCCAATTTCATGTTTATTTATAATAAGCCTTGTTCCTTTCTTTTCATATTATAACCTTTATGATATATTTTTTCCTACATATTATTACTACTGATTATGCTTATTATATTCCAATTAAAAGTTTACAATAAGCCTTTATCTTTGTAACACCCCACCTCCGCCAGGGTCACTCTTACAAGTACACTGGCTTTGGAGGGGCGTTAAACGAGGTAAACATGCATGCAGATATCACAAGACAGAACATATAAGTAAAAGCAGAGTGAATAAAGCAGCGGGTAAAAACTAACATTTCAAAACCATAGTAAAGTTACATCAAAGTACTTGGTCATTATTTTCCCATAAAACAAAGTCTAGAAACATAAACTGAATACTGGAAATAACATAAAGTAACTATCCCCAAGTATAATAAGGCCATAGCATGCTCAAGTCCAAACCGTACATGAGCTATCCAGAAAAGCAGCTAAAAATCCAAGCTAGGTACCAGTGTTCCCACCCTGTAAACCTGGGGGGGGGGGAACGGAAGAAAAGAGGCGAAAGAAAATGGGTCAGTCAAAAAGACTGGTAAGTCCTACCTACTATTAGTATAAAAACTAATAAAGTCACTACTACAAAAGTGGGCATATTCGACACTAATTTGTGTGCGTTGCATGAAAAGTGTGGAGAAAGCTATGATTTCTTCGAGCTTCTGCCACAGCATTCATATGTTGTTGCATTATACGTGGATGCACTGTTGCGGTGGGAATTTTAGTGCTCTGATGTGCAACACCAGTTAAAAGCGTAACATTACGTATATATAATCCAGCTCAGCTATCCGCGTTATCAACATATAAAAACCCCAACCATAGATGAAAGATTAATCCAACGGTTCAAACCATCTATGGATCTGATGATCTTAATGTTAGCCATCATCCAATCATTGACAGCCACGTCATTTCATTCTTTTGACGAAATTTTGGCGCGATCTTCTCCCTTCATGAAATCGTTTTCTTCTCTATCATCTAATCGTTTTCCCCCTTTTTACTATTGACAAAAATTTAAACCTAAATTCACGTCAGTATCGATCCTCTCCTCGACAGCAAATTCTATTCCGAAAAGGATGAAGCTTTGAAACGCTTTCTAGTTTTGTTGCTCAGGGCGCTGACATCGCCAGTTTTTTCCCTCAGGTTCAGTTTGTATTGCACTGTGAATTAGTTGCGCTTATTATAGATTGGATTATGAGTAATTAGTAATTAGTTCATTTGTTACATTTTGGAAAACCCATTCGCTTATGAGTAATTAGTTGCGCTTATTATTGATTTGGGATTTGGGATTATGCTGAGGTTTATTCGAAAATTATACCCAGCAATAAACCATGAGAACCGGGCTACTGGCATGAAAAAGACATTGGTTTATTATAGAGGTCGAGCTAGTTAAGGAATGAGGATTGCGGTTAATTTGCACTGCTTGAGGTTCATACCTTACACTGCGGTTAATTTGTATGCTTGAGGTTAATTTGCATTGCGGTGTGTATGCACTGCGGTGACATCCGAATTTTAAGCCTCTTACCGCAGATTTTGACAAAATCTGAAGCGGGCACTCAAGCATTTTTGTTTTATTACAATACACATCATACACGCAGTGCATATATACACTCACAAGTATACACGCACGCACAAGTATACACGCACAAGTATCATAAGTATACACGCACAAGTATCACAAGTATACAAGCTCAAGTATCATAAGTATACACGCACAAGTACACACGCTCAAGTATCATAAGTATACACGCACAAGTATACACGCACAAGTATCACAAGTATACAAGCTCAAGTATCATAAGTATACACGCACAAGTACACACGCTCAAGTAGACACGCACAAGTATACACGCGCGCACAAGTATACATGCACGCACAAGTATCATAAGGCAACCATCTGAAGGCACGCACAAGTATACACGCACAAGTATCATAAGTATACACCATAGACGTACGCAGAGATTTTAAAAAATCACCAGCATTCACAAACAAAACAACGTACCATTCACAAACATTCAAAAACATTCACCAGCATCCATCATCAGTCATCACCAGTCATCACAAACTTCCACAACCACACAAAGTTTCACAAATATTCACAAAATTTCAAGCCAAAAATCATTACCAGCAGAATAAAACCAACATCCACAAACATCACCAGTCATCACCAGCATCATCACCAGCATCCACACCAGCATCAGCACCAGCATCCATGTCAGAGTCATTGTCCATGTCAGAGTCATTGTCTATGTCAGAGTGGCTGTTAAGGATAGAGCATAGTCAGCGACCAAACCAGAATTTCTTGTTGTGGAGGGCAAAGTGATCTTTGGATGATCAAACTTCAATAGGTATGTTAATTCTATTTCTGTAAACATTTTGTGATCCACCTAATATATTATATGATCAAACTTCTATTTCTGTAAACATTTTGTGATCCACCTAATATATTATATGATTCAATTCTCAAATAATGTGATCTACCTACGAGTTTATATGCCTTAATTATCAAACAATTTGACATGTAACACACATTAATTATCAAACAATTTGACATGTAACCACATCTGAAGGAAATTCAAGCCATACAAAAACAGTGTCTCAAATTCAAGCCACACAACCACATCTATGTACAACTAACAGAGCACCAGTTTGTATTATTATTTCAGAATCTTGGGTGGGGCATTATAACCTTGTATGTATGTATGTGAGTGTGTGCATGTGTGGTTGTGTCTCACTATAAGAAACTGTGGATGGAAGTAAAATTTACCTATGATCACAAAAAAATGGTACCACCGGTTCCTCCCTATTGCTCAAAACAGAATTTCAGGCCTCATCAAAGGATGAGTATGTGTGGTGCGCTCAACCCTAATGATGTATTTCTTGTTGTCGAATCGAGCAACAAAAACATTCTCCAAGCCAATGCCTTCATAAAATTCCATTTTCAGGTATAATGATCTATGGTCAATTCGAGACCAATGACAGTCGTCAATTTCACACACATTTCCCATTGGCGTCATTAATTCTTTTATTGCAGGAACATTTGTCTTCAGGAACTCGGGAAAGCCAACAACTCTGGCCCATGATTCTGCCTCGAACGCTGGTTCAGGCTCAAATTCTTCAGCAGACCATTGTTGCACATAAAAAGCACCTCCAATTTTTGTAAAAAGTTTCAACATTAGCGCATGATCACGCGTACTGTAAGATGGGCATGTCATTAAAAAGAGTTTTTGGGTATAACCCGTATAGTCCACTCCTCATTAAGCTTCAGCGTATGCCTAAGCGTGAGACGCACAAATTCGTAAGTCCAATGTCCTGAAAGAACAGTGGCAGTGATGCATAGTGAAGAGTCCTCCATTGTTTTTTTTAACTTTTGACGATGGAGTTTTGTTTAGGAGTTGAAGATGTAGATGACGACATGCTTCTGAAGCTTGACAGGATATGAAGTGACACACTGTACGTGACAGTAATATGGGAACTGAAAACTTTTTGCTCAGAAGACGAATGGCCATATGAAATTGCTTATTTGTTGGCTGGCATGAGTGACCAATCGCCAATGGTCAGTAAGTCAATTGTAATAATTGTGTTCATAACATTTTACTAAGAAGGCCAATGGCCATTCGACGCCACCACTTATCAAATAACTTGTTATCATTTGATCAGGTGCATATTTAATTCTGGAAGGCAGAGGGATACATTTTGCAAATCGGATTGCTGCATATATATGATTCATATATAGGTACATACTAACATACATATATATTTCCTATTGCAATCGGATTGCTGCATATATATGATTCATATATATAAATGAGTAATACATTTTGCAGGTGTGGACACATGTGTACATGTTCAGAATTCGCTAAAGAATTGGCCAGGAATGGATCAGGATAATGTCCCTTATGTCGTGCACCTATTCTTGAAGTAGTTCGAGCTTACTGTATACAATGAACAAAATGGTGTAGTTGATTTTTGAGTTTTGATATTTGGATAATTAAAACAATTGCTTTGGATGAGTTTCTTGTACAAAACCTGTATTGCAAAATATTTAATTAAAGCATTGTATTTCTATCAAATTAGTGTTGCATTTTCCTTCTTCTACTGTTGCGTTAGCTTTTATTGATATTGCATTTCATTGTAATGGTGTTGCATTACATATTGTAGTGGTGTTGCATTACATTAAATATAATTGCTTACCCGTCGCACGTGGACCCCACAGCTGACGTGGATAGCTGGTGTGGCATGTGACACGTGGAGTGCTGACATGGAGAGATGACGTGTCGTGTGACACGTAGACAGCTGACGTGGAAAGCTGACGTGGCGGCACTGGAAGCCAGGCCCTAACTAATGCTTAAGGCAACGCTAAATAGTGTTGCATTACGTGCAAATAGTGTTGCATTATGGCTATAATGCAACACTTTCTTTCCGTGGCCGTAGATGGGCAAAAGTGTTGCCTTAGGTGGCTAATGCAACGGCCGCGGATGCCACGCCCCCCAGGTGTTGCCTATTTGAAAAAATGGCCTACGGCAACGCTTTTTTGATCTACGGCCACATAAAAATAGTGTCAAATATGCCCACTTTTGTAGTAGTGAGTTAACTGGACATGTAAAGCAGAGATGAAACATAGGGTGATAACTGGCATGGTGAAAAGTTAACAAGATCGATCAAGTGTGGCATCGCATATACAAGGTTAAGTTGCACCAAGTGTGTACTAGTATTCCAATCCATATCAAGTATAAACAAGGAATGATCCCTTAGCCCAAAGCTGGCCCAACATCATGAGGTGACCTAAATCAAGGTCCAACTACTCGGTCTAGTCGATCGGCCCCCTATAAGCCTAACTCGTCGTGTATCGGTGTCATACGGCTTAATCATGGAATGTAGTTAACTGTGCAAGGTCCACCCTAGGGTGTATCCAGCCCTAAGGTGTAAACCACAGACACAATTCAAGCACGCACAGTCTAAACCTACTGGTGCCCATGTTCAACTCCGGACTTAATGTGCACGACCATGGTCCGCCTGAACAACCGGTGCACCATTCAGCCGTCTTTTTTTTTTGGTCTCTTATAATCAGTCCAGTAATCGTGCCCCACCCTAGCCTAGCCCAGGGTATCCAGATACTCCCAAGTGGGTTACTACTGAATAGGACCTCATAATTAGGATTTCAAGCGGGTTAAGTGTGGTTAACCCTATCCTAACCATGTATTGAGTCGGTCAAGTGTATCCAAGCAGTTCATGACTTAACCCTATCAATACATCGTGTTTAATCGGTTAAGTATTCAAGTAGTCCATGACTTAACCCTACCAACCCATCGTGTTTAATTGGTTAAGTATTCAAGCGGTCAATGACTTAACCCTATCATGTGGCGTTAATTAACTTAATGCACCCCAACCTCTCACATTAGACTTTGTTGTGGTTACTAGTTAAGCCGGGCGGGTCCGGGTAGCTTTACACCACAACCTAGTCTAGCCTCGGGTTTTAAGCGCGATATGACCAACTACTCACATTGGGTCCTATTGTTTGTAGCCACTAGTTAAGCCGGTCGGTTCCGGGTAGATTTATGCTACAAACTCAACCCAACCTCGAGTTGGCCACTTTCATGTTTCCTACATGTCATGTCCACGTTCATGTTTTCAAGCACAAACACATGTCAAACTTTCATGTCATATTTTCAAGTCATGCTTTCATGTTATTTAAGTTTGCCCAATTACCCATAACGTATTCCCATCGCATGTAAATTCGCATCAACACAAATAGATCAAAGAGGGAACATAACAATATGACAAGGTGGGCATAAGATGGCAAAGTCTATCACAAGTTAAACATTGTGGTATATGGGGCCAAAGGGGGTTCAACATACTAGCATATGGCCTCAACATGTATGACAGCATAAAAGGTGACTTGGCCTCAAACATATCAAATAACATAAAGGTGATTTGGCCACAAGCATGCATAATAGCATAAGGGTGATTTGGCCACAAGCATGCATAATAGCATAAGGGTGATTTGGCCATAAGCATGCATAATAGCATATATGGTGATTTGGCCACAAGCATGCATAATAGCATATATGGTGATTTGGCCATAAGCATGCATAATAGCATATATGGTGATTTGGCCACAAGTTAAACATGGTGGCATATGAGGCAAATGTGTTCATAAACTTGCATATTACATTATAAGCCTCAAAATATGCATGATATCAAACTTTAGCAAAATAGGTGAAACATGGTCATAAATGTCATAGGATGATAGCTAGTGATTCGCATATAACATCATATGCAAGATAACATAAGGGTTATGAGAGTTTCTATGTTGCTTTATGCAACACTTCAAATCAAAGCTCATAGCTTTCTATGCACAAAGTCAAGGGGATAGCTTTACAAACATGCATAGGATAAATCTATGCATAACATGATAGAATCAAAGCACAAATCATACTTAGGCCCAAACTCAAACTAGCAACATGTCATATTTAACTTCATAGTTAGAATCTAAGGGTAGAATAGGGCTTACAATGCTATAAAGACTATAAAATAAAACAAGATTGAGACGAAGCCACAATAGCAACACTAAAAACCCCCCAAATGAATACAAGCTCCAAGTTGTCTTGAGAAACAAGAGGCTCCTTTGATTTGTATGAAGAAAGATCCTTGTTTTAATGAAGAAAGGTGGCTCTTTTACTAGCTTAGGACACTCAAACTTTCATGAAGAGGATGGAGGCCATGTTATGAAGATGGAGGCCATGATCAAGAAGCATTTTGGCATAGTTTAGTTGTAGGAATGATTAATGAGGGTTTAGGCTAGGTCTTAGGGTCTTTTTATAGAAGATTAGGTTAGTTTAGGCCATAGGATTAACCCTAGTTCAGATCTGAGCCATTAAAATCCGTCACCAGCCCTAAAGCATGTCTTGAGGAACAAGTCAGGTGCACCCAGGCCAAACTGGCCGACCACCCAAGTCGACAGGGGTGTCGACTGGGCAGTCAACACCACCTGGGGTGTGTCGACTCCCCAGTCGACTTGGGGGTGGCGGGATTTTTTTCCCGCCTTTTCTGCTTGGCTGAATTTGAATTCTGAATTCAAATTTGAACTGTTTTTGAACTTGAAATTTTCTGAAAACTTTGACGGGCCATAACTTGGTCATACGGACTCCGATCTTCGAAAACTCGGACTCTATTTCGCGTATTTTTCTGAGACGAACGCAATGGCACAGCCCGTTTTACTTGATTCAGATTTTATCATTTAATTCTGCCTTGGTTTATGTTATAACATGTTATTTAAAAATACGGGTTGTTACATTCTCCCCTCCTTAAAGGATTTCGTCCCCGAAATCTTCAAGTTAGGAAGAACATATCCTACCATCCATCATCCATCTACTCAAAACATCATCCACAAGTAATCATTGTCCTTAAAAGATTCTAAATGTTGTATGATCATATGCAGAGGTGTGTGTATATGTACTTATCTAATGCGAAAATCAGGCGGTTACTGATTCAGTAAACCTCCTTAATGCAAAGTATGTTAGTGAAATGAGTCCATATGTATGCAAATTCCTAACATAATTCATAATCTCTATATGAGTGCACATAACATTCATCCATCTGCAACATCCACGTGATAGCATAACAAGTTTCATCCATGAATAAGTATAAGCACTCATGCATATGCAATATGAAAGTGTGTGAGCCGATCTTAGTGCCTAATGTGTATCATGCATCCACGAGTATCCACTTGCAAACACTTGCAACCACTTGCAAACATCAAGCATAACATGTTTCAAATACATGTTTCATCCAAAGGGTTTCTACCTAAGGTTCTCATGACAAGGTTAACGAGATAACAAGATAAACATGGATAGCAAAGGAAAGATATGCTAACTAGGAAAAGAGAATGAGAATGTACTCTCAAAAAGGAATGGATAAAACCCACGCATCTTCTCCTCGGTTTCCCAAGTTGCATCTTCATCGGCTTCACTCCACTGAACCTTTACTAACTTGACTTCTCGATTCCTCAGTTTCTTGATCTCCGTTCCCAAGATACGAATCAGAGCTCGCCTCAAGGTCGCCTCTTTCTCTACCTCCATGTCTTCAAGAATATTTGGTTCAACTACTTCGGCTGACTCATGTAGGCATTTTTGGAGATGCGAGACATGAAAAACATTGTGCACTCCAGCCAACTTCTCGGGCAATTCCACCCTATAAGCCATCTTCCCAATTCACTCTATGATAGGGAAAGGTCCTACGAACCTTGGTGCCAGCTTCCCAACTGCTCCAAAACGAACTACATTACGCAAAGGAGAAACCTTCACAAAGACCATATCTCCAACTTCAAACCCTAAGGCTGTCCTTCGCTTGTCTGCATAGGATTTCTGTCTGTCTTGGGCCGTTTCCATCCGCCTTCGAATCAACTCAACTTTCTTGGATGTGTCCCTTATCATGTCGGGCCCAAGTATAATCTCATCCGTTGTCTCCTACCAACATGTTGGTGACTTGCACGACCTTCCATACAAAGCTTCGAATGGTTCCATTCCTATGCTTGCCTGATAGCTGTTATTATAAGCAAACTCTACAAGAGGAAGGTGGTCTTCCCAAGTACCACCAAAGTCAAGAACACAAAGCCTCAAAAGATCTTCTAGCACTCTATTCACCCTTTCGGTTTGGCCATCCGTCTGGGGGTGATAGGCTGTACTTAGATTCAATCGCGTACCCATCGCTTCTTGCAAACTATTCCAGAATTGGCTAGCGAGAATTGGGTCACGATCGCTAACTATGTTAGAAGGAACTCCATGCAATCGCACTATCTCTCGAAGATAAACAGATGCTTGACCTGATGCGGTCCTCTTGTTCTTTACTGGAATGAAATGGGTGCTCTTCGTAAGTCTATCAACTATGACCCATACCCCATAAAGCCTAAATAGTTTGGTCAACTTAATGGACATCTTCACCCCAACTATATATCACAAACAGGCGAGTCATACTCCTTATGGGGTTTGCAACAGAACTAAGATTGAGAATAGGACCGAGAGGATATACTTAAAAGATAGCATGCGAGTAAGCTCCACAGAATAGTAGGGCTCAAGGACATACTCTTAAAAAGAGATATAATGCGCGTATCTAGTCTTCAATCTCCTAAGTCGCATTTTCTTGTGCTTAATCCCATCGTGCATTGACCGTCTTTTAACTTCACAATTCCGTAGTTTCAAAATGTGAGTTGGAACTCGTTTCACCGTTGCCTCTCGTTCCACATCCACTTATTCTTTTCCTAAGAATACTTGGCTATAACTGCGTGCTCATGGTTTTCCTGCAAGCTTTCCGAAATTCGATTAGTGAATCCTGGATCTCGTTTACATACCATACGGTATTCCATGCAGAAAAACTATCTCTTGAAAACAAATGTCAATCCATGTTGCCAAATGTACTTATTAGGGTGATTTCTATAACCCATGCTTAAGTGAAATGGACTATCCGCCTTAGTAGCGAATACCACCGGAGCACCTCATTCTGAAATGCTTCGCCTAATGAAATCTTTCTCAAGCAACTCCTTGATTTGCTTGCTAAGCTCTCTTCTTTCTCGCGGGGCCATGTGCCTAACGGGCAATGAAACTGGCCTGGCATTATCAACAAGGTAAATGCGGAAATCTATCTCCCGCTTAGGGGGTAACCCCTTAACCTCTTCAAAGACATCAGGATATTCTCGGACCACCCTTACAGATTGCAGATCATCGATGGACGAGTCAAGAGATTCAAGATAACATATCATGACGGGATCCAGAGGGTTACAAGAAATCTCTAGGGTATTGCCAAGGCGAGTCATAAGCCTCACTACCCTATGCTAAAAATCGAGAATGGCTCCATAACTGGACAACCAATCCATGCCCAAAATCAACCCGTGTCCCATAAACCCGAGAACATAAGCATTACACATGAATTCTACGCTCAAGATAGAGGTTTTCAAATCCATACAAATCGCAGATAGATGGGCGGAGCCCCCAATTGGATTTGAAATACTAACGGGATTTTCAACTGGACTAGTACTTAGGTGCAAACTTCCAACAAGATCAGAAGAAATAAAACTATGCGATGCGCCAAAATCAAATAAGGTGCGAACAGGATAATCAGAAATGTAAACAAGGTTTTCTACAGAAATACTACCTCGATCAAGAACTGGAGCGACGTTGAGAGTATGCACTAGCCCTCCAGAAGGTCCTGCTCGCTGAGTTTGCCTTTTCCCTTGTCCCCGCTTTTTCGGGCAATCCTTGCTATAGTGTCCAGACTCTCCACAATGAAAGCATTCTCCCAACTTCCTTTTCTTCTTCCTACAGTCTTTGGCTATGTGCCCAGTGATCCCACAGAAGTTGCACTTCCTCCTTTCTCTTGACTTGTTGTCCTTGCTGTTATTGTTCTTGCCTCCTTTTCCGGAATCTACCTTCTCGCCTTGAGACTCATTTGCCTTGACCTCCATCTTGCCACTCTCATCCTCCTCTTGAAGCAGGGCCATATTCACCAAACTCTCGAAGGTCGCCCCCATGGGTATATGAGACATGGCCAAACCGTGCAATGGCTCATTCAATCTTAGAGCAAAGCGTAGGGCCTTCTTCTGAGCCGTGTTAACCAAGTCTAGACCGAATTGAGCAAGTTGATTAAACTTATCCACGTATTCCCTAACGGTCATGTCCCCTTGCTTTAGTGATAGGAACCTCTCCATCTGAAGGTTCTCTTCTGTCCATGATAGAAACCTCAGTCCAAACCTTCTCCTAAAGTCATCCCAAGTCTGAATTGGCCTAGTAGTGGTGGTGACTACCCACCAATATGCAGCTTCCTCTTTCAATAACCATACCGCCAACAGAACTTTTCTACGGTCTTCCACATCAAAGATGGCAAAGAGGTCTTCAGTTTCTTTTAACCAGTTTCTTGCCTCAACAAAAGTGTCTGTCCCAACAAAATTCTTGCCACCCATCGCCTTAAAGTCCTTGCAAATCTTTGCGAAATCCGGTTGTGGATGCGGAGGAGGAGGAACCTTAGCTACAGGAGGGGGAGGAATGTTAGCCACGGGGGAAGGAGGAGGGATGTTCGCGGGGCCGGCTTCATTCGCCCATGCCTCCATGTACCTTCTAAACCAAATAGGTACTGGTACACCCTCCAGAATGGCAAAATTATCGGCCATGCTGAAACGAAGAAAAAGATAGATTGAGAACGAGGAAACAAAGGATAGTGCTAATGGCTTTTGGGGAATAGCCTTTTAAAATAAACTAGACTTTTCTTGGAAAATACTTAATTGGTTTTGAAAATAGTTTTTCAAAAGGTAAGTTTAAAAAAAAACTTTTGTTCAATCTCGTAAACCTTATGCTCTGATACCAAATGTAACACCCCACCTCCGCCAGGGTCACTCTTACAAGTACACTGGCTTTGGAGGGGCGTTAAATGAGGTAAACATGCATGCAGATATCACAAGACAGAACATATAAGTAAAAGCAGAGTGAATAAAGCAGCGGGTAAAAACTAACATTTCAAAACCATAGTCAAGTTACATCAAAGTACTTGGTCATTATTTTCCCACAAAACAAAGTCTAGAAACATAAACTGAAAACTGGAAATAACTTAAAGTAACTATCCCCAAGTATAATAAGGCCATAGCATGCTCAAGTCCAAACCGTACATGAGCTATCCAGAAAAGCAGCTAAAAATCCAAGCTAGGTACCAGTGTTCCCACCCTGTAAACCGGGGGGGGGGGGGAACGGAAGAAAAGAGGCGAAAGAAAACGGGTCAGTCAAAAAGACTGGTAAGTCCTACCTACTATTAGTATAAAAACTAATAAAGTTAACTGGACATGTAAAGCAGAGATGAAACATAGGGTGATAACTGGCATGGTGAAAAGTTAACAAGATCGATCAAGTGTGGCATCGCATATACAAGGTTAAGTTGCACCAAGTGTGTACTAGTATTCCAATCCATGTCAAGTATAAACAAGGAATTATCCCTTAGCCCAAAGCTGGCCCAACATCATGATGTGACCTAAATCAAGGTCCAACTACTCGGTCTAGTCGATCGGCCCCCTATAAGCCTAACTCGTCGTGTATCGGTGTCATAAGGCTTAATCATGGAATGTAGTTAACTGTGCAAGGTCCACCCTAGGGTGTATCCAGCCCTAAGGTGTAAACCACAGACACAATTCAAGCACGCACAGTCTAAACCTACTGGTGCCCATGTTCAACTCCGGACTAAATGTGCACGACCATGGTCCGCCTGAACAACCGGTGCACCATTCAGCCGTCTTTTTTTTTGGTCTCTTATAATCAGTCCAGTAATCGTGCCCCACCCTAGCCTAGCCCAGGGTATCCAGATACTCCCAAGTGGGTTACTGCTGAAAAGGACCTCGTAACTAGGATTTCAAGAGGGTTAAGTGTGGTTAACCCTATCCTAACCATGTATTGAGTCGGTCAAGTGTATCCAAGCAGTTCATGACTTAACCCTATCAATACATCGTGTTTAATCGGTTAAGTATTCAAGTAGTCCATGACTTAACCCTACCAACCCATCGCGTTTAATTGGTTAAATATTCAAGCGGTCCATGACTTAACCCTATCATGTGGCATTAATTAACTTAATGCACCCCAGCCCCTCACATTAGACTTTGTTGTGGTTACTAGTTAAACCGGCCGGGTCCGGGTAGCTTTACACCATAACCTAGTCTAACCTCGGGTTTTAAGCGCGATGTGACCAACTACTCACATTGGGTCCTATTGTTTGTAGCCACTAGTTAAGCCGGTCGGTTCCGGGTAGATTTATGCTACAAACTCAACCCAACCTCGAGTTGGCCACTTTCATGTTTCCTACATGTCATCTCCACGTTCATGTTTTCAAGCATAAACACATTTCAAACTTTCATGTCATATTTTCAAGTCATGCTTTCATGTTATTTAAGTTTGACCAATTACCCATAACGTATTCCCATCGCACGTAAATTCGCATCAACACAAATAGATCAAAGAGGGAACATAACAATATGACAAGGTGGGCATAAGATGGCAAAGTCTATCACAAGTTAAACATGGTGGTATTTGGGGCCAAAGGGGGTTCAAGATACTAGCATATGGCCTCAACATGTATGATAACATAAAAGGTGACTTGGCCTCAAACATATCAAATAGCATAAAGGTGATTTGGCCACAAGCATGCATAATAGCATAAGGGTGATTTGGCCACAAGCATGCATAATAGCATAAGGGTGATTTGGCCATAAGCATGCATAATAGCATATATGGTAATTTGGCCACAAGCATGCATAATAGCATATATGGTGATTTGGCCACAAGCATGCATAATAGCATATATGGTGATTTGGCCATAAGCATGCATAATAGCATATATGGTGATTTGGCCACAAGTTAAACATGGTGGCATATGAGGCAAATGTGTTCATAAACTTGCATATTACATTATAAGCCTCAAAACATGCATGATATCAAACTTTAGCAAAATAGGTGAAACATGGTCATAAATGACATAGGATGATAGCTAGTGATTCGCATATAACATCATATGCAAGATAACATAAGGGTTATGAGAGTTTCTATGTTGCTTTATGCAACACTTCAAATCAAAGCTCATAGCTTTCTATGCACAAAGTCAAGGTGATAGCTTTACAAACATGCATAGGATAAATCTATGCATAACATGATAGAATCAAAGCACAAATCATACTTAGGCCCAAACTCAAACCAGCAACATGTCATATTTAACTTCATAGTTAGAATCTAAGGGTAGAATAGGGCTTACAATGCTATGAAGACAATAAAATAAAACAAGTTTGAGACGAAGCCACAATAGCAACACTAAAAACCCCCAAATGAATACAAGCTCCAAGTTGTCTTGGGAAACAAGAGGCTCCTTTGATTTGTATGAAGAAAGATCCTTGTTTTAATGAAGAAAGGTGGCTCTTTTACTAGCTTAGGACACTCAAACTTTCATGAAGAGGATGGAGGCCATGTTATGAAGATGGAGGCCATGATCAAGAAGCATTTTGGCATAGTTTAGTTGTAGGAATGATTAATGAGGGTTTAGGCTAGGTCTTAGGGTCTTTTTATAGAAGATTAGGTTAGTTTAGGCCATAGGATTAACCCTAGTTCAGATCTGAGCCATTAAAATCCGTCACCAGCCCTAAAGCATGTCTTGAGGAACAAGTCAGGTGCACCCAGGCCAAACTGGCCGACCACCCAAGTCGACAGGGGTGTCGACTGGGCAGTCGACATCACCTGGGGTGTGTCGACTCCCAAGTCGACTCCCCAGTCGACTTGGGGGTGGCGGGAATTTTTCCCGCCTTTTCTGCTTGGCTGAATTTGAATTCTGAATTCAAATTTGAACTGTTTTTGAACTTGAAATTTTCTGAAAACTTTGACGGGCCATAACTTGGTCATACGGACTCCGATCTTCGAAAACTCGGACTCTATTTCGCGTATTTTTCCGAGACGAACGCAATGGCACAGCCCGTTTCCCTTGATTCAGATTTTATCATTTAATTCTGCCTTGGTTTATGTTATAACATGTTATTTAAAAATACGGGTTGTTACAATCTTTTTATAACTTCTTTCAGTTATGTTACCTTTTTTCTTTATCATTTATTCGTTTAAGGAAGTTAGGTATATTACAAGTTGATTGATTATCAAAACTATAAAAAATCATTTCAGATAATTATTATAATGGGAACCCATGGTTGCAAAACATTTCTTTTCTTATTTTTGAGGTTGCAAAATTATTGCGCAATAAAGTTAACTCCCTATTTCATACTAATCTTCATTTATTCATAATTTCAGTATGCAATCGTGTTTCCTATTTTTCTTTGTTTACCCAAACTACGAAAATACATTCTTCTTTCCTAACTGAACAATCTAGGCTACTACCAACTTTCAAATTTGATTAATAATATATATTTTTACTGTCTCTAACTTTTTTCCTCTTTTTACTTTACATAATTGCAATAAAGTTTGACACAATTAGGTTTACATCTCTTTTTCTAAAAATTTCCAGTACTATTTCCATTTAAATCTTAAAAGGGATTTCTTACAAATAATATGTAATTTCACAAATCTTTCCATCTATTGCAATATTGACAGAATATGTTCTTTTAGCCCCAAATTACTAAAAAAATCCCCTTTTTGTTTATAATTTCAATTAAATTGGCGCATAACTACAATATCCACAATTCAATTATCCAATTCGCGCATAACCACCATTTTGTTTAATTTTCGTGCATAACTAAAATTTGAAATAAACTATATATTCTGACGCAGAAGAGAAGAAAGAAGAAAAAGTGGAATATATTGTAAATTTCAGTAGGAATCAAATGATACAAAATACTATTATCGAAAAATAAATTTTAATTC
The DNA here is from genome assembly GCA_030737875.1 of Allium sativum. Lineage (NCBI taxonomy): Eukaryota > Viridiplantae > Streptophyta > Magnoliopsida > Asparagales > Amaryllidaceae > Allium > Allium sativum. The sequence goes on from CM060915.1 coordinate 289,567,464, forward strand.
ACTCATCTGATTGCACATAGCTCTTGAATTCGATTTAGATCTGTTACCCCTAGTCTTCCTAATAGGATCTATAATTGAAATAACCACGGATTCACAAATCTGACGCTAAAAAAAGGAGAAGAACAACAACAATCTAGATTCTCAGCACGCTGATGAGAAATCTGAGCACTTATAGTTTAGATTGACGTTATTTCTCTTCAAATCTTGAATAAGAACCCTTAAACTAGTATATTCTAATTTCTGTACGATTTGGAGGAGAAAGAAAATGGCAGAGCTTTGGCGTTGTTCCGTAAAATGTGAATTGAAAGTTGGTCCCCACTAGTCTATTTATATGTGCACAGAAGAATCCCATACATCGAATCGAATGAAATAAAATCAGAGTCGTGGAACACGTCTATTTCACCTGGTATTGGGTCGACCTAAGCTCCAGGCCGGTCGACCCCTTGGTCAACCTAAGATCCACGTGGGTCGACCCCAACGTCGACCCAGTCCCAAGATGGGTAGACCCTTGGGTCGTGAACGTTAGTTTCGTTCCTATTTAATTCTTGTTTAAAGTTTCATACAATGTTTCTTTTCTTACCTATTATTCTTTCTTATATTAATTCCTTCCATTTAAAACATACGTTTCAGATTTCAAATTTCAAATGTCAAATGTCATTATTCTCTTGCATATTTTCATTCATTCCACATTTATTACTTTAAGTTTTAAGTTTACGCATTAAATTTCAATTTTGAATTTATGTGTATATATTTATGCACAACCCTTAGGAATTTCAACCATTAATAGCTACTTAATTTTCGTTTCTTAAACGTTATTATTAACATTATCAATTCATTGATTCTTTGCGTCTTTAATACGCGTTAAATTTCACACAGTTATTCTTGGAATTCTTGCATGTATATATCTACGTAAAACTCCATTTATATTCAAAATTCAAATGGCATTGTTCTAATATTTACTTCTTACTTGTTTTGATTAATTGCATGTTACATTTGAATTTTATGTCAATATATATATATATACACACACACACACTATACACACACATACACATATGTGTATACAGACACACACACACGCACATTCACCTATATATAATTTTTCCTTATATGTACATACACATATATTTTTCTTTTAGAATATGCATCCTTTTAGTTGGCCCTCTTAAAATTTAAAGCATGATGTTGGTGGGATTCAAACTCCTAACCACTACCTTGGGAAGTGCATGCTTTACCACCTCACCTAACATGGCTTTTGTTAACAAGATTAAAACGTTAGAAACCTTGGTTTCATGTGTGCCCCTTTTTTTCTTCTTTTTCATGTTTGCATTGAAATTTCATTTAATGGCATCTTCTTCGTTTTAAATCTGTTTTCTGCAAACCATAAGTTAATTGATTAGAAAACCGCCACAGACGCAGTGACGCTGGTTCCATGACCAAATTCTGAAATTAAAAAAAAAATTTGATTTAAAAATGTGGGGTATTACATTCTCCCACCCTTAGGAAATTTCATCTCCGAAATTGGTAAGGGTAAAATTAAGTGATTCCACGCATAATTTACAACCATCATGTGTACAATCTAATTTTGCAACCATTTATGCACTTGTACAAAGTGTTACATAAAATATGCAATGAGTGCCTTAGTGGTACCTCCTATATGAATGCAAATTTTTTTGAGAATCTTTTAAAAATATGATTCACACATTCTAATATGCTGGCAATTTCTATATAAATGCAATAATCTGAAAATAGAAAATACATTTTCATCCAATTTTTCCCACACTCTTACAGAGTAAGAGCATAGTTCATCCAATTTTGCATCCAAACCTTACCAAACAACTTTGGATTTGCGAATTTCAGAAAAGTATAATTTTCTGAATTCGACTTCTTATGTTAAAAAGGAGTTGAAATGAAAAATTACATATTTTCCATCCACCTTTACGAACTTTTTCCTCCATACGTGCAAATGTTCTTTGTTAATCTTAAAAAATTCTTATTTTCTATTCCAAGTACAGTTTACATAAGAAAATTTTCTTGTTTTGTTTTCCAAACTTACTTGGAAGAACTCATTTTCTTTTATTGTTCTTAATTTTTGCAATTGTCGTCTTTGTTCATTTTCCTTTTAGTTGTTCGTCTTTTACCTTTATTTTATTCACAATATCCTATATTTTTGTTCTTACCTAGCGATCACCATAAACACCTAGGAAGAAAATATTCAACTAAAATATTCTATTTTTCTAAAATAGAACACTATATAGAAATGTAATCTATACCAAAAGAAAGTTTTTGTATTTCTCAAAGGGTGTTAAAAGGATTTTTATTAATTACTAACCATATCATAAATTTACTTACAAAAATTTCAACTTTCCTTTTTCTACTCATTTCTATTTATCCTCTTCCCTAGGATCATGCAGGTTTTAAATTTTTACCTTTTTTTATTTAGTGATAACCACTTAAAACACTTTTTTCAAGATTTCCTCTAACCTTTACTAATAGTTCATACACACTAATGGGATCCTTTCTCACTAAATTATTTTCAATTAAATAAGATTATGTTTTTACAAACCCTTTCACCCATATTTTATACTCCTCTTTCAATATGCCTTTTTTTGCCACTTTAACAAAACATATTTACTTACAAACCCACTGATTTATATAAAAAAAATTATCTTATAATTTTTCTTATACAAACAAGTTAAAGTGTGTCATAATCCGTCCTTTAAGAAAACTTTTATATTTTATTTCACTTAAGGTCACTTATGCATCCCACAATTTTGTACATTTACATAATTTTGAATAATTTACATAATTTTCTTGAGAACTTTTTCTACATTTACATAATTTTGTACGTTCCTTTCAAAAGTTTTAACTGTGGGACTATGTACGAAGTGATTTCTTAACTTTTGTATTTTTCCAATTCTTTGCGCAAAATTACATTTCTTTATCCTAAATTTCTTCTTCACATAAATTCTTACAAAGCTATGTGTGAACTGAAGAATAAGACCAGTACTACTTTTGCGCCAAATGCATATATATAAATTTCTAATCTACTTTCCTCTCTCTTAATTTTTTTTTCAATTTACAAGGCCCTACTACCTAGTCTACTAATCTAAATACCAAAAATTCAAATATTAACCCATGAAATCTTCTTTTTTTCGAACATTTTGTACATTCTACATTCTTTGCTACTCATAAGTCTACAATCCTCAACTTCAATAACCATTTCCTTAGTGTACAAAACCAATACCCCGACTTTCTCCATGTGTTGTTTTCACTAAATTAGTGGTTCCTCTATGGATATAGGTATGTGTGTGTGTACAAAGTATTTATATTTTTAAAAATACAATCACGTTCACTCACTGTTTATGTAACAACGCAAATTTCAAAAGCTCAAATTTTTTTCCAAAATCTAAATCTATCGAAGCTCAAGTCGGTTTGTTCGGTGTCCTCCAGAAAGGCAAATATAAGTATACTAAATCTCGTGACAAAATATCTCACAGCGAAAGGAATAAAATATAATAGTAAATGCATACTTACCAATATAATGACAATAACTAGCAAATGTCTCTAAGCTGAAGAATCTCAACCCCTTGTCTAACTTGCTGCTTTGTTACGAGAAGGGCGTCACAATAAAAGTTCTAGTGAATGGAAAATTTATACATTCTAATTAACACTACATATACCGTTATAACACTGGTTTATTATTTATTAAGTTGTTTGAGTTTATTTTTTCTTCCACCAGATCTACTTTTTTCATCTACTCGTTTCTTTTCTTTGAGGATTCCTAACCCAAAAAGCATTAAGGAGCATAAACCACTAACAAACACCGAACCCAACACTTCTAGAACAACATATAAAACCTCCATCAACTAAAATAGATAGACACAATTACACCACCAAGAAACATAAAGTAAGAAAATCATACCTAGGCCTAGACCAACCTCGCAGAGGATTCCTACTTCATAGATATAGGGTTAGGGATAAGATCTGCCTTGCTTTGAGGATGGAAGAACATTCGTAAAAAGTACCAGAAACTGAAAGAGGCAAGCATGAGGCAGTCATAGGGGAGTAGAAGGAAAAGTCGCGACAGTTAAGCCTAAAAATAGTAGAAGGGAAATCTGGTGATCCGAGAGGTTAATAGAAAAGGGAACTCAATGCAGAGATGGGATAACAGAGATAGATAGTGGTAAGGCCGAGCATTGGGAGGAGGAAGCGAATATTAGGCGTGGAGGTAAAAGAGGAAAGCAGTGAAGGGACAAGGGTTTAGGAAATCAAGAGCACAAAATAAAAAGGCCAAACTACGAAAGGGTAAGGTGGTGAAGTGGAGGAAGAAAAGGGGAGACTTGCAAGAAATGAGTAGACAAGAAGAGTAGATCTGGTGGAAGAACAATTGGAGCAATAGCTTAGACTGCATTAACATTCTACATTAAAAAAGAAGATTCTTTTCAGAATATTTAAATTATCATGCGTACACATCTCTTTGCCACTTGACAAATCCGTGTTTTCCTTATTAAGAAAACCACCTCCTTCTTCCTTTAAGTATCTTCCAATAATTATTCAATCCACATCCACTTATGAGACTATGGTGCTTAGGAGTAACAATCCATTCTCTAAGGCTCAAAACTAAACGTTATAGATGCTACAGTTATCTACAGTATTAACTTCCAACGACAGAAAAATTAATATGTTAATGCATCATAACATTAGAGAACACATAAATATTTAGAAAGCTTCAAAATGTATTCACAAATAACCTCTCATTATAATTCCACAACATGAAAATACATGTTCATATTAAATATAATTATAATAAAATATAATCGTAAGAGCGATATATGAAAGTGTCCTTGGTTGATTAGAGATAAAATATAAGCATTAAACATCCTTGCCTTCACATACATCTAAAATGATAAAACTCACTGCGGAAATCCTCCTAAATAGCTAATTGCCTCTTGCATTCTCTGGAAGCTTATTCATAAAAGAAGAACACTACAAGATAGCATGGCTATTCCAATGGCTCAAAGTCGTTGGCAACCATTAAGAGCTATTGGAATAACCGTTGCAATAGAGTTCACGACCTCTAACGGCTCCAAACGGAAGCAACATGCACTTTCCAACGCCTGTACCAACAGTCTCTAACGACAACTAGTTGATGGTATACGTTGGGAACTGTTAGGAAACTATGATCAATAAGTCCTTTGAAGCCGTTGCAAAATGATAACCAATAAACCATTAGAAGCCTTTGGAAATTTGGTTACTTTTTTATATACCAATAAGCCAATATCCTTCCAGCCACACATATTTTCAGAAAATAGGATGTGAATATGACTCTCCTAAATTGTGATTCAACCTAAACCTCTTTCATGTCATAACCTCGGAGTTTAGAGGACACTAGAAAGAGGGAAAGGCTTATGTATTTTATGATTAATATATGTTCCTAAACGAGCTTCGAGAAACCAGGATAAGCTCCTTTATCAAATAATTGGTTAGGTTTGGTTTCTATCGGAAGACAAAAGGAAGCATTCATATGCCAGAAAGAATAAGGGAGTGTCATAATGATTTTTCTGGAAAAAAAACTTGCAGATGTTTAAAGAGAAATTGATAAGCAATTACCATGAGTTACTTATGGGCATTCAATCTAATGGGCTCAAGTGCTTTATTTGTATCATACTTGAATAACAATGGTGATGGCATTGGACCTTAGGGTATCACATCAAATGTCTTACAGAAAAATATTGTTAATTATTTAATACGTAAACTATTTATTCCTGATTTGCAATGATGCTGCAACAAGCAAAGGCTTGATTGTCCAAGAACTTCTCTATGACGGATTTGAGAGAAGCAGCCGATACACTTGGTATTATGATGTATAGAGATGGATTGAAAATGTTTCTTGGGTTGTACCAATCTTTCTACAAAAACATAATACCAAAAAGAGATTAGAGTGGGGAATTCTAGTTAATCATCCTTTTGGAAGATGGATGTTTATAATCTAAGTACTTATTCTTATTATAACAACCATACAAATGTTACCACTAATGTATCTCCTAGTTGTGCTATTATTTCTGATATATCATGTAAAGATTTGTACAAATAATCGAGGATTCAGTGGAAGTAAATGAATTGAGTATAAAGAATCATCAGACAACCGAAGAACAAAATTGAATGAGAAAGCTATGAGACCTTAGAATGTTAAACACTACACCAGAAAACGCTTTTAACAGTGTTTCAAAAACGATGTGGTAGACTATTACAGCGTTTTGATAAATGTTGTACAACGACATGCGGTCGTAGGTGCAGAAATTTAAACAACATTAGGAGAAACGCTGTAAAAAATTATATTTGACAGCGTTTATAATGTCTTGTTGATAGTTTATAACAACCTTTAAAGAATGTTGTCAACAACACATGCATTTATGTTTTATGTTTTCAACTGCAGTCTATAAACGGCTTTATTCACTTTTTTAGTGTTTTCATTTTTGCTAACATAGTTTTTTTTTTCTATATTTTTTGTCGGCATTTCATAAACGTTGTGATTAAATATTCGACTACTATGTTTTCAAAGTAACGACAACATTGAAAAAACATTGTTTTATGTTGCTCTGACTTTTACATCATTTATATTTTGTTGTACTATCATAATATTTATGTACATATCATCAGCACTTGAATATATTTTAAGAAACTACTATCCATAATATGATTGAATCAAACACAAAACGTACCATAAAAACACATAACTATTAATCATTTACATAAATTACATAAGGCAATACTCATAATTAAAGACATCATCTATAAGTCAAGTTTACATAATTTTCATAAATAAAAATAGACTATAAACTAAGTTCATTTAATATTCCTTAAAAAAAGACACAACATCCTTAGACAAACACAATATACATAAACAAGTTTGCATCAAATATTATAACAAGATTGGTTTCCACAAAGTTTCATATGCTTACTATGGATGAAGCACATGTCTTCTTCTTTTTTGCACCAATGGTCTTTAATTACCTACAATGGGAAAAATTCATAAGTTAGTGATTTTGTTAGTAGTATTCTCGCCAATTTTTGTTATATTCAAATGACATGTGTCTTTGTTTATGGAATGTATAAAGACTAAAAATTTGACTAGTTTGCTTGTTGTTGAGATGCGTGTCAGGTTATTCCAGTACACGTTATTATTACGGTTACTATTACTATTGTTTTTATTATTACAATTACTATTACTATTGTTATTATTATAATATATTTATAAAACTTAATTAACTTATCTTTCAAACATATTTAATTTATCACAATAATTATTTAAGAAACAGTTAACTTCATTGAATTATTATTATTATAAATTTAGTTAATTTTTATGGAACTTAGTTGATGTGGTTAATATTTATAATTTAATATAATTATTATAAACTTACTTAATCATTAGTATTATTATTATAAATTTGCTAATTTTTATAAAGATTAGTTAACTTTGTTAATTTTTTATACTTTATTATTATTATAAGTTTAGTTAAGTGTTGTTGTTATTATCATCATCATCATCATCATCATCATCATCATTATTATTAGTTTAAACTTGCTATTTTTTGTAAAAATTGGTTAACTTTGTTAAATTTTACATTTCTTAGTTATTTTTTGTGAACTAAGTTACTTTTTATATCATAGTTAATTTTTATAAAATCGATAATTTAGTTAATTTTTTATAATACCTAGTTAATTATGTAAATCTTGGTTAATTTTCATAAAATAAAATTAGTTTATTATTATTCATAAAACTTATCTAGTTTGTTGTTGCTGTTATTATTATAAATTTGGTTAATATTTATAAAACTTAGTTAATATATATCTAATAATTTATTGTTCGCTATAATTATAAACTTAGTTTGTTATTATTAATTATGTTATAAACTTGCCAATGCTTATAAAAATTATTCAATCGAGTTAAGTTTTTATAATACTAAATTATTCATTAGTTCAGTAACCCTACAACTTAGGAGCATAGTTATGTAAATCAAACACTACTGCAAAATCAAAATCACTAGTGATGAATGGAAGCAACCCCAAACCTGGTCACAAATGGGATAGGTATCATTTCTCTTCATCTACTCCAGGGTTCTCTAAATCATATTCTGCATGATATAAAGGCTTTGGAAAATTAATTATAACAAAAAATATCTCTATATAAAGGCTTTGGAAAATTTTCATATACTGCAACCACTATATAAAGGCTTTGCAGGGTTCTCTAAATCATATGGTCATAATTAATTATAACAAAAAATTTTGTTATAATTAATGTTTGTTATAATCATATACTGCAAAATTTAATCATAACAATTTTTTTGTTATATTTAATTTTAACAAAAATTAATTTTGTTATAACTAATTATAACAAAAATTAATTTTTGTTCTAACAAAAATTAATTATATGGTTTTGTAGGGTTCTCTAAATCAGTTGCATTACCAATAGACATATCTCTTCAACCACTATATAAAGGATTTTGAAAATTAACTATAACAAAAAATTTCCCTTCATTCTCATGCTCTTTTTCTTCCTTAATATTGCATTCAAAAATCTACTGAATCATCTTCCATTATCTTTGCAGATCGGTAGTATTTAAATAATTTCTTCACCAATTTGCAAACCATACAATATCATAAAGTTTCTACTGAATTCATATCATTCTCTACTTGAACTAATCCTATTCAAAAGAATAAAGATATATATTGTCAATGGAGGTCTATACGATTATTGTACAAAATATGCAAGATTGCGCGTTGAAGATACAACTACTAAAGCCATAGTTTGTGGTAGTTCATGAAAAGGAGAAATTGTTCTTGTAGCTGGTGAAATCAAGAGGGCTTATCTTGTAGCCCATGAAATCAACAATGTAAAGTTGTTCTTTTCACCCCTCAAAAGGAAGCTGTTATAGTGAAATTTTGCACGGTGGAGTGCAGGACTAGGTGTAAGATTTGTTAATCCAAATCAGTTTAAAAATCCAGTTATTATTTATCTTCTTGCATTTACTTGGCATATGGAGCTGCCATGGTATTCATCAAAAAGCCCAATGAATCATTGAGGTTATTTATCAACTATCGGGAGGTGAATGAGAAGAGAGTGAAGAAAAATATCCTTTACCAAGAACTGACAATTTGTTTTATCAATTGATTGAAGCCAAATATTTTCTTAGTTGGATTTCGTAGCAGGTTTCCATCAATTGAGCATTGCTGATATAGTATTTTGTTGGCAACGTTTAAGACAAGGTATAGGTCTTATGAGTGGTTAGTCATGCCATTTGGGTTGACTGGTGCACCTACTTTCTTTATAGACTTAATGAATAGTATTTTCTAAAAGAACTTAGATAGCTTCGTGTTGATTTTCATTGATGAATTATTGGCATATTCCAGTAATGAGAGAATCATGAAGTTTGTCTTAGGATAATGCTCGATGCCTTGTGGCAACATCAATTAAAGGCCAAGTTCATAAAGTGCAACTTTTAGAACAAAAATGATCATGCAGTTTTAGAGAAAGGATTAGAAGTAGATCCAGCAAAGATCAAAATAATTAATAATTAGAAGAGACCAAAGAAAGTTACTAAGATTAGAAGTTTTCTTGGACTAGCTGGCTATTACAAGATATTCATCAAAAATTTCTCCCATTTAGAAGCACTGATGATTAAGCTAATTAGAAAGGATGTAAAGCTTGTTTGGACTGATAAATTTAAGGAAGAGTTCTGATAACTAGAACTTTTGTTGACCAATGCACTTGTGTTAGTTATACATGAAGGGAATCAAAATTTAGCTGTTTGTGCAGATGCTTGTGGAACAGGATTAATAGTTGTGTCGATGCAATAGGCCAAATTTACTTCTTAAGCTTCTCGATAGACCGAACCGTATGAGGTCAAATATTCGACTCATGATTTAGAGTTAGCTGATGTTATCTTTGCCTTAAAGATACGTAACCATGTGTGTCTGGAGAAAGATTCGAGTTGTCTGCGGATCATAAGTCTTTGAAGTACCTGTTCTCTCAAAAATAGTTGAGCATGAGACAACAACGATGGTTAAAGTTCATTGTTGCCTAAGATTTTAGAATCGAGTACACATCTACAAAAGTGAACAAATTTGCAGATGCACTTAGCAAAAAACACCAAAATGCAGTATTAACTATGTTTGAATAATGAAAAGATCTGGTGGCATTGATTACTTGTGATGTGTAGTTTAGATCAACTGGTTATTCAAGCCAATGTGCTGCCATGATGTCATGTTTGAAAGTTTGACTGGCTTTGATCAAATCAATTTTCTCTAAGTAAAGGGAGGATCCATGGTCAGCCTAAAAGACCAGAAAGATTAAAAAGGGAACCAATATTTATCATTTGAAGGATTTTAGTCTTGACGAGAGAATATTCTTAAGAAGGGGCGACAATATGGTCCAGATATTGGAGATCTTAGGAAAGAAGTGTCATCAATCAAAATTTATTGTTCGTTTGAAGGAACCAAGAGTACTAGGATATGAAGAGGAGTTTCTGCTAAGAATGAATAAAGAAGGACGTTGACTTATGGGTGAGAAAATGTTTGAATTGTCAGAAAGCAAAAGTCAAACATTAAAAATCGATTGGGTTACTTCACCCTTTAGATATTCCATTTTGGAAATGAGATTTGTATAAAAGAATTTTACTTTTTGGTTTCCAAGATTAAAACAGGGAAATGAAGGTGTATATGAGTCGTGGTAGACAGATTAACCAAGAGTGTTCATTTCATTCCCATTAAAACAACCAGGATGACATTTGTATTGGCTTGGGTATTCATGAAGAATATAACCATATTTTATCAAATTTCTAGTAGTACAGTTAGGGATAGAGATGCTTTATTCACTGGTGAGTTTTGGTATGGAGAAAATCAACGATATCTTGCAAAATTTGTTAAGAGCTTTTTGTGTTATATTCTGATAGTTCATTAGAAGATCACCAACTTCTGGTGTTTTCCTATAATAAAAATTTTCAAACTGGTATAGAAATGTGACATCGTTTGAGGAATTGTATAAAAGGCATGCAAATCTTATGTTTGTTGATTGGAGACAGAAGATAAGGTATTTTTTGGTCCATATTTACTAAGAGAAGCCATGGTAAAGGTTTATCCGATTCAGGATAGAATAAGAGAAGCTCGGTCTAGGAAGAAAAGTTATGCAAATAAGCAATGGAATAACGTAGAGTTCTTAGTTGAGAATCAAGTATTCGTCAAAGTAACACTAATGAAAGGTGTGGTTCAATTTGAAAGATCGAGATATTAGCACCAAGATTTATTGGACCATTTCCTATTATTGAGAAAATCGAAGGCTTGCTTATAAGATAGAGTTTCCGTGAAAATTGGCTTGCATCCATAACGATCATCATGTTTTTCATCTTAGAAAATGCGTCCGAGATCTAGAGATTACAATAGATGTAACAGATCTGAGGGTATTGAAAGATTTAATTGTGGAGCCAAATATGACACTTGTTAGCAAAATCATTGCTAAAGATGAGGAGAAGTTAAGAAAAAGATATTCAGATTAGTGAAAATCTAATAAAGCAACGATGATAGAGACTGTACAAAGGGAAATGAGGCCAGAATTTTGGTTACTTATATTGATTTGACTGATGGTATGTTTCATTCATATGTATAACTTATCCTAATTTCGAGGAATTTTTTTTTTAGTGAGGATAATAAGATACCTAAATTTATAGGACATTATTTAGAGGAATTAATTAGTTGAATTAAATAAAATGATGTAAGTTAATGAGAAGAATGAGATTTGTCTAATTAAATAGATCGAACCATGATTAATCAACAAACAAGATCAATTAAACTTCATAAATGAAAGGAGTATTATGAGAGGGGTAAAATAGATAAAGTTGTTTCCTAACAGTTAAACCCTCAGCACCTCTCATACATTTCCTCACTTTCATTTGTAATACTAACTCTGAGGAAGAGAAGAGGAAGAAAAGCTAGAAAGAGGGAATCAGAGCTTAGGAATTCAAACACACTCAACTCTCAAGCTTTCTCATTTTCTAATCAAGTTGATCATAATATTCATTTTTTGTTTTTCTTATTGATTCAATTCGAGGCTAAGACCCAAGTTCATGCATGTTTACATGCTTGTTTATTTCGAGTTTAGATAGTAAAAGTTGATATATATATATATATATGTGCTTGTTGATGATTTAAGGACATTTTTCAACTTGAGATTTTAATATGTCACGATAAATATTATTTTAAAAGTAGGTTTCAAATTTTATAATTTTCGAAACAAGTATGGATATTTGAACAAATTTTTAAGCCTTGTAAATGCCTTATTTCAAATTTTACTTATTTAAAAAAATCATATAAGATTTTTGCTCGAAATTTATATATTATGAAATATATAATAAAAGGGATTTTTTTTAATAATTTTTGGGATTTTTTTTCCAATGTTTTTATGACTTAAAATGAATTTTCAAAGTTATGTAAATTTATGTAAACAGTTAATTAAATCAAAATAATTAAGGAGATTGCTTATATAATGAATATTTTGGTTAATTCTCAGATCTATGACACAAATTTGAAAAGAAATTTTATTTGATCAATTTGATTTTTTCTAAAAATAAGGGTTTGATGAATTTTAATAGATATTTTGTTGTTTTTATGAATCACTGCTCTACCAATGCCGAAGAAGTGTGTCGCTTCGCTTTGTTTATTTTGCTTTGTTGTGTTGGTCTTTTAAAAGTAAGTGATACTAAGGAGATTTGTATGGACTGTTTCGAACAAAGTACTATTCGAATGAGTGATTCAAAGCTATGCTTTGGTTCGATCAGGGAAGCTGCTGCTTTATTAAATCGTTTCCAAACGAACTCCCTTTAATTTCGCTTCGATATCGAAGTACTATACTTCAGTTTTCTTTTATAATTTGGTTTCAAATTGTTTTTAAGGAATTTTGTCTCTATTTTGTAAAGATGAGTTATTTTGGGCACGAAGCACTTATGTGTCACCATTTTTTATTAGATTAAAGTAACCGCGTATATTTTATTTCGCTTTGACACCACAAAGGTGCGATGTAAATCTATTTCAACTTGGATCATAAATCCCTAACGTTTTCCATCGTTTCAACCCTATACAGTAAAGAGCGAAGCAACTTGAAGCGATACAAATTATATTGCACTGTTTTAAATACTTGTTTTAAATGGTTTTTTCGTAGCCTTATATTTTGAAGTATATTTACTTGTAAGAAATATTAAATATCATCTACAAAGATTTTAAAAGCATGCATTTGGCGCGTTGTTTTATTTGTAAAGGATTATTGAATTCCTTGTTTTAAAGATAATATTCAAAGGATCAAATTATAAAGGCCTATGTTTTCAAGGAAATATTTAAAGAGTATTTAACCTAGTATTATAATTAAATCCTTATATTCCATTATTTACTAAATGGATAGAAAGAGGATAGTTTATTGCTTGATTTGAACATAATAGTCTATAGCTTGACTCAGATGATTAGAAAATTATATGAGACTGGTATAGTATCACGTCTTATACTTCAACTATCACCTTTAGCTGAAACTGGCTAACCTTTTAGTACGCAAGGTAGAGATAGAGTAAAATTGTAAACATGGTATGTAGGAAAAGATATGCAATGATATAGGTTATGAGTGAGACCCTAAAACCATTAGATTCTTAGTTAACCTAGCAAAACTAGGAACTATACACATAGTTAGACAAGAGTTAAATTTAGATAAACCATCTAACATGTTTCTAATACAGTTAGATGTTTTTTTGGTAAATCTAGCAGGCCTATGTCAGCCACATAAGTTTATTGTTAACTTGTTAAAACTATAAAGTAGAGATGGGCGATCTGGATTACCCATGAGATAGATACCTTAGATTACCTATGAGACATGCATGGATATGTTCCATTTAGCGGCATGTGGTTTCACGTGATATCTGTTTATTAAGATGACATATTATTATTTATAACACACCATTTGTTTGACCCAAAGTTTTTGTTTGTCCCCTCTAACTCTTAGGTGCTCGGTCGAAAAGCTAAAGAGTGAGATTTTAGGTTTTTAGATTTTGAAGCATATAACTTGCGAAGATGTGCAGAAGGCATCACCAGCTACATAAGAGTATTTTAGAGTCCGCTATGTTTTGCTTGATTGTTGTAATCGTTGTTGTATGCCATTTATTATTAGTACATTGTCCAATTAAAGAGTCATCTTCATATGTCGCTCTCCAAGTGTTTATGTACTTATATATATCTTATTAGAACTTGGGAAATGATTATGGGATTAAGTATGAAATGAATATGGCATGTGAAATACGTTTTTGGGAATTATGTTAAATTTTGTTTTATATGCATGTGCTATTGGCATTGGTATCATTAACATTCACGTGATCATCTGTTGGAAATTAATATTATAGATGACTGCAACATCTGTAAATGTTTAAATTCGGACTTGAAAATAGAGGATGTTACATATAGGCTCTATAACCATCGCGGGACCAACTCCGCTTTAGTACTTGTTGAAATGAGTTAAAAAATATATTCAATATTTAGATATTAATGACTAATTTATGAATCTCTCTCAAAAAAGAATACCTTGAAATTGCAATGTTCAAGCGAAGATAGAAAAATAACATGAAATAATTCCATTAGAAGTACTGAAAATAATATAATGTTGGTTCAAACAACTAATTACTGCTGCTAACAATTATTATGATATAATTACAAACAATCAACATTTTTTTGGTCTTTCCGCCGCATAAAAATGTATTTTTTTGTCATTGAACTTTACTTGTTCATGTTCCCTCAAAAAACCTCTCTCATATGTCTCCGTTTCTTCTAAAGAAAATAATTTTTTAATTACAAAATTAAAATGTAAAAAAGTAAACGAGTTATAAAAAGGTAAATTAGTCTTAACACATGCATAACAATTATCTCTTAGTTACAATTAGAGGTGTCAAAATATGACCCAACCCATTTACCCATCCATAAATGAGATCGTTTAAACCATTTATAAATTTTATTAAATGGGTTGGGTTGTCCTATTTTTAAAAGGGTCATAAATGGGTAATCCATTTTATCTATTTATAAAAAAACTTAAATTTGGAATTATAAATTATAAACACACATTTTAGTTTTACACGATGACTGACATTTGTACTTAGAAAATTATGGGCTGTCATATCCTCATATTTGCACTCTCCCTAGTGGAGAAGTCGCTATTTTTTTGTTCAGACTGTGATAATTTCATCATACTAACTCAAAATCATACGAGATGTCGACCGATAAACTCCCACCTAAATTACAGATAACATGTGACGCTTGGATAATTCATCATCGGAACGGACAACGCACTTTTCCATGGAAAATGACAATTGTACTTAGAAAATAACAGGCTGTAACATCTCATATTTTCACTCTCCCTAATGGCGAAGCTGCTTTTTTTGGTTTAGACTGCGATAACTTATTCATACTTACTCGGATTCAGATGAGACTTCGACCGATCAACTCCCACCTAAATTAAGGACAATACGTGACGCTTGGATACTTCATCTGAACGCATAATGCAGTTCCCCATGGAGACTGATAGTTGTACTAAGAAAATAACAGGCTGTCATATTTGAACCTTACATGGTATATCCCCTATATTTCAAATTTAAATTTAAAATTCAGAAAGTATGAAATTTTGAAATTTATGTTATCCACCTAAATCGATCAATAGGTTATTAACAAATTTGTGCGGGTCGGTTCTGGACAATTAAAGAAGGGATCGGTTCTTAGACAAAGAAGGAAGGGTCGGTCGTCATGGGTGAAACCTCTGGTCGTTTCATTCCTTAAACACCACTGGTCGTTTCAGATATGGAAGACGAATGGTCGTTCTGCTTTGAGCACAAGCCCTTGGATCGCACCAAATACGGGAAGATATCTGGTCGCTCGAGAGATGTAAAATAGCTGGTCGCTCCAAATACGGAAGGCATCTGGTCGCTCTCGTCTCCATGCTGACTTGGTCGCTCGCTAGCTTCTGATCGCTCCAACCAGCTTCAAGGGGTTAGGGTCGGTCCGCTTCAAAGTTTCAGATCCCTGTTTGGCCCGCCTGTCAAGAATACAGCGCCATCTGGCTCCCTTATCGCCTAGTCGGTCCGCCTTATAACTTGAGCTCCCTAGTCGTGTGTGAGCCCCTGGTCGTCTTTCTTCTAGCAAAGATCCCTGGTCGGTTAAAACACATAAAGAAGCACGACAGCTGGTGACAACTGGTAGTGGCATTCTCGTAAATACCCAAAATACCGACCAGAATCCTGTATTGAAGATTTCAGCCACTCCATCACCTATAAATAGCACCCTACCTCCACCATTTCAAGGGGACTTTCCCGGGAACCACGAGGAGGTGCTGTCAAATTGCTCTTTGGACCTCTTCAAGCATTTTCAACATCTCTTCTTCACAATTCATCGAAGATCTACCAAGCTCATGATCATGGCTTCTATGGAGGAGATAGCATAAATTCTTCAAGCTTCCTACCATTCTCAAAGGAGTGAAAAGGATTAGTGCTTGTCAAAAGAGACTTTATGAATGTATAAGTGAAAGAATTTTGTAAAACTCTTGGTGATTAATGAGATTCTATCTTCTAAGTGGACGTAGACTCGCATAAGAGTCGAACCACTATAAACTCTTGTGTTCTTTTTGTATTTTGATGTTCTTAGATTTTGGATATGGCCTCACACAATTGTAAAAACCTACTTACATCTTGCCTCTGAAAAGGTGTCGTGCTTTCTAAGCATCTCGCCTTCGATTAGGTGACGTGTTAAGCAATATTTCGGTTGTTTTGCCAAATTTTGGTGTTAACAATTAGGCGCCCACCGTGGGGCCGATCTACTTTCTGACATCAAGTATATTGTGAAGATCTTGGAGCTTTTAAGCCTAGTGGAGCTTTTAAGCCTAGTCTCAAAATAGGCCACTCGAATCTACGAGTTGGGCCTTCTAACGAACTATCCTCAAAGTTAAAGCTGCTTTCTGAAATAATGGCGCCAAAAAAAAATAAGGAAGTAAGGGCTAGAGCATCTAACGAGGGAAGTCGAGAGGAAACCCCCGTCGTTAACCGGTTTGAAGTAGGCGAAACATCGAATGGAGGCGTGAATGTCACAAGAGGCGAGCTTGATCAAGCCGACGCGCGTCTGACACAACTACAGGAAATAGCTAACAAAGCCATAATGGAAAGGCTAGATTCACTCTTTGCTCTTCAAACCGCTACAGCAAAGGTAGCCACAAGGACTGCTCATGCAGAGGGTACCGGATCTTCTTCCTCTAGTCCGGACCGAGAAAAATCTATCCAACAGATCTCTGATCCTAATAAAAGAAAGCATGAGAATTCAAAGCATGTTGATTGGAACTATAACGCGGGGATTATTTCTCGTCAAGCGGCCAATTCTGCCAAAGGGGCACTTTCTAATGATGAAAGACCAGGACCTCGGAGTCACAACAGTGATTGCTTGCTTAGGCAAGCTGCCGGTCAAGACAAAAGCGTCCGCCCCGCAGATAGCCTCCACGAGAGGGAACACCTCCTGAAAATGGTCCAACAGCTTATGAAAGAAAGCAAATCTCGAAATGATAATGAGGCTGAATGGGAGTTCGTGCCATCAAAAACCCCTCTCACTGAGAGAATCAAAAAGGCAACCTTCCCACGGAAATTCAAGCCACCTACAATCCAAGCCTACAATGGGACAGGCGACCCCAATGTGTTTTTGTATCGATAAGACCAACACATGGATGGGGCCCAAGCAACCGACGAGTTTAAGTGTTTGTACTTTCCAGTGTACTTGGAAGGAGTAGCATCATTATGGTTCACTAAATTGCCTCCCAGATCTATTGATAATGTAACGACCCGCCATTCTGACCGTGCCGAATCGACAAAACATGTCAACTCGAAACGTCCAAAACAACAGATTGTTATTAGCTTCTGAGGTAAACAGAATAAATCACAGAATCACATATTATAGACACAGATACATAGCAATATAATACCTCGCAGTGGAAATTAAAAAATACAATAGTAGTTTATGAAGCTACTAAATAAAAATTTACATCAGAATTTACATAAATAATACAGCAGAAGACTTAAACAATGAATTTCAGATACATAAATAATGATAATAATTTGAAACAGAAACAACAGAAATAGTTGGATGACTGGAACAACATAATGAGTAGATACAATTGAGTGAATCCCGACATAAACTTCAACTCCAAGGATGAATCTCGAAAACTGGAATTCTCGATCTGACCCGAGCAATAATGCAAAACAAAACAACTCGGATCAGGACTAACATTCTCATGGAAGTAAATCAACTCAAATGAAATGTTCGATGAAATGCAATCAGTAACTTAGAGGATGTTTGGGATCACCATCCTCTAAGGATCCGTCAAACTAATACTATATAGTATAATACGTTATATACAATAGTGTCTATCAGTAAAGTAAAATATCAAAATAGCGTAAGCGGGATTACCATGATTACCCTTACATCGTTCATATATTCCCATAGTATATACAATACCGTAATTCCTCCGTAAACTGGAGGTTGATCAGAGGGCACTCCATATAAAACATTACAAAACAAAATCGTAATGGGCTCGTATAAGGCATGTGACAAGGCACGCAAGGAATGCCAGGGTGGATTCACCGTTTGCAGAGTCGGACTGGTGGTAACGCATAGTAGCAACTACCGCCCACCTCGATACACACTCCCATAATCAAAAGGGCCCAAATCGAATCTCAACAGTAATAGAATATGTAACGACCCGCAAATCCGTGCTATCTGAATTGACTAATAACACCACACTTCCAACCCAAATTGCACAGAAATACGAATCATTATTAGAAAGAAGTTAGAGGATGAGGAATAGGAAGAAAGAAATATTAGAATAGAAGAAAACGAAGATCACAAACTCACAGCGGATCGAATAAAATATATTTCATAATATAACTCTTGAAATACAAATCAGTAACTTTATATACATACCATCATCAGAGCACAACAGTCATTTCTGGAACAGTTATAAACACCTGTTTCCAGATATAAACAAGGTCCACAGCGGAATATATGATAGCCTATAGCTAACCGGTGAAGCCTCCTGCTTCCAGCTCCTTCAAATAAATCTGTGAAATCCCGACTACTTGACTGCCCGTACAAATTTGGGCACCCAAGAGTTTAGGGAAAACAAAACAAAATAAACTCTGGGTCAGTCATGGGACTGGTGTGAGTAAACTCCAACCACTTGTTTAACTTTAAAAATCCTTTCAAAAGAAAAGATAATAGTAAGACCAGCCCACACATAAACATGGACGGTTTTTACCTTACTATAACCCAAAACACTTTGATACGAAAATCCAGTGATATTATAATAATGTCTACATCAAGTAAATAACCAAATAGTAGAACGCTTGCATCTCACGCTCTACATATATAGTATAAAATCAAAAACCGCATGGCGCTTATTGGAGATTGGATTTCCAACATGACAAGGTATGGAACCACCTTCCGCTAGTGTATCTCTAGAGAGGAATACACTGGGTTCAACAAGAACATCTTGCAACCCGGCCCACACATGACCGACCACTCATTTCGCTTGAGTGTATCGAATGTACATCACCAACGGTTGGGATCAGCAACCGTCTCCCGACTGGGACAGCATCGAATAGAATAAGAAATTAAATGAACCTCTAGATAGGTGATTATACACCCTAATGGGTGCGACCCACATAGCCATGCTGCCTGCCCGATTTTTGTCCTTTCCCGGTTGTTGAGGCCTGAGGCTACGAATACTTACCATTCATTGATAGCACCATCACTTTGAATGCCACATTGTCAGATCCGTTAATCATTAGTTAAGTTTGCACAAATATTCTGGATGTTATGCTAAGGGAATAAATCCGTTGCAACCATATATATATTCATACAGACTAACCCATTTGATCATTGGAAACACTCTGTCAGACATTCGTCCATTTACGTTCGTTCTGGGATTTGACAAAACCGAAGGCACTATTTCTATAAATAGAAAAGTCCTTGCACTTTACTCCGTCTTCAATATATTCAGCATACTTGGTTCGCAACGCTTATGCCGATACGGAGTGGTTCTTCGGATAATAATCCAACCGGTCTCTCCATATTGACAACGATGGTCAAAACTTCGATAGTCTGTGATTTAACTATCGAATAAAAACAAGTGTTCATCCAACATATCAAACAAATCACTGGGCTCTTTAATTAATATTTCATTAATTAAACCTCTTCTCCATTTCCTTTATCAATATTTGTTATCCAAATATTTTCAATAACCATATTGGCTCTTTTCGCTATTTTTGACTTCGTTTCCTTATCGAATTCTATATATATCGATATATAGATTTCTAATTGTCAAATTTCTTAAAAATATTCTAACTCCTTAAATTCCCGGAAAAATTCGCCATAACCTCCCCTGTATCGGGAGCATCGGGAAATTTCAAATAGCTTCCCCGGTCCTTCTAATCTCAAAAAGAAAAAGGAAAAGCCAAGCGGCTTGCCGATACGGCGCATAAAATCTCATATATGAATTAAACATGTACCTTTTTGTCGAGCACATAAATTTAAATCTTCATATACTTCATATCAAACCTGCTTACACATGTTCACCTGTTTGCAATTCAATTTAACTCAAACCAATCGTTTGAATTCAGTTCCGTTCATTTATTCTTTAATTAGTTATTTTGCCTATTTCACTTCTTTGTTGAACATAACATGTTCAAACAAAATATTTAACTCGTTCATAACCAAATTGAATTTTCTAATTTCAAATTCTAGTTTCCTTTTTTGATTTCGAATATAAATTTTCAAATCGAATTTACTTATTCAAACCCCAATATCCATTCGAAATCTCCTTAACTAATTTCTATTCAATTTAGTTAATTCTATTCAATAAATCAAAATCTGGTTTCTGTTTCAAAAATCATATTCATTTACACAACTTGAATTCGCATATATTTTACAACTCAACTCTGAAATTTTCTAAATAGACAATTCGGATTTTTTTCGCTTAAAATCCTTTTATAACATTAAATAAACCATTATGGTTTTAAAACGATTCTGGCGCTGCTTTTTTGAAAATTTGATTTTGACATAACTCAAAATCTATACGACGAAATCCAGATTTTTCTCCTTCATTAGAAGACTATTATCAAACCGGTCCTGACGTTTCTTGTTTCAAAGAGATCCGACTCCAATTGAGTCCTGTATACTCGATTGAAGTTCGAATCGCTATTTTACGAACTGCAGCGCTGCGGCGTGTTCGTTTTAATTATATTTATATATATAAACTTTTAAACTTCTTTAAAATGGATTCAACTCCATTTTTACTCTATTTGAATTCCTTGATTCAAATTCCATCTCACTTTTGAATTCTATATTTCAAATCCCAATTCCTTTTCTATTTGATATTCAAATTCAATACTTGAATTTCTATTTGAATTCCCTATATTCAAATTCTATGTTTGAATTCATTTGAATTCTCTTATTCAAACTCTATATTTAAATTCCATTTGAACTCCTATATTCCAATTTCTATATTTGAATTCTATTGAAATTCAAATATTCAAACTCCTTTTTAAATTCTATATTCAAAATTCCATAGTTTAAAACCCATTGGAATTTCATATTTCAATTCCATAGATCAAATCCTATTTGAATTCAATTTGAATCTCTTATATTCAAATTTCATTTTTTTTATTTCCATTTGAATTCTAATATTCAAATTCATTTCCAACCCCATTTGAATTCTAATATTCAAACTTATTTTTAACACCATTTGAATTTCTTCACTCAAATCCATTTGAATTCCCTTGAATTCAAATTCCATTTCAAAACCATTTGGATTTCCTATTTTGAAATCCTATTTGAAATTCTATTTCCAATTCTACTTTGAAAATCCTATTTTCAAAGTTTATTTCAAATTCTATTTTGAAATTCTACATGCAAATCTCTATTTGAGCTTCTTTATTCGAATTCCTTTGAATTCAAATTTTATTTTAATTCCTTGAATTCAAATTCTATTTTTTTTTCCATTCTAATTTCGTCTATTCAAATTCTATTTGAACTTCTATTTGAATTTCTAATATTCAATCTCCTTTTTAAATTCAAATATTTAAACTCCTTTTAAAATTCAAACGTTATACTCAAATTTCATTTGAGTTATATATTTAAAAATTTCCTTTCACATCCTATTTTGAAATTTCATTTCAAATCCCAATTTCACGCTTGTATTTCTATTTCTGAATTATCAAATGATAATTCTTTTCACTTCATTTATAACTTCATGATAAAAGAACTATTTATAAACTTCGTTTAAAAAGAAACTACTTGTTTTATTTTTCAAAAACAAGTTTATATTTTATTTCCATTTAAAATTCAAATTCTATTTAAAAATATAATTTTCCCTTTTAAATCTCAAATATCCTTCCATGATATAAATTAACACTTCAGCCCAGTGATAATTTAAACAACCAAATCAATCAATTTCCAATCATTTGATTTTGACACATCATATATGAATATATATGAAATCAAACAGAACGAACAAACAAATAGATAATATATTTTTGAGGAATCCAGTTGGATTCCTCCAACCTGTTTTTCCTGCATCCACAGATGTTAGCACATAAATAATACCCATTCTGCTTCGTGGCAGAATATCGCGGTATAGAAGGTCATCCACTAATTATAGCGTGGGGCGTATAGGGTAATCATCCGCTATGAAACTGCGGGCATCCGCTAATGAGACTGCGGGAATCCAACCAATCAATCAACCCAATATATATATATATAAATAGCCTAAATAACTAATATATATAAAGCCAGCAGAAAAATCCAAACAAGCAAAAACAATTATTTTTAACGAAATAAAAATAATTATAAATAAAAGGTGAGTGAGATTTACTCACCGAGATCTCATTTGCTGAATACTCTGTTTAATTCCATATCGACTCAACTACGCATCCTTCTCGAGTCGTCTACGTGGCACTTAAGATTATTTATTTTATTTATCGATTAAATGTCTATAAATTTAAATTAACTATTAACAAAAATAAATGCTCTTATGTATTATAAATTTTGAAATAGCGTTTACCTTATTTCTTTGCGAATAACTTGATCAATTTCGAAGGCATCTCAACCAAATCTAACACCTAAAATTAAATTTTTTAATTTTAATCTTTTTATCTAAATTAACTTACTAAAAATAAATAAACAAATGATTCTATGTTTTATTAAATCTTGTTAACAATGTATACCTTGCGGTTATTGGACTCTACTCAAAAAATCCTCGAAGCCAATCCAAACAGTTCCAAACTGCAAATGAAACCCTAAATTTCGGCTCCATTCTTTGCGGCATTTTGTCGAACACCATAATGTCATTGACCAATACTATCAGATTTCCAGCTGCCGAACATCCATACAGTCCTCTCCCATCACCATCGCTCACTCCATCAACGAAGTGCCACGCCAACGTTCTGAAACTCCTCGTCTTGAATTGGAGCACCTCGTCGCCTCCACATGACAGTCGCGACAGCTCATACCTTCAGAAATGCATTCGCCGACTTCCTCCTACTCACCAGAGTCGAAACCCCTTCAGTCCATCGCACCTACCAATTCATTCCGTTCGAACTTCATCTTCAGACCTAAATTCAACGTCAGACTTTACCTCGTTCAATTTGCTGAACCACCATATCGCACTCCTTCAAAACCCGTTTCGCCACCAAACTCCTCAAGTCCACACTGTCGAACTTCAGCTTCAGCCCAAAACCCACATCGCGCACCCACATCTGCCCTAGCTCGACGCTGATTCGTGACTCTACCCTTATCGCGCCTCGTCCCTAATCCGAACGCACTGCTAGTTATAACGAAGAACAGGGCTTCGATTTGATTTTTATTTGGATAGGGAAGTGGAAATCGCGGTCGGCTTGTGATATGATGCAAATGGAAAAAAGGATCTGCGTATTATATAATGGAGAGGAAGAAGTTGCGGTTTGATTTTAAATGGAAAGGGGAACTTCGGTTTTGTTTTTCAGCTGAAGGACGAAGTAAACTGCGACATTTATAAGTGAACAGCGGGGAACAATTTGTACTGGAGCCATTAATTCATGCCTTCTTAGATATTGAAGGAGAGGGACAGCTTTGTCAGCTCGAGGAGATAAGTCTGCGTGATTTCCTTTCTTAGGTCTGCGAAATGTTTGAACATAGGTCGGCTTATGATTTTTTTTTCTTTTTTTATTTATATTGATTTCATTTTAATTAAATAATAAAAATATCTCGCGGTCCTTAACTAGTAATCCCGAACCATTATTCAACCGTGACGACCGACGATACCAGATTATAACGCTATTCTGGTCTAAATGGAGTAGTATCTAGAATTTTATTTTATTGTCTGCAGGAGATATTTAATTTAAATTAATGGTTTAAACTAAATTTGATTTAAAAATATAATTCAATCCCAAGCAGTTAATTTTATTGAAAATAAAATTAATATTATCTTTCTAATTCAATAGAATTTATATTAATCGATTGCATTGTCTCAATTCAGTTTTAACTCAACGTCAAATTATTTATCGTTCTAGTATTACGGCAATTCAATATATTCGATATTAAATCGTATATCGATTATTAACCCGATAAATTCCATAATAAAAATCCATTTACATTCGAATCAATATTTAAAACCATACTAAATATTTAAATTAAACTGTTCAAAAATCTGGGTCGTTACATTCTTCCCCCCTTAAAATAATTTCGTCCTCGAAATTGCTAAGGTAGGAAAAATGGTACAAATCCATTACTTTTCAAAATTCAGTTATGTTGAAACTCAACATTTCATATTTCTATAACTTAAATTTCAACCAAAACTTTTGGTCTTCCTTCATTTGATTCGAATGATCTACGATCAATCCATTTATATCCAATCTATATGCCATTAAATCTATTCAAATCAATTCTAGTCAATTTGATTCACCCTGAACCATTTAACTTGCTTAAGTTAAATTTTAATTCCAGAATCCAAATCCCAGGGTTTTCATTTCAAATTCTTCTGAAATCACCTAAATGTATACTTATATTTATTTTCATCTCAATTCAAAAACATTTGAATTTTCAATCTACTTGTTTTCTTTCAAAACAAATTTCCATCAAAAACTTTCTAAGGTAGCAATCCATCACTTAGAAACTCGGAAATGAACACTGATGATGTTGCAATCATCATCAGAATTATTTTCCAGCCACTGAGTTCAGTGCCTTATTATTTCAAAATCCATGATTTTCTTTCAAATCCTTTAAAACAAATCTATATTATTTTAATATACTTTGAAAAATATTTTTCAACTTCCCAGGATTAAAATTCCAAATTCTGGTTTGAATTAAATTCTAATTCATCTCATTTGTATATTTAATTCCTATACAAATTCTATTTGGTTATAAATACCCATTTCAATTTTATAATCTTGTTGGATTATAATCTTAACAATCAACACATCCATATAATATAATAATTTCAGAAAATTATTTCTTCTATATAAAAATAGAAATTTGGGTAAAATTATTTCATTCACCCACTTTAAAACAATACTATGTCGATTCTTCTGTCCAAGTGTTTACAAACTCTTATCGACGTCGTGGCGTCCCACGATTCGACCAGAATTCATAAACTACTCAACAGACAAGCCAACACAATATAAAACAAATTTTATATCAACTTACAAATACGCTCTCTCATATATACACTTAACTCATTCTAGGGCACTACTGACCCTATCTCTAATGAGCACATGCCACTCAAGCCTAGGTGTTCGCTCAACCTAAGCTCTGATACCAACTGTAACGACCCGCAAATCCGTGCTATCTGAATTGACTAATAACACCACACTTCCAACCCAAATTGCACAGAAATACGAATCATTATTAGAAAGAAGTTAGAGGATGAGGAATAGAAAGAAAGAAATATTAGAATAGAAGAAAACGAAGATCACAAACTCACAGCGGATCGAATAAAATATATTTCATAATATAACTCTTGAAATACAAATCAGTAACTTTATATACATACCATCATCAGAGCACAACAGTCATTTCTGGAACAGTTATAAACACCTGTTTCCAGATACAAACAAGGTCCACAGCGGAATATATGATAGCCTATAGCTAACCGGTGAAGCCTCCTGCTTCCAGCTCCTTCAAATAAATCTGTGAAATCCCGACTACTTGACTGCCCGTACAAATTTGGGCACCCAAGAGTTTAGGGAAAACAAAACAAAATAAACTCTGGGTCAGTCATGGGACTGGTGTGAGTAAACTCCAACCACTTGTTTAACTTTAAAAATCCTTTCAAAAGAAAAGATAATAGTAAGACCAGCCCACACATAAACATGGACGGTTTTTACCTTACTATAACCCAAAACACTTTGATACGAAAATCCAGTGATATTATAATAATGTCTACATCAAGTAAATAACCAAATAGTAGAACGCTTGCATCTCACGCTCTACATATATAGTATAAAATCAAAAACCGCATGGCGCTTATTGGAGATTGGATTTCCAACATGACAAGGTATGGAACCACCTTCCGCTAGTGTATCTCTAGAGAGGAATACACTGGGTTCAACAAGAACATCTTGCAACCCGGCCCACACATGACCGACCACTCATTTCGCTTGAGTGTATCGAATGTACATCACCAACGGTTGGGATCAGCAACCGTCTCCCGACTGGGACAGCATCGAATAGAATAAGAAATTAAATGAACCTCTAGATAGGTGATTATACACCCTAATGGGTGCGACCCACATAGCCATGCTGCCTGCCCGATTTTTGTCCTTTCCCGGTTGTTGAGGCCTGAGGCTACGAATACTTACCATTCATTGATAGCACCATCACTTTGAATGCCACATTGTCAGATCCGTTAATCATTAGTTAAGTTTGCACAAATATTCTGGATGTTATGCTAAGGGAATAAATCCGTTGCAACCATATATATATTCATACAGACTAACCCATTTGATCATTGGAAACACTCTGTCAGACATTCGTCCATTTACGTTCGTTCTGGGATTTGACGAAACCGAAGGCACTATTTCTATAAATAGAAAAGTCCTTGCACTTTACTCCGTCTTCAATATATTCAGCATACTTGGTTCGCAACGCTTATGCCGATACGGAGTGGTTCTTCGGATAATAATCCAACCGGTCTCTCCATATTGACAACGATGGTCAAAACTTCGATAGTCTGTGATTTAACTATCGAATAAAAACAAGTGTTCATCCAACATATCAAACAAATCACTGGGCTCTTTAATTAATATTTCATTAATTAAACCTCTTCTCCATTTCCTTTATCAATATTTGTTATCCAAATATTTTCAATAACCATATTGGCTCTTTTCGCTATTTTTGACTTCGTTTCCTTATCGAATTCTATATATATATCGATATATAGATTTCTAATTGTCAAATTTCTTAAAAATATTCTAACTCCTTAAATTCCCGGAAAAATTCGCCATAACCTCCCTTGTATCGGGAGCATCGGGAAATTTCAAATAGCTTCCCCGGTCCTTCTAATCTCAAAAAGAAAAAGGAAAAGCCAAGCGGCTTGCCGATACGGCGCATAAAATCTCATATATGAATTAAACATGTACCTTTTTGTCGAGCACATAAATTTAAATCTTCATATACTTCATATCAAACCTGCTTACACATGTTCACCTGTTTGCAATTCAATTTAACTCAAACCAATCGTTTGAATTCAGTTCCGTTCATTTATTCTTTAATTAGTTATTTTGCCTATTTCACTTCTTTGTTGAACATAACATGTTCAAACAAAATATTTAACTCGTTCATAACCAAATTGAATTTTCTAATTTCAAATTCTAGTTTCCTTTTTTGATTTCGAATATAAATTTTCAAATCGAATTTACTTATTCAAACCCCAATATCCATTCGAAATCTCCTTAACTAATTTCTATTCAATTTAGTTAATTCTATTCAATAAATCAAAATCTGGTTTCTGTTTCAAAAATCATATTCATTTACACAACTTGAATTCGCATATATTTTACAACTCAACTCTGAAATTTTCTAAATAGACAATTCGGATTTTTTTCGCTTAAAATCCTTTTATAACATTAAATAAACCATTATGGTTTTAAAACGATTCTGGCGCTGCTTTTCTGAAAATTTGATTTTGACATAACTCAAAATCTATACGACGAAATCCAGATTTTTCTCCTTCATTAGAAGACTATTATCAAACCGGTCCTGACGTTTCTTGTTTCAAAGAGATCCGACTCCAATTGAGTCCTGTATACTCGATTGAAGTTCGAATCGCTATTTTACGAACTGCAGCGCTGCGGCGTGTTCGTTTTAATTATATTTATATATATAAACTTTTAAACTTCTTTAAAATGGATTCAACTCCATTTTTACTCTATTTGAATTCCTTGATTCAAATTCCATCTCACTTTTGAATTCTATATTTCAAATCCCAATTCCTTTTCTATTTGATATTCAAATTCAATACTTGAATTTCTATTTGAATTCCCTATATTCAAATTCTATGTTTGAATTCATTTGAATTCTCTTATTCAAACTCTATATTTAAATTCCATTTGAACTCCTATATTCCAATTTCTATATTTGAATTCTATTGAAATTCAAATATTCAAACTCCTTTTTAAATTCTATATTCAAAATTCCATAGTTTAAAACCCATTGGAATTTCATATTTCAATTCCATAGATCAAATCCTATTTGAATTCAATTTGAATCTCTTATATTCAAATTTCATTTTTTTTTATTTCCATTTGAATTCTAATATACAAATTCATTTCCAACCCCATTTGAATTCTAATATTCAAACTTATTTTTAACACCATTTGAATTTCTTCACTCAAATCCATTTGAATTCCCTTGAATTCAAATTCCATTTCAAAACCATTTGGATTTCCTATTTTGAAATCCTATTTGAAATTCTATTTCCAAATCTACTTTGAAAATCCTATTTTCAAAGTTTATTTCAAATTCTATTTTGAAATTCTACATGCAAATCTCTATTTGAGCTTCTTTATTCGAATTCCTTTGAATTCAAATTTTATTTTAATTCCTTGAATTCAAATTCTATTTTTTTTCCATTCTAATTTCGTCTATTCAAATTCTATTTGAACTTCTATTTGAATTTCTAATATTCAATCTCCTTTTTAAATTCAAATATTTAAACTCCTTTTAAAATTCAAACGTTATACTCAAATTTCATTTGAGTTATATATTTAAAAATTTCCTTTCACATCCTATTTTGAAATTTCATTTCAAATCCCAATTTCACGCTTGTATTTCTATTTCTGAATTATTAAATGATAATTCTTTTCACTTCATTTATAACTTCATGATAAAAGAACTATTTATAAACTTCGTTTAAAAAGAAACTACTTGTTTTATTTTTCAAAAACAAGTTTATATTTTATTTCCATTTAAAATTCAAATTCTATTTAAAAATAGAATTTTCCCTTTTAAATCTCAAATATCCTTCCATGATATAAATTAACACTTCAGCCCAGTGATAATTTAAACAACCAAATCAATCAATTTCCAATCATTTGATTTTGACACATCATATATGAATATATATGAAATCAAACAGAACGAACAAACAAATAGATAATATATTTTTGAGGAATCCAGTTGGATTCCTCCAACCTGTTTTTCCTGCATCCACAGATGTTAGCACATAAATAATACCCATTCTGCTTCGTGGCAGAATATCGCGGTATAGAAGGTCATCCACTAATCATAGCGTGGGGCGTATAGGGTAATCATCCGCTATGAAACTGCGGGCATCCGCTAATGAGACTGCGGGAATCCAACCAATCAATCAACCCAATATATATATATATATATATAAATAGCCTAAATAACTAATATATATAAAGCCAGCAGAAAAATCCAAACTAGCAGCAACAATTATTTTTAACGAAATAAAAATAATTATAAATAAAAGGTGAGTGAGATTTACTCACCGAGATCTCATTTGCTGAATACTCTGTTTAATTCCATATCGACTCAACTACGCATCCTTCTCGAGTCGTCTACCTGGCACTTAAGATTATTTATTTTATTTATCGATTAAATGTCTATAAATTTAAATTAACTATTAACAAAAATAAATGCTCTTATGTATTATAAATTTTGAAATAGCGTTTACCTTATTTCTTTGCGAATAACTTGATCAATTTCGAAGGCATCTCAACCAAATCTAACACCTAAAATTAAATTTTTTAATTTTAATCTTTTTATCTAAATTAACTAACTAAAAATAAATAAACAAATGATTCTATGTTTTATTAAATCTTGTTAACAATGTATACCTTGCGGTTATTGGACTCTACTCGAAAAATCCTCGAAGCCAATCCAAACAGTTCCAAACTGCAAATGAAACCCTAAATTTCGGCTCCATTCTTTGCGGCATTTTGTCGAACACCATAATGTCATTGACCAATACTATCAGATTTCCAGCTGCCAAACATCCATACAGTCCTCTCCCATCACCATCGCTCACTCCATCAACGAAGTGCCACGCCAACGTTCTGAAACTCCTCGTCTTGAATTGGAGCACCTCGTCGCCTCCACATGACAGTCGCGACAGCTCATACCTTCAGAAATGCATTCGCCGACTTCCTCCTACTCACCAGAGTCGAAACCCCTTCAGTCCATCGCACCTACCAATTCATTCCGTTCGAACTTCATCTTCAGACCTAAATTCAACGTCAGACTTTACCTCGTTCAATTTGCTGAACCACCATATCGCACTCCTTCAAAACCCGTTTCTCCACCAAACTCCTCAAGTCCACACTGTCGAACTTCAGCTTCAGCCCAAAACCCACATCGCGCACCCACATCTGCCCTAGCTCGACGCTGATTCGTGACTCTACCCTTATCGCGCCTCGTCCCTAATCCGAACGCACTGCTAGTTATAACGAAGAACAGGGCTTCGATTTGATTTTTATTTGGATAGGGAAGTGGAAATCGCGGTCGGCTTGTGATATGATGCAAATGGAAAAAAGGATCTGCGTATTATATAATGGAGAGGAAGAAGTTGCGGTTTGATTTTAAATGGAAAGGGGAACTTCGGTTTTGTTTTTCAGCTGAAGGACGAAGTAAACTGCGACATTTATAAGTGAACAGCGGGGAACAATTTGTACTGGGGCCATTAATTCATGCCTTCTTAGATATTGAAGGAGAGGGACAGCTTTGTCAGCTCGAGGAGATAAGTCTGCGTGATTTCCTTTCTTAGGTCTGCGAAATGTTTGAACATAGGTCGGCTTATGATTTTTTTTTCTTTTTTTTTTCTTTTATTATTTATATTGATTTCATTTTAATTAAATAATAAAAATATCTCGCGGTCCTTAACTAGTAATCCCGAACCATTATTCAACCGTGACGACCGACGATACCAGATTATAACGCTATTCTGGTCTAAATGGAGTAGTATCTAGAATTTTATTTTATTGTCTGCAGGAGATATTTAATTTAAATTAATGGTTTAAACTAAATTTGATTTAAAAATATAATTCAATCCCAAGCAGTTAATTTTATTGAAAATAAAATTAATATTATCTTTCTAATTCAATAGAATTTATATTAATCGATTGCATTGTCTCAATTCAGTTTTAACTCAACGTCAAATTATTTATCGTTCTAGTATTACGGCAATTCAATATATTCGATATTAAATCGTATATCGATTATTAACCCGATAAATTCCATAATAAAAATCCATTTACATTCGAATCAATATTTAAAACCATACTAAATATTTAAATTAAACTGTTCAAAAATCTGGGTCGTTACAGAATAATATTGAAGAAGTGTGCTCGATAAGAGGTATGACCTCACTTGGTCCGTGCATAGCTCCTGTTTTAGCCACATCAAGCTGACTCAAGGTAGACAGGGTCTCGTAATTAATATGAAATAAAAATGGAGTCGTTCGCCAAATTATCCCCTTCATTCTGGAACTCCACCGCGTACACAGTTGTTAAAGTGGTTTTCGGTATTGGCAAAGAGTATGACAATATCCGATTCCGGTCTCTTTAGCAACCAATCGTTTACATTTTTCACACCGTGGTCATTATTTTATAAATCACTTTATAAAATAGTTTATACGAAATCTCAAGTTCAAATTTTGAATTCAAAATTTAATATCTAACTTCGAACATATTAAAATTTTGGAAACAACTCAAATCGATTTAGAACCATATCGTAAAATTTCAAATATAGTATAAACTAATACTATAACATTTTAACTTTGATAAAATTTCCGAAAGTATTCGCATATTGAATCTCAAATCCAAAATCGACTTATATTTAAGTTATACCTTAAATTTCTCAATTCCATCTAAATCGATACCAAACCATTTAACTTCGATAATTATTTGGTTTGGTTTATATTCACAAAATTTCAAGTTCAAAACAATTCAAATTCTACCTTTATAAGAAAACGTTTCAAATCGATTTACATGGATTCAACATTTTGGTTCGAATTCAAAATGTATAATTCAAGTCAAAAACTTATATTTCAAATTTTAAACAAAACATATTGTGGTTTGCAATTCAAGTCATGAAATTCGAAACCGTTATTTATAAATTCAAATAATTTAGTTTAAGTCGATTCCAAAATCCAATACTTAAGTTCAAGCTCAGTTAATATAATTGGAATCAAATCTTACATTTCAATTTTAACGAATCATGTCAAAATTATAACTTAAGTCGAAAAATTCAAATTCATTACTAAAAAGTCAAGTCAAAACCATATATTTCAATTCAAACAGTTCATACATATTTAAACCATTCTTATAAGTATGATTTCACAAATATTCCAATTCAAACTATACGATTATAAATTCGATTCCAAATATAAAATCCATATATTCAAATTCACATTCGGTTACTTAAAATCGAATTCATTCCATATCAATTATAAATTCAAAATACATTTTCTCTTAAATTCAAAAGATTCAAATTTAGAATCAATTTCACAATTCAAATTATCTCATAAGTTTAAACCAATCCGAATTCAAATTCATTTCATATATCAGTTCATTCGTTAAATCAACATCGTTATATAAATTCGAATCTTAAACCTCGAATTTAAATCGCAAGTCTTACTTATCCATCTTCGGTTTATTATTAAAGTTTATAAAATATATAAGAAAATTAATTTTGAAAGTAGATATATATATAAGTTATAATCTTCTAAAATTCATTAAAATATAGATTATAAACATATATAAGTTTAAATTAATATAAATTTAAAGAAATATTTATTATAATAAAATAAAATCAAATACTTATATGAATAAATTATAAGTACAATCTTAAATAAACATTTAAATCCATATTTACTCATAAAATCATTTTTAAACATATAATTTAAAATCTACAAAATAATCCTTTAAAGTATAATATAAAAATATAAAATCCTAAGTAATTATTTAAAAATCAAAATTTCCAAATTCCCTTACTTCGAAAACATGACCAACGGTGTCCGTATATAGTTTTCTACCCTATGGTCAAGTGATACGGATATTTATCATTTCAACCCGTAATTTATAAAAATTCAACGGTTCTATTATTTCAACCCGCGATCCCAAATTCAGTAAAAATCGTTCAGGTCTATCATTTCAAACCATAACGATTTTTCCCTATTCTAATGTCCGTTCAGGTATGTATCATTTCAACCCTTAGTGATTTTTCGTAAACTAGGGGTATCAACAATCACAAACAACAATCACAACATATATATCATCAGTGCAACTACGTGTCATATGAATATATCGTGTCACATATGAAATGTGCATATATATCAAATCAAACAATTTCTAACAGCAATCTTATACATTTCATATAACAGTTCATTATTGATCTAACATCGATGAAAAATGTGAGTCAGGTGTGAGATAAACTCACCTTTCGTGGCACAGAAATGGAGACGACGATTGACGGTTTGACACTAAATGAAGCGACGATTTCCAAGCACGATCAGATTAGATTCAACTCGATGATCAATCAACATATATTTTCAAAAGGAGGAATGGATCGGTACAATATTGGGTTTTTGGGCGGTACGACTATTTGGTTTTGGAAATGGTTCTTTTTTTTTGGCTCAACACCAATCCCAACTCAAAAATAAATACAATACTAACCTAATTCAATCAAAATAAAACGCGAAATTCTTTTACAAAAGTATTATATAAATATTTAAAAATACATAGACACGTAGTTAAAAAAAATTATCACATTTTTTTTATTATTATTCCATGTACGCTAAACTATATAGATTATAGATTTATAAAATACAAGTCCCAAAACATTCATACAAACAAATAATATATAACATACAAATATGCAAATGGAAACACACCAAACTCAACTCTCACAACCATCACACAATTAAACATATATTATGACACCACAAAACACACAAATAAATATATATTATTTGTTTGTATGAATGTTTTGGGACCGTCTTACGCAAAACACCCAACAAAGAAATGAACTCACGCCCAAATTGAACACCCCAATGTAAACACACATACTCACATAACACAGTAAGAACGCAACACTCAAAAACAAAAGAAATCACACAATGATACACACGCACGCAAGACAAAGGGAAAGCTACTGAGATCAAGGTGGTGTTGACATTGTTTAAGCGAGGCGGAGCTCGGCTTGGTTCATGGGTGAGACAAGGCAGAGGGGACAGGAGGCTTCAGGTAAGGCCGGAGTTCGAGTTCGGTTTGTCGGAGCTTGGTTGGCGGATGGACGAGGACGGCCTTCTGGTAATGGACGGAGGCTGTTAGTGGGCGCGGTCTTCGATGCAGGATCCGAATATGGAAACTTTGAAGTCAAATGGCTTTGTTTCAAAAATGAACTGCGCAAGCATTTCCACAATTTTAGCGCGAACCGAGCACCAAAACTGACAAATAAATATATTGCGCTAATCAGCGCGACAAGACGGACACAACGGTATAAAATTTGCAGTGTCAGGATGCTCCGTTCAAAAATGCGTTACAGGCCCCCTTTATCGTAAAAATGCGGACGGAAAACGGAGGTCAAAACGTCCGATTTTCGCGAAACGAATTTCACCATTGGATTGCTGACAATGAATAGAATATTTTCCATGTTTGTACGAACTGATTTCGGAGAGATTTTAAAATCGTTAAAATTTGAACTGATATGTGCAGCTTTGCACTGAAAATTGCACGACCGACAATAGTCAAATTTTCCGATGAAATTTTTACAGTTGCTACATCTCACTGTATGTATTACAAATTTCGAATTTCCGTTATGAAAAACCATAGAATAATTTCAAAAAAAAAAATTTGATTTAAATCGGAATCTAAATCGTTAAAAATTACGGGATGTTACAATCTCCCCCACTCAAACCTTTTCGTCCCCGAAAAAGAACGAGGTAGGGAAATAGTAATTAAATAATTAATATATTTAAACCAATGGTTCATATTTATCCCTATACATATATAATTTTAAATATAAATAAATCAAAAGATAAAATATTTTCAAACATTTCAAACATTTCAAGTATTCACTCGACGTTAGATTGGCTATATATATTTATCCCACTTTCGAAACCCGAAAATAGATATCGATGATGCCGCGGTCATCACCAGAATCATTTTCAAGCGACTAGGGTGTGACTCTATATCTATCTAATACATATAGGATTTAACATATACGTTGATCAGACGTATACACCAAGTCAATAAGTATTCGATAGGCCAATTTTAGCGTCAAATAAGTACTCAAAACATCTTTTTATATTTAAATAGAATATATACCACACTCTAAATCATATATTACAAATAATATATTTCAAATCATTAAAATTTCAAGTAGGGAAAAATATCTCTCCCTCACTCATTTATTTGTTAAAATTCAACTACAATTCTTAATAAATATACAACAATATTATTATTAAATCAAATATATAACAAAATCATTCTATACTATATCTAAATATTTTCAAATTCATGTTATCAATATTTAAACTTATAACACTTAATTAATTTTATAAGTTAACATATGAATACATTACACATAAAATCTTTACAAACCATTGGTATTACCAAATTATTTACAAATATCAAATTAAATATTACATTAAGAAGATCTTATATAATAATATCTTTCAAAATATAAATTTCAAACCAATATTTAATAAAGACAGACTGGCAAGAAGACTTATAATCTTCTTCTACTTCTTACCTTGAAATGGACAAGTATAAATTATAGAATTCGAGGTAAAAGCTGAAAGAACAAAAGAACCTAACCAAAGAGGATCTACGAAGGAAGATAGATTCAAATGGAAAGGAAACTCAGAAGAAGATTTAAATATTAAACAGAATTTTATATTTGAAATATTTATTTAAAAACATTTTAAAACCATTTTGAAAACTATTTTTACTATAAAAATACGCTCTCTCAAGAAGGATTCTGCAACTGATTCCACTCATTCTAGGGTATCACTACCCTATCTCTAATGAGCTTTTACCCCATAGGCTAAAGCTTTGAAAAACCAAAGCTCTGATACCGAATGTAACGACCCGCCATTCTGACCGTGCCGAATCGACAAAACATGTCAACTCGAAACGTCCAAAACAACAGATTGTTATTAGCTTCTGAGGTAAACAGAATAAATCACAGAATCACAGATTATAGACACAGATATATAGCAATATAATACCTCGCAGCCGAAATTAAAAAATACAATAGTAGTTTATGAAGCTACTAAATAAAAATTTACATCAGAATTTACATAAATAATACAGCAGAAGACTTAAACAATGAATTTCAGATACATAAATAATGATAATAATTTGAAACAGAAACGACAGAAATAGTTGGATGACTGGAACAACATAATGAGTAGATACAACTGAGTGAATCCCGACATAAATTTCAACTCCAAGGATGAATCTCGAAAACTGGAATTCTCGATCTGACCCGAGCAATAATGCAAAACAAAACAACTCGAATCAAGACTAACATTCTCATGGAAGTAAATCAACTCAAATGAAATGTTCGATGAAATGCAATCAGTAACTTAGAGGATGTTTGGGATCACCATCCTCTAAGGATCCGTCAAACTAATACTATATAGTATAATACGTTATATACAATAGTGTCTATCAGTAAAGTAAAATATCAAAATAGCGTAAGCGGGATTACCATGATTACCCTTACACCGTTCATATATTCCCATAGTATATACAATACCGTAATCCCTCCGTAAACTGGAGGTTGATCAGAGGGCACTCCATATAAAACAGTACAAAACAAAATCGTAATGGGCTCGTATAAGGCATGTGACAAGGCACGCAAGGAATGCCAGGGTGGATTCACCGTTTGCAGAGTCGGACTGGTGGTAACGCATAGTAGCAACTACCGCCCACCTCGATACACACTCCCATAATCAAAAGGGCCCAAATCGAATCTCAACAGTAATAGAATAATATTCGATAAGAGGTATGACCTCACTTGGTCCGTGCATAGCTCCTGTTTTAGCCACATCAAGCTGACTCAAGGTGGTCAGGGTCTCGTAATTAATATGAAATAAAAATGGAGTCGTTCGCCAAATCATCCCCTTCATTCTGGAACTCCACCGCGTACATAGTTGTTAAAGTGCTTTTCGGTATTGGCAGAGAGTATGACAATATCCGATCCCGGTCTCTTTAACAACCAATCGTTTACATTTTTCACACGTGGTCATTATTTTATAAATCACTTTATAAAATAGTTTATACGAAATCTCAAGTTCAAATTTTGAATTCAAAATTTAATATCTAACTTCGAACATATTAAAATTTTGGAAACAACTCAAATCGATTTAGAACCATATCGTAAAATTTCAAATATAGTATAAACTAATACTATAACATTTTAACTTTGATAAAATTTCCGAAAGTGTGACGATCCCGAAATCCGAGGGGCGGTATTAAGGATAATCATTAGGAAATAACACATTAATCATCATAGCAGAGTACAGATAATAGCCGAAACAATAAATAAAGTAAATTTTACATGGATATGACAGCGGAATCACAACATGTAGGAATATCAGAATAGCATAACGTGGGATATACTTAGTAAAAAGAAAGGGAAGTGATCAGTCATCATCGCCAGAGGCGGAATACATACATGCAGTGACATAATAAGAGTATCAGTCCACATCGCCGAAGGCGGAATACATATACATATAGTGAGAAATACGGAAAGTAAATCAGTTTGCATCGCCAGTGGCGGAATCATAATATAAATACAGTAATGGCGGAAAATATTTAAGTCATCTATATGAAGTCAGCCTCGCCATGAGCCAAAAGTGCACGCTATGCAGCAGTGCAGAACCAAAAACCACCTGTCACCTGTGTACTAGGCTGCCCGTGTGAAAATAAGGGCACCCGCGTTTGCAAAGTGAAACAAACAACGAGTCAGTCATGGAGACTGGTATGAGGGATCTATTTAACAGTTAAACAACAGTAATAGCAAATCATAGGACCACGCCACTTTCGCGGAACGGGTTTACTCCAGTGATTGCTAGTGCATTTAAAACAAAGTAAATTCTTTTAAAACAACGCAATGCTTTTAGAAAGAATGAAACCATTATAAGACTCAGGTCCCATCACACAATGCAACGCAAGCCGGAGGATAGAGTTTTACCTTATAATGGCCAAATATGCTTGATACGTATAAAGCAAAATCATTTGGTATTATTACTAGTGCATATATGTTTCGAAAATGAATAGCATCATAAATATCAATCATAGGCGGCATAGCTACCATCTACTATGTCTCCATACTAGTTCTACAATCGAATCCGTTATCTCGTATTGGAAATTGGATTTCCGTCATGAGTCGAGGCAAGGGGCAAGCTCCTCTCCGCTTCGAGACACTCTAGCAAATGCCTCGGGACTACACACTCTGGGTAACCCCTGGATGCTTCAGGGCCGGTCCTCACTTACGTTAGAGGATTAGTATTCCTGAACACACGTTTCCCGGTCCTTACAGACCTATAATCGAGGCGCCTCACATTCCAACAACCACAAAGGTGAAAAATAGATATATATGTCAGGGCTGGTAAGTCACTGACACCACCATAGCTAGAAAGAAACGTCGTGCTCTCCCTGCAGTCCGTATCCCGTTTTTAACTCATACCGGGGTGTGAGGTTCGCGAATCTACGAAATACACAAAGCTGGGTCATGTAGACCTTGCTTTGATCATCATCCACAAGACTTTTCTTTGCAACAGAAGCCTTGATCATAACATCTTGGCGTGCCACATAGGCAGTCCACTCCATACGATTGATTTCTATCGATATATAACCCCTGAGCTCGTACGTCTCAGAGAAGGGCGTTAAGCAAAAGAATAAATTCTCCGCCGCCAAACAGATATATATTTAACAGAGATCAATCAATATAGAACAAAATCC
This sequence comes from Allium sativum, assembly GCA_030737875.1. Classification (NCBI taxonomy): domain Eukaryota; kingdom Viridiplantae; phylum Streptophyta; class Magnoliopsida; order Asparagales; family Amaryllidaceae; genus Allium; species Allium sativum. The sequence continues at coordinate 289,607,039 of CM060915.1, forward strand.
AATGTCAGACACACAGTCCATTTACAAGTCCGTCCTGGGTCTGAACGAAACCGGAGGCGTCAAATTCCTCGTATATCCGTCCAATCAACATATACGTTCAGACGGCTACTACTTCCGTCCCTTTCCGGTAGCTACTCCGGTTAGGAACCTCAGTAGCGCCCATCCAACCGATACGAAGATCGTCGGTCTTGAATCGTCTTTGCATTTTCCAATTCGAATCGCTCGATGAATTATTTGAAATGAGGGTTAGCTCGGCCTTTTCAAGTAATTCACGTCATTAGACTTTAAATCGATTCTTTATATGGTTATATTATTCGACATTCGTCCTTCAGTTATTTAGTGTTATTTTCATGTCATACACATACAACCATCAAATATCAAACAATTCAAGCACAATTCGTTTATTTGCAACCTATGTTGCTTACAATATTTTATAGCGATTTTTCGCCATTTTTATTTATTTAAAAATGGCCATATTTAATTAAACGACGTTTCAGGTCGTGGCGCTGGCGCTGTTTTTCTCCTAATTTGTTTTACACATATCGGAAAATCTAACCGTTGGATTTCTACAAAGTCTATATCAGTGGGAAGATATTCCCAAGGCGAACCCAACGGTTCCAGTTTCGTGAGAATCCGACGGTCGGATCTTCCACACTAGTCGTTTGAAGTTACGGTTTCAAAATTCGAACTGCAGCGTCGTTATTCAATTTAAATTAATTATATTTATGTTTACATATAAATATAAACGATTCTGGCGCTGTTTTTCTTCAGATTTGAATTAAACATTCCGGACAATCTAACCGTTGGATTTTTACAAGGTTGGTGCCTTTGGAAAGATATTTCCAAGGCGAACCCAACGGTTGGGGTTTCGGGAAAATCCGATGGTCGGATTTCTCGTACCAATCGTTTCAAATTACGATTCCGAAACGCGAACTGCATGGCCTCTATTCCTTTTAATTATATTTATATTTATATATATAAATATAGCTCATTCCATAGTTTCAACTATAGTTCATTTTATATTTTCAACTTCGTTTTCACTTCAAATATTTCACTAACGCCTTAATATTTCGAAAAATTTCGCCATAACCTCCTTTGTACGGGGAGGGGTTTGGAAATTTATTGGGCCGTATTAGGTACCCAATAAAACCTAAAAAGCATTCACATATTTTTAGTGATATATTTTGGTGTTTACGGGGGAGCATGTACTGATAATCACTCCAGAGAATAAATTCCCGTCACCCCGTTTCCGTGTGGAAATAAATAGTCCATGTGCCGTATCTAATAACTAGAGCGACGTGATTATTGTCAACTCCAGACCCGTGTGGGGTTTTTATTAATCTGGCAATTTATCGTTATAATTTATATAGTCCATATCAGTCATCAGTTCAACCTGTAGTACTTAGTCATCGCCATACAAGCCTCTTGCTTGTATGGTAAATCTTCCACCTCGTCACACAAGCTCCAATTTCTTATGTGGAATATGATGAAGTATGCCATGTAGTGTAGTTCAAAATTAATTGTTACTATCCTATGGCGTTGTTTATTATTTCACACAGAAAAACCAGCACTCCGCATCCAATGGCATTCACAGGAGTTGATATATAAATAAAATTGCGTAGCCAACTCATCAAGGTTTACCTATTTGTCGGGCACGCAAATAATTTCTTTACTCTACAGCTAATCCATTTTTCCTGTTCAACACATGTATATATATGCAGAACAAAGCTAATAATAATATTTCTAGCAAACTATTATTTATTTCAACACGTGTGTATTTTTAACTAAGCGTATCCATGATAAAAGGAATATTTTTATCATCAAAAATATTTATTCGACACATGTGTATTTTTAACTCTTCATATTCACTATAAAAATATAGTTTTCATTGTCTATTCATTTTATTTTTAAAAGATGATAATATTCAACACATGAACTTCAATTCAACGAATGAATTGCAACTCAACACATGAATATTCGATATAGTTTGTATATATATAAAAATATGATTTTTATTGCTAAAGCCATTTGTTTAAATTCAAATAATATTCAACACATGAATTTCAACTCAACGAATGAATTGCAACTCAACACATGAATATCCGATATAGTTTGTATATATATAAAAATATGATTTTTATTGCTAAAGCCATTTGTTTAAATTCAAATAATATTCAACACATGAATTTCAACTCAACGAATGAATTGCAACTCAACACATGAATATCCGATATAGTTTGTATATATATAAAAATATGATTTTTATCGCTAAAGCCATTTGTTTAAATTCAAATAATATTCAACACATGAATTTCAACTCAACGAATGAATTGCAACTCAACACATGAATATCCGATATAGTTTGTATATATATAAAAATATGATTTTTATCGCTAAAGCCATTTGTTTAAATTCAAATAATATTCAACACATGAATTTCAACTCAACGAATGAATTGCAACTCAACACATGAATATCCGATATAGTTTGTATATATATAAAAATATGATTTTTATTGCTAAAGCCATTTGTTTAAATTCAAATAATATTCAACACATGAATTTCAACTCAACGAATGAATTGCAACTCAACACATGAATATCCGATATAGTTTGTATATATATAAAAAAATGATTTTTATTGCTAAAGCCATTTGTTTAAATTCAAATAATATTCAACACATGAATTTCAACTCAACGAATGAATTGCAACTCAACACATGAATATCCGATATAGTTTGTATATATATTCAATGAATGGAAATTATTCTAACACATAAATATTTCAGAAAATTTCGGCAGCATAACGGCAGGGTAGTTAAAACCGGGACCGTCCCTAGTACGGCTCCTCGCTCTACCTTAAAACCTCGCGGTTTTTGACAATGGGGATCATGCATCTAGTTCGCACGCAGGCGACATGTTTTATTTTCAATTCCACAATCCTATTTTATTTTGTTTCAACCACAAGAGGGTATTTTTCAACCACAAAGGTATTTTCAACCACAAAGGTATTTTTCAACCATAATATCAACCACAAACAATTATTTCCAACCATTCGTCATACCATATAATATCACGTCAAACACAAGCAATAAATATCGTCCATGGTTTGTGGACGAGGGGAGTATGTATATATATATATATAGTATAATAATTCACTTGCATTTCATCACAATTCAAAGCATATATGTTTCAAACGACGCTTGTATAATTTATACATCGCTAATATAACTTATACAACACATGTACATGAGGTATACAATGCGTATATAATTTACACTTCGCTTATATAATTTATACAACGCGATTACATTCACACAAATAGTTTAGATTCCTCACATTGGTTCTTGCGGTGCTAAAAATCGTAGGAAGGTCAGAAAAATCCGCGGCTTCTTCTAGAATGTAGAGAGCCTCCTTGCGGTCACGGTGTCTCCTGTTTCATCGAATTTTGTTAACATAGCAAAAAGATATGATTTTTACAAGTTTGCAACGCTTTAAAGTGTAAAAATCAGTTTCAGCCGTATACCCCCTTTTGATTTCGAAACTAGGGTTGAATCTTTCGGCAAATCTACGAAGCTTTAGGACGAACGGCCAGCGCTACGTCGAAGAGGAAGGAGAGAGCTTCCCGATGACACCTGAAATGGCCAACTCGACGCCTCCTGGAGGGCGCGGCGGCGACGCAAAGGTCGGAGCTTCCCGACTTGATATCTCTCCCAATACTCAATGATAATTCGTGAAATTACTATGGATTTGAAGATCTCTGAACGCTCTTCAAATTGGAACTGAGTTTGCTTGATTTCGTTGAGTGGATGCGGAGAAATTGAAGAGAGAAGATTCGGAAGTGTTTTCCGCGTCGCGACAGAGATTTTCGATGAAGACGATGAATTCTGATTGGCCCAGCCCTTTTTATTTTAATTTTTAATTTATTTAATTCCAAAAATACCCCTTCTACAAACGACCTCTAATTCACACCCAACGACTGTCGCCCCTAGCTAAATACTCCCATTCCGAACACAATGGGATATGTTTCGTTGGCCATTTCGACTGTTACAGTCAGTTATTTTTCAAATTAAAATATAAAACATTCGATATTTAATTTAAACGTACATTTCAAATTGCCAGGGCCACAAACTGAATCGAAAAATTCCAGAAAAATAAATCTAGCTTTGTTTTGACGATACGGTCCTAATAAAACCAGTTTCGTCCAATTCTGAGCTCGTTTGCAAAACGGCCATTTTTAGGTCGACCCTTTTTAACAGAATTTGACCAAACACGTTATCTTTTGCCCCGCTCACATACTAGCTTCAAAAATTATGAAATTTGAAACCTAGCAATAATTTGACATCCCGGGCCCAACAAAAGTGGTTTTGTCGAATTCCGAGGTCGTATGCAAAATCTCAATTTTCAAGGGCTATATATACTATATAGCGACCTTTCTGAAAATTCATTTGGCCATAACTTTTGATTTCCGTTATGAAATTTCGATTTTTCAGATTCGTTAGAAAGGTATTGATAAACAGATTTAAATATTTTCAGTTTCGTTAAAATCTGTTATCTTTTCCACCCGGTACAGTCAGACTAAGTTTGTATTCAAAATTTCAAACTGCCCTATTATACCAAATTCTATATTTTATGGAAATAGGATATTTTAATCATTCAACTTCTTGTTAATAACCTAACTTTAAAAATTTTAAACTGGTTCACATTTTCCGGGTTATTACAATCTCCCCCACTTAAAACTTTTCGTCCTCGAAAAGGAAATAACAGTTAAGCAGGAAATAAAATGTAAATGCAAAGTATTGTAAAGGTACCTTGGACCGGAGTTAGTCAGAGATGTCCACTCTGCATTTGGGATAGGCTTGTCTAATGCTTTCCTCAGTCTCCCAAGTACAGTCTCTAGGATCACTACTCCACTGCACTTTGACTAAATGAATCTTTTTCCTCCTTAGCTCTCTAGTTTCTTTGCCAACTATCTTTAATGGATCCCTCTTGAGTGCTAATTCTGGAGTTATGTCTATATCCTGTTGCGCTGTTTCTTCCACAACAAGATCTGGGTCATGAACATGTTTTCTGAGTTGAGACACGTGGAACACATCATGTACACCAGGCAACCAATCAGGTAATGAAACCCTATATGCAAGAGTTCCAATCCGTTCAAGTATAGGAAAGGGACCAATAAATCTCGGTGCCAACTTCCCAGTCTTGCCAAATCTGATTACTCCTCGCATTGGAGAAACTCTTAAGTAAACATAATCGCCAACGGCAAACGATATATCCCTTCTTCTCGCATCAGCATAACTTTTCTGTCGGCTCTGTGCGGTTTTTAATCGCTTCTTAATAGAATCGACTTTATCCGATGCTTCTTGAATCATATCGGGCCCTAACACAAGTCTGTTGCCAGGTTCTACCCAACATGCGGGAGATCTGCACGGTCTACCGTATAATGCTTCGAATGGAGACATTCCCAAACTTGCTTGATAGCTATTGTTGTAAGAGAATTCGGCTAAATGTAAATGATCTTCCCACGAGCCTCCAAAATCAATAACGCAAGCCCGCAATAGATCTTCTAAAATTCTATTCACCCGCTCAGTTTGGCCGTCAGTCTGAGGGTGATAAGCGGTGCTTAGATTTAATTTGGTTCCCAATTCTTCCTGGAATTCTTCCCAGAATTTGCTAGTGAATAGGGGATCTCTATCGCTGATTATATTGAGCGGTACTCCATGAAGTTTAACTATTTCTCTGAAGTAAATCTGTGCCAGACTTTGAGCTGTTCTGTTGGATCGGACAGGTATGAAATGGGCAGTCTTCGTGAAGCGATCTACGATTACCCATATACTGTCGTTTCCTTTTCTAGTTCGAGGCAAACCATCGATGAAATCCATCGAGATTTGTTCCCACTTCCATCCTGGAATTTCTAATGGTTGTAATAATCCAGCCAATTTCTGCTGATCGCTCTTAACTAGCTGACAAGTGGGGCATCTGCTAACATATAATGAGATATCTCTTTTCATAGCTCTCCACCAGAATGTGCGTTTGATATCATTATACATTTTGCTCACACCGGGATGGATACTTAATTTGGATTTGTGGCACTCATCAAGTATTTCTCTTCTGAGCTCGGGAAGGTTTGGGATGCAAATCCTACCCTTTAATCTTAGAACTCCCTTGCCATCGAGTCGAAAACTTGTGGATTCACCTCCTTTGATTCTTTGACTGATTCTTTGAATAAATTCATCGTCTTTCTGAAGAGTCGAGATCCTGTCTATTAATGAAGACGCGATGACAAAACTGGCGATGATTTCATTCTTTCTGCTGAGCGCATCTGCCACAACATTAGCTTTCCCTGGAGTGTATAGAATTTCAAAATCATATGCTGCAAGGAATTCTAACCAACGCTGTTGTCTCAAGTTTAGATCTTTCTGAGTGAACGGATATTTCAAGGATTGATGATCGGTAAATAGTTCGAACTTCTCGCCCAGTAAATAATGCCTCCATATTCTTAAAGCAAACACGATGGCTAATAACTCAAGATCATGAGTAGCATAGTTTCTTTCATGCGGCTTTAGTTGACGGCTGGCATAAGCGATCACTTGGCCTTTTTGCATTAACACTGCGCCTAGCCCTCTAATAGAAGCATCTGTCCATACGGTCAAGTCTTGGTTACCTTCTATTATGGTCAATACTGGAGCGGTTGTCAACTTCAGTTTTAGCTCTTGGAAAGCTTCTTCACATTCGGGAGTCCATTTGAATTTCTCATGCTTCTTTGTAAGCTTTGTCAATACTCCTGATATCTTTGAAAAATCCTGAACGAATTTCCGATAGTAACTAGCTAATCCAAGGAAACTTCGAACTTCTGTGGGGGTAGTAGGTTGTTTCCAGTTCTGAATCGCTGTAATTTTGCTCGGATCTACAACAATTCCCTCTTTTGATACGACATGGCCTAGGAATTTAACTTCATTCTGCCAGAAGACACACTTAGAAAATTTAGCTTTCAAGACATTTCTCCTTAGAATTTTCAACACTTGTTCTAAATGTTTTGCATGCTCTTCTTCCGACTTAGAGTAGATTAGAATGTCATCGATGAAGACTAGAACAAATTTATTCAGTACACCACGGAACACTCTGTTCATAAGATCAACGAAGTATGCCGGAGCGTTGCACAAGCCGAACGGCATTACTAACCATTCATAGAATAAATCGGGACCCCTGAAGGCTGTCAAAGGAACACAGTCTTCGGCTATACGCAATTGGTGGAAACCTGTAGCTAGGTCCATTCGGGAGAATACTGTTGCTCCATTTAATTGATCTAACAGATCGTCTATTCGGGGCAAAGGATATTTGTTCTTCAGTGTTTGTTTATTGAGATCCCTGTAATCGACGCAAAGTCTTAGAGTACCGTCTGATTTAGGGACAAATACTACTGCGGCTCCCCATGCTGAAAAGCTTGGTCTGATTAGACCTTTCCAAAGCAATTCTCGGGTTTGACTACTTAGCTCTTCTTTTTCTTTCGGGGCCATTCTTCTTATTGGATGTACTACTGGTCGAGCATTCGGAATTAGATCAATTCTAAATTCAATTTCTCTTTGCGGCGGTAAGTTTTCCACTTCTTCAAACACATCCGCATAGTTTTTAACGACCGGTATATTTTCTAATGAAGGGAGGATAACTTCTAAAGAAGACCAAAATTCGGTTCTATTAATTTCAGAGCCCTGGCATGGTATAGTGATATGCCCAAGTTTGGTTTCAACCTTCACGATTCTTTCGGCACATCTAACTTCTGCCTTATACTTAGTCAGCCAATCTAGCCCCAGTATAATATCAAATTCGGACAGGTCCATGACGATCGAATCAAAAGGAAATCAGTATCGAGAAAAGGAAATAGGTATTTTACAATATATACCGAGACTAACAGAACCTCCTATCGGGTTTTGAACTTTAATTGGTTCTCTAAGTTTTCTTCGTTTCAGTTTTAATTTGTGAACAAGGTTATCAGAAATGAAGCTACGTGATGCACCAGTATCAAAAAGTACAGAAACTGGAATATTTTTAATGGTAAGGGTACCTCCCAAGACATCGGGTTTACCTGATCCATCGGTGGTAGCTGGCGGGGTATTCCCGTCATAGACATGGGCCACTTGTGCGCTCTTCTTCAAAGGACAATTCCTGCTGTAGTGCCCCTTCTTGTGGCTGTTGTAGCATTCGGCAGAGTCATTGGCCTTTGGCTTCTTTGGGGCTTTGCACACATTAGAGAAGTGACCGGGCTTCCCGCAATTGTAGCAGTTTCCTTTCGGGATCTTTGCGGGTTTTTGAGTAGCGGCCGCGGTGATGCTAGATTCGGGTTGGTCTGTTGAAGCCTTGCGCTTGTTTCCTGCTTGGCTTTTAGCGCGGTCTTGGCTAGCATGCCTCTCATCCATGTCTTCGTAGTTGCAAGCCATCTCTACTAGTTCTGTAAAAGAGAGTTTGATGTTGCTCATAGCTCTATCGTGATACTTGCGCTTCAGCCCAAATATGAATATCTTATTCTTCGCTTTGTCGGTCAAAACCAGCTCTGGAGCATAGCGCGATAGCTGAGTGAACTTATTCAGATAGTCTTGAATAGAGAGGTCTCCATGCTGGAGATTAGCACATTGCTCCCGCATCCTCTCTAGAGCTTGTTCCGGTACAAACTTCTCATTGAATAAAGTCCTGAACTGCTCCCATGTCCGGATAGTACCAGTTGCATCCCCAGAAGTAATGGCATCCCACCACAGCTCTGCCTCTTCCTGAAGGAGCCAAATGCCAAGTCGGGCTTTGTTGTTAGTTCCCATGCCCATACCCTCGAAGATTTTCTCACACGTTTTCAGCCAAGCGATAGCTTCGGTCACTGTGCCAGTGCCAGTAAAAGGTTTCCCTCCAAGATTTCTGTACCTCTTATCTACTTTGTCGAGCTCAAAGTCTTCTGGTGCTGGTGGCGGAATAATAGGACCTTCCACTACTACGGGGATATTCCCCCGTCCTCCTGCTGCATCTCCTCGGCCTCCACGGCCTCCTCTAGCTGCTGCTCCACGTGTAGCCATCTAAGAGTACTGTATAAGCAAGAAAAAAGAGTCAAGCTAACAGATTTGATAATTTCCATAAATGATAAGGCAAGGAAATATAAGGAAAGATAATGATGATGTACTGATCAAATTGTTTTTCTAATCTGCTTAGCTCGCTCTAGGACATTGCTAATCCCATCTCTAATGAGCTACTCGTATTAGAACACTACTGATTCTATTCTGACGAGGTGTTTAATGTGTTAGATCCCGGAACTAAGGTTAACCGAAGCTCTGATACCAACTGTGACGATCCCGAAATCCGAGGGGCGGTATTAAGGATAATCATTAGGAAATAACACATTAATCATCATAGCAGAGTACAGATAATAGCCGAAACAATAAATAAAGTAAATTTTACATGGATATGACAGCGGAATCACAACATGTAGGAATATCAGAATAGCATAACGTGGGATATACTTAGTAAAAAGAAAGGGAAGTGATCAGTCATCATCGCCAGAGGCGGAATACATACATGCAGTGACATAATAAGAGTATCAGTCCACATCGCCGAAGGCGGAATACATATACATATAGTGAGAAATACGGAAAGTAAATCAGTCTGCATCGTCAGTGGCGGAATCATAATATAAATACAGTAATGGCGGAAAATATTTAAGTCATCTCTATGAAGTCAGCCTCGCCATGAGCCAAAAGTGCACGCTATGCAGCAGTGCAGAACCAAAAACCACCTGTCACCTGTGTACTAGGCTGCCCGTGTGAAAATAAGGGCACCCGCGTTTGCAAAGTGAAACAAACAACGAGTCAGTCATGGAGACTGGTATGAGGGATCTATTTAACAGTAAAACAACAGTAATAGCAAATCATAGGACCACGCCACTTTCGCGGAACGGGTTTACTCCAGTGATTGCTAGTGCATTTAAAACAAAGTAAATTCTTTTAAAACAACGCAATGCTTTTAGAAAGAATGAAACCATTATAAGACTCAGGTCCCATCACACAATGCAACGCAAGCCGGAGGATAGAGTTTTACCTTATAATGGCCAAATATGCTTGATACGTATAAAGCAAAATCATTTGGTATTATTACTAGTGCATATATGTTTCGAAAATGAATAGCATCATAAATATCAATCATAGGCGGCATAGCTACCATCTACTATGTCTCCATACTAGTTCTACAATCGAATCCGTTATCTCGTATTGGAAATTGGATTTCCGTCATGAGTCGAGGCAAGGGGCAAGCTCCTCTCCGCTTCGAGACACTCTAGCAAATGCCTCGGGACTACACACTCTGGGTAACCCCTGGATGCTTCAGGGCCGGTCCTCACTTACGTTAGAGGATTAGTATTCCTGAACACACGTTTCCCGGTCCTTACAGACCTATAATCGAGGCGCCTCACATTCCAACAACCACAAAGGTGAAAAATAGATATATATGTCAGGGCTGGTAAGTCACTGACACCACCATAGCTAGAAAGAAACGTCGTGCTCTCCCTGCAGTCCATATCCCGTTTTTAACTCATACCGGGGTGTGAGGTTCGCGAATCTACGAAATACACAAAGCTGGGTCATGTAGACCTTGCTTTGATCATCATCCACAAGACTTTGCTTTGCAACAGAAGCCTTGATCATAGCATCTTGGCGTGCCACATAGGCAGTCCACTCCATACGATTGATTTGTATCGATATATAACCCCTGAGCTCGTACGTCTCAGAGAAGGGCGTTAAGCAAAAGAATAAATTCTCCGCCGCCAAACAGATATATATTTAACAAAGATCAATCAATATAGAACAAAATCCAATGTCAGACACACAGTCCATTTACAAGTCCGTCCTGGGTCTGAACGAAACCGGAGGCGTCAAATTCCTCGTATATCCGTCCAATCAACATATACGTTCAGACGGCTACTACTTCCGTCCCTTTCCGGTAGCTACTCCGGTTAGGAACCTCAGTAGCGCCCATCCAACCGATACGAAGATCGTCGGTCTTGAATCGTCTTTGCATTTTCCAATTCGAATCGCTCGATGAATTATTTGAAATGAGGGTTAGCTCGGCCTTTTCGAGTAATTCACGTCATTAGACTTTAAATCGATTCTTTATATGGTTATATTATTCGACATTCGTCCTTCAGTTATTTAGTGTTATTTTCATGTCATACACATACAACCATCAAATATCAAACAATTCAAGCACAATTCGTTTATTTGCAACCTATGTTGCTTACAATATTTTATAGTGATTTTTCGCCATTTTTATTTATTTAAAAATGGCCATATTTAATTAAACGACGTTTCAGGTCGTGTCGTGGCGCTGGCGCTGTTTTTCTCCTAATTTGTTTTACACATATCGGAAAATCTAACCGTTGGATTTCTACAAAGTCTATATCAGTGGGAAGATATTCCCAAGGCGAACCCAACGGTTTCAGTTTCGTGAGAATCCGACGGTCGGATCTTCCACACTAGTCGTTTGAAGTTACGGTTTCAAAATTCGAACTGCAGCGTCGTTATTCGATTTAAATTAATTATATTTATGTTTACATATAAATATAAACGATTCTGGCGCTGTTTTTCTTCAGATTTGAATTAAACATTCCGGACAATCTAACCGTTGGAGTTTTACAAGGTTGGTGCCTTTGGAAAGATATTTCCAAGGCGAACCCAACGGTTGGGGTTTCGGGAAAATCCGATGGTCGGATTTCTCGTACCAATCGTTTCAAATTACGATTCCGAAACGCGAACTGCATGGCCTCTGTTCCTTTTAATTATATTTATATTTATATATATAAATATAGCTCATTCCATAGTTTCAACTATAGTTCATTTTATATTTTCAACTTCGTTTTCACTTCAAATATTTCACTAACGCCTTAATATTTCGAAAAATTTCGCCATAACCTCCTTTGTACGGGGAGGGGTTTGGAAATTTATTGGGTCGTATTAGGTACCCAATAAATCCTAAAAAGCATTCACATATTTTTAGTGATATATTTTGGTATTTACGGGGGAGCATGTACTGATAATCACTCCAGAGAATAAATTCCCGTCACCCCGTTTCCGTGTGGAAATAAATAGTCCATGTGCCGTATCTAATAACTAGAGCGACGTGATTATTGTCAACTCCAGACCCGTGTGGGGTTTTTATTAATCTGGCAATTTATCGTTATAATTTATATAGTCCATATCAGTCATCAGTTCAACCTGTAGTACTTAGTCATCGCAATACAAGCCTCTTGCTTGTATGGTAAATCTTCCACCTCGTCACACAAGCTCCAATTGCTTATGTGGAATATGATGAAGTATGCCTATCATCAAGAAGTATGCCATGTAGTGTAGTTCAAAATTAATTGTTATTATCCTATGGTGTTGTTTATTATTTCACACAGAAAAACCAGCACTCCGCATCCAATGGCATTCACAGGAGTTGATATATAAATAAAATTGCGCAGCCAACTCATCAAGGTTTACCTATTTGTCGGGCACGCAAATAATTTCTTTACTCTACAGCTAATCCATTTATCCTGTTCAACACATGTATATATATGCAGAACAAAGCTAATAATAATATTTCTAGCAAACTATTATTTATTTCAACACGTGTGTATTTTTAACTAAGCGTATCCATGATAAAAGGAATATTTTTATCATCAAAAATATTTATTCGACACATGTGTATTTTTAACTCTTCATATTCACTATAAAAATATAGTTTTCATTGTCTATTCATTTTATTTTTAAAAGATGATAATATTCAACACATGAACTTCAATTCAACGAATGAATTGCAACTCAACACATGAATATTCGATATAGTTTGTATATATATAAAAATATGATTTTTATTGCTAAAGCCATTTGTTTAAATTCAAATAATATTCAACACATGAATTTCAACTCAACGAATGAATTGCAACTCAACACATGAATATCCGATATAGTTTGTATATATATAAAAATATGATTTTTATTGCTAAAGCCATTTGTTTAAATTCAAATAATATTCAACACATGAATTTCAACTCAACGAATGAATTGCAACTCAACACATGAATATCCGATATAGTTTGTATATATATATAAAAATATGATTTTTATCGCTAAAGCCATTTGTTTAAATTCAAATAATATTCAACACATGAATTTCAACTCAACGAATGAATTGCAACTCAACACATGAATATCCGATATAGTTTGTATATATATAAAAATATGATTTTTATCGCTAAAGCCATTTGTTTAAATTCAAATAATATTCAACACATGAATTTCAACTCAACGAATGAATTGCAACTCAACACATGAATATCCGATATAGTTTGTATATATATAAAAATATGATTTTTATTGCTAAAGCCATTTGTTTAAATTCAAATAATATTCAACACATGAATTTCAACTCAACGAATGAATTGCAACTCAACACATGAATATCCGATATAGTTTGTATATATATAAAAATATGATTTTTATTGCTAAAGCCATTTGTTTAAATTCAAATAATATTCAACACATGAATTTCAACTCAACGAATGAATTGCAACTCAACACATGAATATCCGATATAGTTTGTATATATATTCAATGAATGGAAATTATTCTAACACATAAATATTTCAGAAAATTTCGGCAGCATAACGGCAGGGTAGTTAAAACCGGGACCGTCCCTAGTACGGCTCCTCGCTCTACCTTAAAACCTCGCGGTTTTTGACAATGGGGATCATGCATCTAGTTCGCACGCAGGCGACATGTTTTATTTTCAATTCCACAATCCTATTCTATTTTGTTTCAACCACAAGAGGGTATTTTTCAACCACAAAGGTATTTTCAACCACAAAGGTATTTTTCAACCATAATATCAACCACAAACAATTATTTCCAACCATTCGTCATACCATATAATATCACGTCAAACACAAGCAATAAATATCGTCCATGGTTTGTGGACGAGGGGAGTATGTATATATATATATAGTATAATAATTCACTTGCATTTCATCACAATTCAAAGCATATATGTTTCAAACAACGCTTGTATAATTTATACATCGCTAATATAACTTATACAACACATGTACATGAGGTATACAATGCGTATATAATTTACACTTCGCTTATATAATTTATACAACGCGATTACATTCACACAAATAGTTTAGATTCCTCACATTGGTTCTTGCGGTGCTAAAAATCGTAGGAAGGTCAGAAAAATCCGCGGCTTCTTCTAGAATGTAGAGAGCCTCCTTGCGGTCACGGTGTCTCCTGTTTCATCGAATTTCGTTAACATAGCAAAAAGATATGATTTTTACAAGTTTGCAACGCTTTAAAGTGTAAAAATCAGTTTCAGCCGTATACCCCCTTTTGATTTCGAAACTAGGGTTGAATCTTTCGGCAAATCTACGAAGCTTTAGGACGAACGGCCAGCGCTACGTCGAAGAGGAAGGAGAGAGCTTCCCGATGACACCTGAAATGGCCAACTCGACGCCTCCTGGAGGGCGCGGCGGCGACGCAAAGGTCGGAGCTTCCCGACTTGATATCTCTCCCAATACTCAATGATAATTCGTGAAATTACTATGGATTTGAAGATCTCTGAACGCTCTTCAAATTGGAACTGAGTTTGCTTGATTTCGTTGAGTGGATGCGGAGAAATTGAAGAGAGAAGATTCGGAAGTGTTTTTCGCGTCGCGACAGAGATTTTCGATGAAGACGATGAATTCTGATTGGCCCAGCCCTTTTTATTTTAATTTTTAATTTATTTAATTCCAAAAATACCCCTTCTACAAACGACCTCTAATTCAGACCCAACGACTGTCGCCCCTAGCTAAATACCCCCATTCCGAACACAATGGGATATGTTTCGTTGGCCATTTCGACTGTTACAGTCAGTTATTTTTCAAATTAAAATATAAAACATTCGATATTTAATTTAAACGTACATTTCAAATTGCCAGGGCCACAAACTGAATCGAAAAATTCCAGAAAAATAAATCTAGCTTTGTTTTGACAATACGGTCCTAATAAAACCAGTTTCGTCCAATTCTGAGCTCGTTTGCAAAACGGCCATTTTTAGGTCGACCCTTTTTAACAGAATTTGACCAAACACGTTATATTTTGCCCCGCTCACATACTAGCTTCAAAAATTATGAAATTTGAAACCTAGCAATAATTTGACATCCCGGACCCAACAAAAGTGGTTTCGTCGAATTCCGAGGTCGTATGCAAAATCTCAATTTTCAAGGGCTATATATACTATATAGCGACCTTTCTGAAAATTCATTTGGCCATAACTTTTGATTTCCGTTATGAAATTTCGATTTTTCAGATTCGTTAGAAAGGTATTGATAAACAGATTTAAATATTTTCAGTTTCGTTAAAATCTGTTATCTTTTCCACCCGGTACAGTCAGACTAAGTTTGTATTCAAAATTTCAAACTGCCCTATTATACCAAATTCTATATTTTATGGAAATAGGCTATTTTAATCATTCAACTTCTTGTTAATAACCTAACTTTAAAAATTTTAAACTGGTTCACATTTTCCGGGTTATTACAGAAAGTATTCGCATATTGAATCTCAAATCCAAAATCGACTTATATTTAAGTTATACCTTAAATTTCTCAATTCCATCAAAATCGATACCAAACCATTTAAATTCGATAATTATTTGGTTTGGTTTATATTCACAAAATTTCAAGTTCAAAACAATTCAAATTCTAACTTTATAAGAAAACGTTTCAAATCGATTTACATGGATTCAACATTTTGGTTCGAATTCAAAATGTATAATTAAAGTCAAAAACTTATATTTCAATTTTTAAACAAAACATATTGTGGTTTGCAATTCAAGTCATGAAATTTGCAACCGTTATTTATAAATTCAAATAATTTAGTTTAAGTCGATTCCAAAATCCAATACTTAAGTTCAAGCTCAGTTAATATAATTGGAATCAAATCTTACATTTCAATTTTAACGAATCATGTCAAAATTATAACTTAAGTCGAAAAATTCAAATTCATTACTAAAAAGTCAAGTCAAAACCATATATTTCAATTCAAACAGTTCATACATATTTAAACCATTCTTATAAGTATGATTTCACAAATATTCCAATTCAAACTATACGATTATAAATTCGATTCCAAATATAAAATCTATATATTCAAATTCACATTCGATTACTTAAAATCGAATTCATTCCATATCAATTATAAATTCAAAATACATTTTCTCTTAAATTCAAAAGATTCAAATTTAGAATCAATTTCACAATTCAAATTATCTCATAAGTTTAAACCAATCCGAATTCAAATTCATTTCATATATCAGTTCATTCGTTAAATCAACATCGTTATATAAATTCGAATCTTAAACCTCGAATTTAAATCGCAAGTCTTACTTATTCATCTTCGGTTTATTATTAAAGTTTATAAAATATATAAGAAAATTAATTTTGAAAGTAGATATATATATATATAAGTTATAATCTTCTAAAATTCATTAGAATATAGATTATAAACATATATAAGTTTAAATTAATATAAATTTAAAGAAATATTTATTATAATAAAATAAAATCAAATACTTATATGAATAAATTATAAGTAAAATCTTAAATAAACATTTAAATCCATATTTACTCATAAAATCATTTTTAAACATATAATTTAAAATCTACAAAATAATCCTTTAAAGTATAATATAAAAATATAAAATCCTAAGTAATTATTTAAAAATCAAAATTTCCAAATTCCCTTACTTCGAAAACATGACCAACGGTGTACGTATATAGTTTTCTACCCTATGGTCAAGTGATACGGATATTTATCATTTCAACCCGTAATTTATAAAAATTCAACGGTTCTATCATTTCAACCCGCGATCCCAAATTCAGTAAAAATCGTTTAGGTCTATCATTTCAACCCATAACGATTTTTCCCTATTCTAATGTATGTTCAGGTATGTATCATTTCAACCCTTAGTGATTTTTCGTAAACTAGGGGTATCAACAATCACAAACAACAATCACAACATATATATCATCATTGCAACTACGTGTCATATGAATATATCGTGTCACATATGAAATGTGCATATATATCAAATCAAACAATTTCTAACAGCAATCTTATACATTTCATATAACAGTTCATTATTGATCTAACATCGATGAAAAATGTGAGTCAGGTGTGAGATAAACTCACCTTTCGTGGCACAGAAATGGAGACGACGATTGACGGTTTGACACTGAATGAAGCGACGATTTCCAAGCACGATCAGATTAGATTCAACTCGATGATCAATCAATATATATTTTCAAAAGGAGGAATGGATCGGTACAGTATTGGGTTTTTGGGCGGTACGACTATTTGGTTTTGGAAATGGTTCTTTTTGTTTTTGGCTCAACACCAATCCCAACTCAAAAATAAATACAATACTAACCTAATTCAATCAAAATAAAACGCGAAATTCTTTTACAAAAGTATTATATAAATATTTAAAAATACATAGACACGTAGTAAAAAAAATTATCACATTTTTTTTATTATTATTCCATGTACGCTAAACTATATAGATTATAGATTTATAAAATACAAGTCCCAAAACATTCATACAAACAAATAATATATAACATACAAATATGCAAATGGACACACACCAAACTCAACTCTCACAACCACCACACAATTAAACATATATTATGACACCACAAAACACACAAATAAATATATATTATTTGTTTGTATGAATGTTTTGGGACCGTCTTACGCAAAACACCCAACACAGAAATGAACTCACGCCCAAATTGAACACCCCAATGTAAACACACATACTCACATAACACAGTAAGAACGCAACACTCAAAAACAAAAGAAATCACACAATGATACACACGCACGCAAGACAAAGGGAAAGCTACTGAGATCAAGGTGGGGTCAACATTGTTTAAGCGAGGCGGAGCTCGGCTTGGTTCATGGGTGAGACAAGGCAGAGGGGACAGGAGGCTTCAGGTAAGGCCGGAGTTCGAGTTCGGTTTGTCGGAGCTTGGTTGGCGGATGGACGAGGACGACCTTCTGCTAATGGACGGAGGCTGTTAGTGGGCGCGGTCTTCGATGCAGGATCCGAATATGGAAACTTTGAAGTCAAATGGCTTTGTTTCAAAAATGAACTACGCAAGCATTTCCACAATTTTAGCGTGAACCGAGCACCAAAACTGACAAATAAATATATTGCGCTAATCAGCGCGACGAGACGGACACAACGGTATAAAATTTGCAGCGTCAGGATGCTCCGTTCAAAAATGCGTTACGGACCCCCTTTATCGTAAAAATGCGGACGGAAAACGGAGGTCAAAACGTCCGATTTTCGCGAAACGAATTTCACCATTGGATTGCTGACAATGAATAGAATATTTTCCATGTTTGTACGAACTGATTTCGGAGAGATTTTAAAATCGTTAAAATTTGAACTGATATGTGCAGCTTTGCACTGAAAATTGCACGACCGACAATAGTCAAATTTTCCGATGAAATTTTTACAGTTGCTACATCTCACTGTACGTATTACAAATTTCGAATTTCCGTTATGAAAAACCATAGAATAATTTCAAAAAAAATTTGATTTATTTTGGAACCTAAATCGTTAAAAATTACGGGATGTTACAGATAATTTTTCACACTAGCAAGATGTTTTCAAGACCAATTCCGCCTGCAGACAACGAAGGTTAGAGATATTATGTCCCTCAACGAGTTGGAACAAGCCCCGGGTGAAACGATTAGATCTTTTCTAAGTCGTTTTAATGCTGCCGCTGCTGAAGTAGGGACCCACGAGCCAAGGCTAATTCTAATGGCCTTGAAGGGGGGCATAGATAAACATTCTGAATTTGGAAGGTGGTTAAAGAGAAAGAAGCCCAACACATTAGAGAAATTCTATGACAAAGCCGAGGAATACATGAGTCTTGAAGATGATCCCATTTACTCTGTTGGAAAGACCAAAACTAATGTGGTTCTGGAGAAAAAAGAAGCTTCTACAAAAACCGATCAGATAAATTCAGGTGGGGGGCAAAAAAGAGGAAACGGTAATGATGCCAAGAATGATAAGGATTTTAAAAAGCGACGCTTCTTCAAGCCTACGGACCTTACTCCGTTGAATGATACGCTTGAGCACATATACATGACAACTAAAGCTACGGAGGATTATCCGAGCCCGAAACCAATAAACGTGTCCGAAGAAGCTGCAAATTCAGGGAGGTTTTGCCGATTTCATAATCGACCAGGTCATGACACAAATGAGTGTTGGCACTTGAGGAATCTAATTGAAGAGTTGATAAGAAAGAACCGTCTTCAGGAGTACGTGAAACGTTCGTCGGATACTGAGCCTACTCAAGGGCAGCAGATTCATCCAAGTCAAGACGGAAGAACACCTGCAAATGGTTCTCGACCTGTTATCAACACAATCAGTGGTGGACCTCATCCTGCAGGAGATACCTGGGAGGATATCGTGTCAGGTATACAAATGAACTAGGCAGTGCTTCAAAAGAAAATGGATTTGAAGTTTGCAGTAACTCACTTCGTTGGAAAATACCAAAAACATCATGGGAAGATGTGGTATTCCGAGATCGGGATTCTAGAGGAATATTGACTCCAACCATTGACCCAATGGTGATCACTATTGGCTTGGGTCCAGCAATAGTGAAGAAGGTACTGATTGATAATGGGGCATCTGTAAATGTCCTGTTTTACAATACTTTCTCTAAAATGGGGTTGTCCATGGATAATGTGCGAGCAAGTAAAAATAAAATACACGGTTTCACTGGTGTACCAACTCAGCCTATTAGTGTAATCGATCTCCTCGCAGAGCTTGGTGAGGGGAAGAAGCAAGTTTCCATGATGCAGTCTTTTGTGATAATAGACTCGCTGTCAGGGTATAATGCATTTTTGGGAAGACCAGCACTAGCAGCTTTCAAGATAGCTCTTGCTCCATGGTGTTTGACGATGAAGTTCCCAACTACAAACGGAGTGGAAGTAATCAAAGGTGATCCTCAAGAGTCGAGAGACTGCTATATGGCAGAGTTGATTGAAGCTCGCAAGTATGACATCAAGAAGGATGTAGAGACTCCTCTCTGCATCCATGAAGCCCCCTTATAGCAATTAATGACCTCCCCCTGTGCTGGAGAATACAACGACATGCAAGAAGATATGGATCCGTGAAAAACCAGTGCAGGGGAGGAAAGGGCAGCACCGGCTGAAGCTACCATTTCTATACAGGTCCATGATAACGATCCAGATAAGGTGGTAAAGATAGGCTCTCAGTTGGATCCTTTGCTGCGAAAAGAATTGATTGTTTTTCTAAAGACGAATTTGGATGTCTTTGCTTGGAACCATTCAGATATGTGTGGAATATCTCCGGAAGTGATTGTGCATAAGCTGAACATTGATCCTAGCATACATCCTGTGAAACAGAAAAGACGGATGCAAGGCCCTGAGAGGTCTAAGGCTTTGGAGGATGAAGTGGATAGGCTATTAAAGAACAGCTTCATTCGCGAGTCCACCTATCCTAAATGGGTGTCCAACCCAGTTCTTGTAAAAAATCAAACGGCAAATGGCGGGTGTGTGTTGATTATTCTGATCTAAACAAAGCGTGCCCAAAAGACAATTTGCCCCTACCTCGAATTGATCAGCTTGTCGATGCAACGGCGGGGCATGAACTGTTGTCTTTCATGGACGCATATTCAGGCTACAATTAGATCATGATGCATGAGCCAGACCAGGATAGCACTAGTTTCATAACTGATCGCGGTTTGTATTGTTATAAGTTAATGCCATTTGGTTTGAAAAATGTAGGTGCCACGTATCAACGTCTGGTGAATTCGATGTTCAAAGGGCAAATTGGAAAAACCATGAAGTTCTATGTTGATGACATGTTGGTAAAATCCAAGGAAGCAAAAAGTCATATGGAAGACCTTGACGAAATGTTTCAAATCCTAAGACGATACCGCATGAAGCTAAATCCACTCAAATGTTCATTTGGTGTAGCTTTAGGAAAGTTTCTTGGCTTCATGGTCAACGCCCGGAGCATTGAAGCAAACCCAGCACAAGTGGTTGCCTTGCGATAAATGCGAGCTTCGCGGACTAAAAAGGAACTCCAAAGTTTGAATGGCAAGGTGGCAGCTTTAAGCCGCTTCATTTCAAAGGCAACGGACAGGTGCATTCCCCTCTTTGATGCATTGAAAAAGGAAAGGAAGAATTTCCAGTGGACTCCTGAATGCCAGCAAGCATTTGAGGATCTTATCAAGCACATGGAATCACCTCCGATGCTGTCAAAACCAAAAGATGGAGAAAGCCTGTTCCTATATCTTGCAGTATCATCCCATGCTCTAAGCGCAGCCCTCGTCAGGGAAGAAAATAAAATTCAGTGGCCGGTATACTACGTCAGCAAAAGGTTTACCGGGGCAGAGATGAATTATCCGAAGATCGAAAAGCTTGCATATGCTTTGCTTATTGCCTCACAAAAGCTCAGGCCTTATTTCCAATCTCACTCTATCAAGGTCCTTACAGATCAACCTTTGAAACAAGTGTTGTTCCGTCCAGAAACCTCAGGGATATTACTAAAATGGAATATTGAGCTCAGTCAGTACGATGTCACTTATCACCCCAGGAAAGCAATAAATGGGCAAGCCCTAGCTGATTTTATTACCGAGTTCACTGATAGAGGAGAGGAAATGGAAGAAACCAATGAGTTGGTCACCAGATGGAAGCTTTTCATTGATGGTGCTAGGAATGAATACTGTGCTGGGGCAGGAATCGTGTTTGAAACTCCAGAAAGAAGACATATATGATGTGCTCTACGATTCGAATTCCCAGTCACAAACAACGAGGCCGAGTATGAAGCTTTGCTCGGAGGATTGAGAGTTGCGAAAGAGTTAAGCCTAAGGAGTTTGTTGATCTTCAGCGATTCACAGTTGATGGTTTCTCAAATCAAAGGTGAATTTGAGACCAAGAGCGGAAATCTTCCAACGTATCTATGCAAAGTCAAAGAGTTTCTTGACAATCTAGAGTACTATTCTATCTCTCATATCCCTAGAGGAGAAAATTGGAAAGCCGATTATTTATCAAAGCTGGCTAGTACCGGAGATCCTCAAATCTTCGGCCTAGTTCCAGTTGAAGTTTTATCTAGTTCCAGTGTTGAAGAATTTGATATAGATTGGGTTATGGAGACAGCTGACGAGCCATACTCGTGGATGACCCCCATCAAGAATTATATACTCCATGGGACACTTCCTAAAAACCCGAAGGATCGCAAGAAGTTGCTCCGAAAGTCCCGTTGTATCTTGTTCAGGATGGTCACTTATACAAGAGAGGATATTCAACACCTTTGCTACGATGTGTAACAAAGGAGGAATCCAAAGCAATCCTGGCAGAATTACATGGAGGAGATTGTGGCGGACATGTAGGTGGACAAACTCTAGCCAAAAAAGTTCTTCGATATGGCTACTTCTGGCCAGAGGTAAATCTCGACTCTATGATCTTTGCTAAAAAATGTGACCAATGCCAGAAATTTGCAAAGATTCCGAGAGCTCCATCGACTGAGTTGACACAAATGTTGAGTCCTTGGCCATTCGCTATCTGGGGCATAGATTTGACTGGAGTATTACCTACTGCAAAATCCGGTTTCAAGTACGCCATAGTTGCTGTGGACTATTTCACTAAATGGGCGGAAGCTGAGCCACTGGCAACCATCACATCAAGAAAAGTGATCAATTTTGTTTTGAAAAACATCATATGCAGATTTGGAATTCCACAGAAGATCATCACCGACAATGGCACGCAATTTGAAAGCGATGAGTTCAAAGACTTTTGCAACAAATATCACATTCAGAAAAGCTTCGCAGCAGTTGCCCACCCGCAGGCCAACGGGCAAGTTGAAGCAATCAACAAAATCCTGAAATCCACCATTAAGAAGCGTCTCGAGAAAGCTAAGGGTAACTGGATTGAAGAACTGCCGCTTGCACTATGGGCTTACCGTACGACTCATAAAACTACGACGGGGCATACTCCATTCTCTCTGGCATTTGGATCGGAAGCAATGATACCTGTGGAGTTAGAGGTTCCTACTCACCGCAGAATTCACTTTAACCAGAAAGAGAATGAAAAGTTGCAGCTTGAAGCCCTCGATTTACTCGAAGAAAAAAGGACTGAATCGGAGCTTAGGATAGTCGCCCATCAAAGGAGAATTGCCCAACACTTCAATCAAAAGGTCAGGCATAGAACATTTGAAGTGGGAGACTTAGTGTTAAAGAAGATCATGACCGCAACAGGAGTTTTTGGCCCCAACTGGGAAGGTCCATTTGTCATCGATCAAAAGCTCCTCGAAGGCACCTTTAAGCTCAGGACTATAAAAGGAATAGAAGTCCCAAGGGCCTGGAACAGTGACCACCTCCGGCGTTATTTCAAATAACTCTTTTGTCTCATATTCCTTTGTGTTTTTCTATGAATATAATGGATACTTTGTATGAAATTACATGAATATGAGTAAAACTACTCTTTTGACTCCTGTCTAAATTATACATCGCATACCTTTGATTATATACTCAAAGATGTTCAGTTATGATTTTTGACTACAGGACATAATTAAAAGAAAAAATTCGCTGGTTCATTCCCCGATGAAAGCCTGGTGTTAGTTCATAGCATAGTCCAAAAGGACAAATTAAGCACATGGATCCATAAAGCACTCCCGTCGAAATACAGTAAGTGAGGAATGTCTCCATAAGATAAAAAAGAAGAACAAAACACCAAGGCCAATCAGCGGGAGAAACCAATGGAGTAAAATCAAAGAAGACTCGCTAAAATTCCACCAAAGGAGTATCATTCGAGAGGATCGACCTAGGGTTATGGATTTATAACCGAGGCATCTCGATCAACTCAAATGTCCAACAAAATCAATACCCACTCCGTGGAACTAGGCGGACACAGTCTTGAACACAAAACCTCTCCGGGGGTGCTCAGTCAAATAACTTAAAGTCAGTACAAATCTGACCACGTTATTACCAAACTGAGTCTTTAACCCAAAACCTCTCCGGGGGTGCTCGGTCAAATAACTTAAAGTCAGTACAAATCTGACCACGTTATTACCAAACTGAGTCTTTAACCCAAAACCTCTCCGGGGGTGCTCAGTCAAATAACTTAAAGTCAGTACAAATCTGACCATGTTATTACCAAACTGAGTCTTTAACCCAAAACCTCTCCGGGGGTGCTTAGTCAAATAACTTAAAGTCAGTAAAAATCTGACCACGTTATTACCAAACTGAGTCTTTAACCCAAAACCTCTCCGGGGGTGCTCAGTCAAATAACTTAAAGTCAGTACAAATCTGACCACATTATTGCCAAAACTGAGTCTTTAACCCAAGACCTCTCCGGGGGCACCCGATCGATTGCAAAAGTCAGTGAATGTCTGACCAAATGCAAAAAAAAGGAATTCCAAATAATACATGTAAAGTTCGTATGAATAATAAAAAGCTCCGAATGTCCCAATTCGATGATAGACGCTTTTTAGATTCTGATTACAACGTAAGGAACCCAATCTCTACATTATATCAGGGTTGAAACGATCCGTTGGTACGGGGGCATATCGTATCGGAAAGCCGAAGGTAACTGTTTGATTCTTCACATGCCAAAGGATCATTACAACCATATATAATTGAAAAATCCATGGACAATCATAATGTGTAAAGAAAGATGTGCAAGTGTGGTGTACAGACCAGAATATACAGAAGAAACATAATAACAAAGTTAAAAGTACAAAAACACAGAACATTGTCACATCACGTTCAAGCACAGGATCAAGTAACAGCATTGTCAAGTACAAATTATTCAGAATTCAAAACATTGCAAAGCAGTAAGCGAGGGCCGACACTCGCATATACATCCGATCTAGATAAAGTCTGGTAAATGCAAAACAGGCGAGTCTAAGCCACTACTTCTTCAAATCGCCAGATCTCAATGCAGGTTTGGAAGCAGAACTCTCAGGGGTTGACAAGCTGGTGGTCTTCTTTTTGATAGAACGCTTTCGGTTTTTCCGACCAGTGGAAGAACTGACCTTTTCCCCTTGATTATCGATCACATCAACGATTGTTTCTTCAGAATCATGGTCGTCTTTTTGGAGGTTGTGGAGGTCTCGATCAAGGTTGGCAATCACGTCAATCCTTTCTTCCTGAGATCCTGGTTGAGAAAGCATTATGTCCGTGGAAGCATCAACAAGTGGGCCTGTATTAAATAAAGGCAATTCAGTTTCAATGGCGTTCATCACCATGGCTGTGTATCCACTGACAGGGGGCAATGGTGAAAGTGAATTCATTGCATAATTATAATGGTCCATGAGCTTATAATGTCCCAGAGGGGGAAAGAGACAATCTATGTCAAGCATAACTTGGCACATGTCATCTTTACCTATGGCGGGAGGGTTCGCACTGATTTCATAATCATCAATGTTTATTTCTCCATCCGAATCCTGCTGTCTGTCCTTGGCAGAATTTCCAGCAGCAGGGGAAGGAATCGCGATATCTACACAAGTCGAAAAGCTTGAGATGTTAATGTAATCAGTCAACCCGGTAAAAGTATTATCAACAATAGTACCTGAAGTCTTAGCTCCGGATGATTCACCATGTTGGCTCTTGAGGAAATTTCTGCCTTCAGCTAAGGCCTCTCGATCCTCTTCATCCAGTAGATCAAGCTGGAGATGGCTGTCCTCGGCCCCGTCAGATTGTTTTAATACCTCTTCCCAAACATGAGCAAGAATGTTCCCATAACCCTCTCCTAAGTAACGAAGGCTCCCCCCATACATAACGCTGCAAACATAAAATTCCATGAAGGTTGCCTCGTCCTCTTCCTTAATCTTTCGGGCATTGTCCAAAGCTTCTTGCCTTTCTTTCTCCAAAGTAGAAGTTTTGACAGTTTCAACGGCAAGTTTGTCACGAAGAGATATGATTTCCGACTCACGAGCAGATGAAGTCCTTTCCAGGGCTAGCTGAGCTTCAGCATCTTCTTGTGCTTTTAAGGCGTCTTCAGATTGTTTCTTCAATACGGCTTCCTTATGTTTA
Source organism: Allium sativum (assembly GCA_030737875.1). Classification (NCBI taxonomy): domain Eukaryota; kingdom Viridiplantae; phylum Streptophyta; class Magnoliopsida; order Asparagales; family Amaryllidaceae; genus Allium; species Allium sativum. The sequence goes on from CM060915.1 coordinate 289,633,166, forward strand.
GCAGCTTCGAGTTCCTTATGAAGCCTTTCAATCTCGGATTCCAAATCGTTCACTTTAGAACCCCCTTCTAATGAGGTGATCTGGGTTTCCTGGGCTTTGATGACTTGAATAAGCTGGGCCTTTTCATCCTCCAAGTTTTTGATGCTTTCAATTCGGTGGGTGTTGAGATTCTGAAACTCATAGCCAAGTCGATGCCACGCTGAAAAACGCTTGTCAATGGTTTTGCCGATACCATCTAGAAGATCCCTTGCTTTTGCCACATCCTCAATCATGCCCCGTTTGTCTTTGGGGCAGAGATCTACATCAAATTTTATCCCTCTCATATCCCAATCTCCAAATCTGTGAGAAAAAGGAGAACTGGAACCTCCAAGTTCCTTCTCTACGTCAAGTACTTCGCGCGGCCTTGAAATAATGGCTTGAAGCTCGGCCGGGGTTGGAAAGGGAGGGACATATCCTCGTGCACGCTTCTGAGGGACCTCCATGCTCAGATCATCTCCACTTTTTCTCTTTCCCAGAGAGCTCTCTTTTTCTCGCCTTTCCTCATCATCCGTTGTCCTGAGATGATCGTAATACCATGCTCTTTGCTCTGTAGTTCGCTCATAAGAAGCATGAGAAGGAATTGGGTGATGATCATGCAATCTCTGAGGTTGAGATGTCTTGGTTGAAGGAGGGGCTGGCTTAAAGCGTTTCTTCAAGGGATGGGGAAGGTTGGAGGAAGACTGTCTGTTCTTCCGAAAATTGTCGATAAGTGAGGGCGGTCTCATTCCTGCAAAAGTAACAGACTCCTTCAGCATTTGAAAAGTATGTGAGTAAAACAACATGCGAAGTAAGTAGATGAGATTACGACTACGAAAACGAGCTTAATCCTAAAAAAACATGCCTAGCAAGCGTGTGTCGGGATTTGATCCTTAGTCTACCCTCGCATCCGGCACTGGCTCGGGAATTTCTTGAGGATTGGAATCGGGCTGAACGTTGGGGGCTGTGAAACCTGAGGTAGGAGTTTTGTCCTTATTGAGATAGTGCATGGTATCTAAGTCAGGAAGTTCACCAAAGGTACCCGTGGAATCTCCATCTTGGGCATTGGGAATAGATGAATCCATAAGAACATCTTCAATGATCTATTCGTTATCTAAAGTCGTTTCCTCTACCTCAAGCTGTTTACCCTCCCGCTGTACAATTTCCTCTCTGGTGTTTAAAGGAGGCGGGGTTTCTGCAATTTTCTCCGGGATTGCCAAAGTGTCAACCTGTTTTTCAGAGGTGTGTTCATGTTTTTCAGGGGTGCTCACAGGATTTTTGCTTCCACTACCAGATTGTGTACACTTCTTCATGTATTTCTTGGCTGTCTTCTTCACCGTCAAAGTACGGGATGGGGGAAGCAGGTTGTATTGTCGAAGGAATTCTTCGGAAAGCAAAAACTGTCTACTCCTTTCAGTTTCGCTAACAGATAATAATAATTCCAGAAGAGATTGGTTAATATTTGTTTCTTGGTCAGAAGGAGCTTCTGTAAAACGAAGAAAAGTCAGTAAATGATCATAAAAGGTAAAACGAAATCTTTGTGGATATTTACCTCCTTCGGTCCATCGGCCGAAAAAGTTGTCAGGACATCGCACATAGAAAAATTGATCGGGAAATCCTTTGATACTCTCGAACAAGCCAGTTACGACCCTAGATTGCCTGCTTTCCATGAAGAAAAAGGAAGGACGATCCTTCTTCCGTTTCTTAAAAGAGTATAAGGAGCATATATCTTTGAAAGTTGGTTCATGTTTTATGATTCTCATGAACAACACGTATAAACTCATAAGGATAAAATAGCCATTAGGGTGTAACTGATAAGGAGCAATGGCCAAATTCTTTAGAATCATTTCTATGAAAGGGTTGAAAGGAGGAATCGCTCCACTCTGGAGCATCCCCCGATTAACTGCAACATATCCAGGGGGAGGGTGGTCAGGCAAACCATCTTTTCCAGGGAACTTGACTTCGTCGTCAGATAGGCCATATTGCTTGCACAACTTAAGATACGAGTCAACTGCAAGCGTCGTCAAGTAGCTATCAACTGGTGTATGAGTAAGAAATCGAGGGCTCGGAAAGTTTTGAGTAACATTCATCTTAGTGGTAGCAGTCGAAGATGTTTCAATATTTCGATCAGAGGTCCCAGCTTCTCTAGTTGGTGAGGTTCCCTCAACAATATTGCGAGTCCTTCGTTTGGTTGTCATTTCTACACAAACAAGCATGTTGGAAAAACAAACCACAAGAATATTAATTAAGCTCAAGTAGGGTCGGCCTTGGCCAATTAAAAACCCGGTCGCTCAAAACTGGTACAGCACCCGGTCGCTCTAAACCAGTCAAGCCTTGGTCGCTCAAAACTGGTAAAGCACCTGGTCGCTCTAAGCCAGTCAAGCCCCGGTTGCTCAAAACCAGTCAAGACCCGGTCGCTCAAAACCAGTCAAGACCTGGTCGTTCAAAACCAGTCAAGACCTGGTCGCTTTAAACCAGTCAAGACATGGTCGCTCTATACCAATCAGGATCTAGTGGTCATGCAAAACTAACCCCTATTTGGTCGGTATAAACCTCCTTGGGTTGGTCGTTCTACGATTAATCTGGAAGCAATCACAACCTGGTCGGTCAAAATTCAAATCCGCCTAGGTCGGTCCTATCGGGTAAAGTTGTTCAAACTCGAACGAGCTTGTTCCTGGATACATTTCTGGTCGGTCAATCAGACGAAAATAAAGCTGGTCGGTTCACACGCTGTTCTATCCCTTTAAAATGGTTGGTTAAACAAAAAATTGGCCAATAGAACCATGGAAAATCACCCAAGACTGACACAACGCAAGACCGACCAAGCTGGTCGTACATAAGAAATTGGATATGATACGAATGCATAACAGAAACATTATGGGATGATGAACAAAGCAGAAAATCATACACGCATCAGTCATTCAAGTTTTCTCACAAACACATTGTAATCATTATCGCAGTAAAGAAAAACCACAAGAATTCTCATTTCAAAAATCATCATCCACAAACTCAAGCCGAATACCACATTACTATCAAGCATGTCAATACATAAGGGGATTCGAATTCAAGAAATCTACCACAAATTGCAATTATACATCAAAGTCAATCCGATCACATCCTAACCCCAAAGAATTCAGTTAGATTCCAAAACCAACACTAATCATTCTCGAATTATCAGTAAAATAAAGACATATACCTGCAATAAGATCAACTAGATGAAGAAGTTTGGATCGGACTTCCAGGCTTCGGTGAAAAATTGGGCTCGAGCGACTGAGATTCGGAAAGCTTGACAGAGAATCAAGGTGGGTGATCGAGGATGGACTGAATTCCCGAATTAAATCAGTAGAACGAAAATGAAGATTGAAGATTTTTTCTCAGAGAAATGCCGCCATTAAAATGAAAAAATTCGGAGTTAGAAAAGTGAGGAATACTAAGGGTCAAGAAGAAGTTATATAGCCAGGACGACCAGCCGTCTCGTCATTATCTGGACCGGATCAGAGGAAGTCTAAAACCGACCCATACAAATGAAGTCTAAAACCGACCCCTAGTTAAACCTGATCGATCCACTGATATATCGTGTAATATTTCGAAGTCCATAGTTTTCTGTAAAAATTATGAAACTCCGAGGGGCAAAATGTTATCCACCTGAATCGATCAATAGGTTATCAACAAATTTGTGCGGGTCGGTTCTGGACACTTGAAGAAGGGATCGGTTCTTAGACAAAGAAGGAAGGGTCGGTCGTCATGGGTGAAACCTCTGGTCGTTTCTTTCCTTAAACACCACTGGTCGTTCCAGATATGGAAGACGAATGGTCGTTCTGCTTTGAGCACAAGCCCTTAGATCGCACCAAATACGGGAAGATATCTGGTCGCTCGAGAGATGTAAAATAGCTGGTCGCTCCAAATACGGAAGGCATCTGGTCGCTCTCGTCTCCATGCTGACTTGGTCGCTCGCTAGCTTCTGATCGCTCCAACCAGCTTCAAGGGGTTAGGGTCGGTCCGCTTCAAAGCTTCAGATCCCTGGTTGCCCCGCCTGTCAAGAATACAGCGCCATCTAGCTCCCTTATCACCTGGTCGGTCCGCCTCATAACTTGAGCACCCTAGTCGTGTGTGAGCCCCTGGTCGTCTTTCTTCTAGCAAAGATCCCTGGTCGGTTAAAACACATAAAGAAGCACGACAGCTGGTGACAACTGGTAGTGGCACTCTCGTAAATGCCCAAAATACCGACCAGAATCCTGAATTGAAGATTTCAGCCACTCCATCACCTATAAATAGCACCCTACCTCCACCATTTCAAGGGGACTTTCCCGGGAACCACGAGGAGGTGCTGTCAAATTGCTCTTTGGTCCTCTTCAAGCATTTTCAACATCTCTTCTTCACAATTCATCGAAGATCTACCAAGCTCATGATCATGGCTTCTATGGAGGAGATAACATAAATTCTTCAAGCTTCCTACCATTCTCAAAGGAGTGAAAAGGATTAGTGCTTGTCAAAAGAGACTTTATGAATATATAAGTGAAAGAATTTTGTAAAACTCTTGGTGATTAATGAGATTCTATCTTCTAAGTGGACGCAGACTCGCATAAGAGTCGAACCATTATAAACTCTTGTGTTCTTTTTGTATTTTGATGTTCTTAGATTTTGGATATGGCCTCTGTAAAAACCTACTTACATCTTGCCTCTAAAAAGGTGACGTGCTTTCTAAGCATCTCGCCTTCGATTAGGTGACGTGTTAAGCAATATTTCGGTTGTTTTGCCAAATTTTGGTGTAAACAATTTATAAATTTAAATTTTGGATTTGAAAATTTAAAATTTTGAAATCTAAAAGTCCAAAATTTTATTATTTAAAACTTTTTGTTTATAAATTCGAAAATTTGAAGTACAAAATTTAAAACCTGAAATTTCAAATTCAGAAATTAAAGTTTTAAAATTTGAAATTTGGAATCGAATATGGAATTCGACATTTGAATTTCGAATTTTGAAAATTCAAAATTTTATGGAATATTCTGAAAATAAAAATTTTTAACATTTGTTTTTATTAGATAAATCAAATTTACATACTTAAGTGAGTTAAATGGGTAACCCACTTATTAGAATATTGGGTTATAAACGGGTAGGGTAATAAATGAGTCATATAGAATGAATCATAATTGGGTTGGGTTAAAACTCGACCCTACCTAACTCATTTGACGCCCCCTACAGGGTCGGTCCTGGCCCACGTAGGGCCCTAGGCCAAAAGCAGTGGAAAAATTGGATGGAAAAGTTTTTGGCTCCTACCAAGATTCGAACTCAAGACTTTTGCTAAAAAGCACCGTAGCTTAACCACTCGACCACTACATTCTTTTGAAATATTATACTAACAAAAATTATACATATAAGCTGACAGGAAATATACATATAAAAAAAATGAGGCCCTCCTCCAGCCCGAGGCCCTAGACGGCCGCCGAGTTCGCCTGGGCCCAGGGTCGGGCCTGCACCCCTAGTTACAATAACGATCTCTAAATAGTTGTGCACTTATGGCTAGTTTACCATTATTTCACTTTGTCTTATGTGCACTTTGTGAATAAAATTTAGAAAAATGTTATGCACAGTCCAGTCGTTGGCACTACTACAGAGAATGTAATGGGGCAGCAGAATTTAAAAAAAAGAACATTGGGCCCCCTGAATTTCTCTCAAGGGGCCCGGCGATTGTGTATGGTAACGCTCTAAATTTTAAGTTTTAGACCATCCACTTAGACTGCAAATGTATGAAAAATTTGTTTTACTCAGGGTCGCTTGTGCGACTTTGCATAGCAGCGCTCTAAATTCTGAGTTATTAGACCATCCACTTAGAATGCAAATGTATGAAAAAATTGTTTTACTCAGGCTCCTCTTGCTAAATATGATTTAAATTTAGTTTCTTTATGCAGCTTGTTTTTCTTGTCCTGTATTGTGCACTTCTGTTTGCCCGTATAAAATAACAAATTTAGTTTCGCATCTAATGATTTTGACTTATGAGAGATTGGAGAAGTGAATCATGAAAGCAAATAAAAGCCATATGTCAATATTGCGTTCTATATAGAAATCTTGGTTCAATGGTTTTAGCCTTTGCTAGCCAGTGTATGAAAATACTAATGTTTATGCCATCACTGCAAAATCTGACACTGGGATCTCTTTGGTACAAAATAATCTATGATTTGTTAGGGTTCAATTTGTTGGGTGTTCCGTGTGCCCGACAAATCACAACCACATATCAACTACACATATTATTAATAATCTAATGAACGTGTCCTACAATTCACTCAAAACCATTAGATTTTGTGCAAATCAGTGGCTAAGATTGATCCAGTACATGGAAAATCCAATTTGGGTATAGAAAAATTGGACTGGATTTTTTATGAGCAAGAAGAAAAGACATAACAGTGCACTCAATACTCAATGCTCAATTGTTTGGTGAGTTAGTCCCCCTGCCCTACCCTACTAATCCTGCCCAATTTAATTAGCATATCTTGCCTTCTACTTTTTTTTGCTCTTTATTTCTTTTGGATCTGTGACTTTGTACTAAAATCCAAGTGCATAACCATTCAGTCGATACTCCGCTGCATGCATGCATGATGTCCATAAAATAGTGACTTATAGTTGACTAATTAGAGCCTGTTGCGTTAGGTAACCTATTTCATTCCAACAAAAAGGCTAATTAAATGAACCTACTATACACGACTAATTAAACCCATTACAACTAGTTCTCTGTTATAAATACCAAAGAAAAAAACAAACTTTGCCCTCCAAAAAATAAATCAAGCACAATGCTTTCGCCACTCCTCATAATGTTGATCTCCGCCCTCATAACAACCAGCAACTGCATAAACGAAACAGAAACGAACCTCCACTTCTACTTCCATGACATTGTAACTGGGTCAAACCCCACTGCAATAAGAATCGCCCAAGCATCAACCACAAACACGACAGCCTTCTTCTTCGGTGCTCTCGTCATGATAGATGACCCGTTGACAGAAACTCCCAACCCAAAGTCAAAGCTTATCGGGCGTGCACAAGGGATGTATGCTTCGGCTTCGCAGGAGGAAGCGGGTCTGATGATGGTGATGAACTTTCATTTTGTTGAAGGGGAGTATAATGGAAGCACGCTTGCTGTACTGGGAAGGAATGCGGTTATGAGTGGCGTAAGGGAGATGCCTATAATTGGAGGGAGCAAGATGTTCAGGTTTGCAAGAGGGTATGCACAGGCAAAGACGTATCAGCTGGACATGAGTACTGGAAATGCTATTGTTGAGTATAATGTTAGGGTTTTGCATGAAGATGTGAAGTTGACCGATACGAAATTCAAATTCAAAATCAAATTTTGATGACCCAAAATCAGCTGGATCGGGAGCTGGTGGTTTGCATTTTGGTGGGTATTTTGTGTTGGTGTCTGTGTTTTCTCTGGTTTACAGTTGCTTGATTTGATATTGTTGGTCTCTTAAAGCATTCCCAGCAATTGTTGCAAATATGAGCGTGAATGGCTTTGTTGCAGTGTGGATTCCCCCCACTGTTCTAGCAGATAGTGGGAGAACGCTGAGATTTGTTTTTTTTTCTAAAAAGTTGGACATTAAACGGTTTTCTGAAAACCGTTTAGTGTCCAAAAAAATTAAATATATATATTTATATTGCGAGCGTATGTTTACAGAGTCATTATTCTCTGTAAACAGACGCTCGAGATTTTCTTCAAAATCCCCAAAAAATCAAAAACCCTAGTTCAAAAATTGAGTGAAAATCAAAGATTTTTGCAACATCTTCAATATCTACTGTTTCTCATCTCTTTGGCGCAATCAATTTCATCATTCTCCACCTTAAACCCTTCATTTCTGACATTGTTGTTGATTTAGCAATTTAGTTGAATTTGTTGACGATGGAAGAGGAAATCATAGAAGGTACTAGCGCTGCAAGTGGGTTACGTAGGAGAAAAAGTTCACGAAAAAGTCGGAAAACGATTGAACGCGAAGAAGGTGGCTACGGTGCTAGGAAGGAGACAATAATCGAGTCGGGGTTTCCATTCCAGTCTATCACGAGTCTACAAGAAGGAGTTACACATATCTTCAACAGTAGAAAAGAGATTACGGTATATTTTTTTGCTTTAAATAGAATTATTCGATATGAAAAGGTTATATAACCGATTTAATTTTATACCCAGAATCGCGACAAGATGAGATGTCACGGGGCATTTACGACAATGTTGAAATGGTAAAAGAAAGTTAAAGTCTATTCGCAAATTTATGATCTGATTGTGAGTATATTTGGGAAATTTATGGAAACTAAATTGAAAAACTCGGATAACAGATGCATACATGCTATTGTTGAGCGTTGGTGGCCGACTGCGCATACCTTTTTATTTCCTAGTACGGAGATCGGATTTACATCGTTAGATTTTACCATGCTGACATCCATTCTCGTCGGAATGCATAATCTAACGATACCGTATGATGAGAGCTGGGGGCAATTCGACAATACAAAGCAACTGTAGCAACTTATTGATCCGAAAGATATTCGGGGAAGAAATGCTTCTTTATCGCATCTTGTAAAGTACTTTCATGACGATTATCTTGAGGTTAATGATAACAAAAGCCATATTGCCTGCATTTTTGTGTTGTATATGATGGGTACTCTATTTTTTACAACAACAAATGACACTGTTAGTCTGCGATATTTGAAGGCCTTATTTGATTTATGCTTAGCGGAACAGATCGATTGGGGTTCTGCGATTATGGGTCACCTCTACCAGAGTTTGGATGTTGTTGTAACTAAGGGAGGACATATAACTGGTTTCGTTGAGCTATTTCAGGTATGGTTACCTATAGTAAGCACAAAGTTTTTTATGATTACAATGGTTTATTCTAGTGTTTAATATTACATATTTCCTTCTTACAGTACTGGTTTTTTGAGTACATGACGGTGTGCGACTATATTGCCAAAGAGGAGGTTAAACAAGCTTCATATCCGAGATTGAGAGCCTAGGAGAAAGAAAATAGGCTCATCACGCATGATACTTCGGCTCATTTGTTCTCTAGCACACGGTATCATGTTGATCATCGCCACGCAGCGCATATAAATTGGAATCCATGGCAAAATTCAGTCGCACTCGCTAATGCAGAGGTTGTCCATGCACGCAACCTATCTATGAAACGGTTGCCTTTGATTGTTCCGCCCGGTAGCTCATATGAGATATATTTAGGAGAGAGGTGTATGCGGCAGCTTACAGGCTGAGCGACTATTCCCATTGATCCTCCCGCACACATGACCCGCAAGATGACATATTCTATATACGCGGAGTTGCAACAAGCCTAATACCAAGATGACTGTCAGCAGTACATATATAAAGAGCAAGACATGGACAACAACACGTATTGGCGCTCAGTGGGTAGAGATGTTGGTCCATTGCTAGAGGCTTCTGTCCGTATCGGTAATATGGATTTTTTCGGACCGTCTGCTTTGAAGGCAGGAATTGAAGCTCCAATCGTCACGTCTTCAGAAGTTAATTACGCATCTCAGTTTTTCCCACCGCCACAGCAAAGTGAGTGGGCCGAGGATCCAGGATGGAACTTGCATTGGACAGGACATGATCCGTTACCGATTCCTCATTTGATGGATATACCGCCAGTTCCATCCCGTTACACTATTGATAGTCTATGGGAAATGAATATGGGTATGCGACAATTAGCTCTTGAACAGTCGAAGTATTATGAAGAGGGCTTTAATAGGATTAACATAGTTGCAGATGATTTTGTAAGTTATCGATTTAATTTTTGTGAAACATGTTTGTTTTCCAATATTGCTCAGAACATACAATCCCTAGTATTATTTGTATAATGATATTGTGTTTGTTTTTAAATACCACGCAGAACATGCAGGTTTTTAGGGAACCAGTGTTGCATTTGGGGTCTTATCAGGCGGGTCGAACAAAAAGCAGGCAAAAAAGAAAAAATCGTGTACAGATGGAAGATGGTGATGAGGAGGGTGACGATGAAGATGAGCAGGATGATGAGGAGGGTGATGAGCAGGATGATGAGGAGGGCGATGAGCAGGATGATGAGGAAGTTGAGGAGGGTGATGAGGAAGATGACGAGGAGGGTGACGAGGAAGAGGACGAGGATGGTGAAGAGGAAGATGAAGAGGAGGGTGACGAGGAAGAAGACGAGGAGGGTGATCAGGAAGGTGTAAGTCTTAATCCGTATGGTGTTAAGCTTAGATATCCAACCTCATCAGCGTCGGCGCCGGGTACTTGTTAATTTAATTCCATACGCACTTGTAACTAGTGCACATATATATATTTATTTAGTTCCAAGTTTATTAAAGATCACGTATAACAAAGTGTTTATGTATGTGCAGGAAAAAGTCTAGACAAAGGGAAGCAGAAGAGCAGTGGTTTCGTCAGCAAGGTGAAGTCTTTATTTAAGGGAAAGGGAAAGAAGAAAGGAAGTGGTATTCACATTCCAGGCATCGAGGACATTTAATGAAGATCGAAGGGTTTGTCAGTGTAATGGTTTGTTAGTTTAATGGTACTATAATATTGTTATGTCTACTGGTAGGTGTTATTGTAATGGTTTGCTACTGTAACGGTTTGTTAGTGTAATGGTTTGTTAGGGTATGGTTTGTAATGGTTGTAGTTTAATGGTAATGGAACATTGTTTATTACATACTGTTATTGTTTTGTGTATTTGTTATGTTGTTTACAACAACGACTATAGTACCATTAAAGACTATTACATTACCAAGAAGCTTACAACAACGACTATCACAACATTAAGAAATGCAACCTACATGAGTACGAACAACAACAATTAAACATAACTGGGTCGTCCTATCCTATCACTTTAGTGCTTTGTTACAGTGCTCTAATGCTCAAGTGTTGCATTGTTACAGTCTATTGCTACTGACTTGTCGTATCTTGTCCTTTCATATCCTATCGCTTTAGTGCTGTATTAAAAAACAGAACTGGGTCGTCCTATCCTATCACTGAGCCCACTGACTTGTCAAATCGGTTTTGTCATATCCGATCACCTTAGTGCATTGACTGGTCTAACCTTTATCACTAAGCGCCTATATAAATATCTAAGTTTACTACTTTTTAGTTATCCAAAACCAAATTTTTCCTCAACATAAATAATGTCTTCCTGGTCATGGCCCTCATCAATGGATTCGAACTATGATCGAAACTTTCCTGAGCGTCCGCCTTCAAGTCCAAGAACAGATATTGATTGGAATATCGAATACCAAGAGCGGCACTACGAGGACCTACATCGTGACTTCCCGGAGTTGGCCCACTTGACGATTCATCCACCAATTAATCATATTCCAGATGTAGGTTATCAACAAGTCAACACTGTGAATGAAGAACGCTTACGAGCGGCTACAGTCCCTCGTCCTCCCACTTATCCAGTTGTAGCTCGTCCTCCGACTGTTCCGGTTGTAGGTCATCACGAGATACGACGAGTTTCAGTTAGTCAGACTCCTAAAGAGCAGGAGGTTAACTCCTATCCCATTTGTTGCCACTGTGGTTACGCGGTGGAGGTAGTAGTCCGGGCGGACGGAGATAATATTGGTCATAGGATCCATTTATGCTCGCTATGGCCTAACGGATGCAATACTTTTGAGTGGATAGACGACAGTTTCCCTCCAAGGGCTATTTCTTATGCCAACGAGTTGGAACAAGAAAATAGGCGACTTCGAACCTCTTTAGAATCCCTTTAGAATGAGCGTAACAATTAATTTGTTTGCGTACTAAATTTCCTACTTTAACATCTCTTGTATCCTATGTTTTAGTGGCTAGTAATCAGTTTTTTATATTGTATCCTACGTATGGCTGGTGATATTATAATGAACATTTGTTGTGTCGCACATGCTATGTGGAATTAGTATCGTTTATACAGTTTTTAATAACTACCATATGTCATACCAGCTGACAACTATCAAACTAGATAGGTAAGAAGTGCTTAACGAAAACAAAAGACTGAAAAAAAATTAAATAAAAGCCTGAAAAAAATAATAGGGCAAAAGCCTTAAAACTATAAAAATAAAGTAATCTAAGATAAGATAAGATAACAAAAAAAAAATCATACTAAAACAGAATTGAAAAAATTTAAAAACAACTTTCAAACTTAAATAATTCATTGAATTTAAATATAAGAATCTAATTTAAACAAATTGCAAAAGGGTGTGCATTTATATAATGCACCATAAGCTATAAACGGTTTTCTGAAAACCGTGTATACATTATATGGTTTTCTGAAAACCATTTATACATTATATGGTTTTCTGAAAACCGTTTCTCCCCCGCCGCTCCAAATTAGAAATGGCGAGCGTCGCCATTTATAATTGGTCCCCACGTCGCTCGCGCAACTGCTGGAGAGCAGGGAAAACGTTTTCCTCCCCATTTCGTGAAATCCTGCTACTGCTGGGAATGCTCTTATGTTTCACATTTTTGGTATGTAATGGATTACACAGGGATATTACTATTAATTTTAAGAAGAAATTAGGAGTTCATCGTCTAATTTTAGTAGTGTCTATTCTTCTTCTTCATTACTATTTTAATACTGTGTTTTCTTCTTCTTCATCGTTACCCCATGTTTATTAATAATGGATAAAAAGTATGAAATATTTTTAGCATATTGAAAACCTACAATTTTGACAAATGCCTTGTTCAAATTGATTAAGTCGTGTGGACATGATGCGATAGGTGATTTCAATTTATGCTTCAATCTAATACTAATAGTCATCTAGTATTATATGATGCAAACTTGAAAAACTGTATGCAGCTACGGCAGGGGGTTGGCTTGCCATGATTTCAAACTTCCGGCTCTTGATTTTCTCGAGCATTATATCACAAACTGGTTCTTTCCATAAACAATAAAGCCAGTGGAATGCCACTTTCAAAATTACAGCTACTTCTTTCCATTATGTGAAAAAGTATCACATCGAATCCTCTTTCCCTATGTTTTGTGTATCCATGTCCATTATATCCATCCAAATTTCATTTCTTATTTAGTTCGTTTTATTTAGTAAATGAGTGCGATCTAGCTAGGCATGGAAATATGAAAAGTTAGAACATAAGAATTGGTTCAAATGAACGTTTCAGCTATATCTTTAATAATAATTGTTACTAGTACTCCCGCAAAACGGTGCGGAACCGACCATTATAATATCTAGCTCAAGGAAGGAATATCATTGCAATTTACTTTTACCTTCGTTTAAACTTATAATGAGAAATTGTAGAAAACAAAACATAACAATCATATCAGTAAGTATGTAAATTTTTTATTATAAATTAACTACCAATAACGAGTTAATATTGTTATGAATGACACAGACAAACCCAGCCAAATGCACCACAATCACCAATGATTAATGCAAATAATCCACAGTACAAGAGATAATAATAAAGTAAGAACACACGAATTTTTAACGTGGAAAACCTCTTCGATGTGAAGAGTAAAAACCACGGGACCAATGACGGAGGTCCTCCCAAACTTCTCTTACTATGAAAATGGGGTAGTGTACAAATCCAAATCCAAGTCATAAAGTGGATACACAAATTATCCAACAATAGCTAGTAATAACAACATCAAAACAAAAGCGAGAAAAGTGAAAAATATCACCGGGAAACAAAGCTCAGAAAAGCTGAGAGATCTCGCAATAACACTCCAACAAAGGGCAATCTCAAAGAAGTAGAAGCAACCCACAAAGTTTTGGAGAAACTGACAAAGTTTTGATGTTGTAGACTTGTATACTTCCATGTGTATTTGCTACCCAAGAATGGATGTATATATATCCACCAAAGAGGCACCTTGAAGCCTTCATTCAACCACCATAATTAATAAGGTTACTATTCCCAACAAGGTGCAAATACCAAGGCACACCAAAAGGTCAAATAGTCACCTATTCAAATAAAAGCATGAAATACCGTAGCAACACTTATTGCTCCAATTAATTAAATATGAGTTTTTCCACATAGGAAGGGATCTATTCCCAACAAACCTCCCCCTCCCGACTATGTGGAGGTGGTTGCCATTACGGCAATTGAACAACAAGTCTCAAATTTGTCTTTTACCAAAGCTTTAGTCATCATGTCGGAACCATTGTCATCGGTATGATTTTTCTCAAGCTCAATTAACTTATCATCAAGAACATCACGTATCCAATGATATCTCACATCAACATGTTTCGACTTTGCATGAAAAGTGGAATTCTTAGCAAGATGGATTGCACTTATATTATCATAATACAACACATACCTCTTTTGTGTAAATCCAAGCTGACGAACAAATTGCATCATCCACAATAACTCCTTAGATGCCTCTGTCGCTGCAATAAACTCCGACTCAGTAGTAGACAAAGCCACACATTTTTGAAGCCTAGATTGCCAAGACATTGCTCCCCCTGCAAAAGTGATCAAATAACCCGAAGTAGATTTTCTCGAGTCAATATCACCTGCCATATCAGAATCTGAATAACCAACAAGACAAAGCTTGTCACTCCCAAAACAAAGCTTCATATCAATAGTACCCTGCAAGTATCTCACAATCCATTTCACAGCATTCCAATGCTCTTTACCTGGATTAGAAAGAAATCTACTAACCAAACCTACAGCATGAGCTATATCAGGCCGAGTGCAAACCATTGCATACATCAAACTACCCACGGCGGAAGCATAAGGAACATGCGTCGTTTTCTCCTTCTCTTCAGTTGTGGAAGGACACTGTTGAGAACTTGTAACACCCCGAATTTCAGTTAATGCTAAAATTCACTAATTGCAGAATAAATAATCTCAGATGTGAGAATTGGGGTAAATGGGCTGCGTCATTGCGTTCGTCTCGGAAAAATACGCGAAATAGAGTCCGAAATTTTGTAAATCGGAGTCCGTATGGCCCAGTTATGGCCCAATGAAGTTTGCAGAAAATTCAAAGTTAAAAACAGATTTAAAATTCAGGTTCAAATTTCGAATTGGGGCCATTGGGCGCAGGCGGGGAAAATTTCCGCCTAGCTACCCAAGTCGACAGCCCTGTCGACTGGGCAGTCGACTTGGCTAGGACAAAGTCGACAGCCCTGTCGACTTGGGTGTCGACAGGGGGTGCTCGGCCAGTTTAACCTGGTGCACCATTTTAGGGTTTGGCTGTGTTTTGGGCTGTTCTCTAGAAGCTTCCGAGATCTGATGGTCCTAATCTAATTTAGGGTTAATCTAATGGCCTAAAACACTTGCCTAATATATAAATACACCCTAACACTACCCTAATTCATACTAAAAATAGATTCAAGGGCCTCATGCCGTCAAATTAAAACTAGAAGGAGCCTCCACCAAAGTTGAGAGGAAGTTAGCATCTCAAATCAACTCTAAGCAAGTCCTAATCCACTCTTGCAACTTAATCTTCCTCATTGGAGTGCTTTGTGAGTTCCTATGCCTTTAGCAAGCAATTGCTAAACTAATTAGGATAGGATATTAGGAGGCTATGGATGTAAATGAGGATCTATGCATGTTGTGGTTGTCATATGTTATAAGTTCATATGCAAGTTTGTCTCTTTTTATGATATGACATGTTATGCAAGTTCATATGCAAGTTTATATGCAAGTTCATATGCAAGTTTGTCTCTTTTTATGATATGCATAACATATGCAAGGTTGCCTCTATGTATGACATATTATGCAAGTTCATATGCAAGTTTATATGCAAGTTTATATGCAAGTTCATATGCAAGTTTGTCTCTTTTTATGATATGCATAACATATGCAAGGTTGCCTCTATGTATGACATGTTATGCAAGTTCATATGCAAGTTTATCTCTTTTTATGATATGCATAACATATGCAAGGTTGCCTCTATGTATGACATGTTATGCAAGTGCATATGCAAGTTTATATGCAAGTTCATATGCAAGTTTATATGCAAGTTCATATGCAAGTTTATATGCAAGTTCATATGCAAGTTTGGGTTAATGATTTATGCTAGTTGGGTTTAATGTTATGATGCAAGTTGACACCTTTTAAACCCATGTAAATGCCAACGTTGTGCTAAGATTGAACCCATTACATTTATAATCTTCCCATTTATATGACATGTCATGAGAACGAATTACGTGGGAAACGATGGGGTTAA
This sequence comes from Allium sativum, assembly GCA_030737875.1. Lineage (NCBI taxonomy): Eukaryota > Viridiplantae > Streptophyta > Magnoliopsida > Asparagales > Amaryllidaceae > Allium > Allium sativum. The sequence continues at coordinate 289,649,299 of CM060915.1, forward strand.
TATGCATGTTAATAGAAATGTGTAAAGTTGGTATGCTTAAGCATAACATAAAATGAATGGACATAATTGGGAATTTACCTATTAAGTTAGGTCTACCCATATTATGGAGTTGGGAATTTACCTATTAAGTTAGGTCTACCCATACTATGGAATTGGGAATTTACCTATTGAGTTAGGTCTACCCATATCCTTAAAAATGTGTAATTAATTAGGGATAATTAATACAAATTATGGGGGTGATTAATTAGGTGTAATTAATCAACTAAGACACGAGGTTGGACCCTTTTGTAGCGGAAGTCTGCCCGGAACCGACCGGCAATCCAGCAGCTACAAATGATCGGCCCAATGTGAGAGGTCTTAGTCATAAATTAAATACGTGATTAAAGTAAAGACACGAGGTTAGACCCTTTTTATGACGGAAGTCTGCCCGGACCCAACCGGCATATCCAGCAGTCATAAAAGATGGTCTAATGTGAGAGGTCTTTATGAGGTCATGATCTTAATTAATTAAGAAACACTTAACCATATTAGCATGTAGAGGGACATGAGGGGTTAAGTGGGTGCCTTGGGTGGCATGTGGAAATCTAGTGGTTGCCTTGGGTGGCAATAGAAAATACGATTAGAGTACTTAACCAAAGTGGAACATGTAATTAAAACATGATTAAAGGGTTAAGTGGTATACACTAGAAATGACAAGCTTAGGTGGGTAGCTTGTGGGGGCCCATTTCAACCAATATCCCAAACGTATCTTTGTGGGCTCGACCCAAGTCGAGGACGGGACACGCATATTGGGCTTGACTATAAGAGGCCAAAACGGGGTAGCGGTGGCAACGCGAGTCCAACGGGTTTCATATGCGTGTGTGGACCCGGGCTGGTAGGTAAGACGTTGTTGCATCGTGTAGATATAAGTCGTGCACCATTTGTTGTATCGGGTTGCCACTATGGGGAGTGATACACCCCCATTGTGGGGCCAGCACGGGTATCTACGGTAGGGAGCCGATCGCTTGGGAGTAGTGGGTACACCTAGTGGAGATAGGGGCAGACGGCACCTATGTAGTCAGCTAGGGGTACACGAAACTACTGGGTAAATTTTCTATGTCCTTGGGAGGGATCAACCTTTAAGTAGGAATGACTGGTGTGGTGCAGTGTAGTAATTATCCTTGGGTGGGTAAATGCGTCTTTATCGTTATCTTAATTCATTCTAAGTCTGATTGGCTACTGAGTGTAGTCATTTATCCCCAGTCACACCGTACCAAGTTATATCATACCCTAATTACTTTAATGGTTGCATTGTTAAAGTTATAGGACTCGCTCAGACTTATGTCTGACCCCGTTGTTTTTATCTTTTTCCCAACCCTCAGGTTCTCAGAGTGGGCCCAGCACGAGTGGGCTTTGATCAGGCTGCTTTTATTACTCTCTTGGAGCTTGGACCCTAGATGTAGAGCTCAGCTTACCCTTTTCTTTTATGGCTATCAGTTCATGTATTGGGATTATGTATTTTTATTTATCAGGATGGATATTTTGTACTTGACTCTTATTATGGTTTTGTGATGTAACCAAACATGTTTTACTTTCCGCTGCAATGAAATGATGTTTTAAATTTTCAAGTATTACTTATATCTATCTTGCTGTAATTTCTCTGTTCTATATTCACTTAAAATACTCCACCGATGTTATGGCATTCCCTTAGCGAGTGATCATAGCGGGAGTGGGGTGTTACACGTGGTATCAGAGCAAAGGTTACCGGAACAGATAAAATTTTTAGAAAACTATTTTTCTAAAAACATTTTTGGGAGAGATATTTTCAAAAACATGTCTTTAAAGAGAAAAGTTTTTGAAAGAAAAGCGTAATCCCCAATAGCCATATCTTTATCTTTCGAATTCTCCATTTTGAATCTTTCCTTTTTCGTTTCAGCATGGTTGAGGATCTTAACTTTCCGGAGGGTGTGACGATACCAGTATGGTATAGGAGATTGATGGAGGCTAGGGCCACCACTGCGGGTCCAGCAAATGTTCCTCCACCAACCGTAGCACCCGATCTTCCTCCTCCCCCTCCTCCTCGCACGGATACTTTTGCTAAGACTTGTAAGGAATTTAAAGCTATGGGAGGGAAACCTTTTCAAGGATCTGAAACTTTTGTGGAGGCTAGAGATTGGCTTAAGGAGGTGGAAGAGTTGATAGATATCTTTGAGATGGAAGAAGGAAAGAAAGTCAAGTTAGATGCTTGGTTAATGAAGGGAGAGGCCTCATTCTGGTGGGAGGTCACTAATGGAGAACGCCCCGTTGACTCTTGGGCGGATTTTAGGCAAAGATTTGTGGCAAAGTTTCTCTCAAGGGCGGAGGAAAACTTGTATATGGAAAGATTCTTGACTCTGAAGCAAGGAAATCTCTCAGTGAAGGAATATGTCAACAAGTTTAATCAATTGGCAAGATTTGGCCTAGACATGGTGAATACACCGGAGAAGAAGGCTTTGAGGTTCATGAAAGGCTTGAATGAACCGATGCATGGATTGGCTATGACTCATATCCCTATGGGGGCCACCTTTGAGAAGCTAGTTGATAAGGCACTCATGCATGAAGAAGAGAAGGGTCCCAATGCTAATAAGGCACCCGAAAGGAAGAGAGATCAAAAGAGACCTCAGCAACAACAGCAAAACAAAGGTGGGAAAGGCAACGGTGGCAAGGGGAAGAAGAAGTGCTTCAATTGCGGGATACCAGTCCACATAAGCAAAGATTGTCGAAAGAAGAAGAAGACTGGCTGCTATAACCGTGGCGAAGCAGGGCATCTAGTGAAGGATTGCCCTAAGAAGGGGCAAAGGACGGGATCTACCTCAGGAGGACAGGTGCAAGCTCTTATGGCACCGGGTCAGGCTAGGGTGCAAGTACAGGCTCTCGCGGTTCCACCGATTCAGGAAAGAGGTAGAACTATTTCCGTTGAAAGTCTGGTTTTTCTATTTGATCATCCTGTCCGTATATTGTTTGATTCTAGCGCATCGCATTCGTTTATCTCATCATCATTAGTTGAGTCACTGCACTTAGACACCAGTCTAATAGATGATCCCTTGGTTGTTTCAAACCCAATTGGGTGCTCCACTTATTTGTCCATGATATGTTTGGGTTTGAAGATTTCTATACTTAGCATTGAGTTTAGATGTGATGCTTTTGTTTTGGGCTTCACCGGCTATGGGTTGATTTTGGGCATGGACTGGTTATCCAGTAATGGTGCCGTTCTTGATTGCGAAAGGAGAGTTGTTAGGCTCATGACCCGCTTGGGTAACACTCTCGAGATCTCTTGTTATCCCATGGATTCTGTTATGCTAAGTTATATTGAATCGCTTGACGCTTCGGTCGAGAGTTTGCAATCTGTTAGAGTGGTCCGGGAATACTCGGATGTGTTTGAGGAGGTGAAGGGCTTACCTCCGAAGCGGGAGATTGACTTCCGAATATATCTGGTGGATAATGCTAAACCTGTATCTTTACCAGTGCGCCACATGGCTCCTCGTGAGAGGAGGGAACTCCATAAGCAAGTAGGGGAGTTGCTTGAGAAGGGGTTCATAAGACGAAGTATATCGGAGTGGGGTGCTCAGTAGTTTTTGCTACGAAGGCGGATGGGTCCCTCAGACTTTGTGTAGACTATAGAGAACTCAACAAGCTCACAAAGAAGAATAGACACCCATTGCCGAGGATTGATGATCTTTTCGATCAGTTGGTTGGCGCTTCAGTATTTTCTCAGTTGGACTTAGCCACGGGGTTTCATCAGTTGAGGGTGGCTGAGGATAGCATAGACAAGACTGCCTTTAGGACTCCGGATGGTTTCTATGAGTGGCTGGTGATGCCATTTGGGTTGACGAACGCCCCTGCATACTTTGTTGATTTGATGAGTAGGGTGTTCAGGGAGTTCCTTAATAAGTTCGTGGTGGTCTTTGTGGATGATATCTTAGTATTTTCTAAGAGTGAAGAAGAGCATGCCCTACATCTTGGGGAGGTGTTGGAGACTCTTCGAGCACATAGCCTTAAGGCTAAATTCTCTAAATGTCACTTCTGGAGGAAGGAAGTGCGGTTCTGGGGGCACGTGGTCTCCAAGGAAGGGATAGCTGTGGATCCCGCGAAGGTAGTATCAATTCAAGATTGGAAGGTTCCGAAGAATGCTACCGAAGTAAGAAGTTTCTTGGGGTTGGCGGGTTACTATAGGAAGTTTATCAAAGACTTCGCGAAGATATCAGCCCCATTAACCCGCTTAACGAAGAAGAATCTTGTTTTCACATGGGACGTAGATTGTGATGATGCGTTCCGACGGTTAAAGAGAGCTTTAACCACTGCTCCAGTTTTAGTGTTGCCAGATGGGAGTAAGCCATTTGTTGTCTATACCGATGCTTGTGGGACAGGACTGGGCGCAGTCTTAATGCAAGAGGGAAGGGTAATAGCCTATGGTGGAAGGCAGTTGAGGGCACATGAGAAAAATTACCCTACCCATGATCTAGAGTTGGCTGCTATTGTTTTTGCGCTTAAGATTTGGCGCCATTATCTTCTTGGTGAGAGATTCGAATTGTTCACTGACCACAAATCATTGAAGTACTTGTTTTCTCAGAAGGATTTGAATTTGAGACAGCAAAGGTGGATGGAGTTCTTAGCATCCTATGATTTCGAGATAGCGTATACCCCTGGCAAGGGTAACGTGGTGGCGGACGCCTTGAGCAGAAAAAGGTTGTCCTTGAGTCCATTGTTCGTGGAACAACGAAGCTTGGAATTTATCTCGATGTTTGATTTCAGACCTTCCATTGACTATATACCCGGTTTGCTAGCATCCTTGGAGGTCAGACCTACTCTTTTGGGGCGGATTGGAGAAGCACAGAGGGACGACCCACAGTTGGTTGAGTTGGTAGAGAAGCTCATAAGGGAGGAGTCGTCCAGCCATTTGAGTAGGTACACCCTAGACGATAGGGGGTGCTTGCGTAGAGACGGTAGACTCTGTGTACCGCAAGACGAGGGTTTGAGGAAGGCTATTCTTGATGATGCACACCGTTCTAGGATGACCATTCATCCCGGTGGGGACAAGATGTACCAAGACATGAAGCGGGTTTTCTTCTGGGCCGGTATGAAGAAAGATGTGGCCGAGTATGTCGCTCGATGCTTGGTGTGCCAACAGGTGAAAGCGGAGCAAAAGAAACCAGGTGGGTTGCTTCACCCATTGGAAGTTCCGCAATGGAAGTGGGATAGTGTCTCGATGGATTTTATTGACGGGTTACCCAGATCGAGAAAGGGTAATACGGGAATTTGGGTTGTGGTAGACAGACTTACTAAAAGCGCCCATTTCATACCTGTGAAGAGCAAGAGGACTGCTCCATGGCTAGCTTCGGTATATCTTCGAGAGATAGTTCGATTGCATGGGGTACCCTCTAGCATAGTGAGTGATCGAGATCCTATCTTCACTAGCGAGTTCTGGAAAAGTTTGCAAGAAGCAGTGGGGACTCAATTATGTCTGAGCACCGCATATCATCCTCAGACGGACGGCCAGATTGAGAGGGTGAATCGTGTCCTAGAAGACCTTTTGAGGCTTTGTATCTTAGATTTTGGAGGTACATGGGAAGAGCATCTTCCATTGGTGGAGTTCGCATATAATAACAGCTTTCAGTCCAGTATTGGTATGGCTCCTTTCGAAGCTCTTTATGGAAGGCCTTGTCGATCACCTACATGTTGGTGGGAATCTACGGATAAGATCTTGCTTGGGCCTGATATGGTTAGGGAGACTTCTGAGAAGATTGACTTGATTCGAAGAAGGATGAAAGCAGCGCAGGATAGGCAAAAATCTTATGCGGACAAGAGGAGGACGGATCTTGAGTTTGAAGTTGGGGACATGGTCTTTGTCAAAGTGTCTCCGTTACGAAATGTGGTTCGCTTTGGATCTGTGGGAAGTTAGCACCAAGGTTCGTAGGGCCATTTCCTATTAAGGAAAGGATTGGACGGATGGCATATAGAGTGGGGTTGCCCGACAGACTTAGTGGTGTATATGATGTATTCCATGTGTCACATTTGAGGAAGTGCCTACATGAGACCGCAGAGGTGGTAGAGCCGAGCTTGCTTAGAGAAGTGGAAGTAGAGCGTGATGCGACTATTCGACGAGCTCCTACTCGCATCCTTGGGTCAGAGACTAGGAAATTGAGGAATCGAGAGGTTCAACTAGTCAAAGTACAATGGGGAGAAGATGAGGGCAACGCTACTTGGGAGACGGAAGCGAAGATGCGCTCATTGTACTCATTCCTTTTTGAGGGTATGTCTTTTAACTTCTCCTTTATCGTTTGTCTAGTACTTATCTTATCTTTAGTATGTCCTCTCGTTAGTACTTTTGACCTTTAGATAGGGTAAACCTATGGTTGAAACATGTGTTTGAGACATGTTATGGTTGATGGATGCATGTGGATGCAAGTGTTTGCTAGTGGTTGCTCGTGGATGCATATACACACACTCTAGACACTAGATCGGCTCAGTCACTTCATATTGCATATTGCATATAATTGTGTGTAGGTAGCTATATTTATGGATGTACAATGATTGTGTTATCATATGGATGATGCATTTTGGTGAATGATTGTGCACTCATGTAGATGTTGTATGTGTCGATAGGGTTCTCTCGCATACATAATGGATGCATGGCACTATCATGGTTTGCAGGTGTTCATACATTAGATAGGGAACATATACACACACTTTTTGCATATGCTCATACATCATTAGAAATTGTTTTAAGGACAATGGATGCCCGTGTTTGATGGATTGAGTAGATGGTTGTTTGGATGGTAGGATATGCATTCTCCTTAGCTTAGAGATTTCGGGGACGAAATCCTTTAAGGAGGGGAGAATGTAACACCCCGAATTTCAGTTAATGCTAAAATTCACTAATTGCAGAATAAATAATCTCAGATGTGAGAATTGGGGGAAACGGGCTGCGTCATTGCGTTCATCTCAGAAAAATACGCGAAATAGAGTCCGAAATTTTGTAAATCGGAGTCCGTATGGCCCAGTTATGGCCCAATGAAGTTTGCAGAAAATTCAAAGTTAAAAACAGATTTAAAATTCAGGTTCAAATTTCGAATTGGGGCCATTGGGCGCAGGCGGGGAAAATTCCCGCCTAGCTACCCAAGTCGACAGCCCTGTCGACTGGGCAGTCGACTTGGCTAGGACAAAGTCGACAGCCCTGTCGACTTGGGTGTCGACAGGGGGTGCTCGGCCAGTTTAACCTGGTGCACCATTTTAGGGTTTGGCTGTGTTTTGGGCTGTTCTCTAGAAGCTTCCGAGATCTGATGGTCCTAATCTAATTTAGGGTTAATCTAATGGCCTAAAACACTTGCCTAATATATAAATACACCCTAACACTACCCTAATTCATACTAAAAATAGATTCAAGGGCCTCATGCCGTCAAATTAAAACTAGAAGGAGCCACCACCAAAGTTGAGAGGAAGTTAGCATCTCAAATCAACTCTAAGCAAGTCCTAATCCACTCTAGCAACTTAATCTTCCTCATTGGAGTGCTTTGTGAGTTCCTATGCCTTTAGCAAGCAATTGCTAAACTAATTAGGATAGGATATTAGGAGGCTATGGATGTAAATGAGGATCTATGCATGTTGTGGTTGTCATATGTTATAAGTTCATATGCAAGTTTGTCTCTTTTTATGATATGACATGTTATGCAAGTTCATATGCAAGTTTATATGCAAGTTCATATGCAAGTTTGTCTCTTTTTATGATATGCATAACATATGCAAGGTTGCCTCTATGTATGACATATTATGCAAGTTCATATGCAAGTTTATATGCAAGTTTATATGCAAGTTCATATGCAAGTTTGTCTCTTTTTATGATATGCATAACATATGCAAGGTTGCCTCTATGTATGACATGTTATGCAAGTTCATATGCAAGTTTATCTCTTTTTATGATATGCATAACATATGCAAGGTTGCCTCTATGTATGACATGTTATGCAAGTGCATATGCAAGTTTATATGCAAGTTCATATGCAAGTTTATATGCAAGTTCATATGCAAGTTTGGGTTAATGATTTATGCTAGTTGGGTTTAATGTTATGATGCAAGTTGACACCTTTTAAACCCATGTAAATGCCAACGTTGTGCTAAGATTGAACCCATTACATTTATAATCTTCCCATTTATATGACATGTCATGAGAACGAATTACGTGGGAAACGATGGGGTTAATATGCATGTTAATAGAAATGTGTAAAGTTGGTATGCTTAAGCATAACATAAAATGAATGGACATAATTGGGAATTCACCTATTAAGTTAGGTCTACCCATATTATGGAGTTGGGAATTTACCTATTAAGTTAGGTCTACCCATACTATGGAATTGGGAATTTACCTATTGAGTTAGGTCTACCCATATCCTTAAAAATGTGTAATTAATTAGGGATAATTAATACAAATTATGGGGGTGATTAATTAGGTGTAATTAATCAACTAAGACACGAGGTTGGACCCTTTTGTAGCGGAAGTCTGCCCGGAACCGACCGGCAATCCAGCAGCTACAAATGATCGGCCCAATGTGAGAGGTCTTAGTCATAAATTAAATACGTGATTAAAGTAAAGACACGAGGTTAGACCCTTTTTATGACGGAAGTCTGCCCGGACCCAACCGGCATATCCAGCAGTCATAAAAGATGGTCTAATGTGAGAGGTCTTTATGAGGTCATGATCTTAATTAATTAATTAAGAAACACTTAACCATATTAGCATGTAGAGGGACATGAGGGGTTAAGTGGGTGCCTTGGGTGGCATGTGGAAATCTAGTGGTTGCCTTGGGTGGCAATAGAAAATACGATTAGAGTACTTAACCAAAGTGGAACATGTAATTAAAACATGATTAAAGGGTTAAGTGGTATACACTAGAAATGACAAGCTTAGGTGGGTAGCTTGTGGGGGCCCATTTCAACCAATATCCCAAACGTATCTTTGTGGGCTCGACCCAAGTCGAGGACGGGACACGCATATTGGGCTTGACTATAAGAGGCCAAAACGGGGTAGCGGTGGCAACGCGAGTCCAACGGGTTTCATATGCGTGTGTGGACCCGGGCTGGTAGGTAAGACGTTGTTGCATCGTGTAGATATAAGCCGTGCACCATTTGTTGTATCGGGTTGCCACTATGGGGAGTGATACACCCCATTGTGGGGCCAGCATGGGTATCTACGGTAGGGAGCCGATCGCTTGGGAGTAGTGGGTACACCTAGTGGAGATAGGGGCAAACGGCACCTATGTAGTCAGCTAGGGGTACACGAAACTACTGGGTAAATTTTCTAAGTCCTTGGGAGGGATCAACCTTTAAGTAGGAATGACTGGTGTGGTGCAGTGTAGTAATTATCCTTGGGTCGGTAAATGCGTCTTTATCGTTATCTTAGTTCATTCTAAGTCTGATTGGCTACTGAGTGTAGTCATTTATCCCCAGTCACACCGTACCAAGTTATATCATACCCTAATTACTTTAATGGTTGCATTGTTAAAGTTATAGGACTCGCTCAGACTTATGTCTGACCCCGTTGTTTTTATCTTTTTCCCAACCCTTAGGTTCTCAGAGTGGGCCCAGCACGAGTGGGCTTTGATCAGGCTGCTTTTATTACTCTCTTGGAGCTTGGACCCTAGATGTAGAGCTCAGCTTACCCTTTTCTTTTATGGCTATCAGTTCATGTATTGGGATTATGTATTTTTATTTATCAGGATGGATATTTTGTACTTGGCTCTTATTATGGTTTTGTGATGTAACCAAACATGTTTTACTTTCCGCTGCAATGAAATGATGTTTTAAATTTTCAAGTATTACTTATATCTGTCTTGCTGTAATTTCTCTGTTCTATATTCACTTAAAATACTCCACCGATGTTATGGCATTCCCTTAGCGAGTGATCATAGCGGGAGTGGGGTGTTACAGAACTCAACTTAAAATGCATGGCAAGTGGAGTACTCACGGGTGTTGCTTTCTCCATATTGAACCTTTTAAGCACTCTCTGAATATATGCTTCCTGTGATAGCCATAACTTTCGAGCCTTGCGATCACGAATAATTCTCATTCCTAAAATGTTCTTCGCCAGACCAAGTTCCTTCATGGAGAATGTCTTGCTCAACTGTTGCTTCAAACAAGCAATCCAATCTACATTTTGCCCTACAATAAGCATCTCATCAACATAAAGTAGCAAAATTATAAAATCATCGTTAGCAAATTTCTTCAAGAAAACACAATGATCATTATATGTCTTTTTGTAGCCTTGCTCCCCTATAAAAGAATCAAATTTGCGATATCATTGCCTTGGAGCTTGTTTTAGACCATACAAACTCTTCTTTAATTTGCACACATATTCTTCCTTCCCTTTAACTTTGAAGCCCTCTGGTTGTTCCATGTAAATGTCTTCTTCAAGCTCACCATGAAGAAATGCGGTCTTCACATCCAACTGCTCAACTTCTAAATTTAAACTAGCAGCAAGACCCAGAACAACTCTAATGGAAGACATCTTGACAACCGGTGCAAATATCTCTTCAAAGTCAATTCCCTTTCTTTGGTTGCATCCTTTTACAACAAGCCTTGCTTTGTACCGAAGCGTCTTTGCATTTTCATCTTGCTTCAGCTTGTAAATCCAACGATTCTTCAAAGTCTTCTTTTCCTTCGGTAGTTTCACTAGATCAAAAGTTTTGTTATCATGCAATGACTTCATCTCTTCTTTCATTGCATCCAACCAAAGTTGCTTATCATCGCTGTCTATAGCTTCCTTAAAGCACTCAGGTTCTCCCACGTCAGTTAAGAGAACATACTCGGAAGAAGGATACCTTGTGGAAGGGCGTTGATCCCTGGTAGATCGCCTTACAAAGGTTGTTTGAGTTTCCGGAGAAGCATGATGATCAATTTCAGCATCTTCGTCATGAGGATCATCTTCCTCAGGTACATGACCTTCATTGTCATTTTCTTGTACTTGTTCAGTTGGAGCTGGTGCAGGAGTTGTAGGAGTCAAAGGAGGAAGATCTAGATCAACCAGATCATAGCCACAATGTGATGCAGCTTCTTGTGGTTTCTGAATATCTTCAATTGTTTGGTCTTCAACAAAGGAAACCACTTTTTATCGTTGATAGAGGTATGAAGCAACTAAGAAGAAAGTCTGTTAGCTTGGTCAAGGTACAGTGGAGTACTGACGATCGAGATTGCACTTGGGAGACAGAGGAGAGCATGCGTGCTTCGAATCCGGAGTTGTTTGTCTCAGGTATTATTCATTTGAATCTAGTTTATCTCTCTACTCATTGATTCGTTCTTTAATTATCTTACCTCGTTCTTTTCGAGGACGAAAAGTTCTGAGTGGGGGAGAGTGTAACGACTCAAAAATCTTTGCATTGAAATTTAACCGATTATTAAATAAAAAATAAAAAAATAAAAAAAAAACTGAAACTTAAAAATTTGTTTTGTTTACGCCGTTTTATTTATTTTTCTGCGCGTAATAATTCGACGGTTTCCGTTGTTCGATTTGTTTAAATCAAATTTTACGTCGTTCGGAAAGAAATTGCAAGTTTTCGGTGCGTAGCGCGTAAGCGTCGATTTCATAATATTTTTCCGTTGGCGTGCGACAAGTTTAAATCTAAATTGTAGCACCGTTCGTTAAACATCGAAAGGAAAATTCCGGTTGGATACGGTATCCAAACGTTCGTGCGTTTAATTGTTTAAGTTTCCATTTCTTTTATGTGTGTCCTTTCTTCTTGTCCAAGAAATAAAAATCACACAATTTGCATTTGTCCATTCTTTGTGAAACGGTAACAAGGGAAGGAAAAATATCTCTGTAGCATCACGTGACTTCCTGCACTTTCTTTTCCTTTTAACTACGCGCCTTCCTTTCTTTCTCATCTTCTGTCTCATTTTATCTTCCCCGTTTGTCTATTCTCCTTCAGATCCAAAGAAACCCTCAAAAAAAAAACATTTTAAACTCCCTGCTGCTACCTCTCGCCCATATTCAAACTCCTCATTTCCAAGCACCGCTCTCGCTGTTCTCTTCGCAGCTTCTACATCTCGTGTCCGTCAGCCTCCTCCTAGCCGCAGCTTGCACCTAGCAACACGTCCATCAACAAGACATCAGCCGCCTCACCATCACTGTTTAAGTGAGTTCCATTCTCTTTGAGTGAGTTTATTTTTGTTTGGCCCGTAGATATTTAGCTTCCTTCAAACCATGACTTTTAGTATCTATTGCCACAACCATTTGCCTGAAGTCTATTCTTTTTTTTTTTCAGCTGCACAAAAATTTAGTAGATTGGAATTTTTTTTTCATATTAGAGAATAAAGTTCTATGTTTTGAATATGATAATAATATGCTTTGGTTCACACAGTAAACTGATCATAACATCATAAGTTATGACGTTAATTGTTTTACGGTAGATGACAAAACTTTTAGCATATAAATCATTTGAAGTTGGGTTCTTAAATTTGAAAGTTTGTAAAGAAGTAGCTGTAGCATGTTCCGTGTGAAAAAAAATGCTTTAATTTTGAAGAGCATGCTTCCTGTAGCACGCATATGTCCTATTCGGGTTGCATGTATTTGTATTTTTTTTAACTTTGTACATGTTAGCATATATTTGTCCCTTAAAAAAAAAAAAGGTTTCGTTTGTTTTGTGAAAAAAAAAACTAACGTTTGGTTTCACGCATGCTACTGTAGCATGCAATTTGGAACAAGCGAAGAGGTCCCTTTGTGCATGCTAAAAAGTATTTGTTTGCTGCTAAAATATTGTTTCCAGCTTGTACCATGCTTTTTAAACTTCGGCATGCTAGTTGTCACTAAAAAAAAAATCTTTTGTTTTGTTTTCTATTTCAAAAAAAAAAAAAAAAAAAAATATGAAGCATGTGTTGGTTTTGAATGTATATAACGTGATGGTCCACTTCTCCATGTAGCATGTATTAGAAACAAATGCATGTACCATGCGTTAGTTTTAGCATGTGTTGGTTTTAAACTTTTGTTGCTTCCTGAAGCACTATATATGTTCCATGCATTTGTCCCTTTTAGCATGCAGTTGCATTTTTTTTTTTAAATTTGTACGTTTCTTATTTGCATGGACATACTTGGTCCGCTTGTAGTTGATTTGATTCGGTTGCGAGTGCGCTCGGATTTCGTCGTCATCTCTTATTTCGCCCGTACCGTTATCATTTTTCGTACCATGAAGGTGAGTTTATCTCACACTTGACTCACATTATTCATGACCGTAAATTTAACTTTATTGAAATGTTGATTGAAATGCGTAGGATTTGTTTGTAGAAAATCACATTATTGATATATGAGTTGCTCACATATGACACGTTATGTCACGACATTTATATGACACAAAATTTATGCACAAGTGATATGTGATTTGTAATGTGATGATGTGTATGTTATGTGATGTTGCATCGATGTTTATTTATGTTACTCTCACACTGCAAGTTCCTTTAGTTTTAGGAAATCACCCTGGGTTGAAATGATACACACCCGAACGATCTTGTAGATTAGGAAAAATCGTTATGGGTTGAAATGATAAACCCGAGCGGTTTTATTGATTTTGGGATTACGGGTTGAAATGATACATACCCGTAAATATTGAATTAACTAGGACTGAATTGATCACTTTACCCTAGGTAGAAAACTACATACGGACACCGTGGTTGATTTCGAAATGTTTTGAAATAAATTGATTTTAAAATTTCAAGTGATATAAAGTTTCAAAAATGAAGTTGTTTTAAGATTTTATTATATTTTAAAAAAAGTAATTTTTTTTAAAGTTATATTTAATAAATGAATTATTTTGAAAAAAAAAATCAATTTTGAAATGATTTCGACTTGTACAAACTTAACGATTTCAAAGATGTTAAAAATAGAAAATTTTCAAGAACATTAAAGCTAATATTTTGAAGTTGATTTTATGATAACTTGTGATTTTAATATTCAATTTGATTTATAAAAATAACCACGGTGTGAAATAAGCGATTGGTTGTTAAAGAGACCGGAGTCAGTATTAACATACTCTCTGTCAATACCGATACCACTTTAACAACTGTGTACGCGGTGGAGAATCAAGAACGAAGTAGGATGGATTTGACGAACGATGCTGGAATGAAGTAAGAGAACGATGATGGATAGCCTTGACTTTCGAGTCATAATTAAAATGACTAAAACAGGAGTTATACCGTGATTAATGGGGTCGCACCCTTTATCGAACACGCTTCTTCAAACCATATCTATTACTTAGTGATTTGATTGGTGGATCCACCCTTGATTATGGGAGTGTGTTCGAGGTGGGCGGTAGTAGCTGCTATGCGTCACCACCGATCCGGGAGTGCAATTGGTAGATCCTACCCTGGGTATTTCCTCGAGTGCCTTGTCATGTTACCTTGATCGCGCCTATTACGAATTTGTTTTGCGTTGTACCCATGGAGTGCTCCCTGATAGCCCACCGGTTTTGGTGGAGTTTACAGTACTGTATAGAATACAACGTTTATAAACGGTGTAAGGGTAATAATGGTAATCCCGCTTACGCTATTTTCAATATTATATTTCCCGTAGACATTATTATAATAGCGTAGTGTATTATATGATATAGTTTATCGGATCCTTAGAGGATGGAAATCCCAAACATCTTCTAAGTTATCTATGCATTTCAGTTGAATGTTTCAATTAATTTAAATTTCTATTATGAGAATGTTAGTCCTGATCCGAGTGTTTTGTCTTTGCAATTTGCTCGGGTCAGCCTGAGTAGCACAGCATTGGAGCCTTGTTTTGGAGCTAGAGACCCTTTCGGAGTTGTAGCTGTTATCTGTCTTTTCCTTCAGTTATTTTGATCCTAGTTGACTTGGCATTGGTATGTACTGATATATCATTTATTCGTCTGAGACTTGATGTATTTGTTATGCCTATGTCACTTATGTACTTCTTTGAGACTATTTTATGTAGTAGCTTCATGAACTACTATGGTTTTATTTTCCGCTGCGAGTTATTCTGTGTCTGTGATTTGTTTGTGATTCTGTGATTGGTTTTATTTTACCCTGAATTATATTAACAATCTATTGTTTTGGATGATTAAAGTCTGACATGTGAGGTTTATTGTCGATTTGAATGGTTCAAAATAGTGGGTCGTTACAGAGCTGGTGCAGGAGTTGTAGGAGTCAAAGGAGGAAGATCTAGATCAACCAGATCATAGCCACAATGTGATGCAGCTTCTTGTGGTTTCTGAATATCTTCAATTGTTTGGTCTTCAACAAAGTGTGTATCCTTGCTACGAATCAATTTCTTCTCTATAGGATCATAAAACCTATAGCCAAACTTGTCAAGACCATAGCCTACAAAGATGCATTGGCGAGTCTTGGAATCCAGCTTCGATCTTTCATCATTAGGCACATGCACAAATGCCTTACACCCAAAGACGCATAAATGACTGTAAGAAACTCCCTTGCCAAGCCAAACCTTATCTGGAACATCACCATTCAAAGAAAAACAAGGTGAAAAATTAATCACATGTGTAAATGTAAATAAAGCTTCATCCCAAAAGTGTTTCGGCAACTTAGCCTCTGAAAGCATGCACTTCATTCTCTCTAACAAAGTCCTATTTATTCTCTCTGCTACACCATTCAGCTGTGGAGTCTTCTTTAGTGTAAATTGATGCCGAATACCTTGAGCCTTACAATATTCATCAAGTGGACCGATGTACTCACCACCATTGTTAAAACGTAAACACTTTAGCTTTTTACCAGATTGCCTTTCGACCAAGGCTTGAAACTGCTTAAAAACATCAAGTACCTGATCTTTTGTTTTTAAAGCATATATCCACAATTTCTTTGAACAGTCATCAACAAAGTAACAAAGTAAAGTGCACCACTAAAGGTCTTAACTTTTAACGGACCACAAACATCAGAATGAACAAGATCAAGTAAACCTGATTTTCTTGAAGGAGGATGTCTCTTAAAGGAGACCTGATTCTGCTTTCCCGCAAAACATTGAGAACATTTGTCCAATTTTACAAACTTCAAATCAGATAGTGCATTTTTCTTCATCAAACAACTTATCCCCTTTTCATTTATATGACCAAGTCTTCTATGCCCCAATTTTGCAAGATCGACATTTGCCACATTTACAGAATCGGTCTGAATTGAGGCTTGCAGCAAGTACAGCTTGTGTGCTTCTTCCCACGAGCCAGCACCATGTTTCCTTTAGTAAGCTTCCATTGACCACCATGAAAAATATTGCTGTAGCCATCATCATCATCGAGTTTTCCAGTAGAGATCAAGTTTAATTGGATTTCTGGAACATGTCTTACATTTTTAAGCATTAACTTTGCTCCAATGTTGGTCACCAAACATACATCTCCAATGCCCACAACCTGAACCACACCATCATTACCCATCTTTAACACCCCAAAGTCACCAGGTGTATAAGATGTGAAGAATTCCTTCCGCGATGTCATATGTAGTGATGCTCCACTGTCAATGACCCAACTCGACTCATATTTAGCAAGGTTCACATAGCTCTCATCATGTACAATGATAAGATCACCGCCAGCTGCAGCAACAGCTCTATCATCATTACTGCAATCTTTTTGATCTTGCTTCTTATCTTCCATACCTTTACCACCCTTGTTGTCTCTTTTCCACTTGTAGCAATATTTCTTTATGTGATCAGATTTATCACAATAATGACACTTCATATTTGCGTATCTTCCACGAGATGTGCTTCTGCTTTTGCCTCTGGAAACTGGACCTTTACTCTTGCTTCTTCCTCTGTTTTAAGCAACATATGCTTCCTCGGATGAAGAAGACACACCATGAGATTTCTTCCTCATCTCCTCATTCAAAATACCAACTTTGGAAATATTCAGTGTCACTTTGCCATGTGGTGCTGAGTTGCAAAGTATCATTCAGAAAGTGTCCCATGAATCAGGAAGAGTGCTAAATAACAAAAGTCCCTGAATTTCATCATCAAAATTTATATCCATAGCTGATAGTTGCTGAATAATACCATGAAAATCCTTTAGGTGATCAGAAAGTGACTTGCTTGAATTGTACTTCAAGCCCATCAATTGCTTGATAGGGTACAATTTATTATTTCCAGACTTATTAGCATAAAGAGATTTAAGTTTTTTCCATAGTGATCTTGCATGAACATCATCATTTATATGATTCAAAACATTATCATCAACCCACTGACGAATAAATCCATGCACCTATTCATGTTCAAATTTCCACTGTTCATAAGTTTTACTTTCTGGTTTTTCATCACTAAACACAGGTAAATGCCAACTTTTGACATACAACAAGTCTCTCATTTTTCTCTTCCAAATATGATAGTTAGCTCCATTCAAACTAATCATTCTACTAGTGTTGATATTACTAGACTCCCTCAGGGGATATTACAAATTAACCAACCTTACTCTGATACCAGTTTGTTATGAATGACACCGACAAACCCGGCCAAATGCACCACAATCACTAATGCAAATAATCCACAGAACAAGTGATAATCATAAAGTAAGAACACATGAATTTTTAACGTAGAAAACCTCTTCGATGTGAAGAGTAAAAACCACGGGACCAATGACGGGGGTCCTCCCAAACTTCTCTTACTATGAAAATGGGGTAGTACACAAATCCAAAACCAAGTCACAAATTGGATACACAAATTATCCAACAATAGCTAGTAATAACAGCATCAAAACAAAAGCGAGAAAAGTGAAAAATATCACCGGGAAACAAAGCTCAGAAAAGTTGAGAGATCTCACAATAACACTCCAGCAAAGGGCAATCTCAAAGAAGTAGAAGCAGCCCACAAAGTTTTGGAGAAACTGACAAAGTTTTAATGTTGTAGACTTGTATATTTTCGTGTGTATTTGCTACCCAAGAATGGATGTATATATAGCCACCAAAGAGGCACCTTGAAGCCTCCATTCAACCACCATAGTTAGTAAGGTTACTATTCCCAACAAGGTGCAAATACCAAGGCATACCAAAAGGTCAAATAGTCACCTATTCAAATAAAAGCATGAAATACCATTGCAACACTTATTGCTCCAATTAATTAAATATGAGTTTTTCCACATAGGAAGGGACCCATTCCCAACAAATATCCAGTATTTAGCGTATATTATAGACCAAGAAGTAGTGACACAGTAAAATGTGTACAACTTTTTGTTAAAATTGAACGATTTAAATCTATGCCAAATATGGAGAAAATTTTAATTGATTCTTGTAATCAATTAATTATGAGCAATAACTTGGAAAGATATAGGAGGGATATTCAATTTGATTAATCAATCAAATCTTTGTATATGTGGGCACAACAAATTTGGATGGAATGAGAAGTTATATTATTTGATTGGAGCAATCAATCAAATATATGTATATGGGGAAACTATCTCAAATATGCTAGATTTGCATTGACACCAAATCAAGGAAATACAGAAACTTCTCATGTTTATCTTCAGGCAAGCCTTCATCCTTACTCTTATAAATAGGAAGGCAATTGCTCATCCTTTAGCGAATAAACCAATAGTGCTCACTTCTTCATATCCTCAATAAGATTTCTATTCTGTATAAATTATAGGGTGAGAAAAATATATTGAGTGTTTTGTATTTTTCCCTTATTGTACTCCCTCTTCCGAAGAAAGAATAAAAGATGTTGTTGGGTCTTCGTGGACGTAGGATATTCATATCCGAACCACGTTAAATCTCCCTTATTTCTGCTACTGTTTCTGTGAGGTTTCGTAATTGATTCTTGTTCTTTTGTGTTGAGATTCATTGGTATCTAAATAGACAATATTAGATCCTGATCATATACGCTTCCGCTCAAATTAACAAAAATTTCACTATAGCTTGGTATCAAAGCTAGTGTTATTGTCCCTATTTAGATAACAATGGATACTTCTAGTAAGTCTGTTGGTAGATCTGCTATCAATTATAGAGTAACTCGTTTTGATGGAAAGATAGATTTTGGTACTTAGAAGACGAAGATGGAGGCTGTATTGAAGAAGGAGAATACTTATAAAGTTGTTTCGGCGCCTGGGAAATTGAAAGATATGGATGCAGCTGATTTGGAAGAGATGGAAGATGAAGCTCTCACAATAATTCAATTGAGTCTTTCAGACAAAGTTCTTAGAGAATTTTCTCAGAAGAAGATGGCAAGGAACTATGGGCAAGTTTCTCACTAATCGGCTTATTCTACAACAACAACTTTATTCGTTTAAGATGAAGCCTGGAGCTAATATTATGGAGCATGTGGATGCTTTGACCACTTTAGTTATGAACCTAAAGGCAGCAGATGTGGATATTACTAATAAGGCTCAAGCTGTAATCCTCCTATGTTCCTTACCTAAGGAGTATACTGCTTTTGTTAATTCCATGATTTATAGGCGCAGTAAAATTAGTCTTTCTGATGTAAAGGATAGTCTTCATAATGAAGTGTTAAGAGGTAGATTAGCGAGCACTAGAATTGATAGTGATATCGAAGGCTTATTTGTTCAGAGAGGTAGAAGTCAAAGCAAGTCGAGGAAATATAGAGGACGAAATTCTTCGAGGTCTCAGTCTAGGGGTCCTAAAAAATTGACTTGCCATGTTGTGAGAAGCCCAGACACATTATTGCATAATGTCCCAAGCTTGGAGGAAGAACAAAAGACCCAAATAAAACTTCAGCCTCTACATCGGAGAAATCAGATACAGAGAGTGACACTGACGTGTTTACAGCTTCTGCCTATTCTAGGAAGATCACCCTATGATTGATTGATTCTGGTGCATCCTATCATATGACACCTGATAGGAACTCTTTTCCCACTTAACGTATGATTGATGGAGGAGAAGTTATGATGGACAATGATGCTTCTTGTCGTATGGTTGGTGTTGGAAGTGTAAAGATTAGGATGCTTGACGGTATTAGTTGAACCATTACTCATATTAGGCATGCACCTGATTTAAGGAGGAGCTTGATTTCTGTTGGGGTGTTTGAGTAGACTTGTACCAAAGATTGTAGTTGAAGAAGAGAAGATGAAAATATCTAAAGCTTCCATGATTGTTATAAAAGGAGTTAGAGCAGGAAATCTCTGTTTACTAAAGGGCACTACTATAGTTGGCGAATCAACTTCAATTACTTCAACTAATTAAGATTCTTCCAGATTATGGCACTTGCGGATGTGCCACATTGGCCAGCGCAGGCATTCAAAGCTTGGTTTTTGTGAATAGTGTGTTCTTGGTAAGCAGACGAAGATTTCTTTTTTTGTTTGTGAGCAAAAGGCAAAAGTTGTTTTGGATTATGTTCACACAGATGTTTGGGGACCTTCCCCTTGCCCAACCTTAGGTGGAGCCAGGTATTTTGTTTCAGTTATAGACGATTTCTCTCATAAGGTTTGGGTATACTTTCTAAAGTCCAAAAGTGAAACATTTGCTAGATTTCATAAATGGAAATCCATGGTGAAGAAGCAATTAGGAAAGAAGTAGAAATTTTTCTGTTCAGATAATGGTGTGAGTTCGTATCATAGGAATTCAATGATTATTGTGTGTTCGAAGGCATTAAGAGGCATTACACCACACCAGGCGACCCCCAGTCCAATGAAGTTGCAGAAAGGATGAACCAGACATTATTGGAGAGATCTAGATGCCTCAGATTGACTGCTAAGTTGAAGAAGGGATTTGGGCTAAAGGTTTATCTATGGCGCCTTTCCTCATCAACCACACACCTTCTACTGCCATAGGCATAAAAATCCCTGAAGAAGTATGGAAAGAAGAGCCTGTTAGCTATTCATTCCTCAAGGTGTTTGGTTGTCCAGCTTATGTGCATGAGAGTCGAGAAAAGCTGGAACCTAGAGCTCGCAAGTGTATCTTTCTAGGTTATAGAAGAGAAGTGAAAGGATATAGGTTGTGGTGTCTTATTAGCAAGAAACTTATTATAAGTAGACATATAACTTTTGATTAGAAGGCTATGTTGAAGGTGAATCATTCCTCATCGGATGACAATGAGAGGACCTGCGAAGAATACCAGACACAAAGCAAGTCATCTATGGATTCTTTTCATAGATGTTCAAATGATGTTTCTGATGACACCATGGTTGATAAGGATAATACAGTTGTTGACATAGTAGACCAGACTCAAGGTGGAGCTCATATAGAGACTAGGCCTATTAAAGAAAGAAGAAAGCCTAAACGGCTTGATGAGTTTGTTGGTTTGAGCATCAAAAGAGATTAACTTTGATGATATGACAACATATGCATTAAACGTTGTCCATGATGAGCTCAGAGATTATAGAGACGCTATTGAATCAGTTGACAGTTCCAGTTGGTTAGTTGTTATGGAAGAGGAGATCGAATCTTTACAAAAAATCACACTTGAGATTTGGTGCCACTTCCTACTGATAAAAGAGTTGTTGGATGTGAGTGGATCTATAGAGTGAAAGATGGCGGTAATGGAAATCTCAGATATAAAGCAAGACTAGCAGCAAAGGGTATGTTTAGAAGAAAGGGGTAGAGTATCATGACATCTTTGCTCCAGTTGTTAAGCATACTTCTATTCGTATTCTCTTGGCATTAGTTGCTCATTATGATATCGAATTATAATAATTAGATGTCAAAATTGCATTCTTGCATGGTGATCTGGATGAGGAAATTTATTTAAAGCAACCAGAAGGGTTCATTAATAGTGGCAGACCAGATTATGTTTGCAAACTAAGCAAATCTGTATATGTATTGAAGCAATCTCCCAGGTTATGGTATAAGAAGTTTGATAAGTTTATCCTCTCATAGGGGTAATCCAGAAGTTTCAAAGGACTAGTGTGTTTACTTTAGAAGATGTGATGATGATACGATTTATTTGTTGTTATATGTTGATGATATGTTGATTGCATTTCGGAGTATGGTCAGCATTAAAGAGTTATAAGCGAAGCTCAGTAGAGAGTTTGACATGAAGGATTTGGGAAAGGCACAAAGAATATTGGGTATGGAGATAAGAAGGGATAGGAAGCGGAGAGGGTTAAGGCTCATTCGGGCGCAATACATCGATAAAGTTCTCGCTCGATTTGGAATGGAGAAAGCCAAATCGGTTGGCACTCCATTAGGCTCTCATTTCTCTATGCCATAGATTGCATACTACAACACCAGAGAAGTGATGCAGGAGGTGCCAAAAAATATTGGTATAGACAAAAAATAATCTGCGGTAATACTTTTTCGGGGTTGTCTTTTGCCGCGTTGTCTTAGAGTCAAAGGCAACATCTTTGCGACCCTAAGTCAACATCAGCACAGGCGTTGTCACAGGTACAAAATTTACAAAAATGTGGGGCCCACTAAAATCTATAACCCGGGTTCACGGAATCCTGTTGTGGTTGTAGCCTGGGTTCAAGGAATCCTGTTGTGGGGCCCACATGCATTAATCCATGCAACACTTTTACCATCCAATGGAAACACCATATCATAGCAATGACAACATTTAACATCACTATAGCAATATTATAGAAGAGCTATGACAACATTAAATCACATACTGCAACATTACATAATTTAACATCACACTGAATTAAACTTCTTCTCATCTAGGATTCACAAGCAACACAAATAGTACTTACGAACATACTTACAAACATAGCCAGAAAAATCATGTTCACAGAGCATGCTTACAAACACAGCTAGTACGTACTAAATATCAATTCATGTTCACTGCAATTGCCCAAAGATCCCCAATATCAATGACTAAGAGCGCAAGCCCCCACTGCATTCACTGCTTTCAGTTTCAGTGCCATCACTGCAAACTGTCGCACAAAGATCATCTATATCAATGTGCATGTTAGGGTTTGCTTCACCTAATTTCTTAAGCATCCTTGTCAAGTTCTCCTAAACTTTTTCATTAACCTTTGCATCAAATTCACTTTGAACCATCTTGTTCACATTTGCTTCAACTTTGTCGGCTATATCTTCCCTTATCTTCGTTGACAGCTCCTGTATGTATGTGTTTGTTGTTGGAGCAACTTTTGAAACTTTTGGAGACTTTGTATGTCGTACTATAAGCCATGATGGACCGTGCAACTTTTCATCAAAAACAAGTTCATGAACAACTCCATCACTGCCTCCTTCACCAATTGCTTTTTCAATCTTCTCCTACAAAATGAAGCAGTTTTAAAATGTGACATTAAATAAAATTAACAATTTTAAAACAAGTTTCTTAAACAAGAATTGAGGCATATAACACACTGAAACCCAAAGTAAAAGATCACACCCATTGCTATGATCCTGCTATCGGTTTCAACAAAACAGGATCTATGTCTACAATAATGATGATCATGTGCAAAATGAAGCATTTTTTTTGACACTTGATTGAAGAAAAAAATTCTTACAATTCTGTAGTTCATTATTGAAGCACCAGTCTTGTACACCTTTCCTTCTTTCCACTTGCGAGATTTAACAAAAAGTTTTCCATCTGATTCCTTGGACTGATACAAAAATATTGATAGTAAAATGATATCAAACCAATTGTTCCATAACATATATCACTAATATTGCTAAACAAGTCAAACAAGGATATGTAGTTTATTCACAAGTTAAACGAGATACTACATTCGATTTAAACAAGCATATCTCCATATGATCTATATTGTTAAGCTAGCCAACCATAAAAATAAGCAAAATACATACCATTTTATGCCGAATTTTGAAAAGAAGTTTTGGACCAGCAGTGTGTGTCAGTATACGATTTTCGATTTGTAGAATTTGTAAGGGACTTGGATTACAAAACAACATGAAATAAAGATGCTTATCTGACTGATTTGAATGAATAAAACGAGAAAAAATTCTGTGATAAAGCTTAAAATTATACCTGAACTTTTTCATCTTCCCAAAACTGCAAGAGTATTTCGAAATCATGAAGTGAAATTTCGTTCGGCCTATTTTCAAGCCTCTCTTCATCAGTTTCATAAGCCGTATAATGTGCCTTTTTAATACGACTCTTGTACCCCCTCTAAGCGTCACAAATTGACCTCAAAGCCCAATATTCACATTCATTCAGAATAATATACCATTGCTTAAATACAAATCAAACATTAAAAAGAACAGTCATGCTAATTTTGTGATAAGTTTCATATATTTAAGTAAAATTCAGCTAAGTTTGCAAATTACCTTCATATAGCTCCATAGCATGTCTTTCAAACTTGCACGAACATCGAACCAAGACTTGGAAGTAACTGAAACACTCCTCATCAGTGTTCCTAAAATATAACTCAGTTCAGTCTTTACTTGGTCATTATCTGAAATAGGTTGGCCCCGATCATTCATTTGGATTGCAACTCTTTTGTCATACGACCTTGAATGAACTTTATGTTTTTTCCCTGAGTCTTCTAGGAGCTCCAACTACCGTTACAAAGTACATGCAATAGTAATGACAAGGCTAGGCAAAACATAAATGAGAACTTAAACTATTAAAATCAGAACTCAATTAAGTACTACCTTCATCTTCTTCTAATTTATCTTCTTCGTTTTCAATATTTGTCGAGACATTTTCGACAATAGCATTATTTCTTGCACTTCCACACCCATTGTTAATCTTTTGGCGTTCTCGCATAGCCAAATAAGCTGCTATTGTTCATATTCTTTCGTTGTGTGGTAACTCAACACTACATGGTGGACCGTCAGATTGCGTACAAACTGGTACTTCCCCTGCCTTCGGAGTTGCATTCTTATCAGTTGCAAATTCAACACTGGCTCGTGAACGAGTTATTGGTCCAGTCTGAGGCTTTGTAACCCTAACTTTTTTGGTTCTATAAGATATAGGCACAAAAACAATAAAATAAAATAAAATAATAAAGCTAGTCTATAATTACCAACATAAAATTAAATCTTCAGCTATAACGCACATTTGCCTAATTTTTTGAAGTATCATCTTCAAAATTTGGAACATAATCTTCACTTTCCTCATCAAGCATATTTGATTTTGCTTTATTTTTTCCAAATTCATTTCTCACTCTAGAAACTAATTTAGCCATCCCAAGTTTTTCAAAAACACTATTCTTCTATGAGACACTTTTGTCTCTCTCCCTTTCGTATTCTGCAAGCGGTGGAGGTGGCAGAGGTGATAAATCATCATTCGAAAAGTAATTAAACAAGACATTATTGTAAATATTAGCAAAATATGTAGATCATATATTAGAAGATTAGATTGTAGTCTTCTTACCAGAAACTCATCTTCATCTTTGTTTTCCTCCTCATCATCTGGATAATTATTGAAATCAAATTTACTCCTGACACCTGCTGAGTTGATATTCAAAGTTGCATCACTGACTTCAGTTGGATTTTCCTTCTCTGGTAGCTTCATCGAACTACTGACTCTAGTTGACTTCTTGCTAACCACCTTTTTCTTATTCATACGTGGACTCGCAACAGTTTTGCTAATCGCTTCTGGAATGTTCTTAACTGGATTATAGCTGTGCCGACTTACTAGGAGTAAAGACTTTAGTCTGCTTGTTGTTGATAGGTGGACTCACAGCAGCTTTGCTGATCACTTGGGAATTGTTTAGCCGTGTCGACTTTCTAGGAGTAAAAACTTGATCAATCTGCTGCTTCTTTTTTGCTACCTTTTGCAGATGGCGAGCGGTGAGAAACTGCCGTTTATGTGATTTGGCAGCTGCAACATACACGTTTTTTATTATTCTACAAAGTGCACTAAAAATCAAACAAGTCCTAAATGAATAACATATTCAGCAAAATGACCAAATTCATCAAAATATTACAAATGAGAAGACATGTTTATGCTTGGAAACAGATTCTTCCTTGGGCGTACGATGACATGTGGTTGCTTTTGTTTAATTGGCTCAGTACTATCATCGACGACAATATCGACATAGAAATCAGTGTAATCACCATTATTTTTTATTTGCATCATAAACAACAGCTCTGCATCATCATCCACCAATTTCCACCCACTCATTGGACCTTTCCATGCATATATTCCTCCAATTTCGGTGTACTCTTGCCCTTACTTGACAAACTCCATCAGTACTGTGTACAGAAACCTATCCAGATCAACTGCCTTGACAGTAGCCTCTTCTCCACCAACATATCCATTCTTCCCAAATTTTCCCTTGTGGTGGAACCTAAGATTTGCCTCCATCCTACACAAAAAGGAGAAATTAACATTAGATTGAAATAATTACAAAATAAAATAAAATAAGCGCATTATAAAATAAAACAACCACTTCACTAACATGTAATATAGGCAGAAACAGTAAAAAAGATATAAAAAGAAGCCATAAATATGATACATCAGCTACAACATTTAATCAAGCAGAAACAACATTTTCTTACTTAAATAGAATGCAGTTATTTTCCTTGAAACACCACAAGTTTTGCAGTTATTTTCCTTTTTCATTTTTTGCCCAATATAGCTTGCAGTCATTTGGACATGCATGTATTCTTGGGTAATCAAGGCCTAAATTTACACACAAATAACATGCAGCCATCTGATATTAGGAAGTTCTGCCCATATTTTTTCCTTGTTCATCACTAATTTACACACAAATAACATACACAAATATTATGTAGTCATGACTATAAGGCAAAAAAAGATAATAATATCATATAAGCACTGTTCAACATAAGTTTATTACAAAAATAAACATAATAATAAAATCAGGAATATGATTACACCTGAATACATAAGTAAATACGTAAATTAGGCAACATAACAATCAAATTAGGAAATACTTGAAATATACATTGAGTTATACCTTAAGCAGCAGATTAAATCGAAGCCCTAACTGAAATTTTAGACCCGAACGAACCCCAATTAAAGACCTAAATGAAACACCGAAGCCCTAATTGAACTTGAACTCGAACTTGCCGTAATCAAACCCGAATTAAGCTTGTAAACTTGAACTTTTAGCCCTAATTGAAATTGCGAGTGAGAGTTTTTGACAGGTTGAGCGGGGTGTATTTTGTTAAGTTTTCGATTAAAAACCTTGGAAATTTTGCTATGTCTTTTGCGCTTTGTTTTTTGTTTTGCTTCCCGCGTTAAAGATTATTTCACGAAGATTGCTAACGTGGACCGTTGAATCGTAATCACCCGGATTGATAAATTTATTCACGTGGCTACTGCAATACCTTGGATTTTCTATGATGACACTTTAGAGCGTGTGATGCAATAGAGAAAAATCAGCATACCTATCGTTACATTGTAGCTAGCAACACCTTGCATTTTCGTTACGGTAGGCCATATATGGCATAGTGTTTTAAGTTGTCGAAAGACCAATCTCCTACAACGGAAGAAGATAAGAGGTATATGGCTAAAATACCTTATTCTAGTGTCATTGGTAGTTTTATGTATGCGATGGTGTGCACAAGACCAGATTTGTCCCATGTCGTGGGTATTGTGAGTCGATATATGTATAACCCAGGCAAAGAACATTGGCAAGCAGTGAAGTGGATTCTTAGATATCTTCGAGGCACTTCTTCGGTGGGCGTGTTATATGGTGGAGTAGACGGTGACATCTTTCTTAGAGGATACTGTGATTCTGATTATGCTGAGGATACAGATGCTAGGAAATCAGTGTCGGGGTATGTTTTTACACTTGGCATAGGCCCAATTTCGTGGAGATCAAAGCTACAATCTATCATAGCTTTGTTGACTACCGAGGCAGAGTTGATATCGATTGTGGAAGCAACAAAAGAAGGATTATATTTACTTCAGTTGTTGGATAGTCTTTCAATGGCTCAACGACAATAGAGCTAATTTTAGATAGTCAGAGTGCAATTCATCTTGTAGAGAATTAAGCTTATAGTTCAAGGACGAAGCACATTGATGTCAGAGGTTTCTTTCTTATGCTTGAAGAAGAACGAAACAAGATTGAATTGGTGAAAGTGAGTACTTTGGATAATACTTCAGATATGATGACAAAGTCACTACCAAAAGACAAGTTCGAGCATTGCTCAAACTTGATTAGTTTGCTTCCTGCTACTTGAGCGCCATGGGGCGCTGACCTAACAACTAATTCTGTTGATTGATAAATATATTTAAATCGAGGCGGAGTGTTAAAATTGGATGATTTAAATCTATGCCAATTATGAAGAATATTTTAAGTGGTTCTTGTAATCAATTAATTATAAGCAATAACTTGGAAAGATATGGGATAGATATTTGATTTGATTAATCAATCAAATCTTGGTATATATGGCAACAAATTTGGATGGAATGAGAATTTATATTATTTGATTGGAGCAATCAATCAAATATATCTATACAGGGAAACTATCACAAATATGCAAGATTTGCATTGACATCAAATCAAGGAAATCAGGAAACTTCTCATGCTTATCTTCAGGCAAGCCTTCATCCTTACTCTTATAAATAGGGAAGTCTTTGCTCATTCTTTAATGAACAAGCCAATAGTGTTCTCTTCATTCCTCAATAAGATACTTACTTCTGTATAAATCATAGGGTGGGTGAGAAACATATATTGAGTGTTTTATATTCTTCTCTTATTGTACTCCCTCATCTGAAGAAAGAATAAAAAAGTTGTTGGGTCTCCGTGAACGTAGGATGTTCATATCCGAACCATGTTAAATCTCTCTTGTTTCTGCTATTGTTTCTGTAAGGCTGCATAATTGATTCTTGCTCTTTGTGTTGCGATTCATTGGTATCTGAATAGACAATAATAGATCCTGATCAAATACACTTCCACTTGAATTAACAAAAATTTCACTATACTTTTCAAACTAGAGACAAAGTGGCACAAACTTCTATGTCAAATAAGACATGTTTCACCGCTTTGTATTCAGTTTTCCATTTTATAAAAGGCAATCCTCAGGATGAAAAACCAAGTAAAAGTTTCTTTGCAGATAAAGTTATAGTGCAAGTTAGTCATGCACAACATATGAAAAAGAAGTTGCAACTACTCTCTTTTTTTCCTCGAAAGAAACTTCAAAAACTTGTCCAATCACTTTTCTAATATCAGCAAGCCCAAAGCTAAGAGTTAATCAAATCATTCTCTAACATGTAGACAAGCATCTATATTTTCCAAAAAAAGATGCATGTATGAAGATGATTAACAAGCACAAGCATTATTATGTTATGTTGAAGTATACGGTAAACCGCAGATGATTGCTAACAAAACCATCATAGCCACAAGAAATCCTGATTACAATTCAAAGACTAAACGGCTAATGCACATATACAACAATCCATAGAGATTATAGCCATGGCTTTCTGAAACGGAATTTCTCCCTCAATAACTTTTCCCATGTCCATGATCCCAACGTCTGCATTTTGTAATCTCCTTCTAGATTCTCCAACTTGGCTTCCCACAACAAGACCAAAAATAATAGTCGAATCTGTTATTACTAGTAGTACTAACGGTCCAAATTTTATTGAGAGTGAAAAACAAAGGTTAAGTATAACTGTAAACAATGCTATTATATAATTGAGCACAACATACAGATATTCTCTGAACTGGAAATGGAGTTGCCTACTTCTTTAAGTGTGAAATTTTTTGTAGCTCTGAGCACTGTATTGTTGTTATTGATTTCACTGCTCATTCATCCACAGTTTTGGCTGCTCTGCCTGATGATGTTGAAGTCATAAAAACCTCATTGGTGGTGGGTGAAACAATGGTTGATTCCTCAGTCAACCCCATTATACTTGTTGTGCCATTATCTGATGCCCCAATGGACTATCCAAGAACAGTGGAACCGGCAGTTAGCGGCAAAGAAGGCGGATCTGGTACGGATAGTGACCGGAATTGACCTATGATAAAGGCGAGACGATCAGAACCATGATTCAGTTACTTTTTGCGACGAGCTTCTCTGGCATCCTCAGATGATTGCAACTAATATATGTTTAGAGGTAGAATACTTATAGATATACATAAAAATGCACGCTTTCTGTTTTATTGCACAAACCTCTCTATTACAAGAGTAACATACTAACATTTTCCATATACCAGTTGGCAGAAGCCTGGACCAATGCAGTTTCAATTCTCGTAGCTCGGATGGCAACAACAAAATATTCACTTATAGTCCATAAATGTTCATCAGGTAAAGTGCAGACAATATTGATTTCATCTTTCAAGACATTGACAAAATGATCCACATCATATATTTCTTCAAATGAGCTGCAAATATAACATAAGGTTTTTCATGATTATTCAAATGAGTTTGTGGATTCTTTTTGAGAAAAAAAGTGATAATCTTATATGCACCTAGAGTCCTTTCAAACAGGATATACTTCAAGAAGTGGTATTACATAGCATTTAAATTTTTTGCAACAGCAACAACATCACAGACCTAAAGAAATAGATCCAGTTGGCATCATTATTGTGGTGGAGAAAGTTATTCAATTAATGGGAAAAAAGAAGAAAAAATCAAAAAAATTCAATGCATGTGTGTAATAAAGTCATGATAATGCAACAGAATATTTTAATAAAAAATTCAAATTTTGCGAAGTACACGTCATCATGAAGTAATTATACTAGATTTATTTGCAATCAAGGTTGTCATGGAGGAAACACATGTTAAAATGAAGATCCAGTAGTGATTCATATTGTGACATATATATAGTTTGTGCATATAAATTTTTTGCTTAAACTTATTTTGACATAGCATCTTCATTCTTCCACATTTTACCTAAATGTAATCATAAAAATAGAATAAAACATCATATTAACAATACCAAATTAGTTATTGAATTGAAGTTCTACAAATTTACTAATTTATCTATCAAAACTTCCAAGTTGCAAAACTAAAATGAATTCACTAAATTGACTACTAGATAACAAAAGGACGAGCACTTTTAATATATATATATATATATATATATATATATATATATATATATATATATATATATACATATATATATACATATATACATATATATATAAGATAGGATCAAGAGCACCCCAAATAGTGCAGTACCCCTTTAACCCTCTGATTTTCACTATACGTACATTCCTGTTTCTTTCTCTTCCAACTAACTCTCTCTCCCTCCACTAACTTATTTAAATACAAATGGGTGGTCTAGGATGAGGGACATTTGAGGGGCTATAAATTTGGGGTGCTTATATATATATATATATATATATATATATATATATATATATATATATATATATATATATATATATATTCATTTGATATGATCGATATGAATCCACAACAAATACAAATAATATTAATACATATACATACATACATACATATAAATATCACTTTTTACCATTCAATTTCTAGATTTCTCTACAACTCGTTAGTTTTGTGAATAAAAAATAAAGCTTGCTCATCAGTTATGTTAATAAAATTTTAGATACTCAAATCTTAATCAAGCATGTTGCATCCTCATTATCCGTTAGCGAGAAACATTCTCAGTTTGTCTCAATTCCTGTTTAGTTTTTTCCAAAATAAATAGTAAACTAAATATTCAAGAACAGCCAAAAAAACTTTAGAAGTACCTAGTTTCCAAATTTATATGGTGGTGTCATATATATGGATTGAGCAAGTGGTGTCATAAAGTAAGCATATCTTATATGCATAGAATTCAGCGGTACTTTTCTAGATTAGCATAGTCAACTCTAAGCTCCTCTTTGAAATTTATATGAATTAATTAAGTGTATTATAATCAACATACAACTATTGTGACCCTTTTTTATTCGGAATGACATAGATAGACATAATTACATACAATCACATTGATTGGTTCTATCTTTTTACTCTATCTTTGATTAACAATCACATTAACCGATCCGTTACTTTTATAATGATATATTTGATCTCTTCTATCCAATAAAAATGATAAGATAATTATATATACTAATCTCATAATCTTATCTGAATATATTTTAATATTAACAATTAACACTAATTAATTAACATCAAATAAACAATTCAATAGTTAGCAATTCAATAAACCTAGCATTAATTCAAATGTATCATAAAATTAAACTTATATTAAAGTTTAAACACATAACAAAAAAAAGATAAAAGTGAAAACAGTCACGATCTCTCTTTCAACTAGTCTTCACCATACTAAAAACAAAATTGATAGTGATAGTCAGATTAAAATAAATTACGTGTAAGTTCTATCCAAAATCAAAACCATTAGCCAGCGTATCATGCTCAGAACTTTGAACACGGAAAGAACTAAAAGCGCCTGCCATAATATGATCAGAGCCGGCCCAGGCATTTGGATGCCCAAGCCCATACCGCATTTCCAGAAGAGGTGTAAAAATGCAAAAAGAACATGCCCAGGCCCATACTGCATTTCCAGAAAACGCGTAAAAAGCAAACAAAACAATAGTATGCGCTTGCCCAGCCTTGAGCCCATACGCCCTTCATTTATTCCATACCCCTAACTACTAGGTTACATACCAACTTAACTAACAAGGCAATTTGTATTTATATGTACAAAAACAGTTTTTTTTTTGTCCCCAGCCCAGTGGGCTGCCCCAGCCCGAGGGCTTGATCGGCTTCCTTCTGGGCCGGGCCTGAATATGATCATAACCCAATTAAAAATTCAAGAGTGAAAAAAATAATAATGACCATACCTAGAGGATCGAAAATCCTAATATAGAAGTAGGCAAGATCCAAGCAATAGGCAAAATACGTGAATTTGTGAACGATTCGTGAAAAAATCGGTTTTTTCAAAGGCCTCGCGAATAGTAAATTGCCCAATCAAATGGAAACGGTGAGAAAAAATGCGGAATTTGTTCGTTGATTTGGGTTGTGGAAGAATTAGCGCAAATTTGTTTAGTTGAGGAAGAAACGAAGTAGAAATGAAGAAACGCGACGTTCAGATATTACAGAGAGTTTGGTTTAGGTAAACCTCCCTCCCTAGCGGTCGGTTAGATTAGTACCATATTTTCTAATGTCGACATGAACCATTGAAAGCACTCCTAATACCAAATTTTAATCTCACTTGAAAACATGATTAAACATTTTTTTTTTAACAAATTCAGTAACGCCATTCTATAAATATAAACAACTCTTATTACCACTTAAACATATTGTCTAACAAATAAAATTCCTCTATATATTTAAAATGTTCATCTATAAATACTAGTAAATCTTAATATTACTATAAATAGAATTTAAAAAATAAATTAATAATATAAGTAAATTATAAACTAAAATAAAGATATTGCAATAGAGAAATAAAATTTAACTAACAACAATTTTTTTTTAGTACATAATATTGTTAAATATCTGTATAAAACACATTTTATCTGAAATTGCGCTAAACATATGCAATTTGTAGAAATTCAAATGTGAAGCATTTGGGATCATCATGCGTGGTTAGGCTGCTCCGGGAGTTTGACCTTCGCCATTGGATTTGCAAGCGCATGCGGTAATGCTCGTGTAAAAAATTAATGTAATTGTTAAGTATAACAAATTTTGGTTATATGCTCATAAAAATTAGTGTAGGAATTAACTTTCATGTAAACATATTACGCAAATGGGATTTTTAGACACAAAGACAAAATTTAAGAAAAATTTAGATAGAAAGACAAGAGGTCAAAAATTTGGACATAATAACGCTTTTTTAATGTAAATCAAAGAATTTAGGGGTCCACCACCATTTTCTGTTTTACACTAAAAAGTGTTATTTAG
Organism: Allium sativum; assembly: GCA_030737875.1. Classification (NCBI taxonomy): domain Eukaryota; kingdom Viridiplantae; phylum Streptophyta; class Magnoliopsida; order Asparagales; family Amaryllidaceae; genus Allium; species Allium sativum. Next base: position 289,682,902 of record CM060915.1, read on the forward strand.
TCTAAAATTTTACTATCTTATCCTTATGCTTAAATTTTTCTTTAATTTTGTCTTTAACACTATTTTCTTGTTGTGCTGTTGTTAGAAATTATATAATTTGGTACTTGTTGACATAATTTTTTTTTATTCATTCATGGAGTAAAATTATTTTTGTAGTTTTATACAACCTAAGTACAATAGCCTCATAAATCATAATGTGGCACTTTGCACCATGATATATTTGGTAAAGATACAACATTCACTTTTATATCATGCGTAGCAGCCTACAAATGACTATAGTATATATTCTTTCTCAATTGACATTCCATTACAGATAAGTTATTTTGTGGATCATTAATGATGGGGTTGCTGAAACTTTAGGCGGAAATGATACATTTCGTGATTAACCCAGTATACTTTTACATTCCGTTAGGCATTAGCAAATGCGCAATAATGAAAATTTTGACATATTGCATGCTTTCATTCTCCCTAAGTGATTAGCTATTTTGGGTTTGCCAAATAATCCTATTTTTATTTACTAATGATGTCCTAAACTATTGGAAAATTGACCTAGAAACAATTCAGTTAGACCAAAACATTTAGAACCTCTTCAGTGATCTCAGATGAGGCCAGAAGAATCCATATGAGTGGGTATTAACAATAATATGTTAAATGCACAATATCAGGGTTGTGTTTCATTGAGGTGTGTGGAGTATGTGTGATGAGTCTTAGATGTTCTGGTGCCTGACTGGGTGTTGTTCATCTTAGGCTCAAGGAGCTGTTGGTTATGTTTCTATTAAGTAAAGCTATCATGTAATCTGCTCCTGTTCTTTATTTGATGTGTCTACACCTCGTCCAGTGCTTTATGTAGTGGTTGTTGCATTTGCTGTCCAGTGCTTTAGGTAGCGGTTGTTGCAATTGTTGTTTGCGGGTGCTCTGATCCTTTGGCATTTTGTTTGGCCTGGCCCTGTCCTACGTACTTTGTGTCAGTTGTATGTTAATATTGGTCCTCTCATGTTTATTTTGTATTGCCTTGCCACCTTCTGTTGCACATGGTAATGGCTGCTGAGCTTAGCTGTAGCAGCTGCATTGATCCTTGTTGGAATGACCATCTTCTTCTTTGAGAGAGTTGTTGTGTGTCACCATGGGCGGCCCTGGCCTAGTGCCAGCTGTGCGGCTACACAAGGCCCATTAGATCGGGGGGGGGGGCATTAATAAAAAAAAAATTATATTACCTTTACTAGAGTAAAGAGATATTTAGGTGGTGGATTGATACTTGTACTGAATAGAATTGTTGAAATAGTGAATTTAGGTGGTGGATTGTACGTAAGCATGCAGAAATGATTGAATCTAATGGGCTCTATGGGATAATGCATGCTTATCATATTATCCTTTGTATGACCTAATGGGCCCTATGAGTAAAAACTTTATGAATTTGCTAAGACATGCAATTTTCTCAATGGAAAAGTACAGTAGAAAAATCACATTTTCAGTTAACTTCAATTTCATAAAAAAAAAAAATTAAAAAAAATTAAAAGCCCAAAATTTTCTTTCCGCCCTAGGCCTACAAATACTCAGGGTCGGCCCTGTGTGTCACTTCCTTGCTCTGTTGAGGGATGGTTCTGCTTCTTAGCAATGGTCCCCTGTTTTGTTACCGTGGAATGTAACGTGTATAGCTATATGTTATATTATAACTAGGCATTTGTGTTGTCATGTAATATGTTTCCCTACGTAGGTATGTAATAGTTGTCTAGTAAATTTAACAAGCACCTTTACTGTTAGCTAGTCTATCAGTAGTGGATGTTCAACTTTGAAAACGTTAATGGTGGATAGTCCACCTTAAAAATCGAATATGTAGTAGGTAGATACTCGTCAACCTCCTGTAATAATGTTATTATTATTTGTTATAATAATAAGTGTTTGCGGTCACTTTAAAAACCGGTCGGGTCTACCCAAATGGCCAAATAACTAATATATGTTGTTTGAAAGTATTTTTTGTACACACGGTGCATGTGTGGAAGTATATGGAAACTAATAGAATATAATAACATTTTTTCCATCTTATATGTACCTAATTTCCAGTTAAACTAGCCAACAATGATAAAGTAGGAGCTAATTTTAATAAAATGAAAAGTGATTTTCCAATTCAATGTTATTGTAAAGCACATACAAATACTCTTCGAAATTATTCTATATGCTACCATATTTAATTCATTTGTTATTGAACGAATCAATGTTCATACCAGAAATATAATAACAAGTGTTAAAATGATACTTAAAATGTGTAAAACTTCCATCACATGTGTTTATTCAACTTTTCAAAAAAAAAAAAAAAAAAAAAAAAAAAAAAAAAAAAAAAAAACCATACATTGAGTTTGCGGTATTTGAGAACTCAAGGCACATGGCACATTAAAACCAAACTAATTTTATACATCCATGATTTTTTTTGTTGACTTATGTCGTGTACATCTGATTTTACCATACTAATGTTACTTTCTAATTATATTTTTTCTGTGTATAATATGGGCCAGTTTGATGCAAAAGGTTGAAGTAGCAGGATGGAAATATGGAATTCATGTTTATGTGCTTTTGAAGTTCACTTACAACTTCGTTTAAAAATAAAAAAATTGCATTATGTTATTCTTCGCTATTGAGTAGTAATATTCCCTTTTCTTGGAAAGAGCCCATGATGTACAAATATCAAATTGACGCGATTGCAATGCATTGAAATTTGTGTAAGCCCGTGTTCATAAGTGCATTCTAAACATATTTGTGTATGTTTCACATATATTTTTAAGGGAAAATCCAACAAATGCATGGATATCAGCATTTGTGAAATCCGCACCGAAAAAGCCCTCCAACAACGTGTAGAAATTACACACAGTTTGGATTTCGGAGACAATCGTTCCGTGATTTGTAAACCCTTGTGGCGCTTGTTGAACAAACGTCTTATATCAGGCGTCTGTTGAACAGGCGTCTGCTTCCAGGCGTTTGTTCAACAAACGCCCATATAAAATTACTTTTAGGTATACATTAACGTAAACATATTGTGGTATTTATGTTACTTCCATTGCTTGGTAGAAAGTTTTTGGTATTTATGTTACTTCCATTTACGTAGAAATGTTGTAGTATTTTTGTTACTTTCATTGACGTAGAAATTTAGGCATGAAGATGTAATTAAACAAAAAAACGATCAACGGTTACAAAAGCTAAGGATACATGATTTCACTAACAATTAACGTAACATAGTTTCATATATTGATTAAAGGTTACAGTACAAGATTAGAACTACTAAAACAACGAAAATACAACTAAAAGGTTTAATAGTTTTACCGACTTCCAACCAAGTTCTATAGATGATTTGTTAAATCATTCTGGAGTCTTCGATGAATGTGAGCGTTACGGTAGGACATTTGGCTTTCGAATCGAAACTCAAGCTCTAGTTCACTTTCAATCATATTTTCGCGCCAAATCTCAGGTGGTGGAGCAGAGCAGTCGTAATTGAAATCATCCTCCATGTCTCTTTCGTTTTCTATAATCATGTTATGTAAAATAACACAAGTATACACTATCCTAGTCATTTTAGTTGGAGACTAAAGTCTGCATGGATTACTGACTATGGCAAATCTGGATTGTAGAACGCCAAATTCTCTTTCTACATCCTTTCTTTGTCCTTCTTGCATTGCTGCAAACCTTGCTTGTTTATTGTTTTGTGGGTTTGGTATTGTCTTGACAATGGTACTCCATTGTGGGTATATGCCATCGCCTAGATAATCTCCATGGCCATACAAGTGACTCTCTAAAGTAAAATGATATGGAACTGATCTACCGTTCACCAAATCGTTTAGCAACGTTGAGCGTTCAACTACGTTCAAATCATTGCTCGAACCTGACATTCCGAAAAAAGCATGTCATATCCACAAGTCGTAAGACGCTACAACTTCAAGTATAATAGTTGATGTATGAGACTTATCCTGATAAGCTCCAACATATTCTTTTGGAAAATTCTTCCACTCCCAATGCCTGCAGTCTAAAGATTCTAACATCTCAGGCCATCCTCTACTATCCATTAACATTGCAATGTCGGCTTCGATTGGTCTACGCAAGTATTGATTACCGCGAACGTCTACGATTGCTTGGTAGAAATGGTCCAAGAATTCTAGTACTGTGCTTTATTCCATTTTCAAATTTTCGTATTGAGCGTCAGTTTAGGACCTCCATACACTATCATACGCAGTGCAACTGTCATCTTTTGTATTCTGGTGTACCCCATTGTCGTAGACGCATTGCATTTGTAGATAAAGTAGGAATCGTGTTATCTAATACATTTCAGGATTCGAAGAAACATAGGACGCCTCATTCGGAATCTCCTTCTAAACTTTGTATGTGTATACCTCGAATTTGAAACAAAATAATTTTTCATTAGTCTCTCATTGTGCCATGCATGATGTTGATTTTTATATCGACGACCTACAACAGAACCACCATATTTCTTTCTAGATTAACTATCTCCTAGTGCAGCTATTAGCTGTCTTTGTCGCCGGAAATGATCATCCACCATAATATCAAAGTCTTCGTAAGTATCATCGAACAACAAACACTCTTCAGTGGATATTGTGGACTTTTGAGTTTTTTTAGTGTACATACTAAAAATATTGGACTGTGTTTGAGTAATGAATGATGCAAGTTTTCCTCCTTATATAACATAGTTTTTCTACATTTTGGTCCTCATTGGATACCAAAATGTGACATGCATTGGTTATCGCATTATTATTTTTATTGGACACCGCATTTTGTCATGCATTGGTTACCACATTCAAATGTTTGAAATAAAGCAGTGTGGCTGTATTACTGACATAAAGCAGCACTATTTTTAAAGCAACAGTTTCTTTATTAATGATATAAAGCAACAGTTGCATTACTATTGACATAAAGCATTTACGACTTTATTGTGATATAAAGCAACACTTGCTTTAGTACTGATATAAAACAGTTCGAATGGACATCACTGGAAGATAATATTACATATCTGATAGGTTACGGTGCTAAAAATAGCAATATAGATATTTTAAATTAGGATACAACAAGCTAGAAATAGCAATATAGATAGAGCAATGTTACATCCAACATAGAAATTTAAATTAGGATACAATTAGGTAGAAATAGCAACATAAAAATTCCTAATCGGATTTAAAAATACGATAAACTTAATTAAAAGCACGAAATTTAATAAACATACAACATAAACCTACTCATCCCGAGATCGGGTTAGCCAACTGTAGCGAAGCCTGTAAGCTTTATAAACTACGAAATCCGTCCCGTGTTCAAACACGTAATGTGAATCAAAAGTTGCTGGAGATGCTTGAAGTATGTCTTCATCTTCCACTGCCTGGACAATCTTATGGTAACAATCGCATGCTTCTACAAAATGACGGTGAGCTAAATGGATTTCAGATGTTGATCTTCTAACGGGACACCTAGGGTGATTGTTATGTAATCTTGCGATCATTGCCCAAAACTCTTCATGGCTTAAACTGCCACCTCCTTTAATCAATAACGTATTTCAACGATCAACTTTAGTATACACTTTCACGAGGATAAGCAATTCATCTACATAATACTCGTTAGATGAAGCTAAGTAAGATGAGGCTCTATGGTTAGCACGAACCGGTTGAGCTTGTATGCTTCTACTATGTCGTGGATTGTAGCTCGTAATTGAGGACCAGAAACCTCTTTAGACACCTCGTTTATTTGTGTGTTTGGCATGAATCCTACCTCATTTTGGTGATCTTTGGTTTGTTCATACTCATCGAACATTTTCTCCATTTTTTCATCACTTATTTCCGAATCTCCTATTTAACCTAAGGAGTTATTTACCGAAGAAGAACAATCCATTATCTAGTATTTAAATGAAAACAACAATCCTATTTAACTTTACATTTGACGACCTCATAGTGGAGTAGACTAGTCATTGCAGTGTACATGTGACCAACCCATAAGCTAAGGATGTATTGCCCTTTCTTGATAAGAATAGTCAGTGCAGGGTTAAAGCAGTGCACGTGTGAAGTCCCCTTATAAATATTGTAGCAATGATATAAAGTAAAATTCAAACACGTATTTATACGTCCAAGTTTTCTGCTCCATAAGCTCATAATCCATTGACTCAACATGTAAAAGAAATGCTGGATTAATTTTAATATGCTGGTAAAAGAGCAAATTGAAAGTGAATCTCGAATATTGTGAAACAGTAACAATAATAATAAGTTCTGTAGATGATGACTAATACTATTTGAAATATTAAAATTCTTGTAAGTACGAACATTGCTGATAAAAACCGTAAACCTTGATGCAAACTAGGTAGTGTACATCTGACGACCCATTAAACCAAGGGGTGATGAATCTCTCCTGATACGACTGGTCGGTGCAGGGTTAAAGCAGTACGTAAGGCAGATTCCCTACAGTATTACATTAGACGAAACAATTTCGGGCATCACGTAAAGCAAAGTTGTACCAGCGGGCGTTCACATCATTCTTTATTTTACCCTTTATTCACTTGTGCACTATGCTGCTATATATCTCTATCAAATTACTCACAACTTACCTCACTCCAACAACTTTGTTTCCAACTACTCTGTGCATTCCCATAACTATGCCTTCTTGGCCATCATCTCCAGACTCAGATGAACAGGCGTATGAACAGATGCAATTTCAGGAGCTTGCGAACGAATTCCAGTTTCTAAACCAAATGAGATCTCGGGTTGAACCACCATATGAACAACGGAACATCCAACCTCCACATCAAGCCCAAGTACTAAATGTTCAAAACACGTATGAACAGTCCGTCGTTCTATCACGGCAACAAGTTGATTCTTATCAAGTACCACATGTTCAAATTCCTTATGAATAGGAAGGTGATTCTTATCAAGTTTGTTGCTACTACGGTTATCCGGTTGAAGTTGTGGTTCGAGCAGATGGCAACAATATTGGCCGCCACATTCAGAAATGTCCATCCTATCCGAATGGATGAAATTACACAGAATGGATAAAACGAACCACTGTGCACAAGGGGAGTAACATATGCAAACGAACTCGAACAAGAGATTAGACGTCTCCAAAACGTTATTGAACAGTTGCGGTTTAACCGTAATGACTAGGTGACTTAAAACCCCAAGAACATGAACGAGAGATATAGTTCAGTTAGCATCTATTCTATCCGAAGTTTTACTATCTATTTCTGTGTTAGCATATGTTGCATCCTAAGTTTTAGTACTTATTGCTGTTTTACGATCTCTTGTAATCAACTTTGTAGTCAATATTTGTTGGTATTTGGTTCAGTCAATATTTGGTTTTAGTACTTAAATTAGAATTTGTTTCTATATACATATATTATACCACAAACGCCCGGATCTAGGTGTTTGTTAAACAAGCGCCTATATCCAGGCATTTGTTAAACAAACGCCTGGATTTAAAACTGTTGGGATATTTCATCGTTTTGATTATTCAAAGTGTGGAAATTTGAATTTCCGCACCCGATTTGTTGGAGTTGCTCTAAACGTATTTTTGTAATAAAATGTCTATGTAACTAACTTTTTGAATCTAATAAGATCCAGGATCACATTATTTAAAAAAGATGGGTACGTGTGATTTTTTATTTGCTGCATGCTTGATAACATATAAATTAACTATATATCAACATTAATGTATTTGACATTGAGTCATTTGGTAGCCATTATATCGGTGGATGTTATCAATTAGCGTTCACTAATTTCACTGTTTTCTAAGTAGGCTCTTTGAAATTTTATATCTAGGAATTTTTACCGACTATCATATTTACACCCGAGCAAAAGGAAAAATACTGTACAACATGAAAGAAAAGAAAGTAGAACTTAGAATGATATCTAGATACCCTGCACATGTTCATTTTATCTACAAGTTTCCTAACAGAAGACAATAGGTATCTTTTGACCAGATATTTGACCCTTTCATGATTTGAATGTAACTAAACATGATTTTTTTTAATTATAAGATGAAATCTACATGTAGTGTATACATAAAACATCTTAAATTTTGTGATCAACATTTCCTTACTACACATGTATTTCATAACAGAAATATTGCTGTTATTTTTAACTTTAAAGTTTAGCTTTAGCATAAAACTGAATTGGTTTCAGACGAAATTGTGCATATCAATTTAGAGTCTTAATATAACATGCCTTTCAATATATGTGCAATAGAAAGCATTAAAATGGTTGATTGTTTGAGAAATGAAGATAGTCAAATATTAGGCTACCCTCCCTCGGTATTCAAACATCAATCGTACTGCAAACTATGATGTTGTCAGGATAATTTTTTTAACAATTTCTTGCAAAATCAAGATATATGTTCTCCCAGTATCATTGGATTTGCAACACGTAGTATCTGCTTTAGGGATCACGCTGTTTCATTTCATTGTACTATATTTACACGAGAATAAAATGGACACGATTGAAGTAAGTGGTGACTTCTAGAAATCAAGAAGTTGGAATTGGATTGATGTCCTGAAACTAGCAACAAGTGCAGAAGATGGGATCTGGCTATGGGGCTTTGAGGTAGGTAGGAATCGGATACCTTCGAGGACTGCAATGATGCACGGTGAGCTTTATTTTATTCATAACGCAATATCCGATAAGGGTCATTGTAATTATTTTGGTTAGACTGTCCAGTGGGCTTTGGTGAACTATTGTAATCTTATTACTTAAAAAATGTATAGTAAAAAGAGTTTAAACTATGATTTTTTTACCTTGGCCTTTGTTCATAAAGAAATTGTGTTCTAGTAATACTGGCATGTCGAGTCTAATACAATTGAGTTTTGAATTTTTTATGTTTCGATTTTGCAATAAATTGCGAAACTTCAACATCTTTTTTGTTGTTGTTTACTACATGTTATATGAGATTTGTTCAAAACAGTAATCTAACCTTTATTTATTATATGAATTCAGGACTTTTGTACTGATTTGAATAAATCCCGCTAAAGATATTGACATTAACTAATATTCAAAACTATCAATAATAATATCATTAACATTATAAACATCAATATGGATATCAAGCAACCCGTGTGCGAAGCACGAATTCACACTTGTAATAATTAATTGTAGGAGAATCTTCCTTTAGAAACTGGATGTTTAGATCCTTGTGTCCATGAAGATATACATTTGATGGCCATAGAAAATGATATGACATTCCCTCAAGATAATAATGGTTTTTGCAATGAAGCAAATCATATTGTCTCAAAACCTAAGGTGGTGTGTAAGGTCAAAACCGATGAAGAGCCTTTTGAGTTTCAAGCAGTCTCGGAGTCAGGAGTAATTGCAAATCCTGCTTGGAATTCAATAGTCAACAAAATTAAGGATATGAAAAAGAAGAAAGCGAAGAAGTTTAATAAATTATAGACTTTATCTTCTCGAGTCAGGGTGCTTTATCTTGATATTAGAAGGTGTTTCATAGAAGCAGCAAAATTTATACTTGTTATTCTCTAAATCATCTTAGTTTTCATCTTTTATTAGTCAGAGTTTATTTGTTAGATAGATATAAGTATTTAGAATTCATATCTTTATTTGTACGGTTTTCCAGTACGAGTGAGTTTTCAGAGTAGTTGATACGACCCGTAGATCATAAACCACACAAGTCCGGTTCGAAAGGAAAGCATCCTCGGAAGGTCCTGCGATAAACATAATCTCGATCTTCGATAGTCGATACTTAATACATCGATAGTTTTCGTGTACCGCAAAATCAAATGTCGCAAACTCAATTTATCGGGATTTTATCAGAGCAAACAAAATATAATATCCAATATATATAACTTTACAATGGAAACTTCTACATCACTTTAAGAACACAATCTTACATTCTCAATCCATATACATCCAAGTATAAATAGTGTAGTATGTCTGTCCATCTGACAAAGAACTCCCGACAAAATCCACTGAAACTCCTCATCAATCCTTTTAACCTGAAACACACACTCAGATCTGACCCGAGCGTCAAACACTCGGGTCAGGCTTTGATTAACCAGATTAAAAACTAGAAACTAAATAACAAACCATAACCCATATCTTATAATTATCAGTCAAGATTCAATGGTTTTGAAATCCATGCTTTTGAAAAATGAAGCTATTATAAGACTCAAGTCCCCACAATGCAACGCATACCAGAGGATAAAGTTTTACCTTATAATGGACAAACATTCTTGATATTCTTTAAAACAAAACATTTGATATTATTATTAGTGTCTAGTGTGGAAATCAATTTCGAAAGTAAATGTATCAATCTTAGATCGCATAATTCCCCATCCTATTGTAGGTTATTAAGTTACAAATGAAAATACAAGCTCGTACTGGAAGTTGGATTCCAACAATGACCAAGGCAAAGGATCTTCCTTAACCGCATTCGGAACACCTCTAGCAAGATGTCCCAGGAGTTAACCATTGAGTACTTTGTAGTGAGAGAGCCCGTCGGCACTAAATGAATGATTAGGATCTTTCCTGAACATAACGTTCCCCCGTTCGTATTTGATCGTCATTCGAGGCACCTCTCCCTCATCCATATAAGTAAATATGCCCGGGCTTCATACCGTGGCCTCAGTTTTCAACTACAAGGGGGCATTTGCCTATATCTCAACCATTCATCATCCTGTTTTCAGCCATTCATGGGTAGTGAGGTTCCAAGGCCACGTATCAACACAAAACTACGCTAATCTATCATGTTTGATCAACATCTGCAAAGTTCTGCTTTTCAACAAAACTTTGATCTGCTTTGCACTTAGCATGCCACATTGTCAATATACAACATATAATCAGTGTCTATTAATATATATCCTTCTGAGTACAAAAGTCTCATAGGGTTCTAGAAAAATAATAAATTCTTCGCCACCAATTGATATAACATCAATAGAAACTAACCAGTTACGTTGTAAAATACAATGTCAAACACACATCCATTTAAAAGTCCGTTCTTGGTTTAGAACGAAACCGAAGGCGCTTTATTCCACGACCCCTCGTGGGAGCGAAAGCCCTTGCATCCCAAATCACTTCAAGTACGGTAAGATCACTGTCAATATAACCCCATAATTGAGTGGCCACCCGAGACATCAATGAGCAGTCCTTTCGATGTGAAGGTCTCTGGTCTTCTATCACAATCAACATTGTTCCCATTACGTTATTTAGCTATTCACAATGGGTCGATACCCAGTCATTACGAATAACTACCACATCTTTCAAATTAATTAAGATATACAAGATTTCCTAAGTCTTATTCCATTTTGGGAATATTCTTGTACTCAAACCTTTATAATCAAATTTGATACAACTAATCTTGAGAAATCATCTTCTCTTTTGACTAGGTTAAAGAACAGACGTTATTTAAAATATCATTCATGATAAACCTCAAACTAATTGATACTAAATGTGAGAATTCAAACAGAACTATATCAACTTATATTCAACACCAATTTCTGTAATCAACGAATACTATAAGTGGGATAACGATGTAAACATCTTCCAAATTCCCCGAAATAGTAAATGTCTACATAATGGTAACCAATACCAAATATTCGAAGATCATTTCTATAACGACCCGAACTCCCCCGGTCTCCGAAGAGAAGAGAAAGAATGGATTGAGTTGAGAACACGACAAATTAGGACACAAACAAAAGAACATTTCATTGCTTATTACAACAATTTACATCAGAGTACAAGAATATACAGAGTATGAACAAATAATATACATTTGATGAATATCAGAGATTTACAAATTACAATGCAGCGGAAAATAATACAAAAACACAACTAAAAGTGATAAATGAATACAGAGCTTTGCGAATATCGTTCCAGCTGTAAACTAGGATCATGTGAATATAAATCTGCAAAACCAAAACTACTAGCTGCCTGTGTGGAAAATAGGGGTACCTAGAGTCTAGGTTAAAACAATAAACTCCAGATCAGTCATTTGACTGGTGTGAGAACTAAAACAGTTATTTAAAACTTTACTTTAAAATGGAGTAAATCAAGGGACTACGCCGTTTAACATGGAACGGGTTTCCTCCTAAGAATATCAGTGCATAAAACAAACAGCGCAATGCTTTTGGAAAAATGATGCCATTATAAGACAAAGGTCCCATCACACAATGCGACGCAATCTGGGGGATACGGTTTTACCTTATAATAGCTAAATAATGCTTGGTACATTTAAAACAAATCATTTTGATACTATTATAGTGTAAAGTGTATTAAAACAACTTCAAATATAAATGTATCAATCATAGGCGGCATGGGTACCATCTATCATGTCGCCAATACTAGGCTCTACAACCAAAACCGAAATGTCACGTATTGGAAATTGGATTTTCGTCATGATTCGAGGCAAGGGATCATCCTCACCGGCTTCGAGACACTCTAGCAAATGCCTCAGGGTTCGGACGCTGGCGAACCCTTAGATCTTCAGGGCCGGTCCACACATAGCAGATTAGTTATACCTGAACGGACGTTTCCCGGTCCTATCGTGCCTATCCATCGGCTCCATAGAGACCAGTATATCAAAGGCGCCTCGCTTTCCTACAACCACAAAGGTAAAAATAATATAAATATTAAGGCTTGTAAGACGCTGACACCACCCGTAGCTAGAAAGAAATGTCGTACACTCCCTGCAGTCACGGTCCCATTTTTGACTCATACCGAGGTGTGAGGCTTGCGAATTAATGCTATACACAAAGCTATGCCACACAGGCCGTTCTTTGATCATCAACCACAAGACTCTGCTTTTCAATAGAACCCTTGATTCTTTGTATCTCAGCGTGCCACACAGGCAATTCATGCCATGCGACTGATGTCTATCTATATATAACCTCTGAGCTTGTACGTCTTAGAGAAGGGCGTTAAGCAAGAGAATAAATTCTCCACCGCCAAACAGATATATATTTAATAGAGATCAATCAACACAGAATAAAATCAAATGTCAGACGCATATTCCATTTACAAGTTCGTTTTGGGTCTGAACGAAATCGGAGGCACCTTATTCCTCGTTCTGTATGTCCAATACAAAAGAGAGGCCCTCGCATATCCGTCGATCTCCAAGTACGTCTGGACGATCACCACTTGTTACCTGGTCCTGCGTGTACAGCCCAATCAAGACATCAGTAATCATCCAAACAATGTGAAGACCTCCGGTCTTCAACCACCATATTCATCGTCGACTTATCGTCGAATCGGTTATTCAGAATGGGTAAAACCTAGCCTTTTCGAATAACCCGCGTATGTAATAAACAAGTGCTACACAAACACAACATACCCCTCATTCCAATCCAGAATATTATTTTATTTAAATATTCACATAATTAGGGAATATGTTCCCATTAATTTTATCAAAGATAAATTCTTTCAAATTTATTCTTTAATCTTCCTTTGGATATCAAACTGAATTAAGGTTTTCCAACTAGTCGGGATTAGCGAACTACACCAAAGTAATCATTTATATTATTTCCCAACCCCAACCTATTCATCCCATGGAGAAAAACTGATCATACTCCATATCTAACACCACGGTGTTGTCGGTAAATTTAATTACCATTTCCCGTTTAAATCTAATTAAAGATTTAACTATCGCTTGGAGCAAAACTGGGGATACTCCATTCTGGATCGTTTCCCAAATTTGATAATTTAAATTATCAATTCACCTTTCAATCTAATTAAAGATTCATTAAAACTCCACAATGTTACTTTGGAAAATTCCCGTTAAATCTTAATAAAAAGATTTATAAATTCCAAATCATATTTCACTGTAAATCGGGTTAAAGAACGAATGCCGTTAAAAACATAGTTCACTATAAACCCAATTCACATTCCATTTTCAGTTCCAATTAAATGTTAATTAATTGGTAATTCTTCTTTAAATCTTAATTAAAAGATTTATTCTTTTCACACTGGGTTTAAGAACATTGTCATTTAAAACACAGTTCACGACAAACCCAAAATCCCATTAATCTCTAACCGTAAATTAGTAAGAGAACAATTCCCTAAGTATTTATCCCGAAGGCCGAAACCAACATCAGATCGCTACGCAGGAAACCATTCAACTTAGCTGATCTCCAGCCAATTTCTAATTTTCTTAACTCCATTGGATTTAAGAATAATATTATTAAAAATACCATTCACGACAAACCCAAAATCGAATTAGATATTAAATACAAGGCTCCGAATAGAAAATATATCAACTTGTATTCAATATCAAATTCTGAAACCAACAAATATCGTATTGGAATAACGATATATATCTTCCAAATTCCTCCACAATATCCGTATGATCACGGAATCCAATATTGAAATATTCCGAAGATAATTTCGATTCAAATCCATTCCAATTCATATATTGGAAAATCTGGTTATTTTTAAAATCATTTCAAATCCAATTTAATTATTTAAAAATATTGGATTATAATTCTAGTTCATAACTAGTTCATTTCGATAAAAACATATTTTTATCTTTTCAAATATGGAATTTTTCATCCCAATTCTTTCCAAATCATTTTTTATGATTCTACACAAATTATTGATATTTTTAATAATTTTATCAAGGCCCATACAGTCGATTTCCATAAACGGTCATCGAACTGCACTTACGGCGACCTTTTCCAAATTGATTTGGATGTAATTCCAAATCCAACCGTTAGATTTCTAATTTCTTGTATTCGTTAGAAAGCTCTTTTCGATATCAACCCAATGGTTCTGGTTTTAGGAGAATCCGACGGTCGAATCTCCAGTAATGTCCATTCGAAGTCAATGGTCGAAATTCGTGAACTACCACGACGTGCCGCGTTCTGTTCAGACCATTATATATATATACATAATATTATATATATTTCATCGATTTCTATTTAAAACGTATTTTTTAAATTCGTTTTTAAAATGATTTCAACTTTATATTCAATTTCAAATCAAAATTGAATATTCCATATCATTAATATATAAATGATGATAATTTCAAAATATTATATTTCGAAATCATTTCCTTTTCAATATTCATTATAGAAATGAAGAAAATCGATATTTCGCATCAAAATGGCGCATATCTAATCAACATGGCTTTTATTCAACACATGAATATTTTTCCATTCAACACATGAATATATTTTATTCAACAAATGAACATATTATTTTAAAATATTCTTTATTTATTCCAAATTGGAATGAGACTCAATCAATTACCATATAATGTTAATTATATGGATTCCATACAACACATGTATATAATAACAATGATAAACAATCAACCATCATCCAAAGTGCACTACACAACTACATAAGCATTAAATTTAAATAATTAACGCTTACAACAATCTGTCAACCCATCGATTGACATACAACTAAATATTGGGATTAGTGTATGTCCAATATCATCCCAATACCCATGTGGGGTTTTCAAACAACAAACACTGATTATTATTTGTGCAGTTGGGCGATGTGTGAAATATATCGTCCCAATCAATATCAGTAAAATGTGTGTACATAAACAAATCGTTCGATTTGTAAATGAATTTTTTTTTTCATATACATGTTAAAAATTATATTTTTAACGATAAAATATTTTATTTCAACATATAAATATTATTCCATTCAACACGTGAATATATTTTATCATTCCACATCACAATCAATTTTCATAACACATCATAATCAAACAAGTCATCCATGGTTTGTGGACGACCGATGTCGGGTGCTGCTAAGCTCCGTCTGCATCCTAGTATATATTTTTAACTAAAAAGTAAATTAAAGCGAGAAGTTCTCACCTTTGGGTTCC
The DNA here is from genome assembly GCA_030737875.1 of Allium sativum. Lineage (NCBI taxonomy): Eukaryota > Viridiplantae > Streptophyta > Magnoliopsida > Asparagales > Amaryllidaceae > Allium > Allium sativum. Next base: position 289,698,709 of record CM060915.1, read on the forward strand.
ACTCCTCCATTCTTTATTTCTGAATGGTTTGGATTTTGTTTCCCGCACGTTGTGACCTTCACCGCGTTTTCAACAAAAAATGTTTCACATAGCTTATATTTAAAATCATATTTTTAATTCTCTTCCTATATGAAAATCACATTTTTATTTCATCGCTACATGGACAAAAATCACATTTTTATCACTTCGCTATATTTATAAAAATCAAATTTTGATAGCGCTAAAAATCGAATTGTTATATAACTAAAAATCATATCTTTTCGTTACAACATATATATATATATAAATCGGATTTTTATACTATTAAAAATCATATTTTATATTGCTTCTATATATATAAAGATCGTATTTTTAATCTACTACCTATATAAAAATCATATTTTTACACCGCTACTTCATATATAAAAAATATAATTTTATATTCGCTACTTCATCATAAAAATCGAATTTTTATCGCTACTTCATATTGATAAAAATCATATTTTTTATCTCGCCTTCTTATATAAAAATCATATTTTTATACTGCCACTTCATATTTAAAAGTATAATCTTTTCCACGCTAGTATATATATAAAAATATCATCTTTGTTTAAATAAAAATGTTATCTTTCTTTTTCAGCAATGCCATAATACATATATATATATATATATATATATATATATATATATATATATATAAAGAGAAACTTACAACTTTTTCGGCGATTGGGGTGTCCACCACTGGCGGAGGTGGCTGGAGGAGGCGATGGATGCGACGGTGGGTGGTCAGGTGGCGGTTTCCATCCATGGTTTGGGTTTTTTTGGGTGGTCACTATTTTAAATCGAAGAGGAGGAGGAACAGGGGGTCGGAGGGGGCGTCGCTGAAGCCAAGGGAGGTTCGGCTGGTCAGGGCATGGCTATAGGGGGTCGGTGGTGGGCCTGGTTGTCAGGTTGTGGTGGTTGGCTTCTGTTTGTGGATGAAATAGGGAGAACGACGAAGGAGGAGGAGGAGAAGGGGGGCGATGGTCGGAGGGGGACTGGGGGGGTGCCAGAGGGGAGGCGATGGTGGTGGGGAGGGGCGACTAGCCCTTGGCATGGCAGCGCGTTCTAAAACCCCGGGGGGGGGGGGGAGGGGGCGACGACAATCTCGTGGTTGACCATGAGATTTTTAATTTAGGGGTTTGACCTTGGTCAAACCCCTATATGTAATTTTTTTTCTTTTAAAAACAAGTTTTCCATCCAATCTCCAAATCGAACCCAATGACGGCCGCCCCTAGCTAATTACCCCTATTCCGAACACAATGGGATATGTTTCGTAACCCAATTCGGCTGTTACGATCTGTTTTTGCTCAAATTAAAATATAAATCAATATATACTTAAATTTAACACACTTTTTAATTTACCGGGGCCACATACTGTCTCTAAAAATTCCCAAAAAATTATTTCTAGCTTCGTATTGACGATACGGTCCTAACAAAACTGATTTCGTCGAATTCTGAGACCGTTTGAAAAATGGCCATTTTCCAGTCGATTAAATTCAACTGAAATTGGTCAAACGAGTTTTCTTTTGCCATGCTCACATATTAATTTCAAAAATTATGAAAATTGAAATCTAGTAATAACTTGACATCCCGGATCCAACAAAAGTGGTTTCGTCGAAAATGGAGGTCGTTTGCAAAATGGCTATTTTTAAGGGCTATATTTCCATAGCGACTATTCTGAATTTCCAACTGGGCATAACTTTTTATTCCTGCTACGAAATTTAAAATTTTCAGATTCTTTAGAAACATATTTTCAAATAGATTCCAATATTTCTGGTTTCACCAAAATCCGTTTTATTTTGAATCCTGTACATTCATTTGAAATTGGAAATCGAATTTTCAAACTACCGCGCCATTTTCAATTCCTTTTATAATTAAAATAAATATTTATATTCTAACTTCGATTCCAATAAATACATTCTAATTCTATTCAAATAAATTTATAGTTGTTATTATTTAAAATAATTCATTTTAAATACTCAAAATTCATTAAAATTGCCAAAATAAAATTTTTAAATTGGTTCTGATTTTTCGAGTTATTACAATCTCCCCCACTTAAAATATTTTCGTTCTCGAAAAGGAACGGAGCTGAAAGTTGTTTAATCAATCAACTCTACTTTCAGTTTGGCTTTCATTCTTCAACTTTTTAGTTTCTAAGAATTTTCCAATTCTTCAAAAATTTGGCTAACACCCTAAATTTTCGAAAAATTTCGCCATAACCTCCTTTGTACGGGGAGGGGTTTTTGAAATTTATTGGGCCATATTAGGCACCTAATGAATCCTAAAAAGTATACACATATTTATAGTGATATATTCTGGTGTCCATAGGGGAGTGTGTATAGATCATAACTCCAGAAAATAAATTCTCGTCACCCTGTAAATAGTTTTTATGCCTTAATGACTAGAGATATGTGATTATTGTCAACTTCAGACCCGTGTGGGGTTTTTATTAATCTGACAATTTTACAGTTATAGTTTATATAGTCCATATCAGTCTTCGGTTCAACCAGAATTATAGTCATCGCCATACAAACCTCTCGCTTGTATGGTAAATATTCAACCTTGTCACATAGGCTCCAAATGCTTATGTGGTATATGATAGAGTATGCTATCTTCACACAGTATGCCATGTAGTGTATTTCAAAATAATTGTTACCATCCTATGGCGACATTTATAATCTCACACAGAACAACCATTGTAATAACCGGGAAATCCGAGCCAATTTAAAATTTTTATTTTGGCAATTTTGATGAATTTTGAATATTTAAAATGAATTATTTTAAATAATAATGACGAGAAATTTATTTTGAATAGAATTAAAACATATATATTTATATATATCGTCGTTAGAATATAAATATTTTATTTTAATTATAAAAGGAATTGAAAATGGCGCGGTAGTTTGAAAATTCGATTTCAAATGAATGTATAGGATTCAAAATAAACCAGATTTTAGCGAAACCAAAAATATTTGAATCTATTTGAGAATATCTTTGTTTGAAAAATTGAAATTTCATAGCGGGAATCAAAGGATATGTCCAATTGAAAATTCAGAATAGTCGCTATGGAATTTTGGCCTTTAAAAATGGAAATTTTGCAAACGACCTCTGTTTTCGACGAAACCACTTTTGTTGGATCCAGGATGTCGAGTTATTGCTAGATTCCAAAATTCAAAATTTTTCGAATAAATATGTGAGCGTGGCAAAGGAAAACGTGTTTTAACAGTTTCAGTCAATTTCGACCGACCAGGAAATATCCATTTTTCAAACAGTCATGGAATTTGATGAAATTAGTTTTGTTAGGACCGTATCGTCAATAAGAAGCTAGAAAATATTTTTTGGGAATTTTTGGAGCTCGTATGTAGCCCCGGTAAATTGAAATGCGCGTTCTAATTCAATATATAGATTTATATTTTGATTTTGGTAAAAACTGATCGAAACAGCCGAATCAGCCTACGATACATATCCCGTTGCGTTCGAAATGGGAGTAATTAGTTATAGGTGACAGTCGGTGGACTTCGTTTGGAGGACGAAATAAAAAGTTGCTTTATGGGGTAATAAAATAAAATAAAATAAATTATAAAAGTCAACCCACCTTTATCCCTCCCCCCCATCGTTTAATTGAATAGAAAAATCAAAATAGAAAAAAAAAAGAAAAGAAAAGGGGGAAGACCGTCGCGCCCCCCCGCGATCTCAGCCGCCGCTGGCCAACCTCCGGCCACCGCCCAGATGCTCCGCCGTGCTCTAGCTCTCTTTCCCCCGCCTCTTCTCCAACGCGACCCCCTTTTCCCCCAGAAAACCCTCCACCGCGAAGACAACACCCCACCGCGTGAGCCTCCATTTTCCGCCAAATGCTCCGCCACCATGTACGACGACGACCCCCCTCCCTCTATCCGATTCAATCAGCGAATTTCCCCTCCTCGCTGTGAGTGTTCTTTGAAGTCTCCTTTGATTCTTTGTTTATAAAAAGTTGCGATATTTGTTTGTATGAAAGAAGTGATTCTTAATTTATGAAAAGATAAGAATTTTATTTATTAAAAGATTAGATTTTTATAGACAAAGATTTGATTTGTCATGAAGTAAAAATTTGATTTTTATAAATATAGCGAAGCAATAAAAGTATGATTTTTTATATATGTAACGAAATAAAAATATGATTTTTATTATACATAGGGAAATAAAAATATAATTTTTATTATATTACTAACAAGATAAAAATATAATTTTTGTCATGGAAGTAGCTGTGTAAAGGAGTGATTTTTACATATGTAGTAGAGATATAAAAATACGATCTTTATATATAAAAATGTGATTTTTATATAGAGAATGATGAGAGAGAAATATGATTTTTATATACGAAGCAACGATATAAAAAAATAATTTTATATAGGAAGTAGCATGGTTAAAAATATAATTTTTAACACAAACGGTGTTGAACAGATCTTGTTGGAAACAAGACGAAGTTTTCCTACATATGAAGAGTCGCGGTGAATTGGTTTAGCTAATCGGTGAGAACTCCTCACTTTTAATTTGTTTTCTAGTTGAAATATATACTAGGATGCAGACGGTGCTTAGCAGCACCCGACACCCGTAGTCCACAGACCATGGATGACTTGTTTGTTTGATTGCCGTGTTATGAAAAATGATTGTGTGTAGTGGAATGAAATAAATTATTTTATGGTTAAAAATATAATTTTTAACATGTATATAAAATAAATAGTAATAAATAAATCGAATGATTTGTTTATGTACACCCATTTGACTGATATTGATTGAGACGATAAATTTTACACATCGTCCAACTGCACAAATAAAATATTTGTTTGATTGATTGAAACCCCACACGGGTGTTGGGATGATATTAATGTACACTAATCCCAATTGTTTAGTAGTATGTAGACCGATGGGTTGACAGACTGTGTAAGCGTTACTTACCTATATTTAATGCTTATGCAGTTGTGTGGTGCACTTTGGATGATGGTTGATTATTTATCATTGCTATTATATACATGTGTTGTATATAATCCATATAAATAACATTATATGGTAATTGAGTGGGTCTCATTCCAATTTAGAAGATAAAATATATATTCATGTGTTGAATAAAAGTAAATTCATGTGTTGAATAAAATATATATTCATGTGTTCAATAAAAGTAAATTCATGTATTGAATAAAATATATATTTATGTGTTGAATAAAAAGAAAATTCATGTGTTGAATAAAACATATATACATGTGTTGAATAAAAATAAAATTCATGTATTGAATAAAATATATATTCATGTGTTGAATAAAAGAAAATTCATGTGTTGAAGAAAATATTCATGTGTTGAATAGAATAACGAAGTTGTTGAAATATATAAAGCCTGTTGATTAGATATGCGCCATTTTGACGTGAACGATATCTATATCGATTTTATTCATTTTTATAATAAATAGCGAAAAGGAATTGATTTCAAAATATAACGTTTTGAAAATATTATCATTTATATATCGATGATATGGATTATTCAATTTTGTTTTGAAATTGAATAGGAAGTTGAAATCGTTTTGAAAACGAATTTAAAACGATTTATAAAACGAGTTTTAAAAGAAAATCGACGTAATATATATATATATATATTATATATATTATATAAATATATAATGGCCTGAATAGAACGTGCCGCGCTGCGGCAGTTCGCGAATTTCGACCATTGACTTCAAATGGACGTTACGGGAGATCCGACCGACGGATTCTCCTAAAACCAGAGCCATTGGGTTCGTATCGAAAAGAGCTTTCTAAAGAATATTAGAGATTCGAAATCTAACGGTTGGATTTGGAATTATGTCCAAATCAAATTTGGAAAAGGTCGTTGTAAGTGCAGTTCGATGGTCGTTGATGGAAATCGACTGTACGGGCCTTGATAAAATTATTAAAAATAGTAATAATTTGTGTAAAATCATAGGAAATGATTTGGAAAGAATTGGGATGAAAAACTCCATATTTGAAAAGATAAAAATAGATTTTTATCAAAATGAACTAGTTTCGAACTAGAATTATATTCCATCTATTTTTGAAATAAATAAATTGGATTTGAAAGGGTTTTAAAAGTGACCAGAATTTCCAATTATTGAATTGGAATAGATTTGAATCGAAATTGTCTTTGGAATATTTCGATGTTGTATTTCGTGATTATACAGATATTGTTATGGAAATTTTGAAAGATATATTTATATCGTTATTTCCAATATGATATTTGTTGGTCGTAGAATTTGATTTTGAATATAAGCCAATATATTTTCTATTCAGAGCCTTGTATTTAATATCAAATGGGATTTGGGTTTGTCGTGAATGGTGTCTTCATTAACACTGTTCTTAAACCCAGTTGAGGAAAAGATTAAATCTTTTTATTTAGATTTAATGAAGTATACCAATTAAATGATATTTAATTGGAATTGAATTTGAATTGATTTTTGGGTTTATCGTGAACCATGTTTTAAATGACATTGGTTCTTTAACCCAGTTAAAGGCAGGATATAGTTTCCCAAGTTAAACAATCATTAATATGATTTTTAGGAAGATTAAAACCAAGTGGAGTTTTAATGAATCTTTATTTAGATTGAGATGATCGAGAATGGAGTATCACTAGTTTTGCTCTAGGCGATAGTTAAATCTTCAATTAGATTTGAACGTGAAATGGTAATTGAATTTACCGATAATACCATGGTGTTAGATATGAAGTATGACCAGTTTTACTTCATGGGATGAATAGGTTAGGATTGGGAAATTTAAAACAAACAATTACTTTGGTAAGGTTTGTTAATCCCGACTGGTTTGGATAAATCATAATTTGATTTAAATTGATATTGAAAAGAAGATTGAAGAATAAATCTAAAAATTTATCTTTGATAAAATGAATGGGAACCTTTCCCAAAGTATAAGAATATTTGAATAAAAGAATATTTTGAATTGGAATGAGGCGTATGTTGTGTTTGTGTAACACTTGTTTATTATATACACGGGTTATTCAGAAAGACCGGGTTTATCCCATTCCGAAAAATTGATTCAACGATGTGTCGAGGATGAAGACGATGGTCGAAGAACGGACGTCTTCACATCCTTTGGGCGATTAATGATGATCTTGATTGGACTGTACACCCAAGAGTAGGGAATCAGTTGGTGATCGTCCAGACGTACTTGGAGATCGATGGATATGCGAGGTACAAGGTGCCTCCGGTTTCGTTCAGACCCAGAACGAACTTGTAAATGGACTGTGTGTCTGACATTGGATTTTATTCTGTGTGATTGATTTCTATTAAATATATTTCTATTTGGTGGCGGAGAATTTATTCTCTTGCTTAACGCCCTTCTCTGAGTCGTACGAGCTCAGGGGTTATATATCGATAGATTTCAATCGCATTGAGTGAATTGCCTGTGTGGCATGCCTAAGTGGCAAATGATCAAGGCTTTTGATGAAAAGCAAAGTCTTGTGGGTGATGATCAAAGCACCGCTTGTGTGGCATAGCTTTGTGTAACGTTGATTCACGAGCCTCACACCCCGGTTGTGAACCAGAAACAGGAGAGGACCTCAGGGAGGACATGCGTTTCCTTCTAGCTAGGCTGGTGTCAATGACCTATCAGCCCTGACATTTATATTATTTTCACCAGTGTGGTTGTTTGATTGCGAGGCACCTCGGTTATATCGGTGACTATGTGGAGCCAATGGAGTCATTTGGCTCATTTACGCCCCAAAGAGTGGGCAAACGCAGTGTTCAGGCATTTTAATCCACATTGATGGACCGACCCTGATGATCCAAGGGCTCGCCTGTGTCTGGGTCCTGTGGCTCGGGCTAGAGAGTCTCGAATCGGTGAGGACTATCTTTTTCCTCGGTTCATAGATGGAAACCCAACTTCCAATACGTGACTTTGCGGTTTTTGATTGTAGAGCCTAGTATGGCAACATAGTGGTATAGGGCACTTATGCCGTCTATGATTGATACTTATGATTGATTTTTTTTTTGACACTATACACTTATAGTAATAATAAAACATGAAATTTCACATACTAAGCATTCTTGACCATTATAAGGTAAAAACCCTATCCTACGGCTTGCGTTGCATTGTGTGATCGGACTTGGATCCTATAATAGCTTCATTTTTCTTTATTTAGCATTGCGCTGTTGTTTTATGCACTGGTGTTCTTAGGAGGAAACCTGTTCCGTGTTATACGGCGTGGTCCCTTGATTTACCTAACTTTAAAATAAAGATTAATAACTGTTTTAGTTCTCACACCAGTCACATGACTGACCTGGAGTTTATTGTTTTAACCTAAACTCTGGGTGCCCCTATTTTCCGCACGGGCAGCTAATAGTTTTGTTTTTATAGATTATATTCACAGGATCCTTATTTACAGCTGGAATTATACTCGGAAAGATCTGTAACCGCGTATTCCTTTCATTTGTGTTTTTGTATTATTTTTCCGCTGCATTGTAAATTGTAAATCTCTAATATATTTTTCCTGTATATTATTCATGTATACTCTGTATATTCATGTATTCTGATGAATTGTTTTAATAAACAATGAAATGTTCTTCTGTTTGCGTTCCTTTGTGTGTTGTTCTCAAAGTATTCGCTCTTTCCTTACCGACGAAGTTACGGGTCCTTACAACCAGCACTCCGCACCCAATGGCATTCATAGGAGTTGATATATAAATAAAATTGCGCATCCAACTCGTTAAGGTTTACCTATTTATCGGGCATGCAAATAATTTCTTTACTCAACAACAAATCCATTTACCTTTTCAATGTATATACATGTATATGCATGCAATTTCAAACAATTTTCAATTTAGTTCAATATTTTGATTCAATTTGGCTTGTGGTTCAAAATTTTAATTAATCAAACAACACAATCGGCAATCAATTAGTGATTATCGTTTCAAACACATAACTTTAGATATATATATATACAAAAATCATGTTTTTGATGCCAAATCACAACAATACATTCTAACTATATATTTTGGTTCTCACACAAGTCAATTGGAAATATATAGATATCCCACTTTCGAAACTCGAACAAAAGTGCTGATGATGACATGCCATCATCAGAACCATCTCCGGGCGACTAGAGTGTGATTCTATATCTATCCAGTATATTAAAACTTTGAATACACGTTTGCAAGCTATATATGCAAAATCTTTATATATTGGAATGACCAAATTCAATATAAATAGATATTCAAATATGTATAAAATGGTTTAAACTTTCAAAACAAAATTTGTCTTCATTTTTATTCAAAAAATAACATTCTTTCGGCTCATTCTAGGATACTACTGATCCCATCTCTAACAAGCCATTCTTATTGGATATTACTAATCCAATCTCTAATGAATTCTTTCGTTTGGTTCTAATGTGTCTTGTCTCGAGCTCTATAAACCAAAGCTCTGATACCACCTGTAACGGCTCGAACTCCCCCGGTCTCTGAAGAGAAGAGAAAGAATGGATTGGGTTGAGAACACGACAAATCATGACACAAACAGAAGAACATTTCGTTGCTTATTACAACAATTTACATCAGAGTACAAGAATATACAGAGTAAGAACAAATAATATACATTTGATGAATATCAGAGATTTACAAATTATAATGCAGTGGAAAATAATACAAAACAAACCTGAAAGAGATAAACGGATACAGAGCTTTCCGAATATCGTTCCAGCTGTAAACCAGGATCTTATGAATATAAATCTGCAAAACCAAAACTACTAGCTGCCCATATGGAAAATAGGGGCACCCAGAGTGTAATAACTCAAAAATCCGAGTCAATTTAAAAATTTTATTTTGGCAATTTTAGTGAATTTTGAATATTTAAAATGATTTATTTTAAATAATAAAGACGAGAAATCTATTTAGAATAGAATTAGAATGAATATATTTATTTGAATCGACGTCAGAATATAAATATTTATTTTATATTATAAAAGGAACTGAAAATGGCGCGGTAGTTCGAAAATTCGATTTCAAATTTTAAATGAATGTACAGGATTCAAAATAAACCGGATTTCGGCGAAACCAGCAATATTAGAATCTATTTGAAAAAATCTTTCCAGCGAATCCGAAAAATTGAAATTTCATAGCGGGGATAAAAAGTTATGCCCAGTTGAAATTTCAGAATAGTCGCTATAGAATTCTGTCCCTTTAAAATGGCCATTTTTCAAACAGTCTCAGAATTCGATGAAATTAGTTTTGTTAGGACTGTGTCATCAATACAAAGCTAGAAAATATTTTTTGGGAATTTCTAGAATCAGTATGTGGCCCCAGTTAATTGAAATGTGTGTTCAAATTCAATATATAGATTTGTATTTAGATTTTGACGGAAACTGATCGAAACAGCCGAATTGGCTTGCGATACATTTCCCATTGTGTTCAGAATGAGGTTAATTAGCTAGGGGCGACAGTCGTTGGGTTCGCTACCGGGTCCGAATGAAAATTTAACTTTTTGGAGAATGAAAAAAAATAAAAAAAATAAATAGATAAACTAGGCCCCCTTACTTATCTCCCCCGTTCAAAATCAAACTTCAGAAGAAGAAAAAACCCTCATCGAATCCCTTGGCCTTCCTCCCCCTGTTCCTTGAGGTTGAATCACCGCCGTGCCTCCCTAGGAGGCGGCGCATCCATCCGAACCCTTTCCCCCTGACAGCTCCGCTATCCCCTTCTTCCTCCTCTCCACCGCGAATCTGAAACCCTAGCCGCCTCTACTAGTGTCGTACCCCCTCCGCCTCCCTGCAGGTCCGCCGCAGCACCTCCATGACCTCCTGCCCAAGTCAGACCGCACCCCCCTCTCTGTTCAAATCAATATCACCACCATCGGCCACCACAGCCCCTCCACCGTAGGCAGCGCCCTCCACCGACCACCACTGACCACTAGCAACCCTCCTCCAACCGAAAAACTGTGAGTTCTTCTATTTTTGTATTAAAATTGATTTTATTTTTCAGTTTTAATTATAGGGGGCAAATAAAAATCCGATTTTTTTTACATGTGATGCTTTGAAATAAAAAAATCCAATTTTTCTTCGATGAAAAGTAAGTTTTATATTTTATATTTATATGTGTTATTTAAAAAAAGTGGTTATTATATGTAATGGCATGAAAAGATTAGATTTTTAATTTGAAAAGTTAGGATTTGACTCTTAAATCAATAAAAATATGATTTTTATATTATATAGATAGTAAAAATTCAATCTTTATCTAGAGGGTAGAAATATAAAAATATAATTTTTATATAGAAAGAAGCATTGTAAAAATATATATGAAGTAGTGGAATAAAAATATAATATTTTCTATATATAGTAACGCTATAAAAATGTGATTTTTTATACGAACAGTATAAGAATAAAAATGTGATTTTTATATGAACAATGTGAAACAGATGGAACTGATTGGAAACAAGATGAAGATTTCCTATATATGTGGAGTCATGGCGTTTGGTTTAGCTCTCGGTGAGAACTCCTCATTTTTTTTAATTTCTAGTTTGAAATATATACTAGGATGCAGATGGTGCTTAGAAGCACCCGACACCCGTTGTCCACAGACCATGGATAACTTGTTTGTTTGTTTGGTGTATTGTGAAAATTGATTGTGTGATGTGGATTGAATAAATATTTTATAGTTAAAAATATAATTTTTAACGTATATATAAAATAAATATTTATTAAAAAATCAGACGGTTTGTTTATGTACACCCATTTGAAGGATATTGATTGGGACGATAAAATTTACACATCGCCCAACTGCACAAATAGATATATGTGTTTGTTGACTGAAACCCCACACGGGTATTGGGATGATATTTGACGTAAACTGATCCCGATTGTTTAGTTGTATGTCAATCGATGGGTTGACAGACTGTGTAAGCATTAATTATTTATATTTAATGCTTATGCAGTTATGTGGTGCACTTTGGATGATGATTGATTATTTATCATTGCTATTATATACATGTGTTGTATAGAATCCATATAAATAACGTTATATGGTAATTGATTGGGCCTCATTCCAATTGGGAAAATAAGGAATATAATAAAAGAAAATTTATGCGTTGAATAAAGAAAAAAATTCATGTGTTGAATAAAGTAAATATTCATGTGTTGAATAAAAATATAAATTCATGTGTTGAATAAAAATATAAATTCATGTGTTGAATAAAAATATAAATTCATGTGTTGAATAAAATATATATTCATGTGTTGAATAAAAATATATATTCATGTGTTGAAGAAAATATTCATTTGTTGAATAGAATAACGAAGTTATTGAAATATATCAAGTCGTGCTTGTTAGATATGCGCCATTTTGACGCGAACGATATTTATATCGATTATATTCATTTTTATGATGATTATATAAAAGGAAGTGATTTCAAAACATAACATTTTGAAAATATTATTATTTGTATACCGATGACGTGAAATATTCAATTTTGATTCGAAATTGAATATCAAGTGGATATCATTTTGAAATCGAATTTAAAACGATTTATAAAATACGTTTTAAAAGGAAATCGACGATATATGTATATATATATATATATATATATATAATGGCCTGAATAGAACGCGCTGTGCCGCGGCCGTTTGCGAATTTCGACCATTGAATTCGAATGGGAATTACGGGAGGTCCGACCGTCGGATTCTCCTAAAACCAGAACCGTTGGGTTCGTATCGAAAAGTCCTTTCTAATGAATATTAGAGATTTGAAATCTAATGGTTGGATTTGGAATTATGTCCAAATCAAATTTGTAAAAGGTCGATGTTAGTGCAGTTCGATGGCCGTTGATGGAAATCGACTGTATGAGCCTTGATAAAATTATTAAAAATAATAATAATTTGTGTAAAATCATAAGAAATGATTTCTGAAGAATTGGGATGAAAAACTCCATCGAAATGAACTTGTTTTGAACTAGAATTAAAATCCATTTATTTTTGAAATAAATAAATTGGATTTGGAAGGGTTTTAAAAGTAACCAGAATTTCCAATAATTGAATTGTAATGGATTTGAATCGAAATTGTCTTTGGAATATTTCAATGTTGGATTTCGTGATTATACAGATATTGTTAGGGAAATTTGAAAGATATATTTATATTGTTATTTCCAATACGATATTTGTTGGTCATTGAATTCGATATTGAACATAAGCCGGTATATTTTCTGTTCAGAGCCTTGTATTTAATATCAAATGGGATTTGGGTTTGTCGTGAATGGTGTCTTCACTAACACTATTCTTAAACCCAGTTGAGAAAAAGATTAAATCTTTTTATTTAGATTTAATGAAGTATACCAATCAAATGATATTTAATTGGAATTGAATTAGAATGTGATTTTGAGTCTATAGTGAACCGTGTTTTAAATGACATTGGTTCTTTAACCCAGCTAAAGCCAGGATATGATTTCCCAAGTTAAACAATCATTAATATTGATTTTTGGAAAGATTAAAACCAAGTGGAGTTTTAATGAATCTTTAATTAGATTGAAATAATCGAGAATGGAGTATCACCAGTTTTGCTCCAGGCGATAGTTGAATCTTTAATTAGATTGAACATGAAATGGTAATTGAATTTACCGATAACACCGTGGTGTTAGATATGAAGTATGACCAGTCTTACTTCATGGGATGAATAGGTTGGGATTGGGAAATAAAATAAATGATTACTTCAGTGTGGTTCGCTAATCCCGACTAATTGGAACTGATATTCAAAACAAGATTATAAAATAAATTTAAAGAATTTATCCTTGATAAAATTAATGGGAACCTTTACCAAAGTATAAGAATATTTGAATAAAAGAATATTATGAATTGGAATGAGGCGTATGTTGTGTTTGTGTAACACTTATTTATCATATACGCGGGTTATTCAGAAAGACCAGGTTTATCCCTTTCTGAATAATTGATTCGACGATTTGTCGAGGATGAAGACGGTGGTCGAAGACCGGAGGTCTTCACATCGTTGGAGAATTATTGATGATCTTTATTGGGTTGTGCACCCAAGAGGAGGGAATCAGTTGGTGATCGTCCAGACGTACTTGGAGATCGATGGATATGCGAGGTACAAGGTGCCTCCGGTTTCATTCAGACCCAGAACGAACTTGTTAATGGACTGTGTGTCTGACATTGGATTTTATTCTGTGTGATTGATTTCTATTAAATATATATCTATTTGGTGGTGGAGAATTTATTCTCTTTCTTAACGCCCTTCTCGGAGACGTACGAGCTCAGAGGTTATATATTGATGGATATCAATCACATGGAGTGAATTGCCTGTGTGGCATGCCTAAGTGGCAAATGATCAAGGCTTTTGTTGAAAAGCAGAGTCTTGTGGTTGATGATCAAAGCACCGCCTGTGTGGCACAGCTTTTTGTAGCGTTAATTCACGAGCCTCACACCCCGGTTGTGAACCAGAAACGGGAGAGGACATCAGGGAGGGCATGCGTTTCTTTCTAGCTAGGGTGGTGTCGGTGACCTACCAGCGCTGACATTTATATTATTTTCACTTGTGTGGTTGTTGCTGTTGCGAGGCGCCTCAGATATATCGGTGAATATGTGGAGCCGATGGAGTCATTTGGCTCATTTACGCCCCAAAAAGCGGGGAAACGCAGTGTTCGGGCATAATAATCCACATCGATGGACCGGCCCTGACGATCCAAGGCTTGCCTGTGCGCTTGGCTGAGACACGGGCTAGACAGTCTCGAATTCGGTGAGGACGATCCCTGGCCTTGGTTCACAGATGGAATTCCAACTTCCTATACGTGACTTTGTGGTTTTGATTATAGAACCTATATATGGCGACATATTGATATGGGGCACTTATACCGTCTATGATTGATACTTATGATTGAAATTGTTTTGACACTATGCACTTATAATTGTATCAAATGATTTGTTTTTAACGTACCAAGCATGTTTGGCTATTATAAGGGAAAAACCATATCCCCCGGCTTGCGTTGCAATGTGTGATAGGACCTGGGTCTTATAATAGCTTCATTTTTCCAAAAAGCATTGTGCTGTTTTGTTATACGCACTGATATTCTTGGGAGGAAACCCGTTCCGTGTTATACGGCGTGGTCCCTTGATATATCTGATTTGAAGTAAAGTTTAAAATAACTGTTTTAGTTCTCACACCAGTCACATGACTGACCTGGAGTTTATTGTTTTAACCTAAACTCTGGGTGCCCTTATTTTCTGCACGGGCAGCTAGTAGTTTTTGTTTTGCATATTTATGTTCATAGGAACCTGGTTTGCAGCTGGAACGATATTCGGAAAGCTCTGTATCCGTATATTCTTGTCTATTGTGTTTTGTATGATTTTTCGCTTCTATGCAATTTATTGTAATCTCTGATATTTATCGTATGTATTTTATTTGCTTATACTCTGTATATTCTTATATTCTGATGAATTGTTGTAATAAGCAATGTAATGTTCTTCTGTCTGAGTTATGATTTGTCCTATCCTCAAAGTATCCGCTCTTTCCTTCGCGGGGAAGTTATGGGTCCTTACATTTGGTATCAGAGCTTTGGTTTACAGAGCTCGGAGAACAAGACATATTAGAACCAAACGAAAGAATTCATCAGAGATTGGATTAGTAATATCCAATGAGAATGACTTGTTAGAGATGGATCAGTAGTATCCTAGAACGAGTGAGAAGATTATATTTTTAAAACGAAAACGAATTTTATTTTGAAAATTTAAATTTTATTCAACATATTTGGATATTTATTTGTATTGAATTTGGGCAATCCAACATATAAAGATTTTGCATATACGTCTGATCCACGTGTATTTGAAGTTTTAATATACTGGGTAGATATAGAATCACACTCTATCACCCGGGGATAATTCTGATGATGATGCATCATCATCATCAGTGTTTGTGTTCGAGTTTCGAAAGTGGGATTTCTGTATATTTCCAATTGACTGGTATGGGAACCATAACTAGATAGGGCTTATTGTTGTGATTTGGCACCAAAAATGTAATTTCTTGACTATGTATCAAAATTATGAACTTGGAACGTTAATCAACTAGTTGATTGTTGGTTGTGTTGTTTGATTAATTGAAATTTGCACCATTTAGCCAAATTGAACCAAATAGTGAGTTGTATTGAAAATTAGTCGCATTTGCATGCATATACATGCACTTACATTGAAGAGATCATAGCAAGGAGGCTGGAGAAGAGGAATAAAATTGTTTGCCCGATAAATAGGTACATGTTTATTGTATTTCTTGGGTTTTTGATGATTTTATGAGCCGATTGGCTAGCCGCTTGGCTGTTTCTTTTTCTTTTTGGATTGGTGAGGGCCATGGGAGGCTATTTGAAATATCCCGAAGCTCCCGGTGCAGGGGTGGTTATGACGAAATTTTTCGAAAATTTAGGGTGTTAACCAAATTTTTTAAAAATTTGAAAAGTTCTTAGAAACTGAAAAGTTGAAGAACTTAAGCCGTAAAGAAAATAATGAAAGTAGGGTTGATTAGTTAAACAACTTTCAGCTTCGTTCCTTTACGGGGACGAAAAGTTTTAAGTAGGGGAGATTGTAATAACCTAAAAATCCGAGCCAATTAAAAATTTTTATTTTGGCAATTTTAGTGAATTTTGAATATATAAATGATTTATTTTAAATAATAGGGACGAAAAATTTATTTTGAATAGAATTAGAATGAATATATTTATTTGAATCGATGTTAGAATATAAATATTTATTTTATATTATAAAAGGAATTGAAAATGGCGCGGTAGTTCGAAAATTAGATTTCAAATTTTAAATGAATGTACAAGATTCAAAATAAACCGGATTTTGGCGAAACCAAAAATATTAGAATCTATTTGAAAATATCTTTCCAAAAAATCCGAAAAATTGAAATTTCGTAGCGGGGATAAAATGTTATTCCCAGTTGAAATTTCAGAATAGTCGCTATGGAATTTTGGCCCTTTAAAATGACCATTTTTCAAATGGTCTCAGAATTCGATGAAATTAGTTTTGTTAGGACCGTATCATCAATACGAAGCTAGAAAATATTTTTCGGGAATTTTTAGAATCAGTATGTGGCCTCAGTAAATTAAAATATGCGTTCAAATTCAATATATAGATTTATATTTTGATTTTGACAAAAACTGATTGAAATAGCCGAACTAGCTTGTGATGCATATCCCATTGTGTTCAGAATGGGGTTAATTAGCTAGGGGCGACAATCGTTCGGTTTGATACCGGGTCCAAATAAAAATTTAACTTTTTGGAGAATGAAACAAAATAATAATAATAATAATTAAACAGATAAACTGGGCACCCTTTACTTATCTCCCCCATTCAAAATCAAACTTCAGAAAAAAAAACATAAAAAAAACCCTCGTCAAATCCCTTGGCCTTCCTCCCCCCCTCGAGGTTGACCCACCGCCGTGCCTCCCTAGGAGGCGGCGCATTCATCCAAACCCTTTCCCCCCTGACGACGCCGCTATCCCCTTCTTCCTCCTCTCCACTGCGAATCTGAAACCCTAGCCGCCCCTGCTAGTGTCGCACCCCTTCGCCTCACTGCAGGTCCGCCGTAGCACCTCCATGACCTCCTGCGCCACGTCAGACCGCACCCCCCTCTCTGTTCAAATCAATATCGCCACCATCGGCCACCACAGCCCCTCCACAGCAGGCAGCGCCCTCCACCGACCACCACTGACCCCTAGCAACCCTCCTCCAACCAAAAAACTATGAGTTCTTCTATTTTTGTATTAAAATTGATTTTCAGTTTTAATTATAGGGGGCAAATAAAAATTTGATTTTTTTTACATGTGATGCTTTGAAATAAAAAAATCCAATTTTTCTTCGATGAAACGTAAGTTTTATATTTTATATTTATATGTGTTATTTAAAAAAAGTGGTTACTATATGTAATGACATGAAAAGATTAGATTTTTAATTTGAATAGTTAGGATTTGACTTTTAAATCAATAAAAATATGATTTTTATATTATATAGATAGTAAAAATTCAATCTTTATATAGAGGGTAGAAATATAAAAATATAATTTTTGTATAGAAAGAAGCGTTGTAAAAATATATATGAAGTAGTGGAATAAAAATATAATCTTTTCTTTATATAGTAACGCTATAAAAATGTGATTTTTTATACGAACAATATAAGAATAAAAATGTGATTTTTATATGAACAGTGTGAAATAGATGGAACCGATTGGAAAAAAGATGAAGATTTCCTACATATGAGGAGTCGTGGCATTTGGTTTAGCTCTCTGCGAGAACTCCTCACTTTTATTTTAATTTCTAGTTTGAAATATATACTAGGATGCAGACGGTGCTTAGCAGCACCCGACACCCGTCGTCCACAGACCATGGATGACTTGTTTGTTTGATTGGTGTGTTGTGAAAATTGATTGTGTGATGTGGATTGAATAAATATTTTATAGTTAAAAATATACTTTTTAACGTATATATAAAATAAATATTTATAAACAAATCGGACGGTTTGTTCATATACACCCATTTGAAGGATGTTGATTGGGACGATAAATTTTACACATCGCCCAACTGCACAAATAAAAATCTTTGTTTGTTGACTGAAACCCCACACGGGTATTGGGATGATATTTGACGTAAACTAATCCCGATTGTTTAGTTGTATGTCAATCGATGGGTTGACAGACTGTGTAAGCATTAATTATTTATATTTAATGCTTATGCAGTTGTGTGGTGCACTTTGGATGATGGTTGATTATTTATCATTGCTATTATATACATGTGTTGTATAGAATCAATATAAATAACATTATATGGTAATTGATTGGGCCTCATTCCAATTGGGAAAATAAGAAATATTATAAAAGAAAATTCATGTGTTGAATAAAGAAAAAAAATTCATGTGTTGAATAAAGTAAATATTCATGTGTTGAATAAAAATATAAATTCATGTGTTGAATAAAAATATAAATTCATGTGTTGAGTAAAAATGTAAATTCATGTGTTGAATAAAATATATATTCATGTGTTGAATAAAAATATATATTCATGTGTTGAAGAAAATATTCATTTTTTGAATAGAATAACGAAGTTATCGAAATATATAAAGCCGTGTTGGTTAGATATGCGCCATTTTGACGCGAACGATATTTATATCGATTATATTCGTTTTTATGATGATTATAGAAAAGGAAGTGATTACAAAATATAAAGTTTTGAAAATATTATCATTTGTATATCGATGACACGGTATATTCAATTTTGATTCAAAATTGAATATGAAGTTGAAATCGTTTTGAAAACGAATTTAAAATGATTTATAAAATACGTTTTAAAAGGAAATCGACGAAATATAATATATATATATATTATATATATATATATAATGGCCTGAATAGAACGCGCTGCGCTGCGGCCGTTCGCGAATTTCGACCATTGACTTCGAATGAGAATTACGGGAGATTCGACCGTCGGATTCTCCTAAAACCGGAACCGTTGGGTTCATATCGAAAAGAGCTTTCTAACGAATACTATAGATTTGGAATCTAACGGTTGGATTTGGAATTATGTCCAAATAAAATTTGGAAAAGGTCGCTGTAAGTGAAGTTCGACGGCCATTGATGGAAATCGACTATATGGGCCTTGATAAAATTATTAAAAATAGTAATAATTTGTGTAAAATTATAAGAAATAATTTGTGAAGAATTGGGATGAAAAACTCCATATTTGAAAAGATAAAAATAGATTTTTATCGAAATGAACTAGTTTTGAACTAGAATTAAAATACATTTATTTTTGAAATAAATAAATTGGATTTGAAAGGGTTTTAAAAGTAACCAGAATTTCCAATAATTGAATTGGAATGGATTTGAATCGAAATTGTCTTTGGAATATTACGATGTTGGATTTCGTGATTATACAGATATTGTTAGGGAAATTTGAAAGATATATTTATATCGTTATTTCCAATACATATTTGTTGGTCGTAGAATTTGATATTGAATATAAGCCGATATATTTTCTATTCAGAGCCTTGTATTTAATATCAAATGGGATTTGGGTTTGTCGTGAATGGTGTCTTCATTAACACTATTCTTAAACCCAGTTGAGAAGAAGATTAAATCTTTTTATTTAGATTTAATGAAGTATACCAATTAAATGATATTTAATTGGAATTGAATTAGAATGTGATTTGGGTTTATAGTGAACCGTGTTTTAAATGACATTGGTTCTTTAACCCAGTTAAAGCCAGAATATGAGTTCCCAAGTTAAACAATCTTTAATATTGATTTTTGTGAAGATTAAAACCAAGTGGAGTTTTAATGAATCTTTAACTAGATTGAAATAATCAAGAATGGAGTACCACCAGTTTTGCTCCAGGCGATAGTTAAATTTTTAATTAGATTGAACGTGAAATGGTAATTGAATTTACCGATAACACCGTGGTGTTAGATATGAAGTATGACCAGTTTTACTTCATGGGATGAATAGGTTGGGATTGGGAAATAAAATAAATGATTACTTCGTTGTGGTTCGCTTACCCCGACTAATTGGAATTGATATTCAAAAGAAGATTAAAGAATAAATTTAAAGAATTTATCTTTGATAAAATTAATTGGAACCTTTCCCAAATTATAAGAATATTTGAATAAAAGAATATTCTGAATTGGAATGAGGTGTGTGTTGTGTTTGTGTAACACTTGTTTATCATATACGCGGGTTATTCAGAAAGACCGGGTTTACCCCATTCTGAATAACTGATTCGACGATGTGTCGAGGATGAAGACGGTGGTCGAAGACCGGAGGTCTTAACATCGTTTGGATAATTACTGATGATCTTGATTGGGATGTACACCCAAGAGGAGGGAATCAGTTGGTGATCTTCCAGGCATACTTGGAGATCGATGGATATGCGAGGTACAAGGTGCCTCCGGTTTCGTTCAGACCCAGAACGAACTTGTAAATGGACTGTGTGTATGACATTGGATTTTATTATGTGTGATTGATTTCTATTAAATATATATCTATTTGGCGGCGGATAATTTATTCTCTTGCTTAACGCCCTTTTCTGAGACGTACGAGCTCAGAGGTTATATATTGATGGATATCAATCGCATGGAGTAAATTGCCTGTGTTGCATGCCTAAGTGGCAAATGATCAAGGCTTTTGTTGAAAAGCAGAGTCTTGTGGTTGATGATCAAAGCACCGCTTGTATGGCACAACTTTGTGTAGCGTTATTTCGCGAGCCTCACACCCCGGTTGCGAACCAGAAACGGGAGAGGACATCAGGGAGGGCATGTGTTTCTTTCTAGCTAGGGTGGTGTCAGTGACCTACCAACCCTGACATTTATATTATTTTCACTTGTGTGGCTGTTGCTATTGCGAGGCGCCTTAGATATATCGGTGACTATGTGGAGCCGATGGAGTCATTTGGCTCATTTATGCCCCAAAGGGCGGGGAAACGCAGTGTTCAGGCATAATAATACACATCGGTGGACCGGTCCTGACGATCCAAGGCTTTCCTGCGCGCTTGCCTAAGATTCGGGCTAGACAGTCTCGAATTCGGTGAGGAGGATCCCTGGCCTCGGTTCACGTATGGAAATCCAACTTCCAATACGTGACTTTGCAGTTTTGATTGTAGAGCCTATATATGGTGACATAGTTGTATTGCGCACTTATGCCGTTTATGATTGATACTTATGATTGAAATTGTTTTGACACTATGCACTTATAATAGTATCAAATGATTTGTTTTTAACGTACCAATCATGTTTGGCTATTATAAGGGAAAAACACTATCCCCCGGATTGCGTTGCATTGTGTGATAGGACCTGGGTCTTATAATAGCTTCATTTTTCCAAAAAGCATTGCGCTGTTTTGTTATACGCAATGATATTCTTGGGAGGAAACCCATTTCGTGTTATACGGCGTGGTCCGTTGATATATCTGATTTAAAGTAAAGTTTAAAGTAACTGTTTTAGTTCTCACACCAGTCACATGACTGACCTAGAGTTTATTGTTTTAACCTAAACTCTGGGTGCCCTTATTTTCCGCACGGGCAACTAATAGTTTTGGTTTTGCAGATTTATTTTCACAGGAACCTGGTTTGCAGCTGGAACGATATTCGGAAAGCTCTGTATCCATATATTCTTTTCAGTTGTGTTTTGTATGATTTTCCGTTGCTATGTAATTTATTGTAATCAATGATATTTATCAAATGTATTTTATTTGTTTATACTCTGTATATTCTTATATTCTGTTGAATTGTTGTAATAAGCAATGTAATGTTCTTCTGTCTGAGTTCTGATTTGTCCTATCCTCAAAGTATCCGCTCTTTCCTTCGCGAGGAAGTTATGGGTCCTTACATTTGGTATTAGAGCTTTTGGTTTACAGAGCTCGGAGATAAAAGCATTTTAGAACCAAACGAAAGAATTCATCAGAGATTGGATTAGTAATATCCAATGAGAATGATTCGTTAGAGATGGATCAGTAGTATCCTAGAACGAGTGTGAAGAGTATATTTTTAAAATGAAAACGAATTTTTGTTTTGAAAATTTAAATTTTATTCAACATATTTGGATATTTATTTGTATTGAATTTGGGCAATCCAATATATAAAGATTTTGCATATACGTCTGATCCACGTGTATTCGAAGTTTTAATATACTGGTTAGATATAGAATCACACTCTAGTCGCCCGGGGATAATTCTGATGATGATGCATCATCATTAGTGTTTCTGTTCGAGTTTCGAAAGTGGGATTTCTGTATATTTCCAATTGACTGGTGTGAGAACCAAAACTAGATAGGGCTTATTGTTGTGATTTGGCACCAAAAATGTGATTTTTTGACTATGTATAAAAATGATGAACTTGAAACGTTAATCAACTCTTTCCTTCGTGGGGAAGTTACGGGTCCTTACACAGAGTTTAAGTTAAAACAATAAACTCCATGTCAGTCATGTGACCGGTGTGAGAACTAAAACTGAATTAAGGTTTTCCAAACTAGTCGGGATTAGCGAACTACATCAAAGTAATCATTTATATTATTTCCCAATCCTAACCTATTCATCCCATGGAGAAAAACTGATTATAGACCATATCCAACACCACGGTGTTGTCGGTAAATTTAATTACCATTTCCCGTTCAAATATAATTAAAGATTTAACTATCGCTTGGAGCAAAACTGGTGATACTCCACTCTCGATCATTTCCCAAATTCGATAATTTAAATTATCAATTCACCTTTCAATTAAATTAAAGATTCATTAAAACTCCACAGCGTTACTATGGAAAATTCCTGTAATAAAAAGATTTATAAATTCCAAATCACATTTCACTGTAAATCGGGTTAAAGAACGAATGTCGTTAAAAACACAGTTCACTCTAAACCCAATTCACATTCCATTTTCAGTTCCAATTAAATGTTAATTAATTGGTAATTCTTCTTTAAATCTTAATTAAAAGATTTATTCTTTTCACACTGGATTTAAGAACAGTGTCATTTAAAACACAGTTCACGACAAACCAAAAATCCCATCAGTCTCTAACCGTAAATTAATAAGAGAACAATTCACTAAGTATTAATCCCGAAGGTCGAAACCAACATCAGATCAATACCCAGGAAACCATTCAACTTAGCTAATCTCAAGTCAGTTTCTAATTTTCTTAACTCCATTGGGTTTAAGAACAATATTATTAAAGATACCATTCACAACAAATCCAAAATCCAATTAGATATTAAATACAAGGCTCTGAATAGAAAATATATCGGCTTATATTCAATATCAAATTCTGAAACCAACAAATATCATATTGGAATAACGATATATATATATATATATCTTCCAAATTGCTCCACAATATCCGTATAATCACGGAATCAAATATTGAAATATTCTGAAGATAATTTCGATTCAAATCCATTCCAATTCATATATTGGAAATTCCGGTTAATTTTAAAATCATTTCAAATCCAATTTAATTATTTAAAAATATTGGATTATAATTCTAGTTCATAACTAGTTCATTTCGATAAAAATATATTTTTATCTTTTCAAATATGGAATTTTTCATCCCAATTCTTTCCAAATCATTTTTTATGATTCTACACAAATTATTGATATTTTTAACAATTTTATCAAGGCCCATACAGTCGATTTCCATAAACGGTCATCGAACTACACTTACGACGACCTTTTCCGAAATTGATTTGGATGTAATTCCAAATCCAGCTGTTAGATTTCTAATTTCTTGTATTCGTTAGAAAGCTCTTTTCGATACGAACCCAACGGTTCTGGGTTTAGGAGAATCCGATGGTCAGATCTCTCGTAATGTCCATTCGAAGTCAATTGTCGAAATTCACGAACTGCCGCGGCGCGGCGCGTTCTATTCAGGCCATTAAATACATGCATATATATAATATTATATATATTTCGTCTATTTCCATTTAAAACATGTTTTATAAATCGTTTTAAATTCATTTTCAAAACGATTTCAACTTCATATTCAATTTCAAATCAAAATTGAATATTCCATATCATTAATATATAAATGATGGTATTTTCAAAATGTTATATTTCGAAATCATTTCCTTTTCGATATTCATTATAGAAATGAATAAAATCGATATAAATATCGTTCGCGTCAAAATGGCGCATATCTAATCAACACGGCTTTTATTCAACACACGAATATTTTTCCATTCAACACATGAATATATTTTATTCAGCACATGAACATATTATTTTATAATATTCTTTATTTATTCCAAATTGGAACGAGACTCAATCAATTACCATATAATGTTAATTGTATGGCTTCTATACAACACATGTATATAATAACAATAATAAACAATTAGCCATCATCCAAAGTGCACTACACAACTGCATAAGCATTAAATTTAAATAATTAATGCTTATAACAATCTGTCAACCCATCGATTAACATACAACTAAATATTGGGATTAGTGTATGTCCAATATCATCCCAATACCTGTGTGGGGTTTTCAAACAACAAACACTGATTATTATTTGTGTAGTTGGGCGGTGTGTAAAAAATATCATCCCAATCAATATCAGCAAAATGTGTGTACATAAACAAATCATCTGATTTGTAAATGAATACTTATTTTATTCATATACACGTTAAAAATTATATCTGTAACGATAAAATATTTTATTTCAACACATGAATATTATTCCATTCAACACATGAATATATTTTATCATTCCACATCATAATCAATTTTCACAACGCATCATAATCAAACAAGTCATCCATGGTTTGTGGACGACGGGTGTCGGATGCTGCTAAGCATCGTCTACATCCTAGTATATATTTTTAACTAGAAAGTAAATTAAAGTGAGAAGTTCTCACCTTTGGGTTCCACTCCTCCATTCTTTATTTCTGAACGGTTTGGATTTGTTTCCCGCACGTTGTGTCCTTCACAGCGTTTTCAACGAAATCTGTTTCACACAGCTTAAATTAAAAATCGTATTTTTAATTTGCTTCCTATATAAAAATCACATTTTTATTTCACCGCTACATGGATAAAAATCACATTTTTATCACTTCGCTATATTTATAAAAATCAAATTTTGATAGCGCTAAAAATCGAATTGTTATATAACTAAAAATCAAATCTTTTGTTTACAACATATATATAAAAATCGGAATTTTATACTGTTAAAAATCATATCTTTACATTGCTTCTATATATATAAAGATCGTACTTTTAATCTACTACCTATATAAAAATCATATTTTTACACTGCTACTTCACATATAAAAATTATAATTTTATATTCGCTACTTCATTATAAAAATCGAATTTTTATCGCTACTTCATATTGATAAAAATCATATTTTTATCTCGCCTTCCTATACAAAAATCGTATTTTTATACTGCCACTTCATATTTAAAAATATAATCTTTTCCTCACTAGTATGTATATAAAAATATCATCTTTGTTTAAATAAAAATATTATCTTTCTTTTTCAGTAATGCCATAATATATATATATATATATATATATATATAAAGAGAAACTTACAACGTTTTCAGTGAATGGGGTGTCCACCACTGGCGGAGGTGGCCGGAGGAGGCGAGTGGATGCGACGGTGGGTGGTCAGGTGGCGGTTTCCATTCGTGGTTTGGGGTTGTTTGGGTGGTCATGGGTTTAAATTGAAGAGGAGGAGGAACAAGGGGTCGGAGGGGGCGTCATTGGAGCCAGGGGAGGTTCGGCTGGTCAGGGCGTGGCTACAGGGAGTCGGCGGTAGGATTGGTGTTCAGGTTGTGGTGGTTGGCTGCTGTTTGTGGAAGAAAGAGGGAGAACAACGAAGGAGGAGGAGAAGGGGGGGAAGGGGAGGGGGGCGACAGAAATCTCATGGTTGACCACGAGATTTTTAATTTAGGGGTATGACCCCGGTCAAACCCCTGTATATATTTTTTTTTTAAAAACAACTTTTCCATTAAATGGATAAATCGAACCCAATGACTGTCACCCCGAAATAATTACCCCTATTCCGAACACAATGGGATATGTTTCGTAACCCAGTTCGGCTGTTACGATCAGTTTTCGCTCAAATTTAAATATAAATCAATATATATATATATATAGTTTTCACGTACATTTTAATTTACCGGGGCCACATACTCTCTCTAAAATCTCCTGAAAAATCATTTCTAGCTTCGTATTGATGATACGGTCCTAACAAAACTAATTTCATCGAATTCTGAGACCGTTTGAAAAATGGCCATTTTCCAGTCGATTAAATTCAACTGAAATTGGTCAAACGCGTTTTCTTACGCCACGCTCACATATTGATTTCAAAAATTATGAAAATTTGAATTTAGCAATAAATTGACATCCCGGATCCAACAAAAGTGGTATCGTCGAAAACGGAGGTCATTTGCAAAATGGCTATTTTTAAGGGCTATATTTCCATAGCAACTATTCTGAATTTCCAACTGGGTATAACTTTTCATTCCCGCTATGAAATTTTAATTTTTCAGGTTCGTTGGAAAGATATTTTCAAATATATTCTAATATTTCTAGTTTTACCAAAATCCGTTTTATTTTGTATCCTGTACATTCATTTGAAATTTGAAATCGAATTTTCAAACTACCGCGCCATTTTCAATTCCTTTTATAATTAAAATAAATATTTATATTCCAACTACGATTCCAATAAATACGTTCTAATTCTATTCAAAATAAGTTTCTATTCGTTATTATTTAAAATAATTCATTTTAAATATTCAAAATTCATTAAAATTGCCAAAATAAAAAAATTAAATTGATTCTGATTTTCCGGGTTGTTACAATTTCTATCCAAACCCAATTTTTATTCAAATTGGAAATCATTTCTAAATCAAAAGATTTATCTATACACTTCTTTCTAATCATGGTCATACTTGATAAACTAACTAATTTAAGTTTATTTCACTTAAATTTACTAAATGTCGTTTTATCTTTTTCAGCCAGTTGGGCTGAAAATGCAAATATCCCTAAATATAGTTCGAAACTACCTATTTCCTTTTCAAATCACTTTGAAATCTTTTATTATGATTTGACATAAATTTTCCCTATTTTTAATAATTTAAAAATTGCTCCTTTTACTAAAATTCATTTTCGGGTCACTAATGATCCTAACATTGTTTTTATTTAAAATTGGTTTTAACTTATCTCTTGATCTAACCGTTGGATTTTAAAGCTCTTATACTCATTTGAGAGCTCTTTTCATTTTAGATCCAATGGTTTTTATTTCAGGAGAATCCGACGTCGTATCTTCCGGTACACCAGTTTGAAGTTAGTGGTCGTAATTCGCGAACTATCGCTGCGCGATGAGTTCTATTCAAACCAAACTTCGATTTTATATTAAAATAAAATCAAGTTGCTTCTAAAGTATTTTACTGATTATCTAATAATTATTGAAAACCCTATGTCCAACATTTCACTACAAATTCAAATATTTCTATTAAATAGCTATTATAACATTATTTTTTTATTAAAATAATATTTATTTTAAACTTCATTATTTTGAATCTAAATTTTCCTGACATTCATTCTAAAAATAAATAAGATTGTTTTGAAAAGAAAATTCTTTTAAAACCCTTCCTAGATACCCTAACAGAACTTTACTTTTTTTAATTACTATTTATTTGGAATAAAAACTTGAATAGAACATAACCTGGTTTTCATTTCACCAAAATTATTTCTATCTTTTGCAACTATTCATCGCAATGAATTATACTTTAGGTCCATCAAAAATCGAACGTCATATTTTGATTTTTATTTTACACCTAATATTTTATTATTAAAATATTAAGTAAATTCCCAATTGGAAAAAAACTCATCTAACGACCATATAATTCAACTTATATGGATCCAATATGTTAATAATATTCCATTAAGATATATTAATCATTCCAACATTCATTATAACATCCATTGCACACATATCATGGCACGGTACGTAACATGTAAGCATTAAATATTTAACACTTACACATTTTTGTCAATCGACAGTTAACTGCAATACACAAACATCAACTAACATATGCATTCAATTACCTAATGGGGTTTGTACCCGTATACTGTTTATATTGACAAAAGTTGTGCCAAAATAAATGGTGTTTCACTATTCATCCATATACTTGTTTATTCAAGTATACGTTTTCAACTACCACAAATACTACCTATACATGTTGTTTTAGATATGGTGAACTATCCAAATCTCATTGTTTGCTGTTTAATCATTTAACAACCCAACGCTAATGTGGAAATATTTATTTTCTATCACAATGTACATGAAACATTGAACCAAGTTATAATCTAATTCAACCAATCGTTTTGTTTATGATTTCAACTACTAAGCCACTTACAATACGATATAAATTTCTAACAATGTCAAAAATTCATACCCAAACTTCACTACATAACATATCATATATTTACTTTCATATGATTACATATGACATCAACTACCATATATACAATAAATAAATTCAAACGTGTGCAATGTATTACTCACCATTGGTTTCCACTCTAGCTATCTTTAAAAAGGTAGGATTTTTATCGCTTAAATGGTACCGAACAAATTCTACAGCCTTTCGGCGTCATGGTATATTATGAAATTGAAATGGATAGGGGTTCGATGCTATTTGGATTTTTAAATTATCGGGTGCAAAGAAGGATGCTGTTTTTGGTTTTAGGAACGAATAAAGAGGGTTTTAGGCAAACAGAGCTAAACAGGTATCCGATTTTGGAAGTAGGTCCCATGGCTAGGCTAGAGGCGTTAGTTGGGGCTTAGGTTGTGGCTGTAGAGGGTGGGAAGGGCTGGTTTGGGGAGGAGGAGGTCAAAGGAGGTGGCTTTGAGGTGGAAAAAGGGGGTTTTAGTTGGTTTTAAGGCTTTGGGAGGTGGTGGGGTCCATGGGGAGGAGGAGGAGGGTGATGAGATGACGTGGGCAGAGGGGAGAGGGCTTGGTGGCCTTAGCCGTAAGGGGGAGGGGTCGAGTGGAGAGAAGAGAAGGAGGGAAGAAGGAGAAGTAAAGAAAGAGAAGAGAAATAAAGTGAATAAAGGAAGGAAGGATGCCTTGTATTTATAGACTTGGAAATGGCATGGATCTCTTAGATGATGGCGTAAGGGAGGAAGGGAGAATGCACACATTGAAGCCTTAGATGCAAGACAACTCCGAACAAACACACTTTGGAGCTATTTAGTTTAGAGTGTGAATGCAAACTTAAGGTATATGTAATCTATTACGCGTTATTTACTCGTGTGACCACATACTGATTCCATTTTCGACGAAATTTGGAATCCCAACATATTTTCCAATATGTTTCCAACAAAACTGATTTCGTTGAATTCTGACTCCGTTTACTCAAAATTTTCTCATTCGACCTTAGTTCGAGTTCAAATTATTGATCGATTTACACTTAAATTTTGCATTGCCACATACTAACTCCGTTTGATGCAAAGTTTGGAATCTTACCATATTTTGACATTCCGAATACGATAAAATTGGTTTCATCGAATTCGGAGATCGTTTACAAAATTTCTATTTTCTAGGCTATCAAAATAATATTAAAATATCGAATTTTAATATAGTTAACTTTTAAATCAATCTTAAAAGTTCACTAATGTTATCTTAACTATTTTATAAGTTGTTTTCCAATACTTATGTCAAAATCTTAAAATTTACAATTTCGATGAATAGTGTCAAAATTTTATTTCTGACCAAAATTGTTTGAACTGATAAGTTGATAAAATTGATTAAATAATTTATCTGATCGTTATAATTTTTGAGATCGCCTTTAAAAATGAGTGTATGTATCCAGAACCTTGCGCGTTTATTCCACAATATTGAATACTTGAATTTTTAAAATATCAGAAATTTTGAGTCGTTACATTCTCCTCTACTTAAAACTTTTCGTGCTCAAAAAGGAAAGAAGACAAGAGTAAGTTTATAACTATACATAGATTCAAATATCTTGTATAAATAACTCAATTTAGATAGCCCCTCCAATCCTATCTCTACCCCTACCTCTATGCAAACAAATAAAGAGTTTCTAATCAGTACACAAGTTTAAACTAGCACTTTTAAACATATACTTTTCTAATCAAAGTTACAAATGATTTTAATGTATATCCACTGTCCAAAATCATGAATATAATCTCCTTTATAAATTTCAATCTAATTTGTGTTAGAATTTATTGACTATCCAAAATCGCCGAAAATTATGTTTATTTAACATAATCTAACAGTTTAAGTTCATAATCACTCCTTAATTAGCTAAATTTAGCAACCATGCATCACATCCAACAATTAATTAATTGATTAGCTTTCTTTATTTTTCCTTTATCAAAATACTTATTAATTTGGAAATCAAAACTATAAATACGTCTCTCGCATATATAATCTCAGTCAACCCATTCTAGGGTATCTCTAACCCTATCTCTAATGAGTCTCTCGTTCTAGATTTTGCGGATCCTACCTTTGACAAGTTATTCGTCCTAGGATACTTTTGATCCAATCTTTGACGAGTATTTTACTTTGTAGAGCCAAGGTTTATCGCTAAACCAAAGCACTAATACCAAGTGAGACGACCCACACATTCTCTTCCGCTGAACCGACCATAAACCACACAAGTCCGGTTCAAAAGGTAAGCATCCTTGGAAGGTCCTGCGATAAATAAATCTCCGACCTTCGATAGTCGATACTTAACGCATCCACGGTGTTCGCATACTGCAAAATCAAATATTGCAAACTTGATTCATTGGGATTTTATCATAGCGAAACCACTGTTTCAAATCTCGAAAATATCGCCCGAGATCTCCTCCGAGATCTCATTTTGGGCTCCTTCCGAAACGAAACATCAAATATCACTATAAATCTCCTTTTGAATATATCGTCCGAGATATTGCAATATTGAACGATATATCGACTGATACGAAATACTGGAGTATCGTCTGAGATGTTGTTTATTATTTAAGATTTAAATCTATGCTTGAACTAGGAACAATAATTAAAAAAACTCAAATCTAGGCACGATAATCTCCTTCTATTTTACGTTTTTCATGTTAAATGACCATATTGTATGTTCATATCTGTTCTACAATGCTTATGATTGTCAATTTCGTCTTTTTCATATACATGTTACATATGACGTTATGTATTTTATGGTCTACTTATGCTGTATTTTTAATGTTTTCGATTTTTTAATGTTTTATGTCAAAAATAATTCATTTTCATGGATTATATTTTTAAGCCACAAACTATCTGCATTGTGGCATATTATGATTTAAAGTATGAATGATCTTTCGTAAATTAAGAATAATAAAGTGATTTTGCAATTCAAGTCTAAGTTACTATTTTTTTTAATACCATTCATAAAAATCATTTTGTAAGAATATCATTTTTTTTAATATATTATGTACCGCGAGATAATTCTGATATGAACTTTCAAATTAGAGACGGTATTCCGATATAAACCCCCGAGTTAGGCTCATCTCGTCTGAGATATCCCCCGATACGAGATCAGGTGCCTAAAATCCCCGAGATGAAACACGACCGATATCCGAGCTATAAAACCTTGATCGAAACACATCGAAACAAAAACATAATATCCAATATAGATAACTTTACAGTGGAAACTTCTACATCATTTTAAAAACGCATTCTTACGTTCTCAATCCATATACATCCAAGTATACATAGTATAGTATGTCTTTCCATCTAACGAAGAACTCCAAATTTTTAAAATCCACTGAAACTCCTCATCAACCTGTTTAACCTGAAACACACACTCGGATATGACCCGAACGTCAAACACTTGCTTCAGGCTTAGATTAACCAAATTACAAATTGGAAACTAGATAAAAAACCATAACCCATATCATATAATTATCAATCAAGATTCAAAGGTTTTAAAATCCATGCTTTTGAAAAATGAAGCTATTATAAGACTCAAGTCCCTTCAAAATGCAATGCATACCGGAGGATAGAGTTTTACCTTATAATGGACAAACATTCTTGATATTCTTTAAAATAAAAAATTTGATATTATTGTTAATGTCAAGGTGTGGAAATCAATTTCGAAAGTAAATGATCAACCTTAGATTGCATAATGCCCTATCCCATTATATAGGCTATTAATTTACAAATGAAAACACAAGCTCGTATTGGAAGTTCCAACAATGACCAAGGAAAAGGATCTTCCTTAAGCACATTCGGAACACCTCTACCAAGATGTCCCAGCAGCCAAACATTGAGTACTTCAGAGTGATAGAGCTTGAAAGGACCCGAAATTTCGCTCGGGCCGAATCGATCGCTAAACCGATAGAGACCGTTCGAAGCCCGGATTGCTTTAAGAACACGACTCATCAGAACACATACAATAGAACATTTCATTGTTATTACAACAACTTACATCAGAGTACAAGAATATCGGAGAATAAATTACATAACAGTTGAATTAAAAATGTATAAATACAATGTGTAGCGGAAAATACATCAATTAGAACAACTGAAAGAAATACACGGATAAAAAGATTTCTGAATATAGCTCCAGATGTAAATTCAGGATCCTGTGAAAATAAATCTGCAAAACCAAAACTACTGACTGCCCGTGTTGAAAATATGGGCACCCAGAGTTTAGATGGAAACAATAAACTCTGAGTCAGTCAT
The DNA here is from genome assembly GCA_030737875.1 of Allium sativum. Taxonomy (NCBI): domain Eukaryota; kingdom Viridiplantae; phylum Streptophyta; class Magnoliopsida; order Asparagales; family Amaryllidaceae; genus Allium; species Allium sativum. Next base: position 289,731,926 of record CM060915.1, read on the forward strand.
GGGAATGGCGTGAGAACTAAAACAGTTACCATCTTTTATTTTAAAGTTAGGTGAATCACGGGACCACGTCGTATAACACGAAACGGGTTTATCCCCCATGAATACTAGTGCATAAAACAAACAACACAATGCTAAACAGAAAAATGAAGATATTATAAGACTCCGGTCCCACCACACAATGAACGCGGTGGAGGATAGAGTTATACCTTATAATAGCCAAACATTCTTGATACGCGAAATTTGATCTTTTATTATTACTATAAATGAAGAAATCAACTTCAAATATAAATGTATCAATCATAGGCGGCGTTGGTACCATTATATTACGTCACCATATAGGTTTACAAACTAAATCGTATAATTGCGTACTGGAAATTGGATTTCCATCTATGAACTGAGGCAAAGGATATTCCTTCCAATTTCGAGACACACTAGCAATGCCTCTGGGATACACACTCTGGGCAACCTCTTGGATCTTGTAGGGCCGGTCATCTATTGATGATTGGCAATACCATAAACTATATGTTAGAAGGTTCTACCGAACCTCCAAAATTGTCAGTCACGTTGACTATAAGAGCCACTAGGGACTCTAATCATATCGAGGTACCTCGCTTTCCATCATAAAGTTTTCCAACATCCACGTGAGTAAACAGTCTAAGCTCCATACCATGACGTTACTCGTAGCGAGAAACTAACATATGTCCATTTCCCTACAGCCCCTAATCCCATTTTAAGTTCATACCGTGGAGTGAAGCTCGCGAATTAACGCTACATAATGCTATGCTATTTAAAGCCGTGCTTTGATCATCAACCACAAGACTCTTCTTTTCAACAAAAGCCTTGATCATTTGCATCTCATCATGACACACTGTCAATCCATACCGTACCACTGATTTCCACCAATATATAGCCTCTAAGCTTGTGCATCTCAGAGAAGGGTGTTAAGAAAGAGAATAATTTCTCTGCTACCAAACAGATATATATTTAGCAGAGATCAACGAGTACAGTATAAAGGAATACAATGTCAGACATACCATCCATTTGCAAGTTCGTTCTGGGTCTGAACGAAACCGAAGGCACCTTATTCCTTGTCCCATATGTCCAATACAGGAGAGAAGCCCTCGCATATCCGGTCGATCTCCAAGTACATCTGGACGATCACCACTTATTACCTTGTCTTGGGTGTACATCCCAATCAAGACATCAATAATCATCCATTCGATGTGAAGATCTCTGGTCTTCAATGACCCTCTTCATTGTCGACTTTCAATCGTCATATCAGTTATTCAAAATGGGTTAAACCCGGCCTTTCCGAATAACTCACGTATCTTATAATCAAATGCTATAAAAACACATCATACGCCTCATTCCAATTCAGAATATTCTTTTACTCAAATATTCACATCTATAGGGAAAGGTTCCCATTAATTTTTATTAAAGATAAATTCTTTTAAATTTTCTCTTTAATCTTCCTTTTGATATTGTTTTCAAAAGATTTTATTTTATACTTTAACAATTCCAAACCAAATTATGGTTTATCAAACTAGTCGGGATTAACGATCCTTATCGAAGTAATCATTTATTTTATTTACCCAGTCCCAACCTATTCATCCCATGGAGCAGAACTTGTAGTACTCCATATCTAACACCCACTTGTTATTGGTAAAATTAATTAACATTTCACGTTCAAAACTAATTAAAGATTTAACTATCGCATGGAGTAAAACTGGTGATACTCCATTCTCGACCACCTCTCAAATTTTGAAAATTTAACATTTCAATCTAATTAAAGATCCGTTTAAAATACACTTAGTTTTAATCTTCCAAGAATCATTATTTAATGATTATTCAAATTTAGGAAATAAATCATGTCTTTAACTGGGTTAAAGAACAAATGTCATTTAAAACATCGTTCAGGATAAACCCAAAATCATCTTCCATCAAAATGGAATCTACATGAAAATCATAACAGTGTATAATCGATATAAATTCCCGTATTAGACTAATAACATAAATGGAATAACGGAAAAGCCTTTTAAATTCCAGATACAGTAATGGTCTTCCTTCACAGAAGCTCATCTATATTATTACCGGATCAAATTCCATTCAATTCCAATTTAATATATATTAAACTGGAAAACTAACTTTGGAAAATTCCATTAATCTTACTTAGAAGATTATAAATTCCAAATCATATCTCCACTATTAATTGGGTTAAAAACCAAATGTTATTTAAGACACCGTTCAAGATAAACCCAAAAATCCAATTCTTTTATTCAATTTGCAACACCCCGCATTTTTAATGTAATTAAAAATATGCATGTATGTATATATTATATGCATAGATATACTTAAAGGAAAAATTAAATAATATTAATATAATTGCATGTAAGAAGTTTATGCAGTTAAATAAAGAAAAAGACTAATAAAGAAATTACATGCAATATATGAAATAAGAAGAAATTCAATGAAATGCAAAGAAATGCATGCGAACATTTAAAAAGAAATAAAAAGGAGAATTTGAAGAGCCTCCAGAATTTGGTCATGAAATTAGTGTCATTGCGTTCGTGGCTATTTTCAGATTAATTTAGACATATAGTTTGTAGAAAACTGATTTAAAATGAAGAAGATATCTTTAAATTAAATATTGCAACAAAACATGAAAAGAGGAATGAGAAAATAATAATGTGTAGCATTGTCCTAAGTTTTGTTAACAAAAGACTAAGTAGATCATTTGGTTAACACATATGACTTGTACACAAGAGGTTTTGAGTTCGTTCCCCGCCAGTGCCATATTTTTGTTTTAAGGCAATGGCTAAAAAGTGGCTTAGTGTGAAAACGGTTAAAAAGCAGATCAGTGTGAAAAGGGTAAATAAAGAGCTTTAATAAAGAAAAACGTTTCAAAAAGAGAGAATCAGTAATTGATTGATTGAGGAAGATAACTTCCAAATAAAATAGATAATTGTTCACATATAAAAGACTAGTATACGCATAAGAGATGAATGCGTATGAACATAATTCAAATTAGAGGTTGCCCGCGAACAAAGAAACACACAAAGAAGAAACGTTTGAAATTTTATTATATGTAGAATAAATAAATCAAATTTCAAATCAAGAAAAAAAGAAGAAGAGAAAATATATGTATATATAACGAGAATATATATATATATATATATGTAGAAGTATATATATGCGTAAAGTGGTCGTTATAAGAATTGTATACGCGTAAAGAAGGTTACATGTGAATATAAAAGTTAAATAAGTTCAAACATTCAAAAATCAAATCCCTGCGTCATTCTGAATACGTGGCGTGCTTTTATTGGCTAATGTTTGTTTTTTGTGTGACGTGGCCATTTCCTATTGGACAGATGACGTGAATAACTGTGATGGAGTTTTAATTAAATCTAAAGGATTGGATTTGTTTGGCACACCTATGAATAAGTCTATAGGTCTAAAACTAAATCTCACAATTCAGAGGCTACAATAAAACTCCGCCTCCACACACTTTCAGAGGCTACGATGAGACTCCGCCTCCAAACCTATTCTTCTTCTTCTTCTTCCTCAAGTAATCCACTTCTCCTCTAAATCTATTCAAAAACAATGAATCTAAGAAATAGTTTATTCTTCTTCTTCTTCAAAAAAAAAAAAAAAATAGATGAAATAAAAGAACAGTAATTCAACAACCACTTCTTAGATTCAATCAGAGCGAGATTCTCAATCCAAATAAGAGGAAGTCAAGGAATAATAAAACAGATCCAGATTTGGGAAAGCAAATCAAGGTGAGTGGGTTTAATTTATCCTTGTTGAATAATAGTATGAATATCGTTCAACAATTCTGTAACACCCCATGTCCATTAAAGTCACTCTCAAAGGGAATGCATTAACTTTCATGGAGTATTATTGGTGAATAGAACACAATATAACAAGACAGATACATATATTGGTACTTCAAAATTTTCAAAACAACATTTATTGTAGCGGAGAAATAGTTTGATTACAACAACATCATAAATCAACCGAAAAACCAAGTACACTTAGTAACCATCTTGACAAAATTGTTTCTGAGTACATAAAATAAAAAGCATAATCCCAACACAAGTAGCCATAAAAGAGGTGAGCTAAACTTTATTTTCAGCAATCCAAGCACTTCCAAAAGAGAGAGAAAGAGATCCAAGATCAAGCTCCACTAGTACTAGTCCCACCCTGAGAACCTGGAGGGAAAAGGAAGAAAAGAGGCGAAAACAAAGGGGGTCAGACATAAAGTCTGGCAAGTATAATAACTTTGGCAATATAATTATTAAAGTAATTAGGATAAGGTATAAACTGGTAAAACAAGGTATGACCGTGAAACAAATGGGCATGACAAAGCAAACAAGAGGAATAAGATAACGTTAATTGCACCTCCAACACTATAGGATAATTACTATACTGCATCAATACTAGTCACCCTAAAAGTTGATCCCGCCTACTGAACATAATAATGATAATGGTAGTTTCATGTATCCCTAGTTGCCTTCAAAGGTGCCGCTTGCCCCTATCTCCACTAGTTGTACCCACTACCCCCATGCGATCGACTCCCTAACTCGTAGATACCTGTGTTGGTCCCACAGTGGGGTGTATCACTCTCCAATGTGGCAACTCGATACCACTAAAGATGCACGGCTTATATCTACACGATGCAATAACGTCTTACCAACTAGCCCGGGCCCACACACGCACATGACCCCGTTGGACTTGCGTTGCCACCGCTAACCGGTTTTGACCTCTTACAATCAAACCCAGTAAGCGTGTCCCGTCCTCGATCTAGATCGAGCTCACTTAGATACTCAATGGGTTAGTGGTGGAAAAGGGTCCCCACACTTGACACAAGCTTTCCACCTATGCTTGGTCCCCACTAGGATTTCCCACTTAACCCCCTCTTATTCATGTCTTCTTACATGTTTCAATTTGGTTAAGTGTTTATAATTATATCCCACATGCCACCCATGTTACCGACTTATCAAATCAACATGTGTTATTGGTTAAGCTTGTCTTAACCTTATCCGCTTATCAGATCGATATATATATGTTATTGGTTAAGTTTGTCTTAAACCTATCCACTTTTTAGATTAATATATATATATATATATAATTGGTTAATCTGATCTTAACCCTACCCACTTATCATGTTTTATGTATTTTATATATATATATCGTATAACATGTTTTTACTAAATTTATGATTAAGTACATCTTAGTTCACAGATACATTGGTTAAGTGAATAACACCCTAAGTATCGACCCCGAAGACCGAAATCAACATCAGATTGGTACTCGGAGAATTACTCAACTCAACCAAACTTCTGTTTGTCATTCATATTCGTCTTTGCTCAGAATTAATTAATTATTAATGCACAGACCTCTCACATTAAGCCGATTGCTTGTGGCCGCTGGATATGCCGGGCGGTTCCAGGCAGACTTCTACCACAAGCCAGACTTAACCTCATGTCTAAGCATCTTTTAATTATGCCTACGACCTCTCACATTAGACTGTCGTTTGCGGTTGCTGGATGTGCATGGGGGGTCCGGGAAGTCTTATACCACAAACGAGTCTAACCTCGTGTCTTAGGCTTTTATTACACATTTAATTTATGCCTTTGACCTCTCACATTAGACTACCGTTTGTGGTTGCTTGATTTGCCGGGCGGGCCCGGGCACTCTTATACCACAAACGAGTCTAACCTCGTGTCTTAAGCATTTATTATTACACATTAATATTCAATCCCGATTTGAATTAAAATCCCTATTTCAGATTGTCAATAACTTCCAATTTTAATCCATGTCCATAATTGTCACTTAAATTATTTCCATAATTTTCAGGTATATAAATTATACTAATTAATGTCTCAAATTAATTATATGCCTTTAAGGCCATTTTATGCCAATTCACAATTATGTATACTTAATATTTTCCCATTTTCCCCACGCTATTCGTACGTTTTAATATGACACATGTTAGACACGCAAATAGTCTAACTTATAAAAAGAAAAGCAACATCACAACTTGCATAACACATAAAATAGATTTAAGAATCATAAGTTCGCATAGCCAATAACTTGCTTAGGCAATGGATATACCTAAATTTGCATAAAATATCATGGATCTAAATATAGATCAAAACATGTAATCATGAACTTGCATATATGGATATGGTTTTCCTATAACTTGCATATGAATTTCATTCAATCTAGTATATGATTCACATACAAAACTAGCATAGGCAATGGGCATATAGAACATAAATTTGCATAACTATGTACTGCCATGGATCTAAATATAGATGTAAACACAAAGACGTGAACTTGCATATGGATCTAAACATGTAAATTAATGTCACATGTTTGCATATAAACTAGCATATGTATTTACATGATTCACATATGAATTTGTGTATAATCCACCTACAGACTTGCATAAGATTCATAAACTAGCATATGATTTAACATCCCAAACTTGCATAAGATTCATATACATATGATTTAACATCCCGAACTTGCATAAGATTCATATACATATGATTTAACATCCCAAACTTGCATAATATGAATCAAGTTAAACATGTACAATTCAACATGTGAAATAGATCCACAATAACAAAATTGTCGACGGTAACATCACATGATTCAAAGTCATAGTCTCATAATCCCAATTATAACTTATCACAATTAAATTAATTAATTATTTTGTGAAAGAAATTATACTCACAAACAAAAGAACGGTCTGGTTTTTCTGGGATCTGTATTTTGAAATTGAATTGCTCCCCATTGATGTAGACTAATTGTTATTCTAATTTAGATTAGATTTTGATTCTTGCTTCTATCTTGCTTTTGGATTGAAAGAGAACGACGACTACTCTAGGTTTTCCATTGACGGCATGGCGGCTCTTGGTATGAATTAGTGTGATTTTAGGTTGAGAGTTTGGTTGCTTATATAGAATTTTAATCAATTTAAAGCCGTCAGATTAACCCTAGAAGAAATCAAGACCATCCAGTCAAGATAGATAACATCTCAGCCCTATTGACTCAGCAATGAGTTGAAACAACGTCATCTTTCAGATCTGCCCGGGGGGGAGAGGGGGTAGGTCGACCCCCTGGTCGACCTGTATGGGTAGGTCGACCCCCGGGTCGACCTGGCCCTTGGGCGAGAGAATTCCCGCCTAGCCTGCTCCCCTATTTGAATTTGAATTTCAAATTTCCTGAATCTGAGCTGTTTTTAATTTATTTAAATTCTGAAATTTCGGAAGGCTATATCTTCTTCATACGAAGTCCAATTCACGCAAACTCGGACTCTATCTCAAGCAGAATTCCGAGACGAATGCAATGGCATAACCCATTTCCCTTATTTCTCACATTTGAAATTAAGTATTCTTAAATTCGTTAATTTAATATTCACAGAAAATTCAGGGTGTTACATTCTCCCCGCCTTAAATGATTTCACCCCCGAAATCTCCAAGTTAAGAAGAATGTATATCCTAACATCCAATCATCAATCTATTCAACCATCAAACACAGGCATCCATTTTCCTTACACGATTTCTAATGTCGTATGAACATATGCAAAAAGTGTATGTATATGTTCCTTATCTAATGCAAAACCAGGCAGTCTACTAATTCAATTGACCTCCTTAATGCAAATTATGATAGTGCCATACGTCCATTATGCATGCAAAAGAATCCTAATGATACATATTATTTCTACATGTGTGTACAACCATTCATCAGAATGCAGCATCCATATGATAACACAACCATTATACATCCATTAATTTAAATATGCACACACATTTATATGCAATATGAAAGTGATTGAGCCGATCTAGTGCCTAAAGTGTGTGTACATGCATCCACGAGCAACCACTAGCAACCACTTGCAAACCCTCGCAACTATCAATCATAACATGTTTCAAACACATGTTTACATCCATTGGTTTCTACCTAAGGATAAAGAATAGGACTGAGGAGATATACTTGAAAGATAGATATAAGCATGAATAAACTTATGGGAAAAAAGACCAAGGAGTTACCCTAAAAGAGAAAAGGTGGGCTACGCGTATTTTACTCCCAGTCTCCCAAGTCGCGTCTTCCTCAGCATCACTCCATTGAACTTTAACCAGCTTGACTTCACGGTTGCATAGCTTTTTGACTTCCGTACCCAAGGTACGAGTTGGAACTCTTCTCACAGTCGCTTCTCGTTCCACTTCTACTTCCTCTAGTATATTCAGCTCCACCACTTCCACAGATTCATGTAAGCACTTTCGTAGTTGAGAAACATGAAAAACATTATGAACTCCAGCCAGTCTCTCAAGTAGCTCTACTCTATATGCCATCGTCCCAATCCTTTCACTGATAGGAAATGGACCCACAAATCTTGGTGCTAGCTTTCCTACGGACCCAAAGCGAATGACATTCCTCAAAGGAGATACTTTGAGGAACAACCTATCTCCAACCTTAAACTCAAGGTCGGTCGTTCTTTTGTCTGCGTAGGACTTCTGTCTATCTTGTGCAGCCTTCATCTGTCTTCTTATCAAGTCCACCTTTTTTGAGGTTTGTCTAATCATGTCCGACCCAAGTACGAGCTTTTCTGTAGACTCCCACCTACAAGTTGGTGATCGACACGGTCTTCCATATTAATATTTGAAGGGCGCAATTCCTATGGTGGCTTGGTTGCTATTGTTGTAGGCGAATTCCACCAAAGGAAGATGATCCTCCCATGTCCCTCAAAGTCAAGAATGCACAATCTCAAGAGGTCTTCTAATACTCTGTTCACCCTTTCCGTCTGACCATCGGTTTTTAGGTGATAAGCCATGCTTAAGCATAATTGCGTGCCTACTGCCTCTTGCAAACTCCTCCAAAACTTGCTCGTAAAGATAGGATCTCAATCGCTCACTATGGTGGAGGGTAACCCATGGAGTCGAACTATTTCTTTGATATAAATGGATGCTAGGGACGAGGCAGTTCTTCTACTTTTAACAGGTATAATGTGAGCGCTTTTAGTGAGCCTGTCCACTATTACCCAAATACTGGTATTGGCCCTTCTCGACCTAGGCAACCCATCAACAAAGTCCATCGAAATGCTATCCCACTTCCACTGTGGGACCTCTAGGGGATGGAGCAGACCACCAGGCTTCTTCTGCTCCGCTTTGACTTGCTAGCATACCAAACACTTAGCGACGAACTCAACTACATCACACTTCATGCCGTTTCAAAAGAAAACCCTTTTTTTTATCTTTATACATCTTGTCTTCGCCTGGGTGTATGGTCAGTTTGGAATGGTGCGCCTCTTCGAGAACCGTCTTCACTAAATCCCTTACTTGTGGGACACATAACCTTCTATCCCATCTCAACCAACCCCTATAATCGATGGAGTATTTATTGAGGTGACTAGAAGTCTCACCCCTAACTAGCTTTTCCACCACATCAACTAGCTGAGGGTTTTCTCGTTGCGCGGTTCCTATTGAGTCCAAAAGAGTAGGCCACACCTCTAGTGATGTTAACAGACCAGGCACAATTTTAGAGGAGGGGATAAAATTAAAGTTTGCTATATATTCCAAGCTTTGCCTTTCTACAAAGAGAGGACTCAAGATTAGCTTCTTCCTACTTAAGGCATCTGCTACCACATTGCCCTTGCTTGGGTATAGGAAATCTCAAAATCATAAGAGGCCAGAAATTCCATCCACCTTTCCTGCCTTAAGTTAAGATCTTTCTGCGAGAAAAGGCACTTCAACGATTTATGGTCAGTAGGCAATTCAAACTTCTCACCTAGGAGATAATGGCGCCAAGACTTAAGCGCAAAACGATGGCAGCCAAATCTAGATCATGGGTTGGGTAGTTTTTCTCGTCTACCTTCAACTGTCTGCCTCCATAAGCTACTACCTTCCCTTCTTGCATCAAGACAACACCTAGTCCCGTGCTACATGCATCCGTGTATACGGTAAACATTTGCTCCAATCCGGCAATGTCAAAACTGTGGCTGTTGTTAGAGCCCTTTTCAAATGTTGGAAAGAAATATCGCAATCACAATCCCAAGCAAAAGTTAGGTTCTTCTTCGTTAATCTTGTGAGTGGGGCTGAGATTTTAGCAAAGTCTTTAATGAATTTTCGGTAAAAGCCCGCTCGCCCTAGAAAGCTTCTTACTTCCGTTGCGTTTCTAGGATCCTTCCAATCTTGGATTGCCAACACCTTTGCGGGATCCACAACTATCCCTTCCTTAGAGACCATGTGTCCTAAGGACCTCACTTCACTTCTCCCTCTCGGAGCCATGTGTCATACTAGTAATGCAACTGGCTTTGCATTATCTACTAGGAATATACAAAAGTCTACCTCATGCCTCAGAGGTAAACCCCGAACTTCATCTAAGACATCACCATACTCACGGACCACACGAACAGATTCCAAATCATCGTTGGATGCGTCAAGAGATTCTAGGTAGCTAAGCGTCACTAAACCCCTAGGGTCACAAGAAATATCAAGGGACTTTCCACAACAAGTCAACGATCTAACTACCCTTCTTACACAGTCTAGGTTGGCACCGTATCTGGCTAGCCAATCCATGCCTAGAATCAAGCCATAGCCCATAAAGCCAAGAACGTAGGCATTGCATTCAAACCCAACGCCGAAGATAGACACTCTCAAATCCCGACATACCATAAATAAATGAGCCATGGTATCCCAAACTAGACTAGTATTTAGGTGTAGTGTTTCAACTAACGAAGCAGATACAAATTAATGTGAAGGGCCAAAATCAAACAAAGTTCGAACATGATGATCAAAAAGGAAAACCAAATTTCAACCGAGATGTTTCTACCTCTAACAGGCATACCAGCCGTGAGGGAACGCATCTGCCCTCCAGAAGATCTTGTACTTTGTCCTTACCCTTGCCCTTGCCTCTTTGGACAATCCTAATAAGATATCCTGTCTCTCCGTAATGATAACAACTAGTCTTCTTCTTATTTAAGTAGTCAGGAATTTCAAAAGTGTGGCACTACCTTTTCTCTTATCCCCCTTGTTATCCTTACTGCTTTCTTTGGATCTACTTTCTTATCGTGTGTCCTATCGATGTCTCTCCTGCACATTCTCCATTCGTAACCTTCCACCAAAATGAAGCTTCACCCTTCATTAACCAAGCAGCTAGTTGAACCTTCCTCCCATCGTCTTCCTCAAAGGTACCAATAAGTCCTCCACTTCCTGCTAAATTTGACAAATACCTCAGTCCCATGAAGCTGTTTTCCGCCCATCATACGGAAGTTCTTACATATCTTAGAAAAAACGTCTATACGCGGAGGAAGAGATTCAAAATGGAAAGAGGAAGAGATTCAAAATGGAGAATCGGAAGGAAGATATATGGCTTTTAGGGATTATGTTTTTCAAAATAAACTTTCCTTTTGAAAATACTTCCTTTTAAAACCTTTTTGAAAATAGTTTTCAAAAAAACTTTTATCTAATCTGGTAACCTTCAGCTCTGATACCACGGTAACACCCCATGTCCATTAATGTCACTCTCAAAGGGAATGCATTAACTTTCATGAAGTATTGTTGGTGAATAGAATAGAATATAACAAGGCAGATACATATATTGGTACTTGAAAATTTTCAAGACAACATTTATTGCAGCGGAGAAATAGTTTGATTACAACAACATCATAAACCAACCGAAAAACTAAGTACATTTAGTAACCATCTTGACAAAATTGTTTCTGAGTACATAAAATAAAAAGCATAACCCCAACACAAGTAGCCATAAAAGAGGTGAGCTGAACTTTACTTTTAGCAATCCAAGCACTTCCAAAAGAGAGAGAAAGAGATCTAAGATCAAGCTCAACTAGTACTAGTCCCACCCTGAGAACCTGGAGTGAAAAGGAAGAAAAGAGGCGAAAACAAAGGGGGTCAGACATAAAGTCTGGCGAGTATAATAACTTTAACAATATAATTATTAAAGTAATTAGGATTAGGTATAAACTGGTAAAACAAGGTATGACCGTGAAACAAATGGGCATGACAAAGCAAACAAGAGGAATAAGATAACGTTAATTGAGCCTCCAACACTATAGGATAATTACTATACTGCACCAATACTAGTCACCCTAAAAGTTGATCCCGCCTACTGAACCAAATAATGATAATGGTAGTTTCGTGTACCCCTAGTTGCCTTCATAGGTGCCGCCTGCCCCTATCTCTACTAGTTGTACCCACTACCCCATGCGGTCGGCTCCCTAACTCGTAGATACCCATGCTGGTCCCACAGTGGGGTGTATCACTCCCCAATGTAGCAACCCGATACCACTAAAGATGCACGGCTTATATCTACACGATGCAACATCGTCTTACCTACCAGCCTGGGCCTACGCACGCACATAACCCCGTTGGACTTGCGTTTCCACCGCTAACCCGTTTTGACCTCTTACAATCAAAACCAGTAAGCTTGTCCCGTCCTCGATCTAGATCGAGCTAACTTAGATACTAAATGGGTTACTGGTTGAAAAGGGTCCCCACACTTGACACAAGCTTTCCACCTATGCTTGGTCATCACTAGGATTTCCCACTTAACCCCCTCTTATTCATGTCTTCTTACATGTTTCAATTTGTTAAGCGTTTATAATTATATCCCACATTGCACCCATGTTACCCACTTATCAAATCAACATGTGTTATTGGTTAAGCTTGTCTTAAACCTATACGCTTATCATATCGATATATATATATTATTGGTTAAGTTTGTCTTAACCCTATCCACTTATCAGATTAATATATATATTATTGGTTAAGCTGGTCTTAACCCTACCCACTTATCATGTTTTATGTATCATATATATATGTATATATCATATAACATGTTTTACTAAATTTATGATTAATTACATCTTAGTTCACAGATACATTGGTTAAGGGAATAACTCCTTAAGTATCAACCCCGAAGATCGAAATCATTATCAGATTGGTACTCGGAGAATTTCTCAACTCAACCAAACTTCTGGTTGTTATTCATATTCGTCTTTGCTCAGCATTAATTAATTATTAATGCACAGACCTCTCACATTAAGTCGATTGCTTGTGGCCGTTGGATATGCCGGGCGGTTCCAGGCAGATTTCTACAACAAGCCAGACTTAACCTTGTGTATAAGCATCTTTTAATTATGCCTACCACCTCTCACATTAGACTGCCGTTTGCGGTTGCTGGATGTGCTGGGCGGGTCCGGGCAGTCTTATACCACAAACGAGTCTAACCTCATGGCATAGGCTTTTAGTACACATTTAATTTATGCCTTTGACCTCTCACATTAGACTACCGTTTGTGGTTGCTGGATTTGCTGGGTAGGTCCGGGAATTCTTATACCACAAACGAGTCTAACCTCGTGCCTTAGGCATTTATTATTACACATTAATATTCAACCCCAATTTGAATTAATATCCCTATTTCAGATTGTCAATAACTTCCAATTTTAATCCATGTCCATAATTGTCACTTAAATTATGTCCATAATTTTCAGGTATATAAATTATACTAATTAACGTCTCAAATTAATTATATGACTTTAAGGTCATTTAATGCCAACTCGAAATTATGTATATTTAATATTTTCCCATTTTCCCCATGTTATTCTTACGTTTAAATATGACATATGTTAGACTCCCAAATAGTCTAACTTATAAATAGAAAAGAAACATCACAACTTGCATAACACATAAAATAGATTTAAGAATCATAATTTGCATAGCCAGTAACTTGTATATGCAATGGATATACATAAATATGCATAAACTATCATGGATCTAAACATAGAAGTAAACATGTAATCATGAACTTGCATATATGGATATGGTTTTCCTATAACTTGCATATGAATTTCATTCAAATTAGCATATGATTCACATACAAAACTATCATAGGCAATGGGCGTATAGAACATAAATTTGCATAACTATGTACTGCCATGGATCTAAATATAGATGTAAACACAAAGACGTGAACTTGCATATGGATCTAAACATGTAAATTAATGTCACATGTTTGTGTATAAACTAGCATATGTATTTACATGATTCACATATGAATTTGTGTATAATCCACCTACAGACTTGCATAAGATTCATAAACTAGCATATGATTAATATCCCAAACTTGCATAAGATTCATATACATATGATTTAACATCCCGAACATGCATAAGATACATATACATATGATTTAACATCCCAAGCTTGCATAAGATGAATCTAGTTAAACATGTACAATTCAACATATGAAATAGATCCACAATAACAAAACTATCAACGATAACATCACATGATTCAAAGTCATATTCTCATAATCCCAAATACAACTTATCACAATTAAATTAATTAATTACTTTATGAAAGAAATTATACTCACAAACAAAAGAATGGTCTTGTTTTTCTGGGATCTATATTTTGAAATTGAATTGCTCGCCTTTGATGTAGGCTAATTGTTATTCTAATTTAGATTAGATTTTGATTCTTGCTTCTATCTTGCTTTTGGGTTGAAAGAGAATGGCGGCTACTCTAGGTTCTCCATTGATGGCATGGCGGCTCTTGGTATGAATTAGTTTGATTTTAGTTTGAGAGTTAGGTTGCTTATATAAAATTTTAATCAATTTAGAGCCGTCATATTAACCCTAGAAGAACTCAAGATCATCCAGTCAAGATAGATAACATCTCAGCCCTAATGACTCAGCAATGAGTCGAAACAGCGTCATCTTTCAAATCTGCCCCCCCGGGGGGGGGGGGGTAGATCGACCCCCAGGTCGACCTGTATGTGTAGGTCAACCCCAGGTCGACCTGCCCTTGGGCGGGAGAATTCCCGCCTAGCCTGCTCTCCTGTTTGAATTTGAATTTCAAATTTTCTGAACCTAAGCTGTTTTTAATTTATTTAAATTCTGAAACTTCAAAAGGCCATATCTTCTTCATAAGAAGTCCAATTCACGCAAACCCGGACTCTATCTCAAGCAGAATTCCGAGACGAACTCAATGGCGTAACCCGTTTCCCTTAATTTTCACATTTGAAATTAAGTATTCTTAAATTCGTTAATTTAATATTCATTGAAAATTCAGGGTGTTACAAATTCCCCAAATTAAAATGTTTAATTCAGTTAAAATGTTACATCTTTTATTTTATGCTAACTCTGTTCTTCTTCCCCTTTCCTTTTTATATTGAAGACTAGGCTAACTTCGAGCCTAAGTCCAAATCTCATTGAAAAGCATGCATATGAACAACATTGAAATAGTGGGAAAGATGTTTGGGTAATTTGGTCATAATCTATAATTGGTGAATTGTAGCATAACTTATGATATAACTTAAAATTGGGAATTTTGTTTAATTGGCACATAACTGTAGATATTAATCTGGAACATTAATGAAAATAATGCAATTTGAGTTGGAACAATTAGGTATGCTTGGAATATGAAAAATGAAAAAAGGGGAATATGGGAAGAAGTTACTATTTATGGATCTAAGATTATCAATGTGAGTTATATGAATATGGATAAAATTTAAAGTAAGAAGATTAGGTCACATTTGGATGGATAATACATGGAAGTAAAATAAAATGCTTTAGATGGGAAAATTGAGACATAACTATTGTTTGTAATTTTAAGCATAACATATATTGGTTTTTTTTGGGTAATTGGTATATTAAACCTTAATTTGGGAACGAACAGTAAATAAATTATGTAAAGACGAATATGCCTAAAAACTGAGTCGTGCCTAAGACACGAGGTTAGATTTGGTCTGCGGTAGAAGTTTGCCCGGAACCGCCCGGCATATCCAGCAACCGCAAACGGTAATCTAATGTGAGAGGTCTAAGTTGGAAATTGGACCCATAATAGCGCCAAGACATGAGGTTAGATTCGGATGCAGTAAATGTCTGCCCGGAACCGCCCGGCATATCCAGCAACTGCAAACGACAATCTAATGTGAGAGGTATTATGTGTTTACGGACATAATAAATGATAATGAACACTTAACCAAGACGACAAATGTAGGGTTGACATGGATATAATAGAAGGGGTCAAGTGGGTAACTTGGGTAGCATGGTAATTTGTTAAATTGGAATACTTAACCTAATTAAATCTGTAGTGGTGTTACGAACCAGTTGAATTGAGTAGGGGTTAAGTAAATTTGCTAAAGAAATGAGAAAGGTTAAGTTGATCTTAATTAATGCCAAAATGGGGAATGATGATAATAACCTATTATGAATGAAATTGAATAAGAAAGATAATAGGTAGGCTTATCTAAGGGACAAGTGGGAATTATAACTTATGAAATAATAAAAGTTATAAGGAATGATAGGGAAAAATGAAATTATTCTCTTACCAATGTATCTGTGAATTAAGATGTGCTTAATTATAAATTTAGTAGAACATGCTATGGTAACCATGGGATGGAATAATGAATATATTATGAGAATGACATGTTGTAGGCTTATTAATGAACTTAAATGGGTTAAGTTATATATTGAATTAATAAGCGAGGGTAACTTGGTAAACTTGGAAAGGAAGTCAACGTGAAGGAGAATAACCAAGTTAAATGAGAAAACTCATGAGGTGGCGTAAGCGCGTGATTAATGGTTAGACGTAGGGTCTAATGACATATAAAACTAAGGCGCTTGGACCATTCCATACGTTAGAGGATGAATAACCATAAGGGGTAGATCATTGGGGTGTCAAAAGACACAAAGAGGACCGCTTGTCCATCTAGATATTTTTGTAGGCTCCAACGGACTAGGTTAAGAAGCACGCAGCTTCCTGGGACGTAGGCTACTCTTGGTATCCCTCTGTGAGTGGTAGATGATCCGCCTGTACTCACTGAGGTTAGGTCTGCGTAGGTAAACCAATGAGTATGCCTTGATTGCAATAATAAGGGGCAATCAAAAGACTAAGATGGACCAGCGTGATTCGGCGAGACCAGTTGGTGCCCTGTGATAGCAACTCATCGTCTACCTACCATCTTCAGTCAGTACATAAAGCGAAAAGGCAGAGAACTCCAAAAGACCATATACTTTGCTATCTAGTTATGGGTGAGGTTGGCCAATAGGTTTGAAGGGCATGGGGGGTCGAGGTTAAGTTCTCATTCTTGATATTCTTGGGTGTCTTTCATTAGTTGAGGGAGGGGTCTAGTGGGACCATAGCCACTGTAAAAGAAGACCTTAGCATCTGCAATCGACAGATATCTGAAAGCTCCCGACCGAGTTCCGTGTTTCTTGATTAGCCCTGCCACGGGACTCGGGCACATATATAGAGAACATGTGCAATAAACATCGAGAACGATTGATGATATGTACGTGGGAAAGTCTAGGTACACTCATGTCGCTCGGGGTGGTGTATCATAAGACTAGAGGGCATTATTCGAGGATGGAACCTAATTCCATCGAATGGTTCAAAGATGGCAGTCCGAACGCTTACGCAATATAGAAGTTATGGTTCTTTGTAGACGTAACGTTGACATATATATGCAGAAATACGTGTGACATTCGGGTGTAGGATTAGGGACTGCTATATTCTTGCGATGATACGGTGGAGACCGTGCGAGTAGGGTACCATGGGATGTACCTTAGTTGGGGGGTAGCTACATATACACTGTATTAGGTTAATCTACGTGGGAGTAGACGGGTGCGACGTGTGTAAACCTTGAATGCTAATAACACAGATAACCCAATAAATTATAAAATGTAATTGAACGGTTTATGTGGGATTGTCCAGAAGTATAATCTAAATCCAGTCACACAGGACTTATGTTTTGACCCCCCTCCTCACAACATTCACAGGTTAGGTTCATGACAGAGACTGTGTAGCTATGGATACTGGTTTAGCAGTATTATTACTAAGGTAAAGCTATGTTTTAATTACATTATATTTTATTCTTTCCACTGTGAGATGTTTTCCAAACACTGACATTTTTCATGTCTCTGTCTTTTCTGCAGGATACCAGAGCAAACCAACTCGGGTTTCGATGGATTGGGATTTTTGAAAAAAAACCGGTCCATCAGAATCCGGGTTGTTACATCTAGTATCAGATCTTAGGTTTAGGATTCCTATATAGATAACGAGTAAGCGTATTTGTATTTTTAAAAATATAAATATATTATATACATAAACCTAGATCCATAAAGGAGCGCGATAAATAGAAAGAGAAAAATACGGAAAGATTTGGGATAATTGTTTTGCACACTAAAAGAATTGGGATAACTGTTTTGCACACTAGAAGAATGAGTATGGAAATTCGAGACCCTTAGGTATGTTAGGTGGAAAGTGTACAAAATAAGTTGTAGAACCTAAGAATAGAGAAGAAGTTTGCACCTTGTAGATAGCAGCCAAACTAACAGTGTAAGTAGAAACAATATAAACCTAATAATTATCCTTGTCTACTCCAGTTTTGTGATTTGAAAAAAAATGTTTTTCATTTTTTTTATGTTGAGACATGTTTTATGGTTTGGCAAAAGAAAGTTTTGGTAAAGAAAATAAAGTTTTACCCCTTCTAATTTTTCAAAGAAAAATTTAATGAAAAAAAATGAGTCCAAACCATGTTTTAAAAAGAATGGAATAGGTAAGGATTAGTGCCTAGAAATAACAAGAAAAATTTGAGGCTATAAAGTAAGTAGCAAAGGTTATCTTGGAATAGTAGAAAATTCCCATAGAATGCATAGGCATTGTAAAGACTAGAAATGTTGCTCGAAAAAGAAAAATTATAGGCTAGTAAAGCAAAGCAAGGACAAGCAGTGACCACTAGATAGTGAAGGGCAAGTGAGCGTTGAGGGTTTGTAGTTGGACTTTTCGTTAGTGAAATAGTATTTGATTCTTGGCCCTTAGTAGTAGCTGTGTAGGATCTTTTTTGAAAGATGGAAAGGCTTACTTGAAAAATAAGCTAAGTAAGAGAATAGCCTAACTAAAAAGTAAAATGATAAATTTAGTAAAGCAACATACGTGACGGGAAAGGAAAATGAAAATATTAAGAAAAGATGGATTAAAATAATTTTTTTTCCAAGACAAGTTGATAAAGAAAAGAAAATTTTCTTATGCGGGTTGTGCTTGGATAGGAAAATAAGAAATCTTTATAGAGTAGATACATAAAATCCAAGTACAAATAGAAAAGGCACATAAAAGAAAAACGGAAAATGTAAATTCTTCCGATTTATGCCTTTTTGTAACATAAGAAATCGAATTTAGAAAATTAGCTTTTTGTAAATTTTGAATTTAATGATGGTTGGTAGGGTTTTAGATGCAACAATTGGATGAACTATGTGCTTACTATGTCAGAGTATAGGAAAATTTGGATGAAAATTGATTTGATTTTCAAAAATATTGCATTCATATAGAACTGCAAGTATTTTTAGGATGTGAGCATAATGTTTTAAAAAGAGTTTTTGAAAAATTTGCATACATATAAGTGATACCAAATTAGGCATACATGCATTACTATGATGTATTTCACTAAGCATATGTGCACAATGTTTGCAAAAATTGGATGCACACATGATGGATGATATAATATGCGCAGGATCATTTGATTTTACCCTTACCAAATTTCGGGGACGAAATTTCTTAAGGGTAGGAGAATGTAACACCCCGCATTTTTAATGTAATTAAAAATATGCATATATGTATATATTATATGCATAGATATATTGAAAGGAAAAATTAAATAATATTAATATAATTGCATGTAAGAAGTTTATGCAGTGAAATAAAGAAAAAAATTAATATAGAAATTACATGCAATATATGAAATAAGAAGAAATGCAATGAAATGCGAAGAAATGCATGCGAACATTTAAAAAGAAATAAAAAGGAGAACTTGAAGAGCCTCTTGAATTTGGTCACGAAATTAGTATCATTGCGTTCGTGGCGATTTTCTGATCAATTTAGACCTATAGTTTGTAGAAAACTGATTTAAAATGAAGAATATGTCTTTAAATTAAATATTTCAACAAAACATGAAAAAGAGGAATGAGAAAATAATAATGTGTAGCATTTTCCTAATTTTTGTTAACAAAAGACTTAGTAGCTCATTTGGTTAATACATGTGACTTGTTGACAAGAGGTTTTGAGTTCAGTCCCCGTCAGTGCCATATTTTTGTTTAAAGGGAATGCTAAAAAGTGGCTTAGTGTGAAAACGGTTAAAAAGCAGCTCATTGTGAAAAGGGTTAATAAAGAGATTTAATAGGAAAAACGTTTCAAAAAGAGATTGAGGAAGATAACTTCCAAACAAAATAGATAATTGTTCGCGTATAAAAGATTAGTATGCGCATAAGAGATGAATGCGTATGAACATAATTCAGATTAGAGGTTGCGCTCGAACAAAGAAACACACAAAGAAGGAATGTTTGAAATTTGATTATATTTAGAATGAATAAAACAAATTTCAAATCAAGAAAAAAACAGAAAATATTTGTATATATAATGAGAATTTATATATATATATATATATGTGTGTGTGTGTGTGTGTGTGTGTGGAAGTATATATATATATATATATATATATATATATGCGTAAAGTGGTCGATATAAGAATTGTATACACGTAAACAAGGTTACATGTGAATATAAAAGTTAAATAAGTTCAAACATTCAAAAATCAAATCCCTGCATTATTCCGTATACGTGGCATGCTTTTATTGGTTAATGTTTTTTTTTGTGTGACGTGGCCATTTCCTATTGGACGGATGACGTGGATAACTGTGATGGAGTTTTAATTAAATCTAAAGGACTGGATTTGTCTGGAACACCTATAAATAAGTCTATAGGTCTAACCCTAAATCTCACAATTCAGAGGCTACGATGAAACTCCGCCTCCAAACCTATTCTTCTTCTTCTTCCTCAAGTAATCCTCTTCTCCTCTAAATCTATTCAAAAACAATGAATCTAAGAAATAGTTTATTCTTCTTCAAAAAAAAAAAAAAAAAAGATAGACAAAATCAAAGAATAGTAATTTAACAACCACTTCTTAGATTCAATCAGAGCGAGGTTCTCAATCTAAGTAAGAGGAAATCAAGGAATAATTGAACAGATCCAGATTTGGGAAAGCAAATCAAGGTGAGTGGGTTTAATTTATCCTTGTCGAATAATAGTATGAACATCGTTCAACAATTCCCAAAATTAAAATGTTTAATTCAATTAAAATGTTACATCTTTTATTTTATGCCAATTCTGTTCTTCTTCCGCTTTCGTTTTATTTTGAAGATTAGGCTAACTTCGAGCCCAAGTCCAAATCTCGTTGAAAAGCATGCATACGAACAACATTGAAATCGTGGGAAAGATGTTTGGGTAATTTGTTTCATAATCTATAATTGGGGAATTGTAGCATAACTTATGACATAACTTAAAATTGGGAATTTTGGTTAATTAGCACATAACTCTCGATATTAATCTGGAACATTATTGAAAAAATACCAATTTGAGTTGGAACAATTAGGTATGCTTGGAATATGGAAAATGAAAAAAAGGAAAATATGGGAAGAAGTTACTATTTGCGGATCTAAGAAGTCTGCCCGGAACCGCCCGGCATATCCAGCAACCGTAAACGGCATTCTAATGTGAGAGGTCTTACGTGTTTACAGACATAATAAATAATAATGAACACTTGACCAAGACGACATATGTAGGGTTGACATGGATATAATAAAAGGGGTCAAGTGGGTAACGTGGGTAGCATGGTAATTTGTTAAATTGAAATACTTAACCTAATTAAATCTGTAGTGGTGTTACGAACCAGTTGAATTGAGTAGGGGTTTAGTAAATTTGCTAAAGAAATAAGAAAGGTTAAGTTAGTCTTAATCAATGCCAAAATGGGAAATGATGATAATAAACTATTATGAATGAACTTGAATAAGACTGATAATAGGTAGGCTTGTCCTAGGGACAAGTGGGAATTATAACTTATGAAATAAGATAAGTTATAAGGAATGATAGGGAAAAATGAAATTATTCTCTTGCCAATGTATCTGTGAATTCAGATGTGCTTAATTATAAATTAAGTAGAACATGTTATGTTAACCATGGGATGGAATAATGAATAGATTATGAGAATAACATGTTATAGGCTTATTAATGAACTTAAATGGGTTAAGTCATAAATTGAATTAATAAGCGAGGGTAACTTGGAAAACTTAGAAAGGAAGTCAACATGAAGGAGAATGACCAAGTTAAATGAGAAAACTCACGAGGTGGTGTAAGCGCGTGATTATTGGTTAGACGTAGGGTCTAATGACATATAAAACTGAGGCACTTGGACCAGTCCATACGTTAGAGGATGAATAACCATAAGGGGTAGATCATCGGGGTGTCAAAAGACACAAAGAGGAGCGCATGTCCAATTAGATATTCTTGTAGGCTCCAACAGACTGGGTTAAGAAGCACGCGGCTTCTGGGGACGTATTGTACTCTTGGTATTCCTCTGTGAGAGGTAGATGATCCGCCTGTACTCAAAGAGGTTAGGTCTGCGTAGGTGAACCAATGATTATGCCTTGATTACAATAATAAGGGGCAATCAAAAGACTAAGATGGACCAGCATGATTCGGCGAGAACAGTTAGTGCCCTGTGATAGCAACTCGTCGTCTACCTACCATCTTCAGTCAGTACGTAAAGCAGAAAGGAGGAGAACTCCAAAAGACCATATACTTTGCTATCTAGTTATGGATGAGGTTGGCCAATAGGTTTGAAGGGAATAGAAGGGCCGAAGTTAAGTTCTCATTCTTGATATTCTTGGGTGCCTTTCATTAGTTGAGGAAGGGGTCTAGTAGGACCGTAGCCACTATAAAAGACGACCTTAGCATCTGCAATCGGTAGATAACTGAAAGCTCCTGATCTAGTTCCGTGTTTCTTGATTAGCCCTGCCACGGGACTCGGGCGCACATATAGAGAACATGTGCAATAGACATCGAGAACGATTGATGATATGTACGTGGGAAAGTATAGGTACACTCATGTCACTTTGGGTGGTGTATCATAGGACTAGAGGGCATTATTCGAGGATGGAACCTAATTCGATCGAACGGTTCAAAGATGGCAGTCTGAATGCTTACGTAATATAGAAGTAGTGGTTTTTTGCAGACGCAGCATTGACATATATATACATAAATCCGTACGACATTCAGGCGTAGGATTAGGGACTTCTATATTTCTGCGATGATATGGTGGAGACCGTGCGAGTAGGGTACCGTGGGGTGTACCTTAGTTGGGATAGCTACATATACACTGTATTAGGTTAATCTATTAGGGAGTAGATGGGTGCGACGTGCGTAAGCCTTGAATGCTAATAACACAGATAACCTAATAGATTAGAAAATGTAATTGAATGGTATATATAGGATTATCCAGAAGTATAATTTAAATCCAGTCACACATGGCTTATGTTCTAACTCCCCTCCACACAACATTCGCAGGTTAGGTTCATGACAGGGACTGTATAACTTTGGATACTGTTTTAGCTATATTATTATTAAGGTAAAGCCATGTTTTAATTAAATTATATTTTATTCCTTCCATTGTGAGATGTTTTCCGAACGCTGACATGTTTCATGTCTCTGTCTTTTCTGCAGGATATCAGAGCAAACCAACTCAGGTTTCTATGGATTAGGATTTTTGAAACAAATTTGGTCCATCAGAATCCGGGTTGTTACATCTGGTATCAGAGCTTAGGTTTTGGATTCCTATATAGATATGAGTGAGCGTATTTGTATTTTTAAAAATATAAATATATTATATATATAAACCTAGATCCATAAAGGAGCGCAGCAAATAGAAAGGGCAAAATATGGAAAAATTGGGATAATTGTTTTGCACACTAAAAGAATTGGGATAACTGTTTTGCACACTAGAAGAATGAGTAAGAAAATTCTGGACCCTTAGGTATGTTAGGTGGAAAGTGTACAAAATAAGTTGAAGAACATAAGAATAGAGCAGATGTTTGCCCCTTGTAGATAGCAGCCAAACTAACAGTGTAAGTAAAAACAATATAAACCCAATAGTTTTCCATGTCTACTCCAGTTTTGTAATTTAAATAAAAAAATGTTTTTCATTTTTTTTATGTTGAGACATGTTTTACGTTTTGGCAAAAGAAAGTTATGGTAACTGTAACGACCCGGATTTTGAGCGACTTTGGTTATCGACATAAGCTCGATGTCGATAACCAAAACATCGAAAAATCCCGGTAATTAATGAAAGAAATTAGAAGGTGAGAATAGATAAGATAGAAACTTAGAATAGAAGAAGAAGAATACAACATCAGAGTAACACGAACCTCACAGCGGAACGAATAACATATAATAGATAACATAACTTTGAAATATAACAGTTATGTATACAATAGCACTTATCAGAGTACAGCACTTACAACACAGCGGAAATAACTATAGCTATATGATCCAGAAGCCTCCTGCTCCAGCTCTTCCAGTATATCTGTAAATCCCGACTACTTGACTGCCCGTACAAATTTAGGCACCCAAGAGTTTAGGGAAAACAACAAAGTAAACTCCGGGTCAGTCATGGGACTGGTATGAGTAAAACAGTTTAAACAGGTATATGAACAAGTAAACGATATCTCATAAGACCACGCCGCAGAATGGAACGGGTTTTTCCCTTATGAGAATCCAAAATATCTTTATATCAAAAACCTTTTGATATTATAATAATGTCTATGTACAAATAGATATCAACTAGCAGAAACGCTTTCATCTCACGTTCTACATATATAGTATACAATCAAAATCGCAAGCACGTATTGGATAATGGATTTCCAACTATGACAAGGTATGGAACCACCTTCTGATCAGTGTACTCTAGGAACGATACACTGGAGTTCAACAAGAACATCTTGTAACTCAGCCACACATGACCGACCACTCATTTCGCTTGAGTGTATCGAATGTACATCACCAACGGTTGGGATCAGCAACCGTTCCCGTATATATATGGGACAACATTGATAGATTAAAAGAAGAAAATGAATATTCTCTAGATAGGTGATTATACACCCTACTTCGGTGCGACCGACTTAGCCATGCTGCCTGCCCGATTTCTGTCATTTACCGGTTGATGAGGCTAGAAGCTACGCTTTATCATTACATCAGATTCACTTCGAATGCCACATTGTCAGATCCATCAGAATCACTAATTGACGTCTACAACCATACATTACGTGTCAGCTAAAAGAAGTTTCCTTCTCCGCTTCCACTCTTGGTATAGTTGAAGAAATCAATGTACGTGACTGTCTGAAAATACTATGTCAGACATCCATCTTCATCCACTTAGAAATGTCACATCGTCATACCCGCCAAATCACAAATTGACTTATCCAAAAATAACACGGGTATACAGCTAAGAGAAACGAATTCCTCCGCCACGAAACGTGAATACGTTTGAACAGATCAACTTACGCGATCCATTGGATATACTCTGTCAGACCTTCGTCCATACAAGTTGTCCTGGGACTGGACAAACCGAAGGCACTATTCAGTATATCCATCTTAGTCGCTGTTATCTAAGACTTATACAACAGCCCTTGCATTTTACTCCGTCTTCAATTATCTTTGGCATATATGATTCACAACGCTTATGCCAATACAGAGTGGTTCTTTGGATAATAATCCAACCGGTCTCTCCATATTAACAACGTTAAAATGGTCAAAACTTCGATAGTCTATGAGTTAACTATCAAAGAAAAATAAGTGTGCAAACAACGATATTATTTCCAGATGGAAATTATATCGAACAAACATCATTTAACATTAATCTCTTTAGTTCATTTATTTACTTATCTCCTGTTTCCCTATATTCTAAATTCATATTTTTCTTTTATCAGAAAACATTTCTGATTCTCGTTTGGAAAACATTTCCAAAACTCCTTTACGATCAAACCTTACCATTTCTTAGTCAAGAAGGAAGTCACTCAAGTTGGGGTATAATTACCTCTCAGACCTTAACTGAACAACGTTATAACTTCGAAATGGTCAAAGTTTATCTTTTAATCTTTAACAACTTCTTTACGCCTTTCTCGGATCCAATTTTACTAATCCACTTCTATATTTAAAACATTGGTTATAACGATAACGTTATAATCCCTACTTTCGAATTATCTAACTTTAATTATAACTTCTATTCTTATTAGTGAATAATTAACCTAACACTTATTTATTTATAAATAAATAAATCTCTATTTAAACATTGGAAAGTATAAGTACTTTCCCGAATTCGATATAATCGAATTTGCCGATTAACTCTCTTCGAGAAATCTCTATTTAATTAACTCTTCTTCGAATAACCTATATTCGATTAACTCCTTCTCGAATAAACGATATTCGATAATCTCTCTTCGAATAACTAATATTCGATAACTCTTCCTTTTCAAATATCTCATATTTGAAAATCTCACTTCGATTAAACTATAATCGATAACTCCCTTCGATGAAACTAACATCGATAACTCCTTTCGATGAAACTAACATCGATAACTCCTTTCGATGAAACTAACATCGATAACTCCTTTCGATGAAACTAACATCGATTTATTTAACTCGACGAACTTAACTCGACTAACTTAACTTGACTCGACTAACTCGACTTACTTGGTTCGACCAATTCGATTCGATTAACTAGGCTCGACTAACTTAGTCGAACCACCCGATCAACTCAACTTATTTAACTTAACTTATTTAACTTAACTTATTTCTCAACTCGATCAACTCGATTAACTCCTATCGAATAACTAATATTCGATTAAACTCCATTCGCTTGACTCTAGATCGCAGCGATCACAATGGTTACGCCTGATTCCCTTAGGAAACATCCGACCGCCGTAGGCTATTTACAGCCCTGCGAATTACGCTAGCAGTCGTACGAGATGGCAACTTATCCTGAATACTATGTTTGACTAACTCTGTCTCAAATAACTATATTTGATTAACTCTAGTTCGTTTTAACTCTAATCGATTAACTCTAACTAATTAACTCCAACTGGTTAACTCTAACTGATTAACTCTAACTAATTAACTCTAACTGGTTAACTCTATTTGACTAACTCGACTTGACTAACCCCTTTCGAATACCATATTCGATTAACTAACTTCGAATACCATATTCGATTAACTCTTTTCGAATGTCTATATTCGATTAACTAACTTCGAATACCATATTCGATTTCTCCTTTCGAATACCATATTCGATTTCTCCTTTTGAATACCATATTCGATTAACTAACTTCGAATACCATATTCGATTAACTCTTTTCGAATGTCTATATTCGATTAACTAACTTCGAATACCATATTCGATTAACTAACTACGAATACCATATTCGATTAACTTCTTCGAATGTCTATATTCGATTAACTAACTTCGAATACCATATTCGATTTCTCCTTTCGAATACCATATTCGATTAACTAACTTCGAATACCATATTCGATTACTAAATTTCGAATACCATATTCGATTAACTCCTTCGAATACCATATTCGATTAACCTACTTCGAATACCATATTCGATTAACTCTTTCGAATGTCTATATTCGATTAACTAACTTCGAATACCATATTCGATTAACTAACTTCGAATACCATATTCGATTAACTTCTTCGAATGTCTATATTCGATTAACTAACTTCGAATACCATATTCGATTTCTCCTTTCGAATACCATATCCGATTAACTAACTTCGAATACCATATTCGATTACTAACTTTCGAATACCATATTCGATTAACTCCTTCGAATACCATATTCGATTAACCTACTTCGAATACCATATTCGATTTCTCCTTTTTAACAACGTTTTATTCATTTGAAAAGATTTACTTTTAAATAACGGTTCTACACTTTAAAAATGATTTCCTTTTTATAACGTTTCCTTTTCAATTCTATTTGTAAATGGTTTACAAATATTTCCTTTTCAAATCTATTCTTGAAATATTCTAACTCCTTAAATTCCCGGGAAAATTCGCCATAACCTCCTTTGTATCGGGAGCATCGGGAAAATCCCCAAACCCGCCACACAGGCCTTTCCATTCAAAAGAAAATGTTTTGAATTTATTTCCTTTTTAAAATACCTCCTATTTATAAATATTCCCATTTATAAATATTTCTTATTTATAAATATTTCAATTTATAAATATCTCTGTTTTCAATATGACTTTGAAAATCTCCTTATCAACATCCCGTATGTTATGGTATTCAATCATATCGAATCACAATGTTCAATATCGTCCATACACACACAATCAACAACAAGTTATAATTCACATCATATATCAAAATATATGAAAAACAATAAAATAACTGTTGAGGAATCCAGTCGGATTCCTCCAACCTGTTCTCCTGCATCCACAGATGTTACACAATAAAATTTACATCACTTGCAGTTCCATATGATATATTCTGTTAAACAGAATCGATATAGAAAATTCAACTAACTGACTAGCAGTTCAATCAAACAGTCAACATACAGCCAATCAACCAATATCTAACAGTTCTAAAAATACAACATGAAATTATAAACTGTTCAGAGTTAGTGAGATTTACTCACATTTGTGCGTTAATCGTTAAATAACGGTTTGCGTTATTTGACTCAGTTGGACAATTTATTTCGCCATAAATTGTAACGAGCTCGGATTCACTCCTGGTTAGTCTCATTGTGTTGCTCCCGTCCATACGATCCCAACGCAACTTACGGTTCGTCAATCTGATATCGTATGGTAAAGATATGATAGTTTGAAATTATACGAGTATACAAAAAAATATAAATTAACTAAATTTAAATTGAATTTGGGCCTCACCCATTTCACCCCGGCCCAACTTCCCATACCCGTTAAAACCCAAATAGCCCGTTCCTTCTCCTTCTCCAAATCGGATTCTCGTGTTCCAGTAAAATACCTCAGACATTTCCGCTACCTTGGACCTTAGCTGCTCCTTCTCTACTTGACTATAAATCCAACAAAAATCGCTATTATTCATCACTACCCAAACTCAATCCGTCCCTGCTATCATTCCTCAATTCGAAGCCTTCTATAACATTGCGTCACCGAGCTCCTCTCAGCCGTGAACAGTAACCCACGACACTTTTCTTCCACCGAACTCCTCAAAACAACCACATACAGATGCTATTTTGCCTTACTAACCCAAAATCAAACTCGAAATCCTTTATTTCGATTGAGTTCCGAAGCCATACGCTGAGAACAGCGAACCCGACTGTCATCGTATTTCACCACAACCCCACAGTCCATGCCAAATCAAACACTGAACTCAAAAACCAACCTCAAAACTCGAATTGATCCTCGGAAACTCCAATAACTCTAACCCTAAATCGAACTGAAATGTATACGGTTCCAGGAATTTTCGTCGAGCTCAACTTGAGGTACAGGGAATCGAAGTGTTTGGTTTGAGGAGTCCTATGCATTCAGGATTTCCGAATTACATCATGTATTTGATTTTAGAGAATTTGTTGAAGATGGTTC
Source organism: Allium sativum (assembly GCA_030737875.1). Taxonomy (NCBI): domain Eukaryota; kingdom Viridiplantae; phylum Streptophyta; class Magnoliopsida; order Asparagales; family Amaryllidaceae; genus Allium; species Allium sativum. Next base: position 289,761,420 of record CM060915.1, read on the forward strand.
TCTCTTTTTATTTGATTTTGAATTTTATTTTCGAGGTCCGGCTTTTGTTTCTGGAAGAACATAATAACCAGCGGCGCAAATTACTGGTTGTTGACCAACCTAGAAAATGAAATTAGGTTTTGGAGGGGTTAAGGGGGGTCATTTATAAATAAACAAGGGTAGGTATCATTGGTGGCTGAGAAAACAATTCGTGGCCTTATTTTCGATCAAGGAATATGTTAGGATATTTTGTTTTGAGTTAAAAAGATTTTGGTCATCTAATTTTACAAAACTTCGTTAATTTCGAACTGCTATCTACCGGATCAACTACACCATCGTGACGATCAATGTGCCACAATCCCAGAAATATAATAATACCGGTAGATTGACTTATATTTTGAAACCTCAAAATGTTGATTACAGGGTGCAAAATACCCCAAATAAGAAGTCACTTATTTAATTAATTAAAAATTTCCATAAAATTCTAAAAATTAAATTATCGATATGTCTTAAAAGAACCGTGCCCTTATTCGAATCCGATATTTAAATATACTCAAATAACCATTATGGCCATAAATGAATATGCCGCTGTTTTTCTGAATATTTGATTTGGACATAAATCAAAATCTACACGACGAAATCCCGATTTTTCTCTTCCACTAGAAAGATATACTCCACTAGCTCCACACGTTTCTTGTTTTACAGAAATCCGATTTAAAACGAATCCTGTACATTCTGTTGAAGTTCAAATCGCCAAATAGCGAACTACCGCGTCGTTACGCGCTCTATTTTAATTATATTATAATTATACGTTCAAACTGTCGTTGATTGAATATATTCGTTCTTATATTTCGAATCGAAACTCAACCACATCTCGTATACTATTCAATTCACACTCTATTGTGAATTCTACTATTTCTGACTATTTCGATATTTATAATTTATTATTCATTTTAAATATTAATTAAATATTCAATATTATTTAATTATGGTTCTCGATATCACTATAACGATATTAAATAATTAAATTAATTAATTATTCCATCTCTAAAAATGCGGGTCATTACAGTAACGAAAATAAAGTTTTAGCACTTCTAATTTTTGGAAGAAAAATTTAATGAAAAAAAATGAGGCCAAACCATGTTTTAAAAAGAATGGAGTAGGTAAGGATTAGTGCCTAGAAAGAACAAGAAAAATTTGAGGCTATAAAGTAAGTAGCAAAGGTTATCTTGGAATATTAGAAAATTCCCGTAGAATGCGTAGGCATTGTAAATACTAGAACTGTTGCTCAAAAAAGAAAAAGTATAGGCTAGTAAAGCACAGCAAGGACTAGTAGGGACTACTAGATAGTGAAGGGCAAGTGAGCGTTGAGAGTTTGTTGTTTGACTTTTCATTAGTGAAATAGTCTTTGATTCTTGACCCTTAGTTGTAGCTGTGTAGGATCTTTGTTGAAAGATGGAAAGGCTTAATTGAAAAATAAGCTAAGTAAGAGAATAGCCTAATTAAAAAGGAAAATGATAAATTTAGTAAAGCAACAGACGTGACGGGAAAGGAAAATGAAAATTTTAAGAAAAGATGGAAAAAAATGAAATTTTTTCCCGGATAAGTTGAAAATAAAAAGAAAATTTTCTTATGTGGGTTGTGCTTGGATAGGAAAATAGGAAATCTTTATAGAGTAGATACATAAAATCCAAGTACAATTAGAAAAGGCACATAAAAGAAAAACGGAAAATGTAAATTCTTCCGTTTTATACCTTTTTGTAACATAAGAAATCGAGTTTAGAAAATTATTTTTTTTCTAAATTTTGAATTTAATGATGGTTGATAGGGTTTTGGATGCAACAATTGGATGAATTATGCGCTTATTATGTAAGAGTATGGGAAAATTTTGTAACAACCCGAAAATCTGGGCCAGTTAAAATTTTTTATTTTGGCAATTTTAGTGGATTTTGAATATTTAAAATGAATTATTTTAAATAATATCGACGAGAAATTTATTTTGAATATAATTCGAACGTATATATTCATTTGAATCGACGATAGGAATCTAAATATTTATTTATATTTATAAAAGGAATTGAAAATGGCGCGGTAGTTCGATAATTCGATTTCAAACTTCAATTGAACGTACTGGATGCAAAATAAACTAGATTTTAGTGAAACCAAAAATAATGGAATCTAATTGTGACTATCTTTCCAACGAACCCGAAAAATTGAAATTTCATAGCGGGGATCAAAAGATATGTCCAGTTGAAAATTCTGAATAGTCGCTATGGAATTCAGGCCCTTAAAAATGGGAACTTTGCAAACGACCTCGGATTTCGACGAAACCACTTTCGTTGGATCCATGATGTCAAGTTATTGCTAGGTTTCAAATTTCATAATTTTTCGAATCAATATGTGAGCGTGGTAAAGGAAAACGCGTTTGACCAGTTTTAGTTGATTTTAATCGACTGGAAAATGGCCATTTTTCAGACGGTCTCAGAATTTGACGAAACTAGTTTTGTTAGGACCGTATCGTCAATACGAAGCTAGAAAATATTTTTAGGGAATTTTTCGAGTTAGTATGTGACCCCATTAAATTGAAACGTGCGTTCAAATTCAGTATATAGAGTTATATGTTGATTTTGACGAAAACTGATCGAAACGATCGAATCAGCCTACGATACATATCCCATTGTGTTCGGAATGGGGGTAAAACGCTTGGAACGACAGTCGGTGGATTCGAATTGGGATTCGAAATAAAAGTCAACTTAAAAGAGAAAAAATAATAATAAAATAAATAAAATTCTCTCCACTCCTTTTCTCTCTCTTTCTCTTTGCCTTTACCCCCCCCCCCCCCCCCCCCGTATCCGTTCATTTCAGAATTAATAAAAAAAGGGGAACACTAGCTAAACGGAGCCGCCGCTCCTGGAGGTCATCGCGTCGTGGGCCCACCTCCGCCATCGCCTGGCGCGCACGCCCCCTCGCCGACCTGCGACCCCCCTCTCCTCCACTCCCCCTGCTCGCGTAGAAAAATCGTGGAACCCCTCCCCCCCCTCAACCTCGATTGACCGGAGCATCGCAGCCCCCCATTCCGCGCCTCCTTCACCTCGTCACCGCCTCACCGGAAGTCGCCCCCTCTTCCTCTCTCCGTTCTCCTCTTCCTCCGATGCAAAACCGCCCTCCAACTCGCGCCAGAACCACCACATCGCCCCATTGGCTAGCCGCTACCTCAAGCCTCGTCCAGCACCCCTCCGGCGTCCTTCCCCTCGCCACCAACCTCCCCACTGTCTCCTCCCTCTTCGATTTACAGTAAGTTGTTTCGCTTTTGTTAATTTAGTTTTTTTTCTTTACTATGATATGGAGCATTGTTTTGAAAATTTAATTTTTAAAACTGAAAATTTAAATTTTTTTTTAAAAAAAAATTTGAAGATATATCGCATTTGTTTTGAAAACGTATATCGCATTTGGTTTGAAAATATCCTATACTTTGGTTATAAAGGAGAAAACTTTGGTTAGAAAAGAGAAATATAAATAGCCGAGATTTTTAACTATGGAAAACAAGATGTGATTTTTATCCATCAACAAGATTTGTTTTTTTTAAGTAAACAAGATTTGATTTCTAATTTATTGAAATGCTTTGATTTTTAAATTGAAATATTTTAATTTTTAATTGAAAGGATAGATTTTTATATCGGAATAGAAACGGTTTATATATAGAAAGGTTCGATTTTTGTTTATATAGAAAGATTCGATTTTTGTTCATAAAAAAAAAGATTTGATTTTTAATTGGAGAAAAATTAGATTTTTCATTTGTAAGTAGCGAGTAAAAATATAAACTTTACTTTGTTTGTAGAGAATAAAAATATGAATTTTATATTATAGAAAGAATAAAAATTTGATTTGTATATATTATAGCGATATAAAAACATGATTTTTATTTGTATAATAGCGTTATAAAAATATGAAATTTCTTTGTATAAAGGTGTGATTTTTACATTAGCAAAGATGTGATTCTTTATCGGTATAACGTTGAAATAAAAATATAGAAAGGATTAAAATGCGATTTTTAAATATATATAATCATCATAATATAATATGATTTTTATTTTATTGAAATGGTGTGATAAAAATAATATTTTAATTTGAACAACGTGAAAAGAACTGCATTTGAATTTCAAGCAGATCGAAACTGTTCAGCAGTTCAACAGCAAAGCACGGCGGAGTGGAACCCTCAGTGAGAACTTCTCACCTTTTAATTTTGTTTTTCTAGTTAAAATATATACTAGGATGCAGACGGTGTTTAGTAGCACCCGACACCCGTCGTCCACAGACCATGGACGGCATGTATGCTTGTTTGTTTGATTTTGATGAATAGTTGATTGTGTGATGTGATGTGAAATGAAATAAAATATTTATATAGATGAAATAAAATATTTTATAGTGGAAAATACTTTATAGTTAAAAATAGAATTTTTAACGTGTATATGAAATGAAATAAAAATAAACAGATCGGACGATTTGTTTATATACACACATTTGACTGATATTGATTGGAACGATAAATTTTACACATCGCCCAACTGCACAAATAAAATCTGTGTTTGATTGTTTGAAACCCCATACGGGTATTGGGATGATAGATGACATACACTAATCCCAATAGTTTGTTGTATGTCGATCGATTGATTGATAGACTATTATTAGCGTTAAATATTTGTATTCGATGCTTATACTGGGTAGAATGCACTTTGGATGATGGTTGATTATTCATCGTTGTTATTGTATACATGTGTTGTAGAAAATCCATATAATTAACATTATATGGTAATTGATTGGGCCTCATTCCAGTTTTGAAAAAGAAAGTTTTGAAATAGAAATATTTGAAAAAGTAATATTTGCAATAGAAATATTTGAAATAGAATATTTGGAAATAGAAATATATGAAGTCGTGTTGATTAGATTGATGCCAATTTGACGTGAACGATATTTACATCGATTTTATTCATTTTTTAATGAATATCGAAAGTGATTTCAAAATCTGATATTTTGAAAAGGATTGAAATTCGAATTGAAACTGAATAGAAATGAATTCGAATTGAAATTGAATAGGAATGAATTCGAACTGAAATTGAATTAGAAATCAATTTGAATTGAAATCAATTTGAAATGAATTTAAATCGAATTTATAAGGAACAATTCAATTTTGATTTGAATTTGAAAAAGAAGTTGAAATCGTTTTGAAAACGAATTTAAAACGATTTATAAAATACGTTTTAAAAGGAAATCGACGAAGTGTATATTATATATATAATATAATGGCCTGAATAGAACGCGCCGCGTCGCGGTAGTTCGCGAATTTCGACCATTGACTTCGAACGAATATTATGGGGGATCCGACCGTCGGATTCTCCTGAAACCGAAACCGTTGGGTTCGTATAGAAAAGAGCTTTCTAACGAATATTAGAAATTTGAAATCTTACGGTTGGATTTGGAATTATGTCCAAATCAAATTTGGAAAAGGTCGCTGTAAGTGCAGTTCGATGGCCATTGATGGAAATCGACTGTACGGGCCTTGATAAAATTATTAAAAATAGTAATAATTTGTGTAAAATCATAAGAAATGATTTAGGAAGAACTGGGATGAAAAACTCCATATTTGAAAAGATAAAAATAGATTTTTATCGAAATGAACTAGTTTTCAACTAGAATTATAAGTCTACTTATTTTTAAATAAATAAATTGGATTTGAAATGGTTTTGAAAATAACCAGAATTTCCAATATTTGAATTGGAATGGATTTGAATCGAAATTGTCTTCGGAATATTTCGATGTTGGATTTCGTGATTATACAGATATTGTTATGGAAATTTGAAAGATATATTTATATCGTTATTTCCAATACGATATTTGTTGGTCGTAGATTTTGATATTGAATATAAGCCGATATATTTTCTATTCAGAGCCTTGTATTTAATATCAAATGTGATTTGGGTTTGTCGTGAATGGTGTCTTCATTAACCCTGTTCTTGAACCCAGTTGAGAAAAAGATTAAATCTTTTTATTTAGATTTAATGTAGTGTACCAATTAAATAATATTTAATTGGAATTGAATTGGTATTGATTTTGGGTTTATCGTGAACCGTGTTTTAAATGACATGGATTCTTTAACCCAGTTACAGATTAAAACTAAGTGGAGTTTTGATGAATCTTTAATTAGATTGAAAAGATCGAGAATGGAGTATCACCAGTTTTGCTCCAGGCGATAGTTAAATCTTTAATTAGATTTGAACGTGAAATGGTAATTGAATTTACCGATAGCACCGTGGTGTTAGATATGAAGTATTACCAGTTTTACTTCATGGGATGAATAGGTTGGGATTGGGAAATTAAAACAAACGATTACTTCGGTAAGGTTCGTTAATCCCGACTAGTTTGAATTGATATTCAAAAGTAGATTAAAGAATAAATTTAAAGGATTTATCTTTGATAAAATTAATGGGAACCTTTCCCTAAGAATGTGAAATTTAGAAACTAACTGTAGGTTGGCTAAGCAGAGTGATTTCCTAGGTATTGATCTGATGTTAGTTTCGACCTTCGGGGTTAATATTTGGGGGAGGGGGGGGGATTATTCTCTTGATTAATTTACGGTTATTGACTGATGAATTGGAATGAGGCGTATGTTTTGTTTGTGTAACACATGTTTATTATATACGCGAGTTATTCGGAAAGACCGGGTTTATCCCATTCTGAATAACTGATACGACGATAAGTCGAAGATGAAGACGGTGGTTGAAGACCGGAAGTCTTCACGTCGTTTGGGTGATTACTGATGATCTTGATTGGGCTGTACACCCAAGAAGATGGAAACAATTGGTGATCGTCCAGACGTATTTGGAGATCGATGGATGTGCGGGGTACTAGGTGCCTCCGGTTTCGTTCAGACCCAGAACGAACTTGTAAATGGACTGTGTGTCTGACATTGGATTTTAGTCTGTGCGATTGATTTCTATCAAACATATATCTGTTTGGTGGCGGAGAATTTATTCTCTTGCTTAACGCCCTTCTCTGAGACGTACGAGCTCAGGGGTTATATACTGATGGATATCAAACGCATAGAGTGAATTGCCTGTGTGGCATGCCTAAGTGGAAAATGATTAAGGCTTCTGTTGAAAAGCAAAGTCTTGTGGTTGATGATCGAAGCACGGCCTTTGTGGCATAGCTTTGTGTAACGTTTACTTCGCGAGTTTCACACCCGGTATGAACCAAAAACGGGAGAAGGACCTCAGGGAGGGCATGCGTTTCTTTCTAGTTAGAAGTGGCGTCAGTGGTTTTACATGCCCTGACGAGTTTGACTTATGTGGTTGTTGCTGTTGCGAGGTGCCTCGGTTTGATCGGACGATCCGGGTCCGATGGAGTCATTCGTTGGCTCACTTACGCCCCATAGGGCGGGGAAACGCAGTGTTCATGAATTTTAATCCACATCGGTGGACCGGCCCTGACGATCCAAAGGCTTGACTGATTACTTTCCTGAGGGGCGGACTAGAGCGTCTCGAAATCGGTTGAGGACTATCTTTTGCCTCGGTTCATAGATGGAAATCCAATTTCCAAATACGTGATTCTGCGATTTTATTTGTAGAGCCTAGTATGGCGACATAGTGGGATGGGGCACTTATGCCGTCTATGATTGATACTTATGATTTGAAGTTGTTTTGTACACTATGCACTTATAATAGTATCAAATGATTTGTTTTAAACGTATCAAGCATTCTTGGCTATTATAAGGTAAAAACCCTATCCTCCGGCTTGCGTTGCATTGTGTGATGGGACCTGGGTCTTATAATAGCTTCATTTCTCTTTATTTAGCATTGCGCTGTTGTTTTATGCACTGGTGTTCTTGGGAGGAAACCCGTTCCGCGTTAGCGGCGTGGTCCCTTGATTTACCTAACTTTAAAATAAAGGTTAATAACTGTTTTAGTTCTCACACCAGTCCCATGACTGACCTGGAGTTTATTGTTTTAACCTAAACTTTGGGTGCCCTTATTTTGACACGGGCAGCTAGTACTTTTGGTTTTGCAGATTTATATTCACAGGATCCTGGTTTACAGCTGGAACGATATCTTGAAAGCTTTGTATCTGTATCTCCTTCAGTTGTGTTTTGTATTATTTACCACTGCTATGTATTTAAATGTAATTTAAATCTCTGATATTTCTTTGTACTATTTATTTATACTCTTTATATTCTTGTATCTGATGGAATTGTTGTAATATACAATGAAATGTTCTTCCGTTTGCGTTCTGTTATGGCTTGTTCTTGAACTATCCGCGCTTTCCCTCACCGGGGAAGTTACGGGTCTTTACAGCTGGTATCAGAGCTTTGGTTTACAAAGCTCAGAGAACATGACACATTAGAACCAAACGAAAGAATTCATCAGTTATTGGATTAGTAATATCCAATGGGAATGACTCGTTAGAGATGGGATCAGTAGTATCCTAGAACGAGGGTGAAGAGTATATTTTTAAAGTGAAAACAGACTTTGTTTTGAAATTTAAATCAATTATTCGTATTTGATTATTTATTTTATATTGAATTTGGACAATCCAATATATAAAGATTTTGCATGTACGCCTTGCCAACGTATATTCGAAGTTTTAATATATTGGATAGATATAGAATCACACTCTAGTCGCCCAGAGATGATTCTGATGATAGTTCGAACATCATCAGAATTGGTATTCGAGTTTCGAAAGTGTGACATCTATATATTTCCATTAGACAGGTGTGAGAACCAAAGATTAGATAGGGCCTATTGTTATGTTCTGGCATCAAAAATGTGATTTTTGACTATATATCAAAGTAATGAATTTGAAACGTTAATTCACTAATTGATTGCTGATTGTGTTGTTTGATTATTGTTTGACTAATTAAATGTAGAACCATTTTGCCAAATAGTGAATTGTATTAAAAAATTAGTCGCATTTGCTTGCATATACATGTACTTACATTGAACAAGTCATAGCAAGGTGGCTAGAGCTGAAGAATAAAATTGTTTGCCCGACAAATAGGTACACGTTTACCATAATTTACAGATTTGTTTGGGTGATGATGATTTTATGAGCCGATTGGCTAGCCGCTTGGCTTTTTCTTTTTCTTTTTGAGATCAGAAGGCCTATATGGCAATTTCGGGATTTTCCCGGTGCTCCCGGTGCAGGGGAGGTTATGGCGAAATTTTTCGAAAATTTAGGGTGTTAGCCAAATTTTTGAAAATTTTGAAAAGTTCTTAGAAACTGAAAAGTTGAAGAACTTAAGCCGTAGTAAAAATAGTGAAAGTTGAGTTGGTTTGTTAAACAACTTTCGGCTTCGTTCCTTTTCGGGGACGAAAAGTTTTAAGTAGGGGAGATTGTAACAACCCGAAAATCTGGGCCAGTTTAAAATTTTTATTTTGGCAATTTTAGTGGATTTTGAATATTTAAAATGAATTATTTTAAATAATATCGACGAGAAATTTAGTTTGAATACAATTCGAACGTATATATTCGTTTGAATCGACGATAGGATATAAATATTTATTTATATTTATAAAAGGAATTGAAAATTGCGTGGTAGTTCGATAATTCGATTTCAAACTTCAATTGAACGTACTGGATGCAAAATAAATTGGATTTTAGTGAAACCAAAAATAATGAAATCTAATTGTGACTATCTTTCCAACGAACCCGAAAAATTGAAATTTCATAGCGGGGATCAAAAGATATGTCCAGTTGAAAATTCTGAATAGTCGGTATGGAATTCAGGCCCTTAAAAATGGGAACTTTGCAAACGACCTCGGATTTCGACGAAACCACTTTCGTTGGATTCGTGATGTCAAGTTATTGCTAGGTTTCAAATTTCATAATTTTTTGAATCAATATGTGAGCGTGGTAAAGGAAAACGCGTTTAACCAGTTTTAGTTGATTTTAATCGACTGGAAAATGCCCATTTTTCAAACGGTCTCAGAATTTGACGAAACTAGTTTTGTTAGGACCGTATCGTCAATACGAAGCTAGAAAATATTTTTCGGGAATTTTTCGAGTTAGTATGTGACCCCAGTAAATTGAAACGCGCGTTCAAATTCAGTATATAGAGTTATATGTTGATTTTGACGAAAACTGATCGAAACGATCGAATCAGCCTACGATACATATCCCATTGTGTTCGGAATGGGGGTAAAACGCTGGGAAGGACAGTCGGTGGGTTCGAATTGGGATTCGAAATAAATGTCAACTTAAAAGAGAAAAAAATAATAATAAAATAAATAAAATTCTCTCCACTCCTTTTCTCTCTCTTCCTCTTTGCCTTTACCCCCCCTGTATCCGTTCATTTCAGAATTAAAAAAAAAGGGGAACCCTAGCTAAATGGAGCCGCCGCTCCTGGAGGTCATCGCGTTGTGGGCCCACCTCCGCCATCGCCTGGCGCGCACGCCCCCTCGCCGACCTGCGACCCCCCCCTCCTTCACTCCCCCTGCTCGCGTAGAAAAATCGTGGAACCCCCCCTCAACCTCGATTGACCGGAGCATCACAGCCCCCCATTCCGCGCCTCCTTCACCTCGTCACCGCCTCACCGGAAGTCGCCCCCTCTTCCTCGCTCCGTTCTCCTCTTCCTCTGATGCAAAACCGCCCTCCAACTCGCGCCAGAACCACCGCAGCGCCCCATTGGCCAGCCGCTGCCTCAGGCCTCGTCCAGCACCCCTCCGTCGTCCTTCCCCTCGCCACCAACCTCCCCATTGTCTCCTCCCTCTTCGATTTACAGTAAGTTGTTTCGCTTTTGTTAATTTAGTTTTTTTTTCTTTACTACGATATGGAGCATTGTTTTGAAAATTTAATTTTTAAAACTGAAAATTTAAATTTTTTAAAAAAAAACTGAAGATATATCGCATTTGTTTTGAAAACGTATATCGCATTAGGTTTGAAAATATCCTATACTTTGGTTATAAAGGAGAAAACTTTGGTTAGAAAAGAGAAATATAAATAGCCGAGATTTTTAACTATGAAAAACAAGATGTGATTTTTATCCATGAACAAGATTTGTTTTTTTTTTAAGTAAACAAGATTTGATTTCTAATTTATTGAAATGCTTTGATTTTTAAATTGAAATATTTTGATTTTTAATTTGAAAGGATAGATTTTTATATCGGAATAGAAACGGTTTTTATATAGAAAGGTTCGATTTTTGTTTATATAGAAAGAATAGATTTTTGTTCATTAAAAAAAAGATTTGATTTCTAATCGGAGAAAAATTAGATTTTTCATTTGTAAGTAGCGAATAAAAATATAAACTTTACTTTGTTTGTAGAGAATAAAAATATGATTTTTATATTATAGAAAGAATAAAAATTTGATTTGTATACATTATAGCGATATAAAAACATGATTTTTATTTGTATAATAGCGTTATAAAAATATGAAATCTCTTTGTATAAAGGTGTGATTTTTACTTTAGCAAAGATGTGATTCTTTATCGGTATAACGTTGAAATAAAAATATAGAAAGGATTAAAATGCGATTTATAAATATATATAATCATCATAATAAATATATGATTTTTATTTTATTGAAATGAAGTGATAAAAATAATATTTTAATTTGAACAGCGTGAAAAGAACTGCATTTGAATTTCAAGCAGATCGAAACGGTTCAGCAGTTCAATAGCAAAGCACGGCGGAGTGGAACCCTCAGTGAGAACTTCTCACCTTTTAATTTTGTTTTTCTAGTTAAAATATATACTAGGATGCAGACGGTGTTTAGTAGCACCCGACACCCGTCGTCCACAGAGCATGGACGACTTGTATGCTTGTTTGTTTGATTTTGATGTGTAGTTGATTGTGTGATGTGATATGAAATGAAATAAAATATTTATATAGATGAAATAAAATATTTTATAGTGGAAAATACTTTATAGTTAAAAATAGAATTTTTAACGTGTATATGAAATGAAATAAAAATAAACAGATCGGACGATTTGTTTATATACACACATTTGACTGATATTGATTGGGACGATAAATTTTACACATCGCCTAACTGCACAAATAAAATCTGTGTTTGATTGTTTGAAACCCCACACGGGTATTGGGATGATATATGACATACACTAATCCCAGTAGTTAGTTGTATGTCGATAGATTGATTGACAGACTGTTATAAGCGTTAAATATTTGTATTCGATGCTTATGCAGGGTAGAATGCACTTTGGATGATGGTTGATTTTTCATCATTGTTATTGTATACATGTGTTGTAGAAAATCCATATAATTAACATTATATGGTAATTGATTGGGCCTCATTCCAGTTTTGAAAAAGAAATCTTTGAAATAGAAATATTTGAAAAAGTAATATTTGCAATAGAAATATTTGAAATAGAATATTTGGAAATAGAAATATATGAAGCCGTGTTGATTAGATTGACGCCATTTTGACGTGAACGATATTTACATCGATTTTATTCATTTTATAATGAATATCGAAAGTGATTTCAAAATCTGATATTTTGAAAAGGATTGAAATTCGAATTGAAACTGAATAGAAATGAATTCGAATTGAAATTGAATAGGAATGAATTCGAACTGAAATTGAATTAGAAATCAATTTGAATTGAAATCAATTTGAAATGAATTTAAATTGAATTTATAAGGAACAATTCAATTATGATTTGAATTTGAAAAAGAAGTTGAATTCGTTTTGAAAACGAATTTAAAACGATTTATAAAATACGTTTTAAAAGGAAATCGACGAAGTATATATTATATATATTATATATATAATATAATGGCCTGAATAGAACGCACCGCGTCGCGGCAGTTCGCGAGTTTCGACCATTGACTTCGAACGGATATTACGGGAGATCCAACCGTCGGATTCTCCTGAAACTAGAACCGTTGGGTTCGTATCGAAAAGAGCTTTCTAACGAATATTAGAAATTTGAAATCTAACGGTTGGATTTGGAATTAAGTCCAAACCAAATTTGGAAAAGGTCGCTGTAAGTGCAGTTCGATGGCCATTGATGGAAATCGACCGTACGGGCCTTGATAAAATTATTAAAAATTGTAATAATTTGTGTAAAATCAAAAGAAATGATTTGGGAAGAATTAGGATGAAAAACTCCATATTTAAAAAGATAAAAATAGATTTTTATCGAAATGAACTAGTTTTCAACTAGAATTATAATTCTACTTATTTTTAAATAAATAAATTGGATTCGAAATGGTTTTGAAAATAACCAGAATTTCCAATATTTGAATTGGAATGGATTTGAATCGAAATTGTCTTCGGAATATTTCAATGTTGGATTTCGTGATTATATAGATATTGTTATGGAAATTGGAAAGATATATTTATATTGTTATTTCCAATACGATATTTGTTGGTCGTAGAATTTGATATTGAATATAAGCCGATATATTTTCTATTCAGAGCCTTGTATTTAATATCAAATGTGATTTGGGTTTGTCGTGAATGGTGTCTTCATTAACCCTGTTCTTGAACCCAGTTGAGAAAAAGATTAAATCTTTTTATTTAGATTTAATGTAGTGTACCAATTAAATAATATTTAATTGGAATTGAATTGGTATTGATTTTGGGTTTATCGTGAACCGTGTTTTAAATGACATGGATTCTTTAACCCAATTACAGATTAAAACTAAGTGGAGTTTTAATGAATCTTTAATTAGATTGAAAAGATCGAGAATGGAGTATCACCAGTTTTGCTCCAGGCGATAGTTAAATCTTTAATTAGATTTGAACATGAAATGGTAATTGAATTTACCGATAGCACCGTGGTGTTAGATATGAAGTATTACCAGTTTTACTTCATAGGATGAATAGGTTGGGATTGGGAAATTAAAACAAATGATTACTTCGGTAAGGTTCGTTAATCCAGACTAGTTTGAATTGATATTCAAAAGTAGATTAAAGAATAAATTTAAAGGATTTATCTTTTATAAAATTAATGGGAACCTTTCCCTAAGAATGTGAAATTTAGAAACTAACTGTAGGTTGGCTAAGCAGGGTGATTTCCTGGGTATTGATCTGATGTTGATTTCGGCCTTTGGGGTTAATATTTGGGGGGGGGGATTATTCTCTTGATTAATTTACGGTTAGTGACTGATGAATTGGAATGAGGCGTATGTTGTGTTTGTGTAACATATGTTTATTATATATGCGAGTTATTCGAAAAGACCGGGTTTATCCCATTCTGAATAACTGATACGACGATAAGTCGAAGATGAAGACGGTGGTTGAAGACCGGAATTCTTCACGTCGTTTGGGTGATTACTGATGATCTTGATTGTGCTGTACACCCAAGAAGATGGAAGCAGTTGGTGATCGTCCAGACGTATTTGGAGATCGATGGATGTGCGTGGTACTAGGTGCCTCCGGTTTCGTTCAGACCCAGAACGAACTTGTAAATAGACTGTGTGTCTGACATTGGATTTTAGTCTGTGTGATTGATTTCTATCAAATATATATCTGTTTGGCGGCGGAGAATTTATTCTCTTGCTTAACGCCCTTCTCTGAGACGTACGAGCTCAGGGGTTATATACTGATGGATATCAAACGCATAGAGTGAATTGCCTGTGTGGCATGCCTAGGTGGAAAATGATCAAGGCTTCTGTTGAAAAGCAAAGACTTGTGGTTGATGATCGAAGCACGGCCTTTGTGGCATAGCTTTGTGTAACGTTTACTTCGCGAGTTTGACACCCGGTATGAACCAAAAACGGGAGAAGGACCTCAGGGAGGGCATGCGTTTCTTTCTAGTTAGAAGTGGCGTCAGTGGTTTTACACGCCCTGATGAGTTTGACTTATGTGGTTGTTGCTGTTGCGAGGCGCCTCGGTTTGATCGGACGATCCGGGTCCGATGGAGTCATTCGTTGGATCACTTACGCCCCATAGGTCGGGGAAACGCAGTATTCAGGAATTTTAATCCACATCGGTGGACCGGCCCTGACGATCCAAAGGCTTGACTGAGTACTTGCCTGAGGGGCGGAATAGAGCGTCTCGAAATTGGTTGAGGACTATCTTTTGCCTCGGTTCATAGATGGAAATCCAATTTCCAAATACGTGATTCTGCGGTTTTATTTGTAGAGCCTAGTATGGCGACATAGTGGGATGGGGCACTTATGCCGTCTATGATTGATACTTATGATTTGAAGTTGTTTTATACACTATGCACTTATAATAGTATCAAATGATTTGTTTTAAACGTATCAAGCATTCTTGGCTATTATAAGGTAAAAACACTATCCTCCGGCTTGCGTTGCATTGTGTGATGGGACCTGGGTCTTATAATAGCTTCATTTGTCTTTATTTAGCATTGCGCTGTTGTTTTATGCACTGGTGTTCTTGGGAGGAAACCCGTTCCGCGTTAGCGGCGTGGTCCCTTGATTTACCTAACTTTAAAATAAAGATTAATAATTGTTTTAGTTCTCACACCAGTCCCGTGACTGACCTGGAGTTTATTGTTTTAACCTAAACTCTGGGTGCCCTTATTTTGACACGGGCAGCTAGTTGTTTTGGTTTTGCAGATTTATATTCACAGGATCCTGGTTTACAGCTGGAACGATATCCGGAAAGCTTTGTATCCGTATATCTCCTTCGGTTGTGTTTATATTATTTTCCGCTGCTATGTATTTAAATGTAATTTAAATCTCTGATATTTCTGTGTAATATTTATTTATACTCTGTATTTTCTTGTATCTGATGGAATTGTTGTAATATACAATGAAATGTTCTTCCGTTTGCGTTCTGTTGTGGCTTGTTCTCGAACTATCCGCAGTTTCCCTCACCGGGGAAGTTACGGGTCTTTACAAATTTGGATGAAATTTTTTTTGATTTTCAAAAATATTGCGTTCATATAGAACTGGAAGTATATTTAGGATGTGAGCAAAATGTTTTAAAAAGAGTTTTTGAAAAATTTGCTTACATATAGGTGGTACCAAATTAGGCATACATGCATTACTATGATGTATTTCACTAAGCACATGTGCACAATGTTTGCAAAAATTGGATGCACACATGACAGATGATATAATATGCGAGGGATTATTTGATTTTACCCTTACCAAATTTTGGGGATGAAATTTCTTAAGGGTGGGAGAATGTAACACCCCGCATTTTTAATTTAATTAAAAATATGCATATATGACATATTATATGCATAAATATATTTAAAGGAAAAAATAAATAATATTAATATAATTGCATGTAAGAAGTTTATGTAGTGAAAAAAAGAAAAAGATTAATAAAGAAATTACATGCAATATATGAAATAAGAAGAAATGCAATGAAATGCGAAGAAATGCATGCGAACATTTAAAAAGAAATAAAAAGGAGAATTTGAAGAGCCTCTAGAATTTGGTCACGAAATTAGCATCATTGCGTTCGTGGCGATTTTCTGATCAATTTAGACCTATAGTTTGTAGAAAACTGATTTAAAATGAAGAAGATATCTTTAAATTAAATATTGCAACAAAACATGAAAAAGAGGAATGAGAAAATAATAATGTGTAGCATTGTCCAAAATTATGTTAATAAAAGACTTAGTGGCTCATTTGGTTAATACATGTGACATGTACACAAGTGTTTTTGATTTCAATCCCCGCCAGTGCCATATTTTTGTTTTAAGGGAATGGCTAAAAATTGGCTTAGTGTGAAAACGGTTAAAAAGCAGCTCATTGTGAAAAGGGTTAATAAAGAACTTTAATAGGAAAAACGTTTCAAAAAGAGAGAATCAGTAATTGATTGATTGAGGAAGATAATTTTCAAACAAAATAGATAATTGGTCGCATATAAAAGATTAGTATACGCATAAGAGATGAATGCGTATGAACATAATTCAATTTAGAGGTTGCGCGCGAACAATGAAACACACAAAGAAGGAACGTTTGAAATTTGATTATATGTAGAATAAATATATCAAATTTCAAATCAAGAAGAAAAAATGAAGAGAAAATGTATGTATATGTAGTGAGAATATATATATATGTGTAAAGCGGCCGTTATAAGAATTATATACGCGTAAAGAAGGTTACATGTGAATATAAAAGTTAAATAAGTTCAAACATTCAAAAATCAAATCCCTGTGTCATTCCGTATATGTGGCGTGCTTTTATTGGTTAATGTTTGTTTTTTTGTGTGACGTGGCCATTTTCAATTGGAGGATGACGTGGATAACTATGATGGAGTTTTAATTAAATCTAAAGGACTGGATTTGTTTGGCACACCTATAATTAAGTCTATAGGTCTAACCCTAAATGTCACAATTCAGAGGCTATGATGAAACCCCGCCTCCAAACCTATTGGACCTGTCCATACGTTAGAGGATGAATAACCATAAGGGGTAGATCATCGGGGTGTCAAAAAACACAAAGAGGAGTGCATGTCCATCTAGATATTCTTGTACGCTCCAACGGACTGGGATAAGAAGCACGCGGCTTCCAGGGACGTAGGGTACTCTTGGTATTCCTCTGTGAGTGGTAGATGATCCGCCTGTACTCACAGAGGTTAGGTCTGCGTAGGTGAACCAATGAGTATGCATTAACTGTAATAATAAGGGGCAATCAAAAGACTAAGATGGACCAGCGTGATTCGACGAGACCAATTAGTGCCCTGTGATAGCAACTCGTCGTCTACCTACCATCTTCAGTCAGTACGTAAAGCGAAAAGGGAGAGAACTCCAAATGACCATATACTTTGCTATCTATTTATGGGTGAGGTTGGCCAGTAGGTTTGAAGGGCATAGGGGGGCCGGGGTTAAGTTCTCATTCTTGATATTCTTAGGTGCCTTTCATTAGTTGAGGGAGGGGTCTAGTGGGACCATAAACACTGTAAAAGAAGACCTTAGTATCTACAATCAGCAGATATTTGAAAGCTCCCGACCGAGTTCAGTATTTCTTGATTAGCCCTGCCACGGGACTCGGTCGCACATATAGAGAACATGTGCAATAGACATCGAGAATGACTGATGATATGTACATGGGAAAGTCTAGGTACACTCATGTCGCTCTGGGTGGTGTATGATAAGACTAGAGGGCATTATCCGAGGATGGAACCTAATTCGATCGAATGGTTCGAAAATGGCAGTCTGAACGCTTACGTAATATAAAAGTAGCGGTTCTTTGCAGACATAGCGCTGACGTATATATATACAGAAATCCGTACGACATTCGGGCGTTGGATTAGGGACTACTATATTCCTATAATGATACGGTGGAGACCGTGCGAGTAGGGTACCATGAGGTGTACCTTAGTTGGGGGTAGCTACATATACACTATATTAGGTTAATTTACTAGGGAGTAGATAGGTGCGACGTGTGTAAGCCTTGAATGTTAATAACAAAGAGAACCCTATAAATTAGAAAATGTAATTGAACGGTATATGTAGGATTATCCAGAAGTATAATTTAAATCCAGTCACAAAGGACTTATGTTCTGACCCCCCTCCTCACAACATTCGCAGGTTAGGTTCATGACAGAGACTATATAGCTTTGGATACTGATTTAGCAGTATTATTATTAAGGTAAAGCTATGTTTTAATTACATTATATTTTATTCCTTCCGCTGTGAGATGTTTTCCGAACACTGACATTGTGACGGCCCGCCTCGCACCGGCCTGCATTTCCTCCAAAAGTGCGCTGTACACATGCCCGACTAGCACAAGACGGTCGTCATAAGAAAGGAAAGAAGGGAATGAACTAATCAAAGAACCTGTAGAATGTCTCACAGCGCATGGAATAAAATATAATAATAATGTACTTGACATAAAACAGGCGAGACAGTGCATAAGCTGATAACTAAAACCAACATCAATCTCAAAGCAGCGGAAATCCAAATACAGCTTATTACAATTTTCCAAATTTACTGTCTCTAAACAAAAGAAAGCTGAAGTAGAAGATACACCAACAATGCCCAAGCAGTGATCTTCAACAACACAGGGAGAATACTAAATATATATATATCACGTGGAAGCCTCCTGCTCGTCTCCGGATCATCTACCCGTGCATCACCAGCTAACCTGTCTCTAGTCTGCTCGTGTGAGCACCCAGAGTAATAAGAGGAGACATAAAACTCTGGGTCAGACATAAAGCCTGGTATGAGCGATAAGCATCTAAACAGAATAATAACAGGTATACTAAACCATACCTGAACCTGGACCTGCAACCAAAGAGTTAGTACCACATACCGTACAATACTCCAAGGTGCCATAATAGATAGTGTAAGAATACGGGGGTGGGGTGTGCATGTCAAAATGATAGCAAGCAAATCATCCATAGCAACCATCCTCACATCTCTCACTCAGTGCGTAAAGCGTACGGCATCTACCACTTTGGAACACTAGACAAACTGAGGCAACGACGAATCCCGACTTGTAGAAACCCTGCTGTGACCAAGACAACACTTGGAGTCATGACCAAACATTTCAATGACCCACTTCATTGGTCGTAGCCCTTGGTTCTACCGATGCCATAATGGCCCTGAATCCGCCTTCGTACCTCCTACCATAGTGGTCCAAAGCTATAGACGTCGATAACTCCTTAACACGCGTCCCGCAGCAAAGCCCAACCATGAGGCGAACTCGTTGATTCCCATCTAAATCCTCGAGCTCTAACCTCTCATTTGGACTTCCTTTGCATCTCGGGTTTGGTCGAATTGGAGTGGGTCTTCAGAAAAGTTGTCGTGCAGTAGCAGCTCTAGAATTCGGTTCGGTCACCCATGCTCGGTTCGGTTCGGAGTGCCACCTTCCTCTGGGTTCGGGTCCTTCTCCTTGTCTTCTTCCATTCGATTCGGGTCGGGTACTTCGCTCCGGGTCGTGTCGGGGTCCTCCTCCGGCTCGGGTCGGGTGTCCTTCCTTCCAGCGCTCCGATCCGCCCCCTTATTTCTTCACATGTTCCGATCCGATCCCTCCTTACCATCCGATCCGCGTGGCTTTCCCTCTTGCTAGTTCTTCCGAGTGTTTGCTTCTGATCCGAGCCCTGCATCTCCAAGTCGATCCGATCTGGCCTCCAATCACTCTTCCGATCCGATCCCCTTGTCCACTCCAACTCTAAGCAAAAGGCCTTCCTTCCTGCCGAGCCTCCTCCAGTGACAAGTTCCAATCCAGTTCGAATCCCCTTGGTCAGTTCACAATCCGATCCGACCCCCTTTCTCCGATCCGAACCGGTTCGGAACCTGCACACTTCTGCAACTTTCCAGCAAGCTTTCTACGCCATTCGACGACGTTTTCGAGCAATTTAACTATTCTAATCAATCATGAAACATACCATAGAGTCATAGCAACATGTAATAGCAACCACAAACAGCAACCGACAATTCAAATGAATCAAAATGGATCAAAAGTAGCTAAAACTTCATATTTTCCCTTAAGCACTCTTAATCATGCCTAAGCATACAATTAGCAAAACACATCGAAATTATCTCAAATTTCTAACAGAGCCTTTAAACATTATTTTAGAATTTTAAGAATTTTTCCAGAATTTATTTACGTATAAATTCGCTAATCTTCACTAATTACCCTTAATTAACCGTAATTAGTGTCAAAATGATGCTATCACTCACCTTGGCCACAAATAAAATTCTCAGAACTGAAACTCCTCTGGTTTGGGGCGAATACTGATGTCTAACAGCAGCTCTAACCTTGCTTTGGTGCTTTTTCTCCTTAATTTGGTGTTGCTAAGCCTAATCTTCAATTAGAGAGTGATTTGGGGTGTTTTAGATGTAGGAAGCCATTGTTAGAGTGTCTAAGGATGAAAGTGGCGGCTGAGAACTGAAATGAAAGTGATAATCTAACCCTAATCAGTCCTCCTATACCTCTAAACCCGAAATTCCCCTTGGGCCTAGCTGCTAATCACCCGGTTAAGCCCAATTAAGCTGTATTTCACCATCTGAAACTTGTTTCAGCCATATCTCCCAAACGGTGAGTCCGTTTGGCTAATGTGACCACTCTACGGAAAGAGAAACCATCATTCGAAGCCAATGGAAGTGGTTTCAGGTCAAAATTCATTTCCAGTCAAAAGTTATGGCCAAAACAGTGCCAACTAGGGGTAAAATGGTCATTTAAAAATCGGGAAAAATCATGAACATGGGAAATGACCACAATAGTCGTCTCCCAAAGTTACATGACCATACGACTTCGTATGTGAAAGAAATAAATATCCTACGATCCTATGATGCGTAGAATGCGGGTCGTTACACTCTCCCCCCCTTAAGAAATTTCGTCCCCGAAATTCCTTAACCCAAAACATACACAGGATCCCGCATGCCTAACACCCACATACAACAATCAAACATGCAAAGCAAGCAAACAAGTCTATCCTAACATGCGGAAAACTAAATCGCTAATAAAATCTTACCAGACAAAGAGTTCTGGATACTTCTTCCTTATGTCCTCCTCTGTTTCCCAAGTACAATCATTCTCGTCTTCGCTCCACTGTACCTTGACTTGCTTCACCGACTTCCTTCGAAGTTGCTTCATGTCGTGTGCGACAATACGGGCCGGCTTGCGGTTTCCAACCGCCTCGGGTTCTACTTCGAAGTCCTCCAACTGATCAGGTGAGATAGTCATATCTGAGTCGTGAACGAACTTCCTTAGTTGGGAAACATGAAATACGTTGTGAACTCCTGCCATCTTCTCTGGTAAGTCAATTCTATATGCCAAATTCCCGACTAGTTCAAGAACAGGGAACGGGCCAACAAACCTTGGTGTCAATTTGCCTCTCCTGCCAAATCGTATTACGCTCTTCAACGGAGAAATCTTGACAAACACCAAGTCACCCACGGAGAATTTTAGGTCTCTTCTTCTCTTATCAGCATAACTCTTCTGCCTATCTTGGGCTGCCTTCATTCGTTGCTGAATGATCTTGATTTTATCTGAAGTTTCCCTCACCACATCTGGTCCAAGCATAAACTTCTCGCCAGTCTCTATCCAACATAATGGTGAGTTACACGGCCTTCCGTACAAAGCTTCAAACGGAGCCATACCGATACTGGATTGGTAGCTATTATTATATGCAAACTCTACTAGATGCAAATGGTCATCCCATGATCCACCAAAATCCAATATACATGCTCTCAAGAGATCTTCCAAAATACGATTCACCCTTTCCGTCTGACCGTCGGTCTGAGGATGATATGCGGTACTGAGATGTAACTCTGACCCTAGCGCCTCTTGCAAGCTCCTCCAAAACCCACTAGTGAACAACGGGTCTCGGTCGCTCACAATGCTTTTAGGTACTCCATGAAATCTCACTACCCACTTCACATACAATTCTGCTAACTTAGCTGCCGTTCTAGTCGATTTGACTGGTATAAACCTTGCACTTTTAGTCAGTCGATCTACAATTACCCAAATGCTGTCATATCCCGATCTAGTCCTTGGTAATCCATCGATGAAATCCATCGAGACTTGCTCCCATTTCCATTCGGGAATTTCTAAAGGCTGCAACAACCCACTAGGCTTCTTTTGCTCGGCTTTAACTAGCTGGCAATTCATGCACTTGGATATAAACTTCCCAACATCTCTTTTCATCCCTTCCCAGTAGTAGGTCTGCTTCATATCTCGATACATCTTATTACCACCGGGGTGTATAGTCAGCTTTGAGTGATGACATTCTCTAAGCACTTCATCTCTCAATCCATTGACATTGGGTACAACAAGCTTTCCATTCTTTCTAAGCCATCTATCTCGATCAAGCCCATACTTGTTCATCTCCTCATCGATACCCATCTCTAACTTGGAGATGATTTCCAATAGGTTAGGATCGTCCCTCTGACTAGAGCCGATCTGCTCAATCAAAGTGGGTCTGATCGTCAAACTTGCTAACATTTCTGGATCCAATTCGCACTTTGGTCTGAAATCAAAACTCGCGATAAACTCCAGTTGCTTCCATTCAAGGAACATAGCCCCTAAGCTGGCATGTCTTCTACTCAATGCATCAGCCACCGCATTGCCCTTTCCCGGTGTGTATGTGATGTCAAAGTCATAGGAAGCTAAGAACTCTAACCATCTCTGCTGACGGAGATTTAAATCCTTCTGGGAGAATAGATACTTCAACGACTTATGATCTGTAAACAACTCAAATCTTTCTCCCAAGAGGTAGTGTCTCCACATCTTTAACGCGAACACGATCGCTGCCAATTCTAAATCATGGGTAGGGTATCTTCTCTCGTGCGGTTTCAATTGCCGACTTGCGTAAGCTACAACCCTACCGCCTTGCATCAATACAGCACCCAGTCCGGTACCACAGGCATCCGTGTATACCGTCATCTCTTCATCCCCCTTAGGAATGACTAACACTGGTGCGCTTGTCAACTTGTCCTTTAGGCTTTTAAATGCATTCTCGCACCTTTCATCCCAGACAAAAGCTTGATTCTTCTTGGTCAACTGGGTTAATGGTGCTGCTATCTTGGAGAAACCTTGGATAAACTTACGATAATATCCCGCTAACCCCAAGAAACTTCTTACATCTGTTTTATTCTTGGGCGTAGGCCAATCTTGTACCGTAGCCACCTTTGCTGGGTCCACGGCAATACCATTCTCTGATACAACATGGCCCAAGAACCTCACTTCCCTCTTCCAGAAGTGACACTTAGAAAACTTTGCTTTCAATTGGTGTTTTCTCAACACCTCCATCGCTACTCTTAAGTGTTCCTTGTGTTCTTCCTCTGTCCTCGAATAGACCAAAATATCATCAACGAACACAAGGACAGACTTATTCAACTGATCTCTGAATACCCTATTCATAAGATCCACAAAATATGCCGGGGCATTAGTCAGCCCAAATGGCATAACCAACCATTCATAAAATCCAGACGGCGTTCGAAATGCCGTTTTAGCTATACTCTCAGCTTCCACTCTAAGCTGATGAAAACCTGTCGCGAGATCCAACTGAGAAAATATTCTCGTGCCACTCAACTGATCGAACAAATCATCTATCCGCGGTAGAGGATACTTATTCTTCCTCGTCACTTTATTCAATTCGCGGTAGTCTACACACAACCGAAGGGAACCATCCGCCTTGGTAGCAAACACAACTGGTGCTCCCCATTCAGAAACACTCCTTCTGATAAATCCCTTCTTCAAAAGATCGCTGACTTGCACCTCGAGCTCCCGCTGCTCCCTTGGTGCCATACGACGAAGTGGCATCACTATAGGTCTGGCATCTTTTACCAAATCAATACGAAACTCAATCTCTCGGTGTGGTGGAAGTCCGGTCACTTCTTCGAAAACATCCGGATACTGGCCAACCACGGGCAACCCTGACAACTCACCATGCGGAATGTCGAGGGAGTTTAGAAAACTAGCCAATACCCCCTTACTGGGTAGACCACCAAACACTATCCTCCGCCTATCATCCGCTCTAGCTGTCACCAAAAAGCCCTCACAGTCTACCACCACCCCGTATCTTTGGAGCCAATCTACTCCCAAAATAATGCCAAACCCAGTAAAGCCCAAAACAAAGCAATCACAAACAAACATGCATCCATGACTCGATAGAACCACATTACGACAAATCATGCTAAGGCTAGTCGAACCACCAATCGGGTTCGTCACTACTAAAGGTCTATCGACAATCTCGGGCTCCAATCCCAACCTATCTACCAGGTCACTAGATATGAAAGAACTGGAAGCTCTGGTATCAAACAAAACTCTAACAGGAACATCATAAACAGAAAGCATACCTTGAATGACGACATTCTTTCCCTTCTCCGCCGCAGTTGGGGCATTCGACGAAGAAGGAATAGCATTAAGAGCATATGCTTTCACCATTTGCTTTTCCTTAGGGGGCTGTGGACACTTGTCCTTGTGATGTCCCATTTGGCCACAATTGAAGCACTTCCTATCTGCTGGCTTGGCCCGACAATTACTAGCATAATGGCCCTTCTTACCACAGCTGAAGCACTCCACATCTTGCTTATTCTTTTTCTTCTGGCCATCCTTAGCCTGATTCTGCTTTCTCTTATTCTGGGAACCACCTTTGCCTCCACCACTAACTTGTGGCTTTGGCTCATCTGCGGATGCAACCTCAGTCTTTGGCTTAGGGTAGAGACTTTCTGACCTTAACGCTTTCCCCACAATCGATTCAAACGTCTCATCGATGTGGTTAATAAGTTTTTCCCCTAAGTACTGATCCAATCCAGTTATGAATTTCTCATTCTTTTTCTCGGCAGTATCTATAAGAGATAACCCATATTTTGACAAAGTGTCAAATTCAGCAATATACTCCGAGACAGCCCTGCCATTCTGCTTGAGCTCCAAGAATTTCTTAAACAACATTGACTTCTGAGCAGCTGGAATGAACTTCTCACTAAAGCGAGCCTTAAACTGCTCCCAAGTAATCTGATCTTCGGGAGTAGCTGCCTTTATAGCATTCCACCAATTCATTGCCCGCCCCTGCAGCTGACGGGACGCTAGCTTTCTCTTCATCGCATCCTCGATACCCAAATCCTCGAAGATACGTTCGCAACTATCCACCCAATCCTGAACATCCGTAGCCGACTCCGTTCCATGGAACGGCTTCCCACCAAGGCTAGTATAATCCTTATTTAGCTTGGCGAAGTCGACCCTTGGTGCCTGCACTATTGGACCACCACCATTTCCACCATTGGGAGCTGCCCTCTGTACATCTCTAAGCATCTCTCTCATGAGGTCAGTAAACATCGTCCTCATGTCAGCAGCATTCCCATTATTGGCCCCTCTACCGGTACCTCTAACATATCGGCTCATCGTCAACCTGAAAAAGGAAATGATTAACGACTCCATAGTGGTGTTAGTGCAGTACGACTCCATCCTTATACTTCTAATAGTATATATATATATAGCTTTTGAAAACCAAAATAATCACAAATACGCTCTCTCGTATACGTATACTATCTCTCCCTGATAATTTCCCTAGGTTAACTACGCAACCTAGAGCTCTGATACCAAGTGTTGACGGCCCGCCTCGCACCGGCCTGCATTTCCTCCAAAAGTGCGCTGTACACATGCCCGACTAGCACAAGACGGTCGTCATAAGAAAGGAAAGAAGGGAATGAACTAATCAAAGAACCTGTAGAATGTCTCACAGCGCATGGAATAAAATATAATAATAATGTACTTGACATAAAACAGGCGAGACAGTGCATAAGCTGATAACTAAAACCAACATCAATCTCAAAGCAGCGGAAATCCAAATACAGCTTATTACAATTTTCCAAATTTACTGTCTCTAAACAAAAGAAAGCTGAAGTAGAAGATACACCAAAAATGCCCAAGCAGTGATCTTCAACAACACAGGGAGAATACTAAATATATATATATCACGTGGAAGCCTCCTGCTCGTCTCCGGATCATCTACCCGTGCATCACCAGCTAACCTGTCTCTAGTCTGCTCGTGTGAGCACCCAGAGTAATAAGAGGAGACATAAAACTCTGGGTCAGACATAAAGCCTGGTATGAGCGATAAGCATCTAAACAGAATAATAACAGGTATACTAAACCATACCTGAACCTGGACCTGCAACCAAAGAGTTAGTACCACATACCGTACAATACTCCAAGGTGCCATAATAGATAGTGTAAGAATACGGGGGTGGGGTGTGCATGTCAAAATGATAGCAAGCAAATCATCCATAGCAACCATCCTCACATCTCTCACTCAGTGCGTAAAGCGTACGGCATCTACCACTTTGGAACACTAGACAAACTGAGGCAACGACGAATCCCGACTTGTAGAAACCCTGCTGTGACCAAGACAACACTTGGAGTCATGACCAAACATTTCAATGACCCACTTCATTGGTCGTAGCCCTTGGTTCTACCGATGCCATAATGGCCCTGAATCCGCCTTCGTACCTCCTACCATAGTGGTCCAAAGCTATAGACGTCGATAACTCCTTAACACGCGTCCCGCAGCAAAGCCCAACCATGAGGCGAACTCGTTGATTCCCATCTAAATCCTCGAGCTCTAACCTCTCATTTGGACTTCCTTTGCATCTCGGGTTTGGTCGAATTGGAGTGGGTCTTCAGAAAAGTTGTCGTGCAGTAGCAGCTCTAGAATTCGGTTCGGTTCGGTCACCCATGCTCGGTTCGGTTCGGAGTGCCACCTTCCTCTGGGTTCGGGTCCTTCTCCTTGTCTTCTTCCATTCGATTCGGGTCGGGTACTTCGCTCCGGGTCGAGTCGGGGTCCTCCTCCGGCTCGGGTCGGGTGTCCTTCCTTCCAGCGCTCCGATCCGCCCCCTTATTTCTTCACATGTTCCGATCCGATCCCTCCTTACCATCCGATCCGCGTGGCTTTCCCTCTTGCTTGTTCTCCCGAGTGTTTGCTTCTGATCCGAGCCCTGCATCTCCAAGTCGATCCGATCTGGCCTCCAATCACTCTTCCGATCCGATCCCCTTGTCCACTCCAACTCTAAGCAAAAGGCCTTCCTTCCTGCCGAGCCTCCTCCAGTGACAAGTTCCAATCCAGTTCGAATCCCCTTGGTCAGTTCACAATCCGATCCGACCCCCTTTCTCTGATCCGAACCGGTTCGGAACCTGCACACTTCTGCAACTTTCCAGCAAGCTTTCTACGCCATTCGACGACGTTTTCGAGCAATTTAACTATTCTAATCAATCATGAAACATACCATAGAGTCATAGCAACGTGTAATAGCAACCACAAACAGCAACCGACAATTCAAATGAATCAAAATGGATCAAAAGTAGCTAAAACTTCATATTTTCCCTTAAGCACTCTTAATCATGCCTAAGCATACAATTAGCAAAACACATCGAAATTATCTCAAATTTCTAACAGAGCCTTAAAACATTATTTTAGAATTTTAAGAATTTTTCCAGAATTTATTTACGTATAAATTCGCTAATCTTCACTAATTACCCTTAATTAACCGTAATTAGTGTCAAAATGATGCTATCACTCACCTTGGCCACAAATAAAATTCTCAGAACTGAAACTCCTCTGGTTTGGGGCGAATACTGATGTCTAACAGCAGCTCTAACCTTGCTTTGGTGCTTTTTCTCCTTAATTTGGTGTTGCTAAGCCTAATCTTCAATTAGAGAGTGATTTGGGGTGTTTTAGATGTAGGAAGCCATTGTTAGAGTGTCTAAGGATGAAAGTGGCGGCTGAGAACTGAAATGAAAGTGATAATCTAACCCTAATCAGTCCTCCTATACCTCTAAACCCGAAATTCCCCTTGGGCCTAGCTGCTAATCACCCGGTTAAGCCCAATTAAGCTGTATTTCACCATCTGAAACTTGTTTTAGCCATATCTCCCAAACGGTGAGTCCGTTTGGCTAATGTGACCACTCTACGGAAAGAGAAACCATCATTCGAAGCCAATGGAAGTGGTTTCAGGTCAAAATTCATTTCCAGTCAAAAGTTATGGCCAAAACAGTGCCAACTAGGGGTAAAATGGTCATTTAAAAATCGGGAAAAATCATGAACATGGGAAATGACCACAATAGTCGTCTCCCAAAGTTACATGACCATACGACTTCGTATGTGAAAGAAAGAAATATCCTACGATCCTATGATGCGTAGAATGCGGGTCGTTACAGACATGTTTCATGTCTTTGTCTTTTCTGCAGGATACCAAAGCAAACCAACTCGGGTTTCGATGGATTGGGATTTTTGAAAAAAATTCGGTCTGTCAGAATCAGGGTTGTTACATCATGTATCAGAGCTTAGGTTTAGGATTCCTATATAGATAATGAGTGAGGTATTTGTATTTTTAAAAATATAAATATAATATATATAAACCTAGATCCATAAAGGAGCGCAGTAAATAGAATGAGAAAAATATGGAAAGAATTGGGATAACTATTTTGCACACTAGAAGAATGAGTAAGGAAATTCGAGACCCTTAGGTATGTTAGGTGGAAGTGTACAAAATAAGTCGTAGAACGCAAGATTAGAGTAGATGTTTGCACCTTGTAGATATTAGCCAAACTAACAGTGTAAGTAGAAACAATATAAACCCAATTGTTGTCCTTGTCTACTCCAGTTTTGTGATTTGAGAAAAAAAAACTGTTTTTCATTTTTTTTGTTGAGACATGTTTTACGGTTTGGCAAAAAAATATTTGGTAAAGAAAACAAAGTTTTTCCACTTCTAATTTTTGGAAGAAAAATTTAATGAAAAAAAATGAGGCCAAACCATGTTTTAAAAAGAATGGAGTAGGTAAGGATTAGTGCCTAGAAAGAACAAGAAAAATTTGAAGCTATAAAGTAAGTAGCAAAGGTTATCTTGGAATAGTAGAAAATTCCCGTAGAATGCATAGGCATTGTAAAGACTAGAACTGTTGCTCGAAAAAGAAAAAGTATAGGCTTGTAAAGCACAGCATGGACTAGTAGTGACTACTAGATAGTGAAGGGCAAGTGAGCGTAGAGAGTTTTTGGTTAGACTTTTCATTAGTGAAATAGTCTTTGATTCTTGGCCCTTAGTAGTAGCTGTGTAGGATCTTTGTTGAAAGATGGGAAGGCTTACTTGAAAAATAAGCTAAATAAGAGAATAGCCTAACTAAAAAGGAAAATGATAAATTTAGTAAAGCAACAGACGTGACGGGAAAGGAAAATGAAACTTTTAAGAAAAGATGGATAAAAATAAAAAAAATTCCAAGATAAGTTGAAAAGAAAAGAAAATTTTCTTATGTGGGTTGTGCTTGGATAGGAAAATAGGAAATCTTTATAGAGTAGATACATAAAATCCAAGTACAATTAGAAAAGGTACATAAAAGCAAAAGGGAAAATGTAAATTCTTTCGTTTTATACCTTTTTGTAACATAAGAAATCGAATTTAGAAAATTAGATTTTTCTAAATTTTGAATTTAATGATGGCTGGTAGGGTTTTGCATGCAACAATTGGATGAACTATGCTCTTACTATGTAATAGTGTGGGAAAATTTGGGTGAAAAATGTTCTAATTTTCAAAAATATTGCATTCATATAGAACTGCATGTATATTTAGGATGTGAGCATAATGTTTTAAAAAGAGTTTTCGAAAATTTCCATACATATAGGTATATCAAATTAGGCATACATGCATTACTATGATGTATTTCACTAAGCACATGTGCACAATGTTTGCAAAAATTGGATGCACACATGATGGATGGTATAATATGCGAGGGATTATTTTATTTTACCCTTACCAAATTTCGGAGACGAAATTTCTTAAGGGTGGAAGAATGTAACACCCCGCATTTTTAATGTAATTAAAAATATGGATATATTTATATATTATATGCATAGATATATTTAAAGGAAAAATTAAATAATATTAATATAATTGCCTGTAGGAAGTTTATGCAGTGAAATAAAGAAAAGATTAATAAAGAATTACATGCAATATACGAAATAAGAAGAAATGCAATGAAATGCGAAGAAATGCATGCGAACATTTAAAAAGAAATAAAAAGGAGAATTTGAAAAGCCTCTAGAATTGGGTCACGAAATTAGCGTTATTAAGTTTGTGGCGATTTTATGATCAACTTAGACTATAGTTTGTAGAAAACTGATTTAAAATGAAGAAGATATCTTTAAATTAAACATTGCAACAAAACATGAAAAAGAGGAATGAGAAAAAAATAATGTGTAGCATTGTCCTAAGTTTTGTTAACAAAAGACTTAGTAGCTCATTTGGTTAGTTCTTGTGACTTGTACACAAGAGGTTTTGAGTTCAATCCCCGCTAGTGTTATATTTTTTTTTTAAGGGAATAGCTAAAAAGTTGCTTAGTGTGAAAACGGTTAAAAAGCAGCTCATTGTGAAAAGGGTTAATAAATAGCTTTAAAATGAAAAACATTTCAAAAAGAGAGAATCCGTAATTGATTGAATGAGGAAGATAACTTCCAAAAAAAAAGATAATTATTCGCATATAAAAGATTAGTATACGCATAAGAGATGAATGCGTATGAACATAATTCAAATTAGAGGTTGCGTGCGAACAAAGAAACACACAAAGAAGGAACGTTTGAAATTTGATTATATGTAGAATAAATAAATCAAATTTCAAATCAAGAAAAAAAAAGAGAAAATATATGGATATATACTGAGAATATATATATATATATGTAGAAGTATATATATATGCGTAAAGTGGTCGTTATAAGAATTGTATATGCGTAAAGAAGGTTACATGTGAATATAAAGGTTAAATAAGTTCAAACATTCAAAAATCAAATCCCTGCGTCATTACGCATACATGCGTGCTTTTATTGGTTAATGTTTGTTTTTTTGTGTGAGGTCGCCATTTCCTATTGGGCGGATGACGTGGATAACTATGATGGAGTTTTAATTAAATCTAAAGGACTTGATTTGTTTGGCACACCTATAAATAAGTCTATAGGTCTAACCCTAAATCTCCCAATTCAGAGGCTATGATGAAACTCTGCCTCCAAACCTATTCTTCTTCTTCTTCTTCCTCAAGTAATCCTCTTCTCCTCTAAATCTATTCAAAAACAATGTATCTAAGAAATAGTTTATTCTTCTTCTTAAAAAAAAAAAAGATAGACGAAATCAAAGAACAGTAATTCAACAACCACTTCTTAGAATCAATTAGAGCGAGGTTCTTAATCCAAATAAGAGGAAATCAAGGAATAATAGAACAGATCCAGATTTGGGAAAGCAAATCAAGGTGAGTAGGTTTAATTTCTTCTTGTTGAATAATAGTATGAATATCGTTCAGCAATTCCCCAAATTAAAATGTTTAATTCAATTAAAATGTTACATCTTTTATTTTATGCCTATTCTGCTCTTCTTTCCCTTTCCTTTTTATTTTTAAGACTAGGCTAACTTCGAGCCTAACTCCATATCTCGTTGAAAATCATGCATACGAACAACATTGAAATAGTGGGAAAGATGTTTGGGTAATTTGGGCATAATCTATAATTGGGGAATTGTAGCATAACTTATGATATAACTTAAAATTGGGAACTTTGGTTAATTGGCACATAACTGTATATATTAATCTGGAACATTAATGAAAATATATGCAATTTGAGTTGCACAATTAGGTATGCTTGGAATATGGAAAATGAAAAAAGGGGAATATGGGAAGAAGTTACTATTTGCGGATCTAAGATTATAAATTTGAGTTATATGAATATGGATAAAAGTTAAAGTAAGAAGATTAGGTCACGTTTGGATGGATATACTTGGAAGTAAAATAAAATGCTAGAGATGGGAAAATTGAGACATAACTATTGTTTGTAATTTTAAGCATAACCTATATTGGGGATTTTTGGGGTAATTGGTATATTAAACCTTAATTTGGGCATGAACAGTAAATAAATTATTTAAAGACAAATATGCCTAAAAACCGAACCGTGCCTAAGACACGAGGTTAGATTTGGTCTGCGGTAGAAGTCTGCCCAGAACCGCCAGGCATATCCAGCAACCGCAAACGGTAATCTAATGTGAGAGTTCTTAGGTGGAAATTGGAACCGTAATGGCGTCAAGACACAAGGTTAGATTCAGATGCGGTAGAAGTCTGCCCGAAACCACTCGGCATATCCAGCAACTGCAAACGGCAATCTAATGTGAGAGGTCTTGCATATT
This sequence comes from Allium sativum, assembly GCA_030737875.1. Classification (NCBI taxonomy): domain Eukaryota; kingdom Viridiplantae; phylum Streptophyta; class Magnoliopsida; order Asparagales; family Amaryllidaceae; genus Allium; species Allium sativum. Next base: position 289,793,944 of record CM060915.1, read on the forward strand.
TATGTAACAACCCGGAAAATCTGGGCCAGTTTAAAATTTTTATTTTGGCGATTTTAGCGAATTTTGATTATTTAAAATAGATTATTTTAAATAATATCGACGTGAAATCTATTTTGAATATAATTCGAACGTTTATATTATACACGTCGTCGTTAGAATATAAATAATTATATATAATTATAAATAGAATTGAAAATGGCGCGGTAGTTCGATAATTCGATTTCAAACTTCAATTGAATGTACCGGGTGCAAAATAATCCGGATTTTAGTGAAACCAAAAATAATGGAATCTAATAGTGAATATCTTTCCAACGAATCCGAAAAATTAAGATTTCATATCGGGAATCAAAAGATATGTCCAGTTGAAAATTCTGAATAGTCGCTATGGAATTCAGGCCCTTAAAAATGGACATTTTGCAAACGACCTCGGATTTCGACGAAACCAGTTTTGTTGGGTCCGGGATGTGAAGTTATTGCTAGGTTTCAAATTTCATAATTTTTCGAATCAATATGTGAGCGTGGCAAAAGAAAACGCGTTTGACCAGTTTCAGTTGATTTTAATCGACTTGAAATTGGCCATTTTTCTAACGGTCTCTGAATTCGACGAAACTAGTTTTGTTAGGACCGTATCGTCAATACGAAGCTAGAAAATATTTTTTTTGGAATTTTTTAGTTAGTATGTGACCCCGGTAATTAGAAATGTGCGTTTAAAATAATATAGTGATTTAAATGTAAATTCAAAGGAAACATATCGAGACGATCGAATTGGCCTGCGATACATATCCCATTGTGTTCGGAATGGGGGTAAAACGCTATGGGCGGCAGGCGGTGGACCTCGTTTAGTGGTCATATGTGAAAGTCAACTCTTTAATAAATAAATAATAAATAAAAAAAAAAAAAAAAAAATATAATATCCCTTCCCTTAAAACCTAGGCCCCCCCCCGTTCGTTTATCTCAGAAGGAAAAAAAAAACAAAAAAGAAAAAGAAAACAAAAATCGCGATAACCCCCCCCGTCGCTCCAGCCACCACCGCGCCCAGCGCCCACCGCCGCCACCACTTGCGAGGCTCCGCCCTTCCCCCCTCTGCCTCCCTCTCTCTCCTCCGCCTCGCAGGAACCACGAATCCCCTCGACGAAGCCGATGGCCCCCCTCCGATCAGATGCCCTCTCGCCTCCGACCAGCATGGGTCCGCCGCCACCACCTGAGGACGCAGCCCACCCCCTCCTCTAATTACAGTAAGATCTTGATTTTGTTTATATATATAAAAAAAAAAAAAAAAAAAAAAAGAACTGATTTCTGTTTTTATTAAGATTTAAAAACTGTTTTTATTAAGTTTTGAAAACTGATTTTATTAAAATTTAAAAACTGATTTTATAAAAAGGAATAAAAACTGATTTTATAAAAAAAACTGAATTTGAAAAATGATTTTTAAAGTATTTAAAAACTGAATGTTATTTTGATTTAAAACTTATTTTTAAAAAAGTATAAACTGATTTATTTTTTTAAAGTATAAACTGATTTATTTTTTTAAAGTATAAACTGATTTATTTTTTTTAAAGTATAAACTGATTTATTTTTTTAAAGTATAAACTGATTTATTTTTGAAAGAGAAAAACTGATTTTATTTTGAACTTTAAAATAGGAAAAAGATTAATCTTTTAGTAGAAAAAGATTTGAAAGCAAAAGTAGAAATCATATTTTTTTATATGTTGAAAGCGAACGTGAAAACATGATTTTTGTCATATTAAAGAAGTGATTTTTATTATATAAACATCATGACAAAAATGAGATTTTTATTCATTTGAATAGCGATATAAAAATTCGATTTTTATATATTGAACTTTGAAATAAAAATATGATTTTTATATATTGAACTTTGAAATAAAAATTCGATTTTTATATATTGAACTTCGATATAAAAATTCGATTTTTATATATTGAACTTTGAACTAAAAATTCGATTTTTATATATTGAATAGCGAACTAAAAATTTGATTTTTATATATTGAATAACGAAGTAAAAATTCGATTTTTATATATGTAGTAGCTACGGACGACGAAGCTGGCGAAGATGCGAAAACAATGAAGACTTCTGCAAAAGAAGAGTCGAGATGGTTGGATAGCTAAATGTGAGAATTTCTCACCTTTCAATTTATATTTCTAGTTATATATATATATACTAGGATGCAGACGGTGCTTATTAGAAGCACCCGACACCCGTCCACATACCATGGACTTGTTTGTTTGGATTGTTTGGTGATTGATCGAGATATTGGTTTGAATGTGGTTTGTGGTGTGAAAAATCGAATCGATAAATTGGTTAGGATTAGACGTGCGCCGTTATAAGGCGAAGGAGTAAGACTAGGTTAGACTCTTACTCCAAATTTTGTGGTTTGCAAAATGAAATTGATTTGATTGATGAGTGAATGGCGTGGGCCTTCACTAGACCGGGGATTAGGCTAGGCCTTGTCCCGTTTCTAGTATCGTGCCGTTATGCCGCCGAAATTTTCTAAAATATGTTAGAAAATAAAAATATCATTTTATTGTGTAAATGAATAATAGAAATTCATATGATAGAATAAAATGTTTTATCGTTAAAAATACAATTTTTAACGTGAATATGAATATAGTGAAAGTGAATAAAATAAATATTCATTTACAAACCAGATGGTTTGTTTATGTACACTTATTTGAATGACATTGATTGGGTCGATAAATTTTACACATCGCCTAACTGCACAAATAAAATATGTGTTTGATTGTTTGAAACCCCACACGGGTGTTAGGATGAAATTTGAAGTTCACTCATCCTGATTGATTAAATATGTCGATCGATTGATTGACATGCTGTTGTAAGCGTTGAATATCTATATTTGATGCTTATACAGTGTAGTGCACTTTGGTTGATGGTTGATTATTTTCAATGCTATTATATACATGTGTTGTATGAAAATCCATATAATTAATTTTATATGGTAATTGATTGGGCCTCATTCCAGTTTTGAAAAAGAAATATTTGAAATAGAATATTTGAAAATAAAGGAATATATGAAGCCGTGTTGATTAGATTGACGCCATTTTGACGAGAACGATATTTATATCGATTTTATCGATTTCGAAATGAATTGAATTGAAAACGAATTCAAAATGAATTGAATTGAAAACGATTTCGAAATGAATTGAATTGAAAACGATTTCGAAATGAATTGAATTGAAAACGATTTCGAAATGAATTGAATTGAAAACGAATTCGAAATGAATTGAATTGAAAACGATTTCGAAATGAATTGAATTGAAAACGAATTCGAAATGAATTGAATTGAAAACGATTTCGAAATGAATTGAATTGAAAACGAATTCAAAATGAATTGAATTGAAAACGAATTCGAAATGAATTGAATTGAAAACGATTTCGAAATGAATTGAATTGAAAACGATTTCGAAATGAATTGAATTGAAAACGAATTCGAAATGAATTGAATTGAAAGCGATTTCGAACTGAATTGAATTGAAAACGATTTCGAAATGAATTGAATTGAATATGAATTCAAACTGAATTGAAATTTGAATTGAATAGAAATGAATTTTAAAACGAATTTATAAGGAAGAATTCAATTTTTCTTTGAATTGAAATGGAAGTTGAAATAGGTTTTGAAACGATTTTAAAACTATTTATATAATTCGTTTTGAATAGAAATCGACGAAATATATATTATATATATTATATATATAATATAATGGCCTGAATAGAACGCGCCGCGCCGCGGCAGTTCGCGAATTTCGACCATTTATTTCAAACGGACATTACGGGAGATCCGACCGTCGGATTCTCCTAAAACCAGAACCGTTGGGTTCGTATCGAAAAGAGCTTTCTAACGAATGTTAGAAATTTGAAATCTAACGGTTGGATTTGGAATTATGTCCAAATCAAATTTGAAAAAGGTCGCTGTAAGTGCAGTTCGATGGCCGTTGATGGAAATCGACTGTACGGGCCTTGATAAAATTATTAAAAATAGTAATAATTTATGTAAAATCATAAGAAATGATTTGTGAAGATTTGGGATGAAAAACTCCATATTTGAAAAGATAAAAATAGATTTTTATCGAAATGAACTAGTTTTGAACTAGAATTATAATTCTATTTATTTTTAAATAAATAAATTGAATTCGAAAAGGGTTTTGAAAATAACCAAAATTTCCAATGATTGCATTGGAGTGGATTTAAATCGAAATTGTCTTCGGAATATTTCGATATTGGAATTCGTGATATTACAGGTGTTGTTATGGAAATTTGAAAGATATATATTTGTATCGTTATTTCCAATACGACATTTGTTAGTCGTAGAATTCGATATTGAATATAAGCCGATGTATTTTCTATTCAGAGCCTTGTATTGAATATCGAATGTGATTTGGGTTTGTCGTGAATGGTGTCTTCACTAACACTGTTCTTGAACCCAGTTGAGAAAAGATTAAATCTTTTTATTTAGATTTAATGAAGTGTACCAATTAAATGATATTTAATTGGAATTGAATTGATATTGATTTTTGGGTTTATCGTGAACAGTGTTTTAAATAACACTCGTTCTTTAACCCGATAATTAATGGAATGTGACTTTGGGTTTATCGCGAACCGTGTTTTTAGATGACACTGATTCTTTAACCCAGTCACAGATTAAAACTAAGTGGAGTTTTAATGAATCTTTAATTAGATTGAAAAGATCGAGAATGGAGTATCACCAGTTTTGCTCCAGGCGATAGTTAAATCTTTAATTAGATTTGAATGTGAAATTTAGAAACTAACTGTCGGTTAGCCAAGCAGAATGGTTTTCTGGATATTGATCTGATGTTGGTTTCGGCCTTCGGGGTTAATATTTGGGGAATTATTCTCTTGATTAATTTACGGTTAGTGACTAATGAATTGGAATGAGGCGTATGTTGTGTTTGTGTAACACTTTTATAATATATACGTGAGTTATTCGGAAAGACCGGGTTTATCCCATTCTGAATAACTGATACGACGATAAGTCGAAGATGAAGACGATGGTCGAAGACCGGAAGTCTTCACGTCGTTTGGGTGATAACTGATGATCTTGATTGGGCTGTACACCCAAGAAGATGGAAACAGTTGGTGATCGTCCAGACGTACTTGGAGATCGATGGATATGCGGGGTACTAGGTGCCTCCGGTTTCGTTCAGACCCAGAACGGACTTGTAAATGGACTGTGTGTCTGACATCGGATTTCATTCTGTGTGACTGATATCGGTTGCATAGGATGGTTTGCCTGTGTGGCATGCTAAGATGCAAATGATCAAGGCTTCTGTTGAAAAGCAAAGTCTTGTGGTGATGATCAAAGCACGGCCTTTGTGGCGTAGCTTTGTGTAACGTTTACCTCGCGTGTTTCACACCAGGTATGAACCAAAAACGGGAGACGGACCTCAGGGAGGACTTGCGTTTCTTTCTAGCTAGAAGTGGCGTCAGTGGTTTTACACGCCCTGACGAGTTTGACTTATGTGGTTGTTGCTGTTGCGAGGCGCCTCGGTTATATCGGTTTCGGCCGAATGCATTCTGGTCGGCTGACGGACCAGACTTACACCCCATAGGGTGGGGAGACGTATTGTTCAGGCATAATAATCCACTCCGTGTGGACCGGCCCTGACGATCCAAGGGGCAGTTGCGGCTGTTCCTGAGGGGCGGGCTAGAGCGTCTCGAATCGGTTGAGGACTATCTTTTGCCTCGGTTCATAGATGGAAATCCAATTTCCAAATACGTGACATTTGCGGTTTTATTTGTAAACCTATATATGGCGACATAGTGGCATGGGACGCTCATGCCGCCTATGATTGATACTTATGATTTGAAGTTGTTTTATACACTTATAATAGTATCAAATGATTTGTTTTAAAACGTATCAAGCATCCTTTGGCTGTTATAAGGGAAAACCCTATCCTCGACTGCGTTGCATTGTGTGATGGGACCTGGGTCTTATAACAGCTTCATTTTTCTTTATTTAGCATTGCGCTGTTTGTTTCATGCACTGGTATTCTTGGGAGGAAACCCGTTCCGTATTATACGGCGTGGTCCCTTGATTTACCTAATGATTTAAAATAAAGATTAATAACTGTTTTAGTTCTCACACCAGTCACATGACTGACCTGGAGTTTATTGTTTTAACCTAAACTCTGGGTGCCCTTATTTTGACATGGGCAGCTAGTAGTTTTGGGTTTTGCAGATTTATATTCACAGGATCCTGGTTTACAGCTGGAACGATATCCGGAAAGCTTTGTATCCGTATATCTCATTCTAGTTGTGTATTGTATTATTTTCCGCTGCTATGTATTTAAATGTAATTTAAATCTCTGATATTTCTGTGTAATATTCATTTATACTCTATATATTCTTGTAATCTGATGCATTGTTGTAATATACAATGAAATGTTCTTCTGTATGCGTTCTGCTGTGGTTTGTTCTCGAACTATCCGTCGCTTTCCTTTACGGGGAAGTTGCGGGTCTTCACAGTTGGTATCAGAGCTTTGGTTTACAAAGCTAGAGAACAAGACACATTAGAAACATACGAAAGGATTCATCAGATATTGGATTAGTAATATCCAATTAGAATGACTCGTTAGAGATAGGATCAGTAGTATCCTAGAACGAGTGTGAAGAGTATATTTTTCAAATAAAAACAATTTTTGTTTTGAAAATTTAAAGCAATTATTCGTATTTGATTATCTATTTATATTGAGTTGGACAGTCCAGTATATATAGATTTTGCGTATACGTCTGATCCGCGTGTATTCGAAGTTTTAATATACTGGATAGATATAGAGTCACACTCTAGTCGCCCGGAGACGATTCTGATGATAGTCTAGACATCATCAGAATTGGTATTCGAGTTTCGAAGGTGTGATTTTCTATATATTTCCATTAGACTGGTGTGAGAACCAAAACTTATATATAGCTAGAATACATTGTTGTGATTTGGCATCAAAACATGATTTTCTTTATATATATCAAAATTATGAATTTGAAAAGCTAATTCACTAATTGATTGATGGTTGTATTGTTTGATTATTGTTTGAATAATTAAAATTTGGACCACTTAGTTCATTTGAAACAAATATTGAATTGTATTGAAAATTGGTTGCATTTGCTTGCATATACATATATATCATTGAACAGGTCATAGCAAGGAGGCTAGAGCAGAGAATAAAATTTGTTTGCCCGACAAATAGGTACATGTTTACTACATAATTTCCTGTTTTGTTTGGGTGATGATGATTTTATGAGCCTATTGGCTAGCCGCTTGGCTTTTTCTTTTTCTTTTTGAGATCTGAAGGACCGGGGAAGCTATTTGAAATTTCCCGATGCTCCCATTGCAGGGGAGGTTATGGCGAAATTTTTCGAAAATTTAGGGTGTTAGCCAAATTTTTGAAACTTTGAAAATTCTCAGAAACTGAAAAGTTGGAGAACGGAAGCCAAATCGAATGTAGAGTTGAATTATCAAACCACTTTCGACTTTGTTCCTTTTCGGGGACGAAAAGTTTTAAGTGGGGGAGATTGTAACAACCCGGAAAATCTGGGCCAGTTTAAAATTTTTATTTTGGCGATTTTAGCGAATTTTGATTATTTAAAATAGATTATTTTAAATAATATCGACGTGAAATCTATTTTGAATATAATTCGAACGTTTATATTATACACGTCGTCGTTAGAATATAAATAATTATATATAATTATAAATAGAATTGAAAATGGCGCGGTAGTTCGATAATTCGATTTCAAACTTCAATTGAATGTACCGGGTGCAAAATAATCCGGATTTTAGTGAAACCAAAAATAATGGAATCTAATAGTGAATATCTTTCCAACGAATCCGAAAAATTAAGATTTCATATCGGGAATCAAAAGATATGTCCAGTTGAAAATTCTGAATAGTCGCTATGGAATTCAGGCCCTTAAAAATGGACATTTTGCAAACGACCTCGGATTTCGACGAAACCAGTTTTGTTGGGTCCGGGATGTGAAGTTATTGCTAGGTTTCAAATTTCATAATTTTTCGAATCAATATGTGAGCGTGGCAAAAGAAAACGCGTTTGACCAGTTTCAGTTGATTTTAATCGACTTGAAATTGGCCATTTTTCTAACGGTCTCTGAATTCGACGAAACTAGTTTTGTTAGGACCGTATCGTCAATACGAAGCTAGAAAATATTTTTTTTGGAATTTTTTAGTTAGTATGTGACCCCGGTAATTAGAAATGTGCGTTTAAAATAATATAGTGATTTAAATGTAAATTCAAAGGAAACATATCGAGACGATCGAATTGGCCTGCGATACATATCCCATTGTGTTCGGAATGGGGGTAAAACGCTATGGGCGGCAGGCGGTGGACCTCGTTTAGTGGTCATATGTGAAAGTCAACTCTTTAATAAATAAATAATAAATAAAAAAAAAAAAAAAAAAAATATAATATCCCTTCCCTTAAAACCTAGGCCCCCCCCCGTTCGTTTATCTCAGAAGGAAAAAAAAAACAAAAAAGAAAAAGAAAACAAAAATCGCGATAACCCCCCCCGTCGCTCCAGCCACCACCGCGCCCAGCGCCCACCGCCGCCACCACTTGCGAGGCTCCGCCCTTCCCCCCTCTGCCTCCCTCTCTCTCCTCCGCCTCGCAGGAACCACGAATCCCCTCGACGAAGCCGATGGCCCCCCTCCGATCAGATGCCCTCTCGCCTCCGACCAGCATGGGTCCGCCGCCACCACCTGAGGACGCAGCCCACCCCCTCCTCTAATTACAGTAAGATCTTGATTTTGTTTATATATATAAAAAAAAAAAAAAAAAAAAAAAGAACTGATTTCTGTTTTTATTAAGATTTAAAAACTGTTTTTATTAAGTTTTGAAAACTGATTTTATTAAAATTTAAAAACTGATTTTATAAAAAGGAATAAAAACTGATTTTATAAAAAAAACTGAATTTGAAAAATGATTTTTAAAGTATTTAAAAACTGAATGTTATTTTGATTTAAAACTTATTTTTAAAAAAGTATAAACTGATTTATTTTTTTAAAGTATAAACTGATTTATTTTTTTAAAGTATAAACTGATTTATTTTTTTTAAAGTATAAACTGATTTATTTTTTTAAAGTATAAACTGATTTATTTTTGAAAGAGAAAAACTGATTTTATTTTGAACTTTAAAATAGGAAAAAGATTAATCTTTTAGTAGAAAAAGATTTGAAAGCAAAAGTAGAAATCATATTTTTTTATATGTTGAAAGCGAACGTGAAAACATGATTTTTGTCATATTAAAGAAGTGATTTTTATTATATAAACATCATGACAAAAATGAGATTTTTATTCATTTGAATAGCGATATAAAAATTCGATTTTTATATATTGAACTTTGAAATAAAAATATGATTTTTATATATTGAACTTTGAAATAAAAATTCGATTTTTATATATTGAACTTCGATATAAAAATTCGATTTTTATATATTGAACTTTGAACTAAAAATTCGATTTTTATATATTGAATAGCGAACTAAAAATTTGATTTTTATATATTGAATAACGAAGTAAAAATTCGATTTTTATATATGTAGTAGCTACGGACGACGAAGCTGGCGAAGATGCGAAAACAATGAAGACTTCTGCAAAAGAAGAGTCGAGATGGTTGGATAGCTAAATGTGAGAATTTCTCACCTTTCAATTTATATTTCTAGTTATATATATATATACTAGGATGCAGACGGTGCTTATTAGAAGCACCCGACACCCGTCCACATACCATGGACTTGTTTGTTTGGATTGTTTGGTGATTGATCGAGATATTGGTTTGAATGTGGTTTGTGGTGTGAAAAATCGAATCGATAAATTGGTTAGGATTAGACGTGCGCCGTTATAAGGCGAAGGAGTAAGACTAGGTTAGACTCTTACTCCAAATTTTGTGGTTTGCAAAATGAAATTGATTTGATTGATGAGTGAATGGCGTGGGCCTTCACTAGACCGGGGATTAGGCTAGGCCTTGTCCCGTTTCTAGTATCGTGCCGTTATGCCGCCGAAATTTTCTAAAATATGTTAGAAAATAAAAATATCATTTTATTGTGTAAATGAATAATAGAAATTCATATGATAGAATAAAATGTTTTATCGTTAAAAATACAATTTTTAACGTGAATATGAATATAGTGAAAGTGAATAAAATAAATATTCATTTACAAACCAGATGGTTTGTTTATGTACACTTATTTGAATGACATTGATTGGGTCGATAAATTTTACACATCGCCTAACTGCACAAATAAAATATGTGTTTGATTGTTTGAAACCCCACACGGGTGTTAGGATGAAATTTGAAGTTCACTCATCCTGATTGATTAAATATGTCGATCGATTGATTGACATGCTGTTGTAAGCGTTGAATATCTATATTTGATGCTTATACAGTGTAGTGCACTTTGGTTGATGGTTGATTATTTTCAATGCTATTATATACATGTGTTGTATGAAAATCCATATAATTAATTTTATATGGTAATTGATTGGGCCTCATTCCAGTTTTGAAAAAGAAATATTTGAAATAGAATATTTGAAAATAAAGGAATATATGAAGCCGTGTTGATTAGATTGACGCCATTTTGACGAGAACGATATTTATATCGATTTTATCGATTTCGAAATGAATTGAATTGAAAACGAATTCAAAATGAATTGAATTGAAAACGATTTCGAAATGAATTGAATTGAAAACGATTTCGAAATGAATTGAATTGAAAACGATTTCGAAATGAATTGAATTGAAAACGAATTCGAAATGAATTGAATTGAAAACGATTTCGAAATGAATTGAATTGAAAACGAATTCGAAATGAATTGAATTGAAAACGATTTCGAAATGAATTGAATTGAAAACGAATTCAAAATGAATTGAATTGAAAACGAATTCGAAATGAATTGAATTGAAAACGATTTCGAAATGAATTGAATTGAAAACGATTTCGAAATGAATTGAATTGAAAACGAATTCGAAATGAATTGAATTGAAAGCGATTTCGAACTGAATTGAATTGAAAACGATTTCGAAATGAATTGAATTGAATATGAATTCAAACTGAATTGAAATTTGAATTGAATAGAAATGAATTTTAAAACGAATTTATAAGGAAGAATTCAATTTTTCTTTGAATTGAAATGGAAGTTGAAATAGGTTTTGAAACGATTTTAAAACTATTTATATAATTCGTTTTGAATAGAAATCGACGAAATATATATTATATATATTATATATATAATATAATGGCCTGAATAGAACGCGCCGCGCCGCGGCAGTTCGCGAATTTCGACCATTTATTTCAAACGGACATTACGGGAGATCCGACCGTCGGATTCTCCTAAAACCAGAACCGTTGGGTTCGTATCGAAAAGAGCTTTCTAACGAATGTTAGAAATTTGAAATCTAACGGTTGGATTTGGAATTATGTCCAAATCAAATTTGAAAAAGGTCGCTGTAAGTGCAGTTCGATGGCCGTTGATGGAAATCGACTGTACGGGCCTTGATAAAATTATTAAAAATAGTAATAATTTATGTAAAATCATAAGAAATGATTTGTGAAGATTTGGGATGAAAAACTCCATATTTGAAAAGATAAAAATAGATTTTTATCGAAATGAACTAGTTTTGAACTAGAATTATAATTCTATTTATTTTTAAATAAATAAATTGAATTCGAAAAGGGTTTTGAAAATAACCAAAATTTCCAATGATTGCATTGGAGTGGATTTAAATCGAAATTGTCTTCGGAATATTTCGATATTGGAATTCGTGATATTACAGGTGTTGTTATGGAAATTTGAAAGATATATATTTGTATCGTTATTTCCAATACGACATTTGTTAGTCGTAGAATTCGATATTGAATATAAGCCGATGTATTTTCTATTCAGAGCCTTGTATTGAATATCGAATGTGATTTGGGTTTGTCGTGAATGGTGTCTTCACTAACACTGTTCTTGAACCCAGTTGAGAAAAGATTAAATCTTTTTATTTAGATTTAATGAAGTGTACCAATTAAATGATATTTAATTGGAATTGAATTGATATTGATTTTTGGGTTTATCGTGAACAGTGTTTTAAATAACACTCGTTCTTTAACCCGATAATTAATGGAATGTGACTTTGGGTTTATCGCGAACCGTGTTTTTAGATGACACTGATTCTTTAACCCAGTCACAGATTAAAACTAAGTGGAGTTTTAATGAATCTTTAATTAGATTGAAAAGATCGAGAATGGAGTATCACCAGTTTTGCTCCAGGCGATAGTTAAATCTTTAATTAGATTTGAATGTGAAATTTAGAAACTAACTGTCGGTTAGCCAAGCAGAATGGTTTTCTGGATATTGATCTGATGTTGGTTTCGGCCTTCGGGGTTAATATTTGGGGAATTATTCTCTTGATTAATTTACGGTTAGTGACTAATGAATTGGAATGAGGCGTATGTTGTGTTTGTGTAACACTTTTATAATATATACGTGAGTTATTCGGAAAGACCGGGTTTATCCCATTCTGAATAACTGATACGACGATAAGTCGAAGATGAAGACGATGGTCGAAGACCGGAAGTCTTCACGTCGTTTGGGTGATAACTGATGATCTTGATTGGGCTGTACACCCAAGAAGATGGAAACAGTTGGTGATCGTCCAGACGTACTTGGAGATCGATGGATATGCGGGGTACTAGGTGCCTCCGGTTTCGTTCAGACCCAGAACGGACTTGTAAATGGACTGTGTGTCTGACATCGGATTTCATTCTGTGTGACTGATATCGGTTGCATAGGATGGTTTGCCTGTGTGGCATGCTAAGATGCAAATGATCAAGGCTTCTGTTGAAAAGCAAAGTCTTGTGGTGATGATCAAAGCACGGCCTTTGTGGCGTAGCTTTGTGTAACGTTTACCTCGCGTGTTTCACACCAGGTATGAACCAAAAACGGGAGACGGACCTCAGGGAGGACTTGCGTTTCTTTCTAGCTAGAAGTGGCGTCAGTGGTTTTACACGCCCTGACGAGTTTGACTTATGTGGTTGTTGCTGTTGCGAGGCGCCTCGGTTATATCGGTTTCGGCCGAATGCATTCTGGTCGGCTGACGGACCAGACTTACACCCCATAGGGTGGGGAGACGTATTGTTCAGGCATAATAATCCACTCCGTGTGGACCGGCCCTGACGATCCAAGGGGCAGTTGCGGCTGTTCCTGAGGGGCGGGCTAGAGCGTCTCGAATCGGTTGAGGACTATCTTTTGCCTCGGTTCATAGATGGAAATCCAATTTCCAAATACGTGACATTTGCGGTTTTATTTGTAAACCTATATATGGCGACATAGTGGCATGGGACGCTCATGCCGCCTATGATTGATACTTATGATTTGAAGTTGTTTTATACACTTATAATAGTATCAAATGATTTGTTTTAAAACGTATCAAGCATCCTTTGGCTGTTATAAGGGAAAACCCTATCCTCGACTGCGTTGCATTGTGTGATGGGACCTGGGTCTTATAACAGCTTCATTTTTCTTTATTTAGCATTGCGCTGTTTGTTTCATGCACTGGTATTCTTGGGAGGAAACCCGTTCCGTATTATACGGCGTGGTCCCTTGATTTACCTAATGATTTAAAATAAAGATTAATAACTGTTTTAGTTCTCACACCAGTCACATGACTGACCTGGAGTTTATTGTTTTAACCTAAACTCTGGGTGCCCTTATTTTGACATGGGCAGCTAGTAGTTTTGGGTTTTGCAGATTTATATTCACAGGATCCTGGTTTACAGCTGGAACGATATCCGGAAAGCTTTGTATCCGTATATCTCATTCTAGTTGTGTATTGTATTATTTTCCGCTGCTATGTATTTAAATGTAATTTAAATCTCTGATATTTCTGTGTAATATTCATTTATACTCTATATATTCTTGTAATCTGATGCATTGTTGTAATATACAATGAAATGTTCTTCTGTATGCGTTCTGCTGTGGTTTGTTCTCGAACTATCCGTCGCTTTCCTTTACGGGGAAGTTGCGGGTCTTCACAATTTACGGACATAATAGATAATAATGAACACTTAACCAAGACGACACATGTAGGGTTGACATGGATATAATAAAAGGGGTCAAGTAGGTAACATGGGTAGCATGGTAATTTGTTAAATTTGAATGCTTAACCTAATCAAATCTGTAGTGGTGTTACGAATGAGTTGAATTGAGTAGGGGTTAAGTAAATTTGCTAAAGAAATGAGAAAGGTTAAGCTAATCTTAATTAATTCCAAAATAGGGAATGATGATAATAACCTATTATGAATGAACTTGAATAAGAAAGATAATAGGTAGGCTTGTCCTAGGGACAAGTGGGAATTATAACTTATGAAATAAGATAAGTTATAAGGAATGATAGGGAAAAATGAAATTATTCTCTTACCAATGTATCTGTGAATTAAGATGTGCTTAATTATAAATTAAGTAGAATATGTTATGGTAACCATGGGATGGAATAATGAATAGATTATGAGAATAACATGTTGTAGGCTTATTAATGAACTTAAATGGGTTAAATTATAAATTTAATTAATAAGCGAGGGTAACTTGGTAAACTTGAAAATGAAGTCATCGTGAAGGAGAATAATCAAGATAAACGAGAAAACTCACAAGGTGGCGCAAGTTCATGATTAATGGTTAGATGTAGGGCCTAACTAAAATTGTGGCGCTTGGACCAGTCCATACTTTAGAGGATGAATAACCATAAGGGGTAGATTACGGGGTGTCAAAAGACACAAAGAAGAGCGCATGTCCATCCAGATATTCTTGTTGGCTCCAACGGACTGGGTTAAGAAGCACGCGGCTTCCGGGGACGTAGGGTACTCTTGGTATTCCTCTGTGAGTGGAAGATGATCCGCCTGTACTCACAGAGGTTAGGTCTGCATAGGTGAACCAATGAGTATGCCTTGATTGCAATAATAAGGGGCAATCAAAAGACTAAAATGGACCAGTGTGATTCGGGGAGACCAGTTAGTGCCCTGCGATAGCAACTCGTCGTCTACCTACCATCTTCAGTCAGTACGTAAATAGGAAAGGAGGAGAACTCCAAAAGACCATTGGCTTTGCTATCCAGTTATGGGTGAGGTTGGCTAACAGGTTTGAAGGGCATAGGGGTGCCGGGGTTAAGTTCTCATTCTTGATATTCTTGGGTGCCTTTCATTAGTTGAGGGAGGGGTCTAGTAGGACCATAGCCACTGTAAAAGAAGACCTTAGCATTTGCAATCGGCAGATGTCTGAAAGCTCCCGACCGAGTTTCGTGTTTCTTGATTAGCCCTGTCACGGGACTCGAGCGCATATATAGAGAACATGTGTAAAAAACATCGAGAACGATTGACGATACGTACGTGGGAAAGTCTAGGTACACTCATGTCGCTCAAGGTGGTGTATCATAAGACTAGAGGGCATTATTCGAGGATGGAACCTAATTCGATCGAATGGTTCAAAGATGTCAGTCCGAATGCTTACGTAATATAGAAGTAGTGTTTCTTTGCAGACGTTGCATTGACATATATACACAGAAATCCGTACGACATTCGGGCATAAGATTAGGGACAGCTATATTCCTACGATGATACAGTGGAGACCGTGCAAGTAGGGTACCATGGAGTGTACCTCAGTTGGGGGAAGCAACTTATACACTGTGTTAGGTTAAACTACTAGGGAGTAGATGGGTGCGACGTGTGTAAGCCTTGAATGATAATAACACTGATAACCCAATAAATTAGAAAATGTAATTGAACGGTATATGTAGGATTATCCAGAAGTATAACTTAAATCCAGTCACACAGGACTTATGTTCTGACCCCCCTCCTCACAACATTCGCAGGTTAGGTTCATGACAGAGACTGTATAGCTTTGGATACTGGTTTAACAGTATTATTATTACGGTAAAGCTATGTTTTAATTACATTATATTTTATTCCTTCCGCTGTGAGATGTTTTTCGAACACTGAGATGTTTCATGTCTCTGCCTTTTCTGCAGGATACGAGAACAAATCAACTAGGGTTTCGATGGATTGGGATTTTTGAAAAAAATTTGGTCCGTTAGAATCCGAGTTGTTACACAATTCCAATTAAATATTAATTATTTAATAAAATTCTCTAAATTTTATTTAAAAGATTTATTCTTTTCTCATCGGGGTTTAAGAACAGTGTTATTGAAGACGCCATTCACGACAAACCTCAAAATCCAATTTGATACTAAATACAAGGCTCTAAGTAGAAATTATATTGACTTATATTAAATATCAAATTCTGAAAGCAATGGATATTGTATTGGGAATAATGATATCTTTATCTTCCAAATTCCTCAGCAATATCCTTATAATCATGGAATCCAATAACGAAATATTCCAAAAATTACTTCTATTCAAATATTCCAAATATTCCAAAGTGGATTTGGACCCCTACTTATAGGAATGAGGAACGAATGAAATATAGCTTTTCAAGTTTTGGGTCGGGCTATTCAGTATTTACGAAAATGCCACTGCCAGCTGTTGCTAGCTAATTGCCAACTTTCAAGCATTAGACCGATCCAACTTTTCCCGACCCAATCCAGAAGCTTTCCGATCCGATCCATACTAGAGCGATCCACTTGTTGATGAATACTTCGATCCGCTGCCTTCAGAACAGCCTGACCCAATCCGCTATATGGTGAACTGACCAACCCGATCCGCTATATGGTGTACTTAACGATCCGACCCGCTATATGGTAAACTGACCGACCAGATCCTCTATATGGTGAACTGACCGACCCGATCCGTTCTCATAGATCATGACCGACCCATTTTCTGCTTATCTAATCCGTTTGTGTATATGTGATTTTAAGGGATAACATTTTGCCCTTCGGAGTTTATAATTTTTGTTTTTTGGAAAAAATATAAATTTCGAAATAAACATTTTATCAATCATCGCGATGGATTGTTCATCTATGGGTCGGCGTCTAGTCATTTTATATGGGTTGGTTTGGTTATGCTTACCGGATCGGGTCGGCCCAACATACGAGATCATTATAAAGTTTTCTCCAGTCCTTTGCTATTCTCATTTTCCACAACCTTTGCCCGAGAATCCTCCAATGGAGGCATCTCCCATCTAAAGCAAATTCACGATTTTCTTTTTGCATCCAACTTATTTCCTCATCTCGATACACATTCTCAAGGTCGTAGTGTTTCTCCATGGGTTAACTTGAGCTGGCAATTTAAATTCCTCCAATCCGCGCTCGATTGATTTTCCTAAGCCCAAATTAGTTCCTTGCCATTCAACGCAACCTACAACACGTATTAAATTTACGAGATTTTCATTTCATTTGGCGACTCCTGTGTTTGGGTTTTGAACTGATGTGGTTAGGAATAAAAATGTAAAATGGGGTCTTTAGGTTATGGATTTTTGGTGTTGAGGTATTGTAAAATGAAATTGGGACTATATGTGTATGTATGGTATGCTTGATTTGTATAAGCTTCTAACTGGACTTGATTTTGGATCGATGCCCATTATGTGTTTATTGGAATGCTTGTGACACTAGATTCGTATAGAACACTCATACTTTTGTTCCCATTTTTGTTGCTACGATCTATCTTGTACTTGGTGTCCTTATAGTGCCTTGTGATCTTGTATTCATTGAGCTTTGCTTGCACTTGGATGCGAGAAACTTTGTAGTTAATTGTTGCTTTCGTGCATAACTTCACCAATACGATTGTATTTGCACTTTACTTATGCGCTTCACTTATTATGTTGATCGCATTTGCCGAAATTTAGTTCTCAAAACATGGGATTCTAGTTGCAAATGAACCATTCGAGTTCGGCCTTAACTGATCTGTCCTGGATGATCATGGCCGACACAATTCTGGATCGGTCATGGTTGACTCAATTCTAGATCGGTCAAGGCCGATCTAGTTCTGGATTGATCATGCTCGATCCATTTCTAGATTAGCTTTAGCCGATCCATTTCTGGACCGGTCATGACCGATCCAAAACTGGATCGGTCATGGCCGACCCAGTTTAGGGTCAGTTATGACCAATCTTCTCTGGTTCAAAACTAGCTTCCCATGTCTGGAGTTTCCTCTTCTTTGTGAACATCTACCCTGTAGCCTGTTGTCAAACACAATTATTTGTGTAGAAATGGATACTAGAAAGAAATCTCTCCAACGGCCTGAGGCAATATCAAAACCCACACAATCTGACACTTCTACTCAAGTTACTAATGCCTCTAATCTAGAATTTCCTGTTCCTAAGCCCCAAACTGGAGTGCCCAATGACAGGAAACCAAATAAAATGGGCGATCGTGCGTACAAAAGCTTACTGGCTCAATTTAGAATATCAAAAACTGAGGCCAAGTTTACTGAGGAGAACGAATTTGCAGATGTTCCCCCTATGGATATATTGTTGTTAACATATATATGCTGTCGATGGGTGGAGGTCCTCCATTTAAACCCTTCATAGAGATGATTTTGAAGCATCTAGCTATTGCCCATATGCAATTACATCCTAATGGATATTCCATTTTAACATGCCTTAACATACTCTTCATGAATATTAAGGAATGTGCCCCTTCATTCACAGAGATCTGTTTGTCGTATATTTTCAAGAAGAGATAGGGTACACCATCAATTATTAGCTTAGAAGGGAAATACCCCAAGGTTATAACTGAACTGATGGATAGTGCCAAGAGATTTCTGTAAAATTATTGCTTTGTACGTTGCTCCAACAACTTTTATGGAAGGTGGATGAAAGGAGGTAAGAGCACCCCATTTCATATCTCTTCACTTGTCCCTACAATTAGCTTCCAAATGCTGAATTTTTCCTTGTTTTGCGGTAATTCCTTCCTTTGATTCTAATGACACTATGGGCCAAGAGTTGTATGACGATTTGCAAATTGATACTGAAGAGTTACGAAGTAGGAGATACCTGGGTCACGGAACAGTTTCTTCATCAATATCATTTACTTGACCCTCCTCACACACTTAAATTGGATTTATTTTTTAAGGAAAAGACTGCCCGCAAGTCCCCTACTAAGAAATCCCCTTTATAGAAATGTTCTGATGCTGTAGGTAGTAGCAAAGCTCCCCCCAAATCTAAATTAACTGTTATTGGAGAAGATAAGCCTCAACAGGTTGAGGTCATAAGTAAGAAAGCTGAGAAGGACACAGAGCGAGTTAAGAAGGAGAAGGCCTCATTAGTTACTCATTTTGACCCATTGGCCAAACATACCGAGGACACGGAATTCCCATCTAAAAGAGGTTCAAATAAATCTGACAAAGGTCCTACTGTCCAAGTTACTCGAGGTGAGAGTTCTTCGGATACCTATAAGAACTTAAGTGACCTTTGTTCAGCTAGAGACATTGTCCAGGGTGAAATTGTTATTCAGCCTCCCAAACCTCGAATCACGGGAACAGAAAGTGTAGTTGGACCCTCTATTACTCTGGCAGCCTTAGAACAAACTATGAGAGCTGGTTCGTTGCTAGATATGCACTGATGAGCGCTTACTTCTCCACTTACTTTTATGTCTGATGCCTTATATTTGACTTGTAGCTTTGTGATCTGATCTTGTGCTGCTGAAATGAAACTGTGTTCTGCTTGTTGTACTTGAGTTTTGTCGTATTTTAGATGCTTTGCACTCCACACTTGTTTTCTTTTCATGCTCACAGGACAAAATCTTTACACTGCAAGTCATTTGTTATCGCAATGGTTGATATTGAAATGATTTCGTGATACTTTAAAAATTGATTTTTCAGTTATAGCCACGAATCATTACTGGTTGGTCCTAAGTTGACCAATTTTACCGGCTTGATTTTGGCTATGGAAGTTTTGAGATTTACATGAATAACCGCCTTTGTATCTTATCATAATAGTGGGGTTACTTATTTTGCCTTTGTCATTTCAAAGAATCTTTTTATTGGTCAAATTAGTTATTGTAAATGATGAACCCTTAATTTTGAAGTTGTGATGAATTTGTGGTATTTCTTAAGAAATGAACATCGTTAAGTCTCTTAATGCAGTAGGGATGCCCCTATACCAAAATTCATTACAGACTTTATAAATTAGGTGCAGCATTATGCGACCAACTTGGTTTGGAATCTTTAGATCATGTGTTCTTTTCATTGTTGGATTTTTTGGTATGAATCCGATCGAAGGTTTCCAATTTAATTGGTCTTACTTATACCTTTTTACAGAGATGAAATCCTGCTTTCGTGCCCCTGCTTGAGAGGTCTTATTGTATGTTCAATCATATCCCTCACTATCCTGGAAATCCAAGCCCTTCGAAGATTAGATTTGAACATATGCCCCAGAAGAGGTCTTACATTACGTTCCTCTGAGGAGTGTTTGTCTGTAGACCTATTATTCATTGTGACTGAATGATTCAGCCAATTGTAGAATTTGTATGCGCCTTCGAAAAGGTCTTTTGGTCCATCATTAGCCGAATTTGGAAGACTTGGCATTTGATCGGATGCCCCAACAGGGGTCTTTTTAAAGTCCATCAATAACTGGATTTGGAAGACCTAGAATCAATAGTTGGACTTGGAAGATCCAACATCTGATCAGATATCCCCGAAGAGGTCTTTCGAAAACCGGTGTTTATATCGCTATCCAGCCATGTATTAATGGCATCGACGATGAACCGAGTGCCCCTCGGGGAGGTCTTTTGTTTCAAAGCCAAGTGTTTATACTGCTACCCGACCATGTACTAATGGCATTGACGATCAACCGGGTGCTCCTCAGGGAGATCTTTGGTTTCGGAGTTGCATTATTTCACGGGGCAACTGCCAGCTCATTTATCGGATTTTTACCAAGTTTTGTTAGAGCTAGGGCTTGAAGCCTTGCAATTAAGAAGGTGCCTCTTTTGTGAAACTTGAAGCTTTACCTGTAACTTCGAACGCCACGCCATTTGACTATTCAATCCTTGGTGTCCTTTCCTTGCTCTGATATGCTCTACATCTTTGAGTTAGTTTCGAATGATGTTCTAAGCATTGAGCAACGGATACTTGAGCTATCCCAATCGGGGTGTGCTGTAATGGTCACCAGGTCTTATTAGGTTGTATGTGCATCATCGTTCTTCTAAAAGACCTGCAATCAAAATCAAATCTTAGCAAACATTTTGCAAATCGTACGATTTTGGCAAGTAAAGCAATTTCTTTCATTAGTATGTACAGAACTTGTAATTATGTCGCATGATATTTACAATGCTTGATATTTACAACTTTTTCTGAACATACGAAAGAAGCACTAAGGAAGTAGTGCAAGGATGTACAGTATTCCATGCCATTGGAAGTTGGACTCTGTCCGTTGTTTTCAACTCAAATGTACCGTCTGAGAATTTCTGGCTAATCATATATGGTCCCTCCCAGTTGGATCCAAGTACCCCCGTTCCTATCATAATTCTTTTCAGAACAAGGTCCCCAACTTGGAAGGTTCTATGCTTTAATTTAGCATTGAAATGACGAGCTATTATTCTTTGTTGTGCCATGACTCTGAGTTCTGCTTCTCTTCTTTTCTCTTCAAGAAAATCGAGTGCCTCGAGCTACAGTTTCTCATTTTCTTCTTGGTTGATGTGGATTTTCCTATGAGTTGGAACCTCCAGTTCTACCGGAATCATAGCCTTAGATCCAAACGCAAGCGAGAATGGAGTGTGCCCTGTTGTAGTTTTATGAGTGGTATGGTATGCCTATAGTGCAAACGGAAGCTCGTCTACCTAAGCACCCTTAGTTTTTTAAGTCGATTCTTAATGGTTGACTTCAAGATTTTGTTGATTGCTTCGACTTTCCCATTAGCTTGCGGATGGGCAACGACTACAAAACTCTTCTTGATCTTGTACTAGGCGCAAAAATCTAGAAACTCACTGCTCTCAAATTGACTTCCATTATCAATGATTATTTTATGCGGTACACTGAACCTACAAATGATGTTCTTCAATACAAAATTGATCGCCATCTTTGAGGTAATAGTAGCTAGCGGTTCAGCTTCATCCCATTTAGTAAAATAGTCAACTGCTACTATTGCGTACTTCATATTTGACTTAGCTGCGGGAAATGCTCTAATAAAGTGTATGCCCCAGAGAGTAAATGGCCATGGGCTAAACATTTGGGTTGACTCAGTGGGAGGCGCTCTTGGAATTTTTGCAAATCTTTGGCATCTATCACACTTTAACATAGGTTATCTCATCTAGGTTCACATTGGGCCAAAAATAGCTGTATCGCTGAATTTTCTTGGCCAGTGTTGGACCGCCTATGTGACCATCGCAATCTCCTTCATGCAACTCTGCTAAAATTATTTTTGATTCCTCCTTTGTTACACACCGGAGCAACGGCATAGAGAATCCTCGTCTATAAAGCAATGACATGGGCTCTTCGTCCGTCCCCATGATCCAGCCAACATCCGCTTCGTCAATGGCGGGAGTTGAAAGTACTTCAATAGGAATAAGGCCCAGTAATTGTGCATCCGAAGAACAGGCATATTTAGCGAGAGAATCTGCCTTTGAATTTTCTGCCCTCGGGATGTGAGATATAGTGTAGTAGTCGAGGTCGTTGAGAAATTCCATGGCTTTGATAAGATAAGAAGGGAGGTTTCCACCTTTAGTCTGGAATTCTCCAAGGACTTAACACACTACCAGTTGAGAATCACTAAAGATTTGTAAGGTTTTCAGATTCAACTCTTTTGCTAACTTCAGCCTTGTTATTAATGCTTCGTATTTGGCCTCATTATTTGTCGATGGGAATCCCAATCTCCAGGGATAGCACAGAGAATGACCATCTGGAGTTTCAAGACAATCTCGGCACGTGAACAGTAATCATTTCTGGAACCATCAAAGTATAGCTTCCAACTAGCCACTGTCTCTATAGGTTCCTCAATTTCCTCTCCTCTGTCCATGAACTCAGCGATGAAATCCGCTAAGGCTTGCCCATTAATAGCTCTTCGTGGGTGATAAGTGATGTCATATTGAATAAGCTTAATGTTCCACTTCAGTAACCTTCCCGAAGTTTCTGGGCGAAATAGAACTTGTCTTAACGGCTGATCGGTGAGAACTTTTATAGGATGGGATTGGAAATATGGTCTCAACTTCTTTGACGCAATAAGCAGACAGTATGCAAGTTTTTCCAACTTTGGATAGTTTAAATCTGCTCCCGCGAGCCGCTTACTAATGTAATAAACCAACCATTGGAATTTAGCATCCTCTCGGACAAGTGCGACGCTTAAAGCATGTGATGAGATAGCTAGATATAGGAAAAGCTCTTCTCCATTTCTAGGCTTAGAAAGCATCGGTAGTGATTCCATGTGCTTAATCAATTCTTCGAAGGCTGTTTGACATTCTGGAGTCCACTGGAAATCTTTCTATCCCTTTTTCAAAGCATCGAAAAGTGGGATGCACGGATTAATTGCTTTTGAGATGAACCGGTTAAGGGCAGCAACTTTCCCATTCAAGCTTTGAAGCTCTTTCTTTGTCCTTGGAGCTCGCATTTCTTGTAATGCCGTAACTTGGGAAGGATTTGATTCTATGCCCCTAGCATTGCTATAAATCCTAGAAATTTCCCTAACAAAACTCTGAATGAGCATTTTAGAGGATTTAACTTTATACCGTACTTTCTAAGGATATGAAACATCTCGGATGGATTCTCCAGATGATTCTCTGTCTTCTTTGATTTTACTAGCATATCATCTACATAGACCTCCAAAGTGTTCCTGATTTAGGATTTGAACACGGAATTCACAAGGCGGTAGTAGTAGTCCGAATGGCATGACTTTGTACCAATATAAGCCTCTATCGGTTATGAAACTCATGTTTTCTTCATCCGGCTTATGCATCATGTTTTGATTATACCCAGAGTATGCGTCCATGAAGGATAACAATTCATGCACTGCAGTTGCGTTGACAAGTTGGTCAAATCTCGGTAATGGAAAACTGTCTTTGGGACATGCTTTGTTGAGGTCCGAGTAGTCTATGCACACTCTCCATTTACCATTGGATTTTTTAACGAGGACCGGATTGGAAACCCAAGCGGGATATGTAGATTCTCTTATAAAATTATTTTTGAACAATCTGTCTACTTCTTGTTTTAATGATACAGATCTTTCAGGTCCTTGCATCCGTCTTTTTTGTTTTACAGGAGTCAAACTAGGATTAGTATTCAACTTACGAACAATTAAATCTGGTGATATTCCACACATGTTAGAGTGCGTCCATGCAAAAACTTCTAAATTTTCCTTTAAAAATATTATCAACTCCTTCTGCAATTTTTGGCCTAGCTGAGAACCTATCTTTAGGACTCGGTCAGAAACTTTATTATGTATTGAAATAGAGATGGTATCTTCAACCGGTGCCACTATGTTTGCCCTACATTGGTTTTTCTTGGATCAATCTTCTTCTGGGCTCCGCTATGCTCACCAGTATGAGGGCCCCGCATTAACTGCTATAAAGGGGAATCATGGATGTGGGGTGGAGGCTCCACTTCCTTCTGCACTTTCTTCTTCCTTGCCTTAGCAAGCTCAACTAGATAGCACTCCCTAGCCGCCTATTGGTCGCCTTTGACTGTGACAATTCTGTTTTCAGTAGGGAATTTCATCATGAGACACCACAGAGCCATCGTTATTCTAAATGCTGCTAGGGTTTGCCTCCCAAAGAAGGCATTATAAGCAGAAAACTCATCGATCGTGACAAAATCTTGCTTTAGTGACGCCTTATGTTCTCCTTCTCTAAGCTAGACGAGCAGATTGATGAAGCCAATTGGTTCAACGGCTTGCCCCGTGAATCCATGAATTTTATTATCTCCTTCAGGATTCTGAGCGCTTGTTCACACCTTGCATCCCATGTGAACACTTGGTTCTTCTTTGTCACTGTTAACGGTGCAGCTACATTAGAGAAATCCTTGATAAACCGTCGGTAATAACCGGCCAACCCAAAGAAACATCGAACATCCGTCGCATTCTTAGGTCTATCCCAGTCTTTGATTTCTGCTACTTTAGCGGGGTCAACTGCTATCCCATTTCTAGAAACAATATGACCTAAGAACCACAGTTCATCCTTACAGAAATGACACTTCGAGAACTTAGCTTTCAACTGATGCTTTCACAAGATCTGTAAAACAACTCTCAAGTGTGTCTTGTGTTCTTCCTCATTCCTAGAGCAAACCAGAATATCATCCACGAACACAAGCACAAACTTATTCAACTGATCTCTGAACACTCTATTCATATGTTCCACAAAATACGCTAGTGCGTTAGTCAACCCGAATGGCATTACCAACCATTCGAAGAAACCGGATGGTGTCCTAAAAGGAGTCTTTGGCACACTATCCTTAGCCACCTTCAACTGGTGAAATCCCATTGCCAAATCCATCTGAGAAAACACTTTGGCTTCGCGAAGCTGATCAAACAGTTCATCAATCCTTGGCAACGAATACTTATTCTTCTTTGTCACCTTGTTCAGCTCACGATAGTCCACACACAATCTTAACGATCCATCTGCCTTGGTTGCCAATACGACCATTGCACCCTATTCGGAACCACTTCTCCGAATGAATCCCTTCCTTAGAAGGTCACGAACTTGCACCTCCAACTCTCGTTGTTCCTTAGGCGCCATCGGCCTAAGAGGCATAACGATTAGTCTAGCACCTTCGACAAAATCGATCCTAAACTCGATCTCACGACGCGGCGACAACCTTTTGACCTCGTAAAAGACATCTACATTCTCATTAGAGATCAGCACTGATGACAGGTCTTCTTGTGTAATCCCAAGCGAATATAGCTAGCTCACGAAGACCCCGTCTTCGCGCTTACATCTAATCAACACCTTTCGCCCTTCTACATCCCTCACCTCTAGCTTCTCGCAATTCACCCTTGTCACATACCTCTTGAGCCAATCCATGCCCAAGATGATCCCATATGCAGCGAAGTTAAGAACAAAGCAATCACACACAAAAGAGCAATCATGACTCGACAACACTAGACCATGGAAAATCATGCACAAAATGGATGAACCCCCAACTGGATTTGTAATGATGAATGGTTTATCACAAATCTCGGGTTCTAAACCCAAGCGACAAACAAACTCATTGCAAATGAATGAATGTGATGCTCCAGTATCAAAAAGCACTCGAACTGAATCACCATTAACAGAAAGAGTACCTTGCACCATGACACCCTTTCCCTTCTCCTCTGCAATAGGAGCTTTTTAAGAAGTTGCAACTTCTTCCAAAGCATATGCCTTCACAACCTGCTTGCCCTTAGTTGATTCTGGATAGTCTTTCTTCTCATGCCCAGGCTTTCCACACTTGAAGCACTTCTTCTCACCTTTGGGGTTCTTGCTCTCACTAGCAAAATGGCCTTTCAGTTGGCAGTTAAAGCAAACCACATCACTCTTATGTTTCTTTTGGCCATCTTTTCCTTTCTGCTATCGTTGCTTCCTCTTGTTATTATTACAGCCTTTCTGTGGTTTCTGAGCCTCTTTGGTTGCAGCAACAACATTTGCTTCCTTGGGAAACAAGCTCTCATGACGAATGGCTTTTTCCACAATCTTCTTAATTGAATCATCAAGATGGTCCACTAATGGCTTTTCGATATAAGCATCCAAACCCAAGACAAACTTCTTGTTCTTCTGATAGGGTGTATCAATGTATGAACGAGCATATCTAGACAAGGCTTCAAAGTCAGAAATGTAGTCAAGCACAGAACGACTATTCTGTTTCATTCTTGAATAGAGCAGATTTCTGACCCATGGAGATAAACTTTGCTTCAGACTTAGCTTGGAATTGCTCCCATGAAATCTCCTCTTCCGGAGTCTCGAGTATGATAGAATTCCACCATTCCATGGCCCTGCCCTACAACTGCCTTGATGCAAGCTTTCTCTTTATTGCATCCTCAATACCCAAGTCTCCAAAGATTTGGACACATGAATCCATCCACCTCTGAACCTCTTCAGCTAGTTCGTTTCCCTTGAATGGTTTCCCTCCTAGTTATGTAAAATCTTTGCACAGCTTTGCAAAATCTACTACTCTAGGAACTCGCACACCTAAATCTATCGTTGCTGCCACTGGAGCGGGTACACTTCACATAATTGCCTCTGCCATGGCCTCAAACATGGCCTGGTAATTTGGTTCACCACCATTTTCCCTTCCAATATTAGCTCCCCTAGCAGTGTGTCTTGATGGTCGTCTACTCAATCTAAATCTGAAATTTAGAATAATTAGCCACTTCCAAGAAAACGGCTAAAGAGATACAACCGCAACTACTATATATGCTATTATATATAGTAAGCATACATCTGAAATCTACAACTACGTCTCTCATACGTGATTACGTCTTCGAACTTTATCCAAAATCGTTGACCAAAGCTTTAATACCAAATGTGACGACCGCCCATACCCGTGCACTATACAAGAGAAATAATGCGCTAAAAGGTGTGTCCGACAGCTATGGACGATCATCAAGTTATGGTATATAAGCGAAAACTGTCGTAAACTAGTAGCGCAAGGATAAAATATAATAGAAATTATACAACAGGTAGTGATGGTGAAGCAGAAAACACTAAACTTTCACAACAACTAGAAAGTATTTCCCATACACGTGGATAACAACAATAATGTCTGTACAATTTGCCTCACTACAGTACTCAAAGAAATAGCAAACAGCGGAAATCCAATTATTAGATAGTAGTAAGGACAGTACGGTTGCCTCCTGCTCTCCATCGATCAGCATCACCATTCCCACTAAGGCATAGCCTGCCATCTGCTACTTAGTCCGCCCATCAAACAGTTGGATGAACAACCCAACGTAATAAGAGGGAAACATAAAACATTGAGTCAGACAACAATTTTAGTGAGCGATAAAACAGATAACAAACTTCAACAATAAAGTATATGAGAAGGGATAGATAAACATACTAATCCACCCACAACACCAGAGAAGAACTCTACATAATATTCCCTACATCGGACAGTGATAGCCTTTAATTTAACAATTCAATCATACATCCATGGAAACCAGAACACCCATTCAATTAAGGAAAATACTCATGACATCCAAGTTATAGATCTCATGAAAACCATCCTAATCGAACTCAACACCCCTCAAGCACGAGCGCCGAGGCCTAAACCAATATCATACAAGCACTCAAGGAACATCTCCTTCGACTTGGACAATCTACATGAGATTGTGCAAATAAACCAACTAATCAGTCATGGCAGACTCTGTCTATCACCGCCAGTCCCACTTCAAAACCATCATTAATCGCATGATTGCCAACCTTGCCATATGTCAAGGACTAATGTTAACCCTAGCTCTTGCATAAACTTCATAGACCAATCAACGATACGTATGTATGTCCAACCTTGACAACTAGGCCTTTCAACGATACCCAAGGTACTCGACCTATAATCGGTCTTTTGGGTGCGCCATCGTACCTTTGCTTTGAGCCTGCTAGAACTTACAACAATGATAATCTCTCGGCCTTCTCATCTCTAGTCATCCAACTCAATGACTTTTCATAGCTCATGCAATCTTCTTAAGCAATCATTATCCACCAACTCATGACCTTTGAGTTGTCACCTCATTCGCTATTCTATATCGATCAACGAACACCTTCCAACACTTCGAATATTCCCACTTGAATTCTTCTCGAAGTTACACCATCACTGAGCCAATTACATCACTGTGCTGTAGCTAGGGTTCGGGGGGGTTGCCCCAGAAATATGTTTTTTCAAGGTCTTTTCTTCAAATCCAAGTCATACACAAAAAACATACTTTTTCATAAAATGATCCTATTGGAAACAAACCATAGCATCATCACTATCAACCACAGTGTTTAAAAGTGATGCTAAAAACATGACCGAACAACCCCTTCAGATCGACCTGAACCAGACTAGGCCGACTCGACCTAATCCCTTCCTGACTTCAAACTCGACCGATTCGATCTGTTCACCCCCTATGGAACATGATCTGGCTACCTCAACATGACCGACCCGGTCCAATCACCAACATGATCGATCTGGTCACCCCTTCAACACCTCAACTTCTGAACCGACCCGACTCATCTTGAGTAGATCGACCCGACCAGACATTTCCCGACCCAACCAGCTCCACTTATCGACCCGTTCTAATTTGTTCTCCACGACAGGATTTGATACCGATCCGACCCACTTATGGCCAACCCAATCCACTTCCTGCACATCTCCAATTCTACTCCGATTTCGACCAAAACTTCATCAAACGACGAATCCAGTGAAACCGACTCAACCATAGTCATCAAACGCAATCAAAAACATGTCATAACATTGCTAATAACATGAATATGACGAGTACCACAAAAATGATGTAAATATCACTTAAAACCATTAAATTGAACATATGATCAAAATAAGAGATCTAACTAACATAAACATGTGAAATGACATGAAATTAACATGTAAAACTTGCTAAATTAGATCATAGGGTGATGTACATGAAAATATACATATAATGGTGTAAACCTATGGTAAAACACTATAATTTGATGAGAAATATGCACAAACACTCATATACTTCATTGCATCCATGTGAGAGATGTAAATCACTCGCCGATTTGCCAAAACAAGCTAAAATCAATGAAATAGGAATCCGTACAGGAAGCACCTCGCACCAATCACTTTGATCTGATGAACTCTTGCTTTAATCAATTCAGATCTTGCCTTCAATGGTGCAGATCTATGATTTCTCTCCTTGGATTTGGATTTTTAAAGGTGGAAAGTGGTTAGAGGAAGGAGGAGCACATGATCACCCAATGAGGAAATTAAAAACTAAACCATTCCCGATCTCCCTCACCCCTATTTATACCATCCTATCAGCCAACTAATAGGCCTCTCCAATTCAGCCCATTAGGGCTTACAAAATCTGGACAGCCAACTGAAAAACTTTAAAACAGTGATTTCTCCCAAACTGCTAAGCCGAATCTTTAATGTAACCACTCTACAAAATGGCAACCATCAATTCCTTTCCAATGGCATAGGTCTCACCCTCTAATTTGACATGAGTCAAAAGTTATGCCCTCTACAAGACTGACAGGGGAAAAATGGTCACAAACAAAATTAGTAAAAATCATGGATATGTCTCGCATCCCCATAAGAAACCTATCAAAAGATGAGAATGATCCAACCCTAAGAAATAAAATAAAAATATTTTCCGATCTCCCGATACGTAAAATGCGGGCTGTTATAGTTGGCCTCCCAGGGAAGGCTTTATAAGCAGAAAACTCATCGATTATGACAAAATATTGCTTTAGTGCCACCTTATGTTCTCCTTCTCCAAGCTCAACAAGCAGATTGATGATGTCAATTTTTTGAACGGCTTGCCCCATGAATCCAAGAATTTTATTCTGGCAAGCTTTCACATCATCCATTGAGAGCTTTATCCTATGAAATGTATTAATGAAGAGGACATTGATAGATGCCCCACTATCAACTAAGACCCTTATGACAATGGCTAGACCCAGAACAATGGTTAATACCATGGGATGCACCGCTGGAGCTATGAGTCCATCTGAATCCTCATCTTTGAATACGATGTCTTCCCATGGAATTCTTGGCATCTTTGCTGACAAGACTTCGTCCATGATCATGAGCTCTTCTCCTTTAGGCAATATCTTTGTTTCCTTGAAGTATTTCACAATGTCCTCCTAACTTCTTCCAGCTAGATGCGGCCCACCTGAAATAGTATTGATGATCATCCTTGGAATAGGAGCGACCGAAACATTTTCATTTTGCTTAGGTTGCCCTGTAGAGGTTCCTTGGCCTTGAGTATTCTGGATATTCTGTGGGTTCTTTGTATACTGCTGAAGTCCATTTTTCCTTATCAGCGCTTCGATTAAGCTTTTCAGGTGTCTACACTTGTTTGTATTGTAACCTGGCTGGTTATGAAATCGGGAGGACCTTCCTGACTTAACTGCTGCATCACTGACCTTCACTTGTTTTGGTACTGGGTAATCTTCAGTATTTTTGGTCGCTATGAATATGTTTTCGATAGTATCAATCAACAGAGTCAATTCCAAATTCTTAAAGAAATGGATCTTTTTATTTGGTCGGTTGTCTCTTTCATCATTCCCTCTTTTCTGACTACCAGGATTCTTTTGACCACCTCAGCATCACTATTCTTCTTTTCAGGCTATGTGCTGCTTTCGGGAACATCTATACTATAAGCTGGATCCTCATCCACACCTATGTATTCCTCAGCTTTGTCAAAAAGTTCCTCAAGAGTACTTGGTTTCTTCTTTTTAATCCATCATCCAAGCTTGGTCATCTTGCTTATAGCTCCCTTCAAAGCCATCAAAACAAACATGGTTCATAGTTTCCAACGGGTGAGAAAAGCCCTTATGGATTCCCTTGGCCTTTGTTCAAGTTCATTCAACTCCATGACATCCCTTACTTTCGTCACTTGGAGCCTAAATTGTACTCCGAATAGTTTAGCCAAGGTAGCAAATCCATCCACAGATTTGGGTCCTAACTTTGTGAACCAAAGTGACGCCACCCATCAAGATAAGTCAGAAAGTATAAGCACTTCAACTTGTCAATGGGTCGTACCCCGTCCACACGCTGATCGTATTTGAACAGAAATATGTTTGGATCACTTGTTCGATTGAAAGTCTGGATTGTTGGTGGTTTAAATTTGTTTGGGTATGGTGCCATCTTTGTCCTTTCTGTGAGTGGTGTTTTGGTGGGAGAAAATCCCCAGTCTTTCTCTTCATCTGGCTTCTTCGAACTGTTTTACATAATTTTGCGCACCTTTTTCGCTATGCATTCTTCTTCATTGAGCTGGCCGACAAGGAGGACGCCTTTATCCCTATCGGATGTTTGCCTAAGCAAACGATTACAGTTTGGAATCTGGGGCCCTTTGCCTCTCTCTTGGGGAGGTTCCCCTTTGGTGGTACCAAGCGCTTGTCGAGAAGTCGCTTTATTGGAACGGCCGCGTATTTGAGGCTTTGCTCCCTTTCGAGTATCGTTAGGATCTGTGACCTCTTGAATGGAATTCCCTCGATTTGGGCTTAAAGAAGAGGAAGCTGCTTTTCCATATGATCCACTTGAACAAACTTAGCATGAGCGGTTTCCATGGTGACTTTTTCCATGGCAGCCTGCATGGCAAACATCAACTTAGGTTTTCAGAGCAAATGGGAAAAGGGTTTTAGGGCATTAAGGCTAGGGATGGAAGTGGGTCCCACTTAGGTTGCTAATGGGATTGGAGTTCGGTCTATGCGGGCCAGGCTAGAGCTATAGTGAGGTAGGGGTGTGAATTTGGGTGCAATAGGGGGAAAGAAGACGTGATTTTAAGGGTTTAAGGGGGGTATTTTAGAGGTTTAAGGGGATGTGAGGACACAACATAGGGGGGAGGGTGGTGGAGCTATTCGCTAGTCAAAGGGGAAAGGGTCATGGTGTGGAAGTGGGGATGATAAGGTCAACGGCTGGAGGCCATGGCTTGGGGCAAGTGAAGGAGGGAAGGATGAAAGAAAAAGGAAGAAAATAAAATTGAAAGGAAAGAAACATGGCTTAGTTTTTATAAGAAAGCGAAGGGTGTTGATTGATGATGTGTAGGAAAGTTAGGAGAGGGGAGAAAACACAAATTAGAAGCTTAAGGGGAAGACACCTCGAATAAAAACAATTGTGATTTTGTACTTTTTTCAAGGTGAAGTTTATTTAAATCTTTTTGCGCGTATATCACTCATACGACCAAAAGATAAGTCCGGTCAGTAAGAAATTTTGAAGCCTAATATGTTTCATAATTACGGATCTAATAAAATAGATCTCATCAAATTTGGAGTCTGTTTGACCATTGATCTTATTATTTTACTACATTATTATTTAATTTCAACTAAATTTCCAATACACTTTTATTTTTTATATGCTCAAATATAACTCCGAAAATTATGAAAGTTGAAACCTTACCATTATTCAACGTTATGGATCTGATAAAATTGGTTTCATCGAATTCGGAGACCGTTTGAAAAATGGCCTTAAGCTTTTATTGAATTTTAGCTGATTTTTTAACACGCATTTATATTACGTATGCTTACATACTAAATCTGATTGACTTAAAATTTGGAACCTAACAATAACTTAATATTCCATATATGATGAAAGTGGTTCAATCAAAATCCAAGACTGTTTGCGAAATGTCTATTTTTGGGCTATTGAAATAATATTAAAATATCAAATTTTAATATGTTTATTCTTAAATCACTTTTGAAATTCCACTAATCTTACTTAAATCCACATTTTCAATTGACCCAAAATTTGGGTAGCTACATGCTCCCTCATTTGAAAACTTTTCATTCTTGAAAAGGAGGGAAGACATAATACTCTTACCTCATTCTAGGGAATTACTAACACCATCTCTAACAAGTTTTCTCCTCTAGGATATTACTAATCCTAGCTCTGATGAGTTATTTTCCTTTTGTTCTAATGAGTCATACCCCAAAGCTTTGAATAAACCAAAGCTCTGATACTAAATGTAATGACCCGAAAATCCCTACCCCTTGATCAACGATAAAACACGCAAGACCAATCAAAACGGTCGAAATCCTCGAGACAATAACTTTGGGAATAAAACACATTAGATAGAAAACAAAACCACTTCTCATTAACATCATTACAATGTTACACCAGAGTTACTTTCCAATACACAACGGAAACATAACTAAATTCTGTGGAAGACTATCAAATGCTTTTGACGTAGCTCTAGCACTAATCATGAATCTTACTCTAAGTATCTAAAAAACAAACTACCCAGCTAACCATGTGAAAATTTTGGGTACCCGAGTTTGCAAGGGAATAACAAACTATGGGTCAGTCATGGGCTGGTATGAGAACTCCAGTCAGTTATAATTCACTTTAAACTTAGGTAATTCATTGGACCATGCCGTATAACATGGATTTGGATTTCCCCATATGATTACTGATGCGTAATAACTCAAAACCAAAATAGTTTTGTCTTCACTTTTAGATTTATCAAATCTAACTTATTTTCAAGAACAATTCTTTTGAAAATAATCACTTCGAACTTGAGAACCCCATTTAGTTTCAAATCATTGAAATAATAGATATTTATTTCATATCAAATCATACTTGACTTCGGGTTTTCAAAAAAATCACTTTGGGAATCTCAAATATCTATAATATAGTATATCAAAACATATGCAACCAAGTCGGGAGGTTTCTCCCAATAACAAAGCCAGTGGGCCAAGCCTTTCCATCTTGATAATAATTCTCTGTAAGTCCCTCTCGCAGTGGAATCCGCATATACAGTATGTTTCTCCCACAGTAGAGACGGTATGTCCCTCTCGAAGAGGCGTTCACATAACCGTTTGCCCAGATTTTTAGTCATGGGTTACCTGAATCATAGGTAACATATCAAATAATTTTTGTCCCAAAGTGATAAATCATTTCGCAACAATAATCACAAGTACTTTCAAATCATAGTACTTTTTTTTTCAAGTCATTTAATAATTTGGGGTTTAAGCCGTCGAAATTGTCTTTGTTTACAAAACATCTTTTTATAAACAATTTATCACTTCAAAACATTTATTTCAAAATATTTTCTAGATCCATGAAATCAAACTTCCATTTAATATTATTTTATAAAATCATCTTTCAAAATCATTCATTTAGATTCTCGTTCATAATTAAGTGAATCAAACTCTATCGCTAAATCAACAGCATCATAAAAAGCGCTATGAATAGGCTTATATCGACTAACTTAGTCAAAATGAATTAATATCATCTAAAATTTCATTTTATCAATTCAAATCACTTTCAAATCATTTATTATTATTTTCATACTTTATCCTTATTTTTAATAATTTAAAAATAGCATATTCCTTAAAAATCCAATTTCAAGTCTTAAACTAAAAAATCTGTATTTTCCTAGAAAATTGATTTTGAATTATTTAAAAATCTAACTGTTAGATTTTAAAACTCTACATATTGTTCGAAAACTCATTTCATTTCGGACCCAATGTTCTACATTTCAGGAAGATCCGATGGTCAGATCTCCTGGTACGTCGGTTTGAATTCGATAGTCGAAACTCATGAACTAACATTGCGTGGCTATTTCTATTCTGAACAAACTTCGATTTTTAAATAAAATCGAATCGACTATAATTTCAAATAATTCATTAACTATATAACACATATCAACATCCAATATAGCATCTAATCCACATATCGTGATATATACCATATATAACTTAAATCATTAATGCTTATATGTTTTTGTCAGTCTACATATTAACAGCAATATACGGTCATCAATCAACATAAATAATCATCACAATCATAATGTTATCATTAAGTAGAATTCATACCAATATCCAATAACTGATCACTTAGTTAATTTCCATTAAATGACCACTTAAGGTTCAATTCAATTCTAATGTCACTGTTATCAGTTCTAAGTGTTATATACCCAAGTAACTACATATAATTCACTTAAAATACAAATCTTCTCCATGCTAAACATCATTAAACCATACTATCAACTCATATCATCAATCACAAATCAATATATAATCCAAGCAAGATCACAATAGCAATTAAAATTTAACTAGCCCTTAATACGGTTTAAAAGCTCTCACATACTTAAGTGACTACACAAATTCTACATAGAGATCGAATAATTTTCATTCTAATCATCATTAAACCAAATTATAAACCCAAATCATCAATCACAAGTCAACATATAACTCGAACGAGTTCACAATAGCAATTAAAATTTAACTAGCCCTTAATTGTAAAGAGATTCTCACTTAGTACTCCACTAAGTCAACCTTTAATGGAGGATATCTGAATGTTCCCAAATGCCTTCGCCAGCCTACCGACGTCATTGGATAATTATGGAAATGAATTTGGCAGAGTTACGATGCGGTGACGTTTCTAAATCAACAGACGAGTAAATGGAGCTAAAATTGGGTTTTCGGAGCAAACGGGAAAGGGGTTTTAGAGTGTTAGGGCTTGGGATGGAAGTGTAGCTGTGTTGTGATGCTATGGCGTCAAAATTGGGGCCGTTTGGGCCAAGCGTTGGCTATAGCGTGGTAGGAGGTGTGAATTTGGGCGCAAAAGGGGAAGGAAGTGGTGACTTTAGGGCTTTAAGGGGATATTTTAGGGTTTTAAGGGAATGGAGACCACGACATAGGGGAGGGGGTGCTGGAGCTATTCATTGGTCATATGCGAGGGGGTCAGGTGGTGATAGTGGTTCTACTCAAGTCAGGGGGTGGTGGCCATGGCTTAGAGAAAGTGAAGGAGGGATGGCTTAAGGAAATAGGAAGAAAAAAAATGGAAAGGAAAGAAAAATGGATTAGTTTTTATAAGAGAGGGAAGGGTGTGGATTGATGATTTGTAAGAAGATGAGGAGAGGGGAGAAAACACAACTTAGAAGCTTAAGGGGATGACACCTCCAAAAAAAAAACACTTATGCTTTTGCACTTGTTTGAAGGTGAAGTTTATTTAAATCTTTTTGTGCTTTTTTTGCTCGTATGATCAAATGGTAACTCCGATCTATACGAAATATTGAACTCAAGTATATTTCATAATTACGGATCCAATAAAATAGGTCTTATTGAATGTAGAGTCCATTTTACCACTGATATTATTATTTTATCATGTTATTATTCAATTCCAACTGAATTTCTTATGCACGTTTATTTTTTATATGCTTATATACTAACTCCGAAAATTACTAAATTTGAAACCTTGTCATTATTTGACATTCTTGATTCGATAAAATTAGTTTCATTGAATTCGAAGATCGTTTGAAAATAGTCTGTTCTAGCTTTTATTGAATTTTAGCTGATTTTTCAACATGCGTTTATATTACATATGCTTACATACTAATTACAATTTACTTGAAATTTGTATCCTAACAATAATTTACTGTTCCGGATCCGATGAAAGTTGTTTTGTCAAAATCCAAGACTGTTTGCAAAATATCTATTTTTAGGCTATTGAAATAATATTAAAATATCAAATCTTAATATATTTACTTTTAAATTGCTTTTAAAAGTCCACTAATCTTATTTAAATTCACATTTTAAATTGACCAAAAATTCGGGCCGTTACAATAAGCCAAAGCAGCAGAGATATATTCTTCTTCAGTTGTTGATAAATAAACGGTATTTTGCTTTTTACAAATCAGGGAATGTCCTAAAAAGTGACAAGTTCCACTTGTACTTTTTCGGTCTGATTAACGGCCAGCATAGTCAACATTGCAGCACAATAGTAAATCAACTGAATTACTTTTAGGATAAAATAAATCAAAATCTAATGTATGTTTGACATATTGTAGAATACGTTTTATGATTTTTAAGTGAGTTTCCTCGGGTAGTGATTGGTATCTTGCATATAGACAAATGCTACATATAATATCTTGCACTTGCAGTTATATGTAATAAAGATCCTATCATACCATTATATTATTTTTGATTTACGTCTTTTGATGAATCATCTTTACTTAAGCTTCATCGGTTGCCATATATATGTGTTGGTTTACCTTTGGTACTAGCCATATTAAATTTATTTATTATGTCTTTAACATATTTACTTGACTTATAAATATTCCATTATCTAACTGCATTATTTGTAATCCTAAGAAGGAGTTGAGTTCACCCATATGACTCATTTCAAATTCATTTGTCATAATTTAAGAAAACTCTTGATTCATTTTATTATTTGTTGATACAAAAATAATATCATCTACATAGATTTGTACTAATTGAATATTATCCTTATTTATTTTAATAAATAGATTATTATCTACTTTAATGATTTCAAAATTTGATTGTAAACGATAAGTTCTTAAACAATAACATGCTCTAGTAGCTTGTTTTAAACCATATAAAGATTTCTTTAATTTATAAACACGGTTTCAGAATTGTTCATCTTCAAATAATATGGGGGTTGCTCAACATATATAACTTCTTTAGTAAATCCATTTAGAAACGCACTTTTAACATCCACTTGAAATAGTTTGAAATTATTACACTTGGTGAAAGCAAGTAGAATTCTAATAGCTTCTAATCTTGTTATAGGGGCAAAGGTTTCATTGTAATCTATCGCTTCTTGACAATATCCTTGAGAAACATAAAGCCTTATTTCTAACTATCTCACCAAGTTCATTCATTTTTTTTGGACCCATTTAGTACATATTATAGTTTTATCCTCTGGTCTAGGAACAATTTCTCATACATCATTTCTGGTAAACTGATTCAATTCTTCTTGTATTGCAAGTATCCCGGAATCATCAGATGATGCTTCCTTTGTATTTTTACGTTCAATGATTCATATAAAAGCTATGGTACTCAAGTTGTTTAATTGGTTTCTAGTCCTAACTACAAATTCAATATATCATAATATATTTTCTACAGAATGATCTCTTAGAAGTCTAATTCTTTTATTAGGTCGTTTAGTTTCATTATGTATTTCATTTAATTCATTATTATTATTATCAAATTCATCTTCATCATGTTTTTGATTTATTTATTTACAGTTTTAGTCAAAAGATACATTCATAGTTTCTTCAATAGTATTCGTTTTTAGATTGAAAACTCTATAAGCTTTACTTCTATTTGAATATCCAATAAAAATTCCTCTATCTTATTTAGATTTATATTTATCTAAATTTTCTTTAGTACTTAAAATAAAACATTTACTTCCAAAAACTCTAAAATAAGATACTTCTGCTTTCTTATTATAAATAAGTTCATATGGTGTTTTATTTGTTAATGGTCTAATTAAAATTCTGTTTAAGATATAACCAGCCGTTGCAACTGCTTCAGACCAAAAATTTGTGATGGCCTGGAATTTCGCTCGATCCGAATCAGTCGTTAAACCGATCTAGACCGTTCGAAACCCCTGAACGTTTTGAGAACCGGACAAATTAGAACGCAAACAGAAGAACATTTCATTGCTATAACAACAATTCCATCAGAATACAAGAATATACAGAGTATGAATAAATATCATACATCAAAGAATATCAGAGATTTAAATACAGTATTGCAGCGGAAAAATAATACAAAACACAACTGAGAGTAATACACGGATACAGAGCTTTCCGAGCATTGTTCCAGCTGTAAATCAGGATCCTGTGAATATAAATCTGCAAAACCAAAACTACTACCTGCCAGTGTAGAAAATAGGGCCACCCAGAGTTTAGGTTAAAACAATAAACTCCAGGTCAGTCATGTGACTGGTGTGAGAACTAAAACAGTTATTTAAAACTTTACTTTAAAAGAGAGTAATTCAAGGGACCACGCAGTATAACATGGAACGAGTTTCCTCCCAAGAATACCAGTGCATAGAATAAACAGCGCAATGCTTTTTCAAAAAATGAAGCTATTATAAGACCCAGGTCCCATCACACAATGCAACGCAAGCCGGAGGATAGGGTTTTCCCTTATAATAGCCAAACATGCTTGGTACGTTTAAAACAAATCATTTGATACTATAATAAGTGTATAGTGTCAAAACAATTTCAATCATAAATATAAATCATAGACGACATAAGTGCCCCATACCACTATGTCGCCATACTAGGCTCTACAAATAAAGCCGAAATACATGTATTGGAAATTGGATTTCCGTCATGAGTCGAGGCAAGGGGCAAGCTCCTCTCCGCTTTCGAGACACTCTAGCAAATGTCCCAGGGCTACGCACTCTGGGCAACCCTTGGATCTTCAGGGCCGGTCCTCTCTTACGTTTGAGGATTAGTATTCCTGAACACACGTTTCCATGTCCTTACAGACCTAAAATCGAGGCGCCTCATCAAACAACCACATAGGTGAAAAGTATATAAATGTCAGGGCTGGTAAGTCACTGACACCACCAAAGCTAGAAAGAAACATCGTGCTCTCCCCGCAGTCCTTATCCCGTTTTTAACTCATACATTGGTGTGAGGCTCGCGAATTCACGTTATACACAAAGCTGCCACGTAGGCCGTGCTTTGATCATCAACCACAAGACTTTGCTTTTCAACAGAAGCCTTGATCTATGCAACTCAGCGTGCCACACAGGCAATTCATGCCATGCGATTGATATCTATCGATATATAACCTCTAAGCTCGTACGCCTCAGAGAAGGGCGTTAAGCAAGAGAATAAATTCTCCGCCGCAAAACAGATATATATTTAACAGAAATCAATCAACACAGAATAAAATCCAATGTCAAACACACAATCCATTTACAAGTTCGTTCCGGGTCTGAACGAAACCGGAGGCACTTTCCTCGCATATCCATCGATCTCCAAGTACGTCTGGACGACCACCAACTGATTCCCTCATCTTGGGTGTACAGCCAAATCAAGATCATCAGTAATCACCCAAACGATGTGAAGGCTTCCGGTCTTCAACCACCATCATCATCTTCGACTTATCGTCGAATCGGTTATTCAGAATGGGTATAAACCCGGCCTTTCCGAACAACCCGCGTATATTATAAACAAATGTTACACAAACACAACATACGCCTCATTCTAATTTAGTAGCCACTAACCGCAAATTAGCAAGAGAACAATTTCCCAAATATTAACCCCGAAGGCCGAAACCAACATCAGATCAATACCCAGGAAACCATTCTTCTTAACTAACCTACAGCTGGTTTCTAAATTTCACATTCTTAGGGAAAGATTCCCATTAATTTTATCAAAGATAAATTCTTTAAATTTATTCTTTAATCTTCCTTTGGATGTCATTTCAAACCAAATTATGGTTTTCCAAATTAGTCGGGATTAGCGAACCACACCGAAGTAATTATTTATTTTATTTCCCAATCCCAACCAATTCATCCCATGAAGCAAAACAGGTAATACTCCATATCTAACACCACGGTGTTATCGGTAAAATTTATTACCATTTCACATTCAAATCTAATTAAAGATTTAACTATCGCTTTGGAGCAAAACTGGTGATACTCCATTCTCGCTCATTTTCCAAATTTGATAGTTTAGATTATCAATTCACATTTCAATCTAATTGCAGATTCATTAAAAAAACTCCTTTTACCGGGTTAAAGAACTAATGTCATGTAAAACATAGTTCACGACAAACCCAAATCATATTCTATTTATTACCGGGTTAAAGAACAAGTGTCATTTAAAACACCCTTCACGATAAACCCACCAATCAATTCTATTTACAACCCATCTCAAATCCAATTTATTAATTTAAAAATAAATGGGTTTTAATATTAGTTCAAAACAAGTTTATTTCGATAAAAATCTATTTTTATCTTTTCAAATATGGAGTTTTTCATCCCAATTTTTCCCAAATCATTTCTTATGATTTCATACAAATTATTAATATTTTTAATAATTTTATCAAGGCCCGTACAGTCGATTTCCATCAACGGCCATCGAACTGCACTTACAACGACCTTTTTCAAATTTGATTTGGACGTATCTCCAAATCCAACCGTTATATTTAAAATTTCTAATATTCTTTAGAAAGCTCTTTTCGATACGAACCCAACTGTTCCGGTTTTAGGAGAATCCGACGGTCGGACCTCCCGTAATGTCCGTTCGAAGTCAATGGTCGAAATTTACGAACTGCCGCGGTGCGGCGCGTTATATTCAGGCCATTATATAATATATATAATATATATAATATATATTTCGTCGATTCCTATTTGAAACGAATTTTATAAATAGTTTTAAATTCATTTCAAAAACATTTCAACTTCAAATTTCAATTCAATTTGAATTCATTTCAAATTCGTTTTCTATTCAACTCAAATTCAATTCGTTTTCTATTCAATTCAAATCAAATTCGTTTTCTATTCAAATTCAAATTCAAATTCATTTTCTATTCAAATCAAATTCGTTTTCTATTCAATTCAATTCAAATTCGTTTTCTATTCAATTCAGTTCAAATTCGTTTTCTATTCAATTCAATTCAAATTCGTTTTCTATTCAATTCAATTCAAATTCATTTTCTATTCAACTCAAATTCAATTCGTTTTCTATTCAATTCAAATCAAATTCGTTTTCTATTCAAATTCAAATTCAAATTCGTTTTCTATTCAAATCAAATTCGTTTTCTATTCAATTCAATTCAAATTCGTTTTCTATTCAATTCAATTCAAATTCGTTTTCTATTCAATTCAATTCAAATTCGTTTTCTATTTAATTCAATTCAAATTCATTTTCTACTCAATTCAATTCGAATTCGTTTTCTATTCAATTCAATTCAAATTCGTTTTCTATTTAATTCAATTCAAATATAATCGATAAAATTATCGTTCGGGTCAAAATAGCGCATCTCTAATCAACACGGCTTTATATATTTCAATAATTCCGTTATTCTATTCAACAAATGAATATTTATCCTATTCAATACATGAATCTATATTTTTGTCAACACATCACTAATCTCAACGAATGAGTACTGTCCACGTGTGACTATTTTTGTTATTTAATATATTTTATAAAAATCATGGTATCTTTCGTTTGATTTCAAATCAGACTCCAACCGTAAATTAGTAAGAGAACGATTCCCTAAATATTAACCCCGAAGGCCGAAACCAACATCAGATCAATATCCAGGAGACCACTCATCTTATCTATTTTCCAGTTAGTTTCTAATTTTATATATGATAAAGATGTAAATCTTATTGTTAAAATATTTCGTTCAACACATGACTAATCTCAACGGATGAGTACTGTCAACACATGAACCTTTATTTTATAATATAAAGATGTAAATTTTATTGTTAAAATCTTTCGTCCAACACATGACTAATCTCAACGGATGAGTACTTTCAACACATGAACCTTTATTTTATAATATTCTTTATTTTCTAAATTGGAATGAGGCCCACTCAATTACCATATAAAGTTAATTATATGGATTCCATACAACACATGTATATAATAGCAACGATAAATAATCAACCATCATCCAAAGTGCACTACACTGTATAAGCATCAAATATAGATATCTAACGCTTATAACAGCCTGTCAATCAATCGATCGACATACAACTAATTATTAGGATTAGTGTATGCTGTATTTTATCCCAATACCAGTGTGGGGTTTCAAATCAACAAACACAGATTTTTATTTGTGCAGTTGGGCGATGTGTAAAATTTATCGTCCCAATCAATGTCCTTCAAATAGGTGTACATAAACAAACCGTCCGGTTTGTAAATGAATATTTATTTATTCACATTCACGTTAAAATTATATTTTTAACGACCAAATCATTTTATTCAACCTATGAATATTCTATTATCTATTTCACATCAACATCACAAACAATTTTCACAACGCATCAATCAAACAAACAAGTCATCCATGGTCTGTGGATGACGGGTGTCGGGTCATACTAAACACCGTCTACATCCTAGCATATATTATGATATAACTAGAAAAAGGAATTTTAAAAGGTGAGAAATTTTCACCAATAGCTAATCCAATTATCTTGACTCTTCTTGTGTAGAAATCTTCGTCGTTCTTGCCTTTTGTCACTTTCACTGCCCGTAGTCACTACATATATAAAAATCACATTTTTATATTGTTGCTATGTATATAAAAATCATATTTTTATTATCACTCCATATGGATAAAAATTCTATTTTTACATCGTTACTATATAGAGAAAAATTCTATTTTTACATCGATGTTCTATAGATAAAAATTCTATTTTTACATCGATGTTCATATAATAAAGATTATATTTTTTATACTTCCTATATGCTAAAAATCATATTTTTATTTCTTTTTATAATATAAAAATCCTATCTTTAACTGAATAAAAATCTTTTCTACCTTTTCCTCATATAAAAAACATATTTTTATAAATAAAAATATAATCTTTTCAATTAAAAAATCACTAAACATAAAACTGAATTCTATTAAGACTATGTTGCTTAAAAATACTGATTTTCTGTTTATATATATATATATATATTTAAAACTAATCTTTTTACACAAAAATAGAAATAAAGTAAATGCTCACCGTTTTCAGCGAAAGGAGGTGCCGGAGATGGGGGTGCTGGTCGGAGCAGTGGGCGTCGGTCTTTTGGTGGGCGGCGGTGAGGTGGAGGTCGCGTCACTGGCTCGAGGTGGGAGGCCGTTCGAGGAAGAGGGGGAAGGAGGGGTTCGGATCTGGGCGGAGGGATGTCAGGCGAAGGGTGGGGGCGTGGTGGTTGGCGGGGGCCTCCTGGCGGCGTCGCGATGGTCGATTGGGGGGAGGGGTTTTTGATTCGAGGAGGAGGGAGGAGTGGAGAAGAAGTAGAGGCGGAGGAGCGAGAGGAAGGGGGGGTGAACGGAGGTGGCGCGATGAGGGCGGCGACGCATCGGGGAGGCGCGATGGGGGATCGACGAGGCAAACGAGTGTTTTTTTATTTCTTCTGTAAAAATGAAAGAGGGGGGGGGGCATATGAAAATTATATATATATATATATAATATAAAATATTTTAATTTTAAAAAAGTAACTTTTTATTTTGAAGTCTAAATCAAGCCCACCTCCTGTCGTCCATAGCTAATTACCCCCATTCCGAACACAATGGGATATGTATCGTAAGCTGATTCGACCGTTTCGATCAGTTTCCGTTAAAATCAACATATAACTCTATATATTGAATTAACTCGAAAAATTCCAGAAAAATATTTTCTAGCTTCGTATTGACGATACGGTCCTAACAAAACTAGTTTCGTCGAATTC
Organism: Allium sativum; assembly: GCA_030737875.1. Classification (NCBI taxonomy): domain Eukaryota; kingdom Viridiplantae; phylum Streptophyta; class Magnoliopsida; order Asparagales; family Amaryllidaceae; genus Allium; species Allium sativum. The sequence continues at coordinate 289,838,680 of CM060915.1, forward strand.
TGAGACCGTTTGAAAAATGGCTATTTTCCAGTCGATTAAAATCAACTAAAACTGGTCAAACGCGTTTTCCTTTGCCACGCTCACATATTGATTTGAAAAATTATGAAATTTGGAATCTAGCAATAACTTTACATCACAGACCCAACAAAAGTGGTTTCGTCGAAATCCGAGGTCGTTTGCAAAATTTCCATTTTTAAGGGCCTGAATTCCATAGCGACTATTCAGAATTTTCAACTGGACATCTCTTTTGATTCCCGCTATGAAATTTTGATTTTTCGGATTCGTTGGAAAGATATCCTCAATTAGATTCCATTATTTTTGGTTTCACTAAAATCCGGATTGTTTTGCACCCGGTATGTTCAATTGAAGTTTGAAATCGAATTATCGAACTACCGCGCCATTTTCAATTCCTTTTATAATTATATATAATTATTTATATTCTAACGACGACGTATATAAATATATTCGTTCGAATTCTATTCAAAATAAATTTCTCGTCGATATTATTTAAAATAATATATTTTAAATATTCAAAATTCGCTAAAATTGCCAAAATAAAAATTTTAAACTGGCTCGCATTTCCGGGTTGTTACAAATTTCTTGGTAAATTATTATCAGATAACATAGTTCTCGCACATTCTTGAGTCATCCTATTTTTACGCTCAACTACTCTGATTTTTGTGTGGAGTTCTTGGAAAAGAGAAATTATGAGTAATTCCCTTTTTATTACAGAAATTCTCAAAATTATCATTTTTAAATTCTCTTGTGTGGTCACTACGTACAATTTTAATTTTTAGAGATAACATATTTTGAATTCTTAGAGTAAACTTTTTCAATAAATCCAAAGCATCACTTTTATTTTGAGAAATAAAGTCCAGGTGTATTTAGAATAATCATCGATAACTACGAACACATATTTACTATGATTTATTGATTGGGCTTGAGATGGACCAAATAAATGGATATGAAGTAACTCTAATGGATTTGTAATGAAAATCCCATCTTTCAATTTAATTGAATTTTTTATTAATTTTTCTAATTGACAAGCATCACATAAACAATCTATCTTAAAATTCATTTTGGGAAGTCCTCTTAGTAAATCTAGTTTAGAAATTCTAGAGAGGTGTTTGAAATTTAAATGTTCAAATCTTTTATGCCATATCCAAGGATCACTTGTATTGGTCAAAAGACATTGGTTATTGTTTGAAATTTCAATACTTAGAACGTAAATATTTTTCTTCCCAGTTCCTTTAAAAATTATGTTTAAATTATTATCTTCGATGAAAAATTTACCTTTTTCGAATTTGATTTTATAACCTTTATCGCATGATTGACTTGTACTAAGTAAATTGTGTTTTAAATTACTAACTAATAAAACATCAAAAATAGTATGAGTTTTAGAGTTACTGACATTGCCAATGCCAATCACATATCCTTTCGAGTTATTAACAAAGTTGACCATTCCTCGATCTTCATAAATTATATATTTGAGTATCTCTAGAATTCCAGTCATATGGATCGAACAACCACTATCAATTATCCATTTATCTTTCTTGATTCTCGCTACTGGTTCATGAAGTGTTGAATCATCAAGAGCCACGTAATACATTTGTTCCAGTTCAACACACGATGCAATAGATAACTTGATTTTTCAATAGAATTAAATGTAGACACATGAAACAATGATGAAATGAATTTGAACTAGTGTTATAATGAATTTCAAAAACTACCATTAAACTTTTCAACAATTCTAGTTATGAAAACTTTGAAAACCAATGCGCTAATACCAATTGTTGGGGAATGCAGATTAAGGTTCTTAAGGAAAACTAAACATTAGAGGGGGTAAATAGTGTTTTGTGCATTATAAAAAAAATGAAATCTTTTTGTGTTATATAGAATGTAATACAAATCACAGATATAATAATGATCACAAAATCAAAAGAAGATGCAGATAATAATAAATAAAAAGCAGCAAAAAGAATTAACACACAGGATTTTTATACTAAATCGGAGTTATCCAACATCCAGTGCCATATAACAATGTGTTGATGCGTATTTCTTTTCAATAATAATCTTCAATTTCAATTCTTGTCAAGGCCACGAGGTATTCCCCTTGTAGCAACCCGGAAATGCGAGCCAATTTAAAAATTTTATTTTGGCAATTTTAGCGAATTTTGAATATTTAAAATGAATTATTTTAAATAATTCGACGAGAAATTTATTTTGAATAGGATTCGAACGTATATATTTGTATACGTCGTCGTTAGAATATAAATATTTTATTTTAATTATAAAAGGAATTGAAAATGGCGCGGTAGTTCGATAATTCGATTTCAAACTTCAAATGAATGTACCGGGTGCAAAATAAACTGGATTTTAACGAAACTAAAAATAATAGGATCTATTTGAGAATATCTTTCCAACGAATCCGAAAAATCGAAATTTCATAGCGGGAATTAAAAGATACTTCCAGTTGAAAATTCAGAATAGTCGCTATGGAATTCGGGCCCTTAAAAATAGCCATTTTGCAAACAACCTCGGATTTCGACGAAACCACTTTTGTTGGATCCGTGATGTCAAATTATTGCTAGATTCCAAATTTCATAATTTTTCGAATCAATATGTGAGCGTGGCAAAGGAAAACGCGTTTGACCATTTTCAGTTGATTTTAATCGAATGGAAAATGACCATTTTTCCAACGGTCTCAGAATTTAATGAAACTAGTTTTATTAGAACTGTATCGTCAATACGAAGCTAGAAAATATTTTTCTGGAATTTTCTGAGTCAGTATGTGGCCCCGGTATATTGAAATGCGCGTTCAAATTGAATATATATTGAGTTATATTTAAATTTAAACGGAAACTGATTCAAACAGCCAAATTGGCTCACGATACATATCCCATTGTGTTCGGAATAGGGGTAATTAGCTAGGGGCGACAGTCGTTGGGCCTCGTTTGGTGTTTGAATTAAAAGTCAACTTTTGAAATTAAATATAATATAAATTTAAAATTAAAATAAACTCTCTCTCCCTCTCTATACTCTCTCCCAGCCCCCCCCTTTTTCATTCGATCGACAGAATAACAAAAAAAAACCGCGATTGCCCAGACCCATCGCCACCGTTCGCCGTCGCCACCCCCTCTCCTTCGCCATAGCCGACGCCAGCACCATCCACCGCCATCGCGCTACACTCCCTCCATTCAGATCGAGCCCGCGTCGTGCCCTCTCCCCAAATCGCGCCCAGACCCGAAGAGAACCAACCTGCTAACGCCCGGAGCCCCCTGCGATGCGCCTGACTGCGCTGCACCCCCACCACGACATCCGACCCCTCCCCGTCGCCTAGCTCGAGCGCCACCCCCCGGCAGCACCTTCTCAGACCGTACAACGCCCCTCCAATTCAAAGGCAGCAAAAGAAACCCCTCATTTCTTCGATTTGATGTAAGTAGATCCTAATTCGATTTTAGTTTTCAGTTTTTAATTTATATAGTGATGGAAAGTTGGATTTTTATTTATAGAACACTTAGTTTTTTTTATGTAAGAAAGCTTAGATTTCTATAATATAAAGATTGGATTTTTTTTGATTTCAAAGAAACAATTTTTACATGAATGAACAACATTTTAAAGAAGCGATGTAAAAGAATGATTTTTAGTTTATAAAAATATAATTTTTATAATATAGGAAGGATAAAAATATAATTTTTATAATATAGAAAGGACAAAAATTTATATTTTTATTCGAGTAGTAAGTTAAACTCGAGCTCTGTAAACCAAAGCTCTTATAATAACTGTGATAGCCTGTAACTTCCTTGGTAAGGAAAGCCCGGATTACCTTGAGAACACGACAAAATAGAACGCAAACAGAAGAACATTTCATTGTATATTACAACAATTTCCCTCAGATACAAGAATATACAGAGTATGAACAATATATTATACAACAAAGAATATCAGAGATTTAAATACAGTACTGCAGCGGAGAAATAATACAAAACACAACTAGAAGTAATACACGGATACAGAGCTTTCCGAGTATCGTTCCAGCTGTAAATCAGGATCCTGTGAATATTAATCTGCAAAACCAAAACTACTAGCTGTCTGTGTCGAGAATAGGGGCACCCAGTGTTTAGGTTAAAACAATAAACTCCAGGTCAGTCATGTGACTGGTGTGAGAACTAAAACAATTATTAAAAATTTATTTTAAAAGAGAGTAATTCAAGGGACCACGCCGTATAACACGGAACGGGTTTCCTCCCAAGAATACCAGTGCATAGAAAAGACAACGCAATGCTTTTTCGAAAAATGAAGCTATTATAAGACCCAGGTCCCATCACACAATGCAACGCAAGCCGGAGGATAGGGTTTTCCCTTATAATAGCCAAACATGCTTGGTACGTTTAAAACAAATCATTTGATACTATTATTGGAGTATAGTGTCAAAACAATTTCGATCATAAATATCAATCATAGACGGCATGGGTACCATATATCATGTCACCATACTAGTTCTACAATTAAAACCGCAATATCACGTATTGGAAATAGGATTTCCGTCATGAGTCGAGGCAAGGGGCAAGCTCCTCTCCGATTCGAGACACTCTAGCAAATGCCTCAGGACTACACACTCTGGGCAGCTACTTGGATCGGTTGGGCCGGTCCTCTCTTACGTTTGAGGATTGGCAATTCCTGAACACACGTTTCCCGGTCCTATCAGACCTAATATCGAGGCGCCTCATTCCAACAACCACAAAGGTGAAAAGTATATAAATGTCAGGGCTGGTAAGTCACTGACACCACCAAAGCTAGAAAGAAACGTCGTGTTCTCCCAACGGTCCATATCCCGTTTTTGACTCATACCGAGGTGTGAGGCTCGCGAATCCACTCTATACACAAAGCTATGCCACGTAGGCCGTGCTTTGATCATCAACCACAAGACTTTGCTTTTCAACAGAAGCCTTGATCATTTTCCACTCAGGCATGCCACACTGGCAATTCATGCCATGCGACTGATGTCCATCGATATACAACCTCTAAGCTCGTACGTCTCAGAGAAGGGCGTTAAGCAAAAGAATAAATTCTCCGCCGCCAAACAGATGTATATTTAATAGAGATCAATCAACATAGAATAAAATCCAATGTCAGACACACAGTCCATTTACAAGTTCGTTCTGGGTCTGAACGAAACCGGAGGCACTTTCCTCGCATATCCATCGATCTCCAAGTACGTCTGGACGATCACCAACTGATTCCCTCATCTTGGGTGTACAACCCAATCAAGATCATCAGAAATCACCCAAACGATGTGAAGACTTCCGGTCTTCTACCACCGTCTTCATCTTCGACATATCGTAGAATCGGTTATTCAGAATGGGTATAAACCCGGCCTTTCTGAATAACCCGCGTATATAGTAAACAAATGTTACACAAACACAACATACGCCTCATTCCAGTTTAGTAGCCACTAATCGTAAATCAACAAGAGAACAACTTCCTAAATATTAACCCCGAAGGCCGAAACCAACATCAGATCAATACCCACGAAACCATTCTTCTGAGCTAACCTACAGCTAGTTTCTAAATTTCATATTCTTAGGGAAAGGTTCCCATTAATTTTATCAAAGATAAATTCTTTTAATTTATTCTTTAATCTTCCTTTGGATGTCATTTCAAACCAAATTATGGTTTTCCAAACAAGTCGGGATTAGCGAACCACACCGAAGTAATTATTTATTTTATTTCCCAATCCCAACCTATTCATCCCATGGAGCAAAACAGTTATTACCCTATAACTAACACCATGGTGTTATCGGTATAATTAATTACCATTTCACGTTCAAATCTAATTAAAGATTTAACTATCGCTTTGGAGCAAAACTGGTGATACTCCATTCTCGCTCACTTCCCAAATTTTATAATTTAAATTATCAATTCACATTTCAATCTAATTACAGATTCATTAAAACTCCCTTTTACTGGGTTAAAGAACTAATGTCATTTTAAACACAGTTCACGATAAACCCAAATCACATTATATTTAGTATCGGGTTAAAGAACAAGTGTTATTTAAAACACCCTTCACGATAAACGCACAAATCAATTCTATTTAAAACCCATTTCAAATCCAATTTATTTATTTAAAAATAAATGGGTTTTAATTTTAGTTCAAAACTAGTTCATTTCGATAAAAATTTATTTTTATCTTTTCAAATATGGAGTTTTCATCCCAATTTTTTCCAAATCATTTCTTATGATTTTACACAAATTATTACTATTTTTAATAATTTTATCAAGGCCCGTACAGTCGATTTCCATCAACGGCCATCGAACTGCACTTACAGCGACCTTTTCCATATTTGATTTGGACGTATCTCCAAATCCAACCATTAGATTTCAAATTTCTAATATTCGTGAGAAAACTCTTTTCGATACAAACCCAAAGGTTCCGGTTTTAGGAGAATCCGACGGTCGGATCTCCCGTAATGTCCGTTTGAAAACAATGGTCGAAATTCACGAACTGCCACGGTGCGGCGCGTTCTATTCAGGCCATTATATTATATATATATATAATATATAATATATATTTCGTCGATTTCTATTTAAAACAAATTTTATAAATAGTTTTAAATTCGTTTCAAAAACATTTCAACTTCCATTTCCAATTCAAATCAAAATTGAATTTTTCCTTATAAATTCGTTTTAAATTCATTTCAATTTAATTCAAATCTCAATTCAATTTGAATTCATCTCAAATTGATTTTGATTCTATTTCAATTCGTTTTCAATTCAATTCAAATTTCAATTCAATTTGAATTCATTTTATATTCAATTCAATTCGAATTTGGTTTATAATCAATTCAATTCCAATTTGGTTTATATTCAATTCAATTCGAATTCGGTTTATATTCAATTCAATTCGAATTCGTTTTCTTTTCAATTCATTATAAATACGAATATAATCGATATAAATATCGTTCGCATCAAAATAGCACATCTCTAATCAACGCGGCTTTATATATTTCAATAATTCCGTTATTCTATTCAATAAATGAATATTTATTCTATTCAATACGTGAATCTATATTTTTGTCAACACATGACTAATCTCAATGAATGAGTACTGTCCACGTGTGACTATTTTTGTTATTTAATATATTTTATAAAAATTATGGTGTCTGTCGTTTGATTTCAAATCAGACTCCAACCGTAAATTAGTAAGAGAACGATTCCCTGAATATTAACCCCGGAGGCCGATACCAACATCAGATCAATACCCAGGAAACCACTCATCTTATCTATTTTCCAGTTAGTTTCTAATTTTATATATGATAAAGATGTAAATTTTATCGTTAAAATATTTCGTTCAACACATGACTAATCTCAACGGATGAGTACTGTCAACACATGAACCTTTATTTTATAATATTCTTTATTTTCTAAATTGGAATGAGGCCCAATCAATCACCATATAGCGTTAACTATATGGATTCCATACAACACATGTATATAATCGCAACGATACATAATCAACCATCATCCAAAGTGCATTACACTGTATAAGCATCAAATATAGATATCTAACGCTTATAACAGCTTGTCAATCAATCGATCGACATACAACTAATTACTGGGATTAGTGTATGCCATAATTTATCCCAATACCCGTGTGGGGTTTCAAATCAACAAACACATATTTTTATTTGTGCAGTTGGGCGATGTGTAAAATTTATCGTCCCAATCAATGTCCTTCAAATAGGTGTACATAAACAAACCGTCCGGTTTGTAAATGAATATTTATTTATTCACATTCACATTAAAAATTATATTTTCAACGATAAAATAATTTCAACTATATAAATATTCTATTTCATTCCACATCACACAATCGATTAAATCAAATTTATCAACCAAACAAATAAATCAATCATCAAACAATTAACTAAACAAACAAGTCGTCCATGGTCTGTGGACGACGGGTGTCGGGTGCTACTAAACACCGTCTGCATCCTAGTATATTTTTATAACTAGAAAAGAAGATTTAAAGTGAGAAGTTCTCACCAAAGCTATCCCAATTCCATGACACTTCAAATGTAGGAAATCTTCACTTCGCTTCTAACGAGATCTGTCCACGCGGTTTCACGTCAAAAATCACATTTGAATTATTCACTTTCAATGTAAAAATCGTACTCCCATTATATATAAAAATTCTAACTTTGGTTATATAGAAATTCAAACTTTCCTAATATAAAAATTTTACCTTTTTATATTTAAAAATCCGCTCTTTCCTTATTTAAAAATCCCTCCCTTCATACATATAAAAGATCACATTTTTTTTTGGCGATATCGTATATATAAAAATCGATTTTTCATCGCTACTTCATATATATAAAAATCGAATTTTTACTTTACTACACATGTAAAATTTATATTTTTATATAAATTTTACATGTGTAGTAAAGTAAAAATTCGATTTTTATATATATGAAGTAGCGATGAAAAATCGATTTTTATATATACGATATCGCCAAAAAAAAATGTGATCTTTTATATGTATGAAGGGAGGGATTTTTAAATAAGGAAAGAGCGGATTTTTAAATATAAAAAGGTAAAATTTTTATATTAGGAAAGTTTGAATTTCTATATAACCAAAGTTAGAATTTTTATATATAATGGGAGTAGGATTTTTACATTGAAAGTGAATAATTCAAATGTGATTTTTGACGTGAAACCGCGTGGACAGATCGTGTTAGAAGCGAAGTAAAGATTTCCTGCATTTGAAGTGTCGTGGAATTGGGATAGCTTTGGTGAGAACTTCTCACTTTAAATCTTCTTTTCTAGTTATAAAAATATACTAGGATGCAGACGGTGTTTAGTAGCACCCGACACTGGTCGTCCACAGACCATGGACGGCTTGTTTGTTTAGTTAATTGTTTGATGATTGATTTATTTGTTTGGTTGATAAATTTGATTTAATCGATTGTGTGATGTGGAATGAAATAGAATATTTATATAGTTGAAATTATTTTATCGTTCAAAATATAATTTTTAACGTGAATGTGAATAAATAAATATTCATTTACAAACCGGACGGTTTGTTTATGTACACCTATTTGAAGGACATTGATTGGGACGATAAATTTTACACATCGCCCAACTGCACAAATAAAAATCTGTGTTTGTTGATTTGAAACCCCACACGGGTATTGGGATAAATTATGGCATACACTAATCCCAATAATTAGTTGTATGTCGATCGATTGATTGACAGGCTGTTATAAGCGTTATATATCTATATTTGATGCTTATACAGTGTAGTGCACTTTGGATGATGGTTGATTATGTATCGTTGCTATTATATAAATGTGTTTTATGGAATCCATATAGTTAACGCTGTATGGTGATTGATTGGGCCTCATTCCAATTTAGAAAATAAAGAATATTATAAAATAAAGGTTCATGTGTTGACAATACTCATCCGTTGAGATTAGTCATGTGTTGAACGAAATATTTTAACGATAAAATTTACATCTTTATCATATATAAAATTAGAAACTAACTGGAAAATAGATAAGATGAGTGGTTTCCTGGGTATTGATCTGATGTTGGTTTCGGCCTCCGGGGTTAATATTCAGGGAATCATTCTCTTACTAATTTACGGTTGGAGTCTGATTTGAAATCAAACGATAGATACCATAATTTTTATAAAATATATTAAACAACAAAAATAGTCACACGTGGACAGTACTCATTCATTGAGATTAGTCATGTGTTGTAAAAAATATAGATTCACGTATTGAATAGAATAAATATTCATTTATTGAATAGAATAATGGAATTATTGAAATATATAAAGCCGTGTTGATTAGAGACGCGCTATTTTGACGCGAACGATATTTATATCGATTATATTCGTATTTATAATGAATTGAAAAGAAAACGAATTCGAATTGAATATAAACCGAATTCGAATTGAATTGAATATAAACCAAATTCGAATTGAATTGAGTATAAACCAAATTCGAATTGAATTGAATATAAAATGAATTCAAATTGAATTGAAATTTGAATTGAATTGAAAACGAATTGAAATAGAATCAAAATCAATTTGAGATGAATTCAAATTGAATTGAGATTTGAATTAAATTGAAATGAATTTAAAACGAATTTATAAGGAAAAATTCAATTTTGATTTGAATTGGAAATGGAAGTTGAAATGTTTTTGAAACGAATTTAAAACTATTTATAAAATTCGTTTTAAATAGAAATCAACGAAATATATATATATATATATTATATATATATATATATAATATAATGGCCTGAATAGAACGCGCCGCGGCAGTTCATGAATTTCGATCATTGGTTTCGAACGGACATTACGGGAGATCTGACCGTCGGATTCTCCTAAAACCGGAACCGTTGGGTTCGTATTGAAAAGTGCTTTCTAACGAATATTAGAAATTTGAAATCTAATGGTTGGATTTGGAGATACATCCAAATCAAATTTGGAAAAGGTTGTTGTAAGTGCAGTTGATGGCCGTTGATGGAAATCGACTGTACGGGCCTTGATAAAATTATTAAAAATAGTAATAATTTGGGTAAAATCATAAGAAATGATTTGGAAAAAATTGGGATGAAAAACTCCGTATTTGAAAAGATAAAAATAGATTTTTATCGAAATGAACTAGTTTTGAACTAAAATTAAAACCCATTTATTTTTAAATAAATAAATTGGATTTGAAATGTGTTTTAAATAGAATTGATTTGTGGGTTTATCGTAAAGGGTGTTTTAAATAACACTTGTTCTTTAACTTGATACTAAATATAATGTGATTTGGGTTTATCGTGAACTGTGTTTAAAATGACATTAGATTTTTAACCCAGTAAAAGGGAGTTTTAATGAATCTGTAATTAGATTGAAATGTGAATTGATAATTTAAATTATCAAATTTGGGAAGTGAGCGAGAATGGAGTATCACCAGTTTTGCTCCAAAGCGATAGTTAAATCTTTAATTAGATTTGAACGTGAAATGGTAATTAATTATACCGATAGCACCGTGGTGTTAGTTATGGGGTAATAACAGTTTTGCTCCATGGGATGAATAGGTTGGGATTGGGAAATAAAATAAATAATTACTTCGGTGTGGTTCGCTAATCCCGACTAGTTTGGAAAACCATAATTTGGTTTGAAATGACATCCAAAGGAAGATTAAAGAATAAATTTAAAGAATTTATCTTTGATAAAATTAATGGGAACCTTTCCCTAAGAATATGAAATTTAGAAACTAGCTGTAGGTTAGCAAAGAAGAATGGTTTCCTGGGTATTGATCTGATGTTGGTTTCGTCCTTCGGGGTTAATATTTGGGAAATTGTTCTCTTGTTGATTTACGGTTAGTGGCTGCTAAATTGGAATGAGGCGTATGTTGTGTTTGTGTCACATTTGTTTACTATATATGCGGGTTATTCAGAAAGGCCGGGTTTATACCCATTCTGAATAACCGATTCGACGATATGTAGAAGATGAAGACGGTGGTAGAAGACCGGAAGTCTTCACATCGTTTGGGTGATTTCTGATGATCTTGATTGGGCTGTACACCCAAGATGAGGGAATCAGTTGGTGATCGTCCAGACGTACTTGGAGATCGATGGATATGCGAGGAAAGTGCCTCCGGTTTCGTTCAGACCCAGAACGAACTTGTAAATGGACTGTGTGTCTGACATTGGATTTTATTCTATGTTGATTGATCTCTATTAAATATACATCTGTTTGGCGGCGGAGAATTTATTTTTTTGCTTAACGCCCTTCTCTGAGACGTACGAGCTCAGAGGTTGTATATCGATGGACATCAGTTGCATGGCATGAATTGCCAGTGTGGCATGCCTGAGTGGCAAATGATCAAGGCTTCTGTTGAAAAGCAAAGTCTTGTGGTTGATGATCAAAGCACAACCTACGTGGCATAGCTTTGTGTATAGCGTGGATTCGCGAGCCTCACACCTCGGTATGAGTCAAAAATGGGATACGGACCGTTGGGAGAACACGACGTTTCTTTCTAGCTTTGGTGGTGTCAGTGACTTACCAGCCTTGACATTTATATACTTTTCACCTTTGTGGTTGTTGGAATGAGGCGCCTCGATATTAGTTCTGATAGAACCGGGAAACGTGTGTTCAGGAATTGCCAATCCTCAAACGTAAGAGAGGACCGACCCAACCGTTCCAGGTGGCTGCCTAGAGTGTGTAGTCCTGAGGCATTTGCTAGAGTGTCTCGAATCGAAGATGAGCTTGCCCCTTGCCTCGACTCATGACGGAAATCCTATTTCCAATACGTGATATTGCGGTTTTAATTGTAGAACTAGTATGGCGACATGATATATGGTACCCATGCCGTCTATGATTGATATTTATGATTGAAATTGTTTTGACACTATACACCAATAATAGTATCAAATGGTTTGTTTTAAACGTACCAAGCATGTTTGGCTATTATAATGGAAAAACCCTATCCTCCGGCTTGCGTTGCATTGTGTGATGGGACCTGGGTCTTATAATAGCTTCATTTTTCGAAAAAGCATTGCGTTGTCTTTTCTATGCACTGGTATTCTTGGGAGGAAACCCGTTCCGTGTTATACGGCGTGGTCCCTTGAATTACTCTCTTTTAAAATAAAGTTTTAATAACTGTTTTAGTTCTCACACCACTCACATGACTGACTTGGAGTTTATTGTTTTAACCTAAACTTTGGGTGCCCCTATTTTCGACACGGGCAGCTAGTAGTTTTGGTTTTGCAGATTTATATTCACAGGATCCTGATTTACAGCTGGAATGATACTCGGAAAGCTCTGTATCCGTGTATTACTTCTAGTTGTGTTTTGTATTATTTCTCCGCTGCAGTACTGTATTTAAATCTCTGGTATTCTTTGTTGTATAATATATTATTCATACTCTGTATATTCTTGTATCTGAGGGAAATTGTTGTAATATACAATGAAATGTTCTTCTGTTTGCGTTCTATTTTGTCGTGTTCTCAAGGTAATCCGGGCTTTCCTTACCGGGGAAGTTACGGGCTATCACACCCCTCCTATTTCCGGAGTATTGTTAGAGTCAATTGATTTCCGGGTTACAATCACACCCAATCGATTTGTATGGGCTATAAACACACCTACTCGATTCGAATGGGCTACGACCCTACCTTTTCAATATCAGTTTTGGTAGATACACTTGATAGAACTTGACCTTGCGATCTTTGATTACAAAAATGCCTATAACTCTTGAGTAGAACATGAAACTTTGAGGAAGTGTGACAGAGAATCCGAATAGAAGAAGTTTGACGTAATTCTATTTAAAATTCGGTAGAGTAAAATTATAGAATTTCAGAAATTAAGAACTTTAATGGAGAGAATATGATGGAGGAAGAAGTTGATGAAAATTTATGTTTAAATTCATTTCTGGAAGTCTATTTAAAGTTTCCCAACAGCCAAATCCTTTCGGAGTAGTCTTGAAATAAAAAAAACAATACTTTTCAAAATTTGAATTTGAAAACAAATGGTCATTGTGTTGACATAGGGTTACCCTTTGTCGATTTACCTTTCAAAAGATTGAAAAAATTATTTCTCCAATTAAGGCATATCTTATTAAAATAATTCAGTGAATATTAAGTAAAAATAAACTATTGTCTTATATATATATATATATTAGAATAAAGTATTTCAAGTATAAATTTACATTAAAACATATAAAGAATTACTTTAAAAAACATATGTAAGAATGATATAAAATTATAAATATAAATATAAGTAATACTTTGGAACTTAAGATATAAACATAAGTAAAGGAATTCGACATCTAAATTAAATAAAACTTAATATAAACTTAATATCAATCATCTAAACAAGGAAGTATAAAATATTTCAATTAGGAATTAAAAGATATATTTTGAATTAGGAGTTAAAAAGTATATATTTTGAAATAAGGATGTAATTTTGAAATCACTTTAAGATTTAAGAAATTTAAAATAGTGAGAAAAATGAAAATAAGGATTCAGTGCTATTTTAGAGTTTTAACAAGAAATCTAGACTCTATTACTTTTTAATTCTAGCAATCTTGAACTCTTATTACTCGTGAATCTTCTATCTTGGACTCTTGATATCTTGATTCTCTAAACTGTACAATCTTCAATAATCAATACCTGTATATATTTTCTGTATACATGTATATACATTCTAGAGAATAATTTTAGTATATATTTTATAATAATAATAGTTAAACAAGGCTATTGTCATCAAAACCATCATCATCAACATCCCAGTCCCTAACAGAAATGTCTATAAGAATATTACGAATCAAGAAGATTATATTAAGTTTTGATCCAATGTTAATAATGATTTAGTACATCTGAAGTGAATGGAAATACATTATAAACTTAATTTCTAGCATTTGGATTAGATGTTAAGAACCTACAATTCCTATAACGTTGAAAATGAGTTTCCGTAAATAAATAATTTTAATTTTATTTGTAATAAAGGACTGGAAGTTCTAAAAATATTTTTATTAGAAATTCAAATCATTGGAGAGAATTGTACGGGATCTATTGTTCATATATATATATATATATATATATATATATATGATTAGATAATTCTTAAATGACTAACGTTTCTTAGTCAAAATTCATCAGCATTGTTTCCTTGTAGCTATACATAGTACAACACTTATTAAAGATTTATAAAAAGCAAAGTTGCATGTTATTTGATTGCCTATATGTCTGGTTTTATTGTTTATGTAAGACAAGAATAATACTATAGAAGAGTTAATTAAGTTGAATCCGATAATCAAATAGTATCTGTGAGAACCAAAACTAGATAGGTCTATTGTTGTGAATTTGCATCAAAAACATGATATTCGGAAAGCTTTGTATCCGCATATTCCTTCAGTCGTGTTTTGCATTATTTTTCGCTACTATATAATGTATTGTAATCTTTGATATTTTATGATGTGTAATATTGATTCTTACTCTGTATATTCTTGTATCCTGATGGAATTGTTGTAATCAACAATGAAATGTTCTGTTTTTGTTTTGATTCGTCTTGTCCTCAGTACAATCCGTGATTTCCCGTAAGGGGGATTTTCGGGTCGTCTCAGTATCCAATCTAATCATCAAATGCAACAAATGTGAGTAATAAATATGAAACAAAATTTTGAAGAAAATCAAGATAACGTTGGAGGTAAGCATCAATGATATCATCAAAATTATATAAGATTAACTATTGATGTAATGGCTATAACCTAAAGATCAATGAGCACTAAGATTTCCTGCTCCGATTATTAATTTGATTGAATTGAAACTTAAAAATTTTAACAACCTGGAAAATCTGAGCCAATTTAAAATTTTTATTTTAGTAATCTTATTGAATTTTGAATATTTAAAATGAATTATTTTAAATAATAACGACGAGAAATTTGTTTTGAACAGAATTAGAAGTATATATTTATATGAATCGTTGTTAGAATATAAATATTTTATTTTAATTATAAAAGGAATTGAAAATGGCACGGTAGTTCGAAAATTCGATCTCAAATTTCAAATGAATGTACAGGATTTAAAATAAACTGGATTTTAGCGAAATCAAAAATATTAGAATCTATTTGAAAATATATTTCCAACGGATCCGAAAAATTGAAATTTCATAGCGGGAATAAAAAGTTATCCCCAGTTGAAAATTCAAAATAGTCGCTATGGAATTCTGGCCCTTAAAAATGGAAATTTTGCAAACGACCTCGGTTTTCGACGAAACCACTTTTGTTGGATACGTGATGTCAAGTTATTGCTAGATTCCAAAATTCATAATTTTCTGAATCAATATGTGAGCGTGGCGAAGGAAAACGTGTTTTAACAGTTTTAGTCAATTTCGATCGACCAGAAATTAGCCGTTTTTCAAACGGTCTCAGAATTTGACAAAATTAGTTTCGTTAGAACCGTATCATCAATACGAAGCTAGAAATTTCTGGGAAATTTCGGAGTCCATATGTGACCCCAGTAAATTGAAATGTACGTCTAAAAGTCAATACAATGATTTAAATGTTAATTTAGCGAAAACTAATCGTAAGAGCCGAATTGGCCAACAAAACATATCTCATTGTGTTCGAAATTGGGGTAAATAGCTGCGGGTGAAGTTGGTGGGTTCGAATCAGACTTTGATATAAAAAGTTACTTTTTAGAATTTTAAAATAAAATAAAAGATATAAAATTATATATACTCTCTCTCCCCCCTCACAGTCGGTCAACGCCCGAAACCGAATTAAAAAAAAAACCCGTCGCGTTCCAGATCGAGACACCACGACCACGCCCCATCGCGCTGCCTAGCCCCACGCCCACACTGTCGCCACCTCGCCAGACCTTCCCCTCCTCTCCTCCGCAACCCCTCCCTCTCGCTCCCTTGTCTGAAAACCACCGCAACCCTAGGTGCAGCCCTAAGCCCTAACCTCCACTGATTCGACGCCACCAGCCGATGTTGGCCCCGCCGACCACCGCTCCAGGTCTCCGCCTTCGAAGCTGCCCTGCCATCACCGCGAGCTCCGGCGTGAGCATTCCCGCTTGCTCCTCTTGAAAACCACAGCCCCCCTGTGAGTTTCAGCCCTCCTTTAATTTTTTATTTCTTAGTTCTTATATTTATATGATTTCTTAGGTTTTTATTTTAAAGAAAGTATAGATTTTTTATTTATCGTTAAGTTTAGATTTTTAATTTATCATCAAGTTTAGATTTTGGATTAAAAAGATTAGATTTTTTTAATTAAAAATATTTGATTTTTGAAATAGAAGAAAAAGAATTGATTTTTAGATTTAAAAAGTTATGATTTTCATATTAGAAAGGATTAGATTTTTTGGTAACAAAAAGATTACATTTTTATAAAGCGAAAAATTTGGACTTTTATCATCAAGTTTAGATCTTTATTCACATGAAGTTTAAATTTTTATTCGCATAAAGATTTGATTTTTAATCGCATACAGTGATAGTTTTGAAAAATATAATCTTTGTTTGTTTAAAAATATAATCTGTACATGGAAAAGGTTGGATTTTTATAATCTTTTCCTAAATAAAAAAAAGTCTGAATCTTTATATAGGAAAAGTATGATTTTGTTTACAAATAGAAAAATATAATTTTATATCCAAGAGATTATAAAAATATAATTTTTATAAGATAGAGAATATAAAAATACAGTTTTTTATATGTAGCATAATAAAAATATAATTTTTATTATATGAGAAGTGAAATAGAAATATAATCTTTACAATATATGAAGTTAAATAAAAATATGAACTTTATTTTTATCAAGAAGTCGTGAGGATAAAGATTAGATTTTTATATGAGTAGCGGATTAAAAATAGGATTTTTATATAATAGAGAATATAAAAATAGGATTTTTATATATATAGCGGTGAAATAAAAATATGATTTCTATTCTCTGGAAAACGAAATAAAAATGTGATTTTTGTATATATAATCGCCGAAAGAAAATGTGAATTTTATTTATGAAGATTGTTGTTTAAAAATATGATTTTTAACGTAATCCGTGTGAAATATATTGCGGTGGAACTGACTAAAAGCAAAACAGAATCCAGACCATTTAGAAATAAAGAATGGAGGAGTGGATCCCTCGGTGAGAACTTCTCACTTTAATTCTTGTTTTCTAGTTAAAATTATATACTAGGAAGCAGACGGTGCTTAGCAGCACCCGATACTCGTCGTCCACAAACCATGGACGACTTGTTTGATATTGTTGTGTGGTGAAAATTGATTGTGATGTGTTGTATAAAATATATATTCATGTGTTGAAATAAATTATTTATAGTTAAAAATATAAATTTTTAACGTGTATATAAAATAAATATTTATAAACAAATCAGACGATTTGTTTATGTACACCTATTTGAAGGATATTGATTGGGACGATAAATTTTACACATCGCCCAACTGTACAAATAAAAATCTGTGTTTGTTGATTTGAAACCCCACACGGGTGTTGGGATGATATTTGGCATACACTAATCCCAATTATTTAATTGTATGTCGATCGATTTGTCAACAGACTGTATAAGCGTTAATTATTTATATATAATGCTTATGCAGTTGTGTGGTGCACTTTGGATGATGGTTGATTATTTATCGTTGCTATTATATACATGTGTTGTATGAAATCCATATTAACATTATATGGTAATTGATTGGGCCTCATTCCAATTGGGAAAATAAAGAATATTATAAAATAAAGATTAATGTTTTGAATAGAATAAATAGTCATGTGTTGACAATACTCATGTGTTGAGAATATTCATGTACTGAAACTTAACATCTCACATTTTTATTGTAAGTAAGATTTAATAAATATTCATGTGTTGAATAAAATATATATTCATGTGTTGGAAAAAGATATCCATTTGTTGAATAGAATAACGAAATTATTTAAATATATAAAGCCGTGTTGATTAGATTTGCGCTATTTTGACGTGAACGATATTTATATCGATTATATTCGTTTTTACAATGAATATAGAAAAGGAAGTGGTTTCAAAATATAACGTTTTGAGAATATTATCATTTATATGTTAATGATATGGAATATTCAATTTTTATATAAAATTGAATATGAAGTTGAAATTGTTTTGAAAACAATTTAAAATGATTTATAAAATACCTTCTGAATTGGAATTAACAAAACATATATAATATATATATTATATATATTAATGGCCTGAATAGAATGCGGCGCGCCGCGACAGTTCGCGAATTTCGACCATTGACTTCGAATTGATGTTGCGGGAGATCCGATCCTCGTATACTCCTGAAATCAGAACCGTTGGGTTCGTATCGAAAAGAGCTTTCCAATGAATATTATAAATTTGACATCTAATGGTTGGATTTGGAATTATGTCCAAATCAAATTTGGAAAAGGCCGTTGTAAGTGCAGTTCGTTGGCGTTATTGAAAACTGACTGTACGGGCCTTGATAAAATTATTAAAATTATTAATAATTTGTGTAAAATCATAATATATGAATTGGAAAGAACTGGGATGAAAAATTCCACATTTGTAAGGATAAAAATATATTTTTATCGAAATGAACTAGTTTATAACTAGAATTAAAATCCAATTATTATTAAATAAATAGAATGGATTGAGAATGGTTTTTAAAATAATCAAATTTCCAATATACGAATTGGAATGGATTTGAATCGAAATTTTCTTTGGAATATTTTGATGTTGGATTTCGTGATTATACAGATACGGTTGTGGAAATTTGAAAGATATATTTATATCATTATTTCCAATATGATATTTGTAGGTTTCAGAATTTGATATCGAATATAATACGATATATTTTCTATTTAGAGCCTTGTATTTAATATCAAATGGGATTTTGGGTTCGTCGTGAATGCTGTCTTAAATAACACTGTTCTTGAACCCAGTTTAGAAAAGAATAAATCTTTTAATTAAGATTTAGTGAAATTGTCCAATTAATTAGTGTTGAATTGGAGTTGAATTTGAATTGGTTTTTGGGGTTTATCGTGAGCAGTGTTTTGAATAACACCTGTTCTTTAACCCGATTAACAATGGAAAGTGATTTTGGGTTTATCGTGAACCGTGTTTTAGATGACATTGGTTCTTTAACCCAGTTAAAGTCAGGATATTGATTTGTGGGAAGATTAAAACTAAGTGGAGTTTTAATGAATCTTTAATTAGATTAAAGTGATTGAGAATGGAGTATCACCATTTTTGCTCCAAAGCAATAGTTAAATCTTTAATTAGATTTGAACGTGAAATGGTAATTAATATTTACCGATAACACCGTGGTGTTAGATATGGAGTATTACTAGTTTTGCTCCATGGGACGATTAGGTTGGGATTGGGAAATAAAATAAATAATTACTTCGGTGTGGTTCGCTAATCCCGACTAGTTTGGAAAACCATAATATGGTTTGAAATGATATCCAAAGGAAGATTAAAGAATAAATTTAGAAGAATTTATCTTTGATGAAATTAACGGGAACCTTTCCCTAAGAATGTGAATATTGGAATAAAAGAACATTCTGAATTGGAATGAGGCATATGTTGTGTTTGTGTAACACTTGTTTATTATATACGCGGGTTATTCAGAAAGGCCGGGTTTATACCCATTCTGAATAACTGATTCGACGATAAGTCGAAGATGAAGACGGTGGTTGAAGACCGGAGGTCTTCACATCGTTTGGATGATTACTGATGATCTTGATTTTGCTGTACCCCCAAGAGGAGGGAATCAGTTGGTGATCATCCAGACGTACTTGGAGATCGATGGATATGCGAGGAATAAGGTTCCTCCGGTTTCTTTCAGATCCAGAACGAACTTGTAAATGGACTATGTGTCTGACATTGGATTTTATTCTGTGTGATTGATTTCTATTAAATATATATCTGTTTGGCGAAGGAGAATTTATTCTCTTGCTTAATGCCCTTCTCTGAGACCTTCAAGCTCAGAGGTTATATATTGATGGATATCAATCGCATGGCATGAATTGCCTGTGTGGCATGCCTAAGTGGAAAATGATCAAGGCTTCTGTTGAAAAGCAAAGTCTTTTGGTTGATGATCCAAGCACGGCCTGTATGGCATAGCATTGTGTATAGTGTTAATTCGCGAGCCTCACACCTCGGTATGAGTCAAAAACGGGATAAAGACCCAAGGAGTGCACGACGTTTCTTTCTAACTATGGGTGATGTCAGTGATCTACCGGCCCTGACATTTATATTATTTTTACCTGTGTGGTTGTTGGATGCGAGGCACCTCGGATATAGGTCCTATAGGACCGGGAAACGTGTGTTCAGGAATAACTAATCCTCAAAAGTAGGAGAGGAAAGGCCTTGGAGGATCCAAGGATCGCTGTGTGTGGTCCTGAGATATTTGCTAGAGTGTCTCTAACGGAGAGGAGCTTGGCCCTTGCCCCGACTGATGATGGAATCCAATTTCCAATACGTGATAATTCGGTTTTATTTGTAGAACCTAGTATGGCGACATAGTAGATGGTAGCTATGCCGCCTATGATTGATACTTATAATTGAAATTGTTTTGACACTATACACTTATAGCAATAAAAAAATAATCTGTTTTTAAACGTATCAAGCATTCTTTGTCTATTATAAGTTAAAACCATATTCTCCGGCTTGCGTTGCATTGTGCGATGGGACCTGGGTCTTATAATTGCTTCATTTTTCTTTATTTAGCATTGCGCTGTTTGTTATATGCACGAGTATTCTTGGGGTAAAAACTCGTTCCGTGTTATACGGTGTGGTCCCTTGATTTACCGAACTTTAAAATAAATATTAATAATTGTTTTAGTTCTTACACCAGTCATATGACTGACCTGGAGTTTATTGTTTTAACCTAAACTCTAGGTGCCCCTATTTCCTGCACGGGAAGCTAGTAGTTTTGGTTTTGCAGATTTATATTCATAGGATCCTAGTTTATAGCTGAAGTGATATTCGGAAACCTCTGTATCCGTGTATTTCTTTCAGTTATGTTTTGTATTATTTTTCCGCTGCTATGTATTTAAATGTAATTTAAATCTCTGATATTTGTCAAATGTGTAATATTGATTCATACTCTGTGATATTCTTGTATTCTGATGGGAATTGTTGTAATAAACAATGAATTGTTCTTCTGTTTGCATTCCAATTTGTCGTGTTCTCAAAGCAATCCGTTCTTTCCTTACCGGGGAAGTTCGGGTCGTTATAGAGTGGTATCAGAGCTTTGGTTTACAGAGCTCGAGAACAAGACGCATTAGAACCATATGAAAGAATTCATCAGAGATTGGATTAGTAATATCCATTGAGAATAACTCGTTAGAGATAGGATCAGTAGTGTCCTAGAACCAGTGTGAAGAGTGTTATTTTTAACATAAAATTGAAAAAAAAATTGTTTTGAATATTAAATTCAAGTATACGTATTTGAATGTTTTATTTGTATTCAATTGGGACAATCGAGTATATAAAGATTTCGCATATACGCGTCATGAACATATATTCGAAATTTTAATATACTGGATAGATATAGAATCACACTCTAGTCGCCCGGTGATGATTCTCATGATTGATGCATCGTCATCAGAGTTGATGTTCGAGTGCCGAAGGTGCGATATCTATATATTTCCATTAGACTAGTGTGAGAACCAAAACTAGATAGGTTTATTGTTGTGCTTTGGCACCAAAAACATGGTTTTCTGTATATATATATATATATATATCAAAATTATGAATTTGAAACGTTAATTCACTAATTGATTGATGGTTGTGTTGTTTGATATTGGTTTGAAATTTCGAACCATTTAGCTAATTGAATCAAAATTTGAACTGTATTGAAAATTGATTACAATTGCATGCATATACATGTGTATCCATTGAATAAGTCATAACAAGGAGGCTAGAGCAGAGGAATAAAATTGTTTGCCCGACAAATAGGTACATGTTTATTGTATTTCTTTGGGTTTGGATGATTTTATAAGTCGATTGGCTAGCCACTTGGTTGTTTCTTTTTCTTTTTGGATTGGTGAGGGCCATGGGAGGCTATTTGAAATATCCCGAAGCTCCCGGTGCAGGGGAGGTTATGGCGAAATTTTTCGAAAATTTAGGGTGTTAGCCAAATTTTTGAAAAATTTGAAAAGTTCTTAGAAAATAAAAAGTTTAAGAACTTAAGCCATAATGAAAACAGTGGAAGTTGAGTTGACTAGTTAAACAACTTTCAGCTTCGTTCCTTTTCGGGGAGGAAATGTTTTAAGTGGGGGAGATTGTAACAACCCGGAAAATCTGAGCCAATTTAAAATTTTTATTTTGGAAAATTTATTGAATTTGGAATATTTAAAATGAATTATTTTAAATAATAATAACGAGAAATTTGTTTTGAATAGAATTAGAAGGGTATATTTATATGAATCGTCGTTAGAATATAAATATTTTATTTTAATTATAAAAGGAATTGAAAATGGCGCGGTAGTTCGAAAATTCGATCTCAAATTTCAAATGAATGTACAGGATTCAAAATAAACCAGATTTTAGCGAAACCAAAAATATTAGAATCTATTTGAAAATATCTTTCCAACAAATCTGAAAAATCAAAATTTCATAGCGGGAATAAAAAGTTATGCCCTGTAGAAAATTCAGAATAGTCGCTATGGAATTCTGGCCTTAAAAATGAAAATTTTGCAAAGGACCTCGGTTTTCGACGAAACTACTTTTGTTGGATCCATGATGTCAAGTTATTGCTAGATTCCAAAATTCAGAATTTTCTGAATCAATATGTGAGCGTGGCGAAGGAAAACGTGTTTTAACAGTTCCAGTCAATTTTGATCGACTAGAAATTGGTCGTTTTTCAAACAGTCTCAGAATTTGACGAAATTAGTTTCGTTAGAACTGTATCATCAATACGAAGTAAGAAATAATTTTTCGGGAATTTTCGAAGTCCGTATGTGACCCCAATAATTTGAAATGCACGTCTAAAAGTCAATATAATGATTTAATTGTTAATTTAGCGAAAACTAATCATAACAGCCGAATTGGCCAGCAAAACATATCTCATTGTGTTCGGAATGGGGTAAATAGCTAGGGGAGATAGTTGGTGGGTTCGAATTGGACTTCGATATAAAAAGTTGCTTTTCAGAATTTTAAAATAAAATATATAAAATTATATATATTCTCTCTCTCTCCCCTCACAGTCGGTCAACGCTCAAAACCGAATTAAAAAAACCCATCGCGTTCCAGATCGAGACCCCATGCCCACGCCCCGTCGCGCTGCCTAGCCCCACGCCCACAATGTCGCCGCCTCGCCAGACCTTCCCCTCCTCTCCTCCGCAAACCCTCCCTTTCGCACCCATATCTGGAAACCACCGCAACCCTAGATGCAGCCCCAAGCCCTAACCTCCACTGATTCGATGCCACCAGCCGATGTTGGCCCCGCCGACCACCGCTCCAGGTCTCCGCCTTCGAAGCTGCCCTGCCATCACCTCGAGCTCTGGCGTGAGCATCCCCGCTTGCTCCTCTTGAAAACCGCAGCCCTCCCTGTGAGTTTCTGCCCTCCTTTGATTTGTTATTTCTTAGTTCTTATAATTATATAATTTCTTATGTTTTTATTTTAAAGAAAGTATAGATTTTTATTTATCATTAAGTTTAGATTTTTAATTTATCATCAAGTTTAGATTTTGAATTAAAAAGATAAGATTGTTTAATTAAAAAGATTCGATTTTTGAAATAGAAGAAAAAGAATTGATTTTTAAATTTAAAAAGTTATGATTTTCATATTAGAAAGGATTAGATTTTTTGGTAACAAAAAGATAACATTTTTATAAAGCGAAAAATTTGGATTTTTATCATGAAGTTAAATCTTTATTCACATGAAGTTTAAATGTTTATTCGAATAAAAATTTGATTTTTAATCGCATACAGTGATGGTTTTGAAAAATATAATCTTTGTTTGTTTAAAAATATAATCTGTACATGGGAAAGGTTGGATTTTTATAATCTTTTCCTGAGTAAAAAAAAGTCTGAATCTTTATATTGGAAAAGTATGATTTTGTTTACAAATAGAAAAATATAATTTCATATACTAGAGATTATAAAAATATAATTTTTATAAGATAGAGAATATAAAAATACAATTTTTATATATGTAGCATAATAAAAATATAATTTTTATTATATGAGAAGTGAAATAGAAATATAATCTTTACAGTATATGAAGTGAAATAAAAATATGAACTTTATTTTTATCATGAAGTCGTGAGGATAAAGATTAGATTTTTATATGAGTAGCGGATTAAAAATAGAATTTTTATATAATAGAGAATATAAAAATAGGATTTATATATATATAGAGGAGAAATAAAAATATGATTTCTATTCTCTAGAAAACGAAATAAAAAGTGATTTTTATATAATCGCCGGAAGAAAATGTGACTTTTATTTATAAAGATCGTTGTTTAAAAATATGATTTTTAACGTAATCCGTGTGAAACAGATTGCGATGGAACTGACTGTAAGCAAAACAGAATCAATACCATTTTGAAATAAAGAATGGAGGAGTGGATCCCTCGGTGAGAACTTCTCACTTTAATTCTTGTTTTCTAGTTAAAATTATATACTAGGATGCAGACGGTGCTTAGCAGCACCCGACACCCGTCGTCTACAGACCATGGACGACTTGTTTGATTTTGTTGTGTGTTGATAATTGATTGTGATGTGTTGTATAAAATATATATTCATGTGATGAAATATATTATTTATAGTTAAAAATATAAATTTTTAACGTGTATATAAAATAAATATTTATAAACAAATCAGACATAAAGATTCATGTGTTGAATAGAATAAATAGTCATGTGTTGACAATACTCATGTGTTGAGAATATTCATGTGCTGAAACTTATCATGTGTTGAACGAAATATTTTATACAATAGGATTCACATTTTTATTGTAAGTAAGAATTAGTATATATTCTTGTGTTATATAAAATATATATTCATGTGTTGAAGAAGATATTCATTTGTTGAATAGAATAACGAAGTTATTGAAATATATAAAGCCGTGTTGATTAGATTTGCGCTATTTTGACGTGAACAATATTTATATCGATTATATTCGTTTTTACAATGAATATAGAAAAGGAAGTGGTTTCAAAATATAACGTTTTGAAAATATTATCATTTATATGTTAATGATATGGAATATTCAGTTTTTATAAAAAATTGAATATGAAGTTGAAATTGTTTTGAAAACGAATTTAAAACGATTTATAAAATACGATTTGAATTGAAATCAATGAAACATATATAATATATATATTATATATATTAATGGCCTAAATAGAACGCGCCGCACCGCGACAGTTCACGAATTTCGACCATTGACTTCGAATTGACGTTACGGGAGATCCAATCGTCGGATTCTCCTAAAACCGGAACCGTTGGGTTCGTATCGAAAAGAGATTTCCAATGAATATTAGAAATTTGAAATCTAACGGTTGGATTTGGAATTATGTCTAAATCAAATTTGGAAAAGTTCGTTGTAAGTGTAGTTCGATGGCCGTTATTGAAAACCGATTGTACGGGCCTTGATAAAATTATTAAAAATACTAATAATTTGTGTAAAATCGTAATATATGAATTGGAAAGAACTGGGATGAAAAATTCCACGTTTGTAAGGATAAAAATATATTTTTATCGAAATGAACTAGTTTATAACTAGAATTAAAATCCAATTATTTTTAAATAAAAAAAATGGATTGAGAGTGGTTTTAAAAATAATCAGAATTTCCAATATACGAATTGGAATGGATTTGAATCGAAATTTTCTTCGGAATATTTCGATGTTGGATTTCGTGATTATACAGATATGGTTATCGAAATTTGAAAGATATATTTATATTGTTATTTCCAATAAGATATTTGTTGGTTTCAGAATTTCATATTGAATATAAGCCGATATATTTTCTATTCAGAGCCTTGTATTTAATATCAAATGGGATATTGGGTTCGTCGTGAATGGCGTCTTAAATAACACTGTTCTTGAACCCAGTTTAGAAAAGAATAAATCTTTTAATTAAGATTTAGTGAAATTGTCCAATTAATTAGTATTGAATTGAAATTGAATTTAAATTGGTTTTTGGGGTTTATCGGGAGCGGTGTTTTGAATAACACATGTTCTTTAACCCGGTTAACAATGGAAAGTGATTTTGGGTTTATCGTGAACCGTGTTTTATATGACATTGGTTCTTTAACCAAGTTAAAGTCAGGGTATTGATTTGTGGGAAGATTAAAACTAAGTGGAGTGTTAATGAATCTTTAGTTAGATTAAAGTGATCGAGAATGGAGTATCACCAGTTTTGCTCCAAAGCGATAGTTAAATCTTTAATTAGATTTGAACGTGAAATGGTAATTAATATTTACCGATAACACGATGGTGTTAGATATGGTGTATTACCAGTTTTGCTCCATGGGATGAATAGGTTGGGATTGGGAAATAAAATAAATAATTATTTCGGTGTGGTTCGCTAATCCCGACTAGTTTGGAAAACCATAATATGGGTTAAAATGATATCCAAAGGAAGATTAAAGAATAAATTTAGAAGAATTTATCTTTGATGAAATTAACGGGAACCTTTCCCTAAGAATGTGAATATTGTAATAAAAGAACATTCTGAATTGGAATGAGGCATATGTTGTGTTTGTGTAACACTTGTTTATTATATACGCGGGTTATTCGGAAAGGCCGGGTTTATACCCATTCTGAATAATTGATTCGATGATAAGTCGAAGATGAAGACGGTGGTTGAAGACCGGAGGTCTTCACATCGTTTGGATGATTACAGATGATCATGATTGGGCAGTACACCCAAGAGGAGGGAATCAGTTGGTGATCGTCCATACGTACTTGGAGATCGATGGATATGCAAGCAATAATGTTCCTCCGGTTTCGTTCAGACCCAGAACGAACTTGTAAATGGACTTTGTGTCTGACATTGGATTTTATTTTGTGTAATTAATTTCTATTAAATATATATCTGTTTGGCGGTGGAGAATTTATTTTCTTGCTTAACGGCCTTCTCTGAGACGTACGAGCTCAGAGGCTATATATTGATGGATATCAATCGCATGGCATGAATTGCCTCTGTGGCATGCCTAAGTGGCAAATGATCAAGGCTTCTGTTGAAAAGCAATGTCCTGTGGTTGATGATCAAAGCACAGCCTGTGTGTTATAGCTTTGTGTATAGCGTTAATTCGCGAACCTCACACCTCGGTATGAGTCAAAAATGGGATAAGGACCGAAGGAGTGCACGACATTTCTTTCTAGCTATGGGTGATGTCAGTGACCTAACAGCCCTGACATTTATATTATTTTTACCTGTGTGGTTGTTGGATGCGGGGCACCTCGGATATAGGTACTATAGGACCGGGAAATGTGTGTTCAGGAATAATTAGTCCTCAAAAGTAGGAGGGGACCGGCCTTGGAGGATCCAAGGATCGCTGTGTGTGGTCCTGAGACATTTGCTAGAGTGTCTCAAACGGAGAGGAGCTTGCCTCTTGCCTCGACTCATGATGGAATCCAATTTCCAATACATGATAATTTGGTTTTATTTGTAGAACCTTGTGTGGCGACATAGTAGATGGTAACTATGTCGCCTATGATTGAGACTTATGATTGAAATTATTTTGACACTATACACTTATAGCAATATAAAAATAATATGTTTTTAAATGTATCAAGCATTCTTTGGCTGTTATAAGGTGAAACCCTATCCTCCGGCTTGCGTTGCATTGTGTGATGAGACCTGGGTCTTATAATAGCTTCATTTTTCTTTATTTGGCATTGTGTTGTTTGTTATATGCACGTGTATTCTTAGGGTAAAAAGTCGTTCCGTGTTATACGGCGTGGTCCCTTGATTTATCAAACTTTAAAATAAAGATTAATAACTTTTTTAGTTCTCACACCAGTCACAATACTGACCTGGAGTTTATTGTTTTAACCTAAACTCTGGGTGCCCCTATTTCCCGCACGGGCAGCTAGTAGTTATGGTTTTGCAGATTTATATTCACAGGATCCTGGTTTATAGCTGAAGTGATATTCGGAATGCTCTGTATCCATGTATTTCTTTCAGTTATGTTTTGTATTATTTTTCCGCTGCAATGTATTTAAATGTAATTTAAATCTCTGATATTTGTCAAATGTGTAATATTGATTCATACTCTGTGATATTCTTGTATTCTGATGGGAATTGTTGTAATAAACAATGAAATGTTCTTCTGTTTGTGTTCTAATTTGTCGTGTTCTCAAAGCAATTTGTTCTTTCCTTACCGGGGAAGTTCGGGTCGTTATAAAAAAATTATATTAAAATAATTTATTGATAAGATGTTTTGTTGGAAGCAGACAACAAATAAATAAGTAAAAATCAATGAGAGAAAAATATTGATTTTTATGCTTTTTTAAATCTCTAGAAGATATTTTTCTTATTTTTCTAAAGATGAGAAAAAATTTCATTGAATTTAAAATCTACAGAAGAGATAAAAGAATTTATGTCCATGATTATTTACTCTTTGCATTATTATTATATATTACTGACATAAATTAGTAAAAACGTTGAATTAGTTTACTTTTATTTATTTATTTTGCTAAGTTGTAAATACTATGCAAGGTTAGTTTATTTACATGCATTTAGCATTAATCAGATTAAATAAATATAATGATATGCTTGGTATTTAATCTGTTTTCATCAAAATCAGGTAAAAATCGCTAGAAAGATTAGTTATTTATATCTACCATCTTTTGATTCAAGATTAAAAAGCTTGTTTTTTTTATTTGTTTTATACATCTAATATAACTTAAAATGGAAGTATAAGTGAGTACTATAAAAACTTAGTAAAATTGAGTTTTACAAGTCCCATTACGTTATAAAATTCGAAGCTTTAATAAATTATTTTTTATGTGCGTATGTTTGGCTATACAATTAGAGAAATTCATTTTAATATTCTTCGAAAGTGAAAACTCATATGTAATACTAGTGATGCTTTTAGATGTGTCTGTTATATATTAATCTCTTGAAGAGATGTTTTAAAGTTGTATTTATATATTTGTAATGTAACGACCCAAAATTTATTAAGAAATATTTAATGGAAATTAAATATTTAAGATGATTTATTTTAAGGATTAACGATATAGAATTTATTTAGAACGAAGTTTGAATAAATAATTTTATATTAATTATAAAATGAACTTGCAATGTAGCATTATTTCAAAATATTTAGTCTTTAACTTTAAATGAAAATATAGAATTCGTTAAAACAAGAAACATTCAAATCTATTGAACTATAGTTTTCTAATGAAAGCGGAAAATTGAGATTTCGTGAAATAAATTGTAAGTTATGTCCAAATCAAAATTTCAAAATGTCATTATGAAAATGTTTGACGTCGAATATTCTATGAATTAGAAAACCATCGTGAAGTGTAATAAACCGCAAGCGCACGATATACACCTGTAGTACGTTAGCGAGTACGCGACGATCCATAGAGAAAGAAGTAATTTTAATTATATTCGATCAAATTAAAACAAACTTTGGTTGATTTAATTAACAAAAACTAATCAAAACTATAAACTAAGTTGAGAGCTAAAAAAACGAAATTAAAGCCATTTAGAGACAAATTCACCCTTATGACCACATAAATCAACATACAATGATTTCATGATCTCTTATTTGATCTTTTTTGTAATTAGTTAGTGCATTTATCATAAGCATGGCCTAATGTGTCATTAGAGAACACACTTAAACCGTCAAACTCTAACACACTCTCTAACCACAATTATACCTTCATGAAATGATAACAAAAATTGAACTAAAATTTAATTTAAGCATATTCTATTTACTATTAATTTAGTAACATAGAATATCAAATTTTGAATTTTGATCACACTTTATTTACCATATTCATATGTAGATGCAGAGGCAATCTTGTGTTTATGTTGATTAAGCATAACCTATTTTATTGTCAATAAACATAGACTATCAAAACCAAAACTCAAACAACAATGCAAGTACTGCTCCAACCATTGCCTTAAGCATTAAAAGAGATCATAAAAACCAAAATATGTTGCATCTACATAATCAAGAGGTCTTTATCACCCCTAAATCAAAGGGATTAGCCTCTCATGTTTGTTATTCTAACAACAAAAGTAGATTGCAACATAGAACAAAAACAAAAAGAAAAAGAAGAGCGAAATACAGGACAATCTATTCTATTTGCATAAAATAAATCCAAGCTACTTGCACAAAAGAAGAGAACAAGTAAATAAAGGACAACTAACTAAAATTGCATTAAAAGAGAGATTACATAAAAGAAAAATGCCTAAGAAGCCATAGAAGAAAAAGAAAAAGCTTTTGTTTCTAATCCTCAAAACTAACTAAAGGTACCTTTTTACAACAACATAAATGGGTTATTTATACATGGTCAAAACCCTAATTCAACTTTTATCGTGCTACCAAAAATGCCCCTTCATTAAGCTTCCTTTTATCTTTAGCTACTAATGATTCATGAAGCATTTTTGTCTCCGCAAAAAAGGAGGGAGAGTGGGTAGGGTCCTCAATTAATATTCTATTTGAATTAATTCCTTCTCCATTGATTGATTTCCTATTTTTTAGCAATGCATTGATCTCCTCCTTGTGCACGCATATCTCTCATTAGCCACTTGTATTTGTAGCCAAATTCCTACAAAACAACATGAAAAATGAACAAGTAAATGTTATCAAAAATAAATACATGCACAAATGACCATTTTTCATCGATATTAAGATGCATGCACGATAATTTGGGAGTTTTGGGCTTTTGGTTAAAGCATGTAAAAATAGCCCACTTATGTTATTTATTTAACTAAACTAAGAATAAATGTGTGAATAAATGTGCAAATTTATGTGCACATCAAATACCACCACACATATCATTTTATTCGTCCTCAAATAAAGTAAAAAAGCTAAGATAAATCTGTTTCCGTAGGTAGCACGATTGCATTAAGTGTATGCAACAAGCCTTTAAACCTCTAGGTGTCCCTAGAAGGACAAGAGTTGTCTCGTGAACTTTTCAACGGATACTACCAACAAAATCCAAAAGCAAAAAAGTATTTACAGAATGCATAATTCTAATATATTTACAATATGAATGCAAGTTTTTAATAGAATTTTTACAAATGGGTAATTTACTTTTAAATTTTACAACAATGAGTTACCACAAATTTGGGTCGTCACTATGAAATTTGAGTCCGTTACTAATCAAAACTTCAAACAATAGTCATGCTATCGTCAAAACTCTTCTACCTTAGCCAGTTGTTTTGGTAGAAACATAATGCAAATTTAAAACAAATTCTATAATCGATATCGATAATAGTAAAAAGGCATCTCAATTTCCTTTTGGTTAACAAGTTAGGTCGAATAAGTGAAGATAATGCTTGGAATTCAAATTCTTACGCTCTCATTATTTTTTGAAAAATATTTACATTATTATTATTTACAAACATCTAATTGAAAAGACCAACGTATACCACCCGTGAGAGTTTGGGACAGAGCTTGGCGGATTGTGCAGACCGACGCTGACTTTGTCAATAAGATGTCGATAATACTTAGGTGCCCAACTCATAAAATGAGACCAAGGTATTCTACCCATGCACTGCCTCGCGGACTGACGTGTGAATTAGGATAGAGCTTGGCGAATTTGCACACCAACGCTAGATATACTAGTAATGTTGGATGCCCTTGGATTATACATATTCTTTTTTTTCTTCTTTTTTTTACATAAGAAAGTTAAGTGAGAATTTCTTAGCACAACTTCACTTAAAAAATCTAAAATGTTATCGTAAGTAGTCTAAATAAATCATTCAATTATTAGGATTACAATTTAGAAACCATTTCATACTCATCACCTATGAATCTCACTATATACCAATTACACTAAATTTTCTCATAATTCAAAATTTTCTTTTGTTATCCGTTAAGAGAAGTAAATTTCCAAACATTCTAATTGAAAAACCAAGATTGTATATTAACTCCATCATGTCTTATTTAAAAGTAAATAGAAGTACGGTACTTCTTTTTTTCTCTCTTTTTTAAAGAAAAAAAGGAAAAAAATGCAAACTCAAACTATGCAAAACAAAACAAAGATGAGACTCACCCCACACTTGATTTCGACTGGGTCCCCATAGTCAATGCATGACATAATGAGTGAACAGAAGAGGAATATTTACATATTTACAAAGGAGGGTTAAACTTAACTTTCTTACTTAACGTAGCATGGTTCATGAAGAATCATGAGCTCCTCCTGTCGATCAGTGGGCAATTCCAAGAATGGTTTTAGGCATTGACTAGTGACTTTGAATATGGATCCATCCCTCCGGGTTTCTATTTTGATAGCATCATGTGGAAAAATAGTTCGAACAACATATAATCCGGTTCATCTCGATTTTAATTTCCTAGGGAATAAATGAAGTCGTGAGCCATACAATAGAACTTTTTGGTCTAGCAAAAACGTTTTTCTTAGGATTGACTTGTCATGAAATTTTTTAGTTTTTTCCTTGTAAATTTTCGCGTTTCGTATGCATCATTCCTAGTTTCTTCTAATTCGTTAAGCTGCAACTTTCGGTTTTCGCTGGCTTGTTCAAGGTAGAAGTTTAAGTTCTTTATTGTCCAAAGCGCTTTATTTTCAAGTTCAACGGGTAAATGACAGGCTTTACCTTAAACCAATCGAAAAGGGGACATTATAGTGCTAGTTTTAAAAGGAGTACGATAAGCCCAAAGCACATCGGTCAATTTTTGTGACCAATCCTTTTTATTTTCGTTTACAATTTCCTCCAAAATCCGTTTTATTTGACGATTCGACACTTCTACTTGACCACAAGTTTGCATATGATAAGGAGTGGATAACTTGTGGGTTATCGAGTATCTCTTCATTAAGGATTCAAAAGATCAATTACAGAAATGCATTCCATTTTCGCTTATTAATGTGCGAGGTGTACCGAACCTCGAAAAGATGTTTTCTTTCAGGAATTTCACAGCAATTTTATGATTATTTGTTTTGCATGGAAAGGCTTCAACCCATTTCGAAATGTAGTCGATGGCGAGAGGAATATACTAGTTTCCGACGGAGTCTGGGAAAGGTGACATAAAGTAAATACCCCATATGTCAAAGATTTTGATCGTAATGATGGGGTTCAAAGGCATCATATTTTGTCAAGAAATCGTTCCAAGCATTTGGCAGTGATTACAAGTTTTACAAAATTCGAAGGAATCTTTAAAGGGAATAGGCCAATAAAAACCACATTGAAGCACCTTTTCAGCAGTTTTCCTAGGACCAAAATGTCCAGCGCACGCATGATCATGGCAGAATGAGAGAACACTCCTAATTTCTCTATCTGGAACGCATCGCTGAATGATTTGGTTTGGACAATACTTAAACAAGTATCGTTTGTCCCAATAGAAGTATTTCACTTGGGAAAGAAATTTGTATTTATCTTATTTGGACCAAAACGAGGGTGTTTCCTTAGTGACTACATAGTTCACTTTGTCGGCAAACCAAGGATCAAGTGAAACAGAAAGGAGTTGTTCATCGGGAATTTTTTTACTAGTTGGCAAAGAAGATGGCGCGTTCGGAAGACGAGATAAGTGATCGGCTATGACGTTATCCTATCCTTTTTTTTGTCTTTGATTGTAAAATCAAACTCTTCAAGTAAAAGGATCCATCGAATTAAGCGTAACTTAGCATCCTTTCTAGCAAAAATGTGTCGAAAAGTAGAATGGTCAGTGTAGACCGTGAAGTGGAAACCAAACAAGTAAGATCGAAACTTCTCGAGCATGAAAACGACAGCTAAACGTTCTTTTTAGATGGTCATATAATTGAGTTGAGCGTCGTTTAAGGTCATACTCGCATAGTAAATGACGTGAAGATTTTTTTTTTGATGTGGTGTCCTAAGACAACACCAACTGCGAAGTTAGAAGTGTCACACATGATTTCAAAAGGAAGTTCCCAATTGGGCGAGCAGATTATCAAGGATAAAATGAGTTCATTTTTAAAATGTTTAAAAGAAGCGACACATTCATAGTTAAATTCGAATGGGATGTCCTTTCCTAGAAGAGTAGTCAAAGGGCGAGCGATTTTGCTAAAATCTTTCACAAAGTGTCGGATAAAGCCAACATGCCCAAGAAATAAATGAATGTCCTTAACGTATTTTGGAATGGGTATTTTTGAAAAAAACGTCAACTTTCGCTTTATCTACCTTAATGCAATTATTTGAAATTATATGTCCAAGGACAATGCCTTATTTGACCTTAAAGTGGCATTTTTCCCAATTCAACATTAAGTGTTTTTCTTTACATCGATTTAAAACAAGTTCAA
Organism: Allium sativum; assembly: GCA_030737875.1. Taxonomy (NCBI): domain Eukaryota; kingdom Viridiplantae; phylum Streptophyta; class Magnoliopsida; order Asparagales; family Amaryllidaceae; genus Allium; species Allium sativum. Next base: position 289,873,605 of record CM060915.1, read on the forward strand.
GATGATGTAAGCAAGAGAAAAAAGAATCGCCAAAGTTCGAAAAATCATCCATAAAGACTTCAAGAAAGCGTTCGATCATATCAGAAAAATTCCAACCATACATCGTTGGAAAGTTACAGGAGCGTTGCAAAGACCGAAAGGCATACGTCGGTAAGCAAAGGTACCGAATGGACATAAGAAAGTCGTTTTCTCTTGATCTTCGGGAGCGATTGGAATTTGGTTATAACCGGAATAACCATCAAGAAAGCAGTAGAATTCATGACTGGCTAAACCTTCAAGCATTTGATCGATGAAGGGAAGAGGAAAGTGGTCTTTACGTGTTGCAGATTCAATTTTCGATAATCGATGCAAACACGCAAACCCATTTAAGTATGAGTTAGAAGATGTTCGTTTTGGTCATTTGCGACAATGGTAAGTCCGAACATTTTAGGAACAACGTGAAAGGGGCTGACCTGTAAGCTATCAGAAATGGGGTAAATGATACCGTTGTCAAGAAGTTTAAGAATTTCTTCACGAATTACCTCTTTCATCCTAGAGTTAAGCCTACATTGCGCTTCACAAGTGGGTTTGGCTTCGTCAGCTAAGCGAATATGATGTTGAACACTTGCGGGGCTTATTCCCTTGATGTCAGAAGTGGACCAACTAATTGCATCTTTGTTTTTAGAAAGAGTTGAAAGAAGAGAAATTTCTCGATCATGAGTTAAATTTGAAGAAATTATGATAGGAAAAGTTTCGTTATCACCTAAGTATACATACTGAAGGCGATCGAGAAAAGGTTTAAGATCCAACTTTGGTGGTTTCACGATCAAAGAACATGGTTAAGACTTGGAGTCAACTGAAAGTGATTCAAATGGAAGCGAATATTTGAATTCGTTTGGAGCGTCTTCGAAGAATTTTTCGTACTCGGCCTCAAGCTCGTCATTAAGGTTAGTCGATTCATTTTTCGAATTTTCATGAATGGCATCAACTTCCAAGGTTTGGTCACATGATTCATTTGAATTACTTTCAAGATTGAAAATATTAAAATCTAGAGTCATGTTTCCAAAAGATATTTTCATTAAACCATTGTGACAATTTATTAAAGCATTTGAAGTAGCCAAAAAGGGTCGACATAAAATCAATGGAATTTGACTCATTGATTATTGACAAGTTGAGTTTCCAAAATAATGAAATCGACAGAGAAGATGAATTGACCAATTTTGATGAGTACGTCCTCGATTTCTCCAATGGGTTACTTAATTGAACGATCGACAAATTGAAGAGTTATTTTCATTGGTTTAAGTTCACCTAAATCAAGTTGTTGCAAATGGAATATGGAATCAAATTGACACTCGCACCCAAATCAACTAGGCATTTGTTAACTGTTTTATCTCCTTTCGTGCACGAGATCGTAGGGCATCTAGGATCTTTGTATTTGATAGGGTTCGACTGGGTCAATACTTTGCTAAGTCCGGCAGCTAAGAAGACTTTCTTGGGTACATGAGTGTGTCATTTTTGGGTACACAAGTCTTTAAGTAATTTAGCATAGGTGGGAACTTGTTGAGTGATGTCAAGAAGTGGGATGTTAACTTTCACTTGTTTGAAAATTTCCAACACCTTTTCCATTTGGTCAGAAATGTTTCGTTGGTTGAAGACTATGAGGAAATGGAATTGTGAAACTCTGTAAGGAGGTTTACCCGAGTTGGAGCAGAACTAGACTCAGAATTTGGATCAAGATCATTCGTGGTTTTAGAAAAGTCTAGAGGAACATTCGATAAGTTATTTGGATTTTCAACATGATTAACGATTTTCTTACCGGATCCGATAGTCGTGACAGCATTTAGTTGAGTTAGATTGCTATCCTGAATGACATGAGCTTTGTTTGGATTAGGATTTTGACTCTTAGGGTTTGGAATGGGTTGACTAAGGAAGGTGTGTAACACCCCGTAATTCTGTTAATATAAATATTCACAAATTAAAGAATAACTAATCTCAGACGTGATAATTATGGGAAACGGGTTGCGCCATTGTGTTCGTCTTGGAATTTTGGTTGAAATAGAGTTCGAGTTTGCGTGATTTGGACTTCGTATGAAGGAGATATGGCCATCGGAAGTTTCAGAAAATTCAAAATTCAAAATTCGAAGTCAAACAGGCCAGGCGGGAAATTTCCCGCCCAGCACCCCAGATCGACTGGGGAGTCGACTGGGCAGTCGACACCCCCAGGACCAGGTCGACTGCGCAGTCGACTTGGGTGTCGACCTGGTCCAGTCGGCCAGATTTTGGCAGAGCCCAATCTTGAGCTGCTGATGTGTCTTTAGGGCTGATTTGGCTAATTTAACGGTTCAGGTTAGTTCTGAGTTGATCTTACGGTCTAAATAAATCCTAAACTCTATATATACCTAGGTAGTCTCTTACTCTAAATTCACATGAAAAATAGAATAGCCGCCGTCATACCGTCGCCATGAAACTCAATGTAGCTGCCGCCAACTAAGAAGGAATAAAGCTAATCAAAACTCTAATTCTACTCAACTCTAAAGAAAATCAAGACTCTCTTTCTTTTCTAAATTGTGAGGATGATGATCTTAATAAGATTATTAGCAAACTAATTAGATTAAGATGTGATATGGATCATAAGAAAATGATGTGAATTGTCATATATGTTGTTGTAAACCTTATGCTATCATGTATGTTGTAAATCCTATGTTATGTGATGATGATATCCTATATGTTGTAAATCATGCTATGATGATATCATATATTTTGCAAGTTTCTATGCTAAGTTGCGATGTTACAAAGACATGATGTTATTATGTTGTAGTTAGCTTATGAATCATGATGTTGATTATATATATTTGGGTTATGATGATTCACATGATAAATCACATGTACCTATGCAAGTTTAGATTTATTAGTATGTATAATCTCACATATTGTATGACATCTATTTAGATCTAGAATTATGACATCTATTTAGATCTAGAATTATGCTATGACATGTGTGAGTTCTATGTGTTAGATGCTAGTTCACACCATCATTATGTTGCATAAACCACATATGCAAGTTTATACATGAACTTGGGTTATGATCATATTATGTAAGTTGTGACATTTAACCAAACAAGTTGACACCTTTAGATCCATGACATGTGTAGTTTTATGCAAGTTTCACCCCTATTATGATTAGATCTATTTTATTTGTCTATAAGTTGTGATAATTTATCTTTGTGCTATGAGTTAGACTATTCGATTCTAACGTATATTTTGCGTTGAATAAGCGAACGTATAACATGGGGTAGGGGTAATATTAAGGATTTAATATTAATAAATTGGGGTGTTACACGTGGTATCAGAGCTTAAGGTTACCAGAACAGATAATTTTTTTAGAAAAACTATTTTTCTAAAGTACTTTTGGAAGAAGTGTTTTCAAAAACTTGTCTTGATGAGTAATTTAAAGAGGAAAGTTTTTATGAAAAACATAATCCCCAATAGCCATATATCTTTATCTTTCGAATTCTCCATTTTGAATCTTTCCTTTTTCGTTTCAGCATGGCTGAAGATCTTAACCTTTCGGAGGGTGTAACGATACCAGGATGGTATAAGAGATTATTAGAGGCTAGGGCCGCTGCAGGTCCAGCCAATGTTCCTCCACCACCAGTTGCACCCGCTCCTCCTCCTCCTCCCCCCTCGCGTTGATACTTTTGCAAAGACATGCAAGGAATTTAAGGCTATGGGTGGAAAACCTTTTCAAGGGTCAGAAACGTTTGTGGAAGCTAGAGATTGGCTTAAGGAGGTGGAAGAATTGCTAGAAATCACTGAAGTAGAAGAAGGGAGGAAAGTCAAATTAGCAGCTTGGCTAATGAAGGGAGAGGCCTCGTTTTGGTGGGAGGTCACTAATGGGGAGAGTCCTGTTGATTCTTGGGCGGATTTCAGACGTAGGTTTGAGGCAAAGTTTCTCTCAAGGGAAGAAGAGAATCTATACATGGAAAGGTTCTTGACATTGAAGCAGGGAAATCTATCAGTGAAAGAATATGTCAACAGATTTAATTAGTTAGCAAGGTTTGGCTTGGACTTAGTGAACACGCCAGAGAAGAAGGCTCTGAGGTTCGTTAAAGGCTTGAATGAGCCGTTGCAAGGGTTGGCTATGACCCACATCCCTATGGGGGCCACCATTGAGAAGCTAGTAGACATGGCACTCATGCACGAGGAGAAAGGCGCTAATGCTAATAAGGCACCCGAGAAGAAAGGGGATCAGAAGAAACCACAACAGCAAAACAAGAAGGGTGGTAAATACAATAATGGCAAAGTAAAGAAAAGATGCTTTAACTGTGGGACACCAGGCCATCTCAGCAAGGATTGAAGAAAGAAAAAGAAGACTGGCTGTTTTCACTGTGGTGAAGCGGGACATCTAGTGAAGGACTTCCCAAAGAAGGGGCAGAGGGCAGGGTCTACCTCGGGAGGACAGGTGCAGGCTCTTATGGCACCAGGGCAGGCAAGGGGACAAGTTCAGGCTCTCGCGGTCCCACCGCTGCAAGAACGAGGTAGAACCATTTCTGTTGAAAGCGTAGTTTTTCTGTTTGATCATCATGTCCGTACCTTATTCGATTCGGGCGCATCGCATTCGTTTATCTCTACATCATTAGTTGAATCACTGCACTTAAACACCAGTTTAATAGAGGATCCCTTAGTTGTTTCGAATCCAATTGGGGGCTCAGCTTATTTGTCCATGATATGTTTGGATTTGAAAATTTCTATACTTAGCGTTGGGTTTAGATGTGATGCTTATGTTTTGGGCTTCACGGGCAATGGGCTAATTTTAGGAATGGATTGGTTATCCAAAAATGGGGCCGTTCTTGATTGTGAAAGGAGTGTAGTTAGGCTCATGATTCGCCTTGGCAACACTCTCGAAATCTTTTGTAATCCCATAAATTCCGTTATGCTAAGTTATCTAGAATCGCTTGACGCGTCGGTGGAAAATCTACGATCTGTTAAAGTAGTCCAAGAATACTCGGATGTGTTTGAGGAGGTGAAGGGCTTGCCTCCGAAGTGGGAGATAGATTTTCGAATATATCTTGTGGATAATGCAAAACCAATATCTTTGCCAGTACGCCACATGGCTCCTCGTGAAAGGAGGGAACTCAATAAGCAAGTGAAGGAGTTGCTTGAGAAGGGGTTCATAAGACGAAGTATATCGGAGTGGGGTGCTCCAGTAGTATTTTCCACAAAGGCGGATGGGTCCCTTAGACTTTGTGTGGACTATAGAGAACTTAATAAACTTACTAAGAAAAACAGACACCCACTGCCGAGGATTGACGATCTCTTCGATCAGTTAGTTGGCGCCTCAATGTTTTCGCAGTTGGACTTAGCCACTAGATTCCATCAGTTGAGAGTGGCTGAGGATAGCATAGACAAAACTGCCTTTAGGACTCCGGACGGTTTCTATGAATGGCTAGTGATGCCCTTCGGTTTGACAAACGCCCCCGCATACTTTGTTGATTTGATGAGTAGGGTGTTTAGGGAGTAACTTAATAAATTCGTGGTGGTCTTTGTAGACGACATCTTGATCTTTTCTAAGAATGAAGAAGAGCATGCCCTACATCTTAGGGAAGTGTTGGAGACTCTACGAGCGCATAATCTTAAAGCTAAATTTTCTAAGTTTCACTTCTGGAGGAGGGAAGTACGATTCTTAGGGCACGTGGTTTCCAATGAAGGGATAGCTGTGGATCCCGCGAAGGTGGTGGCCATCCAAGATTGGAAGGTCCCTAAAAATTCTACCGAAGTAACGAGTTTCTTGGGGTTGGCTGGCTACTATAGGAAGTTTATTAAAGACTTTGCAAAAATATCAGCTCCATTGACACGCCTGACGAAGAAGAACCTAGTCTTCGCGTGGGACGTAGATTGTGATGATGCGTTCCAACGTTTAAAGAGTGCTTTGACCTCAGCTCCAGTCTTAGTGCTGCCAGAAGGGAGTAAGCCATTTACTGTTTATACTGATGCTTGTGGGACAGGTCTAGGCGCAGTCTTAATGCAAGAGGGCAGGGTAATAGCCTATGGTGGAAGGTAGTTAAGGGTGCATGAGAAAAATTACCCTACACATGACCTAGAGTTAGCTGCAATTGTTTTCGCGCTTAAGTCTTGGCGTCATTACCTTCTTGGCGAGAAATTCGAATTGTTCACTGACCACAAATCATTAAAATACTTATTATCTCAGAAGGACTTGAACTTAAGGCAGCAAAGGTGGATGGAGTTCTTAGCGTCCTACGACTTCGAAATAGCATATACCCCTGGCAAGGGTAACGTGGTGGCAGACGCCTTAAGTAGGAAAAGGCTGTCCTTGAGTCCGTTGTTTGTCGAACGGCGAAACTTAGAATTCATCTCTATGTTTTATTTTAGACCTTCCGTTGACTTTGTACCCGGTTTGCTATCATCCTTGGAGGTCAGACCTACGCTTTTGGGACGGATTGGTGAGGCACAGCGAGACGACCCACAGTTGGTTGAGTTAGTAGAAAAGCTCAAAAGAGGGGAGTCATCAAGTGTAACGACCCGCATTCTACGCATCATAGGATCGTAGAATATTTATTTCTTTCACATACGAAGTCGTATGGTCACGTAACTTTGGGAGACGACTATTGTGGTCATTTCCCATGTTCATGATTTTTCCCGATTTTTAAATGACCATTTTACCCCTAGTTATCACTGTTTTGGCCATAACTTTTGACTGGAAATGAATTTTTACCTGAAACCACTTCCATTGGCTTCGAATGATGGTTTCTCTTTCCGTAGAGTGGTCACATTAGCCAAACGGACTCACCGTTTGGGAGATATGGCTGAAACAAGTTTCAGATGGTGAAATACAGCTTAATTGGGCTTAACCGGGTGATTAGCAGCTAGGCCCAAGGGGAATTTCGGGTTTAGGGGTATAGGAGGACTGATTAGGGTTAGGTTATCACTTTCATTTCAGTTCTCAGCCGCCACTTTCATCCTTAAACACTCTAACAATGGCTTCCTACATCTAAAACACCCTAAATCACTCTCTAATTGAAGATTAGGCTTAGCAACACCAAATTAAGAAGAAAAAGCACCAAAGCAAGGTTAGAGCTGCTGTTAGACATCAGTATTCGCCCCAAACCAGAGGAGTTTCAGTTCTGAGAATTTTATTTGTGGCCAAGGTGAGTGATAGCATCATTTTGACACTAATTACGGTTAATTAAGGGTAATTAGTGAAGATTAGCGAATTTATACGTAAATAAATTCTGGAAAAATTCTTAAAATTCTAAAATAATGTTTTAAGGCTCTGTTAGAAATTTGAGATAATTTCGATGTGTTTTGCTAATTGTATGCCTAAACATGATTAAGAGTGCTTAAGGGAAAAATATGAAGTTTTAGCTACTTTTGATCCATTTTGATTCATTTGAATTGTTGTTTGCTGTTTGTGGTTGCTATTACATGTTGCTATGACTCTATGGTATGTTTTATGATTGATTAGAATAGTTAAATTGGTTGAAAACGTCGTCGAATGGCGTAGAAAGCTCGCTGGAAAGTTGCAGAAATGTGCAGGTCCCGAACCGGTTCGGATCAGAGCAGGGGTCGGATCGGACTAGTGAACTGGCCAAGGGAATCCGAACTGGATTGGGACTTGTCACTGGAAGGAGCTTGGCAGGAAGGAAGGCCATTGCTTAGAGTTGGAGTTGGACAGAAGATCGGATCGGAGCAATAGAGCAGATCGGATCGGAGGAAGGGAACAGGACGGATCGGAGCAGGCAAGCACGTCAAACAGAAGGAATCAGATCGGATAAACTACCTCCGAATCGAACTCAAGCAGAGACACCCGAACCGAACCGATATCTGAAGGGGGAGAATCACTGAACCGACCCGACCCGGAGGAAGACACCGACCCGACCCGAAGTGGACTACCGACCCGAACCAAGCTAGACGAGGACCACCAATCCGAACCGATCAGGAAGGTTACTCCGAACCGAACCAAACTAGATGAGGAGCACCGAACCGAACCGTCCGTGGGCTATTACTACTACGCGATGACTCTTCTGAAGACCCACTCCAATTCGACCAAACCCGAGATGCAAAGGAAGTCCAAATGAGAAGTTAGAGCTCAAGATTTAGATGGGAATCAACGAGCTCGCTTCATGGTTGGGCTTTGCTGCGGGACGCGTGCCAAGGAGTTATCGACACCTATAGCTTTGGACCACTATGGTAGGAGGTACGAAGGCGGATTCAGGGCCATTATGGCATTGGTGGAACCAAGGGCTATGACCAATGAAGTGGGTCATTGAAATGTTTGGTCATGACTCCAAGTGTTTGGCTTGGTCACAGCAGGGTTTCTACAAGTCGGGATTCGTCGTTGCCTCAGTTTGTCTAGTGTTCCAAAGTGGTAGATGTCGTACGCTTTACGCACTGAGTGAGAGATGCGAGGATGGTTGCTATGGATGATTTGTTTGCTATCATTTTGACATGCACACCCCACCCCCGTATTCTTACACTATTTATTATGGCACCTTGGAGTATTGTACGGTATGTGGTACTAACTCTTTGGTTGCAGGTCCAGGTTCAGGTATGGTTTAGTATACCTGTTATTATTCTGTTTAGATGCTTATCGCTCATACCAGGCTTTATGTCTGACCCAGAGTTTTATGTCTCCTCTTATTACTCTGGGTGCTCACACGAGCAGACTAGAGACAGGTTAGCTGGTGATGCACGGGTAGATGATCCGGAGACGAGCAGGAGGCTTCCACGTGATATATATATATATAGTATTCTCCCTGTGTTGTTGAAGATCACGGCTTGGGCATTGTTGGTGTATCTTCTATTTCAGCTTTCTTTTGTTTAGAGACAGTAAAGTTGGAAAAATTGTAATAAGCTGTATTTGGATTTCCGCTGCTTTGAGATTGATGTTGGTTTTAGTTATCAGCTTATGCACTGTCTCGCCTGTTTTATGTCAAGTACATTATTATTATATTTTATTCCATGCGCTGTGAGACATTCTACAGGTTCTTGATTAGTTCATTCCCTTCTTTCCTTTCTTATGACGACCGTCTTGTGCTAGTCGGGCATGTGTACAGCGCACTTTTGGAGGAAACGCAGGCTGGTGCGAGGCGGGCCGTCACACTTGGTATCAGAGCTCTAGGTTGCGTAGTTAACCTAGGGAAGTTATCAGGGAGAGATAGTATACGTATACGAGAGAGCGTATTTGTAATTATTTTGGTTTTCAAAAGCTATATATATACTATTAGTAGTATAAGAATGAAGTCGCACTGCACTGGCACCACTATGGAATCGTTAATCATTTTCTTTTTCAGATTGACGATGAGCCGATATGTTAGAGGTACCGGTAGGGGAGCCAATAATGGGAATGCTGCTGACATGAGGACGATGTTTACTGACCTCATGAGAGAGATGCTTAGAGATGTTCAGAGGGCAGCTCCCAATGATGGAAATGGTGATGGTCCAATAGTGCAGGCGCCAAGAGTCGACTTCGCCAAGCTGAATAAGGATTATACTAGCCTTGGAGGGAAGCCGTTCCACGGAACGGAATCGGCTACGGATGTTCAAGATTGGTTGGATAGTTGCGAACGTATCTTCGAGGATTTGGGTATCGAGGATGCGATGAAGAGAAAGCTAGCGTCCCGTCAGCTGCAAGGGCGGGCAATGAATTGGTGGAATGCTATAAAGGCAGCTACTCCCGAAGATCAGATTACTTGGGAGCAGTTTAAGGCTCGCTTTAGTGAGAAGTTCATCCCAGCTGCTCAGAAGTCAGCGCTGTTTAAGAAATTCTTGGAACTCAAGCAGAATGGAAGGGCAGTTTCTGATTATATTGCTGAGTTCGACACTTTGTCAAAATATGGGTTATCTCTTATTGATACTGCCGAGAAGAAGAATGAGAAATTCATAACTGGTTTGGATCAGTACTTGGGGGAAAAACTTATTAACCACATCGATGAGACGTTTGAATCGATTGTGGGGAAAGCGTTAAGGTCAGAAAGTCTCTACCCTAAGCCAAAGACTGAGGTTGCATCCGCAGATGAGCCAAAGCCACAAGCTAGTGGTGGAGGCAAAGGTGGTTCTCAGAATAAGAGAAAGCAGAATCAGGCTAAGGATGGCCAGAAGAAAAAGAATAAGCAAGATGTGGAGTGCTTCAGCTGTGGTAAGAAGGGTCATTATGCTAGTAATTGTCGGGCCAAGCCAGCAGATAGGAAGTGCTTCAATTGTGGCCAATTGGGACATCACAAGGACAAGTGTCCCCAGCCCCCTAAGGAAAAGCAAATGGTGAAAGCATATGCTCTTAATGCTATTCCTTCTTCGTCGAATGCCCCAACTGCGGCGGAGAAGGGAAAGAATGTCGTCATTCAAGGTATGCTTTCTGTTTATGATGTTCCTGTTAGAGTTTTGTTTGATACCGGAGCTTCCAGTTCTTTCATATCTAGTGACCTGGTAGATAGGTTGGGATTGGAGTCCGAAATTGTCGATAGACCTTTAATAGTGACGAACCCGATTGGTGGTTCAACTAGCCTTAGCATGATTTGTCGTAATGTGGTTCTATCGAGTCATGGATGCATGTTTGTTTGTGATTGCTTTGTTTTGGGCTTTACTGGGTTTGGCATTATTTTGGGAGTAGATTGGCTCCAAAGATACGGGGTGGTGGTAGACTGTGAGGGCTTTTTGGTGACAGCTAGAGCGGATGATGGACGGAGGATAGTGTTTGGTGGTCTACCCAGTAAGGGGGTATTGGCTAGTTTTCTAAACTCCCTCGACATTCCGCATAGTGAGTTGTCAGGTTTGCCCGTGGTTGGCCAGTATCCGGATGTTTTCGAAGAAGTGACCGGACTCCCACCACACCGAGAGATTGAGTTCCGTATCGATTTGGTAAAAGATGCCAGACCTATAGTGATGCCACTTCGTCGTATGGCACCAAGGGAGCAGCGAGAGCTCGAGGTGCAAGTCAGCGATCTTTTGAGGAAGGGATTTATCAGAAGGAGTGTTTCTGAATGGGGAGCACCAGTTGTGTTTGCTACCAAGGCGGATGGTTCCCTTCGTTTGTGTGTAGACTACCGCGAGTTGAATAAAGTGACGAGGAAGAACAAGTATCCTCTACCGCGGATAGATGATTTGTTTGATCAGTTGAGTGGCGCGAGGGTATTTTCTCAGTTGGATCTCGCGACAGGTTTCCATCAGCTTAGAGTGGAAGCTGAGAGTATAGCTAAAACGGCATTTCGAACGCCGTCTGGGTTTTATGAATGGTTGGTTATGCCATTTGGGCTGACTAATGCCCCGGCATATTTTGTGGACCTTATGAATAGGGTATTCAGAGATCAGCTGAATAAGTCTGTCCTTGTGTTCGTTGATGATATTTTGGTCTATTCGAGGACAGAGGAGGAACACAAGGAACATTTAAGGGTAGCGATGGAGGTGTTGAGAAAACACCAATTGAAAGCAAAGTTTTCTAAGTGTCACTTCTGGAAGAGGGAAGTGAGGTTCTTGGGCCATGTTGTATCAGAGAATGGTATTGCCGTGGACCCGGCGAAGGTGGCTACGGTACAGGATTGGCCTACGCCCAAGAATGCAACAGATGTAAGAAGTTTCTTGGGATTAGCGGGATATTATCGTAAGTTTATCCAAGGTTTCTCCAAGATAGCAGCACCATTGACCCAGTTGACCAAGAAGAATCAAGCTTTTGTCTGGGATGAGAGGTGCGAGAATGCATTTAAAAGTCTAAAGGACAAGTTGACAAGCGCACCAGTGTTAGTCATTCCTAGGGGGGATGAAGAGATGACGGTATACACGGATGCCTGTGGTACCGGACTGGGTGCTGTATTGATGCAAGGCGGTAGGGTTGTAGCTTATGCAAGTCGGCAATTGAAACCGCACGAGAGAAGATACCCTACCCATGATTTAGAATTGGCAGCGATCGTGTTCGCGTTAAAGATGTGGAGACACTATCTCTTGGGAGAAAGATTTGAGCTATTTACAGATCATAAGTCGTTAAAGTATCTATTCTCCCAGAAGGATTTAAATCTCCGTCAGCAGAGATGGTTAGAGTTCTTAGCTTCCTATGATTTTGACATCGCATACACACCGGGAAAGGGCAATGCGGTGGCTGATGCATTGAGTAGAAGACATGCCAGCTTAGGGGCTATGTTCCTTGAATGGAAGCAACTGGAGTTTATCGCGGGGTTTGATTTCAGACCAAAGTGCGAATTGGATTCAGAAATGTTAGCGAGTTTGACGATCAGACCCACTTTGATTGAACGGATCGGCTCTAGTCAGAGGGACGATCCTAACCTATTGGAAATCATCTCCAAGTTAGAGATGGGAATCGATGAGGAGATGAACAAGTATGGGCTTGATCGAGATAGATGGCTCAGAAAGAATGGAAAGCTTGTTGTACCCAATGTCAATGGATTGAGGGATGAAGTGCTTAGAGAATGTCATCACTCAAGGTTGACTATACACCCCGGTGGTAATAAGATGTATCGAGATATGAAGCAGACCTACTACTGGGAAGGGATGAAAAGAGACGTTGGGAAATTTATATCCAAGTGCATGAATTGCCAGCTAGTTAAAGCCGAGCAAAAGAAGCCTAGTGGGTTGTTACAGCCCTTAGAAATTCCCGAATGGAAATGGGAGCAAGTCTCGATGGATTTCATCGATGGGTTACCAAGGACTAGATCGGGATATGACAGCATTTGGGTAATTGTAGATCGACTGACTAAAAGTGCAAGGTTTATACCAGTCAAATCGACTAGAACGGCAGCTAAGTTAGCAGAATTGTATATGAAGTGGGTAGTGAGATTTCATGGAGTACCTAAAAGCATTGTGAGCGACCGAGAACCGTTGTTCACTAGTGGGTTTTGGAGGAGCTTGCAAGAGGCGCTAGGGTCAGAGTTACATCTCAGTACCGCATATCATCCTCAGACCGACGGTCAGACGGAAAGGGTGAATCGTATTTTGGAAGATCTCTTGAGAGCATGTATATTGGATTTTGGTGGATCATGGGATGACCATTTGCATCTAGTAGAGTTTGCATATAATAATAGCTACCAATCCAGTATCGGTATGGCTCCATTTGAAGCTTTGTATGGAAGACCGTGCAACTCACCATCATGTTGGATAGAAACTGGCGAGAAGTTTATGCTTGGACCAGATGTGGTGAGGGAAACTTCAGATAAAATCAAGATCATTCAGCAACGAATGAAGGCAGCCCAAGATAGGCAGAAGAGTTATGCTGATAAGAGAAGGAGAGACTTAAAATTCTCCGTTGGTGACTTGGTGTTTGTCAAGATTTCTCCGCTGAAGAGCGTAATACGATTTGGCAGGAGAGGTAAATTAGCACCAAGATTTGTTGGCCCATTCCCTGTTCTTGAACTAGTCGGGAATTTGGCATATAGAATTGACTTACCAGAGAAGATGGCGGGAGTTCACAACGTATTTCATGTTTCCCAACTAAGGAAGTTCGTTCACGACTCAGATATGACTATCTCACCTGATCAGTTGGAAGACTTCGAAGTAGAACCCGAGGCGGCTGGAAACCGCAAGCCGGCCCGTATTGTCGCACACGACATGAAGCAACTTCGAAGGAAGTCGGTGAAGCTAATCAAGGTACAGTGGAGCGAAGACGAGAATGATTGTACTTGGGAAACAGAAGAGGACATAAGGAAGAAGTATCCAGAACTCTTTGTCTGGTAAGATTTTATTAGCGATTTAGTTTTCCGCATGCTAGGATAGACTTGTTTGCTTGCTTTGCATGTTTGATTGTTGTATGTGGGTGTTAGGCATGCGGGATACTGTGTATGTTTTGGGGTTAAGGAATTTCGGGGACGAAATTTCTTAAGGGGGGAAGAATGTAACGACCCGCATTCTACGCATCATAGGATCGTAGAATATTTATTTATTTCACATACGAAGTCGTATGGTCACGTAACTTTGGGAGACGACTATTGTGGTCATTTCCCATGTTCATGATTTTTCCCGATTTTTAAATGACCATTTTACCCCTAGTTATCACTGTTTTGGCCATAACTTTTGACTGGAAATGAATTTTTACCTGAAACCACTTCCATTGGCTTCGAATGATGGTTTCTCTTTCCGTAGAGTGGTCACATTAGCCAAACGGACTCACCGTTTGGGAGATATGGCTGAAACAAGTTTCAGATGGTGAAATACAGCTTAATTGGGCTTAACCGGGTGATTAGCAGCTAGGCCCAAGGGGAATTTCGGGTTTAGGGGTATAGGAGGACTGATTAGGGTTAGGTTATCACTTTCATTTCAGTTCTCAGCCGCCACTTTCATCCTTAGACACTCTAACAATGGCTTCCTACATCTAAAACACCCCAAATCACTCTCTAATTGAAGATTAGGCTTAGCAACACCAAATTAAGAAGAAAAAGCACCAAAGCAAGGTTAGAGCTGCTGTTAGACATCAGTATTCGCCCCAAACCAGAGGAGTTTCAGTTCTGAGAATTTTATTTGTGTCCAAGGTGAGTGATAGCATCATTTTGACACTAATTACGGTTAATTAAGGGTAATTAGTGAAGATTAGCGAATTTATACGTAAATAAATTCTGGAAAAATTCTTAAAATTCTAAAATAATGTTTTAAGGCTCTGTTAGAAATTTGAGATAATTTCGATGTGTTTTGCTAATTGTATGCCTAAACATGATTAAGAGTGCTTAAGGGAAAAATATGAAGTTTTAGCTACTTTTGATCCATTTTGATTCATTTGAATTGTTGTTTGCTGTTTGTGGTTGCTATTACATGTTGCTATGACTCTATGGTATGTTTTATGATTGATTAGAATAGTTAAATTGGTTGAAAACGTCGTCGAATGGCGTAGAAAGCTCGCTGGAAAGTTGCAGAAATGTGCAGGTCCCGAACCGGTTCGGATCGGAGCAGGGGTCGGATCGGACTAGTGAACTGGCCAAGGGAATCCGAACTGGATTGGGACTTGTCACTGGAAGGAGCTTGGCAGGAAGGAAGGCCATTGCTTAGAGTTGGAGTTGGACAGAAGATCGGATCGGAGCAATAGAGCAGATCGGATCGGAGGAAGGGAACAGGACGGATCGGAGCAGGCAAGCACGTCAAACAGAAGGAATCAGATCGGATAAACTACCTCCGAATCGAACTCAAGCAGAGACACCCGAACCGAACCGATATCTGAAGGGGGAGAATCACTGAACCGACCCGACCCGGAGGAAGACACCGACCCGACCCGAAGTGGACTACCGACCCGAACCAAGCTAGACGAGGACCACCAATCCGAACCGATCAGGAAGGTTACTCCGAACCGAACCAAACTAGATGAGGAGCACCGAACCGAACCGTCCGTGGGCTATTACTACTACGCGATGACTCTTCTGAAGACCCACTCCAATTCGACCAAACCCGAGATGCAAAGGAAGTCCAAATGAGAAGTTAGAGCTCAAGATTTAGATGGGAATCAACGAGCTCGCTTCATGGTTGGGCTTTGCTGCGGGACGCGTGCCAAGGAGTTATCGACACCTATAGCTTTGGACCACTATGGTAGGAGGTACGAAGGCGGATTCAGGGCCATTATGGCATTGGTGGAACCAAGGGCTATGACCAATGAAGTGGGTCATTGAAATGTTTGGTCATGACTCCAAGTGTTTGGCTTGGTCACAGCAGGGTTTCTACAAGTCGGGATTCGTCGTTGCCTCAGTTTGTCTAGTGTTCCAAAGTGGTAGATGTCGTACGCTTTACGCACTGAGTGAGAGATGCGAGGATGGTTGCTATGGATGATTTGTTTGCTATCATTTTGACATGCACACCCCACCCCCGTATTCTTACACTATTTATTATGGCACCTTGGAGTATTGTACGGTATGTGGTACTAACTCTTTGGTTGCAGGTCCAGGTTCAGGTATGGTTTAGTATACCTGTTATTATTCTGTTTAGATGCTTATCGCTCATACCAGGCTTTATGTCTGACCCAGAGTTTTATGTCTCCTCTTATTACTCTGGGTGCTCACACGAGCAGACTAGAGACAGGTTAGTTGGTGATGCACGGGTAGATGATCCGCAGACGAGCAGGAGGCTTCCACGTGATATATATATATAGTATTCTCCCTGTGTTGTTGAAGATCACGGCTTGGGCATTGTTGGTGTATCTTCTATTTCAGCTTTCTTTTGTTTAGAGACAGTAAATTTGGAAAAATTGTAATAAGCTGTATTTGGATTTCCGCTGCTTTGAGATTGATGTTGGTTTTAGTTATCAGCTTATGCACTGTCTCGCCTGTTTTATGTCAAGTACATTATTATTATATTTTATTCCATGCGCTGTGAGACATTCTACAGGTTCTTGATTAGTTCATTCCCTTCTTTCCTTTCTTATGACGACCGTCTTGTGCTAGTCGGGCATGTGTACAGCGCACTTTTGGAGGAAACGCAGGCTGGTGCGAGGCGGGCCGTCACATCAAGCCATCTCCGTAGGTATACCCTGGATGATAAGGGATGGTTACGTAGGGATAGTAGACTTTGTGTACCTCGAGACGAAGGTTTGAGGAAGGCTATTCTTGACGAAGCACATCATTCGAAGATGACCATTCATCCCGGTGGGGACAAGATGTACAAAGACATGAAGCGAGTTTTCTTTTGGACCGGTATGAAGAGGGATGTAGCCGAGTATGTTGCTAAATGCTTGGTGTGCCAACAAGTAAAAGCGGAGCAAAAGAAACCCAGTGGGTTGCTTCACCCATTGGAGGTTCCACTATGGAAATGAGAAAGTGTCTCGATGGACTTTGTGGATGGATTGCCAAGATCAAGGAAGGGTAATACGGGGATTTGGGTTATAGTAGATAGACTTACTAAAAGCGCCCATTTTATTCCCGTGAAGAGTAAGAGGACTGCTCCATGGTTAGCTTCTGTATACGTCCGAGAGATAGTTCGTTTGCATGGTGTTGCTTCTGGCATAGTAAGCGACCGCGATCCTATCTTCACTAACGAATTTTGGAGGAGCTTACAAGAAGCGGTAGGGACTCAGTTATGTTTGAGCACCGCATATCATCCTCAGACGGACGGCCAAACCGAGAGGATGAATCGTATTCTAGAGGACCTTTTGAGGCTATGTATCCTAGACTTTGGGGGTACATGGGAAGAGCATCATCCATTGGTGGAGTTCGCATATAATAATAGCTTTCAGTCCAGCATTGGCATGGCACCTTTCGAAGCTCTTTATGGACGACCTTGTCGTTCACCTACATGTTGGTGGGAATCTACGGATAAGATCTTACTTGGGCCCGATATGATTAGAGAGACTTCGGAAAAGATCGACTTGATTCGAAGGAGGATGAAGACAGCGCAAGATAGGCAGAAATCTTATACGGATAAGAGGAGGACAGATCTTGAGTTTGATGTTGGGGACATGGTCTTTATCAAAGTGTCTCCAGTACGGAACGTTGTTCACTTTTGTTCCGTTGGGAAATTAGCACCAAGGTTCGTAGGGCCGTTTCCTATTAAGGAGAAGATTGGACAGATGGCGTATAGAGTGGAGTTGCCTGAGAGACTTAGTGGTGTACATGACGTATTCCATGTATCACATTTGTGGAAGTGCCTACACGAGACCGCGGAGGTGGTAGAGCCGAACTCGCTTAGAGAGGTGGAGATAGAGCGTGATGCGACGATTCGACGAGCTCCTACACGCATTCTTGGGTCAGAGATTAAGAAATTGAGAAATCGAGAGGTCAGATTAGTCAAAGTACAATGGGGAGATGATGAGAGCAATGCTACTTGGGAGACAGAAGAGAAGATGCGTTCACGATACCCTTTTCTTTTCGAGGGTATGTCTTTTAATTTCTCCTTTATCGCTTTGCTTGTACTTATCTTATCTTTAGTATGTCCTCTCGCTAGTATCTTTGACCTTTAGTTAGGATAATCCTATGGTTGAAACATGGGTTTGAGACATGTTATGTATGATGGATGCAAAGTGGATGCAAGTGTTTGCTAGTGGTTGCTCGTGGATGCATATACACACACTTTAGGCACTAGATCGGCTCAGTCACTTCATATTGCATATTGCATATATATGGATGTATTTAGTATAATGGATGTATGAGGATTTTTTTTATCATATGGATGCTGCATTCAGATGATGATTGTGCACGCATATAGAGATAATATGTAGCATTAAGGAACTTTTGCATACATAATGGACGCATGGCACTATCATGATTTGCATTAAGGAGGTCAACTGAAAGCATTAGATATGGACATATACACACACTGTGCATTTAAACATGAAAGCATTAGAAGTCTATAAGGACAATGGATGCCTGTGTTTGATGGTTGAGTAGATGGACGATTGGATGTTAGGATATACATTCTCCTTGACTTGAAGATTTCGGGGTCGAAATCCTTTAAGGAGGGGAGAATGTAACACCCCGTAATTCTGTTAATATAAATATTCACAAATTGATGAATAACTAATCTCAGACGTGAGAATTGTGGGAAACGGGTTATGCCATTGTGTTCGTCTCGGAATTCTGGTTAAAATAGAGTCCGAGTTTGCGTGATTTGGACTTCGTATGAAGGAGATATGGCCATCGGAAGTTTCAGAAAATTCAAAATTCAAAATTCGAAGTCAAACAGGCCAGGCGGGAAATTTCCCGCCCAGCATCCCAGGTCGAATGGGGAGTCGACTGGGCAGTCGACACCCCCAGGACCAGGTCGACTGCGCAGTCGACTTGGGTGTCGACCTGGTCCAGTCGGCCAGGTTTTGGCAGAGCCCAATCTTGAGCTGCTGATGTGTCTTTATGGCTGAGTTGGCAAATTTAACGGTTCAGGTTAGTTCTGAGTTGATCTGACGGTCTAAATAAATCCTAAACTCTATATATACCTAGGTAGTCTCTCACTCTAAATTCACATGAAAAATAGAATAGCCGTCGTCATACCGTCGCCATGGAACTCAGTGTAGCCGCCGCCAACTAAGAAGGAAGAAAGCTAATCAAAACTCTAATTCTACTCAACTCTAAAGCAAATCAAGACTCTCTTTCTGTTCTAAATTCTGAGTATGATGATCTTAATAAGATTATTAGCAAACTAATTAGATTAAGATGTGATATGGATCATAAGAAAATGATGTGAATTGTCATATATGTTGTTGTAAACCTTATGCTATCATGTATGTTGTAAATCCTATGTTATGTGATGATGATATCCTATATGTTGTAAATCATGCTATGATGATATTATATATGTTGCAAGTTTCTATGCTAAGTTGCGATGTTACAAAGCCATGATGTTATTATGTTGTAGTTAGCTTATGAATCATGATGTTGATTATATATATTTGGGTTATGATGATTCACATGATAAATTCACATGTACCTATGCAAGTTTAGATTTATTAGTATGTATAATCTCACATATTGTATGACATCTATTTAGGTCTAGAATTATGACATCTATTTAGATCTAGAATTATGCTATGACATGTGTGAGTTCTATGTATTAGATGCTAGTTCACACCATCATTATGTTGCATAAACCACATATGCAAGTTTATACATGAACTTGGGTTATGATCATATTATGTAAGTTGTGACATTTAACCAAACAATTTGACACCTTTAGATCCATGACATGTGTAGTTTTATGCAAGTTTCACCCCTATTATGATTAGATCTATTTTATTTGTCTATATGTTGTGATAATTTATCTTTGTTCTATGAGTTAGACTATTCGAGTCTAACGTATATTTTGCATTGAATAAACGAACGTATAACATGGGGTAGGGGTAATATTAAGGATTTAATATTAAGAAATTGGGGTGTTACAAGGTGCCTCTTTCCCATTCGCTTAAAAAAGTGGCTAACTGACTCATTTGTATTTCAAGTTTAACGATCGATTGACTCGTGTTTTGCATGTATGAACTCTATAAATTTTGCAAACTGCTATTTGATTGAAGATTTTGAGTCGTTTCTTTAGTCAATGTTTCAAGACTTTTTTGAAGTGAAATCAATTGTTTATCATCTTAGGGAACAACAGATTGTTGTGCTTAATTTTGAGAAGGTGGCACAAGATTCTGGAATTGAATTTGTTGAAAGGGAGGATTCGAAGGATTATTCGAAATGGTTAGAAAGGGTGTCGAACCAAATTCGAGCTATCATTGTTTTGGGCCTAAAAGAAGTTAGGATGGTTTCTCTAAACCGAATTGTACAATGGGGAGAATGGATCATTCCTAACATTATTAAATGGGTTGAGCTGTTCTAACGAATGTGAACATCGATCGGCAATGTGGTTAGGATCATTACATTTGTAACATGAGGGATGGGATGCCTGAGCTTGATTCATTTGAGTTGGTGAAAGGGCATTATCAAATTTGGTTAACATCACGTCTATTTTCGCTTCTAAGGCCGTTGAAGATCCTACCTAATGAGCGTTTGATCGGGAATAAATCGATTTCTCATTAGATCGTTCCCATTGAGCTGATTTTTTGGCCAAATTTTCAATAAATTGCGAAGCAACGTCGTGATTTTGGTCTAAAAAGTTTCCTTGGCACATCGATTCGAGCATGCTTCGAGAGTTATTCTCGAGAACATCGTATAAAATTTGACATAGAGTACATTTTTCGAAATTATGATGTGGACATTTGATTAAAAGTTCTTTGAATCTTTTGAAACATTTTGCAAAGGATTCACCATTAAATTGATGAAAATGAACGATTTCATTTCGAATTTTGGATGTCTTTTCCGGGGAGTAAAATTTCTTTAGAAAAAAATTCAAAAATTCATCCCACGTTCCAATCGTATTTGAAGGCAAGCTATACAACAATTTTTCGGCATACAATTGAAAGAAATACAAGGATACAAAGCTTTTCGAATATCACTTCAGCTATAAACCAGGATCAAGTGAATATAAATCTGCAAAACCAAAACTACTAGCTGCCCGTGTGGAAAATAGGGGCACCCGGAGTTTAGGTTAAAACAATAAACTCCAGGTCAGTCATGTGACTGGTGTGAGAACTAAAACAGTTATTAATCTTTATTTTTAAAGTTAGGTAAATCATGGGAGCATGCCGTATAACAAGGAACGGGTTCTTACCCACAAGAAAACCAGTGCATATAACAACAGCGCAATGCTAAATAAAGAAAATAAAGCTATTATAAGACCCAGGTCCCATCACACAATGCAACGCAAGCCGGAGGATAGGGTTTTACCTTATAATAGCCAAAGAATGTTTGATACGATAAATCTCATCTTTTATTATTACTATAAGTGAAGAAAACAACTTCAAATATATGTATCAATCATAGGGGGCATGAGTACCATATATCATGTCGCCAATACTAGGCTCTACAATCAAAACCGAAATATTGCATATTGGAAATTGGTTTTCTGTCCTGCATCGAGCCAAGGGGCAAGCTCCTATCCGCTTGAGACACTCTAGCAAATGTCTCAGGACCACACACAACGATCCTGGATCTTCAGGGCCGGTCCTCTCTTACTTTTGAGGATTGGCAATTCCTGAACAAAAATTCCCCGGTCCTTTCAGACCTATATCTGAGGCGCCTCGCATCCAACAACCATGCAGGTAAAAAGTATATAAATGTCAAGAATGGTAGGTCACTGACATCACCCATAGCTAGAAAGAAACGTCTCTGTAGTCACTATCCCGTTTTTGACTCATACCGAGGAGTGAGGCTCGCTAATTAACGCTATACACAAAGCTGTGACACATAGGCCGTGCTTTGATCATCAACCACAAGACTTTGCTTTTCAACAGAAGCCTTGATCATCTGCCACTTAAGCATGCCACACGGGCAATTCATGTCATGCAACTGATATCTATCCATATATAACCTCTATGCTCGTACGTCTCAGAGACGGGCGCTAAGCAACAGAATAAATTCTCCGCCGCCAAACAGATATATATTTAATAGAAATCAATCACACAGAATAAAATCCAATGTCAGACACACAGTCCATTTACAAGTTCGTTCTAGGTTTGAACGAAACCAGAGGAATCTTTTTCCTCGCATATCCATCGATCTCCAATTACGTGTGGACGATCACCAACTGATTCCCTCCTCTTGGGTGTACAGCCCAATCAAGATCATCAATAATCATCCAAACGATGTGAAGACCTCTGGTCTTCAACCACCGTCTTCATCTTCGACTTATCATCGAATCGGTTATTCAGAATGGGTATAAACCCAGCCTTTCCGAATAACCCGCGTATATAATAAACAAGTGTTACACAAACACAACATATGCCTCATTCCAATTCAGAGTATTCTTTTATTCAAATATTCACATTCTTAGGGAAAGGTTCCCATTAATTTTATCAAAGATAAATTCTTCTAAATTTATTCTTTAATCCTCCTTTGGATATCATTTCAAACCATGTTAAGGTTTTCCAAACTAGTCGGGATTAGCGAAACACACCGAAGTAATTGTTTTTTTTATTTCCCAATCCCAACCTATTCATCCTGTGGAGCAAAACTGGTAATACTCCATTTATAACACCATGGTGTTATCGGTAAATATTAATTACCATTTCACGTTCAAATCTAATTAATGATTTAACTATCGCTTGGAGCAAAAATGGTGATACTCCATTCTCGATCACTTTAATCTAATTAAAGATTCATTAGAACTCCACTTAGTTTTAATCTTCCCAAAAAATCAATATCCTGTCTTTAACTGGGTTAAAGAACCAATGTCATCTAAAACACGGTTCACGATAAACCCAAAATCACATTCCATTGTTAATCGGGTTAAAGAACATGTGTTATTCAAAACACCGCTCACGATAAACTCCAAAAACCAATTTAAATTCAGTTCCAATTAAATACTAATTAACTGGACAATTTCACTAAATCTTAATTAAAAGATTTATTCTTTTCTAAACTGGGTCCAAGAACAGTGTTATTTAAGAACCATTCACGATGAACCCAAAATCCCATTTGATATTAAATACAAGGCTCTGAATAGAAAATATATATGCTTATATTCAATATCAAATTCTGAAACCAACAAATATTGTATTGGAAATAACGATATAAATATATCTTTCAAATTTCCGCAACTATACCTGTATAACCACGAAATCCAACAACGAAATATTCCAAAGATAATTTCGATTCAAATCCATTCCAATTCGTATATTGGAAATTCAGATTATTTTAAAACCACTTCAAATCCAGTTTATTTATTCAAAAATATTGGATTATAATTCTAGTTCATAACTAGTTCATTTCGATAAAAATATATTTTTATCCTTTTTAAATATCAGATTTTCACCCCAATTCGTTATAAATCATTTAATATGATTTTACACAAATTATTGATATTTTTAATAATCTTATCAAGGCCCGTACAGTCGATTTCAAATAACGGTCGTCGAACTGCACTTACTACGACCTTTTCCAAATTTGATTTGGACATAATTCCAAATACAATCGTTAGATTTCAAATTTCTAATATTCGTTGGAATGCTCTTTTCGATACGAACCTAACGGTTCTGATTTTAGGAGAATCCGACAGTCGGATCTCCCGTAACGTCAATTTGAAGTCAGTGGTCGAAATTCGCGAACTGCCGCGACGCGGCGCGTTCTATTCAGGCCTTTAATATATATAATATATATTTCGTCGATTTCAATTCATAACGTATTTTATAAATCGTTTTAAATTCGTTTTCAAAACAATTTCAACTTCATGTTCAATTTCAAATCAAAATTGAATATTTCATGTCATTAATATATAAATGATAATATTTTCAAAACATTAGATTTTGAAATCACTTCCTTTTCGCTATTCATTATAAAAAGGAATATAATTGATCTAAATATCGTTCACGTCAAAATGGCGCATATCTAATCAACACCGCTTTATATATTTCAATAACTTCGTTATTCTATTCAACAAATGAATATTTTATTTAACACATGAATATATATATTTTATTCAACACATGAATATTTATTCATCCTTACTTACAATAAAAATGTAAATTTTATTGTATAAATATTTTGTTCAACACATGAATATTCTCAACACATGAGTATTTTCAACACATGAATATTCTTAACACATGAGTATTTTCAACACATGACTATTTTGTTTATTCAACACATGAATATAAGTTATTTTCTAAATTGGAATGAGACCTACTGAATTACCATATAATTTTATTTATATGGACTCCATACAACACAGGTATATAATAGCAATGATAAATAACCAACCATCATCCAAAGTGCACTACACAACTGCATAAGCATTAAATATAAATAATTAACGCTTACACAGTCTGTCAACCCATCGATTGACATACAACTAAACAATCGGGATTAGCGTACATCAAATATCATGCCAATACCCATGTGGGGTTTCAGTCAACAAACACAGATTTTTATTTGTGCAGTTGGGCGATGTGTAAAATTTATCGTCCCAATCAATATCAGTCAAATCAGTGTACATAAACAAATCATCTGATTTGTAAATGAATATTTATTCACATTCACGTTAAATTTATATTTTTAACGATAAATAATTTATTTCAACACATGAATATATTTCCATTCATTCCACATCACAATCAATTTTCACCACACAACAAAATCAGACAAGTCGTCCATGGTCTATGGACAACGGGTGTCGGGTACTGCTAAGCACCGTCTGCATCCTAGTATATATTTTTAACTAGAAAACAAGAATTAAAGTGAGAAGTTCTCACAGAGAGTTCCACTCCGCCATTCTTTATTTTTGAACGGTCCGGACTTCCTTTTTTTTCCACCAGTTCCATCGCAATTCTTTTCACTCTGTTCATAGTAAAAATCATATTTTTATCGCCTTATCCCAACAAATAAAAATCATATTTTTATTTCTACTTCATATATTTTTACAACGCTTCCTTCTATATAAAAATTATATTTTTATATCTCCACTTCTTATATAAAGATCGAATTTTTATATAACTAAAAATCAAATCATTTTCTATTTCAAAATCAAAACTTTTCTAATTTCAAAATCAAATCCTTTCTTATTATAAAAATCTTATCTTTATGCGAACAAAAATCTTATCTTTAAGCGAATAAAAATCTTATCTTTAAGCGAATAAAAATCGCGAATAAAAATCTTATCTTTCATGGGTTAAAAATCGAATTTTTACATACTAAAAATCTATTCTTTCATCTGTTAAAAATCGAATTTTTACATACTAAAAACCTATTCTTTCATGCGTTAAAAATCGAATTTTTCTTCCGCTATTTAATTATAAAAAAAATCAAATCTTTATATACATAAAGTCATTACTTTCATATGAATAAAATCATATTCTTCACTTGCTTGAAAATCGTATTTTTATTTAAATAAACACCTTAACTTTCTTCAAATAAAATTAAAACTTTCTTAGCCATTATATATATCAAAATCCTATATTTAATTTAGACATTTCATATAAAGAATTATCATAAAAAAATAATGTGTTTAATATATAAAATCACTAACAGGTTTCAACGAGGGGGAGGGGGTTCCTACTGCCCGCAGGGGAGGAGGAGGAGGGCTTAGATCATTGGAGGGGGTGGAGAAAGCGATGGCGCCGGTGGTGGTGAGGGTGCGGTGGGCCACGGCTGATTTGGGGGGTCTCGAGCTTGGAGAGGGGCGAGGGAAGAGGGCGTCGACGGTCTTCGAGTGGAGGAGGGTGCGACAGAGGTTAGTGCCCCTGGCGGCGGTGGTGGCGAAGGCTGGAGCCCCTCGTTCTCGTTTTTTTTCGTGAGTCGAATGAATAAGAACGGGGGCGTTGACCAAGATAAAGGGAAAAGGAGGGGGAATATTATAAAATTAATTTATTTTATTTTATTTTCAAAAAGGAAACTTTTAAATTCGAACTCCAAACGAGACCCGTCGCCTATCATCTCCAGCTAATTACCCTCATTCCGAACACAATGAGATATGTATCATAAGTTGATTCGATCGTTTCGATCACTTTTCGTCAAAATCAAAATATAAATCTATATAGTGAATTGAACGCCATTACAATTTACCGGGGCCACATACGGACTCTAAAAATTCCCGAAAAATATGTTCTAGCTTCGTATTGACGATACGGTCCAAACAAAACTAATTTCGTCAAATTCTGAGACCGTTTGAAAAATGGCCATTTTCTGGTTGATCGAAATTGACTTAAACTGACAAAACACGTTTAACTTCGCCACGCTCACATATTGATTCAGAAAATTATGAATTTTGGAACCTAGCACTAATTTGACATCCCGGATCCAACAAAAGCGGTTTCGTCGAAAACCGAGGTCATTTGCAAAATTTCCATTTTTAAGGGCTAGAATTCCATAGCGACTATTCTGAATTTTCAATTGGGCATAACTTTTTATTCCCGCTATGAAATTTCAATTTTTCGGATTCGCTGGAAATATATTCTCAAATCGGTTCTAATATTTTTGGTTTTACTAAAATCGGGTTTATTTTGAATCCTGCACATTCATTTGAAATTCGAAATCGAATTTTCAAACTACCGCACCATTTTTAATTCCTTTTATAATTAATTAAAAATAAATATTTATATTCTAACGTCGATCTATATAAATATATACTTCTAATTCTATTCAAAATAAATTTCTCATCGTTATTTAAAATAATTCATTTTAAATATTCAAAATAATTCATTTTAAATATTCAAAATTCAACAAAATTGCCAAAATAAAATTTTTAAATTGGCTCAGAATTTCCGGATTATTACAATCTCCCCACCTTAAAACTTCTCGTCCCCGAAAAGGAACGAAGCTGAAAGTTGTTTTACAAACCAACTCAACTTTCATTATTTTCATTACGGCTTAAGTTCTTCAACTTTTCAAATTCTTCAAAAATTTAACTAACACCCTAAATTTTCAAAAAATTCGCCATAACCTCCCCTGCACCGGGAGCTTCAAGATATTTCAAATAGCCTCCCATGGCCCTCACCAATCCAAAAGAAAAATAAAAAGCCAATTGGCTCATAAAATCATTAAAAAACCTAAGAAATACAATAAACATGTACCTATTTGTCGAGCACAAAATTTTATTCCTCTGCTCAGCTTCCCTGCTATGACCTGTTCAATCGATACGCATGTATATGCATGCAATTCCAAACAATTTTCAATACAGTTCAATATTTGGTTCCATTAGGCTAAATGGTTCAAAATTTTAATTAATGAAACCAATAATAAAACAACAAAATCAGCAATCAATTAGTGGATTATCGTTACAAACTCATAATTTTGATATATATATACAGAAAATCATATTTGATGCCAATCACAACAATAGATCCTATCTAGTTTTGGTTCTCACATCAGCCTAATGGAAATATATAGATATCCCACTTTTCGAAACTCAAACACAAATATTGATAATGCAGCAGCATTACCAGAATTATCTTCGGGCGACTAGAGTGTGATTCTATATCTATCCAGTATATTAAAACTTCGAATATACGTTCATGACGCGTATATGCAAAATCTCTATATACTTGATTGTCCAAGATCAATCCGTATAAAATAGTCAAATACATATAAAATGATTTAAATTTTTAAAACAAAACTTATTTTCGATTCTTATTTTAAAAATAACAATCTTCATACTCGTTCTAGGATACTACTGATCCCATCTCTAACGAACCATTCTTATTGGACATTACTAGTCCATTCTCTGATGAATTCTTTCGTTGGGTTCTAGCTTGTCTTGTTCTCGAGCTCTGTAAACCAAAGCTCTGATACCAAATGTAACAACTGGGAATTTCGCTCGATCCGAATCGATAGCTAAACCGACCAAGACCATTTATAACCACTGATTGCTTTGAGGACAAGACGAATCAGAACACAAACAGAAGAACATTTCATTGTTTATTACAACAATTCCATCAGAATACAAGAATATATAGAGTATGAATAAATATTACACATTTGACAAATATCAGAGAATTAAATTACATTTAAATACATAGCAGCGGAAAAATAATACAACGCACAACTGAAAGACATACATGGATACAGAGCTTTCTGAATATCACTTCAGTTATAAACCAGGATCCAGTGAATATAAATCTGCAAAACCAAAACTACTAGCTGCACGTGTGGAAAATAGGGGCATCCAGAGTTTAGGTTAAAACAATAAACTCCAGGTCAGTCATGTCACTGGTGTGAGAACTAAAACAGTTATTAATCTTTATTTTCAAAGTTAGGTAAATCAAGGAACCACGCCGTATAACACGTAACGGGTTCTTACCCCAAGAATACCAGTGCATATAACAACAACGCAACGCTAAATAAAGAAAATGAAGCTATTATAAGACCCAGATCCCTTCAAACAATGCAACGCAAGCCGGAGGATAGGGTTTTACCTTATAACAGCCAAAGAATGCTTGATACGCTATATCTCATCTTTTATTATTACTATAAGTGAAGAAAACAACTTCAAATATAAATGAATCAATCATAGGTGGCATGGGTACCATATATCATGTCGCCAATACTAGGCTCAACAATCAAAACCGAAATATCACGTATTGGAAATTGGATTTCCGTCATGAGTCGAAGCAAGGGGCAAGCTCCTCTCCGTTCGAGACACTCTAGCAAATGTCTCAGGACCACACACAGCGATCCTGGATCTTCAGGGCTGGTCTTCTCTTACTTTTGAGGATTGACAATTCCTGAACACACGTTTCTCGATCCTTTCAGACCTATATCCGAGACGCCTCGCATCCAACAACTACACAGGTAACAAGTATATAAATGTCAGGGCTGATATGTCAATGACATCACCCATAGCTAGAAAGAAACGTCGTGCTCTCCTTGCAGTCACTATCCCGTTTTTGACTCATACCGAGGTGTGAGGCTCGCGAATTAACGCTATACACAAAGCTGGGGCCGTGCTTTGATCATCAACCACAAGACTTTGCTTTTCAACAGAAGCCTTGATCATCTGCCACTTAGGCATGCCACACACGCAATTCATGCCATGTGACTGATATCTATCGATATATAACCCCTAAGCTCATACGTCTCAGAGAAGGGAGTTAAGCGAAAGAATAAATTCTCCGCTGCCAAACGTATATATATTTAATAGAAATCAATCACACAGAATAAAATCCAATGTCAGACACATAGTCCATTTACAAGTTCGTTCTGGTTCTGAACAAAACCGGAGGAACCTTATTCCTCGCATATCCATCGATCTCCAAGTACATCTGGACGATCACCAACTGATTCCCTCCTCTTGGGTGTACAACCCAATCAACATCATCAATAATCATCCAAACGATGTGTAGACCTCGGGTCTTCAACCACCGTCTTCATCTTCGACTTATCGTCGAATCAGTTATTTAGAATTGGTATAAACCCAGCTTTTCTGAATAACCCGCGTATATAATAAACAAGTGTTACACAAAAACAACTTATGCCTCATTCCAATTAAGAGTATTCTTTTATTCAAATATTCACATTCTTAGGGAAAGGTTCCCATTAATTTTATAAAGATAAATTCTTCTAAATTTATTCCTTAATCTTCCTTTGGATATCGTTTCAAACCATGTTAAGGTTTTCCAAACTAGTCGGGATTAGCGAAACACACCGAATTAATAGTTTATTTTATTTCCCAATCCCAAACTATTCATCCCATGGAGAAAAACTGGTAATAATCCATTTCTAACACCACAGTGTTATCGGTAAATATTAATTACCATTTCACGTTCAAATCTAATTTAGGATTTAACTATCGCTTAGAGCAAAACTGGTGATACTCCATTCTCGATCACTTCAATCCAATTAAAGATTCATTAAAACTCCAATTAGTTTTAATCTTCCCAAAAATCAATATCATGTCTTTAACTGGGTTAAAGAACCAATGTCATCTAAAACACGGTTCACGATAAACCTAAAATCACATTCCATCGTTAATCGGGTTAAAGAACAGCTGTTATTCAAAACACCGCTCACGATAAACCCCAAAAACCAATTTAAATTCAAATCCAATTAAATACTAATTAACTGGACAATTTCACTAAATCTTAATTAAAAGATTTATTCTTTTCTAAACTGGGTCCAAGAACAGTGTTATTTAAGATACCATTCACGACGAACCCAAAATCCCATTTGATATTAAATACAAGGCTCTGAATAGAAAATATATCAGCTTATATTCAATATCAAATTCTGAAACCACAAATATCGTATTGGAAATAACGATATAAATATATCTTCCAAATTTCCACAACTATATCTGTATAATCACGAAATCCAACATCGAAATATTCTGAGGATAATTTCGATTCAAATCCATTCCAATTCGTATATTGGAATTTCTGATTATTTTAAAACCACTTCAAATCCAATTTATTTATTCAAAAATATTTGATTATAATTGTAGTTCATAACTAGTTCATTTCGATAAAAATATATTTTTATCCTTTTTAAATATCGGATTTTTCACCCCAATTCTTTCTAAATCATTTATTATGATTTTACACAAATTATTGATATTTTTAATAATTTTATCAAGGCTCGTACAGTCGATTTCCAATAACGGTCGTTTAACTGCACTTACAGCGACTTATCCAAATTTGATTTGGACATAATTCCAAATCCAACCGTTAGATTTCAAATTTCTAATATTCATTAGAAAGCTCTTTTCGATACTAACCCAATGGTTCCGGTTTCAGGAGAATCCGACAGTCGGATCTCCCGTAACGTCAACTCGAAGTCAATGGTCGAAATTCGCGAACTACAGCGGCGCGGCGCGCTCTATTCAGGCCATTAATATATATATTATATATATTATATATATATTTCGTCGATTTCAATTCAAAACGTATTTTATAAATCGTTTTAAATTCGTTTTCAAAATAATTTCAACTTCATATTCAATTTCAAATCAAAATTGAATATTTAATGTCATTAATATATAAATTATAATATTTTCAAAACATTAGATTTTGAAATCACTTCCTTTTCGCTATTCATTATAAAAACGAATATAATCGATATAAATATCGTTCGCGTCAAAATGGCGCATATTTAATCAGCACGGCTTTATATATTTCAATAACTTCATTATTCTATTCAACAAATGAATATTTTCTTCAACACATGAATATATATTTTATTCGACACATGAATATTTATTCATCCTTACCTACAATAAAAATGTAAATTTAATTGTACAAATATTTTGTTCAACACATGAATATTCTCAACACATGAGTATTTTCAACACATGACTATTTTGTTTATTCAACACATGAATATAATTTATTTTCTACGTTGGAACGAGACCCAATCAACTACCATATAATGTTATTTATACGGATTCCATACAACACATGTATATAATAGCAATGATAAATAATCAACCATCATGAAAAGTGCACTACAAAACTGCATAAGCATTAAATATAAATAATTAATGCTTACACAGTCTGTCAACCCACCAATTGACATACAATTAAACAATTAGGATTAGTGTACATCAAATATCATCCTAATACCCGTGTAGGGTTTCAGTCAACAAACACAGATTTTTATTTGTGCAGTTGGGCAATGTTTAAAATTTATCGTCCCAATCAATATCAGTCAAATCAGTGTACATAAACAAATCGTCTGATTTGTTAATGAATATTCATTCACATTCACGTTAAATTTATATTTTTAACGATAAATAATTTATTTCAACACATGAATATGTTGGATCTAGATTAACCCTAGAGGGGGGGGGGGGGTGAATAGGGTTTATCACAGTTTTTTAACTGAATTAAAATTATAACGAGATATTAAAATAATAAATAGACCACAGATTATAGTAGAAACATAAATGCAGAAAATAAATCACACACAGATATACCCAGCTTCGGCAAAACCCTGCCTACTGCTGCATTTCTAAGGTTTCTACTAGGTGATAGAACAGATCCCGCATACAAGACCTTGTACACTCGCGACTCTCGCTCCTATTCTAACTCTACGCTCAAAACCCTAGACTGATTCAAACCCCTGAATCAGAATTTCCCCTAGTTTTACACAGACTAGTCAACTGCCAGTTAAACCCCTAACTGGTTCCCTCTAGATTTTACAGAATCTATAAACTGTTCGGTTTACAAAGAAATTAAAAGAAAAAAATACAATGAAAACAAATTAAAACTCAAACAAAAGAAACCCTAGAATAAAGAGGAGTTAAAAATAATAGGTCATTCCCTTTTAAAGTGTGAAATCCTTTTGTAAAAGTGGTCGGCCCTTTGACAATCGGTGCACCACTTCACTTTCTTTGGCCCGATCTATTTGCTTCTAACAATGGCGGCGGCTCTCAAAAATTTCAGGGCTAGGGTTTCTGATTTCCTCCCCGAATTGCGATATCTGATGGAATTTAAAATCTCTGATGCTCAAGTCTTTGAAGGCTTTGCTCTTCGATTGATTTGGGAGTTGCGATCGAAAATCTCTGTGAGTTCCCTGATTTGAAATGATTGCTCTTGAATTTTGTTGTATGATTTCGATGCTTTTTCTTTGAATTGTTGCGTGTGGATTTTTCCATACCCCCTTTGCCTGTGATGAATTGGTGTGATAAAATAGGATTATCAATTCGAAATTTACTCTGATTTCGTTATATGGTTTGATCTGAATTCCGGTTTTCTCTTGCGTGATTTTGGGCTTTGAATCCAGACGTGTTATTGCCCCTTTGAATGAATCTGGATATTTGATTATGGCCTTTTGAATGAAATCCTATTAAAAAAAAACTGTTTCCAGAAGAAAATTAAAAACTTTCCCCCTTTGCTCGACAATTTCTGGAATTAAATCTTTCCTGACTTTGCTTGATTGCTGGAATTCGAATTTGCCCCTTGCGTGTTGTCTACCATGATTTGTGAAATTCAGGAAATGTATTACACACTTGCCAAATATTCTCTGTGATTAAAAAAACTGGAAACATTTAAATTGTTGCCTTGCCACTTTGGAAAAAAAAATTGCCAAAAAGAAAATGATTGCCGATTCCTGGAGTGATTTCTTTTGTTGTCTTCATTTGGAAAAGATTGATTATCTTGCCGTAAATGTTTCCAAAAGCTGAAATCAGTTTTCCCCTTTTGCACGACTAAATCTGGAAATAAATTGCCATTTAAAAAACTGATTTCTTGCCTTCCAGTAAATGACATTTGCCGTGTGTTATTCTCATTGAATTCCTTCGGCTCATGTTCATCATTCCATATATGATTAAATCAAAACATTAATCATGTCTATCACTCATCCATGTGTGTGTGTTGTGTTTCCATATGCTACTCCATTTATGTGCTGAAATCATGAACTTTGCACCATTGTGCTTACTGTATTGTGCACTTGCATTTGTTTGTACATGTCTAGACAGAACTGAATATCCATGCTATTGCTCCACCTTAGATGCTATTCACATGTTGCTGCTTTATGTTGCCTTGTGTGTTCAAACTTGGTTCGACATGTCCCCTGTTTTATACATGCTGCTTGTATACTTTGATTGTTCTCTTCACTTCTGCTCTGAGGCTTCATGTATATTGGCTTGTGTTGCTATGTTGAGAATCCCCTTGCCATGCACTAGCAGCTGCACTGACTTTGTTGCTTGTGAATGCTACTACACCTTAAAAGATGTTGTACCATGATTATTTGCTTTAATCTGATGTGGTCTTGACTTGTACATGTATTTGAAACTGCCTGAACATGTTGCACCACTTCATATGTCATCCATTAGCTTGCTGAAAGCATTTGCTGTAGCTCCACCTTGCTTTTACTTGCGCCACTAGTTTGCATATGAACTTGTCTACATGCTTGCGATTATAGCACTGGTTACACTTGAAACTGAAGGACCCTTGCTTGTGCTTTACTGATTTTTTTTTACGCTGTGTGAACCTGAGATGAGCACACATGTATGCTCAAACTTTTGCTATACCATGCTACATTCATTTGCATGTGTACCCTGTTGCACTTGCTAAAAGCTGAACTTCCATTGATTCACCATTTTGACTTGAAGTGCTTGGCTCGACCATTTTGATGTACATGCTTTTCCACTTTGCTGTTTTCCAGTTTGTGATACTTTGGCTATGCTGGTTCTTGATTTTGCTTGACCAGCTCCACAGTTTTGATTTGTTTGCCTCATGTCCATGTTGCACTGTCCCTTGCTGTGCACTGAGTCGAGCAGGTCCACGTGGCTATTCCTCAGTTGCACGCTGATTGGCGAGGCAGTGCACACATGTATATTTATACACGTGTGTATATGCAGCCATCAGTCAAGTTTTCCTGTCCCTGTACTGAAATATTTTATATATGTTGTCTGCCTTGTGGTATTTACAGTGTATCACTGTGAATATCACAAGCTGTCTAGACACAGATTGATGGTTTTATAATTCAGATCAAGTCATGAAAAATGATGAGAAACACACCAGAAATCTGAGGCAAATAAAAAATTTTAAAAATAAAATTTATATTTGCATGTGTT
Organism: Allium sativum; assembly: GCA_030737875.1. Classification (NCBI taxonomy): domain Eukaryota; kingdom Viridiplantae; phylum Streptophyta; class Magnoliopsida; order Asparagales; family Amaryllidaceae; genus Allium; species Allium sativum. The sequence continues at coordinate 289,908,039 of CM060915.1, forward strand.
CAGTTCTTATTTCTATTGCAGTGTACTGTGTGTGTGTTTCTGTGTATGACAGGTGAGCAGATGATGACTGGACTGACTGGAGGATGCTGTGAAGACAGAAGATTAAAGACAAGAACAGAGACAATAAATGAGAGTACATACTAGAGAGAGTCTGAATGAAAAGAAAATGTACAATGAGTGTAGAGTGTTGTAGAACAGATGTATATGAATTTGAATGTGAAATGTGTTGTATCAGTGAAATGTACAAATAGTGGAGTTTATAAATGTGTACTGTTTAAACATTGAAATAAAATATTCTATTTAAATAAAATACTATGAATATTTAAATTTTTGTACAATTGTATTTTATTTAAATATAAATATTATATTCCAGTCGGTGATGTATAATAACAGTACAATATCAAATACATTAAAATAATATTTATTTGGTTGTTATCATCAAACAAAAAGCATATAATTGTGTATACAACACCGTTATATACAACAATCTCCCCCTTTTGATGATGACAAACAAATAAAAGATTTTGTGTACAACAGATGTGTTTGACAGTGAATATAGGACTCCCCCTATTTATTAGCTCCCCCTACAACAGACAATTCCCCTTATAACTGTGCATGAGTAAAATGCATGAATAATAAATTTTCAAAATTAAAAATATTTATAAAATATTCACTCATAAATCAAAATCTCTATCCATTCTCCCCCTTTTGTTATCATCAAAAGGTTTCAGAATTTGAAATACAGATGGGAAATGACTAAAAAATAATTTCAGCTTAAGAGGAAGAAGGATCATCATAAATCTCAATCAGTCAAACAAAAATCATAATAAACTGAGAACATGTGACATATTTCACATTGTAGAACGGTGGATTTACGATGAAATTATATAAAATGGAGAGAGTTAAAAAATATGAATTTCAATTATTTTCAAAGGATTTTTATCAAAATAAAGCACAAAAACAGTGATGGATTTGGACTATAATAAATAATTCAACTTAAGTGACAAGATCGAACAATCTCAAATCCCAATACCCATCAATTAACAAATCATAATACGTCATAAAATATTAACACATTTCACAGATTAGAAAATAGATTGATAGGCTGGTTTTTATACACAAAGGAGAATTTCAAATTAATTTCAATTTATAGCACATTTTTTTTTCTTTTTCTTTTGATTTAAGAGCACCCTGACCACGCATAACCAGAGCTTGGATTTTTAAATGAGGTCAGTCGCAGCTTAAATTATAAGTTGTCTCATAACCATGCATAACCAGAGCTTGGATTTTTAAATGAAGTTAGAGACATGCTTATGTATCAATTATATATTTTATCATTTTCAGCTTTAAATAAAAAAAAAAACTCCCCAGTATATACAAACAATATGAATGATAGAAATGTGATAGGTACAGAAATGGACTGTGAAATAAATTTCTAAATTAATTATATTATGAAATAAGACCAATTGTACCGGGATCATTGAAAATTCTCATTTATCACTAATTCTGAATAATAGTATAGCCACAATTCCATCATAAATATTTTCACTGTTTATTCACGATGAATTTAAAAAAAAATCAAACTCTCCACATTAATATAGAATTATCATGGATGGCCGAATGATGATAGATAAGGAAAATGATCGTGAAATAATTGCCAATTCAAAGATATTAAAATAAATGTTCAACCTTCATGAAAATCCAAATAAAATCTCCTCTTGTTGTGAAATACATTGCAGTCATAATTCATCACAATTTCAGATTCTGATATATTTTGATGAATTATAAATACAGCACAATTTGGATATTGATTTCAATTTCTGAATGAATAAAAAATAAATAATCTTAAAATTTAAAATTAATTACAAGAGGAATATAAAGAGCTATACAGGACAAGAGTGATTAAAATATATAGAAAAAAAATTTAGCACATCTGATATCAATTGTAGTCTCCCTCTCGAGGATTTTAATTACACCCTGATGGACCATCATGAACATCTCAGACCAAAGAAGTTTAGACACAAACCCAGCCATACAAATTTAGCACATTTATTTGTATAAGGGAAAAAAATGTATGGATCTATACAAGGTGAAAATTTGAATCTCAGTACAGATGGGTGAAACAAATATAAGCACTTCTGATACCACTTGTTCTCGCTTTCTCGAGGATTTTACCAAGACAATGGAGACAAACTATGATATCACAGACAACAGAAATTTAAAGCCCAAGCAGACAAATCAAACAATAAGCAATTATCTAAGAACAGTATCAGAGCAGTGCAGAACACAATATCACATCAGACTTGTCTGGGGATGGTCACATAAGAACTTTCATGATCCAAGATTAGAACTACCGTTTATTTGAAATCATTTGAGGAATATGAAAAATCTCTAGATTCCATGAATCGATCACACCAAATTATTATTTTCACATTCAGAATATGTGTGTGATTCAATAAATCAATAATTTCAAATGATTTTAAACAAACAATCATTCAAATCAAATAACCATGAAATAGTAGTGAGATTTAACACCAATTTTTCAAAGAATTTTTCACAAGAATTTCAGACAAGCCCAAAGAAAATCAGATCATTTACATCAGATTTGATAGATATTCATGATCCAAAATAATTTATTTGAAATCACTTGAATCAATGTCAAGTTTTGAAATATAATGAATCAGTCACACAAGGTTGATAATTTCAAATTTAGGAGGTGTGTGATTATTCAAGATATTAATAGTTTCAGATGATTTCAAACAAACAAATTTTAACCATAATGATCATGAATAACAATGATTTTTAAGATGTATCACTGAGATTCTAGACAAATTTTTTTTAAAAAAAAAAAATTCAAGCCAATCTGAATATTTCTGAAATTATCACAACTGATGAATAATAAAGTGCTGTAATGAGTATAATATATTGAGCTTTTCTAAAAAAGATTAGAAGAGACTCAAAAACAGCAGAGGTGTGTGAAATTTTATTAAATTTTCAGATCTTCAAAATTTTTGAATTTATACTAACAGTGTTCAAGATATGATATGAATGCTTCAGCACTGTTAGAATTTCAAAAAAATATACTCCAAAACAATTGCAGATATATACAAGTTTAAATTCAGATTTTGGAAGAATTGAAACATGACAGTTTTATACAGATTAAACGAATTTCCAGAAAATCATAAGTACTGCAATCGGAAGTTAATGAAGCGCAGAATAAGAAGAATATGGCAGTGTCAAATCAACTCAGTACAAACAAAAAGAAAATAATAAAAATGAAAAGGAAAGGGGTAGAAGAAGAAATAAACAAAAAAATATTTACAAAGGCAAGTTCAGAGATCATACCTGAAATCAGTGTAAACCAGAATCTCTAACTCAGTAAATCTTGGCCAAGGAACTGTAAAGAATACAGAAATATAGAACAGCTTGAAATCTATCTCTTTTCAGCATAGCAGTTCCTCAACCTTCACTGGTACCTAGCAGTTAAGTGGATCAAGTGGTCTAACAAAATTTGTAAAACCACTCTGAAATTTGTTTACCACTTTTGGTACCCAAACCTGTTTGTATAACATCCCATTCGAATCTATCTTTGTGCCTTTAGGAACCCAAACTTGTTTAGTTTTTCCAAAAAACATTTTATTTCCTTTTGGGGTCCACATCTGTTCAACTGGATTGTTATCAAACCAATTCTTGTCTCGTTTGTGATTTAAAAACCTTTTGGAATTGTCAAAATTCAAATTTTCAGAAAGACCCTTTTTAAAGCAATTTAAAGGATTTTTAAAATCACAAGAATTCAATTTTTCAAAAACACTTGTTTTTCCAAAACCAAGACCTTGTTTATGACCAACCGAAAATTGGTTTTGTAACAGCATATTCAACGATTTTTCTCCATTCGAAAATTTATCAAAAGTTGATTCTAATCGTTGAATTTTGGATTTAAGATCAGAGTTTTCTTTTATCAGATTTGAACAACGATTAATGTTGATCTTTCTCCTTTCAGTATCATTTTGTTTCAAAGACAAATTTTCGTTTTCAAGAAGTTTGATTTTGGTCTTGGACTCAAAGATTTCAGATTCAAATTTAACTTGTTTTTCAAATTCAAGTTTCTTGAAATTCTCAATCTCTTTTTCAAGCTCGTTTAAAATTAAATCACTTTTCAACAAGCTTTCTTTCTCAGCAATTTCATGTTTGGAACTTTTGATGGCCTTAAAGTTATTAAATTCTTTTTGCAAAGAATTGTTTGAATCTTTTAGCTCAACCTCGTTATCTTTTAAAATCAGAATTTCCTCTTTAAGCCTTTGAATATTTTTATTGAGATGAACGAGGTCAGTTTTCAAATTAAAACAACTTTCACAGTCAGAATTTTCTAATTTCATGACATTTGTAGATTCTGATTCCAAACAGTTAATTTTGCTATTTAACTCGTGATTTTTAGATTTCAAGTATTTGTTTTTACGATGGAGTTTATCAACGATTTTTGTTAAATCAGTACACATATAAACCAACTCTTCATATGAGAAGCTTTCAGTCTCATTATCTATTGAGTCTCCATCGTCTGATCTACTTGAATTTTCATTTGTTTCTTCTCCTGAGCATAGATCTGAATCTGAGTTGACCACTTTGGGTTTTGAGCTGCTGTTGTCGATCTTTCCATACTTTCTATTGAGAAAACCCCATATTTCCTGCGCAGTCAAGCAATGAGAAATGAGGTTATATTGGACATCATCAATATAAGAATACAAAGTGTGAATAACACGAGAATTAAATCCAATATCGTTCCTATTGACCATATCATAACCATTAATAACAGTATCCCAACATTTAATATCAATAGATTTTAAATATAATTCCATTTCTAATTTCCAATTTGAAAAATTTGTACCATCGAAAATAAATGGAGTACGACTGGACTGATTCTCAGAAGACTGACAACTAGAATTCACCATTTCTCTAGAGTTAAAAAATACCTGCTCTGATACCACTTGTTGGATCTAGATTAACCCTAGAGGGGGGGGGGGGGGTGAATAGGGTTTATCACAGTTTTTTAACTGAATTAAAATTCTAACGAGATATTAAAATAATAAATAGACCACATATTATAGTAGAAACATAAATGCAGAAAATAAATCACACACAGATATACCCAGCTTCGGCAAAACCCTGCCTACTGCTGCATTTCTAAGGTTTCTACTAGGTGATAGAACAGATCCCGCATACAAGACCTTGTACACTCGCGACTCTCGCTCCTATTCTAACTCTACGCTCAAAACCCTAGACTGATTCAAACCCCTGAATCAGAATTACCCCTAGTTTTACACAGACTAGTCAACTGCCAGTTAAACCCCTAACTGGTTCCCTCTAGATTTTACAGAATCTATAAACTGTTCGGTTTACAAAGAAATTAAAAGAAAAAAATACAATGAAAACAAATTAAAACTCAAACAAAAGAAACCCTAGAATAAAGAGGAGTTAAAAATAATAGGTCATTCCATTTTAAAGTGTGAAATCCTTTTGTAAAAGTGGCCGGCCCTTTGACAATCGGTGCACCACTTCACTTTCTTTGGCCCGATCTATTTGCTTCTAACAATGGCGGCGGCTCTCAAAAATTTCAGGGCTAGGGTTTCTGATTTCCTCCCCGAATTGCGATATCTGATGGAATTTAAAATCTCTGATGCTCAAGTCTTTGAAGGCTTTGCTCTTCGATTGATTTGGGAGTTGCGATCGAAAATCTCTGTGAGTTCTCTGATTTGAAATGATTGCTCTTGAATTTTGTTGTATGATTTCGATGCTTTTTCTTTGAATTGTTGCGTGTGGATTTTTCCATACCCCCTTTTCCTGTGATGAATTGGTGTGATAAAATAGGATTATCAATCCGAAATTTACTCTGATTTCGTTATATGGTTTGATCTGAATTCCGGTTTTCTCTTGCGTGATTTTGGGCTTTGAATCCAGACGTGTTATTGCCCCTTTGAATGAATCTGGATATTTGATTATGGCCTTTTGAATGAAATCCTATTAAAAAAAAACTGTTGCCAGAAGAAAATTAAAAACTTTCCCCCTTTGCTCGACAATTTCTGGAATTAAATCTTTCCTGACTTTGCTTGATTGCTGGAATTCGAATTTGCCCCTTGCGTGTTGTCTACCATGATTTGTGAAATTCAGGAAATGTATTACACACTTGCCAAATATTCTCTGTGATTAAAAAAACTGGAAACATTTAAATTGTTGCCTTGCCACTTTGGAAAAAAAAATTGCCAAAAAGAAAATGATTGCCGATTCCTGGAGTGATTTCTTTTGTTGTCTTCATTTGGAAAAGATTGATTATCTTGCCATAAATGTTTCCAAAAGCTGAAATCAGTTTTCCCCTTTTGCACGACTAAATCTAGAAATAAATTGCCATTTAAAAAACTGATTTCTTGCCTTACAGTAAATGACATTTGCCGTGTGTTATTCTCATTGAATTCCTTCGGCCCATGTTCATCATTCCATATATGATTAAATCAAAACATTAATCATGTCTATCACTCATCCATGTGTGTGTGTTGTGTTTCCATATGCTACTCCATTTATGTGCTGAAATCATGAACTTTGCACCATTGTGCTTACTGTATTGTGCACTTGCATTTGTTTGTACATGTCTAGACAGAACTGAATATCCATGCTATTGCTCCACCTTAGATGCTATTCACATGTTGCTGCTTTATGTTGCCTTGTGTGTTCAAACTTGGTTCGACATGTCCCCTGTTTTATACATGCTGCTTGTATACTTTGATTGTTCTCTTCACTTCTGCTCTAAGGCTTCATGTATATTGGCTTGTGTTGCTATGTTGAGAATCCCCTTGCCATGCACTAGCAGCTGCACTGACTTTGTTGCTTGTGAATGCTACTACACCTTAAAAGATGTTGTACCATGATTATTTGCTTTAATCTGATGTGGTCTTGACTTGTACATGTATTTGAAACTGCCTGAACATGTTGCACCACTTCATATGTCATCCATTAGCTTGCTGAAAGCATTTGCTGTAGCTCCACCTTGCTTTTACTTGCGCCACTAGTTTGCATATGAACTTGTCTACATGCTTGCGATTATAGCACTGGTTACACTTGAAACTGAAGGACCCTTGCTTGTGCTTTACTGATTTTTTTTATGCTGTGTGAACCTGAGATGAGCACACATGTATGCTCAAACTTTTGCTGTACCATGCTACATTCATTTGCATGTGTACCCTGTTGCACTTGCTAAAAGCTGAACTTCCATTGATTCACCATTTTGACTTGAAGTGCTTGGCTCGACCATTTTGATGTACATGCTTTTCCACTTTGCTGTTTTCCAGTTTGTGATACTTTGGCTATGCTGGTTCTTGATTTTGCTTGACCAGCTCCACAGTTTTGATTTGTTTGCCTCATGTCCATGTTGCACTGTCCCTTGCTGTGCACTGAGTCGAGCAGGTCCACGTGGCTATTCCTCAGTTGCACGCTGATTGGCGAGGCAGTGCACACATGTATATTTATACACGTGTGTATATGCAGCCATCAGTCAAGTTTTCCTGTCCCTGTACTGAAATATTTTATATATGTTGTCTGCCTTGTGGTATTTACAGTGTATCACTGTGAATATCACAAGCTGTCTAGACACAGATTGATGGTTTTATAATTCAGATCAAGTCATGAAAAATGATGAGAAACACACCAGAAATCTGAGGCAAATAAAAAATTTTAAAAATAAAATTTATATTTGCATGTGTTCAGTTCTTATTTCTATTGCAGTGTACTGTGTGTGTGTTTCTGTGTATGACAGGTGAGCAGATGATGACTGGACTGAATGGAGGATGCTGTGAAGACAGAAGATTAAAGACAAGAACAGAGACAGTAAATGAGAGTACGTACTAGAGAGAGTCTGAATGAAAAGAAAATGTACAATGAGTGTAGAGTGTTGTAGAACAGATGTATATGAATTTGAATGTGAAATGTGTTGTATCAGTGAAATGTACAAATAGTGGAGTTTATAAATGTGTACTGTTTAAACATTGAAATAAAATATTCTATTTAAATAAAATACTGTGAATATTTAAATTTTTGTACAATTGTATTTTATTTAAATATAAATATTATATTCCAATCGGTGATGTATAATAATAGTACAATATCAAATACATTAAAATAATATTTATTTGGTTGTTATCATCAAACAAAAAGCATATAATTGTGTATACAACACCGTTATATACAACAGAATATATTTCCATTCATTCCACATCACAATCAATTTTCACCACACAACAAAATCAAACAAGTCGTCCATAGTCTATGGACAGTGGGTGTCGGGTGCTGCTAAGAACCATCTGCATCCTAGTATATATTTTTAACTAGAAAACAAGAATTAAAATGAGAATTTCTCACAGATAGTTCCACTCCGCCATTCTTTATTTCTGAACGGTCTGGACTTCCTTTTTTTTCCACCAGTTCCATCGCAATTCTTTTCATGCTGTTCATAGTAAAAATCATATTTTTATCGCTTTATCCCAACAAATAAAAATCATATTTTTATTTCTACATCATATATTTTTACAATGCTTCCTTCTATACAAAAATTATATTTTTATATCTCTACTTCTTATATAAGGATCGAATTTTTACATAACTAAAAATCAAATCTTTTTCTATTTCAAAATAAAATCTTTTCTTATTTCAAAATCAAATCTTTTATTATTATAAAAATCTTATCTTTAAGCGAATAAAAATCTTATCTTTAAGTGAATAAAAATCTAATCTTTTAAGCAAATAAAAATCTTATCTTTCATGGGTTAAAAATCGAATTTTTACATACTAAATATCTATTCTTTCATGTGTTAAAAATTGAATTTTTACATACTAAAAATCTATTTTTTCATGTGTTAAAAATCGAATTTTTACATACAAAAAATCTATTGTTTCATGTGTTATAAATCAAATTTTTCTTCCGCTATTTCATTATAAAAAAAATCAAATCTTTATATACATAAAGTCATAACTTTCATATGAGTAAAATCATATTCTTCCCTTGCTTAAATATCGTATTTTTATTTAAATAAACACCTTAACTTTCTTTAAATAAAATTCAAACTTTCCTAGCCATTATATATATATATATATATATATATTTATCAAAATCCTATTTTTAATTTATACATTTCATATAAAGAATTATCATAAAAAAACAATTTTTTTAATACATAAAATAACATACAGATTTCAACGAGGGGGAGGGGGTTCCTGCTGCGCGCAGTGGAGGAGGGCTCAGGTCATCGGAGGGGGTGGAGAAAGCGATGGCACCGGCGGTGGTGAGGGTGCGGTGGGCCATGGCCGATTTGGGGGGTCTCGAGCTTGGAGAGGGGCAAGGGAAGAGGGCGGAGGCTAGTGCCCCTGGTGGCGGTCGCGGCGAAGGCTGGAGCTCCTCGTTCTCGTTTTTTTTTGTGAGTCGAACGAGTAAGAAGGGGGGCGTTGACCAAGATAAAGGGAAAAGGAGGGGGAATATTATAAAATTAATTTATATTATTTTATTTTCAAAAAGGTAACTTTTTAATTCAAACTCCAAATGAGACCCACCGCCTAACGTCCCTAGCTAATTACCCCCATTCCGAACACAATGGGATATGTATCGTAAGCTGATTCGATCGTTACGATCACTTTTCGTCAAAATCAAAATATTAATCTATATATTGAATTTGAACGCGTATTTCAATTCATCGAGGCCACACACGGACTCTAAAAATTCCCAAAAAATATTTTATAGCTTCGTATCCACGATACGGTCCTAATAAAACTAATTTAGTCAAATTCTGAGACCGTCTGAAAAATGGCAATTTCTGGTTGATCGAAATTGACTGAAGGTGACAAAACACGTTTAACTTCGCCACGCTCACATATTGATTCAGAAAATTATGAATTTTGGAACTTAGCACTAATTTGACATCCCGGATCCAACAAAAGTTGTTTCGTCGAAAACCGAGGTCGTTTGCAAAAATTTCCATTTTTAAGGGCCAGAATTCCATAGCGACTATTCTGAATTTTCAATTAGGAATAACTTTTTATTCCCGCTATGAAATTTCAATTTTTCGGATTCACTGGAATGATATTCTCAAATAGATTCTAATATTTTTGGTTTTACTAAAATCCGGTTTATTTTGAATCTTGCACATTAATTTGAAATTGAATCTTCAAACTACCACGCCATTTTCAATTCCTTTTATAATTAATTAAAAAATATTTATATTCTAACGTCGATCTATATAAATATATACTTCTAATTCTATTCAGAATAAATTTCTCATCATTATTATTTAAAATAATTCATTTTAAATATTCAAAATTCATCAAAATTGCCAAAATAAAATTCTTAAATTGGCTCAGAATTTCCGGGTTATTACACAAATGTTATTTAAAACATTGTTCACAATCAACCCAAAATCAACTTCCATTTCAATTTCAATTTCAATTTATATTTATAAATTTGAAAACTTCATTTATCTTAATTAAAAGATTTATTCTTTTCTTAACTAGGTTTAAGAACAGTGTTATTTAAGACACCATTCACGACAAGCCCAAAATCCAATTTAATATTAAATATAAAACTCTAAACATAAATAATATAGGCTTATATTCACTATCAAATTCTAAAACCAACAAATATCGTATTGGGAATAACGATATCTATATCTTCCAAATTCCTCAACAATATCTGTATAATCACGGAATCCAATAACGAAATATTCCAATGGATATTTCCAATTAAATTCTCTCCAATTCATATGCTGGAAAAATTCTGGTTATTTCAAAAACCATTTACAAATCCAGTTTATTATTAAAAAACATTGTATTATTATTCTAGTCAATAACTAGTTCCTTTTGATAAAAATATATTTTTATCTTTCCAAACTTGGAATTTTTCATCCATATTTTTTCCAAATCATTCATTGTGATTTTACATGATTTTTCCATATTTTTAACAATTTTAATAAGGCCCTTACAGTTGGTTTCCAATAATGGCCACCGCACTGTATTCATAACGACCTTTTCCAAAATTGATTTGGACATATCTTAAAGTATAACCATTTAAATTTAAATCCCTTTTATTCACTGGAAAGATCTTTTTGATACGAACCCAACGGTTCCAGTTTTTGGAGAATCCAACGATCGGATCTCCCGTTACATCAATTTGAAGTTAGTGGTTGAAATTCGCGAACGGTCACTGTGCAACGCGTTCTATTCAAACCATATATATATATATATAATATGATCAATTTCTATTTAAAACGTATTTTATAAATCATTTATAAATTCATTTTAAAACAATTTCAACTTCCGTTTCGATTTTAAATCAAAATTGAATATTCCATATCAATTAATATTAAAATGATAATATTTTCAAAATACCAGATTTTGAAATCAAATCTTTTCAATATTCATTATAAAATGAATAAAGCTGACAGAAAAATCCGTTGGAGTTAAAATGGCGTACATCTACAATAATCGAGTTCATATTTCAATATTTTCGTGTCCATCCAAAATTGGACAACAAAATCATATTTTGATCCTTTACTGAATATAAAATATTCGTTATTTTTGAATTGGAATCAGACTCAATCAATTACCATATAATTTCAGTTATATGGATTTCATACATCGCATGTATTCAACAATAATGGCGAATAATCATTAAACATTCAAACATCATCCAGCGTGCATTCTAAAACTGTATAAGCATTAAAATAAATAAATAATGCTCACAACAGTCTAGCAACCAATCGATTGACATACAACCAAATACTGGGATTAGAGTATGTCAAATATCATCCCAATACCTGTGTGGGGTTTTCAAACAATAGTCGATTCAAATTAATCACGGGTTAATAACTTCAAGCAGTTCTAATTCAATTCGAATTATTTTTCTACTTAACCAATTTTCAGTATTTAAATTATAAAAAGATGTTTGTAATTTAATTCAACTACCACATTAATGTTAACATTATTTTAATATGTTAATCATCTCAATCACAACACAATACAGTCAATTAAATCATCCAAGGTTTTCAAGCAACGGTGAATGTGAGTTAACAGGCACCGTACAACATTTTCGTGATGATTAAACAACTAAAAATCAACAATGAAAATTCATATATTTTCAGTTATAAAATAAATAACTGTACAAATATTTTAATGAGAAAACCACTAATATTCATATATTTCCATCCGCCATCCTTTATTTGATGTTTGTTTTTAAACTAAATTAAATGAGCATTTAATTTGGGTAAAAATCCTACTTGCTCCTTTTCCATTCTGGTTAGTTCCATGTCGTTGTGTTCGACTCCACGATCGCAGCTCAATTGAACTCATTGAATTTGGACATCGTATGAAAAAGATATAGCATTTTAAACGTTAGATTACGTATTAATTAACTTAGGATAATTAATTTAGTTAATTACACTAATTAATTACCCAACTTTCTAATCTTCATCCCCAACCGTCGTCTTCAGCTAACTAACGGAACCCACGCTCACCAAAAAATCACCACCATGCACGAAAATTCACAACACTGGCCGACCATCCAAGGCAACCTTGTGGGCCGCGAGAGCGGTAACAAATCGAGGCAAACTCTGAATACTAGATATGACCCCAAAATTACAGGGGCCAAGGTCGGCCAGTGAGACGATGGGGGATAAGCTTCATCGTCGAGAGGGAAACAGCCAGGATCACCAGCTAAGGCCCCTAAATGACCGCTCAGTGATAAAGGAGGTAGGAGTGCAGAGACAGCCTTTATATAGATGTATAGATCCATCTATATTTGAGATGGTAATAAAAAAAATAAGTTGTCTAAAAAACTTCCAAGTTTATTTTATAGGAGTTGAAGGATAGAACAAGTAAGGATATATTTTATACACAGAAACAAAATCTGTTCTTTTTTATTTCGTATTTTCTTTCCTATTTATTCTATTTCTTCATTCTTGTTTATGCTACTTTCAAGGGTTCATCTAAATGACATGCGCGGTACAAAGTTTAGAAGGTTCTATTTCATCTCTTCAACAAGTTTAGTAATGAGCATAACGGCCCTATTGTTCCGATGGAAAGAAGAACCTATAATTAGCTTTTCGGGAAATTTCCAAACGAACAATTTCAACGAAATCTTTCAATTGACCACCTTGCCAAGCTCTTCCTCCGCCTTAAATTTCATGCATCGCAGCGGTTTCTAGGTGCCAGAAATCGGCTTTGATGTTGATGTGTTTGAGCGAAAAATTCTCCTAAATTACTTCACGAAACATAATCAGATTCATATAGAATTTAAGATCTCGTCTCCCTCGTTGATTTTCATTCTATGATTTTCGCAAATTACTTTGTAGATTTCACGTGATTAAGGAACGATTTTCGAATGATATTGGCCATCAAAAATGAGGGTGGCGGCTGCTGTTATGAATGGGTTTCCTAAGGTTTTGACTAAATAAATTAGTATTAATACCTTAGTTTTAATATTATTTAATTCTAATAATACTTGTTTATCGATCCAAACTCCAAATCAAACCCAACGATTGTCGTTACTAGCAAAATATCCCAATTTCTTCGAATTTGGAGACCATTTGAAAAATGTCCTTTTTAACTAGCTTTTTAAATTTAAGCTGAAATTTAAAACACATTTAAATTTACTGCGCTCACATATTGATTTCAAAAATTATGAATTTTTAAACTTGATAATAATTTGACATTCTGGATCCAACAAAAGTGGTTTCGTCGAAAATGGAGGTCGTTTGCAAAATGGCTATTTTTAAGGGCTATATATTATAAAAAATATATAAATTCCATAGCGACTATTTTAAATTTTAAACTGAATATAAATTTTAATTTATAAAGTGAAATCTCAATTTCTTACAGTCGTTAGAAAACTACAGTTCAAAATATTCCAACGTTTCTTGTTTTACTGAAATCCGATTCATTTTGAATTATGTATATTTAGTTGAAATAAAAAATCGAATGTTCAAACTACTGCGTCATTTCAAGTTCGTTTTAATTAAATTCTAAATTTATTCGTTCTAACTTCGATTTAAATAAATTTTAAATCGTTTACTCTCAAAATAAATCGTTATAAATTCTTAAAATCCATTAAATCAATTAAAAATAAATCTTAAATTGGTTCCAAAATTCTGGGTTGTTACACATGTCGCACGTATACTGTTACTAGCTTAGGATCAGGCAACATCTTAGAATTAGGCAACATTAATTCGGTTAGGCACGTAAGGAATAAGCACCATGTCACATACTTAATTGGGCATAACTAATCAAGTTTAGGAAATTTTAAACATTAGACTAGGTACAAAACATTTCGTTACTGTTCATCTTTCTTCCTGCTTCTCTCAAGCCATCCTGATACTCACGCGTTTTCTTTTTCTTTCTTCTTCCAAGAACCCACCACACCCTACGCCTCTCTCCTCCGACTTCTGGCCAGCTGAGCATTTCATGGTGCTGCTTCAGCATTCCTCCCCCTCGACCTACCCTCCAGACCTACTTCTCCTTTTTTTTCTTTTCTTTTTCTGCTGACCTCACCGACCGGTGCCTGAGATTCTGCCTTCCCTACGCTGCACCACTCACCAGCGTTTCCTTGACACCTCCCCAAGCACGACGCCTTCGTCCTGACACTCTGAGCACTTGCCTGAGCATCAAGGGAAATGCTCCTCTCTAGTACGTTCAAACCTTCCTACAATTTTTTCTCGTTTTTACTGCTAAACCTTCTTCGAATGGCCATACCCGTTACACTCGTGCATTACAACGTTCTTCTTCATATAATAGGCCAACCCCTTTCCTCGTGTTACTCTCACCACTACAGAACCCCATCACCGCATTTATATTTTGACAGATTCTCGATTCCCTCGTGCCCAAAAAAATCCTTCTCCAATATTCATCCTCCCCATGAAGAACTTTCGAAATCTGATGTAAGTATATTGGAACCCAGTGCCTGCTAGCCAAACTGACCCCATGCTAATATTGCTCCATTGCATGACTCCACACCTACCACCATGACGGCCGACAAACCCCTTTCCTCGTGTGAAAACTGCTGCACTCTCATTTACATGCAGCTTCGTATAAATTTATATTATATTTATCACAATGGGTTCAGTTTTTTTTTACACGCCATTGAACTCGCAATTAAAGAATCTCAAAGAAATACAGATCTCGTGCTTAACTTATAGGTAAAAACTCCTTGGCATCCAAGTTTTGTAGAGCAATAGTTTTTCAGTGGAATAGGCTAGCCTGCACGATGTCTGCACAAAATTTGATTTGAAGCCATAGGAAAACAGGAAGTAGGCTAGTTGTAAAACATGGGTTAAAGAAAGATGGGTTCAACGTGTTTTCTTTTCATATGGGTAGAGTAGTTCTATGTGATTTTACAATGTACGGTGTCTACGTGATGTGAAAATACAAGGCTAGAAATGGGGATAACATGTGTAAATCAGAACATAGGATGGAAGTAGGAAGAATAGCTGGGCATGTGTACTGGCACCTCTTTTCTTAAAGAGGAAGAGTACAGATATATAGGAATAGAGTAGGAGAGAATAGGGTACAAGGCAATGTAGGCATGATCTTTGTTTAGTTGCTTAGGGTTTAAGAATTATAATTTTTATGGTTAATTTTACCCTACCGTTGTTTACCGTAACCGTTAAATTTTCATTTCCCCACAAATTCCATACACAAAGGAAATGGACGTACCACTATGTCTTAGCGTTCCGGTTCCAATAAAATTAATTTCGTTGAAAACCGACTTCATTTGCACATTAGCGTTATTTTATTTTATCGGTTCACCTTTAAATTGCATGCACAAATAAAATAACTGTGATCGGCTCCAAACTGGAAATCTAGCAATAACTAGCTATGCGTATTTTAGTAAAATTTGTTTTGTCGAAAATGGAGGTCGTATGAAAAGAAAACTATTTCAAAGGATTATATACAATCGATAAAATATAATTGAATCCAAAACAATTCTATTTAATTAATAATAAATTATTATAATCGTATATCGCCAACGAAATCTCATACTGCTTGAAGATAAACCAATATTTATTTTCAACTTAAAATTTCATCCTAAACAATATTCAAATTACATAGCAATCCCTACATAAATATTATCGTTTATTAACGTATTCCAAAGCGACTATTCGAAAATTTGAATTTGACATAACTAACAAACTATCAAATGAAATCTCCATTTTTCTCTTATTTTAGAAAATTATAACCAAATAAACTTAAATGTTTCTGGTTTCACAGAATTCTGACCTAAAATGAATTCTGGATATTCAATTGAAGCTTAAATTGTAATTTACGAACTACCGCAACGTTTCGAATTTTTTTTTATAATTATATATAAATTAAAAGTTTAAACTTCGTTTAATAATGAATTATATATTATAAATTCGTTTATATATTCCAAATCAATATTTAATATAATAAAATAAACTATATGTATGACTATGGAAACTACGAGACGTTACGATTCATTTTAAATGAGTATACAAACTTTTTATAGAATACGATTAAATTTAATCGATGAAATTTATTATAAATAATAAAATGATATGGATAGGATGTATCGAGCAGCGACCTTTCGCGAGTTTTGTATATTAACTTCAAATTGACGTACCGGAAGGTTCGAGTGTCAGATTGTAACAAGCCTGAAAATCAGAACTAATTTAAAATTTTTATTTTGGCAATTTTAATGAATTTTGAATAGTTAAAATGATTTATTTTAAATAATAACGACTAGAAATGTATTTTGAATAGAATTATAACTTATAAACTTATTTAAATCGAAATTAGAATATAAATATTTATTTCAATTATAAAAGGAATTGGAAATGGCACGGTAGTTTGAAAATTCGATTTCAAATTTGAAATGAATGTGCACGATTCAAAATAAACCGGATTTTAGTGAAACTAGAAATATTTGAATCTATTTGAAAATATCTTTCCAACAAATGTGAAAAATCCAGATTTCATAGCGGGAATAAAAAGTTATGCCCAATTGAAAATTCAGAATAGTCACTATGGATTTTTATATAATATATAGCCCTTAAAAATAGCGATTTTGCAAGACACCACTGTTTTCGATGAGACCACTTTTATTTGGTCCGGAATGTCAAATTATTACTGGATTCCAATTTTCATAATTTTTGGAATCAATATGTGAGAGTGGTAAATTTAAACGTGTTTGGTCAATTCAATTTGAATTTAATCGACTAGAAAATGACTGTTTTTCAAACGGTCTACAAATTCATCAAAACATAGCCAGATTTATTTTTCTGGAATTTTTGGGGTCAGTATGTGGCTTCGGTAAATTTAAATCTGCGTTTCAATTTAAAATATAATGATTTATATTCTAAATTTACCGGAAACGGATCGAAACGGTCGAATTGGCCAACCAGACATATCCCATTGTGTCCGGAATGGAGGTATCTGGAGCGATAGTCATTAGGTTCGATTTGGAGTCCGAACAAAAAGATAACTTTTTGGAAAATTGAAATAATATAATAAAAATATATAAAACCCCTTCTACCTATTTTCTCTCTCCCTTACCCACCATTCAATCGATCGACAGAAAAAAAGGAGGGAAACGCGATTCATTCCACAGCCCCCCTCGTCAATCATCGCCCCCTCCCCCTAGGGCTGCGCCGCCGCGCCGGATCCCCACCCCACCTCCGCCGGAGACCTCCACAAACCCCCAGCCCTTTTCCCTTTGAAAACCGCACCCAAAAACCCTAAACTGCCACCAGAAAAAGCAGCCACCGCCGCCGCCTCTTAAGGCCCGCCGCCAGTCGAGCGCCACTCCACCAGACCTGCGCCTCGTTGAAAACCCCATCCCCCTCCGAATCGATGTAAGTTTTTACATAAAGAAATTAGATTTTGATGGTAATAGAAATAGGATTTTTACATGATAAAAAATGGATTTTTATATGATCAAAAATACAATTTTTGTTTGATTAAAAATATAATTTTTGTTTGATTAAAAATATAATTTGTGTTTGATTAAAAATATAATTTTTGTTTGATAAAAATTATGATTTTTGTGTAGACAAGATTTGATTTTTATTTGTGTAGACAAGATTTGATTTTTATTTATTAAAGTTATGATTTTTATTAGTTAAAAAGATTTGATTTTTATACATTAAAAAGATTCGATTTTTATATGTATAATAGTAAATTAAAAATACAATTTGTAATTATGTAAAAATATAATTTTTAGTAGTTAAAAATATGAATTTTATCGTGCGAATGTCATGAATGAAGTAGTCATATTATGGAATTATTTTTAGGAAGAT
Organism: Allium sativum; assembly: GCA_030737875.1. Lineage (NCBI taxonomy): Eukaryota > Viridiplantae > Streptophyta > Magnoliopsida > Asparagales > Amaryllidaceae > Allium > Allium sativum. Next base: position 289,926,371 of record CM060915.1, read on the forward strand.
AAATTTTTTTAATTTTTATATTTACGACAACATAATGAAAGTACGATTTTTGTCTATATGAATAGCGAATAAAGATGTGATTTTATTTATATAAATAGCATATAAAAATATGATTTTTATATATATAGTGGGAGTATAAAAATAGGATTTTTATTATCTAGATTGCTATATAAAATTATGATTTGTAAATGTACAGCAGCGTTATAAAAATATAATTTTTATAATGAAGTAGCGGATTAAAAATGTGATCTTTATTATGTAAACATTGTTATAAAAAGGCGATATTTATATGTATGACATTGAAACAAAAATGTGATTTTTAATATAAAAATCGTTTGAAATAGACTGCAATGGAACTGACTGGAAGTAGAATGAAATGCAAATCCAAACAGTTCAGAAATTCATAAATGAAACGGATGAGTGGATCCCAAAGGTGAGAAATTCTCACTTTATTTTATTTTCTAGTTAAAAATATATACTAGGATGCAGACGGTGCTTAGTAGCACCCGACACCTTTGTTTGAAATCATGTTTGTTTTGTTGTTTGGTTGATTGATTATTTGGTTCTTTGGATGAATTGAATTGAATAGAATTGGTACTACATGGCGCGAGCCAATAGTTGGCAAGGGATAAGGCTAGACCTTATTCTGGTTCCTGTATCGCGCCGTTATGCTGCCAAAATTTTCTAAAAATATTAGAACAATAAAAATATCTTTTTTATTGTATAAATGAACTATATAAAATATTCATGAGATGAAATAAATATTTTGTAGTTAAAAATATAATTTTTAACATGTATATGAATAAAATAAATATTCATTTATAAATCGGACGATTTGTTTATGTACACACATTTGAATGATATGGATTGGGTCGATATATTTCACACATCGCCAAATTGCACAAATAATAATCAGTGTTTGTTGTTTGAAAACCCCACACGGGTATTGGGATGATATTATGCATACACTAATCCCAATATTTAGTTGTATGTCAATCGATGGGTTGACAAACTATTGTAAGCATTAATTATTTATATTTAATGCTTATGCAGTTGTGTAATGCACTCTAGATGATGGTCGACTGTGTTTGATTATTGTTATGTACATGTGTGTATGAAATCCATATAAATAAACTAATACGGTAATTGTTTGGGTCTGATTTTTGTTTAGAAAGAACAAATATTTTAAAATAACGAATATTTTAAAATGGCGAATAATGAATTTTTTAAAATAACTAATATTTTAAAATAATATTCAGTAGTGGATTAAAATGTCCGATTTGCGATGGACACGAAAACATTTAAATATATTAAGCCGTTGTTATTAATTAGTGCCATTTTAACGTGAATGATATTTATATTGATATTATTCATTTTTATAATGAATATAAAAAAGGAAATGATTTCAAATTGAATATGAAGTTGAAATCGTTTTGAAAACGATTTATAAAATACATTTTAAATGGAAATAGATGAAATAAATATAATACATATATATATATATATATTATATATTTATTTAATGGCCTGAATAGAACGTGCCGCCCGCGGTCGTTCACGAATTTCGACCATTGACCTCGAGTGGACATTACGGGAGATCCGACCGTTAGATTCTCCTAAAACAGGAACTGTTGGTTTCGTATCGAAAATAGGTTTCCAGCGAATATAGAAATTTGAAATCTAATGGTTAGATTAGGAATATTGTCCAAATCAAACTTGGAGAAGGTCATTGCAAGTGCAGTTTGATGACCGTTTATGGAAATCGACTGTACGGGCCTTGATAAAATTATTGAAAGTATAAATAATTTGTGTAAAATCATAATAAATGATTTCGAAAGAACTGGGATGAAAATTTCCATATTTGTAAAGATAAAAATATATTTTTTATCAAAATGAACTAGTTATGAACTGGAATTATAATCCAATATTTTTAAATAAATAAATTGGATTAGAAATGGTTTTAAAAATAACCAGAATTTCGAATATATGAATTGGAATGGATTTGGGTGGAAATCATCTTCAGAATATTTCGATGTTGGATTTCGTGATTATACAGATACGGTTACGAAAATTTGAAAGATATATTTATATCGTTATTTCCAATACGATATTTGTTGGTTTCAGAATTTGATATTGAATATAAGACTATTTTTTATTCAGAGCCTTGTATTTATTATCAAATTGGATTTTGGGTTTGTCATGAACCGTGTCTTAAATAACACTATTCTTAAACCCAATTGAGAAAAGAATGAATCTTTTTATTAAGATTTAGTAAAGTTTTCCATTTAATTAATATTTAATTAGAATTGAATAAAAGAATTGGATTTTGGGTTTGTCAAGAATGGTGTCTTAAATAACACTGTTCTTAAACCCCGTGTGAAAAGAATATAAAATGGAATGTGAATTGGGTTTATTGTGAACTGTACTTTAAATGACATTCGTTTTTTAACCTGATTTGCAGTGAAAATGGATTTGGAATTTATAAATCATTTAATTAAGATTTAATGGAAATTTTCCAAAGTAATGCTTTCCAATTTAATATATTAAATTGGAATTGAATGGAATTCGATTTGATAATAATCGAAGTGAACTTCTGTGGAGGAAGACTATTAATATATATGGAAATTAAAAGGCTTTGTCATTATTCTATTTATATTATTAGTCGGATATGGAAATTGATATCGATTATATATTGATCAGTTTTCCGTGAAGATTCCATTATTAATGGAATGTGATTTGGGTTTATCGTGAACTGTGTTTACACAAGTTCTTTAACCCAGTTAAAGACAGGATTACATGTCTAACATTGTATTTCGAACTATATGGTTGATCTCTGCAAAACATATATAAGTTTGGTGGCGGGGAATTTATGCACTTGCTTAACCCCCTTCTCTAAGACGTACGAGCTTAGAGGTTATATATCGGCAGAAATCAATAGTACGGTGTAGATTGTCGATGCGGCAGTTTGATTTTCCAAAGTTAAGTAGTCATAACTATTGATTTTTGGGAAGATTAAAACTAAGTGGAATTTTAATGGATCTTTAGTTATATTGAAAAGAGAATGTGATAATTTAAATTATCATATTCGGGAAATGATCGAGAATGGAGTACCACCAGCTTTGATCCTAGCGATAGTCAAATCTTTAATTAGATTTGAATGTGAAATGGTGATTATATTTACCAATAACACCGTGGTGTTAGATATGGAGTATTACCAGTTTTCCTCCATGGGATGAATAGGTTGGGATTGGGAATATAATAAATGATTACTTCGGTAAGGTGCGCTAATCCCGACTAGTTTGGAAAACCTTAATATGGTTTGAATTGATATCCAAAAGAGGATTAAAGAATAAATTTAAAGAATTTATCTTTGATAAAAATAATGGGAACCTTTCCCTAAAAATGTGATTATTTGAATAAAAGAATATTCTAAATTGGAATGAGGCGTACGTTGTGTTTTTATAGCACTTGTTTATTATATACGCGAGTCATTCGGAAAGGCTGGGTTCATACCCATTCTGAATAACTGATTCGACGATACGTCGATAATGAAGACGGTGGTTGAAGACCGGAGGTCTTTACATCGTGATGTCTCTATTGGGCTGTACATCCAAGACAAGGTAATAAATGGTGATCGTCCAAACATACTTGGAGATCGACTGGATATGCGAGGACCTCTCTCCTGTATTGGGCATATGGGACGAGGAATAAGGTGCCTCCGATTTCGTTCAGACCTAGAACAAACTAGTAAATGGATGTGTGTCTGACATTGGGTTTTATTCTGTGTTGATTGATCTCTATTAAATATATATGTGTTTAGTGGTGGAGAATTTATTCTCTTGCTTAACACCCTTCTCTAAGACGTACGAGCTCAGAGGTTATATATCAATAGACATCAGTTGCATGGCGTGAATTGTCAGTATGGCATGCTGAGATGCAAATGATCAAGGCTTCTATTGAAAATCAGAGTCTTGTGGTTGACGATCAAAGCACGACCTTAAAGGGCATAACTTTGTGTATAGCGTTAATTCGTGAGCCTCACACCTCTGTATGAGTCAAAAACGAGATCGTACCTATATTAACCTGGAAATCTGAGCCAATTTAAAAATTTTATTTTGGCAATTTTGATGAATTTTGAATATTTAAAATGAATTATTTTAAATAATAACGACGATAAATATGTTTTGAATAGAAATAGAATGTATATCTTTATTCGAGTCGTCGTTAAAATATAAATATTTTATTTTAAATATAAAAGGAATTGAAAATGGCGCGGTAGTTCGAAAATTCGATTTCAAATTTCAAATGATTGTATAGGATTCAAAATAAACCGGATTTTAGCAAAACAAAAAATATTTGAATCTAAATGAGAATATCTTTCCAACGAATCCGAAAAATTGAAATTTCGTAGTGGGAATAAAAAGTTATGCCCAGTTGAAATTTCAAAATAGTCGCTATGGAATTTTGAGCCCTTTAAAATGGGAATTTTGCAAATGACCTCTGTTTTCGACGAAACCAATTTTGTTGGATCCGCGATGTCAAACTATTGCTAGATTGCAAAATTAATAATTTTCTGAATCAATATGTGAGCGTGGCAAAGGAAGACGCGTTTGACCAGTTTTAGTTGATTTTAATCGACTGGAAAATGGCCATTTTTCAAACGGTCTCGGAATTTGACGAAATTAGTTTTGTTAGAACCGTATCGTCAATACGAAGCTAGAAAATATTTTTCGGGAATTTTTAGAGTCCGTATGTGGCCCTGATAAATTGAAATGTGCGTTTGAATTTAAAATATAATGATTTATATTTTAAATTTAGCGGGAACTGATCATAACGGTCGAATTGGCTTACGAAACATATCCCATTGTGTTCGAAATGGGGGTAATAAGCAAGGGGTGACAGTCGTTGGGTATCGTTTCGAGTTTAAATAGAAAGTCAACATTTTTGAAGATAAATAGAATAAAATATATATAATATAATATGGGCCCAAGCCCTTATCTCCTCCACTTATCCTCCCCATCAGTTTTCACGAAAAAAAACCTAGAAGCGCCGTCGCCCATCGCTGGTGCCCAGCCACCGCCGCACCGACCTCCTGAACCCCTCCAGACCCCGTCGTACCACCACCCCCTTATCTTTGATCGAGACCGCACCCCAAAGCCCCCACAGCAGAAGACCGTCACCCAGGGCGAGAGTCACCACCGCGCTGACCGCCGCGCAGGCCACCCACCGCTGCGCAGGCCACCCACCGCCGCCAAACTCCGGGCTCCCTCTCTCTCTCTCTTCCTCTGATCGAAACCGCACCCCAAAAGCTAGGTACCCAAATCGATAACCACCAATGCCGTACCCCACTATCACCGCTCCTCCTCGACTTCGTCCGGCCACGCTGGCCCCTTAGCAGCCCTCTGCACCAATTAAACCCCCCCTCTCGCTAAAAACACTGTAAGTTTTGTTAAGTTAATTTGTTTCTTTATTTTTGATGAACAAAGTATGAAATTCATATGAATATAAATTAGATCGTAATGGCGTCAAAGGTTTTTATTTTGTTAACAAAGGTTTGATTTTTATTTTGTTTAAAAAGATTTGTTTTTTTAGCAAAGTACGATTTTTAAAATGAAATGTTAGCAAAGTAAAAATATAATTTTTATTTATGTAGAGTAATAAAAATATAGTTTTTATTTAAGTAGTGAAGTAAAAATATGATTTTTACTTCGATAAAAATAGGATCTTTATACGTGAAGTGAAATAAAAAAATGTGAATTTTTTTATTTATAAACATCAAAATAGAATGTATTTTTTGTTTTACAGATAGTGGAATAAAAATAAGATTTTTATATAGTAGAGATTATAAAAATATGATTTTTATATAGTAGAGATTATAAAAATATGATTTTTATATAGTAGAGATTATAAAAATATGATTTTTATAAGATAGAGAATATTAAAATACGATTTTTATATATGTTGTAGCGAAATAAAAACTCGATTTTTATATGAGTAGCGGATTGAAAATAGCATTTTTATATACTAGAGAATATAAAAATGTGATTTTTATATATGTAGCGAATTAAAAATATGATTTTTATATAATAGAGAATAAAATATGTGATTTTTATATATGTAGTGAATACGGATGACGAAAGTAACAAAACGCGAGCACGGCGAAGATGTTCTGCATATGAAGAGTCGCGGTGTGTTGGTTTAGCTAGTCGGTGAGAACTCCTCACTTTTAATTTATTTTCTGGTTGAAATATATACTAGGATGCAGACGGTGCTTAGCAGCACCCGACACCCGTCGTCCACAGACCATGGACGAATTATTTGTTTGATTGCGTTTGGATTGATTTGCTTATGTGAAAATTGATTGTGAGGTGGAGTAGAATAAAATTCATGTGTTGAATAGAATAAAATTCATGTGTTGAATAGAATAAAATTCATGTGTTGAAATAAAATATATATTCATGTGTTGAAATAAAATATGTATTCATGTCTTGAAGTAAAATAAATATTCATTTACAAATCGAACGGTTTATGTACACCCATTTGACTGATATTGATTAGGACGATAAATTTTACACATCGCCCAACTACAGGAATAAAAATCTGTGTTTGTTGATTTGAAACCCCACACCGGTACTGGGATGATATTTGATGTACACTAATCCCAATTGTTTAGTTGTATGTCAATCGATGGGTTGACAGACAGTGTAAGCATTAATTATTTATATTTAATGCTTATGCAGTTGTGTGGTGCACACTGGATGATGGTTAGTGATTTATCGTTGCTATTATATACATGTGTTGTAGAAAATCCATATAATTAACATTATATGGTAATTGATTGGGCCTCATTCCAATATGGAAAATACGTAATATTATAAAAATAAATTCATGTGTTGAATAGAAATAAATTCATGTGTTGAGTAGAAAATAAATTCATGTGTTGAATAGAAATAAATTCATGCGTTGAATAGAAATAAAAATTCATGTGTTGAATACAAAATATATTCATGTGTTGAATAGAAAATAAATTCATGTGTTGAATAGAAATAAATTCTTGTGTTGAATAGAAATAAAAATTCATGTGTTGAAAAGAATAAATATTCATGTGCTGAATAGAATAAATATTCATGTGTTGAATAGAATAAACATTCATGTGTTGAATAAAAGCCATGTTGACTAGATTGACGCCATTTTGACGTGAAAGATATTTATATCGATTATATTCATTTTTGTAATGAATATAGCAAAGAAAGTGATTTCAAAATATAACGTTTTGAAAATATTATCATTTGTATATCGATGATATGGAATATTCAATTTTGATTCAAAATTGAATATGAAGTTGAAATTGTTTCTAAAACGAATTTAAAACAATTTATAAAATATGTTTTGAAAGGAAGTCGACGAAATATATATAATGTAACAACCCGTATTTTGAATAACAAGTTATAACATAAATCAAGGCAGAATTATATGAAAATTCTGAATCAAGGGAAACGGGCTGTGCCATTGCGTTCGTCTCGGAAAAATACGCGAAATATAGTCCGAGTTTTCGAAAATCGGAGTCCGTATGACCCAGTTATGGCCCATAGAAGTTTTCAGAAAATTCAAGTTTAAAAATAGATTTCAAATTCAGCAGGGCAGGGTAGGCGGGAAAAGATCCCACCACTCCCCAAGTCGACTGGGGAGTCGACTTGGGAGTCGACATAGCCCAGGCTGTGTCGACTGCCCAGTCGACACCCCTGTCGACTTGGGTGGTCGGCCAGTCTGGCTTGGGTGCACCTGACTTGTTTCTCAAGACATGTTTGGAGGCTAGTGACGTGAATTGATGGCCCAGATCTTAATTAGGGTTAATCCTATGGCCTAAACTATCCAAATGTAACACCCCGTGAATTCTATAACCGTGAAATTCACAAATTAAAGTATAATTAATTTGAAATCAAAGAATTAAGGGAAACGGGATACGCTGTTGTGTTCGTCTCGGAAAAATACGCGAAATAGAGTCCGAGTTTTCGAAAAACGGAGTCCGTATGAAGAAGATATGGCCTCCGGAAGTTTCAGAATTCAGGTTAAAATTCAAACAGACGAAAACAGCTCGGAAAACAAGTTTAAATTCAAAATCGGGCCCAATTGGCCAGGGCGGGAAAATTCCCGCCTAAGGCACCCAGGTCGACTTGGCAGTCGACCTGGGCTAGCCAGGTCGACAGGGCTGTCGACAGGGCTGTCGACTGGGCTGTCGACCTGGCCCCAGAGCCAGGTCGAACCCAGCCCACCCTGGCTGGCCTGGTCTATGTTTGGTCGATTTTCTGAGCCTTGCCTTGTCACTAGGGCTAGGTGTCAGCTCCTGATTGGTCTCTCTTTCGAATGAATGGCTACGATTAACCCAAGCTACATCGATGGTCCTAATCAGTTCATAAACTCTATAAAAATGACCCTAGACTCTACCTAATCTATTCATTCAAAAATAAGAATGAGGCCATCATGCTGCTGAGGAACGACTAGGAGTAGCCACCAATTTGAGAGACGATTAGGAGAAAAACTCTAAAGCATAAAGCAACTACAAGTTAAACTTAAACAAATCAAATCAACGCCTACATCAAAGGAATAGCACCTCCAAATCCAGAATTCAGATTCCTGAATTGAAGAATTCGTCACACGATTGTAAGTAGAGTACTATTCCGATGTGAATAAATAACTGTGTTTGATTTGTACACTTGTTTTGTGGTGATAGTAATTCATATTTGTGCGTTGCTATGATTCTAATCGATTTGGAATATTGTGATGTAACGATTGGATATTCGCAAGTATGTAATTCATGATAAAAACTACATGTTTGCGGTAGTTTATTTGAGATTCATGCAAGTATACGATTGGATATTCGCAAGTATGTAATTCATGTTGAAGCTACATGTTTGTGGTTGTTTATTTTAGATTTCATGCAAGTATGTGGTTTTGCTACTATGCCAACATAATGTATATTTTTGTACAAAATCACTTTTTGTGTAATTGGATCAAATTTGGGGTATTATGATTCATATGAAATTATGTTGGAATTGGCATCATGATCTATGTATAAAACCATACTTTTGTATTAGTAACAAAAGTAAGCACCTTTGTAAACATATAGTAATTTTATAAACATGATTTGCTTATGTTTGACATTATGCCTAAGTAAAAATATTGGTTTATGTGTAGTTAAGACTTTGTGTCCATAATGATATCTAATTTAGTTAGATTCTTAACTTAACTACAAGTTTACATGGTTTGATTCATGTCACTTATGCTTTATGACCAAAGTACATGTTACTACAATGCAAGTACACCTGTTTCTATTTTGTAGTTCCAACGTTATGTTGCAAGTTCATGCGTTCACATTCCCTTTTTTGTGTGTATACAATCACGTTTTAAGCCTCCCCTTTTTCACGTGGCTAAGTTGGGCTTAAAAGGCTAAGCCCAACATATATTATAATAAACGAACGTATTAAACGGGGGAAATAGCGTTGGGCCAAATTAATTAATAAATGAAAATACAAAAGTAGACGGGCCCAAATTCAAGAATGGGTTGGGCCCATAATTGGTGTAAACCTTTACATCATTAGCTTTAATTGATTTTGAATAATGGGCCGCAAATATTTACATATAAAAAGAAGAAAGAAAAAATATGTAAATGTAGAAAATACGATGTGTTTAACCCGAGGTTGGATTGAGTTGTGATGTAAACCTGCCCGGAACCGCCCGGCTGTCCAGTAGTCACAACAATACCTATCCAATGTGGGTGGCTAAACATGGAGCCCAATAAGGACCCGAGGTTAGACTGAGTTGTGGCGTAAGACTGCCCGGACCCAACCGGCAACAGGCAGCCACAACAATACCTGTCTAATGTGAGAGGTCAAGGCTTTAATAAGACAACTAAGGCTGAGTCAGGATTGATAGGATTAAGTAAATTATATTAATACTTAATCAAAATGGAACATGCTAAACTAAACAGACTGATTGAGGGTTAGGTTTACAAAACACTTAACCAAATTAGCATGTTGGCTAGAAATAGAAAACCTAGTAGCGGGGGACCCTTTTCAGCAGTAACCCTATAAGGTATCATGATACCCTGAAACTAGGCAGGGTGGGGCACGATTACTGGGCTGACTGTAAGAGGTCAAATCGACGGCGGTGGTGCAGCAGTGTAGGTTCTAACGGGGTATGGGCGTGCACTCACTCCGGCGCAGAAAAATAAGGCACTGGGCACAAGTAGCATACCTATGCATTCTAGGGTTGTGTCGGGCCACCGCCATGGGACTTGATACACCCCATGGCGGGACCAGCATAGGTAACTACAACATCGGGGGCCGTAAGACACATGTAACTATGCGAGTAGGAGCCGATCATCATAAAATGGATCACTTCACCCTGATTATGGGGTGCCAGTTGGGAACTAGTTTATATGGGTTCAGAGATTGATATGGGGTACGATAGTACATTCGACCCTAGACAACTTAACTAAGTTTATGGGGCTTTCCCCATTTCTAGTTTATACTTATCATACCCAGTTCTTTATTCATAGACTGAATAGTCCTAGACTTACTCAGGCTTTATGTCTGACTCTACTTTTCTTTCGTCTTCTTTTCTTCCGTTCCCCCCCCCCAGGTCCACAGGGAGGGAATACCGCAGCTTGACCTGCCTTCATATCCAGCTTGAAGAGAAAGAATGTATTGCTTGGATATTTTCGTTTTGGACTATGGCTTTGGACAGCAACTATGGGACTTTTGCAGTTTATTTATGTTTTCTTTATGCTTCTTTAAATAATGTAATCAAGACAGTTATGAAGATGTTATGTTTTTGGAAGTATTGTAAAACAAATTATGGCACAGATTGTGTAACACATATTTTAATGAAATAAAAGTTGTTGTTTTCCGCTGTTCAAAAATATGTGTTTTTATATCTGTCTTGTTTATCTGTGACTTATACTTACAAACCTCCACCAAAATTAGGGCATTCCCTTTGAGAGTGACCCTAACCGAGGTGGGGTGTTTCACCTAATCTTCTATAAAAGGACCCTAATACCTAGCCTAAATCATCATAAATCAACCCTACAACTAAACTATGCCAAAATGTTTAATCATGGCCTCCACCCTCTTGTCATAGCCTCCATCTTCATTCATATGAGAGTTCCTAAGCTTGTTTGAGAGTTTCAAAGCTTGATTCAAGGCCAAAGTTCAATCTTTCTTCATTAAAACAAGGATCTTTCTACATATAATCAAAGGAGCTTCTTGGAGCTTGTATTCATTTGGGTTTTTTAGAGTTGCTAGTGGCTTCGTCTCAATCTTATTTTATTTTATAAGTCTTCATAGCATTGTAAGCCCTATTCTACTCTTATATTCTAACTATGAAGTTAAATATGACATGTTGCAAGTTTGAGTTTGGGCCTAAGTATGATTTGTGCTTTGATTCTATCATGTTATGCATAAGATTTATTCTATGCATGTTTGTAAAGCTATCACCTTGACTTTGTGCATAAAAAGCTATGAGCTTTGATTCTATCATGTTATGCATCGACTTATTCTATGCATGTTTGTAAAGCTACCACCTTGACTTTGTACATAAAAAGCTATGAGCTTTGGTTTGAAATGTTGCATAGAAGCAACATAGAAACTCTCATAACCCTTATGTTAGCTTGCATATGATGTTATATGCGAATCACTTGCTATCATCCCATGTTATTTATGACCATGTTTCATCTATTTTGCTAAAGTTGATATCATGCATGTTTTTAGGCCTATAATGTAATATGCAAGTTTATGAACACATTTGCCTCATATGCCACCATGTTTAACTTGTGGCCCAAACCTTATTAATTATGTCATGCTTCTAAGTTCCCTCTTTGAGATCTATTTTCGTTTATGCGAACTTACATGCGATGGGGTTACGTTATGGGTAAACTAAAATGACATAAAGATGTGACTTGAAAAGATGACATGAAATATGACATGTGATTATGCTTGAAACATGAACATGAACTTGGACATGACTACTAGAAAACATGAGAATGGCCAACTCGAGGTTGGGTTGAGTTTGTAGCATAAATCTACCCGGAACCGTCCGGCTTAACTAGTGGCTACAAGTAATAGGACCCAATGTGAGTAGTTGGTCATGTCGCACTTAAAACCCGAGGTTAGACCAAGTTGTGGTGTAAAGCTACCCAGACCCGCCCGGCTTAACTAGTAACCACAACAAGGTCTAATGTGAGAGGTTGGGTGCATTAAATTAATTAATGCCACATGATAGGGTTAAGTCATGGACCACTTGAATACTTAACCAATTAAACACGATGGGTTGATGGGGTTAAGTCCTGAACCTTGGGTACACTTAACCAACTTGATTGGGTAGGGTTAACCACGTTTAACCCGTTAGGAACCCTAGTTACGTGGTCCTTTTCACCAGTAACCCTCTTGATTGTATCATGATACCCTAGGGACTAGGCTAGGGTGGGGCACGATTACTGGGATGACATGTAAGCGACCAAAACGACGGCTGAGTAAGTGCGCCGGTGTAGGTTCAGGCGGACTATGGTCGTGCACATAGTCCGGAGTTGAAAAAGCAGACACGGGCACCAGTAGGTTTAGACTGTGCGTGCTTGATTTGTGTCCGTGGTTGGCACCCTAGGGCCTGATACACCCTAGGGTGGACCTAGCACAGTTTGACTACACTTCGTGATTGGGCCGTATGACACCGACACTTGACGAGTTAGGCTTTTAGGGAGCCGATCGACTAGACCGTGTTCTTGGACCTTGATCTAGGTCATCTCGTGATATTGGGCCAAGATTGGGCCAAAGGATCATTTCTTGTTTATACTTGACATGGATTGGAATACTAGTACACACTTGGTGCAACTTAACCTCGTATATGCGATGCCACACTTGATCTATCTTGTTAACTTTTCACCATGACAGTTATCACCCTATGTTTCATCTCTGCTTTACATGTCCAGTTAACTTTATTAGTTTTTATACTAATAGTAGGTAGGACTTACCAGTCTTTTTGACTGACCCGTTTTCTTTCGCCTCTTTTCTTCCGTTTCCCCCCCCCCCAGGTTTACAGGGTGGAAACACTGGTACCTAGCTGGACCTTTAGCTGCTTTTCTGGATAGCTCATGTACTGTTTGGACTTGAGCATGTTATGGCTTTATTCTATTTTGGGGATAGTTACTTTATGTTTTTTTTTCCAGTTTTCAGTATATGTTCTAAACTTTGTTTTGTGGGAAAATAATGACCAAGTACTTTGATGTAACTTGACTATGGTTTTGAAATGTTAGTTTTATCCGCTGCTTTACTTACTCTGTTTTACTTATATGTTCTGTCTTGTGATATCTGCATGCATGTTTACCTCGTTTAACGCCCCTCCAAAGCCAGTGCACTTGCAAGAGTGGCATTGGCGGAGGTGGGGTGTTACATTTGGTATCAGAGCATAAGGTTTACAAGATTTGAGCAAAAGTGTTATTAAAACTTACTTTTTTGGAAAACTATTTTCAAAACCACTTAAGTATTTCCAAGAAAACTCTAGTTTATTTTAAAGGGCTATTCCCCAAAAGCCATTAGCACTATCCTTTGTTTCCTCGTTCTTAATCTATCTTTTCCTTTTTCAGCATGGCCGATCTTAACCTTCCCGAGGGAGTGACCATTCCCGGATGGTTCCGGAGGTACTTGGAAGCTAGGGCCAACGATGCGGGCCCAACAAATACCCCCACCATAACTGAGGTTCCTCCTCCTCCTCCTCAGCATCCACAAGCAGATTTCGCAAAGGTTTGCAAAGACTTTAAGGCGATGGGTGGCAAGAATTTTATTGGGACAGAGACTTTTGTGGAGGCGAGAAATTGGTTGAAAGAAACTGAAGATCTCTTCGCCATCTTTGATGTGGAAGATCGTAGAAAAGTTCTGTTGGCAGCGTGGCTATTGAAAGAAGAAGCTGCTTATTGGTGGGAGGTCACCAATGCTACTAGGACAATAGAGACTTGGGCCGACTTTAGGACGAGGTTTGGGCTTAAGTTTCTATCATCTGCTGAGGCAAATCTGCAATTGGAGAAGTTTATCTCTTTGAAGCAAGGGGACATGACAGTGAGGGAGTATGTGAATAAGTTTAACCAGCTTGCTCGATTCGGTTTGGACATGGTTAATACTCCCCAGAAGAAGGCTTTACGCTTTGCACGAGGGTTGAATGAGCCATTACAAGGTTTAGCCCTGTCTCATATACCCATGGGGGCCACTTTTGAAGGCCTAGTGGACATGGCATTGCTTCAAGGAGACGATAAGAATGGCAAGAAAGAAGTCAAGCCTAATGAGACACAAACCAAGAAGACGGACTCCAAGTGGGGAGGAAATCAGAGCAATCAGAACAACAAGAACAACAAGGGCAATAAGGCCAACAACAACAAGGCAAAGGACCCAAGAAAATGCAACTTCTGTGGGATTGTTGGGCACATAGCCAAAGATTGCAGAAAGAAGAAGAGGAAGTTGGGCGAATGCTTTCACTGTGGAGAGCCTGGACACCTTAGCAAGGATTGCCCCAAGAAGCAAGGACAAGGGCAAGGGCAGACTCAGCGTGCAGGACCTTCTGGAGGGCAAGTGCATGCTCTCAACACTGCTCCAGTTCAGGACCGAGGTAGTATTTCTGTAGAAAGCCTTGTTTATATTTCTGATTTTCCTGTTCGCACCTTATTTGATTCTGGCGCATCGCAAACCTTTATTTCTGCTGAAATTGTTGAAAGTTTGCACCTAAGTACTAGTCTAGTTGAGGATCCCGTTAGTGTTTCAAATCCAATTGGGGGTTCCGCCCATCTATCTATGATTTTTGTGGATTTGAAGATTTCTATCTTGACCGTAGAATTCACGTGTAATGCTTATGTTCTCGGATTCATGGGATACGGGTTGATTCTGGGCATGGATTGGTTGTCCAGTTATGGAGCCATTCTCGATTGTGAGCATAGGGTGGTGAGGCTCATGACTCGCCACGGTAATACCCTAGAAATTTCTTGTAACCCTAGAGATCCCGTCACATTATGTTATCTTGAATCTCTTGACTCGTCCATCAATGATCTGCAATCTGCAAGGGTGGTCCGAGAATATCCTGATGTCTTTGAAGAGGTTAAGGGGTTACCCCCCAAACGAGAGATAGATTTCCGCATTTATCTTGTTTATAATGCCAAGCCAGTTTCATTGCCCGTTAGGCACATGGCCCCACGAGAAAGAAGAGAGCTTAGTAAGCAAATCAAGGAGTTGCTTGAGAAGAATTTTATTAAGCGAAGCATTTCTGAATGGGGTGCTCCTGTGGTATTCGCTACTAAGGCGGATGGTTCGCTTCGTCTATGTGTTGATTATCGAGAGTTGAACAAGCTGATAAAGAAGAATAGACACCCGTTACCGAGGATTGATGATCTCTTTGACCAGCTTGTTGGTGCTTCTGTTTTCTCTCAACTCGATCTAGCCACCAGATTCCATCAGCTTAGAGTGGCTGAGGATAGTATTGATAAGACCGCGTTTAGGACTCCAGATGGATTCTTTGAATGGCTTGTCATGCCGTTCGGTTTGACTAATGCACCCGCCTACTTCGTAGATTTGATGAGTAGGGTGTTCATGGAGTTCCTTAACAAGTCTGTGGTTGTCTTCGTGGATGATATTCTGATCTTCTCAAAGAATGAGGAACAACATGCTAGACATCTCAAGGAAGTGATGGACATGCTTAGAGTTCATCAGTTGAAAGCCAAGTTCTCCAAATGCCATTTCTGGAGAAGGGAAGTTCGGTTTCTTGGACATATAGTTTCTAAGCAAGGCATAGCGGTGGATCCCGCGAAAGTGGTTGCAGTTCAAGACTGGAAGACTCCTAGGAATGCAACCGAAGTAAGAAGCTTTCTCGGTCTGGCGGGCTACTATAGGAAGTTCATCAGGGACTTCGCTAAGATTTCAGCCCCTCTTACTAAGTTGACGAAGAAGAACTTAGTCTTTGCATGGGACTTAGAGTGTGAGCTTGCTTTTCAAAGGCTCAAGAGGGCCCTTACGACAGCTCCAGTTTTGGCATTACCTAATGGCGGTAAGATGTTTACCGTGTACACCGATGCATGTGGCACGGGTTTACGTGCTGTTCTGATGCAGGAAGGAAGAGTGATTTGCTATGGGGGTAGGCAACTTAAAGTTCATGAGAAGAACTATCCCACTCATGATTTGGAGTTGGCGGCGATCGTCTTTGCACTCTAATCCTGGCGCCACTATCTTCTAGGCGAAAGGTTTGAGTTATATACTGATCACAAGTCGCTCAAGTACCTCTTCTCGCAGAAAGATCTGAATCTAAGGCAGCAAAGGTAGATGGAATTCTTGGCATCTTATGACTTCGAGATAGCTTATACCCCTGGTAAGGGTAATGTTGTGGCAGATGCATTAAGCAGAAGTAGGTTGACTTTGAGTCCCTTGTTTGTTGAGATGAGGAGCCTAGAGTTCTTGGCAACCTTTGATTTCACAACCGCTGTTGAGTCGATGACGGGTTCGTTAGCATCCCTTGAGCTCAGACCTATACTTCTTGATCAAGTTGGGGCTTCGCAGAAGGAAGACCCTCAGATAGTCGAGGTCATGGACAAGTTGATTCGTGGTGAGACGTCTAGTCACCTTGCTAGATATACTATTGACGACAAGGGTTGGCTAAGGCATGATGGAAGGCTATGCGTTCCACAAGTAGGAGACTTGGTGCATAAAATTCTCGAAGAAGCTCATCACTCGAAGATGACTATACATCCTGGAGGAGATAAGATGTATAGGGATATGAAGCGCATTTTCTTTTGGGCTGGAATGAAGAAGGCTGTGGCAGAGTATGTTTCAAAGTGCATGGTGTGCCAACAAGTGAAAGCCGAGTCGAAGAAACCCGGTGGGCTATTACATCCATTGGAGGTCCCGCAATGGAAGTGGGAAAGTATTTCTATGGATTTTGTGGATGTATTGCCTAGGTCAAGAAAAGGGAATATGAGCATATGGGTCATAGTTGACAGACTTACAAAGAGTGCTCATTTCATTCCAGTAAAGAGCAAGAGGACCGCATCATGGCTAGCATCTGTTTATCTTCGAGAGATAGTGCGATTGCATGGAGTTCCTTCTAGCATAGTTAGCGATCGTGACCCAATCTTCACTAGCCAGTTCTGGAATAGCTTGCAAGAAGCGATGGGTATGCAATTGAATCTAAGTACAGCCTATCACCCTCAGACGGATGGCCAAACCGAAAGGGTGAATAGAGTGCTAGAAGATCTTTTGAGGCTTTGTGTTCTTGACTTTGGTGGTACTTGGGAAGACCACCTCCCGCTTGTAGAGTTTGCTTATAATAATAACTATCAAGCTAGCATAGGGACGGCACCATTTGAAGCTTTGTATGGGAGGCCGTGTAGGTCACCATCTTGTTGGTGGGAGACTACGGATAGGCTTATACTTGGGCCCAATATGATACGGGACACATCCGAGAAAGTTGAATTGGTGAGAAGATGGATGAAAGCAGCCCAAGACAGACAGAAATCCTATGCTGACAAGCGAAGGACAGATTTGGAATTCGAAGTTGGAGATATGGTTTTTGTGAAGGTTTCTCCTTTGCGTAATGTGGTTCGTTTTGGAGCAGTTGGGAAGCTGGCACCAAGGTTCGTAGGACCCTTCCCTATCATGGAAAGAATTGGGAAGATGGCTTATAAGGTGGAATTGCCCGAGAAGCTGGCCGGAGTGCATAATGTCTTTCATGTCTCGCATCTCCGAAAGTGCCTACATGAGTCCGCTGAGGTGGTTGAACCTAGTATTCTTGAAGACATTGAGGTAGAGAAAGAGGCAACCCTGAGGAGAGCCCCGATTCGAATATTGGGAACGGAGATCAGGAAGCTAAGGAATCGAGAAGTCAAATTGGTGAAAGTTCAGTGGAGTGAAGCCGAAGAGGATGCAACTTGGGAAACCGAGGAGAAGATGCGTGGGCTTTATCCATTTCTTTTTGAGGGTACATTCTCGATCTCTTTTCCTTTTTAGCATATCTTCCTTTTTGATATCCATATTTATACTGTTTATCTTGTTATCTCGTTAACCTTGTCATGAGAACCTTAGGTAGAAACCCTTTGGATGAAACATGCATTTGAAGCATGTTATGCTTGATGTTTGCAAGTGGTTGCAAGTGTTTGCAAGTGGATACTCGTGGATGCATGATACACATTAGGCACTAAGATCGGCTCACACACTTTCATATTGCATATGCTTGAGTGCTTATACTTATTCATGGATGAAACTTGTTATGCTATCACGTGGATGCTGCATATGGATGAATGTTATGTGCACTCATATAGAGATTATAAATTATGTTAGGAATTTGCATACATATGGACGCATTTCACTAACATACTTTGCATTAAGGAGGTTTACTGAATCAGTAACCGCCTGATTTTCGCATTAGATAAGTACATATACACACACCTCTGCATATAATCATACAGCATTTAGAATTTGTTAAGGATATTGACTGCACGTGGATGATGTTTTGAGTAGATGGATGATGGATGGTAGGATACGTTCTTCCTAACTTAGAGATTTCGGGGACGAAATCCTTTAAGGTGGGGAGGATGTAACAACCCGTATTTTGAATAACAAGTTATAACATAAATCAAGGCAGAATTATATGATAAATTCTGAATCAAGGGAAACGGGCTGTGCCATTGCGTTCGTCTCGGAAAAATACGCGAAATAGAATCCGAGTTTTCGAAAATCGGAGTCCGTATGACCCAGTTATGGCCCATAGAAGTTTTCAGAAAATTCAAGTTTAAAAACAGATTTCAAATTCAGCAGGGCAGGTTAGGCGGGAAAAGATCCCGCCACTCCCCAAGTCGACTGGGGAGTCGACTTGGGAGTCGACACACCCCAGGCTGTGTCGACTGCCCAGTCGACACCCCTGTCGACTTGGGTGGTCGGCCAGTCTGGCCTGGGTGCACCTGACTTGTTTCTCAAGACATGTTTGGAGGCTAGTGACGTGAATTGATGGCCCAGATCTGAATTAGGGTTAATCCTATGGCCTAAACTAACCTAATCTTCTATAAAAGGACCCTAATACCTAGCCTAAATCATCATAAATCAATCCTACAACTAAACTATGCCAAAATGTTTAATCATGGCCTCCACCCTCTTGTCATAGCCTCCATCTTCATTCATAAGAGAGTTCCTAAGCTTGTTTGAGAGTTTCAAAGCTTGATTCAAGGCCAAAGTTCAATCTTTCTTCATTAAAACAGGGATCTTTCTACATATAATCAAAGGAGCGTCTTGGAGCTTGTATTCATTTGGGTTTTTTAGAGTTGCTAGTGGCTTCGTCTCAATCTTATTTTATTTTATAAGTCTTCATAGCATTGTAAGCCCTATTCTACTCTTAGATTCTAACTATGAAGTTAAATATGACATGTTGCAAGTTTGAGTTTGGGCCTAAGTATGATTTGTGCTTTGATTCTATCATGTTATGCATAAGATTTATTCTATGCATGTTTGTAAAGCTATCACCTTGACTTTGTGCATAAAAAGCTATGAGCTTTGATTCTATCATGTTATGCATAGACTTATTCTATGCATGTTTGTAAAGCTACCACCTTGACTTTGTACATAAAAAGCTATGAGCTTTGATTTGAAATGTTGCATAGAAGCAACATAGAAACTCTCATAACCCTTATGTTAGCTTGCATATGATGTTATATGCGAATCACTTGCTATCATCCCATGTTATTTATGACCATGTTTCATCTATTTTGCTAAAGTTGATATCATGCATGTTTTGAGGCCTATAATGTAATATGCAAGTTTATGAACACATTTGCCTCATATGCCACCATGTTTAACTTGTGGCCCAAACCTTATTAATTATGTCATGCTTCTAAGTTCCCTCTTTGAGATCTATTTTCGTTTATGCGAACTTACATGCGATGGGGTTACGTTATGGGTAAACTAAAATGACATAAAGATGTGACTTGAAAAGATGACATGAAATATGACATGTGATTATGCTTGAAACATGAACATGAACTTGGACATGACTACTAGAAAACATGAGAATGGCCAACTCGAGGTTGGGTTGAGTTTGTAGCATAAATCTACCCGGAACCGACCGGCTTAACAAGTGGCCACAAGCAATAGGACCCAATGTGAGTAGTTGGTCATGTCGCACTTGAAACCCGAGGTTAGACCAAGTTGTGGTGTAAAGCTACCCGGACCCGCCCGGCTTAACTAGTAACCACAACAAGGTTTAATGTGAGAGGTTGGGTGCATTAAATTAATTAATGCCACATGATAGGGTTAAGTCATGGACCACTTGAATACTTAACCAATTAAACACGATGGGTTGATGGGGTTAAGTCATGAACCTTGGGTACGCTTAACCAACTTGATTGGGTAGGGTTAACCACGTTTAACCCGTTAGAAACCCTAGTTACGTGGTCCTTTTCACCAGTAACCCTCTTGATTGTATCATGATACCCTAGGGACTAGGCTAGGGTGGGGCACGATTACTGGGCTGACAGTAAGCGACCAAAACGACGGCTGAGTAGGTGCGCCGGTGTAGGTTCAGGTGGACTATGGTCGTGCACATAGTCCGGAGTTGAAAAAGCAGACACGGGCACCAGTAGGTTTAGACTGTGCGTGCTTGATTTGTGTCCGTGGTTGGCACCCTAGGGCCTGATACACCCTAGTGTGGACCTAGCACAGTTTGACTACACTTCGTGATTGGGCCGTATGACACCGACACTTGACGAGTTAGGCTTTTAGGGAGCCGATCGACTAGACCGTGTTCTTGGACCTTGATCTAGGTCATCTCTTGATATTGGGCCAAGATTGGGCCAAGATTGGGCCAAGGGATCATTTATTGTTTATACTTGACATGGATTGGAATACTAGTACACACTTGGTGCAACTTAACCTCGTATATGCGATGCCACACTTGATCTATCTTGTTAACTTTTCACCATGACAGTTATCACCCTATGTTTCATCTCTGCTTTACATGTCCACTTAACTTTATTAGTTTTTATACTAATAGTAGGTAGGACTTACCAGTCTTTTTGACTGACCCGTTTTCTTTCGCCTCTTTTCTTCTGTTCCCCCCCCCAGGTTTACAGGGTGGAAACACTGGTACCTAGCTGGACCTTTAGCTGCTTTTCTGGATAGCTCATGTACGGTTTGGACTTGAGCATGCTATGGCTTTATTCTACTATGGGGATAGTTACTTTATGTTTTTTTCCCAGTTTTCAGTATATGTTCTAGACTTTGTTTTGTGGGAAAATAATGACCAAGTACTTTGATGTAACTTGACTATGGTTTTTAAATGTTAGTTTTATCCACTGCTTTACTTACTCTGTTTTACTTATATGTTCTGTCTTGTGATATCTACATGCATGTTTACCTCGTTTAACGCCCCTCCAAAGCCAGTGCACTTGCAAGAGTGGCATTGGCGGAGGTGGGGTGTTACATATAATATGTATATTATATATATAATGGCCTGAATAGAACGCGCCTCGCCGCGGCAGTTTGCGAATTTCGACCATTGACTTCGAATGGATATTACGGGAGATCCGTCTATCAGATTCTCCTAAAACCGAAACCGTTGGATTCGTGTCGAAAAGAGCTTTCTAACGAATATTAGAAATTAGAAATCTAACGGTTGGATTTGGAATAATGTCCAAATCAAATTTGGAAAAGGTCGCTATAAGTGCAGTTCGATGGCTGTTGATTGAAATCGACTGTACGGGCCTTGATAAAATTATTAAAAATAACAATAATTTGTGTAAAATCATAGGAAATGATTTGTGAAGAATTGGGGTGAAAAATTACATATTTGAAAAGATAAAAATAGATTTTTATCAAAATGAATTAGTTTTGAACTAGAATTATAATCCATTTATTTTAAAATAAATAAATTGGATTTGAAAGGGTTTTAAAAGTAACCAGAATTTCCAGTAATTGGATTGGAATGGATTTGAATCGAAATTGTCTTTGGAATATCTCGATGTTGGATTTCGTGATTATACAGATATTGTTATGAAAATTTGAAAGATATATTTATATCGTTCTTTCCAATATGATATTTGTGGGTCGTAGAATTTGATATTGAATTTAAGCCGTTATATTTTCTATTCAGAGCCTTGTATTTAATATCAAATGGGATTTGGGTTTGTCGTGAATGGTGTCTTCATTAACACTGTTCTTCAGCCCAATTGAGAAAAAGATTAAATCTTTTTATTTAGATTTAATGAAGTATACCAATCAAATGGTATTTAATTGGAATTAAATAGAATGTGATCTTGGGTTTATCGTGAATCGTGTGTTAAATGACATTGGTTCTTTAACGCAGTTAAAGACAGGATATGATTTCCTAAGTTAGATAATCATTGATAGTGATTTTTGGGAAGATTAAAGCCAAGTGGAGTTTTAATGAATCTTTAATTAGATTGAAATGATCGAGAATGGAATATCACCAGTTTTGTTCCAGGCGATAGTTAAATCTTTAATTAGATTTGAACGTGAAATGGTAATTGAATTTACCGATAACACCGTGGTATTAGATATGAAGTATTACCAGTTTTACTTTATGGGATGAATAGGTTGGGATTGGGGAATAAAATAAATGATTACTTCGGTGTGGTTCGCTAATCTCGACTAATTTGAATTGATATTCAAAAGGAGATTAGAGAATAAATTTAAAGAATTTATCTTTGATAAAATTAATGGGAACCTTTCCTAAAGTGTAAGAATATTTGAATAAAAATAATATTCTGAATTGGAATGAGGCGTATGTTGTGTTTGTGTAACACTTGTTTATTATATACGCGAGTTATTCAGAAATGCCAAGTTTATCCCATTCTGAATAACCGATTCGACGATGTGTCGGGGATGAAGATGGTGGTCGAAGACCGGAGGTCTTCACATCATTTGGGTGATTACTGATGATCTTGATTGGGCTGTACACCCAAGAGGAGGGAATCAGTTAGTGCTTGGAGATCGATGGATATGCGAGGTACAAGGTGCCTCCGGTTTTGTTTAGACCCAGAACGAACTTGTAAATGGACCGCGTGTCTGACATTGGATTTTATTCTATTTGATTGATTTCTATTAAATATATAACTGTTTGGTGGTGGAGAATTTATTCTCTTGCTTAACGCCCTTCTCTGAGACGTACGAGCTCAGGGGTTATATATTGATGGATATCAATCGCATGGAGTGAATTGCCTGTGTGGCATGCCTAAGTGGCAATTGATCAAGGCTTCTATTGAAAAGCAAAGTCTTGTGGTTGATGATCAAAGCACCGCCTGTATGGCATAGCTTTGTGTAACGTTGATTCGCGAGCCTCACACCCCGGTTGTGAACCAGAAACAGGAGAGGACATTAGGGAGGGCATGCGTTTCCTTCTAGCTAGGGTGGTGTCAGTGACCTACCAGCCCTGACATTTATATTATTTTCACCTATGTGGTTGTTGCTGTTGTGAGGCGCCTCGGATATATTGGTGACTGTGTGGAGCCGATGGAGTCATTTGGCTCATTTACGCCCCAAAGGGTGGGGAAACGCAGTGTTCAGGCAGACGATCCAAGGGCTTGACTGAGTACTTGTCCTGAGGCTCGGGCTAGAGAGTCTCAAATCAGTGAGGACTATCTTTTGCCTCGGTTCACAGATGGAAATCCAACTTCCAATACGCGACTTTGCGGTTTTGATTGTATACCTATATATGGCGACATAGTGGTATGGGGCACTTATGCCGTCTATGATTGATACTTATGATTGAAATTATTTTGAAACTATACACTTACAATAATAATAAAACATGAAATTTAGCGTATCAAGCATTCTTTGGCTATTATAAGGTAAAAACCCTATCCTCCGGCTTGCGTTGCATTGTGTGATAAGACCTGGGTCTTATAATAGTTTCATTGTTCTTTATTTAGCATTGCGCTGCTGTTTGATGCACTGGTATATTTGGAAGGAAACCCGTTCCGTGTTATACGGCGTAGTTTCTTGATTTACCTAACTTTAAAATAAAGATAAATAATTGTTTTAGTTCTCACACCAGTCACATGACTGACATGGTGTTTATTGTTTTAACCTAAACTCTGGGTACCCCGATTTTCCACACGAGCATCTAGTAGTTTTGGTTTTGCAGATTTATATTCACAGGATCTTGATTTACAGCTGGAACGATATCCGGAAAGCTCTGTATCCGTATATCTCTTTCTGTTGTGTTTTGTATTATTTTTCCGCTGAGATGTATTTAAATGTAATTAAAATCTCTGATATTTTGTGATGTATATTATTTAATCATACTCTGTATATTCTTGCATTGTGATGTAATTGTTGTAATAAACAATGAAATTTTCTTCTGTTTGCGTTTCCATTTGTCGTGTTCTCAAAACAATCAAGGGTTTCGAACGGTCTTGGTCGGTTTAGCGATCAATTCGGATCGAGCGAAATTCCTTTTCGTTATAGGACCATTGGGAGAACACGACGTTTCTTTCTAGCTATGGGTGGTGTCATGGTATGGATCCCAGACGTTTATTATATTTTTACCTATGTGGATGATGGATAGCGAGGCACCTCGGATATATCGGATACTACGGAGCCAATGGATACAGGTCTGATAGGACCAGGAAACGTGTATTCAGGAGTAACTTATCCTCAAAAGTAAGGAAGGACCGGCCCAACCAATCCAGGGTTCTCTACATTGAGTCTTGAGATATTTGCTAGAGTGTCTCGAAGCGGTAAGGATCCATCCCTGACCTCGACTCATAGATGGAATCCAGTTTCCAATACGTGACATTTCGGTTTTGATTGAAGAGCCTAGTATTGGCGATATAGTAACATGGGATACTATACGGTCTATGATTGATACATTTATATTTGAACCTGTTTTGACACTACTCACACATTATAATATCAAATGATTTGTTTTAAACGTACCAAGCATGTTTGGCTATTATAAGGGAAAATCCTATCCTCCGGCTTGCGTTGCATTGTGTGATGAGACCTGGATCTTATAATAGCTTCATTTTTCGGAAAGCATTGCGCTGTTAATAAACTGTTTTATGCACTGGTATTCTTGGGAGGAAACCCATTCTGTGTTATACGGTGTGGTCCCTTGATTTACTTTATTTCAAAGTAAAGATTTAATAACTGTTTTAGTTCTCACACCTGTCACATGACTGACCTGGAGTTTATTATTTTAACCTAAACTCTGCGGCCCCAATTTTCCATACGGACAGCTAGTAGTTTTGGTTTTGAAGATTTATATTGACAGGATCCTGGTTTACAGATGGAATGATATTCCAAAAGCTCTGTATCTATATATCTCTTTCAGTTGTGTTATATATTATTTTTCCACTGCTATGTAATGTATTTTATTCTCTGATATTTTCCAATGTGTAATATTTATTTGTACTCTGTTTATTCTTGTACTCTGATGAAAATTGTTGAAATAAGCAATGAAATGTTCTTCTATTTATGTTCTGATTTGTCGTGTTCTCGGACAGTCCGTTCTTTCTCTTCTCTCGGAGACCGGGGTAGTTCGGGTCATTACAGTTTGGTATCGGAGCATTGGTTTTATAGAGCTCGAGAACAAGGCATATTAGAACCAAACGAAAGAATTCATCAGATATTGGATTAGTAATATCCAATGAGAATGACTCGTTAGAGATGGGATTAGTAATGTCCTAGAACGAGTGTAAAGAGTGATGTTTTTAAAAATATAAATGAAAATTAATTTTGTTTTGAAAATTTAAACCTTATGATACGTTTTTGAATATTATATTTAAATTGATTTTGGACAATCCAGTATATAAATATTTTGCATATACGCCTTGCAAACGTATATTCGAAGTTTTAATATAATGGATTGATACAGAGTCACACTCTAGTCGCCCGGGCAGGATACTGATGGTGGCACCATCATTAGTATTTATGTTCGAGCTTCGAAAGTGGGATATTTATATATTTCCAATCGACTGATGTGAGAACCAAAACTAGATAGGGTCTATTGTTGTGACTTGGCATCAAAATGGATATATATATATATATATATAAGTTATTGTTTGAAACGATAATCAACTAATAGATTGTTGATTGTGTTGTTTGATTACTGGTTTGATTAATTAAAATTTTGAACCATTAAGCCAAATTGAGTCAAATATTTAACTGTATTGAAAATAGGTTGAAATTGCATACATGTACATGCATATATATTGGACAGGTCATAGCAAGGAGGCTGGAGAAGAGGAATAAAATTGTATGCTTGACAAATAGGTACATATTTACAAATTTATTGGGTTTGGATGATATTATGAGCTGATTGGCTTTTTCTTTCTCTTTTTGGATGGTGAGGGCACTGCATGGCAAGTTGCGGTTTTACATGTCTCCCCGTACAAAGGAGGTTATGGCGAAAATTTTCAAAAATTTAGGGTGTTAACCAAATTTTTGAAGAATTTGAAAATTCTTAAAAATTGAAAAGTTGATGAATGAAAGCCAAACTGAAAGTCAAGTTGATTAGTTAAACAACTTTCAGCTCTGTTCCTTTTCGAGGACGAAAAGATTTTAAGTGGGGGAGATTATAATAACTCGAAAAATCAGAACCAATTTAAAAATTTTATTTTCGAATATTAATGAATTTTGAATATTTAAAATGATTTATTTTAAATAATAATGACTAGTAATTTATTTTGAATAGAATTAGAATGTATAAATTTATTTAAATTGAAAGTAGAATATAAATATTTATTTTAATTATAAAAGGAATTGGAAATGGCGTGGTAATTTGAAAATTCGATTTCAAATTTCAAATGAATGTGCAGGATTCAAAATAAACCGGATTATAGTGAAACCAGACATATTTGAATCTGTTTAAAAATATCTTTCCAATGAATGTGAAAAATCTAGATTTCATAGTGGGAATAAAAAAGTTATGCCCAGTTGAAAATTGATAATAGTCGCTATGGAATTTTATATAATATATTACCCTTAAAAATAGCGATTTTGCAAACGACCTCCGTTTTCGATGAGACCACTTTTGTTAGATCCGGATTGTCAAATTATTGCTGGATTCCAATTTTCATAATTTTTGAAATTAATATGTGAGCATGGTAAATTTAAACGTGTTTAGTCAATTCTGGAAAATGACCGTTTTTCAAACGGTCTCCAAATTTGATGAAATTAGTTTTGTTAGTATCATATCATCAAAACATAGCCAGATTTATTTTTCTGGAACTTTTGGAGTTAGTATGTGGCTCTAGTAAATTAAAATTGCATTTGAATTTAAAATATAATGATTTATATTTATAATTTAGCGGAAACGGATCGAAATAGTTGAATTGGCTTACCGGACATATCCCATTGTGTCCAGAATGGGGGTATTTAATTAGGGGCGACAGTCGTTGGGTTCGATTTGGAGTCCAAGTAAAAAGGTAACTTTTTACAAAACTAAAATAATAAAATAAAAATATATAAAACCCCTTCTCCCTATTTTCTCTCCCATACCCGCCCCATTCAATTGATCAATAGAAAATAAAAAAGGTGGGAAACGTGATTCCTTCCTCAGCCCCCCCTCGTCGATCATCGCACCGCTCAGGGCTGCGCAGCTACGTCGGAACCCCTCCCCCACCTCCGCTGGAGACCTCCACAAACCCCTAGCCCTTTCCCCTTTGAAAATCACACCCAAACGACCCCTCCAAAACCCTAAATAGCCACCAGAAAAAGCCACCGCCACCGCCTCTAAAAGCCCGCCGCCATTCAAGCGCCAACCCACCAGACCTACGCCGTGGTGAAAACCCCCTTCTCCTACGAATCAATTTAAGTTTTTATTTAAAGAAATTAGATTTTTATGCTAATAGAAATAGGATTTTTATATGATAAAAAATGGATTTTTATATGATTAAAAATATTTTTTTTTATTAGAAATATAATTATTGCTTTATTAAAAATATAATTTTTGTTTGATTAAAATTATGATTTTTGTGCAGACATGATTTGATTTTTATTTGTGTAGACAAGATTTGATTTTTATTTGTTAAAGATATGATTTTTATTAGTTAAAAAGATTTGATTTTTATACATTAAAAAGATTCGATTTTTATATGTATAATAGTGAATTAAAAATGCAATTTTTAGTTATGTAAAATTATAATTTTTAGTGGATAAATATTTGATTTTTATCGTACGAATGTCATGAATGAAGTAGTCATATTATGGAATTATTTTTAGGAAGATAAAAAAATTGATTTTTGTATTTATGACAACATAATAAAAATACGATTTTTATCTATATGAATAGCGAATAAAGATGTGATTTTATTTATATAAATAGCACATAAAAATATTATTTTTATATATATTGTGGCGGTATAAAAATAGGATTTTTATTATTTAGATAGCTATTTAAAAATATCATTTTTATATGTACAGCAATGTTATAAAAATATAATTTTTATAATGAACTAGCGGTTTAAAAATGTGATCCTTGTAATGTAAACATCGTTATAAAAAGGTGATTTTTATATGTATGACATTGAAATAAAAATGTGATTTTTAATATAAAAATCGTTTGAAACAGACTGCGATGCAACTGGCTGTAGCAGAATGAAATGCAAATCCAAACGGATAAGAAATTCATAAATGAAATGGGGAAGTGGATCCCAAAGGTAAGAACATCTCACTTTAATTTATTTTCTAGTTAAAAATATATACCAGGATGCAGACGGTGCTTAGTAGCTTCCGGAACCTCTGTTTGAAGCCATGTTTGTTTGGTTGATTGGTTTATTTGGTTGAATTTGGTTGTTTGGGTGAATTGAATTGAATTGAATAGAATTGGTATGTAAATGGCGCAAGCCATTAGTAGGCGAGGGATAAGGCTGGACTTTATTTCGGTTCTAGTATCGCGCCGTTATACTGCCGAAATGTTCTAAAAATATTAGAACAATAAAAATATCATTTTTATTGTGTAAATGAACTATATAAAATATTCATGATATGAAATAAATATTTTATAGTTAAAAATATAATTTTTAACATATATATATGAATAAAATAAATGTTCATTTACAAATCGGACGATTTGTTTATGTACACACATTTAACTGATATGGATTGGGTTGATATATTTTACACATCACCCAACTACATAAATAATAAACAATGTTTGTTGTTTTGAAAACCCCACACTGGTATTGGGATGATATTGGACATATACTAATCCCAATATTTAGTAGTATGTTAATCGATGGGTTGACAGACTATTGTAAGCGTTGATAATTTATATTTAATGCTCATGCAGTTGTGTAATGCACTCTAGATGATGTTTAACTGTATTTGATT